>CM062808.1:168962212-170294392 GCA_031772625.1 Pinus tabuliformis
ATTGCTCCCATGCAATATATATAGTCTCGTCCAAGGAGTAGGTTATAATCCAAGGGTCTTCGGACGACCATCACGTTCATTTTAACGGCCTTCCCTTTCAATGTAATGGGCACATTGGGGAGGATCCCTAATGGTCGACTGGTTCCTTTATCAAAACCCGAGAGATTTCTTATCTCAAGCAAAAGCGCCGGGGAACCCAGTGATTTCCAAGCAATAGAGGAAAGGATACTCACAGATGCCCCTTCATCAATGATAGTTCCAGCCATCACCATTCTGTATATTTGGACTATAATTCTGAATGGTATACTGGCTGGTAACCGGGGTCTGCCTAGTTGGTTCCAATCAAAGGACACAACCAGGTTGCTTGGTGGTGGGACCGAATACACGGTCGGATATGACCCTGACGATGCTCCTTCCTGCGATAAAGGAGTGGGCGCATTGCCCTGATGCTCGTCAGAATCGGTGTTGATGAAAAGAATCTGGATGGTGTCATCCTTATTCTCTTCAGTGAGGGTGTCAGCTGAAGATGAATCTTCAGTGACGGTGTCATTTGAAGATGAAACTTCTGAAGGGAGAACCGGGTCAACTGCCATTTCGACCTTTGGACTTTCGTCCGGTCTGGATTCAGTAGGTTCATTTTCAGTGACTGACGATTCAGCTGACCACTTGAGCGGGACAGCTGTATTTTCAACCAACGAAGGACTTGGCGCGAGTTTTTTGTATCCAGGAGGAAGTCGCAACGGTGAAACCGGTCAATCTTCCAAAACTCTCTTTGCTTCGTCTAAGAAGGGACAACGGTGGATGGCGTGATTGCCTTCACACAATCTGCAGGGGAATCTTTCTCCCTCTATTTGTCAAGAACCTTCACTTTCGTTGGTTGACGGTAAGCATTCAACATGGCTATCAGAGGTTGATGCTTCCGAACTGTGCAAACGAGGGGACCAGTCCCTTAGTATCCGGGGAATACAGGGACAATCTCGGTGGAAGTGGTCTCCTCTACATATGACACATGGCGATTTAGGCCCGGTCCGTGCTGTGTGTGGATTTTTGTCAGATGTCTTCTGCTTGCCCCCAGTCACCTTAGGCTCCTTCTTCTTCTTTTCTTTCTTCTTCTTCTCCTTCTTCTCCGTGGGAGCTTGTCCTTTGCCGGCTCTACCTTTCGAAGAGGAAGGATCGGAGGAAGATTTATAAGAAGTGGAAGGCTGGAGGGTAGCAATAGACTGATCTAACTATTGAATCGATTGTTCAGGAACCGTGGTGTTCTGAACTACATTGGTTGAGAATAGCCAAATCGGCAGGCCAATTGTCAGTCCTGGAAGCGACAATGTGGCCATGTGGGGCGCACCAACTTCTCCCCAAGAGGAGAAAGGGCTAGGATTTCCATCATGGGGAATTCCTTGCTTGGTGTGTTCCATGTTCTCAACCTAAAGATCAACGCAGGAATAAGAGGTGATTATGTTCCGTTTAAAATGAATTTTATATGACGACGCTTTAGACACAACTTGCTTTTTCACTTTTTAAGAGTCGAGAAAAAGCTAAAGATGACTCTAGTCTCCTTCGATGTATTAACGAGCCCGAAGTGACAAATGCTTGGATGGACTTTTTCAGTTATAGAGTTTGAAAAAGGCCAAAAGAAACTACTCTGGAGTTCTAGGCAGAGGGTGTGCCAAACCTTTCGCAAAACCACAGAATACGTTTTACGGTACGAGTGGTCGATCTTCGTGAATGCTGTGTTCACTGCATTGCGATCAGTAGGGCGGCCGACACGGCTTCCTATGGATAAAGGCTTTATTCCTATAGGGGTCTCCCAATATATACGCGATGGTACGCGGGAGCACAAGTCCGTATTGATACTTATCACTTCACCGTGGAGGAATCACCCAACCACTCGACGCTAAGATATCACGTTTAACGACGCCAGAACACGTCTCTAGCTTAGACCTCTATGTGTTTCGTTATGTTTCAAAGCGTTGTTATGTAAATTCAGTTCATTTTAGGTTGATCTTGCTTAGCAGTTTGCCTTTATGGATCACCACGTGATGTATGGTACAACTCCTAAATGCAGTCTAAGAATGATAAGCAAGCTTTTTCAATTCTTTCAACTTATGAAAATCTTAACTACTGAGGGAAAAGAAAGACATCAACTTTTCACACAGATCATAGAGCACACACTGATGCACTTTTCCTAAATCGACATGCAAACTGTCAAAATGCACATGCACAATGCAGGTATTTCTTTTCTTCTTCCTTAATGTTGATGTATTACAAAAAGAAAGCTGTTGTATAATTTCGAATTCAATTTCAAGTGAAAGCAAACAAGCTTTTGTCCAAAATCAAAAGAACACCTTAAGATCTACTTGTTTCAACACTAGAAATATTTAAATTCGAACCATATGACGAAAGAAAATGCTCAATCAGCTATGAACAGCAAATAAACTAACTCTTAGGATCAAAACGACACTTTATCACAGGTCTAGATCTAAGAGGCCACAGCTAGACTAGTTCACTTTCGTTATGGGAAACTGTAAATGACGCAAGAAATACAAAAAGAACAATCACAGTTTCTTCATACAACCGAGGCGGAATGATGGCAAAGAAAGGTAGTTTCAGATGGGTACACAGGTTGATAGCAGGCTGCAAAAACAATACTTGAAAACTGGGCAACAGAAGGCAAGGAACCCCAGCTGCACAATGCAAAACTGGTTCAGCGCAGGCTCTGCACTGTCAGTTTGACATTCAACGCAGGTAGTCCCTTCGGGACCTGCGTTGAAACGCAGAGAGCCTTCACTGCAGTGGCGCTGAAGAGAAAACTCTCGTTTCTCTCAGATTCCGGGTCACAGATTGCTCAAAAATCAACTGTTTTAGGCCAAATCAGAGGCTATCAATCAAGTACACACTAGAGGATGATTAAAGGAAGATGAAGACTACCACAAAGAGCTATTTAGAGTCCTTGTGGATCAGCTCTTCAAATCATAAACATGCCCAGAACTGAGCTATAGTAGCTGCCCTCTACTTTGCATTCGAAGGACTCAAATGCAGTTCGATTCGGTACTCCCTTTGTTTAGGAAATGAATAGCAAGAAACACAAGCTACCAACAAGATACGTTCCCCAGCGGAGTCGCCAGTTTGTTGTTGGGAAAAGTATCCAATACGGAATGACCCTATCCCACTCTAAGGGTGATAGATCCTTAGCAACAATCAAAGCAAAGCTATCTAAGATTACTTCTTTATGACATGCAAAAGAGGAAAGAAAGAGATCCACTCACTGATGTCTTTCGCGAATGGCCGATCCAATCTTCTCTCCTTGCTGCTTTCTCCCAGCTCCTTGTCTTCTCACGGGCCCAGCTACACAAGATCCTACAAACAAGACAAGAAAAGGAAACTACAAGAAGCATGCATTCATAATTGATTCAAGGATTAGGATAAATCAAATACGCAAGTAAAACAATACATCATTGAAACACATGCGAATAGAAGAACCTCAAATGCTTTATTAATGGAAGAAAGTAAGGTTCAGGTGGTGATACAACCATAAGAGGCCCAATCTAGCATCACCTTCCCGACGGAAAGAAATCTCCTCTTCACCTCTTTCAAGCAATCACCCAATAATCCCAACTGTAAACCAACAGCAATTCTTTGCACAAAATTCCGGCCTCCAGATCCCATGGGATGAGATCCTTATATAGAGTTTTGGAGTGAAGATGAGTCAGCTTAATGTGTGACTAGTGTCCTCTTCAACTCCAGTTGTTCTTCAGTTCTTGAGTCCACTTGGAGATCCTACCTTCCACTTGGAGTTTTAGAACCTCTTACTCATCACTTAGGCGAATCTTTTGATCCAAGTGTCATTTTGGAAGCTTCCTGGGCACTGACACATTGAGGAAAGATTCCTCCACATGTCCAAACTCGCTCAGCGCAGGTAGCCTTTGTTGAAGTTGACATTCAGCGCAGGTAGACCATGGAGCAGTTGACATTCAACGCAGATGCTCAGTGGAGCAATTGACATGATCCAGAATTGACCTGTTTTTGAGTGTTTTTCAGTGGAGAGCTGATTTGAAGTGCTGTGGTTTGCTGACCTTGTTCCTCTAGGGGTAGGAACAACATGTTTAGGGACTTTGGATCCCTCAGATTATTGACATTTCATGCTTCATGCTGTAAGGCACAAAAATGTCTATAACAGCCTGGACTAAAGAAGAACTTGGTATCGGTCGCAATGTTAGAGGAAAAAGGCTACGATGTTGTCTTCTGTAAGGGAAAGGTTTTCCTTAGACTCATCAACACGAGACAGGTGAAACAGATCAGTTCACGAGTTAAGAACATGTATTCTCTTGAGGTTCAAGATGCATGCAAAGCCTTGACGAGAAAGGCAAATGTTAGAGACTTGGTGGTTGAGAGGGAGAGTAAATTACATCTCAACATGCAGCCCCAAAAGAAGTCTCAGACAATTGTGGAGGAACCACAATTGGAGAAGTGGGTAGAGGGATCACATGTAGCCATACCTCTAGGTGTGAGGTGGGGTGACATGAGGTGATAGTCCCAAGAAGGCTAAGATTGGGCAGGGTCCATTGAGAGGTTTTATCTCATGGATCGTACCTTGCCTTAGGAGCCCAAAGTACATAGTAGCGGGAGGAATCAGCGGGATTGATGTAGTCAGAGATCAAAGTGACAGAGGCTAGCGCAGTCAGATGCTAAAGAGTGCAGAGAAGGATTGACAATAGTGCAGAAAGGCAGAGTCGGAAGAAGCACAAAGTTTTCAGTTGACAGAGGCAATAGCAGTCAAAGACTTTGATGATAGATGCATCATACTAATTTAGGTTGGATATTTTTTTTGTTTCTGGAGTTGCTGGAGCAACAAAACTAGAGAGAAGTGTTGCATGCAGAAAATTCCAAAGGTTCAGGATCGGGATCGAGTTGAATTCCTTTCTTGTTGAGAGGGAGTGTTGAAAATAAAGACAAGAAATGATAAAAATAGAATCTAGAAATTCCAATATTAATTTGTCCTTGAATTAAAATTGTGAATTAAAATCGAATTTAGTCTCACCAGTTGCTTGGAAATAATTAATTAATTCATTATGGATTAATTAGTTGGATAAGTTCAATTTAGAAGTCTTTCTAAAGTCATGCAATAGTTATCCCTTAAATTAAGGAGATTAACACTTAATTAAGGAGATTACTGAGTTAAGTCTAGTTAAATTAGTTCCAAACTGTTTGAGGAACTAATTGTGAGTTATTAGTGAGTTGATGCATGCATGCACTCAACCAGTGTACTCCAGATAATTGAAGATTCCCTCATCAGAAGCTCATGCATGTCTATTCACAGAAAGACCCAGTTGAGCTAAATGTCAAGGATAGTGCACTATCAGTTGCATGTGGTTTCCTATAAAGGAAACTCATGAATGCAGTCAAGGGAAGCTTCCTTGAGGATTGCGCAACTCATACAGGGTGTGAGATTAGTGTGAGAGATTAGTTTTCCACTTGGTTGGAGAAGATCATCCCAGAGGAACAACGCAAGGAAATAGGAGCTTGGAGGGTAGAGGAGAAGGCTTGTGAGAAGCTTTGATTTCCTGTGAGCATCCTGGAGGATTGTACTGAGAACTGGCTAGCTGTGATAGCTAAGGCTTTGTATAATTCTGATGTATTTCCACCTTGTATGATAATACAGTTAGTGGGGTTTTTAGCTGAGGCTTTCCCCTAAGTATTTTCATGTGTATTGTGCATTTATTCTTCTTCTTTTGGTTATATGTGTTCAGCTCTAATTCAGCTCGATCTTTAATCTTCCGCAAAGCAAATTGATAGTAGAAGTAGATTATAGTATTTTGCTTTAGTTATATTGCATTATCGGGTTAATCTACAGTCATATTGTCTACATGGTCTTAGAGCAAGATTTATAGAGAATTTGCAGAATTTCTACATGGTATTGGAGCTAGCTGATCTATAGAGAAATTTCTACACAATGATCTTTCTCATGACCCTGACTCTTGCATTTTACACATCACACTTCTGCGCGTACCTCTGGCCGAACAGTCCTGTCCTGTTTCAGACTTTACATCTCAAGGCATAGGTTCTTCAGCTGCGTGTGGATCTACTGAACTCCTAGGTTAGGATCTTGCATCGGGGTCTCATGTAGCCTCATAGCAATCTCTAAGGCCTCTACCTGAGTTGTTATCTTCTGCTGTGATAGTGCACTCCTTAAATGTGGTAGTAGCGAAGCTATAAACCACTCATGATGTTGTCCATCTATCAAATTCATATTGGCTTCACGGATCATACATTTCAGCCTCTGATCTAGTCCCAAGGAGTCTCGCCTAGTAGCATCGTGATCCCTTTGAATCCCACAATCAACTACGCTTCATATTTAGACCTACTAAATTCTCTATTTAACATTGTATGGATATCCACAACTCCCAAATTTAGGTTATCGTTGGAGTACTTACCAGGTCAGTGTGCGATCCTGCAAAGCACTAACCAGTGTTTCTTTCTTTATATGGTCATATGTAACACCTTGCACTTCCCATATAACCCTTACAACGAACCAAAATTGGTCTGGATCCTCATTTCCCAAACCTTTGAGCATGGGAAAATTCATTGTGTTTGCCATACTGAATCGCGGTGGTGGTGGAGTTGGTATGGGTGAAGTTGGAGGTGATGATGATGAAGATAGATGTGGTGTGGGAGGAGGTGGTATTCATGGAAATCCTTGCCTTATCAATTTAATAGCACTTCGTGGATAGACCTTCATGATCCCTTCTTCGTCTCCTTGTGGAGGTGAAATAAAGGGGCTATGCTTTGGACCCTTATTTCCTTCGTTTCCGTAAATTCTTCCACTTCGCGTAGACCTGAACAACAAGGTAACTACATAACCCATTTTTCGCACAACAACATTTTGATCCAAGTATTCAGAGATTTTACGTACTTACCTCATGGTCCTTTGAGAAAGTGTCACTCTGCCTCGCTATAGTTGACTGAGGTGTTGACTGAGAACTTAGTAACAAATCCTCCTATAATGCGATCTAGCCAATGATCGACGGCGCGTACGATCTTATCCTCCGATGCTTCCAACCTTCACACTAGCTCTAGGGTCCACACAATAGGACTGTCAAGCTTCCAGCTTCCTTGGCTATCTACTAGCTTCACAATCCACTCGTATATCTTAGTAGGGAAGGACGCAAAAAATATTTCATGGATCTCCATATACAGGTAGCTGCCTAGCCACTATTTTTTGACAATTGCGGGTTTCTATTCTCCTGCACTGCGAACTCGTGAATTCTTCTGTCCAACCAGTCTTCGATTTCTTTCTTAGTTGGATTCCAGTGATACGACATCACACATATCTTATGCATATTCCGGTCCCAGCAATGGAACCATTTGTTGGCTTATGGGAGCCTAACACAAGTTCATCATTAGGTAGCCAAACAAATCCCTACACTACTGGCCTTTTCGGCATTAGCCCATGGAGCGCGGACTAAAGTCTCACCTGAAGCAGTATGGGGGGATGCTGGAACCAAGTTTCTGCACCCTTGAGATGGATTTGATGTTAGTTTATTCCAACTATACCTGCCTTTGTGCAAGTTGCTAGCTCTTTGTTCTACCCTTCAATACCCTCGCGAACTGTTACAATCGGCCTCCACGTAGCCCTAAGCAAGGGCTGATATGCTTTCGCGTTGCTAGGGTAGTGAACTGTGATAATTCCGAAAACTACGCTAAGTATCTTACTTATCTTCTTAAAAGGTCGTAGTTAGCTTCGCGTAAACAGATGTTCTTATTTGCATTTACTTAATCAACATAGTTATACACATTCACCCATCATATAAGCATTCAAAGTGAAATACATGCCTAATATAACTGATGCATAAACAGGAAATAAAGACGCTGAAATTATAGAATACTTCTCTTTATTGATAATCCCAAACTATTATAGACTTGACTCGCCCTACGCACTCAGTTGCAGGGGTTCTCGCACTAAGCTGCGGACTTCTAGGCCTCTGCGCACTCAGCTGTAAAGCCTCTACCTACGCTACGACCTAAAACTTAGACTTTTACTTAGAGCTATCTCTCATACATCATATCTTCTTCATGTTTTTTCTCTCTACCTACTTAGAGCTTCGCTCTATTTATACAATCCCATGGTCCGCGGACCATGGGTGGATATTTTACAGCCGACATTACATTATCAAAATAAGGGCAGACAACCCTATCACTCTTTAACAACTACATGCAATGCGACCACAAAATGCAGAGTCTTTACATTAGGATTACAAAATTGGACCAAAATATGGGCTTTAATCCCCAAAACTACACTTGGGGGATCCCGCGCCCAATAGCTGAATTCCATCAACAAGTTTTGAAGGAGTGCAAAAAGGCATGGCACGATCGGCACATCAAATTACGCACCTTCAAGGTAAACGATTTAGTTTTATTATATGACAACATGTTTGATAAATTTCTAGGAAAATTTCAGATGCATTCGCTGGGGGCCATATGTGATCAAGGAGATTATCAATGGTGGAGTAGTTCATTTTGTGAAATTGAATGGAGATCTATTTCCTGGAAAGGTAAATGTCAGCTGATTGAAGCCATACACCGGGGATCCGGCCAGATGACTATATGACGATAGCACAGTCTTAGCACTCCAGGGAGCTGCAAGGGGTTGCGGGACTATAAACTACACTGCTTGGGTTGTGGAGTTGCGCAATGAGGGGACTGCGCAGAATAGACGAGTGACATAGTGTCAGCAGACACACGAAGGGATCTACACTACAGGACAAGAGACCACACAGTGTAACCAAAAAGTGACCGTTACCATCATTGTTCATGATTTGACAGTGAGAAAATAGCTAAGAGGAGCGGGGGGCGACATTTAAGGTTGAATATAAGAGTGATATCTTTGAAAATATACCACCAATCTAGCAATTATGAGTGGCTTTTAGAGGGAATAATCAAATTTGAATTTGAATTTGCCTATCAATTACAGATGGTCATCCAACGAGAGACACTTTACATTTCGAGAGTTTATGTGTCGTGTTGTCTGGTATGCATGAACTGTGTGTTCTTTGAGGACTTGGTCACGAGTTCTATATTTGAGAGGTTACTTGAGGAAACCCAGCAGCTCATTAACAGCTTCATGTCTACACTAGCTGAGACCACTAGTTTCAGAGGATCTATTGCCTCTGAGGAAGCTGCCCCGTAGGTTGTGAGTATGAAGATTCCCACAGTAGTGCCTGTCCCCAAGGTCGCCCAGGCCGAAGCCTGCATTGGAAAGGGAGGTCCCCAAGCCAAGGAAAGATAAAACAAAGATGACGTTGTCAATGCATGAGTCACCCAGGAAACATCCAACTACATAGGCGCAATGGAAAGAAAATCCCACCGCGCGGAGAAAGGTAAAGTGGTAGACTTGGAGGCTGATGAGGGTGCGGAAGACATATATGTTGAGGGGATAGACCCTATTTCGAAGCTACCGGAGTACATCCCTCTATGTCAGGACAAGGTGAAGGTCCCTAAGGACCCAGATCAAGGATAGTTCCTCCTGAACACCCCTCTGCTGCCATAAAACATAACATTTGAAGGACCATGCTTGGCGCACATCCCACATTTGAAGCTTGAGGATTAGAACTTGGGAGACATTGAGCAGTTTCCCCACCTGGCTACCGATACATTCATGAAGCGCGTGTTCTACAAGGAGTCCAATGTCACCGTGCTAGAGCGGGTGGAATGGAATTGGGGGGTAAACAAGGCAGGATTATTGAACCTCCTATGGGTACCGCACTACCACTTCACACCCATCAACTTGACGGTCATCAAGCAGTTGTTGTACCTTATGCATGGCGGGTGCTTGTGGTTGGGTGAGTCGATCCCAATCACTGATATGTTGATCCATGGTATCACATTACTCCCTCACTCTGGATTGAATCCTGCAAAGGAATTTGGCGGCAAGACGAGCGAGTGCGATCTCGCCGAGAGGATGAAGGACAAGTTCAAACTTTTCAAGAAAGCGCGCGGGTATTCTATCTCTAGTATTACCGACCCCGCAGTGAAGGTGGCCACCCAAAT
This sequence comes from Pinus tabuliformis, assembly GCA_031772625.1. Taxonomy (NCBI): domain Eukaryota; kingdom Viridiplantae; phylum Streptophyta; class Pinopsida; order Pinales; family Pinaceae; genus Pinus; species Pinus tabuliformis. Next base: position 168,972,257 of record CM062808.1, read on the forward strand.
TTTGGCTGGAAAGATAGTGCAAAAGTGTCAAGTGGATGAGGTGCCTGCACCAGTGGTTTCATTAGTGGCTCAGTGTGCAGAGGGCATATAGTTCAACTGGGCATGCTACCTATGTAGCGATTTCCTCGCGAACTGTAGGGAGGCACAGGACCAAAGCAAGACATTTCATTATTCATGGCTACTCTTATCAATTGTGCTGGTCCTATGGGAGTTGCTGGAGGATAGCCAGATTCCTCTGATTCAGACATATTTACCAGAATCTTCAAAGTTTTCTTCTCTATGGGCCACAAAGGATGCTACATAGGTTCGTGAAAGCAAAATATTTTGGGTGCTGATGGAGGCAAGCATCCATGCAACCATCAACCGCAACCCACAATTTTCACCAACCATTTTTGAACAGTTATTTGGGTATGCAGAGTTTAAAGCAGACTTCCACCAAGTGTACATTTGGGCACTAAAGGATCTGGATCATAAGTGGTATGATCTTCCTTACTTGGCTATAGATGATGCCGTCGCTAAAGTCCTTAAGTGATGGCCAGCATATTAGAACACACCATCAAATTTTTCCGCCAGGACTAGAAATTCCACAGAGAAGCAGAAAAAGGAAGCGGCCCGAATGAAGGTACATCAGCTGGTAGAGAAGAGAGAGAAGGAGACTGAGGATAAGGCCCATGCAAAAGAAGAGCACGCTACAAAGGAGAAAGCGGAGTAGGAAGAGCATGACTCTGATAGGAGTTAGAAGTCTCCTTCACCCTAAATGGAGGATGACGAATTCGTGAGGATAGGGAGGCGACGATCTGGAGAGTACCCCTTTTCTCGTAAAGCGACATAGAGAAAAAGAAAAGGAGGGGCAGCGAAATAAGACCAAGGCCTCCAAATCGTCGCTCAATCCAATCACCTTGACAAAGGGTGATTTGGAAGATATTGGAGGCAAGGTAAGAGATACGACCCCGGAACTGCTACAACAGTTTGAGTAATAGCAGAAGCAGGAACTCAGTGCCATACAGATGGGTCTGTGCGAGCTACAGATCCAAACAACCAGACTATAGGCAAGTGCATGACAGAGCAGCACGACATCAACTAGTTTGGCACTGGGGACCACTCAAGCCAGAGAGTTGGTTTGATCCTTGGATCTTTGGGCAGTCGCGCTGCTAGATGTAGTTCTGAGTGCAGAGGTGGAAACTGACAAGGCTACTGTTAGCATGCTGAGGAATGTTGGCCTCAACTTGGTCACGCTCTCGAGTGAATTCCTTCACACATGACAATCAGGTGTCATTGAAGAGCTTAAGGCTCGAGAGAAGCACGCGCTAAGCATGATCAATGAGCATAGAGTCAACAATGAATAGATATTCGTTGAGAATACCATTGTGCTAGAAGCTTGGAAGAAGGTTCAGGAGAAGAATGAGTGCATTGCAGCAGTGGTAGCTGAAGCATGAAGAACCATTCTGGAGCTGCATATCCCAGAAGAAGCATTGGTGGAAGCCAAGATTAGGAAGTTGGCAACAGGAGTGCGCAATGCACGGATAGAGATGGCCAAGGTTCAGTTTGAACATAACCTTAAAATCACTGAGCTCGAGTTGAAGTCACAACCTTCAACTCCACCAGAGGTCAGAAAATAGCTCGAGTCAGCTGTAAAGGATGCAGTAGTGACAGTGGATGTCACGGTGGCGGATTGCACCACGCTCTTTAAACAGTCGATGGAGGTTGTTACGACTCTACAGGAGGATCCTAACCTGCAGAGGTTGAACATAGAGGCCCTAGTATTCCAGCAGCAATATGACAAAGCAAGAGTGATGGCACGCACCATCGCTATATCACAGTGACCGGATAAGATTCACAAAGCAAAGTAGTTGCTCGAACAGGTGGAAGTAGCACAATGAAAAGAGGCGGTACTCAAGGCCAGATTGGGGCCTTGGTTGGAAGAGGCATATGCTATATGTGCTGCCATTGAAGAGAAGTTGGCAGGCCTACAGAGGGAACAACAGAAGGCCAAAGAAGACAGTGCAAAACTAGCGACTGAGCGGCTGGTTGAGTAGCTCAAGCAGGAAGCCACATAGAGCGCAACCGAGGTAGTAGTAGCGCAAGTTGAGCTATGAGGTCTCTGCAGCAATATCTCCGTGCCAGCAGAGTGACTCGAGGGCAAGTCACGATATTTGTGTTGGGGACCTATTGGGACAGGGTCCCCTGCAATCACGTCTTGGGGTAGAAAGCCCAAGTTTTTGTGATGTAAAGTGTAAAGTCTCCACAATTTATGGTTACGGAGCGCATAGATAGTAAGTGTCATAAAGGGATTTTTCCTTCTTTTATGTAAGTTGTTTCGGCTTGTATAGACCTACCCATGGTCCGCGGACCATGGGATTGTATAAAAAGGAGAGTCTTAGAGAGACTAAGGTAGTGAAATTCATAGTTGATGATGAATGTAATGGATCATTAGAGTTGAAGAGCAAGGTGTCTTAGAGTAGAAGAGAGGCTTTGTAGTTGTGTGCACAGAGGCCTAGAGTAGAGTCCGCAACTGAGTGCGCAGATCGCTGCAGCTAAGTGCGCAAGGTAGTCTGTGTCTGTAAGCAAATCTGAAGCATCAATAAAGAGACTATTCTAGAAATATCTCTATTTTTCCCATTTACTTATGTTATGAATGAATGCATTTACGTTATGATGAATATTGGGTTTATAATTTTACTGCATTGATGCATGATTCTGCATGATTTACATTGTTATATGAACGCAAGTCATAATATCTGTTTACGTGAAGAATATATTAATGCATGCTAAAGATATCATACACTTAAGTTGATCTGGGTAATAACATACTTAGGAGTGATTACATAGGTGCGTAAGTGGTTGATTCACCTATTTAGGGTTCGCGAAATATAGTTGTAGACCTTCACGAAGGCCTAGAGGCTGGTAAGAGGGAGTTATATCGATAAGCCTTAAGGGCTTATCAGTCTACACGGAGGAAGGTTTAGGGCATAAAACAACATAATAACCATCTATGGGTGCGGAAACTTGGTTCCAACATCCCCCCACAATGCTTCGGGTGAGACTTCAGCCCGTGCTCCTAGACTAATGCTGAAAGGGCTAGTAGTGTAGGGATTTGTTTAGAAAACTTAACTCTGAACCTGGGTCAAGACCCACTAAGCCAACACAGTCATTGTAAGGATATATCTATGCTTCTTTGAAGAGTGAGGAACAATCTCACCTATTATGTCCAGTCCCCATTGTTCAAATGGTTGTTCAATGTTGATCGGCTGCAACGGTAATGCGGGTTTCCTCTGTCTTCTAGCAGCTATTTGACAAATTTTACATTTCCTTACATATTCATGTGCATCTTTGAATAAGGTTGGCCAATAATATCCAGCATGTAGGATTTTATGTGTTGTTGTGTCTCCTCCAAAATGTCCACCAGCTGGTCCATCATGGAGTTCCTGCAAAACCTTTTCTGCCTCAGATTTTTCAAGGCATCTAAGTAAAACAAAATCATAATTCTTTTTAAACAAAACATCATTGATGATTTCATATTGCTTAGCTTTTATCATCAAATCCCTTTTTCTTTTGTAACTGGGTTGCATAGGTGCATATCCATTTTTCAAATAAAAGGTGATATCAGTGTATTTAGATTCAATATCGTTGAGTCTTACCTCACATATTTGTATATCATCACCTACATCTTGTAGTGCTGATAAGTTGGATGCTCCTACTAACATTCTGAAAAAACCTTGACGTTTAACAATTTTAGCTGGTCTAATCTCAATGAAATATTCTTGCAGTGTTGTTACCCAATTTTCTCTTTTCTCACCTACTTCTCTTTTCATTAGTAAATTTCTTACTACTGAGAATGGAACTACTACCTTAGTGTGAGTTTTGAGAAGAAAGGGTCTAAAATGTTTTATTGATTTTAAAATAGCAAAAGCTTGTTTTTCAACATCTGAATAATTTAATTCAACCCCCCACGGATTGGAACTAAAGAAAGAAATTGGTGCTTCGATTTTGTCATCATTGACCTGTGTCAATATAGCTTCATATGATGTCTCGGAAGCAAAGGTATATAAAATGAAATGATTAGAAAAATTAGGAGTTGCTAAAGAGGGAGCATTTATGATTGCTTGTTTGATCATATTAAAATCTTCATGCTTGGTATCTCCCCATTTAAAAATGGATTTTTTCTTAATCATAGATTGGGGGGTAAAACAATTCATGAAAAATCAGGGACAAATCTCTTGACAAAATTTAACTGACCTAGGAAAGATTGCATGGATTTTTTGTTATGAGGCAAAGATATTTCAGAAATTTATTTTATCCTATTAGGATCAATGTGAATGCCATCTTTAGATACAATAAATCCAAGAAATTTTCCTTCACTCAAAGCAAAGAAAGATTTATTGGGATTTAGAGAAATTCCATATCTCTAACAATGTTCAAATATCTGTTTTAAATGCTTTAAATGATTACTGCACTTTTTGAATACACAGTTATGTCATCTAAATAAATTACCATTGATTTATTCACCAAAAATTTGAAAGCTATATCCATGGCTCTCTAAAATGTTGCACCAACATTAATTAATCCAAATGGCATCTTTTGGTAAGCATATGTTCCCCATTTGGTTTGAAATGTGGTATTTAGCCAATCATCTGGATGTACGAGAATCTGATTATAACCTGAAAATCCATCCAGAAAAGACATTAGTTATGAGCTTGCAACTGATTGTAGTATCTATTCCATAGGAGGTAATGGAAAGTTGTCCTTCTGACAATATTTGTTGAGATTTCGAAAGTCTATACATATTCGAATATCACCATTATTTTACCTGATTGCAACAAGGTTAGAAACCCACCTTGAATTCCTGATAGGAAAAATTATTTTGGCTTTGAGAAGCTTATTCAGTTCAGATTTGATCTGATTTTCTAAATTCACGTGAATCTTTCTCAACTTCTGTTGTACAGGATTTTCATCGGATATCATAGGAATGGTATGTTGAATGATGGAAGTATCATATGTCTTAAGATCTTCATAGTTCCAAGAAAAAATATTTTTGCATTTCTTTAATAAATGAATAAAGTCTAGTCTTTCATCAGATGTAAGGCCAAGTCCCGGATTAATATTTTGAGGTTTAAGGTCAGTTCCAAGATTAACTAATTCAAACCTCAAAGTTGAACTTTGAAACTTTCAGTTTGTAGGTTTCTTGAATTTGTCCTTAAGATCATATAAATCTTCCATCTTAACCACAGATTTAGGTATGGAATTTGTTATTGTTTCCTACTTAAGTTGGTTCTCATGCTAATTTTCATCTATTATTTGGTCATCATAAGAGCCATCAGATGTTAGAAAATTTATGATATCCAGATCATTATTAAATACTCACCAATTGGTGATGTTGTTGGGAATATAAGGCCTAAAAATTAATTCTATTAAAAAGTGATCAAGGCTATAATCTCCCGGTGGTATGAGCTTGGATGCAATGTTAGCCAAAAGATTGGCACTTGCATTTTGTAGTCTTGGAATCAGGGAAACGTTAAATGTTTTAAAATGGGCGGTGAGGTCCTAGACTAGTGATTGATAATGTTTCAAATGTCCAGAGAGATCGTGTATAGTATTCCTCACCTGTTTAATTACAATTTCCAAATCTCCAAACACTTGAATATATTTGATATCAAGTTCGATGGCTCTGTACAACCTTTGAACTAATGCTTCATGTTTGGCAGTATTATTTGTGCATTTAAATTCAAGTTTCCATGCTAACATAGTGTTTTCCCCTTCGGAGCTAACTAATATACAACCTACTCTAGCTCCATCATTAGATTCGGATCCATCAAAATATAATTTCCAAAATAAAGACTCAACTATAGGTTTATCTACAAAATTGATACATTTAGAAGAATCTATTTGAGAATAGTTTTTGACTTGTGATGTAACAAAATTTTCCAAAAAGGGTGAAGTATTCACATTAAAATTGTCTAGGAATGACTCGACTGAATAATTTCCAATGATATTGTTATTATATGCAATGGGCTCATTTTCTCCCTCCAGTTCTGTGACGATATACTTTTGATGTTTCTCATGGTAGACCCTTATTTTATTCATCTTGCCGTTATAAGGAAGCCACATATGGGACCAATCTGTTGTGAAATAGCCATGAAGCTTTTGAGACCAGTCTCTACTGAGGATTAAACCATATAATTCAAGGATATCAACCACAAGAATGTCAATCACTTGACATACTTTCGGGTTAGATGAGAGTCTAATAGTGACCTGATTGAGTTCTCCTATGACTTCGACTTGAGATCGATCTCACTACACAATGTGAACAACAATTTTCTGGGGTTCCACATTCGATTTTGCGTAAATAGTTTTTGGTAGAATGTTAGATGAAGCTCCATAATAAACTAAACAATTGTGCAAATTCTTATTGAAAACTTAAAAAGTCAAAAGAAATGGAGGTGTGTGAGACATATATCTTCCACCTATTAAAGCAATATTAGTTGAACTTATTTTGTCCGATGAAGTATTAGGAGGCCTACCCATTTCTTTAGAAGCCCGTGAGATTACAGCAACGGGAAGAGGAGAAGTGGGGACTACTTTTAGTTCTTTGATCAATAGCTTCCGTTGATGTTTTAACTTACTAAGCTCGTGAAATGTAATATTAACTCTAGTCTTTTTCATATCTTCGACAATGTTGTATTCCATTTTCATCATATACTAGCACGGTTTTGACTAAAGGTGAAGAATCTGATTGAGGAGGAGTCATTTGAGTGGATTTGGGAGAAGATTTCTTACCTATTGCTTTACCTTTGGGGTGTGGAGTTGATGATTTCTGTTTTTAATTTTTTTGTAGCATATCAACAGTGCTCCTACTCCTAGTTGCGATAGATAATGCTTCTTATGATTCTTCATTAGGAAGAATTAAATCCCAGATTCCTTGTAATTCAACTACCTCTTCGTCATTAGTTTGTTCTTCAACTGTTGAGATTTCCTCTTCCTTCAGATCCGATTTAGAATTTGATATTGTATTTGGAGGTTTAGGATCAGAGGAAGGATTTCTTTTGTAAGGTTTGTAAGCTTTCCTTGAAGAAGTCTCAGCTACCTACTTTTTAATGTTGACCATTTCATTGGACATGGTTTTAAGGACCTTTTGTAGACCTTCAAGATCAAAAGGATATTTAGGTGCTTTCTTCTTAGATTTGTCCCTGAAAGTAACCTTCTTGGATTTTCTTTCTTCTAATGCATTCTTCTTATCTAAATCTAATTTTTTTTTTCTACAACTATGGCTTCTTTCATATTTTCTGCCAAAGTTGGTTTGGCAGCCCTATCGACAAAAATAGTTGTGTTTGAGGGAAGAGCAGAAATGTACCATTCATTTTGAACTTCATCACTGGGTTTGGATGTCGTTGGGATTTTGTTCAATAACTTATTAAAATGTGAATTGAAGTCTTTAATTGGTTCTCTAGGTTCATATTTCAAGTTGGAGAGATCATTGAGAAGAGTAGTTGTCGATCGGTCATCTCCAAACTTGGTTAGGAACTACTCTTGAAAGGCATCCCAACTATTAATTGAACCAGATGGTAATAAAAAATTCCATGATCCTACTGATCCTTGTAAGGTATAAGGGAATAATCTTACAACTTCATATTATTCTACCACTTCACTCATACTTATGGACAACATGAAGTTATTTATGTGTTCTTTAGTAGGGAGACCATCATCAGGGTTGAATTTTGCAAACCATTTTTCTGGATGTGTAGGTAGTGGATGTAATGGTCCAGCCATTTGAATGGCTCCTGGATTTTTCCATGGTATTTGATCCATCATGGGTATCTGTGTAGAGGAAAATATTCCAGTAGTTGAAGGTGATTAGGTAGAGGAGGCTTGTGCTCCAGTACTAGTGTAGATCACGATCTGGAGTTGTGAGGTGGATGATTGATCTTGTGAGGAAGATGATGGAATGAATGAGGTTGTTTGAGGTGATGATGAGAGAATATCACTATGAGCTTTAATTTTTTATTTCTTAGTTTTCCTTCGAGGGTGATGTAGAGGAAATTCAAATGGGGGAATCCGAAATTTTTCAGTATGTGATCCAGTTAACCTTTGAGAGGAAGGAAACTGAGAGGAAACACTAGCTAGGGATAATTCAGATTCTTCTTGAGACAGGGAAATCCCTTACAATTTATGGATTAAAGACTAAACTTCAAGAGTTTCTATAGAAGAAGATGGATCTAGTTTCTTTGGAAAAATGGTAGTGGATTTTAAGGATTTCTTCACAAATTCATGCCTAGGATTTGGGGATTTGGAATGTGACCTAGAAGTCGGAGGTGATGGTGAGGGAGTTTTACTCTTAGAATGGATTTTTGATTTAGATTTTCTTGCCATTCATAGTCAGACCCTCCTTCTAGCGCCAAAATGTTGAAGCCTCAAAATTTGCTGCGACAACATGGGGGATAACCACCCGGTCCAGACCTTGAAAGCAGCTCCTTTTCCGTTTGGTATAGTGGCTCCGACTGGGGATAATGGGACCAGTTTCCCAGAGAGGATTGATTTGATAATGTTGATGGGATGATATAGGATGTAATGGGAAATTATTCAACTAAGTGTAATCTAATCTAACTACAAAACACATGCATATATCTTAATCTAACATTATCTAACTATAAATATACCCAAGAATAAAATAATATATGCGATCTACAATGATGTCTTACAGAAATTGGTAATAAAGATCATTCAACTACCAAAAGAAATGAAATTGTTTAACGATAATTGTTTTGGGTAAATAGTTAGACAAAACAATTGAGAGAAATATATCGTATATAAAAATAGTTCATATATTCAAAACAGAATCAAAGCTAACATTATAAAGAAGTGTAATAATGCAGAACTATAATTCTGAAATTTCATACATAAAACAATCAAAATAAGAAGTATTGCTTAATACATAAATAAAACATAATCATACGATAAAAGTACCATATATGATAAGTGTTTGCATTATGATACAGGTGTTGTCCTTGATGGAAACTCACCTATATGATGAATGATAGCAGTTCACAGTGCTACAGGTTAACAACAAAGGATTATAGATCAGACTCCAGAGATTGAAGAAAGAGAATGGTTTAAGAAGTGTACGCTAGTTCACTTTGTCCAAGCAGTGTACACACATGAGTTAACAAAACAAAAGGAGCATATACGTATGCATGCACTTTCACAGAAATAAAAGCATGTATGGGATGGAAAATCAAGGTTGTGGTCTGAGGTATTGGTCTAAGGTTTTGGTCTGAGGTTTTGGTCTGAGGTATTGGTCTGAGGTTTTGGTCCAAGGTATTGGTCCAAGGTTTTTTTTCTGAGGTATTGACGAAGGATCTAACTATATAAGGAGGAGAATATCAAAGGGTCAAGTGTGCAAGTGTAAGGGTTTCTCAAGAATAACTCTATCTGAAGTATATTTTATGTTGTAGAGGCTATGATTATGATATGATCTGAAATATTTTTTGCACCTTGAATTCAATGTTGGATCAGGATCATGAGACTTGATATGAATTGTCATTAAATGATCTGATATTGGTTGGGTTAGATCTAATTGCTAATGCATGTTTTATTCTGTAAATGTTATGATCTGGGTATGACTGAAGTCTGGAATAGCTATGAATTTTTAAGTTAGTATTTGAAAATCTATACACTAGTTCACCTTGGTGAAGGCATGTATACATGCTGGTTCAATACTTCGTAGTGTATACATTATGAAATATGATGTTTGAAGTTGCAATTGTTTCTGGTTGTTGATGCAGAGTTCTAGGTTCTGCTCTGTGTTCTGGTGACAGTGTTCTGAATGTTCAGATTGATTGATTGTGATTTTCTTCAGTGATGATGGGCTTTGAGTGATTTGTTTTATTGTAGTGATGATTGATTTTGAGCTTCAATGTTGTTGATGGGTCCAATATGAGAATTGGATGAAATGTGGTGTTCATATTGTGTTGTTGTGTAGCAGGAGTATCTAGTCTGAAAATTTGTGAAACGTGGTCCCTGGAGGAAGAGAGGTCATAGCCTTCTATAGGTCGATTCCTACATACTGGTAAACACATCGGCCAGTACAAGAGCTTGGGGGTTGGAGCTCCATTCCAGTAGCAGCTGGAAAACAAGTGAAGGTTGGAGCCTTTTGTAGGCCAGTGCCTACGTACTAGTAAACATATTAGCTAGTACAAGAGATAGGGGTTGTAGCTCCCTTCCAGTAAAAGATAGAGAAGGAGAGAAGGTTGTAGACTTCTACAGGTGGGTGCCTATGTATTGGTATGAGTCTAAACTAGTACAAGATTTTAAATAGATTTTTCTTATATTGAAAGAAGATAGAGAGGACAATAACACTTGGTTTTTCTCCCACATTGGATTTCTACCTTAAATCTTGATGTTCATGTGTGTTGCCTATGTGTAATTGCTTATTTTTTTATTACTACACATGGTTACTATTTAAATGGTTAATTAAGTATTGATGCATTGATTAAAGATCAACATATGATGAATTAACTGAAACATAAGTTCACTAGATATACAATGGTTTCCTTAAGAACAGTTGCGTGCACATGCGAGTTCCATTCACTGAAGTAGCATATATAGATTTGATTATGAGAAGAAAAAGTTATTAAGTTGATAATATTGAGTCACTCCCCCCCCTCAGTATTATTTCCAACAATAAGTCCTGCTCATGTGCTTCAGCAATATTGACCCAATTTAACTTAATTCAACACATTCTAAGAGTATAGAAGTGCATTTTAGTAGAGCATGCTAGATATTTAAAGAAAAATAGATCATGTTCCATTAATTTCATCAAAACCTTCTCAAAAGTACAGAAGTGTAATGTCTTTAAAAGTGTTTTTGATAAAATTTCTGGACCCCTCTCTAAATGCATGAGAGGGGTTTGAATACTAAAATACTTGCCTCAAAATAAATTATTACAAAAATAGTTGAGGTTTCAAACAACCTTCCTCAGGATGGGAAAAGATAAAACTAAAAATAAAATAAACTAATGACTATCTCCTTTGAACTTGAACTAAGTTAATCTGCTAACTTGATCTCTAAGGTCGCAAATATCAATCATTGGGTTGAGCTGAGGCGGCTGGCTGATTGTAGATTTGAACTACCCAGCAAATATGGCATCTGTCAATGCTAGCACCATATTTTGTGTAGAGGTTGTTAAACACCACATAGTCATCCACTGGCTGTATGGTTTTACTAGACAATGCCAGTCTGTTTCCCAATTCAGCCTGGTTAGCTATTTAATTGCCCCTTCCTTGTCCTGCACTATCTGTTTCCATTGTTTCTCTAGTTATTTGACATTCAGTAGAAACCTTGGTACACACTCCTTAACAAGGTTGGAACCATGTAGGTTTTCATTTACGAATTCTATTATGCTGCTTGCTGCTCTTGCTACTATCGTTGTCACCCTTTTTGCCTATTTCAACCAAGAATCCCAATCCGTAAACATAATATATTTGTGGGACTCTTCCAATTTTGGTAGGTCAGCCTTTCTTCCATCCTACAATTCTTGCCAGGTGATAAATTCATAAACATTTTTGTGGGTTTCTTCATACTCAAACCTCATGTTGGGATGGGGTCCCCTGGGTCAATTTTGGGGCAAAAGCCCAAGTTTTGATGTATAAAAATGTAAAGTCTCCACAAATTGTGGTCGCAGAGCATGTAGTTAATTAAAGAATCAAAAATGGTTTTACCCTCTTTTATGTAAGTTTAGTCGGCTTTTTGAAGATCTACCCATGGTTTGCGGACCATGGGATTGTATAAATAAGTATGTCTTAGAGAGTCTAAGAAAAGTGAACATTGACAGAGATGAATGTAATGGGTCATTAGAAGTAAGATCGTAGAAGTATTAGAGGAGGAAAAGGCTCTGCATCTGAGTGCACAGAGGCCTAGATTAGAGTCCAAAGTTGAGTGCGCAGACACTTGCAGCTGAGTGCACAGGGAATTCTTGAGTCTGTAAGCTTAATTGAATATCAATAAAAAAAGATTATTACAGAAATACCTGTGTTTCATCTCTTTACTTCTGTTATGTATGAATGCACTTTATGTTGTGATGAATAATGGTTGTATGAAATAATGATGTATTGATGCGCAACTTTATTGGATTTATATTGTCACCTGAACGCAGTTGATGTTAAGTGCTTACATGAAGCATATATCATTGTCTGTTAAATTTATCGAACACTTAAGAATAACTGAGTAAATACTGGGTTAAGAGTAATCTATGATGCGCATAAGTAGCTAATTCACTTGTTTAGGGTCTGTGAAAACTAGTCGTAGACCTTCGCATAAGTCTAGAGGTTGATTAAAGGGAGTTACATTGATAAGCCATAAGGGCTTATCGATCTACGCAAAGGCAAATCTAGGGCACAAAACGACATCATTCTGATCTCTGGGTGCGGAAACTTGGTTCCAACATCCCCCCATACTACTTCGGGTGACATTTCAGTCTGCACTCAACGGATTGATGCCGAAAGGGCTAGTAGTGTAGGGATTTGTTTGGCAACTAACTCTAAATCTAGGTCAAGACCCACTAAGCCAAAAAATGGTTCTGTTGGCGGGACTCAAACCCAGGTCTCTTGGGTGAGAGTCAAGTATCCTGACCAACTAGACTACAACGAAACCATTTGTTGGCTTAGTGGATCCTGCCCAGGTTCAGAGTTAGTTGTGTCAAACAAATCCCTACACTATTGTCCCTTTCGGCATCAATCCGCGGAGTGTTGACTGAAGTATCACCCGAAGTAGTATGGGGGGATGCTGGAACCAAGTTTCCGTTGCCAGGATTGGGATCTGCATAAAGAGATGTGTGATGTCACATCACTGGAATCCAACAAAGAAAGAGATTGAGAAGTGGTTGGATAGAAAGATCCACGAATTCGTGGCACAAGAAAATAGATTTTCGCATCTGACGAAAGAATAGTGGTTTGACAAATATTTGTACACAAAAATACACAAAATATTCTTTTGCAACTTCCCGATCAAACTATATGAATGGATCGCTAAATTGTCAGATGACCAAGGTAGGTGGAGGCTTGACGGTCCAATAGTGTGGACCCTGGAGCTAGTACGAAGGTTGGAAGATTATGAAGATAATACTGCACGTGCAGTTGATCACTGGCTTGATCAAGTCATTGGAGGATTTGTTACAGAGTTTGCGGTTGATGCCTCAGTTAGTTAGAGTGAAGCAAAGCGATGCTTCTTCAAGGGGCCATGAGGTAAGTACTTGAGATCTTTGAATACTTGGATTAAGATGCTCTTGTGTGAAAAGCGGGTTATTCCATTACCTTGATGTTTGGATCTACATGAGGCAGATGAAGCTTTATAAATCAAGGAAGAGAAGGTCCTTAATATATCCCATTGATAGAACCTCCTTCGAGTGACGACGAGGGAGCGGTACGAGCCTCACCGCAAAGCATTATACAAATGATAAGGCAGTGTTTTCTGTGAATACCTCATCTGCCCACACCACCTCCACCGTCACCTCCACAACATACACCTTCATCCACACCCCCACCACCTCCGTCGCCATTCAACATGTCGAATATGATGAAGTTGCCTATTTTCAAGGGCTTGGGAAGTGAGGACACAGATCAGTTTTGGTTTTTTGTGAAGGCTATATGGACAACTCAACAAATTACGAATGATAATATAAAGAAGATGCAGTTGGTTAACGCTCTGCATGACCGTTCACTAACATGGTATGTGAATTATTGCACTGATAGTCCATTGGCTTCGTTGGCAGATACTTAGACCACTTTGAACAAGGAATTCAGTAAGCCTAAATCTAAATCACAGTCGGTAATTGGATTTAAGAAAATCATGATGCGGCTCAGGGAAACGCCATGGGAACTAGATCAAAGACTGAAGTGCGGGATCCATGAAGCTAATATGAATCTCTCAGATAGCTAGCACCGTGATTGGTTTATATCTGCGCTCCTGCCCCACTTAAGGATTGATTTATCACAACAAAAGATAGGAACTCAGGTGGAAGCCCTGGAAATAACAATGAGATTGCATGAGTCACCTATACATGATGCTTCTTTGGGAGTTAAACAAATTCATGCAAAGCTGTAGAACCTCTGCTTGGAGTTGTATATCTTGAAAAAGGAAAAAGTGGCTCAATCGAAAATGCATGAAGAAATTCAGTGTCTCAAGTGTGAAAACCAGGGGCATGATAAAGATCACTGCCCTCTCTTCACGAATTACATCGCAGGAGGGGGCCCATGCCCCTAAGGTAGGAGGCTCCAGCAGGACCGAGTGTGGGGCTTACACTATGGTGCGATATTTGTCAAGTAGCCAGAAAAGATGTAACAGACAATTGCCATTTGCTACAAAAGTTTGTACAGATGCCACAATAATTGTTCTACGATTTCTGCAAATCGGTGGGCCATGATGAGCACCATTATTGAAGCTTTGACTTAATGATGGAGAGGATGCCCACGTATCAAATCCAAGCAGAAACTCGGCCTCCAGATCAGGGCGCTAGGGGAATACACAGAGGATATCAGGTCCATGGACGAGATTGACGAGGAGGAGGACCTTGTAGAGGTCGTGGACAAGTTATTTTCTATAATTGCGGAACACCAAGACATTACGCATAAGAGTGTACAATCCAAACACGCTCATCATGTCGATATTTCACTCAGTTTGACCACGCAATAGAAGAATTCCCTATATTGATAGCTAAAATGAAAGAGAAGAAGGCACAACCTCAACAACCTACCCAAAACCTGCAAATGATGAGGACTGAGCCCAGTGAAGAGGACCTGAATGTGAATATCGTGTTGCGAATTGGCATGACGACTGGTGACGATAAGGGAAAACAACTTGAAGAAGTTTGATGGGTCCGCAAGGCTCTAGAAAATGAGGTTGGGTTTTATCTAGAGTGTGAGAAGGAAATATTCATGGAAGTGAAGAAAAGCTTCGCTGAAGCCTCTACATCAGGAAGTCAGGATAAGATGTCTGCAGAGGTTGACCCCTCTGTGCTTACCACCTTTTTGGAGACTTGTATGAAGTCGTTGCATGGTAGCAAGGCTGTGAAATGACTAGAGGAGTTGGTAAACAAGTGTGCCAGTAAGGATAATGCTTCTGATGGGAACCACATGGTCAAAAAGATCGGTAGACATAAGACAAGAACAAGGCGCGAGATGAGGCTCACCACGCAAATAGGAGACTATGAGATGGACAAATTTATTTTAGATTTTGAGTCTAACGTGAAAGTATTGCCTAAAAATACCTTGGAGAGAATGGAGAGACCTATGCTGAAATGGTCTCTGACTCAATTAAGGATGGCGAACCAACAAAAGATTATCCCTATGGGATGATTGCATGGGGTGACCGTAGATATAGAAGGTGCGAGAGCACTAGACGATTTTGAAGTGATAGAGATTGTTGATGAAAACAATCCATATCCCGTGCTCTTGGGAATTGATTGGGCTATCGATATGAATGGGGTCATCAACTTGAAGAAGAGGACAATGTCGTTTCAAAGGAAAACGCTCCATGTTGTAGTACCATTCGACCCTGTAGAAGGACCACGTTATACTGAACCGGTCTGTGACTATGAGGAGAGTGATGATGATTTGGATCAAATCTATAAGATAATAGCATGAGACTAATATTGGGTTAATCCAATGGTTAATGGACGGATTGCATGGGACCAAAACATTTCCTGTAACTTGGATTCAGATGAAGAGTTGGAACATTGGGAAAACAAGTTGCACGAAGTATCCACACTGCACTGCAACATGATGACCAAATCATTGTAGTGTATGTGCTCCAAAAATTCAAACATTACCTGCTAGGCGGACATTTCAAGATGTACACAGACCATTCTGCATTGAAGTATGTAGTCAATAAGCTTGTGTTGGGGGGGAATATGCAGATGGCTATTGTTGTTTCAAGAATGTGATTTTGAGGTGATTGTGAAGCCAGGAAGGATGAACGCGGGACCTAACAATATGTCACACATTGAGATAGGAAAGGATCCTACTAATTTGGAGCTATTAGAAAATTATATATTATGGAGAAATGGAACACATAAAATATTGCAGAAATATAAACATAGAAAACGCAAAAATAAGAGAGACATAGATATACGTGGTTCACCCAGTTTGGGCTACGTCCAAGAAGAAACAACCAATTCTTCCTTTTATATTATCCAGCAAACTGAAGAGATACAAACTACAACAAATCCGCTGTAACACCCTCTTTGCTCTCAATCTCCTCTCTCTTCCTCACTTAGAATACAGATATCCATAGACGCAATACAATTCCCTCACATATAGTGAGGGGTTGCCTTCTAGGGCAAAAAAACCTAAATTAAACACAACTTCTACCGTCAAATCATCCGCCTAGATTGACTAGAAATTACTAGACTTTTACAAGGCAATTTTACATCTATGTTTTAGCTTCAGGGGCGCTGCCCCCGAACCCCCGCCGGGGGACTGCTAGCCCCTGAATCCCCATTGGGGGGGGGGGGGACAAGTTCCCCCCACGTGGAGGGGTGTACAGTCTTCTGGGGTATACATATGACTGAAACCTTTGAATACAGAAGATAATCAGGCTCCACACCCAACAGGAGGAAGGGTTTATGTTGAGCCTCAAACCTGCACTCATTTACCCATCCTCCCAATAGCCTTTTCCTACTCATTTCCTTCTTTTGTCATTATTTCCTTCATCAACTTGTTCAATTCATTGCATTATAGGACTTTTTAACATGATTTGCTAATTGTGCTAATGATTGACTGTTGGTTTAGATTTTTGGTTCAAGTGCTGCAATTCCGCAGCTTATACAGGGTTTCCGTAGCCGATCCCAGATTCCGCAACCATTTTCTTATTTTCTATGCTCCAGGTGTCCTCCAGGGGAAAGAGCCACATGGGCAAGTTTGTATGACTGTGTACATGGTGCGTGTGCTGTCAGCTCCGCCAAACTGGTCGTCTACACCCCTGGTCAACGCGGAGGTAACTCTGGTCAAACAGCAAGGTTGCAAATGGTGGCACGGCTCTGCGTGTTCAGGTGGAGCACGGAACGCACAACTGGCCTCTTCTTTAGCCACGAAGACTACAGGGACAAGAATCCAACAACGGATTTATCAACCATGATGACCGTCTCCTAAATCCGTGCACGGTGCCGCTGAACGTGTCTTTTGCACAGCTTTTAGTTAGCTTAGTTTACGCACAGAACAGTTTGTGTTCCTACTATAAATAAAGCATTTCCACACGCTGATTAGTTAGCTTTTAAGTTAGTCTTTTGTTGTTGTTATTCAGTTTGTAAAACTCTGTTTCAAGACTATTTTACACAGCATTTACGCTCCCCACTGTATTTTATTATGTGCTGATTTAATACCAAGAAGACAGTTATGTTCTTACCTGCGTAGCTGATCTTTTTAATTGGTTGAAGTGGATGGAGGGCCCCTGTCTGCTACAACCATTGTAAAGTAGCTTTTAAATTTATTTTCCTGCATTTCTTTTTTCTAATTTCCCATGTATATTAATGTACAGTTTGATTTCTGCAATTTTGATTTCTTTTGACATGTATATTATTGTACAGTTTGAATTATGCTGCTTTACATTTCCGTACTTTTCATGACTGATCAGTGTGTGTTTTTGCAGCTTTATTAGGAGCCCGGGACAGTGTGCTTTTCCTTCTTTTTATCACTAGTGGCATTTGAAGTTGTCTTATCTAAACTGCTGACTTTTGCTTTGATTTTCATTAGTTTCCTTGCTTAGTTAGTTTCCTTGCCTAGTTTACTTTATCAGGTTTTGTCAAGTTGCTAATCTCTTGATGGTTCTTTTTATCATAATTCACTAACTTTTATGGGACCAAAACATCATTTAATTGCAGCTTGGTTTATTTAGTTTTAGACTCATATTGCTAATTCACTCCTAACTCTTTTTCACATGATCAATTTAGCTAAAGGCAGAATGTTAAGGGAGAATTAAGTAGTGTGATTTGTCACTTAATTTTACATTGCTTTAGATTCAATAGAGGAGTTAGAGTAGTGTTCTTGCTTTCAAATGAGTTAATGTAGATGTCATTTTCATTCTTATCAGCAGTAAAGGTATTGGACTAGTGCCATTGGTCTTTTTGTTTGATGCTTTACTTTCATTTGAAGCTTTAATTTCATTCCAAGTTATTGTTCAAGTTTTCTCTTTAAATTTCAAGAAGCATTTAGAAATCGCCACATACACACACATTCACTCACTTGTTTATAACTTCATCACATCACATTAGGAAGATAAGTCAAACATGAACTAAAAACGACAAAAAGAACTAGGAAAGGTTGCTTAAGTATATATTGTACACTTCACTTCATCAGCTTACGAGCCCTGGGTTGACAATTTATGATAGCAATTTAGACAACACTAAATTGACCAAACATTTTGGCGCCGTTGCCGGGGAAGTGAAATTAGGTAGCCAATTTCTAAAAAAAAAAGTAAGAAAATTTCAAGAAAGGGAAATTGATAACCTCTCAAAGTATGCTCTCCTCTTGCACCTAGAGTGATCTGGAGGATCAGAAAAGAGAAAGTTATTGGTTTAATAGTTTCTTAAGTATGCTCTCTTCTTGCACCTAGAGTGACCTGGAAGATCAGAAAGAGAATTATTAGCCTGACTTGAAGGAAAATAAAAAAATGACATGCATAGAGCTAGAGATTCTAGGGGAAGGTTTTTAGCTAGAGCCAAGAGTTCGATTTTTACAAGTCCATCTACTTCAAGGAATAGACAAGAGACACCTCCCTCATCTCCAACTGACACTCCTAGCCCTAGGATTCCTAGAATTCTAGAGGCAAGAATTGACTCTCCCACACCTTCTATTGAATTTGAATCAGAAAGAGATCCTTTCCTTCCTTCTACAGAAAGACCAATTGTAATTGAATAAGTAGAATCATCTGAAGAAGAGGGAGAAATTCCTTCTCATTCACCCTTTGTAGAAGAACCAGAAGATTCTGAAGTCTCTAGGGAAACCACTATGACAGAGGAAGGAGGTGGTAAAGGTAGAGGTAGAGGAGGAGGAGGAGGAAACAATGGAGGAGGTAGAGGTCACATTGGAGGAAATAGAGATGGGGATAACTCATTTGGGTTTCCTATCGTCGATGAGGATTCCCGAGCCACTATAAAAAACATATCACCATCTGTCCTCCCAAACTTCCATGGGTTAAGAAATGAGGACCCTGAAACATTTCTATTTGAGTTTGAAGTCGTATGTCGAACTTATGATTATCTGGATGACTCTCAAAAACTCAAATTGTTCCCTTCAACATTGAAAGGACAAGCTTTGAAATGGTTCATGGGATTACTCACTCAATCCATTAGGTCTTGGAATGATATGAAACAAACATTTTTGGATAGGTACCTGGACTACTGTATGCCCACCAATCACAAGGATGAGGTATTTAAAATGGTACAAAGAGAAGATGAGAACTTAGAGGATTTACTTGAAAGATTTCAATATAACCTGAAAAGAGCAAAAATGAGTAACTTGGATGAGGAGACCTTGAAAGCCCTCCTATTAAAAGCCATTAGAGATGAATGGATAGATATTATGAACATGATGGGGAAAGGAGATATATCTCAACTTTCACTCAATGATATAGCAGAGCTATGTGTCCATCTCTCAAGGGGCAAATCAAAAACTCAAAAAGGGCCTAGAGATCCTTCTCTCCTCAGAGCAAATAAATCTGCAACTGGATCAGTAAGTAGGGCTGAGATTGGCAATATGCTTGATGAATTCAAAACTGACATCTTAGGGAGTCTTAGTGAACAATTAGACACCCTTAAGATTCACAATAAACAGAAAGCAGAAGCCGAGGCTTTGGCCATATTTTGCCCGAAATGTAGGAAGAAACATGCTTTAAGGGAATGTTCCTTGGATGCAAAAGTTGTAGAAACATGTGTAATTTCCTAAGAAAACCATGAGACCAAGGATTGTCCTTCAATCCCTGGGCTCAAAGCAGTCTTTCAAGAAGATCCAAATACACTTGAATCTCTCTGTTTTGTTGCAAGGAGACCTTGGCAAGGGCAACAAAATCAAGGGTTTAACGACTCTATGAATTTCCAACCCCAACCAAATTGGAATCCTTGGCAACAACCTTGGTCCCAACCTCAAAATCCTTTTCAATCATGGATACAAAGCATGCAAAATCCTTATGGGATATTTTCTCAATTCTATCAATATCCTCCATCTTTTCAAAACCAGCAAGCTCCACAACTTCCAAATCAAAGTCCACAACTATCATTGCCATTTCCACAACAACAACCTTCTCAATAGAATCAGAGTTCTCAACTCTTGCTTCCATCCCAACAGAAGTCAAATCAACTTCCTTCTCAGCGATTGCCAAACCCCAATAATAAGAACCCTCAAAATGCTTACATGATGCAAGGTCAACCATTCCCTACCTATATGATTGTTCCTCTCAATGAAGTACAACTCAGATAAGGTAGAATCCTAGATCAACCTTCTATAAATGTTCAACAGCCAAGCATTTCTGAGGAAGAGTCTCTTAAAGCCAATAAGGGTTTTGAAGCATCTCTTCAAAACCCAAACACTCAAAAAGAAAAAGAAAAAGAATCAACCCCCACAACTCCCATACTTGAACAACCTACATCTTTGGCCACACCTCCTTTTCCTGAAAGGTTACAAATCGACAAAGGAGTGGAAAAACAAATTTGGTTGCCTGACTATAATTTTCTAGATGAATTGAAGAATGTCTGTATCAAGATTCCCTTGTTACAAGCCATTAAAGAGATTCCTATTCTAGCAAAAACAATAAAGGAGTTGAGCCTTAAAAGACCAGGAAGGAAACCAAGAGATACCAGAAGGATCCACCTAGTAGGGAAAATTGCAGACATCATGATGGGAAAGATTACTATGCAGAAATATGTAGACCCCGGTAGTCCAATTGTCAAAACACATATCAATGGGGTAGAAATACCAAATACTTTGATTGATTTAGGGGCTGCTATCAACATTATGAGTAGACAGACCATGGACCAGTTAAAACTTCCTAACCTTCTCTTTACACCTACTTTACTGCAACTTGCAGATCAATCAATCATTAAACCTGATGGTGTATTGGAAGACATTCCAGTCTCCCTAGACTCTTGGGAATATCCAGTTGATTTTATGATTTTAACTCCCAAGAACAATCTAGGAGGACATCCTCTTATTTTAGGAAGAACTTGGCTAGCCACAGCTGATGCTTTCATAAGTTGTAGGTCTGGGGATATGTATATTTCTGATGGTAATTCGACAAAGAAGTTCAATCTGTATCCTCCAGCAAAACCAATTACAGAAATAGGAGATAATGAGTGGGTTGATGATGAAGATACTATACAACCTGTCTTTACCATTTCTGAGATTAGTGAAGATAGTCAAATTCTGAATACATTAGAAAACTTTGAACCATCTTCAGAATATGACTCCACGCAATTTCAGTTGGATTCTGACATTGAGTGTCTATCATCTAGACAAATGTCTCTTTTCTCTATGGAAGAATTTGGTAGTTCTGCCATTGAGATCTTTCCAGGAAAAACACTGAATATCAATAAAAACTTGGAAAAATCACAACAGGAGGAACTAACCAAAATCTTGCAAAAACATTCTACTGCATTTGCATGGGAATATACTGACATGAAAGGTATTGACCCTAAGACTTGCATTCATCACATCTACATTGAGGAAAATAGTAGACCAATCAGACAACCTCAAAGAAGGATGAATCCAAACCTTAGGGAAATAGTGAAAGAAGAACTCCAAAAGTTACTCAATGTAAACTTCATTTACCCCATTTCAGATAGCCGATGGGTTTCTCCTTTGGTTATAGTACCTAAAAAGAATGGTAAATGGAGGGTTTGCACAGGGAATTGAACAAAGCAACCTTGAAGGATCACTTTCCTTTGCCCTTTATTGATCAAGTATTAGATACTTTAGCAGGCAAAAAGTATTTCTCATTTTTGGATGGTTTTAGTGGTTACAATCAAATTCAGGTAGCACCTGAAGATCAAGACAAAACCACATTTACCTGTCCATGGGGGACTTTTGCTTACCGAGTACTTCCTTTTGGATTATGTAATGCACTTGCAACATTTCAAAGGGCAGTGTTAGGAATCTTTTCCGATCTAATTCATGATTGTGTAGAGGTCTACATGGATGATTTCACAGTTTATGGTAACACATTTGAAGAAGCATTAGAAAATTTGGAAAAAGTCCTTATTAGATGTAAAGAAACAAATCTTTCATTAAGTCATGAAAAATGTTTTATGATGTTTACTGAAGGGATTGTTTTAGGACATCATATTTCAGGAGATGGAATCAAAGTTGATAGATCAAAAGTTGAAGTCATCTCCAAGTTACCTATTCCAAATTGTCAGAAAGATGTTAGAAGTTTTATTGGGTTTACTGGATATTATAGAAGATTTATTGAAAACTTCACCAAGATAGCATCTCCGCTCTTCAAATTACTTACAAAAGACTATGAATTCAAATGGGATCCTGAATGTCAATCTGCATTTGAAACTTTAAAGACTAGAATATCTGAAGCACCCATTTTGAGAGGGCCAAATTGGAAACTCCCTTTCCACATTTCCACTGATGCTTCAGATACAGCTCTAGGAGCTGTCTTGGGACAAAAGGATTTGGTCCCTTATGCCATTTACTACACCAATAAAAATTTGACTCCCACTGAGTTAAATTATACTGTGACTGAAAAAGAGTTCTTAGCCGTTGTTCATGCAATCAACAAGTTTAGACATTATATAACCAGCTATGAAACTTTTGTCCATACTGATCATTCTGCAATTAGATATATTATGAACAAACCTGTTACTAATGGCAGAGTTACAAGATGGATTTTACTTTTACAAGAATTCAATATTACTGTGTTAGATAGACCAGGGAAACAAAACACAGTAGCTGATTTCTTGTCTAGAATCCAAAATACTAACGAAGATTCTCCTGTAGAGGATAAGTTTCCAGATGAATACTTGTTTGCAGTAACTACTAAAACTCCTTGGTATGCAGATATTGCTAACTATTTAGTTACAGGGAAGCTACCTCCACACTTATTTCCTAATGAGAAAAGGAAAATCATTTAGGAGAGTTCACATTATTCATGGATTTCTAATGAATTGTTCAAAACAGGGCCAGATTGTGTGATCAGAAGATGTGTTCGGGAAGATGAAATGCCTGACATCCTTAAGGCATGTCATGATGAACTGTGTGGCGGACACTTTGCTGACAAGAGGACGGCCTATAAAATCCTTTCTTTAGGATATTATTGGCCTTCTCTCTTTAAAGATGCAAAACAATATGTCAAAAGGTGTGACAGCTGCCAAAGAGTAGGGAGACCAACTCTTTCAAATGAAATGCCATTACAGCCACAGGTATGCATCGAACCCTTTGAAAAATGGGCTTTAGATTTCATTGGAGATATTAATCCACCATCTAAGCAAAAGAAGTATATATTGGTTTGTACTGATTATGTTACTAAATGGGTAGAAGCAAAGGCATTGCCTTCTGCCACTGAAAATTCAGTTGTTCAATTTCTTTTTGAGGATATTTTTACTCGTTTTGGTGTCCCAAGAGAAATTGTGACAGATCAGGGAAGTCAATTTACATCTAACTTGATGGAGAAGCTGATGGAAGAATACAAAATAGCGCACAGAACATCTACTCCATACCATCCGCAAGCAAATGGTCAAGTGGAATCTACAAACAAAGTTCTTGAAAGCATCATCACCAAAACTGTTCATCTCCACAGAAGAGATTGGGCAGAAAGGCTTCCTGAAGCCTTATGGGCCTATAGAACTACATGGAGGAACACAACAGGACATTCTCCCTATGAACTTGTTTATGGGAAAGAAGTCCTGCTCCCTATTGAGTTCCAAGTCAAGACCTTCAAGATGGCAGTTCAATTGGGGATGAACCTATCAGAAGCCCAAAAGCATAGAATGGAGCAGCTGAATGAGCTAGATGAGATAAGACAAGATGCAATTTTAAGGACTGATCTAGTTCAGCACCAAAGAACTAAGTGGCATGATCGACACATCAAAGAGAGAAAGTTTCAAAAGGGAGATTGGGCACTATTGTTTGATTCCAAGTTTAAGGACTTCAAAGGAAAATTTCAAACTCATTGGCTTGGACCATATGAGATTGACGAAGTCTTTAACAATGGAGCAGTTCGAGTGAAGACCATTGATGAGCTTCAGACTCCTCTCATTGTGAATGGCCACCGATTGAAAGTCTACCACAAGCCACTCTCAAAGGAGGAATTTGTTAAAATGTTCCAAGAAGATTCTACAATGAGGCTGGTGGAGAAGAATTCTTCTCCTCCATCAGCCTAGTCTTTATTTCTTTCAGTTGAAAAAAAAAAAAAGGTCTCTTGTATAAGCCTGAAAACCAATCTTGGATTGGCGGTCTTATGCAGAAAATATAAAGTGAAAATCAGGGTCACCTGACACTTTATATTTTCCAAAAAAAAAAAAAAAAATCTCTCTTTCTCTTTCCATCTCATCCGCCATTTTGTCCATCTCATCCGCCATTTCATCCATCTCATCATCTCCATTCCACTTCATTTTTCTTCCAGTTCATTCATTCCATCTCATTTCCACCAATAAAGTCCCTCTCAGGGCTATTCCATTCAGTTAAGTTTGTTCTAATCATCTTTGTGCAGGCAGAAAAGTGTTGTTGCAGTTTCCGCAGCTCATACCAAGTTTCCGCAGCCAGCACACTCTGTCTCTGCAATCAAAGCAATTTTGTTTTCAAAAAGAAAAATTTACAATCAGAGGTATCATCATCAAAGGGCAGCAAGGATACATAGCACCTACAAGGTCAGAAAGCAATCAAAAGTTAGCCACCATAATCAACAAAGGGATCAAATGCAAACGTATGAAGGTATATTCCAAATTTTTAACCAACAGTTTAATGTCATTTATGCATGGTTTTCAAATCGTGGTAGGAGTCACTTAATGCAATGATTGACAAGATTATCCCACTCCTCGTCCACTCCTAGTCCACGATCACGCCTAATCCATCTCATCACCCTCCTAACGGTTCCCTAATTACTATTGATTCGAACTTAATACGAGCTGCTCTTCCATTAACTACTCGTACCTCAGTGACGTATACCAGTGTACTACGACTCTACATATGATCATTTTCACAGCCAAGTGTACGTAGCCACCCGACGCTTAAGGATTTGGCCGTTGCTTCATCTACTCATATCTCCATTTCCCGCATGCATAAACTCATTGCCATGTTGTTCTACTCTCTCATACCACCGTTTCCATTCTCGTTTTCATACACCACTCTCGTTTTTACTGTAAATCTCTCTCTTTTCTTTTTCCTCACCTCTCTGTTCAAAACCCCGATCACAAGTTCTGCACCATACCGTTTATTACATTACGGCTACTCTGTTACAACCGTAATTCCCCTGTTTTTCCCGTGAGCATTCTCCTCAAGCGTCCATATACCACTGTCAGAGCCTCAAGTAAAACTGAGAGCCGAAAATGGGGAAATTGTTAAGAGCAGAACCGGAGGGTTCGAAATTTTTAGAGGGTTACCCACAGACAAAGGAAGCACTGTAGAAAGCCAAATGGTTGAAGTTCATCCAGAAATTTAAAGGGTACAATAAAGAGGTGACAAAGGCATTTTCCCGGTCATTTAATGGAAATACCGTGGAGGTAGGAGACCTGCAGTTCACCATAACAGAGAGCACCTTGGCCACAGCAACCGGTTTGCCTCAAAAAGGAGAACGCTGGTTTAAAAACAGAACAGTTGAAGATGAAGAGTGGAAAAATATGCTCAAGAATCCAGGTATGGATACCTCCATTTTCACTAAGGGAATCCCTGTACATGTCATTAAGGAAGAGTGGACTTCATTACTGTTGCTTGTTCAAAAATTTTTAACATGTGAAGGCCGCTTCGGTATCATGTATGTATACCATGCAAGAATCATGATGCACTTTATGGATGACCATGCTATCAACCTACCTTATTTCTTGTTAGCTAGTCTAAGGAAGATGAGTACCACTGTTCAGAAACACGTGGGAAACATTGAACCCCACTTGTATCATCATGGACTCATTAGAATTTTAATTGAGGAGCAGTTGAAAATTAAAAAGGATACGTGGGAGAAGTTTCTAGTTAGAAACCATTTTCAAGAGGTAGCTGAAGCCTCTAGCAGCTCTCCTAGGATACCAAAGAGAAGTAGGAGAAGAGGGAAAGAAGTTACTGCCCAAGAAACTGCTGTAGAAATTGAAGAAACTGCCCAAGGGACTGCTGAAGAAACTGTTCAAGAAACTGCCCAAGAAATTGCTCAAGAAGAAAGGAAAAAGGGAGGCAGAACTAAAAGACAAAAGAGGGATAAAGGGAAAGCCATTGTGCAAGAGTCATACCCTTCACCTGAGCCCTCAATTGAAGAAGACTCCCAAACACTAGCTGATAGACTTGCTCAACTCCATGCTACTGTCCTCTCAAAGAAGAAACAAAAGCAAAAACAAAGCAGTCAGCCAAAGAGTACTAGTATACAAGTGAGAAGAAGTAGTAGACTTATAGAGAATAAGAGTGTGACTAAAGAGAAACAGCCCCATTTCATTGATTTGGGCACACCTGAAAAGACTCCAATTCAGCTAGATATTGAGCCAAGTCCTCCACGAGAGGAAAGTCCCTTCCAGCAAGAAAGAGAAAGCAGTTTTCAAGAATTTGAATTTAGGCCAAGACAAACACCTGATATTGACCCTGACCAGCAGGAGGCATATAATTATTTGGAGACCTTAGAGCAATCTGTTGCCGGTCCAAGCACTATATTACCTCTTGAGGAACAAGTCCACTCTCTAAAACAAGAGGTATTTGAGCTGGAAGTCTTGAACCGGCATATTAAACAGGAGAATGAAGCATTGAAAGAACAAAGCAAGGTGGACAAAATTGTCCACGACAACACAATGCTTCACTTGGGTCTTTGGCAGAAAAAGAATAGGAAATTGAAGAGGAAATGCAAGAAATTGAGCAGGGCCTTGATTAACTTGAAATTTAGGTGTTTGGTTAGAAAACCAAGAACAAATTTGGCAGCAAGAAGAAAAAGGAGAAGGTTGGATGTCTTGGCAGAGGCATCTGAGCATATGGACTGAAAAATCATGACAAAGTTTTGGTTGCATGAGGACATGCAACACCTTCACAGTGGGGGTATGTTGAGCCTCAAACCTGCACTCATTTACCCATCCTCCCAATAGCCTTTTCCTACTCATTTCCTTCTTTTGTCATCATTTCCTTCATCAAATTGTTCAATTCATTGCATTATAGGACTTTTTAACATGATTTGCTAATTGTGCTAATGATTGACTGTTGGTTTAGATTTTTGGTTCAAGTGCTGCAATTCCGCAGCTTATACAGGGTTTCCGCAGCCAATCCCAGATTCTGCAGCCATTTTCTTATTTTCTATGCTCCAGGTGTCCTCCAGGGGAAAGAGCCACATGGGCAAGTTTGTATGACTGTGTACATGGTGCGTGTGCTGTCAGCTCAGCCAAACTGGTCGTCTACACCCCTGGTCAACGCGGAGGTAACTCTGGTCAAACGGCAAGGTTGCAAACGGTGGCACAGCTCTGCGTGTTCAGGTGGAGCACGGAACGCACAGCTGGCCTCTTCTTTAGCCACGAAGACTGTAAGGGACAAGAATCCAACAACGGATTTATCAACCATGATGATCGTCTCCTAAATCCGTGCACGGTGCTGCTGAACGTGTCTTTTGCACAACTTTTAGTTAGCTTAGTTTACGCACAGAACAGTTTGTGTTCCTGCTATAAATAAAGCGTTTCCACATGCTGATTAGTTAGCTTTTAAGTTAGTCTTTTGCTGTTGTTATTCAGTTTGTAAAACTCTGTTTCAAGACTATTTTACACAGCGTTTACGCTCCCCACTGTATTTTATTATGTGCTGATTTAATACCAAGAAGACAGTTCTGTTCTTACCTGCGTAGCTGATCTTTTTAATTGGTTGAAGTGGATGGAGGGCCCCTGTCTGCTACAACCATTGTACAGTAGCTTTTAAATTTATTTTCCTGCATTTCTTTTTTCTAATTTCCCATGTATATTAATGTACAGTTTGATTTCTGCAATTTTGATTTCTTTTGACATGTATATTATTGTACAGTTTGAATTATGCTGCTTTACATTTCCGTACTTTTCATGACTGATCAGTGTGTGTTTTTGAAGCTTTATTAGGAGCCTGGGACAGTGTGCTTTTCCTTCTTTTTATCACTAGTGGCATTTGAAGTTGTCTTATCTAAACTGCTGACTTTTGCTTTGATTTTCATTAGTTTCCTTGCTTAGTTAGTTTCCTTGCCTAGTTTACTTTATCAGGTTTTGTCAAGTTGCTAATCTCTTGATGGTTCTTTTTATCATAATTCACTAACTTTTATGGGACCAAAACATCATTTAATTGTAGCTTGGTTTATTTAGTTTTAGACTCATATTGCTAATTCACTCCTAACTCTTTTTCACATGATCAATTTAGCTAAAGGCAGAATGTTAAGGGAGAATTAAGTAGTGTGATTTGTCACTTAATTTTTACATTGCTTTAGATTCAATAGAGGAGTTAGAGTAGTGTTCTTGCTTTCAAATGAGTTAATGTAGATGTCATTTTCATTCTTATCAGCAGTAAAGGTATTGGACTAGTGCCATTGGTCTTTTTGTTTGATGCTTTACTTTCATTTGAAGCTTTAATTTCATTCCAAGTTATTGTTCAAGTTTTCTCTTTAAATTTCAAGAAGCATTTAGAAATCGCCACATACACACACATTCACTCACTTGTTTATAACTTCATCACATCACATTAGGACGATAAGTCAAACATGAACTAAAAACGACAAAAAGAACTAGGAAAGGTTGCTTAAGTATATATTGTACACTTCACTTCATCAGCTTACGAGCCCCGGGTTGACAATTTATGATAGCAATTTAGACAACACTAAATTGACCAAACGGTTTCCTAATGTGCAGATCTTCGCGGTGTGCGTAGTGGATAACCACTTCACAGATATTATCCACTTCTTGACTATAGGAATGGCTCCAGAGGGATACACTAGTTAGCAGAAGAAAGAGTTGGTAGTTGGTGAGCTCCAGTATTGTAGCAATAATGCTACAACTCCTGGGGCTTCCTGTCTCTCATTTTATCAACCCGGTAGTTCGTACAAACTTGGAAGCGACGGTGCTATATGCACAAGTACTAGCTCTTGTCGCAGCTGTCACTTGGTCAGCTGGCACAAGTCCGCTAGGGCTCAAGCCAACTTCTATAGGCTCTCAGAAGAAGCTTGCTAATTGATGGACGAAAGCTAATCTCAAAGGAAAGCTACTCTACTTGACAAAATGAACTGAAAGCAAATCAAAGCATGTAAACCTAGGAAACCCTAATTTAACTAGTCTAACCTCTATGATGCAAAGAATGTGAATGAAACTTCTACCAATGCTGCTGTTACCTCTAATAAGTGCAAATGCATGGATCTAAGCTACTTGCATCATAAAAGACATGTTTTTGTATTTTTCCCTTAAGTGGATGGAATGATTGTGATTTTGTGCTAACTAGGGTTTGGTTGTGCAGATGGGATGGAGAAGGAAGGAAAGCGTGGGACAGGTTGGGGAGGCTAGGAGAGGTCCCTAGGGATCCTTAGCATCCATCCACAGAGGTTCCTCGAATTCAAATGCTCAACAACCGAGTGAGTGGCCTCCTACAGGATGTCTGCAAGGGATCCTACAGGATACGCAGAGATTTCTATAGGATGTCTACAAATTGCTACAGGATGACCTACCGTGAGTGTTTGAAGTGATGGAGGAGTGATGGAATGGTAGGGGGAGGTGTGTAAGGTAGGAATAAGGCTGGTGATGGCTCAGAAGTGGAAGAATAGGATAGGGAGTGAGTGTAGGGAGTAGGTTGGAAGATAGAGGACTAGGTCAACGAAAGGGCTAGAGAGTGAAGCTATGTGAGGAGTGAAAGACTTTGGGAGATAACAGAGCGGAGCAGGGGTCAACGATGTATTTGCATGCGTGATCAAGATGGAGAATGAGGTACTGGAACGAGAGAGAGCAGTGTAAGTGAAACAAATGCTTATGACTGTCACCAAACCGAAAATGCATCAACCTAAACTACCTGTGCGTATAAATTCAATGAACAGCAATCCAAAACACGAAGGAGAATGTGCATGAAGCTGTGATGAAGGCGTGTGTGCAGGTGTGAATCATGTGGAAAGATCTATCATAACGAGACTATGTTGCAGCATGTATGAAGTGAAGAACTGCGTGTTTTTGTGGCTGGTATAGGCTGCACTCCAATCTCCAAACGGAGATGGCAGTGGAGACTTCCTCAACCTTTTTTGCTGGAGCTCCAATGTATTATCAACCTGCTAATCTAACTAAACAACCGAAAGCAATTCAACCATAAACTAGTCCTATCTATGCTCATGAAAAAGACTAATTCAACAACCTGTAATTCAAATTGCATGTGAAAATGAAAACTCAGAGTGCTGAAACGAAATGCAAACAACACTACAGTAGAGGGGATCTATGGATCTCAGGTTGGGCCCTAACCTGAGAGCTATAGTCTCCTTAAGAAAACTCAGAGCTAGATCAAAATCTGCCTTCTTTATTCATAATCTGATGTTATGACAAACTGGCTTACAACAAGAACTAACACCGAGCTGTGCTCAAAAATTACAATAGTAATGCGAAAGTTTCAACAACCTATCAAAGGCTACGGCCTCTATACTTATGCAAAACAGTGATCCAACAAGTTTCCTTGATTTTAGGAGCTCGGCTGTCCAACTAGAGTTTAACTGCTGATCTTGTAGGACAGTCATAAGTGCTGTTCCTGTAGAACAGTTGTAACTGCTGTTCCTGTAGAACAGCTGGCTGCTTCTAAGCTCGGAGGGGAGATGGATTGGAGCTCGTAGTTCTTGGTGGGAATCACGAGGAAGGTCCCAAGACTGTGGACATCCTCTCCTAAAAACTAGCAGTGCCACCTCATTGTCTCCTTGTCTCCTTTTTCGTGTCTTTTCTCCCTTTAAATGCAAAAAAATCTGAAAGCATCATGCATTAGTCACGTAGATAATATGTCTACCCTTCTTCCTACAAACAACACGAACAAACTAAGAAATGCATACATAAGCAATAAAAATGAATGGTTTGAGCAACTAGAATAGGCCAAAATGAGCCCAAATTGTACCAAAATTGGGGCTCATCATCACCCCCCAGCTGAACCATTTGCTCATCCTTGAGCAACTCAGTCAAGATCCTCGTCCTTCATGGCTTGCACTACTCCCCTTACATCCCAAGCTTCTGTGGTGATGTCCTCTTTGTTGATATGAAACCCGGCTGTTTGGTCCACCTTTTCCCATTGTGCATTGTCATCTTTCTCTGTACTTCCTTCAGCCAATCCTAGCAGCAATGGGGGGCTGAGTTTAAGGCCAATCCAGCTGGCCTGAATTCTTTGCATGGATTTCTTGTAAAGGTCCACTCTTGCCAATGCTTCCCTCATCCGGGTCTGTGTATGGTACTCCCGGATCTTCAAACTATGTGCCAAGGTATGCCACCTGCGTGCACATGCGTGGGCAGCAGTTTCTCCCAATAATCTGTCCATATCTTCAAAGTGGGCTATTGCTTGGGCCTGCTGGTCCATAAATCTCAAGGAAGCTGTGGTATCATTAGACAACTGTTGGCGGGCTGAGATGAGGGCAACCGGATTCTCTGGTTCTGCTCGAATGTACAGTGGCTCTCTCACTTCTCGGCTCATAACCAATTTTTCTTCGGTTGCTCTCTGATCCTCATGATTTAACCATGAAGCGAAGGCCATCAATTGCATATCACCCAAGGCGATATTGGGATCCCAAGAGACTTCATTAGGCAAAACCAGATTGTGGATGTAGAATTCTGCTAGCTTGGCTTTGTCTTCTGCTGAGCTAGTATTGCATAATTCGGCAAATTGCTGTGGGTGATGGACTTGTGCAATACCTCTTTGTGCTAATGTGTTTATCTGGAACTGTAGCCACTGATCCTTTAAGTACAACCCATAAGACTTTGCAGGATGTCTGCACTGCAGGGCTTCCATGGCCCAACTGGCCATGCAGGCCAGTTGTGTTTCCTTTTGTTTCAGCTGCTCTTTCAGAGCTTGTGTTTCAATTTGGCCCTGCTGTCTTGTTTCCTGTAGAAGTGTAATTGGCCCCTCAAGATGGGTGGTCAGCTCTTGTTTCCCTTGCTGCTCATTTGTGGTGTCCTTGGAGGAGGTTCCTACCCCTGCCCTTAGCTCCTGTAGCTGCAATTTCAACTTCTGGTTTTCTTCCTGTAGAAGTGCACGTTGGCAGCTAGCCACATGTTTTGCCATGGTGAATTCACTCCTGACCTCCCTGAGTTGATCTTGTAAAGGGCCTATGTCTGCCACACCCTTTGATTTAGCGATCTGCATCCATGTGTGGGAACGGACTCTTTCTTTCTCTAGTTCAAAAAATAGAGGTACATTAAATTTTTGTGGTATGATCTTTCCCGCCTCCAAGAAGGTGTAGTAGGAGTTCAGATTCAGTGAAGGGCTAGGTTCAGGGATATGTTCTCTTTCTTCCTCTCTAGGAGGTGCTAGCTCACCCTCCTTTGGTGACGAGGGTCCTTCCCCTTCTCTTTGTTCAGTTTCCTATAGCCGAGCCAAGGTATCCTGTAGGACATTTTCGGCTTCCTGTAGCCGGGTTTTTTCATCCAACAGATCTACCCTTTCTTGCCATGTGCTCTTCTTTGGACTTCCCTTTTCGTAGGTAACTGTAATCTTTGAGGGTGATTTTTCTTTGGGAGAAGCAGGGGTGTCTTCGATGACAATTGGGCTGCTGGACTGCGTCTGTGGTTTCCCTGTTTTTATCCGAACACTTCTCTGGGCTTTGAAGTAGAGAGGAGGGTCCCTCTTCCTCTTTCCTTTTGGCTTAGGTGGCGTACTGAGGCCAGCTAATACAGCCGCTGCCTCCCTGGCCAGAACATCCACCCTCTGCTCCTTTGATTTTGATTTTGCATGGCTTCCTGTAGAAGCCTGTCTCTGTGCTTTTGTGCTTCCTGTAGAAGCTGTTTTCAGGCTTCCTGTAGAAGCCTGCTTCTCCTTTCCTGTAGTGACGGGTGTCTTCACTTTCGCTCGCTTTGCTGCAAGGGTTTTATCTTTTTGTTTGCTTGTGAGTGCTGGAGAGGTAATTGAGCTGACGTGGCTTGCCCCAACTTTGTCCCTTCTGCTCTTTGACCTCATTTCCCTCGCTGACAGGATGGGGGAGTCAGCTTTTTCTTCAGCATCTTTTTCTTCGTGTTGCTTCTCCTGCATGGTAGTCGGGGTACTTGGGCTAGTTTCCTTCTTTTCCTCGGCCTCTGCTTCTCGTTCTTCACCGCTGGAGGAGCCACTAGATTCGACTAGCATTTTTATGTCCCCATCTCGTGTTAGATTCCTAAATGACTCCTAGGAGAGGGGAACTTTATATGAGTGCAGTGCATCCTCCACAAGCAATTTGATCAGCCCATGGTGTGCGACTTGATCTGGTATACCATCTTTGAGCTTTGTAGCACACTCAATCAAGGATTGTAACAGGAAATAAGGAATGCTTAATTTCTGCTCTACAGGAAGATTGATCCGGTGTCTTAATTCGGTGAGCAGTCTGAAATGATATGCATACACGATGCTGTAACGACCCTCACAGGTGATATATTTCATGATGTACAAGCTGACTTCGTTCCAGGGTGGCAACAGGCTTGTCCTTCTCACCCCATTTTTGTCCTCTGTGAATGATTCTTCAGGTGGGAAGAACTCTTTCTTGGCTTGCTGGCTGAGCTTGCGTTCTTCTTTATCCCACGGGAGACCCATAGGAAGCTCAGTGATTCTACTGATAGACTGCGGGGTGATCTTGAGGCTTAGGCCTCTGAAATTGACTGTGGCCAGCACCTTGGATTTTGGCCTCAGGGCCTGCAAGAATTCCTCGGCCACTTCCTCATCGTACCCCTGCAACTTATCACAAAAAGGCATCCATTGTGCTCTGGTGAAGAGCTCTACCACTGCCTGATTTCTTCGTAGTGTATTTGAATCAGTGGGCTCTCGCCTGATAAATCCACCTGGCATGATGGCACAATTTTCTTAACCGGAGGTGGTGATGGTGGAAGAGAGTTTAGTTTTGGTGACAAAGTGCAGAACAATGCGTATAACCCACAAAAGTTTTACAACACAGTCTAACCACGCAACAATCCTGTAGAATTGCAGTATGGGCAAACAGACAGCAAATTTGTCTACTTCCTCATTTACCCAGACAGTAACTGACAATCCTACCACCTTAAATGATCAATTGCGTGAGAAGTCCAGGGTTACCTTGTTACTCGGCCACCTTTTTTTACGTGAACACCCGCGTTCCTGTAGAAGACTGTGTTCCTGTAGAGACTGCTTCCTGTAGAAACTGTTCCTGTAGGAGCAGTGTGCAAACTTCGGGGAGGACTGCAATTGGACTGCGGTTGAGGTGCGCTTCACCGGTGTTCTGGTAGCCGAAAGCTTGGCGTATCAACGTGCCGAAGAAATCAGAAGAGCCACTCAAGTTTTGAAGTGGAGGTTGATGAATATATGCGCATAATCTAGCCGATTAGATTTTGAATCGGCGCAGCTCGTGGCGCGGGGGGTGAGCTGTCCCCGCCGGACCGTTGGGCGACGTCACCCATCATTCGCCTGCATATTCACTCGCTGCCGCATTCATTCCCACAGATCTGCCGCCGCCCTTTTCGGTTAAACTCGTTTCTCGGTTGACGGGACTATCTTCACGTGCGTGCTGCGTGTTTTCTTTGTCGTGGCTGCCACCCGATCATCCGACTATACCATAACTAGCCGACGTGGCCAGTCAACTGGCCATACGGCTGCTCAACCATTCACTCTTACGCCATGCAAACAAATCAAAGCAATATTCATGCGATTTGATGGAGAGAAGGTTGAGACACTTAACTGCGCGTGTCTGCACACGATTTTCAGTTTTTGGATGACGGATCTACCTGCTGCACGCGGCTTACACAGACTCGGAGGCTCATGGTTACAGGTTGCTGACGCTGGAGTGGATGGTTTTGCTTTCATGCGCCCGCGTTTCATCTCGGATGGCGGTGCTGTGGACGGTATTCACTCGAGCAAGTTGAACTGTTACAGGATCCCCGCGAGGGGTCTCGTCACAGTCCTTTCTCCTCGGGTGCATGCTGCACGCTGGCGGTTCTGGCTTCTCGATCACGATCCCAGCGCTCTTGTTGCATATGGTATGAGATCTCATCATTTGTTACCTTTGGAAATGGCTTGCCCGCGAGAACTCATCGATTTTCTTTGTGGGTGCAGGGACTTGGCCGCATGTCAAAACGGGTGGTGGAGCAAGGTAACAACGTCGTGCATGGGCCCAAAAGAGGCTTGCATGCGTCCACACCAACCCGTAGTCATCAGATCTGCGCATTCTGGGCTGTTCTGAGCTTCTACAGGGAGTTTCCTGTAGAAATACAGAGCTTCCTGTAGACAGGCAGCTCTTCCTGTAGAAACTGGCACCTTCCTGTAGAAACTGGCACCTTCCTGTAGAAAATCTGTGTCTTCCTGTAGGAGACTCAATCTATAATGAAAGTGCATATACCTGGAAGAACATAAGCATTCTTGGAGGAGGTGCTGGTGAGGTGTCCTGGCTGCATGATAAGGACCTTTGACCTTGAGTTGAGAGGCTTCCTCTCCTCCATAGAACACCTGCAATCTGCATGCAAATAACTTATGGATCTTGTTTTTTCTTCTTTTTTCTTTTTTTTTTGAAAGATAGCAGGGGCGCCTCAAGGAGGTTTTCACCCGTGCCATCTGCCCTGAGCGCCTCAGAGAGGTTTTCACTCAAGGATCTTTTTCAACTTTTTCCCCCCTTTTTTTTTTTTTTTTTTAACAAAAGCAATAGGAGCGCCTCAATGAGGTTTTCACCCCTACTACCTGCCTTGGGCGCCTCGGAGAGGTTTTCACCCAAGGATCTTTTTTTCTCTTTTTTTTTTTTTTTTTTTTTTTTTTTTTTTTTTTTTTTTTTTCAGATCTTCTTTCAGGGTGTGCCAGAGGCAGAGGCAAAACCCTTCTCTATGACCAATACAGATTTCTCCATAGTTTTGATAAACTCTTGTCTTGAGAGAGGTCTCCTGTAGATCTTCAATCGATGCCCATTGACAAGCATGGGAATGGCTTCCTCATCAATGGTTCGAATGAGGACAGATCCATTGTCATGGCATTTCTCCACTGTATATGGTCCTAGCCATCTGGTTCTCAACTTCCCCTTGAAATCTTTGTATCTGGAATCATACAACAAAGCCCAATCTCTCGGCTGGAATTGCTTGTCATGGAGATGTTGGTCATGCCACACCTTCCTCTGAAGTTGAACCACTTCTGAGTGAAGGAGGGCCTGCATGCGGTGCTCATCCAGTCCATTCAGCTGCAATAACCTTTCTTGCTGTGCATGGCTGAGATCTAGGTCCAGCTGAGCTGCCATCGTCAAAGTGTTATACTCAAACTCAATGGACAACAAAGCTTTCTTCCCATAGACCAGCTCATAAGGTGTGAAGCCGGTGGTGGTCTTCCAAGTGGTGTTGTAAGCCCATGTGGCCTCAACCAAGCGATCTGCCCAATCTTTTCTGCTGTTGCTCACCACTTTGGTCAAGATCCCTTCTAATGCTTTATTGGTGACTTCCACCTGCCCATTTGCTTGAGGATGATAGGGGGTGGAAGTCCTATGCTTGATCTTGTGATGAGCTAGTAGATCTTCAACCAAGTTGGATGTGAACTGGCTCCCTTGATCGGTCACCAGCTCTCTTGGGTAGCCAAACTTGTAGAAGATGTTCTCTCTTAAGAACTCGACCACCTTCTCTTCTGTTGCTGCTTTGATTGCTTTAGTCTCTGCCCACTTTGTCAAGTAGTCAGTACACACAATGATGTAGGATCTCTGCCTCGAAGAGGGATTGATTGGACCCACAAAGTCCATACCCCACTTCTCAAATGGCTCAAGAGTCACTTGAGGTTGGAGAGGCATCTCATCCCTTTGGGTCGGTTTCCCCATTCTTTGGCATTGGTCACACTGGCTGACATATCTTCTGACATCTTGATGAAGTGTGGGCCAATAGTAGCCTGCCTGCAGGATCTTGAAGGCAGTTCTCTTTGCTGCAAAATGTCCTCCACAAGGCCCATCATGACAGGTGAGGAGGATGTCAAAGACTTCCTCTTCCCTTACACAACGCCTTAAGATCTGATCGGGGCCAAGCTTGAACAGGTTGCCCCCGATCCAAGTAAATGAGGCACTTTTTCTGATGATTCTGCTCTTCTCTTTTGAAGAGAGGTGCGGAGGGAACTGAGCTGAAACAAGGTAGTTTGCTATATCAGCAAACCATGGAGAGAGTACTGAGATAGCAAACAGATGCTCATTAGG
This sequence comes from Pinus tabuliformis, assembly GCA_031772625.1. NCBI lineage: Eukaryota > Viridiplantae > Streptophyta > Pinopsida > Pinales > Pinaceae > Pinus > Pinus tabuliformis. The sequence continues at coordinate 169,009,715 of CM062808.1, forward strand.
CATCTGGTCATCCACCGTCCCATCTTCATCTGCAGACAAATCCAATCTAGACAAGAAGTCAGCAACAACATTTTCTCTACCTGGTTTATCAACAATGGTTAAATCAAACTGCTGCAATAAAAGTAACCATCTAATAATACGAGCATTCACATCTGGTTTATTCATTAAATATCTAATAGCAGCATGGTCAGTATGTACAAAGGTCTGGTAACCAGTAATATAATGTCGGAACTTGTTTAATGCATGGACCACAGCCAAGAATTCCTTCTCGGTTACAGTGTAATTCAACTCAGCTTTGGACAAGTTTTTGCTAACAAAGTAAATGGCATATGGAAGTTTCTGCTCAACTTGTCCTAAAGCTGCACCTATGGCTTTGTTCGAGGCATCAGTGTGGATGTGGAAAGGTAGGGCCCAGTTTGGACCTCTCAGGATTGGTGCTGACACCAACTTGTCCTTTAACTCATTCAAACTCTTCTGACAATCGTCAGTCCACCTAAACTCCACATCTTTTGCCAATAGGCCAAACAAGGGTGAGGCTAACTTGCTGAAGTCCTTAATGAATCTCCTGTAGTATCCCGCTAATCCCAAGAAACTCCTAACATCCCTGACCTTTTGGGGAGGTGGAACCTTCTTGATGAGAGCAATTTTGTTGGGATCCACCTGTAACCCTTGGCAAGAGATGGTATGGCCTAGCACGGTCCCTTCAGTCCTTAGGAATTCACATTTCTCAGGGCTAAGGGACAAGTTCATCTCAATGCACTTGGTGAGGACTTTTCCCAAGTTGGACAATGCTTCCTGGAAGTTAGCCCCGTAAGGAGTAAAGTCATCCATATAGATTTCTACTACATCATGGACCAACTCTGAGAAGATGCTCAAGACAGCTCTCTGAAAAGTAGCAGGAGCATTGCTTAGTCCAAAGGGAAGGACTCGGTCGGCAAAGGTACCCCAAGGACAAGTGAAGGTGGTCTTATCTTGGTCTTCCGGGCTGATTTGGATTTGATTGTACCCGCTAAACCCATCCAGGAAAGAGAAGAACTTCTTTCCTGCCAGTCCATCCAACACTTGATCTATGAAAGGTAGAGGGAAATGGTCTTTCTTGGTAGCTTTGTTCAGCTCACGGTAATCCACACAGATTCTCCACTTCCCATTCTTCTTGGGAACCAACACTAGAGGGGACACCCATTCACTATCTGAGATGGGGTAGATGAATCCGGCATCCAACAGTTTCTGCAATTCTTCCTTGACAATGTCTTTAAGTGCTGGATTCATTCTCCTCTGAGGTTGCCTAACCGGTTTACAATCCTCTTTGATGTATATATGATGGGTACAGACCGAGGGATGGACTCCTTTCATCTCTTTATAGCTCCAAGCAAAAGCATCTAGGTGGTTGGCCAACAGACTACACAGCTCCTTTTCCTGGGAAGGAGATAGGGAGGAGCTGATTTTCAATGCTCTCTCAGGGCCGAACTCCACATTCTTAACTCTGGGAGTGACAGGGTTGGTTGTACAAAGATCCACTAAGGTGCTAGCTTGGGCATCCTCCACCAATTTTTCTAAAGGTAGCACACTGGTAGGTGGGTTTTGGATCAAAGTCTCAATTAAGTCATCCTCGGTTGGGGGGTTTCTTTTAGTGGTATCTAGGGTACACAGAGGTGCTGAATACACCTCGTCTTCTTCTCCTTCCTCCAACCAGAGTGGTAAATCATGCTCTAAAGAAGGTTGGGTAGGAGGGTATAGGACTAGCTGCTTGGACATGGGACCATTTTTGATGGTCATGTTTCCTGCCCGACAACTTATGTAAGCATCTGCAGTAGCTAACCAAGGCCTTCCCAAGATGAGAGGATATCTAGTAAGCTTGGCCTTTGGTTGCAGAACCAGGAAGTCTGCAGGGTATTCCCAAGAATCGATGGAGACCATGACATCCTCCACAATCCCTTCGGGAGTCACGGTGGAGCGGTCTGCTAATTGCAGTACTGTCGAGGTCTTCCTCAAGGAACCCTGAAGATTGAGTTTAAGCATGGTATCCCTGGTCATCACATTGATGGCCGCCCCCAGATCAATCAAGGTGTGGGGGATAATGGTGCCATTGATGTGAACATCTACTACAGGACTTCCAGGATCTAGGTACTTTGGGCAGATGACTTGTCCTAGCATAAGGTCAGACAGTTGTCCTATGACATTGATAGTTGAGGCATCTTTCTTCCGTCTGCCTAGGTGTTTGAAACACTTCTCCTTAACCAGCTTGTTATATATTGGCACATCCTTGATGGCTTGGAGAAGTGGGATTTTTACACACAACTGCTTGAGCTCACCCAAAAGCTCATCTTCTTCTGGGTTAGGTTGTGTGGTGGCTGTTAGTCTCTCAGGAAAGGGTGGAATAGGCTTTGGTTCACTCTCCTGATGGTCTTCCTCATCCTCTGGGGGAGGAGGTTGGCGATCTGGAAGAGTCTTTCCAGATCTAAGATTGATCTCCTGGATCTCCACAGCATAGGTAGGGCATGAGGTCTCCCCAGTATATACCTGCTGAGCCTGTCTATTGTTGGGGTTCGGGTTCGGTTGAGCAGGCATCTGAGGTTGCCTTGGAGGAGCAGGAGGTAAAGGCTGAGGTTGAACTGGTGGTGGAGGCAAAATGGTAGGAGGAGTGTTGTATTGGGGCCTCCACCCCGGCTGAGGTGCATTCCATTGAGGCTGTGGCTGGGTATGTGAGTGATATGGATGAGAAGTAGGTTGAGTGGGGTACTGAGGTGGATAAGACCATGGAGGAGGCATGGACCATGAAGGATGAGCAGGGGGACCCCAGGAAGGCATAGGAGTTGACTGGTTGGGGTTGTAATAGGCTTGAGATGCCCCTTGCATCCCCTGCTGATAAGGTCTAGATCCTTGTGGCCTCCTTTGGTTGAGGTAATAGAGAGGCTCTGTGGGAGCTTCGGTCCCTTGGTACATGGCTTTAAACCCAGGTAAGGTTGGACACTGATTTGTTGGGTGGTCCTCCTCACAAACGAAACACACTTCAACCGAATGTAATGGGCATTCGTTCTTAGGGTGTCTTCTGGTGCACCTAGGGCAGAAGACAGCCAAGGCTCTCTCAGCTTCCTCTTTCTTCTGCTGGATCCTGAATGTGTCCAGCTGCATGGCAATGGTCTGTCTCACCTCACTCTTAAGATCTTCTAATTGGTTTGTAAACTCATGTTTGGAGAAAGGGACACCAGTGGAGAGGAGATTTCCTCTACCTCGTTTCCTAGCTGCCCTGGAATGATTTCTAAACACAGTCTTGATGTCCTCATAAGGCAGTTGGTAAATGTCCCCCCCAGCTAACATGTGAAGGGTGTCTAAGAGATCTTTAGGGACTCCTCGAAGTAGAACCAACTTGAGGGATTCAGGGTCAATTGTGCACCTGGCCCGCTTATAGCTAAGCTGGAACCTCTCCTCATAATCCTCTAAGGACTCATCATTCCCCATGGTCATCCGAAAGATCTCTCTCTTGGTTTCCTTAGACCTACAGTAATCCCTATACTTGGTATTGAAGGCTTGCTGCATTTGAGCCCAAGTAGCGATGCTATTCCCAGGTAGTCCCATGAACCAGCGTAGTGCTGCATCCTTAAGGGTTGAAGGGAAAAGCTTCAGCTTCTGCTCATCTTCAGTATAGTCATAGGTTCTACAAAGGATAGAAAACTCAAACAAGAAGGTATCAGGATCCTCAGTGGTCAGTCCATGGAAGTGAGGCAAGGCGGAGGGGCTAATGTTATTCATTTTCATCTCTCCATTGGTCTCTCGGATGGGGAAAGCTCCTTCTATTCTCTCATCTTCTCTTCTATTATCAGCCATGGCTTCAGATGGAGTGGTCTCTAACTCTTCTTCTTCTATAGGGTCTTGGTATATCTCGGGATGTTTACCTATAGGTTCCTCTGGGTCACTGTCACCAAAGAAGAGAGAAGGGTGACTCAGTGATGTGGTGGGAGTGTTTGGTAGGAATTTGCCTGATCTATCTCGGTTCCTACGAGGCATGAAATGGAAAAGACTTTTCCTTTTTTTTTTTTTTTTTTGATTGCTTTTGCTTTTTCTTTGGTACCTGCAAAACTGAAACAAAGTGATCTACAACTAACTATCTTGCTCAAATGAAATTGCGGAATTGGAAAGCTAATCTAGGAAAGCGAGAAATACTAATCTATGAAAGCAGGAAATGCTAATCTATGAAAGCAGGAAATACTAATCTATGAAAGCAGGGAATACTAAACTAAGAAAGCAGGAAATGCTAATCTATGAAAGCAGGAAATGCTAATCTATGAAAGCAGGAAATTCTAAGCTACTTTTGCAGAATGGAAATGAAATAAACTACTGAGCAGAAGTAAGAGTACGAAAGTAGAAGAAAAGCAACAATTACTAATACTCTGACGCTTCCCCAGCAACGGCGCCAAAAAGATGGTGAGCTCCAGTATTGTAGCAATAATGCTACAACTCCTGGGGCTTCCTGTCTCTCATTTTATCAACCCGGTAGTTCGTACAAACTTGGAAGCGACGGTGCTATATGCACAAGTACTAGCTCTTGTCGCAGCTGTCACTTGGTCAGCTGGCACAAGTCCGCTAGGGCTCAAGCCAACTTCTATAGGCTCTCAGAAGAAGCTTGCTAATTGATGGACGAAAGCTAATCTCAAAGGAAAGCTACTCTACTTGACAAAATGAACTGAAAGCAAATCAAAGCATGTAAACCTAGGAAACCCTAATTTAACTAGTCTAACCTCTACAATGCAAAGAATGTGAATGAAACTTCTACCAATGCTGCTGTTACCTCTAATAAGTGCAAATGCATGGATCTAAGCTACTTGCATCATAAAAGACATGTTTTTGTATTTTTCCCTTAAGTGGATGGAATGATTGTGATTTTGTGCTAACTAGGGTTTGGTTGTGCAGATGGGATGGAGAAGGAAGGAAAGTGTGGGACAGGTTGGGGAGGCTAGGAGAGGTCCCTAGGGATCCTTAGCATCCATCCACAGAGGTTCCTCGCATTCAGATGCTCAGCAACCGAGTGAGTGGCCTCCTACAGGATGTCTGCAGGGGATCCTACAGGATACGCAGAGATTTCTACAGGATGTCTACAAATTGCTACAGGATGACTTACCGTGAGTGTTTGAAGTGATGGAGGAGTGATGGAATGGTAGGGGGAGGTGTGTAAGGTAGGAATAAGGCTGGTGATGGCTCAGAAGTGGAAGAATAGGATAGGGAGTGAGTGTAGGGAGTAGGTTGGAAGATAGAGGACTAGGTCAATGAAAGGGCTAGAGAGTGAAGCTATGTGAGGAGTGAAAGACTTTGGGAGATAACAGAGCGGAGCAGGGGTCAACGATGTATTTGCATGCATGATCAAGATGGAGAATGAGGTACTGGAACGAGAGAGAGCAGTGTAAGTGAAACAAATGCTTATGACTGTCACCAAACCGAAAATGCATCAACCTAAACTACCTGTGCGTATAAATTCAATGAACAGCAATCCAAAACGCGAAGGAGAATGTGCATGAAGCTGTGATGAAGGCGTGTGTGCAGGTGTGAATCATGTGGAAAGATCTATCATAACGAGACTATGTTGCAGCATGTATGAAGTGAAGAACTGCGTGTTTTTGTGGCTGGTATAGGCTGCACTCCAATCTCCAAACGGAGATGGCAGTGGAGACTTCCTCAACCTTTTTTGCTGGAGCTCCAATGTATTATCAAACTGCTAATCTAACTAAACAACCGAAAGCAATTCAACCATAAACTAGTCCTATCTATGCTCATGAAAAAGACTAATTCAACAACCTGTAATTCAAATTGCATGTGAAAATGAAAACTCAGAGTGCTGAAACGAAATGCAAACAACACTACAACAGAGGGGATCTATGGCTCTCAGGTTGGGCCCTAACCTGAGAGCTATAGTCTCCTTAAGAAAACTCAGAGCTAGATCAAAATCTGCCTTCTTTATTCATAATCTGATGTTATGCCAAACTGGCTTACAACAAGAACTAACACCGAGTTGTGCTCAAAAATTACAATAGTAATGCGAAAGTTTCAACAACCTATCAAAGGCTACAGCCTCTATACTTATGCAAAACAGTGATCCAACAAGTGTCCTTGATTTTAGGAGCTCGGCTGTCCAACTAGAGTTTAACTGCTGATCCTGTAGGACAGTCATAAGTGCTATTCCTGTAGAACAATTGTAACTGCTGTTCCTGTAGAACAGCTGGCTGCTTCTAAGCTCGGAGGGGAGATGGATTGGAGCTCGGAGTTCTTGGTGGGAATCACGAGGAAGGTCCCAAGACTGTGGACATCCTCTCCTAAAAACCAGCAGTGCCACCTCATTGTCTCCTTGTCTCCTTTTTCGTGTCTTTTCTCCCTTTAAATGCAAAAAAACCTGAAAGCATCATGCATTAGTCATGTAGATAATATGTCTACCCTTCTTCCTACAAACAACACGAACAAACTAAGAAATGCATACATAAGCAATAAAAATGAATGGTTTGAGCAAGTAGAATAGGCCAAAATGAGCCCAAATTGTACCAAAATTGGGGCTCATCAGTAGTACGCGTGGTATATTTCTCAGTAATTGTAGGCCATTTGTATAAAATGGGATCAGACGAGATACTTCGATGATATGTGCCTTATTTTGAATGAAACAGTATCCTTGTTGAAGCTCATGGAGGATATGTAGGAGGGCATTATGCAGGAAAAGCAACAACGCAGAAGATTTTGCGCGCTGGGTTGTGGTGGTCGGTGCTGCATAAGGATTCTAAAGCATATTGTAGGGCATGTGATGCATGTTAGAGGATGGGTAGGCTGTTGCGAAGAGATGAGCTGTCACTGAATCTGCAAGTGTCATTGCAACCGTATGAGAAATGGGCAATTGATTTTGTAGGACCAAATCAGCCCCCAGGCAAGAAAACAAGTGCGCGTTATATCATCACCGCAACAAATTATTTGACCAAATGACTGAGACACAGCCTGTGAGAGATTGTATAGGGGCAACAACAACAAAAATTTTGTTTGAATATGTGTTGACCAGGTTTGGTTACCCAAAGGTATTGATGAGTGATCACAATACACATTTTCTCAATGAAACAATTAGCGCACTAACGAAAGAGTTCCAGGTTTACCATCAGAAGAGTACACCATATCATCCTCAGGCCAATGGAACAGTTGTGGCTTTTAATAAAATAATGGAGAATGCACTGACGAAGGTTTGCAATGCCCAACGGAATGATCGGGACATGCACGTACCAGCAATATTATGGGCATACAGAACTACTTGCAAAAAGCTCACGGGTTAGACACAATTTAGGTTGGTCTATGGCATGGAAGTTGTAATGCCTATGGAGTATATCATGCCTAGTCTATGCATAGTTTCTTTCACAGCAATGGAGGACTGCAAAGCATTGGAAGAACGACTCGTGCAGATAACAGAGCTTGAATAAGATAGGTTTCTAGCTAGTTTCCATCAGTAGGTTCAGGTGGAACGCGAAAACGCTTGGCATGATCGGCACATCAAACTACGCACCTTCAAGGTAAATGACTTAGTTTTATTATATGATAGCAAGTACGATAAGTTTTCGAGATAGTTTCAGACGTACTGGTCGGGGCCATATGTCATCAAAGAGATCATAGATGGTGGCTCAGTTCATCTTGCAAAGTTGAATGGAGAACCATTTCTGGGAAGGGTGAATGGTAACCAGTTGAAGCCATACACCAAGGATGCAACCCAATGACTACATGACGGTAGGACAGCCTTAGTGCTCAAAGCAGTTGCAAGGAAGTGTGGGACTATAAACTACACTGCCTAGTTGGTGGAACTACGCGATAGAGGGGCTGCGCAAAAAAGGGTAATGTCATAGCATTAGAAGGCGCGTGAAGGGAGTTGCACTCTAAGGGGAGATACCATGCAGCATAGCTAGAAAATGACCGTTACAATCACTATTCATGATTTGACTGCTAGAATATGGTTAAGAGGAGCGGGGGGGCAACATTTAAGGCTTGATTTTCTTGCAAGCCCTGTGTTCGATAGATTTCCCGAGTTAGATAGAAAATTCATATGCGACATCATGTTGAGACCAGGTCCCATTCAAACTACAAGTGTCGAGGGACTATCGCCTAAGAGGGAGTTTCTCAAGAGGTTGTGTGCATGGAGGCTCCAGTTGTTATGCCTACGGCACTAAGGTTGCCTCGGCCAAAGCCTACACCAGTGAGAGAAGCCCCCAAGCCCAAGAAAGACAAGCAAAAGAGACCAATGCGAGTGCGTGAGTCACCAAGGAAGAATTCTGCTACCTAGGCTAAGAAGAAAGATAAACAACCAACGAAGGATAAGAGGAAAATAGTGGACTTAGAGACCAAAGAGGGAACGAAGGATATCGATTCCGGGGTTGTGGAGCTTATCTCCAAACTCCCAGATTACATCCCTTTGCGAAAGGGAAAGGTGAAGGTCCCTAAGGACCCAGATGTAGGAAAATTCCTCCTAAGTACACCACTTCTTCTAGAGGGCATCACCTTTGAATGCCCGCGCTTGGCGCGGATTCCCCATTTAAAGCTAGAAGATTGCGATTTGGTGGACCATGAGAGGTTCCCCCACCTCGCAATAGAAAACTACATGAAAAGGGTATATTATAAAGAATCAGGTGTCACCGCGTTGGAGCTTGTGGAGTCACAGTTGCTGAACCTGCTGTGGGTGCCCCACTACCATCGCTCCAGCATCAACCTCATTGTTATCAAGAAATTTTTGACCCTGGTGCATGATGGATATTGGTGGTTAAGCACACCAATTCTAATTACATATATGTTGATCCATCTGATCTCACTTTTACTGCACTCAGGCTTGAATCCAGACAAGGGGTTTGGTGGAAATACAAGTGAGCGTGACCTGGCAGAGAAGATGAAGGAAAATTTCATGCTAATCAAGAAGCTGCGTGGGTACTCCATCACATATATCACCGACCCCATAGTACAAGTTGCTACATAGATTTTAGCTTTAAAGGTCATGAGAAAATGTCATGCAGACGAGGTTCCCATGCTCATAATTTCATTGGCTGCATAGTGTGCAGAGGGCGTGCAGTTCAATTGGTCGCACTACCTCTGTAGCGAGTTCCTCGCAAATTGTTGCGAGGCTCAGGATGAGATAAAAACCTTCCACTATGTGTGGTTGTTACTCTCCATCGTGCTAATGGCTTGGGACCTGCCGGAGGATAGTCAGTTTCCTCCCGTGGACAAAGGATTGCTGGAGGCTAGCCAATTTTCCTCCCTTTGGGCCACAAAGGACGTCATGCGGGTCACGAAGACCAAAGTTTCTTTTGTGATGGTGGAGGTGAGCATTTGCATGGACATCAACTAGAAGCCATAGTTGTCCCCAACAGTGTTTGAATAGCTATCAGAGTATGCGGAGTTTAAGGCAGACTTCCACCGCATATATATCAGGGTGCAGAAGGATTCACGTTAGAAATGGTTTGACCTACCTTACCTTGCTACAGATGATGCTATTCAAGAGGTTATCAAGCGTTGACGGCAGATTGGCATTCGCCATCCGATCTAGCTGTAGGCACCAGCAAATCTGCGGAGACGAAAAAAGAAGGAAGAAACGAAGCAGGCATTCCAGTAGTTGGCCGAGAAGTGAAGGAAAGAGGCTGCGGAGAAGTCTGGACTAGAAAAGGAGTGCACTGCGAAGCAGCAGGCTAAACAAGAAGAGCTTGGCTCTAAACGGAGTGGTAAGTCCCCTTCGCCCCAAACAAAGGAAGAGGAGCAGTCAGAGCAATGCAATGGTAGTCAGGAGGAACAGAGCACTCCCTTCTGGATAAAAAGGTACAAGGATTGGCAGAAGGAGGGGCCCCGAAACAAGTCAAAAATGACAAAGCCATCATTGGATCCAATCACACTAATAGAAGGTGATCTCGACAATATCAGAGATAAGGTGCACGACACCACAATGGAACTACTGCAACAGTCTGAACAATAGCAACAGTAGGCGCTAAGTATTATCCAACAAGATCTGCACGAGTTGTAGATTCAGACCAGCAGGATCCAGGTGGGCACAGGGCAGGTAAGCGCAACATAGACAAGCTTGGCACTAGGTACAAGTCAGGCAACAGAGATGGTCAGATCACTAGATCTCTAAGCAATCGCACTATCAGAAGGATCATTGAGTGTGGAGGTGGCGTATGACAAGGTCATCATGAGTTATCTAAAGAACATTGGCCTCAACCTCACTACGCTCCCCAATGAGTGTCTTCACACGCTGTAGATAGGTGTGACAACAGAGTTAAGAGCATTGGACCAGTGCACCCTCAGCCTCATAAGTGAATATCGAGTGAACAACGAGCAGATGTTCACTGAGAAGAAAGAGGCCTTAAAAGAAAAAAATACCATCCAGGCACAGAGTGCCCATCTAGTGGCCACGGTGGCAGAAGCATGCAAGACAATGCCAGAGCTGCACATACCGGAGGAAGCACCGCTATAGGCCAAGATCTGGAAACTTGCAGCGACCATGCGCAATGCCAAGGTAGAGGTGGCTAGAGTTAAATTTGAGTTGAACATGAAAATCAGTGAATTAGAGTTGAAGTCACAGCCTTCAACCCCGCCATAGGTTAGGGAACAATGTGAAGCCATTGTTGAGGATGGAGTCGCTACGGTGGATGTCATAGTTGTGTACTGCACCATGTTGTTTGAGTAGGTTATGGAAGTAGTGATAAACCTGCAGGAAGATCCCACCCTGTAGGTATTAAATACAAAAGCATGCAAGCTCCAGCAGCACTATGAGGAAGTGAGGCTGACAGTGCGCACCGTTGCTACAACACAGTGCCTCACCAAGCTACAGGAGGCTAAGCATCTCCTTAGATACGTGGAAGTGGCACAGAAGAAAGAGGTAGTTCTTTAGGCAAGGTTGGGGCCTTGGTTGGATGAATCCTACGTATCATTGGCCAACATATGGGAAACTTTGGTGAACTTGCAGAGTACGCAGCAAAAGATTAAGCAAGATATTGCAGGACCAACCATAGAGCAGCTAGTAGAACAAGTCAAGCAGGCAACCACACATAGTGCGGCTGAAGTAGCAGTTTCACAAGTAGAGCTAGGGGATCTTCAAAGTAAGATATTTGCGCCATACGAGTGACTCGAGGACGAGTCACGATCTTTGTGTTGGGTTCCTGTTGGGATAGGGTCCCCTAGGGTCAATTTTGGGGAAAAAGCCCAAGTTTTGATGTATGAAAATGTAAAGTCTCCATAAATTGTGGTCGCAGAGTGTGTAGTTAATTAAAGAGTCAAAAAGGGTTTTACTGTCTTTTATGTAAGTTGAGTCGGATTTTTGAAGATCTACCCATGGTCCGAAGACCATGGGATTGTATAAATAAGTATGTATTGGAGAGTCTAAGAAAAGTGAAGGATGACGGAGATGAATGTAATGGGTCATTAGAAGGAAGATCGTAGAAGTCTTAGAGGAGGAAAAGGTTCTACATCTAAGTGTGCAAAGGCCTAGAGTAGAGTCCGCAGCTGAGTGCATGGACCCCTGTAGCTGAGTGAGCAGGGAATTCTTGAGTCTATAAGATTAATTGAATATAAATAAAAAAATATTATTACAGAAATACCTATGTTTCATCTCTTTACTTCTATTATGTATGAATGTGCTTGATGCTGTGATGAATAATAGTTGTATGAAATAATGATGTATTGATGCATGAATTTACTATATTTATATTGTTACCTAAATGCAATTGATGTTAAGTGTTTACATGAAGCATATATCATTGTCTGTTAAAGTTATCAAAAATTTAAGAAGAACTAAGTATATACTGGGTAAAGAGTAATCTATGATGCGCATAAGTAGCTAATTCACCTATTCAGGGTCCGTGAAAACCAGTCGTAGACCTTCATGGAGGTCTAGAGGCTGCTTAAAGGGAGTTACATTGATAAGCCATAAGGGCTTATTTATCAGCGCGAAGGAAGATATAGGGCACAAAAGGACATCACATTGATCTCTGGGTGCGGAAACATGGTTCCACCATCCCCCCATACTGCTTCGCGTGAGACTTCAATCCACGCTCCGCGGATTGATGCCGAAAGGGATAGTAGTCTATGGATTTGTTTGGTGCAAATAACTCTAAACCTGGGTCAGGACCCACTAAGCCAACACCTCATATCAATTACATGGTTTGTTAATTTATCACTGGTCTTGCAGTAAGGATTTATTTACGATATTTTCTGGTAGAATATTTCTTCTTGCTGCATTAATAGGGAATTGAGGCTGACTCATTCTTTGATGAATTCATCAATTTTCAGGTTGTATTTGAATTTATCCATCATGGCTTGCATTTGTGAATCCTGTTCTGTAAGTTGGCCTAGTGTTGTACCCTCATCTACTCAAATTCCCTTTGCAGCTAGGCTCCTTGTAATTCTTCTTGCTGATTAGTTTTTTCTTGTGCTAATTATTGTTCAAGCAACACAATTTTTTGTTCCTTTTCCTTCAACAACACTCAGACTTTCATCACCTTATCGATGGTTGTTGTGGCATAATATCCTGTGAACTGCAACATCTTTTGATGTTCTCTGATGGGTCGACAGCCATTCCTTCCACCCAACATCCATTGGTTCATTTTCTAGAGTCATAACAATAGTAGTGTCCAATTTCCTTTTATTCCTTTGACTTTTAACTACAACCTTATCATTAGGACCATAGAATATATCTAATGGAGGTATCTCTTCAATTTTCAAAACAATTTCAGAAGTAGGAACAACAGGAATAATCTCAATATCTTGAGTACCTATAGCTCCTTCTTCTGTTGTTTGGATTTGCTTTATGCTGGGTTTACTTGGGGGTTTTCAGTTTAGATGTTTGCTCAAGATTTGTGTTTGTATGGAGCTTCTTATTGAATTTCTCCCATTCTTGTTCTAGGTCAATGACTGTAGCTTTACTTGACTGAGTTGAAGTAGAAGCAAATTCTTCTTGCTTCTTTGCCAAGGCCTGTTTGGTCATTTCCTCTGTACTTCCAGTTGTGTATTTCTCAGAATCTTTATTTGTGTTTCCTCCTGCATTTTGAGATTTTCGTTCTGAGTGCTCTGACTCATGAGTCGACTTCTCTTAGGTTTCTTCTTCAAAATTTTCCTTGGAACTTCCCTCCAAGATTACGCTAGGAGTTTGCTATCTTATTGGTTCAATCTGCAATAGGTTCAATGGGACCTTTAACAGTCTCTTATTCTTGTACACATGGAAAGCATTAATATCTTCCAGGATCAACAGTACTAATGCCATATGTAGGACTTGTGAAAATGTTTCTTCTTGTTGGAAGAGGTCATCAAAGGCATACTCTTCATGGGTGAACTGTTTGACTTTTACCATGGTAATAAATTCCTTAGCAATCGTGTAGTGTGAAAGCACCACATTGTAATGGGAAGGTTGGCCAAATCGATTTCTTCTATTCTTTGAGTCCTCTGGTTAAACGGCCTTCCCCTACTGTCTGGCAGGTTATTTCTCTGGCCAATAGTTTGTCGGGGACATAATATGGGAGGACATGCGAAGAATCAATGCTCAAAAAAACTCTAATGTAGGTGAATATCTCTTCCCGAACGATCTGGCCACTGGAAAGATATCTACTTCGGCCTCTTTAGAGAACCTAGGGATTGTTCTATCAAAAACTTCTTTATGAATAGGCCACATAACACCCTGACAAATCTTATAAGAATGGGGGTGGAATTGAGATTCCCACAAAATTTTATGGTATATATGGATGGGAAGCGGGTTTTGTATAATCCACTTCCATCCCACATTCAAAAACTGAGAACAAAAACAAATTGCATTCATAATAAAAGCACTCATAAAGAAAGGGGGAAAAATCCTTGAAGAAACACTTCTCTTCTTTCTATACTCCATAATCGCCTTTGTTAAATTGTCTGATAAAATATGACCCCAGTTCATAATTGTTGCATTAACTACTGCATCTATTAACGGGAGCCACTCCATGGAATATTTTGTGCTATCAGGTCTAATGAATATCCTACACATCATTGTAGTTGTGAAACTATGAGGGGGATAAATGGATGTTATTGAGTACATACCAATTTTATCCCATTTGAGTTTTCCTCCACTTGATCTCCAAGTCTATGTAACGTCCAACGGGTCCTCGTTTTATTTTGCGAAATGCTCAAATAACTCTTTGTTATATAGCTTTTGAGGCTCTGGTAGCTGATACATTATGTGTAGATTGTTTGGTGACAAAGACCCCATGACCTGTTGCCTTTTATTCTTGAAAGTTTTGTCTGAGATGTCTTCCTCATCAATTACCATTTTACGATATTCGTGTATGGTATTATATTTGGTCTCATAGCTATTCGGTGTAAGAATGCACACGTTGTCTCAAAATAGGAGGTGTCAGATGACTCTTGAGCATCAATCATGGCCTTTGTTACCAGTGGCCTGAGCTTCTCTTCTTCTAACAAATTATACATGGCTTCCCATGTCGTGGTTCCTCCATCCTTGTTGCATGTGGTATTGGAGAAAAGCGATACCATTTCTAATTTCTCAGATGCAGTTGCCTTTCCCTTCTTCACCATTATTTCTAACGATGTTTTCTGTGGAGGTTTCCTAAAAAGGAGAAATGGAAGTTATCGGATAAACACCAAGTGAGAATGATAGTGAGAATTAAATGATACAGTTAACCTCGAAAGGTGACAAGAAAGGAGCTTTTATTCAAAACACAGATGAAAATATATCAAATCACGTCGAGCTGCTCTTAACATAAATGCCATTAAACTTATTAAATACGCACTAAGATCTTTTATTACTCATTTAAACTACCGCATCACAAACAAGAAGGGAAAAACTTTAAGATGGCGAGTTTAAATTGTAAAATTATGATTATGCGATTGCGATAATATTATCGCAATATCGAAAATCGGGATATCACATTTTCGGTTTTGTGTTTTTTCGAAGTTTTTTAGAATTTTGCGAGATGCGAGGTGAGAAGCATACCTTTCATTTTTTAGAGCATACTCTACCTAAATGAATAATTATTGCATAAAGTGCCGTTTTACTAAGCATCGGACTTAACTTATAGTTTATAACATTTGTTTTTATCGGGTCCGGGTTCTATTGCACTTCAAAAACTCTTATAGTTCACAAGATTGGTGTTTAGGTAAAGTGCCACGATGTGATAAGTATTGGCTTTCTCCACTGCAATATCGCAGTTCACATATTTCAACAGGATTTTTTGAGTTGTATTTTTTGTGAAAGTCGATATGCAATTGCGATAGGTGCTTAATTTTACAGGAAATGCCTTAAGTCGTAGCTTTAAATGGAAAGTTTAATGATATCCTAAGTTTATTACAGTGACCCCTTCCATCGCAATTTGTGGATCCTGGTTGTTAATTAACCTTTGACACACTTGGTCTAGCGATATGTGATAAAAGCGAGAATTTCTAGTATTAAAGGGATTTTACTTGATATCTTAATTTATTTCTAAAAATTAAAAATAAAGCACTTAAGTGGTAAGTTTTTCCTGGAGGACGTTTTATAAAGGGTCCCAATTTAGTAATAGAATATTAACTATTAAATCAATAAATGGGGGGGGTTGTTGAACATCACAACACTTTGGCACATGCATGGGGGTTTGAGGACAAATTTGGGTAGTTTTGGCTTCCTTTCTCCCTTCAATTCTCTCATGTATCTTCCTTGCGGGCCTCCTGTAGCAATTCAAATCCTCCTGTAGATCCTCCTATAGCACTTGCAAACATAGTTTAAAGAAGCTCAGTCGCACCCTATGAAGTCTTTGTTAAGACTAACTTGTCCTTCTCCAACTGTTTTCTAGAAATGAGCTATTATACAAATGGAGTTGAGCCTTGTACTTAATACTCCTTTTGTGGCAAGGGCTTGGAGCACTTTGGTGACATGTCTATTGCATGAAATTCCTTTTTTTAATCGCTCCCCCCACTCCTTGTAATTATCACCCTGCTCCTCGTGATCATCACCCTACTCTTCATAATCACCATCCCACTTAAGTTGAATTTTCCACGTTGCATGTGTGACTTAATGAACTTTAGTTTACTAATCAAAGGTGGCCAAGTTCACTAGCCACCTCAATCCCATAAAGAAATCCAATCTCGACCATGAAACACATTTTATCGTTATATGCATAGGGAAGAGGTGAGGGTTGTCATACCTGAGCCTACATGTGATATCGAATTGCTGGGGATGTTTGCATGTTGAAGCTGGTCCTCATAACATGATGATCTTGAAGGTGTTTATTTACTTTTCTTGCTTGTGCACAGGCATTCATAGCTTGATGATTCTTTGACTGATAAAGTTTTTGTGTGTGCAGGTTTCTTCCTAGTGTCTAATTTGTTGCTGGTGGAGTGGATGGATTATCTAATATCCTCTCTAAGGATGGTGTGTCCCTTATAAACTTATGAAATGGCTTCATGATGCTCAGGGTGGTTGGATCTTTTGCTCTCGTGGTGTAAAAAAATTTATTCTGGATTCTATTGTGACTATACATGCTGCTACAGGAGGAATATCCTTCCTGTAGAAGTCAATTTAATCCTCTTCAAGACCTCATATTTCATGTGGGATTGAGGGAAATTCATAGGAGGTATGAGGATAGGATTGAAATCATCAGGAGGTGGTGGAAAATTTGAAGGAAGAGTTGTTTCTGTTTTTTTTTTTGTGGGGCGGAGTGGAATTTGAAGATGAATATGGGCTTGATGGAGTGGATGAGTTATGAATGGGATGTTGGTGAACCTCTCTCAAAATTTACTAAAGAAAGCATGACCTTTTATCCCCTTTTCCCAATAGGATCTACCTCCTATTTAATTTCAAGCTACTCATGTAGCATTTCAGGCTGCTTCTGTAGCATTTTAGGATAGTCTTGTAGCACTTCAAAAAGGAGGCAAAACATGATTCAATTGTTGGCTAGATGATAGAGAGAGGTAGGGAGGTGAGTGAAAAGGAATAAAATGAAATGGATGGCTAGAAAGAATGGAAGAATGTACCCATGGAACCTATTCGGTAACCACTATTCTTCTGACTATCTAGAGTCGTGCAAAAGAGATGTTAGAAAATTGGTGTAAGGACTCATTCCTTGTGTCTTATTTCTCTCTTTTTTTGTTTTTTTTAGACATGCAAACTGCCTATGTAGACATTTTCAACCTGCATGCCTTCCCTAATCACCTCAGAGGAGGTTTTCACGTGGGGATATTTTTATATTTTTATATTTTCTCTTGTTTCTTGTTTTCTTTTTTTATCTCAGATTGCCTCAGAGAGCTTTTCAACCCATAGAGTTGGCCTTAGATGCCTCATAGAGTTTTTCCTCTAGGTCCTTTATTTTATTTTTATTTTTCTTTTTTCTTTTTAGAAGTGTTGTGAACCTCCCAATCACATTCAATTCTTTTCTAGTTTAACTAACAAATTATTCCTTGGAAAAAGGTATTTTATACAACCTCAACCTCTAACCATTGACAAGTAAGGGAATACCTTCCTCATCAACTGTTCTGATTTGGACATACCCATTTTCATGAAACCTCTCTACTAGATAGGGACCCAACCATATTGTCATTAGATTTCCCTTCAAATCCTTGAATTTGGAATCATACAACAGGGCCCAATCTCCTTCCTGAAAAGTCTTCTCCCTAATGTGTGTGTCATGCCAAATCTTCCTCTGTAGCTAGATTACCTCAATGTGCAGGAGAGCTTGCAGCCTGAATTTATCTAAACCATTAAGTTGTAGAAACCTATCCTATTGTGTTGTAGTGAAGTCCAGGTCTAACTGAGCTTCCATCCTTAAGGTGTTGTATTCAAATTCAATAGACAACATGTCCTTATTCCCATAGACTATTTCAAGTGGAGTGAATCTAGTGGTAATACTCCAAGTGGTGTTGTAGGACCAAGTAGATTCTACAAGTCTATCTTCCCAAATTGTTGTGTGTGGAGCATGATTGTTCAGAGGTCTTTGTTTCCGCCAAATGTATACCCCAGGAAGTTTGTACACCCCTCCACGCAGGGGGGGGGGGGGGGGGGGGACTTGTCTCCCCCGCGGGGGTTCGGGGGGGCCGATCCCCCCCGGCTAGGGGGTCTAGGAGCCAGCGGTCCCCCGGTGGGGGCTCGGGGGAAATGCCCCCGATGCTAAAAATAGATGTAAGATTGCCTTGTAAAAGTATAGTAATTTCTAGTCAATTTGGGCTGTTCATTAGGCGGATGATCTGACGGTAGAACTTATGTTTAGTTTAGGGTTTTTTGCCCTAGAAGGCAACCCCTCTCTTTGTATGAGGGCATTGTATTTGAGGCTGTGTAATAGATGTGTATTCTGTGAGTTAGAAACAAAGAGGTGAGACTGTGAGAGAAAATAGAGTATATTACAGCGGATCTGTTGTAGGTAGTGTCTCTTCATTTTGCTGGATAATAGAAAGGAAGGATTGGTTGTTCGGGGTGGATGTAGCACAAACTGGGTGGACCACGTATATCTGTGTCTGTTTTGTTTTATGGGTTTTCTATGTTTATATTTCTGTAATATTTTATGTGTTCCATTACTTCGTAATATACAATTTTCTAACACAAACCCTTTTTTTGCTTCTAACAACCTTGGTTAGTATGTTCTCCAATGCTTTGTTTGTGACCTCCACCTTCCCATTTTCTTGGGGGTGATAGGTAGTGGACGTCTTTTGCTTGATGTGGTGTTGCTTCATGAGATGTTAGGTGAATTATGCTCCTTGACCAATGACTAACTCTCTTGGAAAACCAAACTTGTAGAATATGCTCCCCCTCAGAAACTCAACCACCTTCTACTCAGTTACTTCCTTAATTGCCTTTGTTTCAGCCTGTTCAGTCAGGTAGTTAGTGCACACAATGATATACTTATTTTTTCCTAATGGGGGATCAATGGGCCTAATGAAATACATTCCCCACTTTTCAAATGGATATAGAGTCACATGAAGTTGTAAGGGAATTTCATCCTTAGGTTTTTATTTACCCATCCTTTCGCACTAATCACACTTGGTGGTGTATCTCCTTGCATCTTGATGTAAAGTGGGCCAATAGTAACCTCCTTGTAGAAATTTGAAGGTTTCCTCTTAGCAGCAAAGTCGCCACCAAAAGGTCCATCATGGCATGCTTAGAGGATGTCAAAGACCTCCTCTTCCCTCACACATCTCCTCAGAATCTAATTTGGTCCAAATCTGAAAATATTTCCCACAATCCAAGTGAATGGAGAACTTTTCTTGACAATATTACTTTTATCCTTGGAGAATAGATTAGGAGGGAACCTCCCGACAACTAAGTAGTTGGCTATATCAGAAAACCAAGGATAAAGAACCAAGATGGCAAACAGGTGTTCATATGGGAGTTTATCATCTACATATATTCCTTTTCTGCAGGAAGGGTTAGTATTGATAAGAAATCTGCAACCACATTTTCTTTCCCTAGTTTGTCAATGATAGTCAAATAAATTGTTGCAATAATAACAACCATCTAATTATCCTAGCATTCGCATTAGGTTTATTCATTAAATATTTACTGTCTACATGATCAAAGTTTGATAAAAAATGATATAGTGCCTAAAGCTGTTAAAAGAATGTAGCACAACCAAGAGTTCCTTTTTAGTAACTGTATAATTCAACTCAGCCTTAGAAAGGTTCTTACTGATGAAATAGATAACAAAAGGAAATTGTTCTTCCACTTGTCCTAAGGCTACCTCTACAACTTTATCTAATGCTTTTTTGTGTATATGGAAAGGAAATGTCTAGTAAGGGCCTCCAAGGATGGGTGCAATGGTCATAGTTTCTTTAAGCACTTCAAAGGCCTCTTGCAAGTTGTCTATCCAACAAAAGTTTGAATCTTTAGCAAGAAGTCCAAACAAGGGTAAAAGGAATTTACTAAAGTCTTTAATGAACCTTCTATAATACCCATATAATCCAAGAAAGCTCCTAACATCTCTTTGTTTTTTAGGGATAGGGACCATTTTCATGATGAAAAAATTGTTTAGGTCAACCTGTATCCCTTCCTTGGATATGAAATCTCCAAGAACAAACCCTACATTCATAAAAAAATCACATTTCTTAGGACTTAATGAAAGATTCATTTCAATGAATTACTTTAAGACTTGGCACAAATTAGAAAGAGCTTCCTAGAAGTCACATCCATAAGGAGTGAAGTCATCCATGTAGATCTCAACATTTTCATGAACACGTTCAAAAAAAATACTTAGAACTACTCTCAGGAAGGTAGCAAGGGCATTACACAGACCAAATGGAAGGTCCCTATAAGCAAAGGTTCCCTAGGGACATGTGAATGTGGTATAGTCTTGGTCAACAGGGATAATCTATATTTGGTTGTACCCACTAAATCCATCCAAGAAAGAGAAGAATTTATTCCCTGCAAGGCCATATAGGACTTGGTCATTG
This sequence comes from Pinus tabuliformis, assembly GCA_031772625.1. NCBI lineage: Eukaryota > Viridiplantae > Streptophyta > Pinopsida > Pinales > Pinaceae > Pinus > Pinus tabuliformis. The sequence goes on from CM062808.1 coordinate 169,030,091, forward strand.
AAGGGTAAATGGAGATGGTCCTTATTTGTAGCCTTGTTAAGTTCTCTATAGTCAACATAGATTCTCCACTTCCCATTTTTCTTTGGGACTAAAATGAGAGGTGACACCTACTCACTATCTAAAATGGGGTATATGAACCTTGCATCCAGTAGCTTTTGTAACTCCTCTTTCACTATGTCCTTAAGAGCTGGGCTCATCCTTCTCTCTGGATGTCTCATAGGTTTTCATCCCTCCTTGATGTAAATATTTTGAGTAAAAATGGAGGGATGCACTCCCTTCATTTCCTTATAATCCCAAGTAAAAACATCCAAGTTTTGCCTCATCACACTACACAATTATTCTTCTTTCTTGGCTGAGAGAGAGAAGTTGATCTATAGATTTTGGATGGGCTAGTATCCACAATCTTGGCCTGTTCAAGGCTAGATTCAACAGAGCACAAATCAGTCCAAGGACTACTCTCAGATTCTTTCATGAGTTCATCAACTGGTATGGCAGTGGGAGGCCGATTCTATAAGATATGGTAAATAAGGTAGTCTTTATCAAGCTCCCACCACCCCTCTTATAACAATATCTAGAGTGCATATTGGGTAGAGGGATGTTTGATAAAATTATTTCTCTTCCTCATCCTCTAACCATAGGGGTAAGTCATGCTCAATAGAAGGTTAAGCAAGAGGATACAAAAAAAAAATTTTGATAAATGTCCATTCTTAATAGTCATGTTACGAACCCTACAACTAACGTAGGCATCACCAGTGGCTAACGAAGGTCTTCCTAGGATGAGAGGATGGCCATTAAACTTGGTTTTGGGTTGGAGGACTAGGAAATCATTGGGGTGCTCCTAAGAGTCAATGGATACCATTAAATCCTCAATAACTCCCAAAGGAGCTAATGTGGATCTATCTACAAGTTGCAGCATTGTAGTAGTATTCCTCAAGGCCCCTTGGAGGTTGAGATTCAGCATGGTTTCCTTGGTCATTACATAGCCCCAAGGTCAATCAAGGTATTGGGGACCATAATGCCATCAATGTGCACATCCACTATAGGGATCCTAAGATCCAAGTACTTTGGGGAGATTACCCTTCCAAGCATCAGATCAGATAATTTTCCAACAACATTGATGGTGGGGGTATCTCTTCTTCTTCTCCCAAGCCTTTTGAGACATTATTTATTAATAAGATTGTCGTAAATGGGAACATCCTTGATGACCTAGAGAAGGTTATCTTGACACAAAGGTTCTTTAATTATCCCATAAGTTTAGCCTCCTATTGGGTGTGTTGTTTAGGATGGACCAACCTTTCACGATAAGGAGGTGCATTAGCTTGAGGGGCATTCTCTTCCTTCTCTTCTTCAAGTTCTTTAGGTGGAGAAGGTGGTTTATTATTGGGGATCACCTTCGTAGACTGAAGGTTGATCTCTTGGATTTACAAAACATAAGCAGGATAGGATGTCTCCCCACTATAGACTTATTATGCCTGCTTATTGTTTGAGTTTAGATTAGGTTGAGTAGGAATTTGAGGTTGCTTAGGTGGGGTATGGTGAGTTATTTGTGGTTGAGGTTGAGGTGGAGGTAGTAAAATAGGAGTTTGGGTTTCCTGAGGCCTCCAACCTTGAGAGGGGTTGCTCCATTAGGAATATTGAGATTGATATGGCTGGAAAGGAGGGAGAATAGGCTAAGGAGGATACTGAGGAGTATAAGGCCAAGGAGGAGGTGTGGGATATGATGGATGGGTGGAAGAGTCCCAAGTCTGTAAAAGTGCATTATGATTTGGTTTGTAATGAATATAGTGTGCACCTTGCATACCTTGTTGATATGGCTGAGGGCCTTGAGACCTTCTTTGGTTAATGAAACAAAGTTTCTTTGCACCACCTTCCACCCCTTAGTATACAACTTTTAGACCTGGTAGAGAGGGAAATTTGACTGTTGCATGGTTTTATTCATAAACAAAGCAGACTTCTATGAAATTCAGTGGAAACCCATTCCTTGGGTGTCTCTTAGTGTATATGGGGTAGAAGATAAATAGTGACCTTTCTGCCTCCTCTTGCTTCCCTTTTATTTGCATAGTATCCATTTGTAGGGAAAAGGTATGCAATGTTTCACCCTTGAAATCATTCAACATACTTCCTATCTCATGTTTAATGGTTGTTGTAGAGGGAGAGGAATTGACCAAGCCTTGGCTAGACCTACCCTTTTTCTTAGCAGCCCTAGAGTGATTCTTGAATACATTCTTTATGTCATCATAAGGAAATTGGTAGATATCTCCTCCATACATCATGTTGACGGTTTCCATTACATCCTCCCTGGTCCCTCAGAGAAGAACTAGCTTGAGTGAATTGAGATCAAGGGTACAGTTGGCCCTCGTATAATTGAGTTGGAATCTTTCCTCATATTCCTCTAAGGATTCATCAGGTCCAAGAGTCATCCTAAATATTTTCTCCTTTTTTTATTTGGAGCTACAATAATCCATGTATTTTTTATTGAAGGCGTGTTGCATTTGGACCTAGCTAGTGATGTTTCCTATAGGTAAACCCATAGACCAGTGCAAGGTTGCATATTTGAGGGTTGATGGAAACAAATTCATCTTCTATTCATCAGAGGCATAATCATTCATCCTACAGACAACAACAAACTCAAACATGAGGGTGTCAGGATCCTTAGAGGTTAGACCATGGAAATTTGGAAGGGAAGCAGGGCTTATATTCTTCATTTTTGCCTCTCCATTGGTTTCTATGATAGGGAAAAGATCATTGTGTCTAATTTCAACCATGGTTTGGTTTGGTGAGATAGGTTTGTCTTCGCCTATAGGTTCTTCAAACTTTTCAGGTTTCTCACCTAAAGGGTCTTCTAACTCCCCTATAGTTAGAGAGAAGAGTTCATAGTCACCAAAGAAAAATGAAGGCTGACTTCTTGAGGGGATGGGGGTTTTTAGTAAGAATTTTTCTTGTTTATCCCTACTCCTACGAGGCATGAAAGAACTAGCTTTGTCTTTTTTTTTCCTTTTTTTTTTTTCTTGAATATTTGAAAATAAACAAGACTAATGAAAAATAGAGAAAACAAGTAACTCCTAAGTAGAAAGAACACCTACTTAGACACATCCCCGAGAATGATGCCAAAAATTTATGAGCCCTAGTTTTGTACCAAGGATGTTGCAACTCCCAAGGACTTCTCAACTAAAATTATCAACCCAGGGTTTGTACAAACTTAGAGGTGACAATGCTATATGCACACCAGGTTAGGTTCTACACATATCACCCTCATTCATGAGATCATATGAAGGTGTACAGAGACCACTCCTCCAACTAATTACAGTGAAATCCGAAATGAACATGATTCTAACTATAAAGGTGAAAATATCATTCGTCAAATGTAAGTGTTAATTGAAATTTCATGAAAGGAAAAGGCTAGTCTATTGGTAGAAGTAAATCATGTTACTCTACATGCACACTTAATCAAATCAATAACCTACCTACATGCATCATTTTTCTACTCATACTTTTTTGAAAATAATGAATCCAATATTTAACACACTTATGAAAAAATATTAATTCTAACTTTGTTCTTCTATTTGATGGTTACAGTGAGGAAAGGATGAGGTTAGATTTGTCTCAGAGTCTTCCCTAATCATCAAATCATATTTTGGGGGTCTTTATTCAGCTTAACTATGCTAGGGCCAAAATATGGAGCAAATCTGGTTGAAGAAGACAATGCTACAAGACTGCTACATGAGGTGCTATAGGAGGCCCTATTTTTCTACAAGAGGGGAGTATGAGAGATTTTTGAGGATATAAATGGTGTCTTGAAGGTAGAAGAAGGTGGATGAATGTATAAGGAGGTCAATTAAGGGTGTGTGAGCCCCTCAGCCAAGACTAGTACCCCTCGAAGATCTATCTTTCACCAAAGGTTATGCCCATGGTGTCCTTCATTTACCTTAAGAAGGTGGCTTCAGAGATAGAGTTTGGAAGCAACGTGAGGTTCTTAGGATGAAGATGGAAAGGTCCAGGTGGATGTAGAAATGTGTGCCCACCCCTGCAGATAAACACAACCCCTTCAACTAGTCAAACACATATCAAATGATCAACATTACAGTGAGATAAATCAACATGGAAAGAATGAGTTGAATTTTATCAAAATATATTCTATCATATAATGCCACCCTACTTACCAAACTAATGATACTAACTTCTAATTTACAGAAACTAGACATGAAAAAGTATTACAAACTAACATTTATCAATTTTGAAGCAATCATAAACACATTTATTTTTTTATTGTAGACATTTCCAATCACTCTTTCCACAAGAGAGGTTATAGGCAAGCCTGCAACTACAAGTTTTTATGATATAATATCTATTGAAACAAGGAAATAATTGCAATGCTTTGAACAAGAACAAGAAGTAAATATAAGAAAGGGACTAAATCCTCTAGGTTGGGCACAAACCCAAGGGTTTCAACCCTCCAAAACTAGCTCAAATGGAGACCAATGGTAAAATTATCATTAACAGAAAATGATGGTCACATACATCATATGAAAGATAAGAATAACAATGTTAGCCACTAGGATCTCAGTCGCTACTCATATGTGCAACAAAAAATTGAATCCTAATGAACCTTTCAGCTAGTATATTTATACAAAAGTAATTGAGGGTGTTATCATCAGATAATACTAAGGTTTCTTCTTAGAATCGAGATGAGAAGCCACAAGCATAAAGGCCATAAACCAAATACAGAGGGAGCACCCTAGCCTACAAAGGGTGAAAATCGCACATTTACAGGAGGATAAAGCAACTATATAGACCTAAGGCAAAGATATAAGGCATAAATTCGTAATGTGGGAGGAAGCATTGTCTAAAGTTTAAGGCAGTTAAAGTACAAGCTTCTTCCCTCCCTGCAACCCACATGTGGCCGCGCCCAAACATAGTTCTGGCTACATAACCGTAAGCGGTTTAACACCGTCACAGGCCTCGGTGTTGAATAATTTAGTGCTTGATCGACGACCCTGAGCTATTATGGCCTTAACAGAAGATTTCTCTGCACTGTGATGTACCCCGCCGAAACAAGTAGGACCCACCTTCCATGTGGATTCCTCGCATTCGTGGTTGAAAGATCCAGGGTATCTGCAAGGTGTCGGCATTCGTGTCAAAGGTAAAAGTTAAAGTTAAAGTGGTCGTCTGATGAACTGAGCTAATACCTCATCCTTCACAGAAAACCCTCCACCTCCACATATCATCCTCTCGCGCCACCATCTCCCACCACTTGAGCACAGATCCTTAACCCACATAAAGCAAACAAAGCCCTAGAAAACTTTACCCAACACCAATTTATTCTCACCGTGGTCAAAGAGTATTCTGCCTAGACAACTACGTGAAGCTTTATGTCCATCCTCCCAGAGACCACGAGCACCCTCCCAAGTCGCTTTCATTCCACTATGGGCTCCAAGTAACCCGACACCACCCGATTTCCTTTTTTGCTCATTTTGTTTTATTGAAAGGGATAAAATACATGGCCCCTGCAACCCCAAACACTCATGAGGTTAAAAACCCTGGTACCAGTCCTCTTACTAACACAGAGGCTCATATCACGGACCCTATTTGTCCCTTTTCCCTTACTGACCTCCACTATGAAATATTCTCGAGCCATGTGAAGAATGAAGACCCATTGTTATGGGGTAAAATGCACGGGATGAAAACTACCCTCGAAGGTCTTCCCGGGACTTCCGATAGACCATAAGGTTATCTGCAAAAGGTACCTGTTACACACATGTTCATCTATCTGACATATATTGATAGGATATGGAGAAAGGATCACCTTTGGTTCTTTCTAGATTTGCTTGGGGATCTCCGTGCGGTAAGAAGAACTCCTCCTAACCGGCTCCAAGATGATTCCTACACAAAAGAATGAAGCAAACCAATCACAGCATATACTTCTGACAATTAATGAAAGAATCTATAACAAACATGTATAAATGTGTAACTTATCTACTCAACACAACAAGCATCAGAATGGACAAATAAATGCACAATATCACCGACACTTCGAGTAGTGGAACACAACCACAATCCTATATTCAGAACAGAAGAATGATTACAACAACCCTATTGCATCAGCCATCCTTATCCCTTCTTCCTCTCTCTCTCTCTCCTTCTTTCAGCTAGCTCCTTCAAGGATATGACAATATCACAACAGCACCATGTACTATCCTTCTAAATGCTCTGACCCTTGTGTAATGGCCCTGTCATTGCTTAAATAGTAATCGCATTAGGGCTTCCCAACTCCACCTATAGTTCATTTGGGTAAAAACCATGAACCTGCCTCTTTTACCAACTTTTTCCCATTTGCCTCTATTTTCGGAATATAATTTCTCCAAATATCTTGATTTTTGGAGTTTCCCTGCTTTTCTTGCACAAATTTAGGGAAATGATATCTAGATATTTTATGGCAGATTCGTTGGCATAACCACTTAAGCATCACTAAAGTTCACTAGCGCCCCCCTGGTCTAACAACATGAGTTAGCAGCTTGACTAACGCTCCTTTATGCTTGTAAACAAGCTTTATAAAGCAGGTTAATAATGTACAAAGTACGTTAGTGTGGATTCTGGGCCTGCAACTGTGGTCAATCTTTCAGTCATATTGTCCTTCTCCTCTGAGTTGATTAGGAGGTCAATTTTTCCTATAACAGATGCCCCCCTAAAGTATGAGATCAGAGGCAGAGACGATGGTCGAAATACTTTATGAAAATATTGTAGTTTCCTGTCAAAATCTTTGTAGAGAGAGAGAGAAGTTTTGAGCGATAAGGAAAACCTAATACAACAAAAGTAAATATATATGAACTGCTAAAATCATGTCCTGAGTTAGGCATTCCCATGTTCAGTAGCTATGTCAGAGTAACTTTCTCCTCAAAGATATAACAATGTTGGTCGCCAATATGGCACAAGGCAGATCCAGTGTCATAATAGATTATCCTGAAATGGTTATCTTCAAAGAACAATATCGCAGCTTGGGAGAGGAAACAAGGCTGAATGATGTAAGCCTCTACCCAAGGTCTTGATTCCTTCTTCACCGAATAGCATAGATCGGTACATGTGATAAAATGAGTTGACGTCGAACATGCATGAAATCATCTAATTACCAGCCAATAATGGAGACTGTTAACAGATACGAGGAAGGCCACCGATAATGGTGATGGTCTCCAAGATGCACAGTGCAAAGTAGCGAGTGTGAAATATTTTTTGTCGTCGAACACTCGTAGAATCACTTAACCAGGAGCCAATTATGAAAGGATATGTAGGGTCAGTTGATCGAGGAAACAAGTAGGGACCCTTGAACAATAGAAGGCACGACAACGGTTTTAACCAGACAGCACTAGACTCATGAACACTACAGAGTGTTTAAGATACAAAGATGCAATGGCATCAAGGTATATAGGCTAAAAACTCATAGGTTGGTAGGGTTCATATTGAGAGGCTATCAAAATGATGGTTTATCTGAGGGAGTGCCATGTTCAAGGGAACTTTTGCTGCCAAACCATGCTTCAGAATACGGTTGTATTTCCACTTTTCCCCATCTGATTTTTAATGAGTCCAGATGGATAAACTCATCGGTCTTTTCATGTTTAGAGAGTATGAAAATGATCACAAAAACAACGACTCTTTGCCCTATCTGATTAGTTTAATGAGTCCAGACAGGAAAACTCATCGATTTTTTCATCTTTTAAAAGTCTGAAAAGTATCATAAAAAGAATGACTCTATATCTTGTCTGTTTATTTAAAGAGTCCAGACTAGACAACTCAGTGATCTTTTCATCTTTAGAGAGTCTGAAAAGATTGTAAAGAGAGACTCCATGGTGGTCCCTTTGTCATAGTTTTTAAACGGGTGCGACAAAAGGTTAATAGTATACCCATATCAGTGACTTTTCAGTATTTAATCTACTGGACCCGGATAAAGAGAAACCTTTTTCCAATATATGTCGACCTCATTTTGTTACGAGTATGAGGCGATGGACTAAACTCGTGTTTTGTCGTGACACTTTAACGAGCTCAGTAACAAAAAATCGGGATTTTTCATTTTTAACGACCTTGAAAAAAGTACCTGAAAGAATGCTCGGGTCATCTTTAGCATTTTTAACGAGCAACAAGACACAGCTCGGGATTTTTTCAGTTTAAAGAGCGAGAAAAAAGTGCCTAAAAAGGATGCTCCATTGGTCTTTTTCAATTTATGAGCTGGAACTAGATCAAAAAAGAGGTGCTTAGAGCATCATTTGCATATATTTAACGAGTGCAAATGATGAAAAACTCAGGGAATTTTATATTGTTTAAAGAGCGTTAAAATATCCCTAAAAGTGCTTTACAGGTTTTGTGGTATATATATTTAACGAGCCCTACCAAAAAAACTCGGAGGCGTTTATATTTTTTAAAGAGCGATAAAATGTCGCCAAAAGTGCTCTATTTATCGTTGCATAGATTTAATGAGCGCAAGGACAAAAGCTCGGGGATGCTTATATTTTTTTTTAGATAGCAATAAAATATCCCTAACAGTGCTCTACCATAGTTAGAAAGTTTTTAACGAGCTTAATGATGAAAACTCGGGGATGTTCGTATTTTTTAAAGAGCAATAAAATATCCCTAATAGTGCTTTACTATCTTCATTTGTAGTTCAATGAGCCCAAAGAAGAAGACTCGAGGTTTTTCGGATTAACGAGCAAGAAAAATACCATAAAAAGAGTGCTCGATCTTTCTCGATCTCATGCTTGACATTAGAAGGGTCTATGCCATGCATTTCCTCATAAGACCAAGAAAAAACATCGCGGAAGTCTCTAAATGGGTAGGTGAAGCTCACAATTTCCTCAGGATTGTGATTGGCTCCACTCTGTATTTTTTCCACAAAACCTGTCATGACAAAAATATCGGGGATAAATGTTTGTGAAATATTGCCCCTGTTTCCTTCCGAGTCCAAAAGTTGGATAGTCGTATACAATGAGGAAACGATTTCATGTGCGTCAGGTGATAGGATTTGAAGAGGTATCATGTCTGAATCAGATATCAAAACATGATGGTGCGAATCCTCCCAAGGTCGCTCTTCTAAGCTCGTGATATCTCGAATAGATTCATCCACTGATAGGACTTGATTGAGTGGATCGAAAGAAGGAGCAGTTATGGGAGGGGTAGTGGTACCATTGGCTGAAACCAAAGTGACCGGAGATTCGGGTGCAATTTGAATGGCTTCACAGGCCAATTCAGCTGGTGACAGTAGCATTCGGTCTCCAAAAGTGTCAATGTCTAAAGGAGCCAGTAGGATCCATGGATCAGTCTGTTCATGAAGAAAAGATGAAAGCATGTTAATTGGTTGTGGAACCTTCGGAGGTTGAAGAGGGAAACAACCCATGAGGGAAGAATCCTTTAGTAGACTGGTACCTAAACTAACGTAACTGTCAGGTCCACCTCCTACTAGGGGTACAGAGCCACTTGGTAATGGTGAATAATCAGGGGTGCAGAAAGACAATTGATCTACTGTAATAACCTTTCCATCCAATGGAAATTAGATGATGCGAAAGACAGTAGATACGACGGTCATCATGGCATATGTCCAACTGTGACCAAGCAACAGATTATAGTCGAGTTTGCTGTCTACGACTTCTACGTCCACCGTTACGGTTTTCCTAGCCAAAGTGATGGGAAAACTAGCTAAGTATCCTTTTGGGACAAAGGTGTGGTTGTCGAAAGCTTTAAGGGAGTTTGACGGTAGTGAGAGGGTTGGGGAAGCCAAGGCGAGCCAACATGAAGCTGACATGATGCAGGTTGAAGCACCTTCTTCGATGACATTTCGGTGTATAACTTTCCCTTTCGAAGTGATATGCACCTGAAATGCAAGCTGGTGTGAAAGGGGAGGTTTACATTTGTCCATGTCGAAAATGGCAAGCATGGAATCCGCAGGGTCAATACCCCTAATAGCTTAAAGCAAAGCTTTCCTTTGGCTGGGGCATGTTTGTAATACTTCGAGTGCCAACATAGAGAACGGCGCTTACGCCAAATCCTCTACGATGTTGTAGTGTTGAGAAGCATGTGCAGATATGTTGTGTGTTGTGCGTCGAAATGCCTCATTGGGCGGCGATGGGTTTTGACCTGCGGATGATTCTGCTACCAGAGCGACAGGGGCTTCATATGATTTAGCTCTAGTTGTTAGTTCTACCGTTTCAAATGTGTAACCGGTAGAACTTCCTTCACCAGCTGAAGGTTGTTGTGAACCATCGCTGCCCCCTGATGTGGGTGGCAGTTGGTTGGCAACGAGATGTTGTTGCTATTGATTAGGAAAAGGATTTCCAAGGACAGATGGTGCCTTACCAGAATCTTTCTTGGTAAGGTAATCTGTGCATTCTTGAAGACGTGGACAACACCAAGTTACATGATCTTTAAGATAGAGTTTGCATGAATAGTTGGTGCCTTTATCCTTCTCCATATCAGTAGGCACAATAGCCTTCTATTTCAGGTTGGGCTGCTTAGATGACTGCTCCTCAGAAGGAGCGGTCTTGTTCTTTTTCTTCTTGTTCTTGCTACTGGATTTCTGTGTAGACTGCATAGAGTTAATCGCAGTGGCAAGAAGAGTAGTTGTTTTGGTAGAGGGGTCCATTGCCAACTTAGCAACGGACCCACTGAGTTGTTTTACAGTGCCCGTGGAGGTTGCGCCAATGATCCCGTCGGCATGCGCTCCAGGGCACTGAGTGGTGGGGGATTGGGGTTACTAGGAGCATAGGGGATAATGTCGTAGAGAGTGCCAAACTGTGAATAAATTAAATCCAAGTGTTGGGCACAATGTATGGATTGGTTCTCCGTGACCGCACCACCTAGAGCGACATCTCTAGCGATTTGCGGGAGTAATGACTTACAGAACTAGTCTGTTAAGAGAAAGTCAGGGATGGGGGCTTTGACTAACCTCCACCTACGTCTCCATTCATGGATATGATCGGAGATGTGGGTGGAGGTATCCTGACGAAACGAAGTAAGGAGCTCTGTCCCTGTCTCATAATGGATAGGTAACTGAAAGTGCTTTAGGAACTCCATCGCTAAAGCATCAAAGGTATTCATTAACGCACGTGGTAACTCAATATACCACTTTGCAGCATTGCCAGTGAGGGTGTGGGGAAATAGATGCAACCGGACACTGTCATCCACCATGGAGTTAGAAACACACCATAGATGGTAGGTGGTGACGTGAGTGCCCGGATCCTCCCCTTGTTTTCTGTCAAACTTAGGAATATCCGTCGGTATTTTATGCAGGATCGGCAGCCACTGTAGGTTATGGTAGATGGGGTCGTTAGTCGACTTGTATAAGTTGGGGATGTCCAATGTTGCCAAAAAGGCAAATTGTTGGGTGCCCCTGACTCGGACCATTGTGATGACGGATGACCCGAGAAGCTCTGCGCTCTGCCCATCGTTTGGTTCCCTCTGTTGTACATGAGCTGCGAGGTGTAGCAGTTGCTTTGCAGTACAGTGTTGTAGAGTGGATTACTATGAGGATTTTGATACTGGGGTATGAAGTTGCCCCCAGTATAAGCGGTGCCCCCTTGACTCATCTGAGCTTGTGAGTAGGGTGCCCCCATGGATTGGGTGGGGATCCCTTGTGGATTCCCAACCGACACTGAACTGACCATATGGCTTTGATTGATAGAGGGAAAACTCATGTCAATCAGCGACTGTCCATGCATGCCTGAAAACGGCAGGGGAACTATGACATTCCCCGCCGCCATGTGCATATTGGGGACTGCCCCAGATATCTGAATCTAGGGGTTATAACCATACATTTGTGGCCGACCTTGGTTTTGGTAAATTGGAACCATGCCCATAGTGCCACATTGGGTGTTACATGGAGCACTATATGTGGCACTAGTCGAAGGTATGCTTTGGTGCACCATAGGAGTGGAACCTAGCATCTGCTGGGTTTTGCTGATAGAAGGTGTGATGTGAATTGCAGTACCTGGTACAAACGGGATTGCAGGGTTCCACATTGTCAGTGTTGTGATGACCATCGACTGGGGAAGTGGTATAGGACTCACAGTATCTCTATAATTCCACAACCCTTGAGGTGCCGACTGAATAGATGGGAGAGTTCCTCCCACTGAAGACTGAAGTACTGGTACGACGGGATCAATAACAGGATCCGAAAAATTTGTAAGCGAAGTGTTGAAATGAGGAAGAAATCCTCCGGAAAATCAGAATCGTTGGTCGTCCAGAACGATCCCGTGTGCGATTTAAGAGACTGATTCCTCGAAGATGAGGAATCTGAGTTAGTGGATCTCGATAGATCCTCGACAGTGAGTGGAGGAAGTCCTAACAACTGTCTGGATTGACGGTGAGGGCCAGATGTAGCCACAATGACTAGTAAATTTTATCAGATAAAATTTTTTTAAGGTAATATTCTTTAAGTCTAAAAAATGATAACACTCAGGTACCTAAAAAGAAAAAATACACTAAAAATGACAATCAACAAACAAAGTGAAATTACTTTGTCTGATAAACACCGATTACTGGAGATGAAACCCAGTCTCTCAATGAGTAACAGGGAGGTATGGCCAAATGTACGGTTACAGTTACTTTTGAGCTTTGCCCGAACCTTAGATTAAGGGGCCAAGTACTCTCGTGAAGACGAGCACCCTCCCAAAAAATGAAGAAAAAGTAGGTCCGTCCGTTTGAGGTACCAGGACAGCCCGTCCCAGTCACCTTAGGTAATTACCTAGAATTATTGGCCACTAGAGATACCTCAAATCACAAACATTACCAGGGGGGACATAGTCGCAGACGGCACGTTGTGTGGGCAGGATACTTGAGTCCCTGACTCAATTCCGAAATCCCCAAAGGGACCCCCGTTACACAGAATGCGCAAAGGAGTTGTAAAAGAATGAGTGCTACCTTCGATTACAATCCGATGTTGTCTCGTATTTAGCTCCGTTGTCAGTGGAATGGTCCCGGTGATATGAGTGCAGAAGAATTTTTCACTCTTTAACAACACTAGTTTGATTTTCAACCTTAGGTAGTTGACTCACTCGCTTATCCCAAGGTTCTAATCTATCTAATGTTGGTTTGCTCTAAAAAAGAGTATCTGATTGATTTTAGTGTAAATTTTAGTGTACTTTTTTATTTGTCTTCAGAGGGGGTGTTGACGTATGAATATTATGATATTCTCGACTCGATAAACCGTGCAGAACAATGCTTTAAAAAAAAATCAATTTCTTATGCAAGCAAGTTTTATTTTACACATGTATTATTTCACATATTCATGTATTCATCAGTGCATCTAAAAATCATTCAACACTTTGCATAACCGAAAGTTCCTTTTCTCAATATTCCCTAAAAACTATTGAACCAAAACAAAGCATCCTACAATTATTTTGATAGAAGGAGATGTACATTTTATTAGCGATTCTTTCAATAAAAAATTATTTTATGAGAGAAAAACTAAAGCATTTTCTTAAAAAATAAATTTTAAGACACCAAATTTGTTAGCATGATACTGTTGCAGATCTTGATTCAGCCCTTGGGACAAGTTTCCCCCATTTTGGTCCACAAAATCTCTTGAAAAACATGGAAATGGGTCACTAACGCTCTGTCTATGTGTAAACAGAGCTTTAGTTTGGTCACTAACGCTCCCTATGCATAGTCAAAGAGCTTTATAAAGCTCTGTATAGACCAACAACCTACATTAGTGAGGGAAAGAGCTCAAAAAGTGGGCTTTTGGGATCAGTTTCTGAAGAGAAAGCAACTTTGCAAGATGCAACAAACTAGATGGTGGATCAGAGAAGGATATGAAGAAGCAGGAAGCTCATAGAAGAAAGAAGAGATCTGAGAGGAGTCCGGATAACCGGGAACTAAAGTATAGTCCCCAGCGGAGTCGCCAGTTCTGCTCTGGGATAAAATGCACGGGATGAAAACTACCCTCGAAATTCTTCCTGGGACTTCCGACAGACCGTAAGGTTATCTAAAAAAGGTACCTGTTACACACATGTTCATCTATCTAACATATATTGACAGGATATGGAGAAAGGATCACCTTTGGTTCTTTCTAGATTCACTTGGGGATCTCCGTGTGGTAAGAAGAACTCCTCCTAACCAGCTCCAAGACAATTCCTGCACAAAAGAATGAAGCAAACCAATCACAGCATATACTTCTGACAATTATTGAAAGAATCTGTAACAAACATGTATCAATGTGTAACTTATCTACTCAACACAAAAAGCATCAGAATGGAAAAATAAATGCACAATATCACCAACACTTCGAGTAGTGGAACAAAACCACAGTCCTATATTCAGAACAGAAGAATGATTACAACAACCCTGCTGCATAAGCCTTCCTTATCCCTTCTTCCTCTCTCTCTCCTTCTTTCAGTTAGCTCCTTCAAGAATATGACAATATCACAACAGCACCATGTACTATCCTTCTAAATGCTCTGACCCTTGTGCAATGGCCCTCTCATTGCTTAAATAGCAATTGAATTAGGGCTTCCCAACTCCACCTATAGTTCATTTGGGTAAAAACCATGAACCTGCCTCTTTTACCAGCTTTTTCCCATTTGCCTCTGTTTTCAGAATAGAATTTCAGCAAATATCTTGATTTTTGTAGTTTCCCTGCTTTTCTTGCACAAATTTAGGGAAATGATATCTAGATATTTTATGGCAGATTCGTTGGCATAACCACTTGAGCATCACTAAAGTTCACTAACTCTCCCTCTGGTCTAACAACATGAGTTAGCAGCTTGACTAACGCTCCTTTATGCTTGTAAAAAAGCTTTATAAAGCAGGTTATTAATGTATAGAGAGCGTTGGTGTGGATTCTAGGCCTGCAACTATGGTCAATCTTTCAGTCATCTTGTCCTTCTCCTCTGAGTTGATTAGGAGGTCAATTTGTCCTATAACACCCATTCCGAGTTGTGGCTTCTAGGTTATACTACCATATAGCTCCCTAGTTCATCATCTCCCTGAGTTTATAGTTTGGTTGTTGGATTCCTACCAAGTTGAGAAGAATCGTTTCATTTTCCCTTCAGGGAACGTAATCCTGGAAATAAACCCTCTTTTAATCCAGAGAGATCTCAACTTCCCTGCAACTCCCTCCATGTGCTCCTTCACGTACTCAACCCTAGAGAGATATTTCACTGCACTCCTTGCAAGAGAAATGCATCCATTATTGGAGAAAATTCTCACTCCCGAGGCCAAATCCTTTGCCTCAGACATTCAGCTCTTGCTAACTCTGTTTAAACCCTCCATTCAACCAATCTTAGCTGATATCATCAGTCTTTTAGGAAAGACCTCCACTATACAATTAAGCAAGATGGTTCTTGGCTGCCTGCATAAGATGAAGCAACCTAGATAGCAGTTAAATATCCCAAAGTACCTTTTGGACTCCATCTGTTTTTAATTCAGCTACCTCATAACCATTGCCTACCTCTGTTACTATTCATTATTATTTTATTTGTTTCTTTATACTCACATTGAATAATTTCAATTCCTTGACTTGGATGTATTTACCCGTGATAAGGAAAGAAATTCAATCTTTGACTGGAACGTTTATGTGAGTAAAATGCCAGGCTTGGGAGGTTATTCTCAATTCGTCTCATCCTTCATGTCAATTTCCTACTGAATCATTCATGAAATCCCCCCTCAAAATCTTCCCTGAGCAAAAGGAGCTCCTCCAACTTCGTGAGAAAATTGCAATTGGAGACTGGTACATCTACGAGGATTACACAGAGATCTGAGTTTACGGTTGTGAGTTTCCCCCTTATCATTTTCCATTTTTCCTACCAATGTGAGATTTTTCCCTTGAATTTAAGAGGAAAATCCTGCATGTGGATCTACTCCACTTAGTACCAGCTAATAAAGGTTATATTTGTAAAATGGGACAGACAGTAGGTGCTTTTGTGTTAAATACTAGGCAAGTCTTTAAAACAATTGAAACTATGCTCAAAGCCATGGAATTCGAGAAAGTTCAAATCTGGCATTACGATCCCCGAGGTCTCCTTGCTCAGAGAAGGGAAAAGATTAAAGCCTCAACCTATGTGCATGATCCTAAGCCCGAGGTTGAATGGAAAGCTAACTTTGATTCCTAGCCTTTGAATACAGACATGGAGACCGAATCCCCAGCCAACACAGGCAAGACACAAAAAAGGACTGTTGATACTTTAGGGACAACTAACATGGAAGAAGGACCAGCTCATAAAAAATCCAAAAGTCAAGGGAAAGGACTAGAACAGGAACCTGAACAAGAACAAGAAGAGGAAGAACCAAGCATCCAGCTCCAAAGGCAGGTGACTGAGAACCCAGGCTTTCAGGTTAATTTGGAAATACCTTCAGAGGTCTCAACCACATCCTCAACTGAGGTTTCTATTCCAGAATCAGAGGAAATTCTTTATGCAGCAGGAATAGGCTAGGTACAGGGCAGGAACATACAAGTGAGGAACAGAAAGAAAAAAGAAAAGATGCATCAAGACATGACCTCATAGGTCACCCCTAGACACACTAGGTTATTATTTGCTACAGATCTAGAGAAGGAGGAGATGAACATCAGGTTGAAACACCCATCTATCCAAACCCTTCCTTCCGGCTGCATGTTTCAAGACCTAGATGTGTCTCTCAACTTGGCCAGTATCCCTCTGGTGGACAAGGTCAACCTACATAGGCAAGTGGGGAAATGTTCACAGTGATATCAATAGGAACCAAATGACTATTGATCGGGCCCAATAATACATAGATAAGCTTGTTGTGAATGTGAAAGTTGAGAAGGCCTTGTCTCGGGCTCACTTCAAATAGAAGGAGTATTATAAAGAGATGATCATAAAGATGGGATTATATCTTACAGATGAAGCAGCAGTAGAAGTTGTGATGAAGGATTCCAAGATAGGGGTCTCAGCCTTGAGAAGACAACTAAAGCTGACAGGAAGTGAGCATGTTCAAACTCTTGATTTAATACAAAGTGAGAAAGAGAAGGAGGTGTTGTCCAGAGAACTAAATGAAAGAAGCGAAAGGGTTGAAGTCCTACAATGAAGACTGGATGAGTTACAAAGTCGAGCCGACTCTCATGTCTATACTATGGTGGTCCAAGACGATCCCCAAAATCCCATTGATTTCCTTACTAAGGCGTTGACAAAATTAAAGCTTTCTGGAGACGATTTGGGAAGGGTTCAGAAGGAGTTAGATGCAAATAAGGCCCAGGTGACCCAGAAAGAAAGACAACTCCTAACAACAAACTCTAACATCGATAAGCTTACTCAAGAGTTACATAGTGCAACCCAGGAGACCAAGGATTTAAAGGCCAAGCTAAAAGGGAATCTAGAACTCACAGAATCAAGGTAAGAAGTATGGATAAGATCATCTAATGGGTTTACCAATGCTGGGAACAATTAGTTCTGATACAAGAGAAAAGGAAGCTCTACAAGGAATATTCCCTAGCTATCCAAAACAATAAAGAAACTAGTATCAACAACTCCTAGTATGCCAGAAAATACCTTCAATTCTTGAATGAAAGGACGACTCAAGAACTCAAGTCTCCCGATATATTGGACAGGGTGGAAGTAATGGCCGTGATTTACAAATTTATCTCCAAATAGGAATCCATGTCTAAGGTGGAGCAAAGTCTGACTAAGCTACAGAAAGAGCTATCGAACTTTGATGTCACTTTCAATCAACTTCTTGAGACTGGCCTACCTAAGTGTTGGGGAGATGATGGAGAACTTCTCTCAGAGGAGGTTTACAATTAAAAGATAACGCTAGTTAAGTGTAAGATAGGTGCATCTCCCGAAAGAACCATCATCCTTAAGGGATCAACCATTACAAATTTTTTTGAAAAGGAATTCGATCTTCTCGAGATGGTTAGAAGTCTTTCTCAACGCAAACTAGATTACGTAGGGATGGTCAATCTGCAAATCCTCTACCGACATTTCATTTCTATTCCACCACCTCCTCTGGATATGTGGTAGCGATGCGAGCAATTCACTAATCCTCCCATGATTTGAATGGTTCACCCATGGGGTTCTCCGACTTCACACCAAGTGTCTACATCTTCTCATCAACAATGATTATCTTTTTTATTTTTCCAGCAATGGCCTTTGTTTTTACTCTTCAGTTACATTCACTTTAAGTTGTTATGATTTTAGCAAAACTTTCTATTACGTGAGTGATGCCTTAGCACATGCTTGAATTTTGGTTCATAACTTTTGTAATCATGTACTAGATAAAGAAATAATATCTTGCTAATGTCCTATGCTTTAGAGGTTGTTTCGGGTATATATACTATCAGAGAGAAAGAAAATGGGTTCAAAATTTGCAAGAACTCCATGTTATTTTTTATTGTATAAAAAATAACATTCGAGAACTATAGTATGTTGCCCCTCTGTGTAAATTCCATTGTGTTGGTTTTTCCTCTTTGAGTTCATGTTATCGTAGCTGCCAAAAATGTTTCTTACATTTTCACAGCTTCGTTTGAATTAACATGTTAATGCTTATGCATGTGTGAACCTTAGAAATTATATTTATAAATAGCGCTCCATGAATCATTACATTCATTCCTCTTCCATCCATCCAATCTATCTTTAACTCAAATATATGTAGAATTCATATAGTTATCAAGTTCTATATAATGAATTATTCTTTCTCTTCATCTTCTTTCATTACTCTATTAAAATTGATTGAATTGTAGGTCCTTGAACGGCTCGGCCTCCACGAGTTTATATATATTTCTGGACATTTTTTATGTGTGAAGAAGTCCCACAATATCCATGGTTGATATCTTTTGATGAATGAACCAACCCATGTTGTTTATTATTATATATAGATGTATACAAATGTACAAAAATGCAGGTAATGTCTCCAGTTTCTTGATAATCATATGAGACACATATAATATAGATGTTTTAGGCACTAGTCTCGTAAGCAATCTGAGGTTGTTTTTGGAAGCAACAACAAAGGGGAAACTCCCTTGAAAGGAGGAATTATCCCCTCTGAAATCTCAAGATTTGTGGTTCTAGTTCCCTTTGACCTTGTCATGCACTTGGATTTCCTGTATTGCTAGTGAATTCAAGTTGTTGGTGAGGAATATTTGGCCTCAAGCCGAGTTAGAGGATTAATGAGGTGGACATGCCCCCCTATATTCTCTTTAGGTGTCTTCACCAAGCCCTTGCATAGAAATTATCTCCAAAAATGCCTCTTTTTCCTGCATAGCAATCACATTAGTCCATGCAAGATGACAAACACCCTTTAGTATTCTTACTAAGCATATTATGGTTAAAAATGCAAGTTAATGTGAGAAAAAGATAGTTTTAAGGGTTGCAGGATAGCACAATGAACCTCAAAATATAATTATTGATGGAACACATTAGGGTTGATTCCTTTTGGATATTGTAGTTAGTACAAAATTAACCAAGGTGACACTTTCATTCAAAATCCATCCTCAGGTGTGGCTATGGATAATGCCCCTATAATTTTTTTGAACCAGTGCAAAACTTGTCTTCCTTAGTGAGATATCTCCGTCTAGAAATTCTTCATGAGCTACCTCACCTACAACTAACATGCTACAAAACTTTGCCACAAACTACATAGCCTTAATAAAAACACTTGACACCTCATATGTGAGCATCTCTATGTGTTGGGTTGTGTTATATTCTTTCCACGACTAACCTACGTAGTTAAACGGGGGGTTAGAGGGGGGCAGTAGCCCCCCTTCGTTGCGCCGATTGCGCAGCGGGGGGGTCATAGGGGGGGCGGCAACCCCCCCTGTCCGGGGGGTTTGAGGGGGGCGGGTAGCCCCCCTCTACGGGGTCTGGGGTAGCGCCCCGGGAAAAATTTTTTTTTGGACCCTATATTAGGTTGGGCGAACCTACCTATGGTTTTGTGCATGATTTTCGCACATGGTATTGGACGCGATGGTTTTTCGGTCCATGGTATTGGATGCTTCGGCATGTATAAATATGTATTGTAACATTGAAAGGAATATAATGAAAAATCAAGCTGGTAGTCCCGGTTTTGGGATCCAGGGAAAAATCTCTGTGCATATGTGTTTTATGGGTTATGCTCTCGCATTGTTTATTTTCTTTGTTTAAGAATTCGTATGCAGGTAATTTCTGTACAGGGTTAAAACCTACATTTGGTATCAGAGCTGTTTTGGCTTCAAGGGGACGCCTTTGTTGCTGAGGGATTTCGCTCGGGCCTGTGGTAGACCCTGTTCAGTGGGAGATCTGCGAGATCGATTCTGGTGGTGAAAGAAGATGGCGAGCAGTGGAAAGATCGAGATTGAGAAGTTCAATGGTCAGAGTTTTGAGTTGTGGAAACTCAAGATGGAGGATCTGTTGGTCGATAAAGATCAGTGGATCGTGGTAGATCCGGGTACTAAACCATCGGGAGTGACCGATGAAGAATGGAAGAAATTGGATCGGAAGGCAAAGAGCACAATACGATTGTGTGTCTCAGATTCAGTATTGCTGAATGTATCAGGGGAAGCTACGGCAAAGGCTTTGTGGGTCAAGTTAGGGACTTTGTACCAATCTAAGTCTCTGGTGAATAAACTGTTCCTGCGGAAAAAGCTGTATAACCTAAGGATGAAAGATGGAGACTCGGTGACAGAGCATCTGAATGCGTTTAATACTGTGGTAAGTCAATTATTATCTGTTGATATTAAAATTTCAGATGAAGATAAGTGCATCAGTCTATTGTGTTCTCTACCAGATTCGTGGGATAGTCTGGTTATTG
This sequence comes from Pinus tabuliformis, assembly GCA_031772625.1. Taxonomy (NCBI): domain Eukaryota; kingdom Viridiplantae; phylum Streptophyta; class Pinopsida; order Pinales; family Pinaceae; genus Pinus; species Pinus tabuliformis. Next base: position 169,050,806 of record CM062808.1, read on the forward strand.
CAATAGGTAGCAATGCAACTGCTTTGCAGTTTGATGAAATAGTCTCAGCCTTGCTCACGGAGGAGATGAGACAGAAGAATATGGACAACCAGAATGGTGATGCCTTGTCTGTACGAGGACGGTCCCAGAACAGAAACAAAAATAAGTCATCGAGTGGGAGATCTAAATCTAGAGGGAGATCTAAATCTCCAGGAAAACCTACAAAGGTGGTGTGCTGGAAATGCGGAAAGGAAGGGCACTTCAGAAGGGATTGTAAATCTAAAGCTCCTGATAAAGGAAAGGGATCTGATGATGCTCCTTCTGCAGAGGCGAAAACCACCTCAGATGAAGGTGGGGATGTGTACTTGGCTTCTTCAAGTACACATGTAGATCATGAGGCATGGTTGATTGACTCAGGTGCATCCTTTCACTTCACTCCCCATAGAGAGTGGTTCTGCGAGTATGAGAAATACGATGGTGGTGATGTCTTCTTAGGAGATGATAGGAAGGCTAGAATCATTGGTCGGGGAAAAGTAAAGTTGAAGTTGCAAGGTGGAAGGGTTAGAACACTTCCGGGTGTTCTACATATTCCTGCATTGACCAGAAATCTGATTTCTGTAAGCAAGTTGGATGATGCAGGTGTAAAGACGGTGTTCGAGAAAGATACCTGCAAGATGGTTCGAGGAGCACTGATATTAATGCGGGGAGTTCGGATTGGAACTCTGTACAAGCTGCAAGGTAGCACTGTTGTTGATGGGTGCAATAGTTCTATGGTTCCTGAAAATGGAGTAGAAAATCTAGTGGTCTCTGGAGAGAAGACCATGTTGTGGCATCAAAGGCTTGGACATATTGGAGAGAAGGGCCTTCGAATACTTCATGGTAAAGGTATGGTAGAAGGTATGAATGATAGCTCTCTGGATTTTGATTTTTGTGAAAATTGTGTGTATGGGAAGCAGAATCGAGTGAGTTTCCCCTCTGGTGGTAAGAGGACGAAACAGATATTAGAGCTTGTGCACAGTGATGTGTTTGGACCTATGAAGGTTCCATCACTGGGTAAGTCTGTGTACTATGTATCATTCATAGATGACTTCTCAAGGAATACATGGATATATTTCCTTAAGAAGAAATCTGAAGTCTTTGACAGGTTTAAAGAATTTAAGGCTCTGGTGGAAAATCAGACAGAGAAGAAGATAAAGGTGCTGAGGACAGATAATGGTGGAGAATTTTGCAGCAAGGAATTTGAAGAATTTTGTAAGAAGTGTGGTATAGCACGGCAGAAGACTACTCCATATACACCTCAGCAAAATGGAGTCGCAGAAAGAATGAACAAGACGTTGATGGAAAGGGCAAGAAGCATGCTCAGTGGTGCCGGGTTAGGACAGGAATTCTGGGCAGAGGCGGTGGATACTGCACGTTACCTGATCAACAGATCACCCTCATCAGCGTTGGAGGATAAGACTCCACAAGAAGTATGGACTGGTAAGAAACCCTCTCTTTCACATCTGAGGGTATTTGGATGTGATGCATATGTACATGTTCCAAAGGAGAAACGAACCAAGTTGGATAGTAAATCTGAAAAGTGCATCTTTATTGGGTATAAGGATGGTTTAAAGGGTTATAAGCTTTGGAACCCAGTCACACGGAAGGTTGTGTACAGCCGAGATGTGGTGTTCAGAGAGGTAAAAGATGTTATTCAATCTGAAGTCCAACCAAAGGAACCTGAGAAGATAGAGTTTGAGCCAAAGGAGGAAGAATCAGACTCTGCAGCAGAGGAGGAATCAGAAGATGAAGAGCCACAAACTCCGGCTGTGAGAAGATCAGGTCGAGAAAGAAGGCAGCCAGAAAGGTATAGTCCATCTGCTTTCAGTTCAAATTTTGCTTTGTCTGTTACTGATGATGATCCCAGAACTGTGAAGGAAGCAGTGGATTCAGAGGATGGAAAACTCTAGAAAGAGGCCATGGTTGATGAAATGGCATCTTTGCACAAAAATGAGGCTTGGGATCTGGTAGAGTTGCCGGCTGGAAGGAAACCCATTGGCAGCAAATGGGTGTTCAAGAAGAAGACTAATGCAGAAGGAAAGGTGGAGAAATACAAAGCTCGGTTGGTAGAAAAAGGTTATTCCCAGGTGCCGGGAATTGATTTTGGTGATATTTTTTCTCCTGTTGCCAAGGTAGCTTCTATTAGATTACTTTTATCTGTTGCTGCTGCTTTTGATTTTGAGGTAGAACAGATGGATGTGAAGACAGCATTTCTTCACGGGGATTTGGAAGAGGAAATCTACATGAGGCAACCTGAAGGCTTTGCGGTGAAGGGTAATAAAGAACTGGTATGCAAGTTAAAGAAGTCTCTGTATGGGTTAAAACAGTCACCAAGGATGTGGTATCAGAAATTTGATACATTTATATGGGGACTTGGCTTCACCAGAAGCAAAGCAGATCATTGTGTGTATTTTAAATTAATTGGTGACCGTGTTATTTATCTGGTCTTGTATGTGGATGATATGTTGCTGGTTGGAAATGACAAAGAAATTATCCAGGATTTGAAGACCCAATTGTCCTCCAAATTTGACATGAAAGATCTTGATGCTGCAAACTATATTTTGGGCATGGAAATTAAAACAGATCGGGCAAAGAGGAAGCTCTGGTTAAACCAGAGGAAGTATGTCGAGACAATACTGCAGAGGTTTAATATGCAGGATAGTAAACCGGTGAAGGTTCCTATTCCTGTAGGTGTGAGGTTATCTGCTGAATAGTGTCCCAAGACACAAGAAGAGGAAGAGGACATGTCCCGTGTTCCATATGCAAGTGCAGTCGGTAGCCTGATGTATGCAATGGTCTGTACTAGACCAGACATTGCACATGCAGTGGGAGTATTGAGCAGGTTTATGTCAAAACCTGGGAAGGAGCACTGGACAACAGTGAAGCGGGTTTTCAGGTATTTGCGTGGCACTAGTGATTATGGTTTGTGCTACCAAGGAAGACCAGGATTGGACAGAGTGTTGGATATTCATGGTTTTGTTGATGCAGACTGGGCTGGAGATCTGGATCAGAGAAGATCTACAAGTGGGTATGTGTTTAACCTATTTGGAGGTGCAGTCAGTTGGATGAGTAAGAAACAATCTGTAGTGGCACTATCAACTACAGAGGCAGAATACATGGCAGCCACTCATGCAAGCAAGGAAGCAGTTTGGTTGCAGAGGTTGTGTTCAAGTATGGGGTTAGTACAGGGAGCTATAAGAATAGACTGTGACAGCCAAAGTGCAATTTTCTTGGCAAAGAACCCTGCTTATCATTCAAAGACAAAGCACATTGATGTTCAGTATCACTTTGTGAGGGATATGATAGAAGACAAAAAGGTGTTGCTGGTAAAGGTGGACACTTTGAAGAATACTGCAGATGCATTGACAAAATCTGTGAGCTCTGAGAAGTTCTCTTGGTGTAGAGAAACAATGGGTGTTTCAGGGCTGAAAAAATGACTAAGCTCTCCTGTGGCCCCCTGTGGAAAGAAAACAACAAGTGGGAGATTGTTGGGTTGTGTTATAGTCTTTCCACGACTAACCTACGTAGTTAAACGGGGGGTTAGAGGGGGGCGGAAGCCCCCCTTCGTTGCGCCGATTGCGCAGCGGGGGGGTCACAGGGGGGGCGGCAACCCCCCCTGTCTGGGGGGTTTGAGGGGGGCGGGTAGCCCCCCTCTACGGGGTCCAGGGCAGCGCCCCGGGAAAATTTTTTTTTGGACCCTATATTAGGTTGGGCGAACCTACCTATGGTTTTGTGCATGATTTTCGCACATGGTATTGGACGCGATGGTTTTTCGGTCCATGGTATTGGATGCTTCGGCATGTATAAATATGTATTGTAACATTGAAAGGAATATAATGAAAAATCAAGCTGGTAGTCCCGGTTTTGGGATCCAGGGAAAAATCTCTGTGCATATGTGTTTTATGGGTTATGCTCTCGCATTGTTTATTTTCTTTGTTTAAGAATTCGTATGTAGGTAATTTCTGTACAGGGTTAAAACCTACAAAATTAGTACAAAATTAACCAAGGTGACACTTTCATTCAAAATCCATCCTCAGGTGTGGCTATGGATAATGCCCCTATAATTTTTTTGAACCAGTGCAAAACTTGTCTTCCTTAGTGAGATATCTCCGTCTAGAAATTCTTCATGAGCTACCTCACCTACAACTAACATGCTACAAAACTTTGCCACAAACTACATAGCCTTAATAAAAACACTTGACACCTCATATGTGAGCATCTCTATGTTCAATCCTTCCTTTCTTGAAACACACTAAAATTTCCTTCAATGCCTTACGTTGTATCACGCAACAATACTAACTTATTCCCCTCTCAAAATACCCTCCTATGTCTTTGATAGCATGAAATAGAAGAACTGGTCCTCTATGTTTTATAAACATTTTGATGTGTTGGGAAATAATTCAAACTATATCTCCATAGATCCAATCCATTGTGGAAATTAATAACACTAAGCTAAGGACTCGTATGGCACATGCTATACCTAGTAGTCGTCCCATCCACAAGTGCAAATCTCAAATCCATGCTTGAAAAGATATCCTTGGTATTCTAACTCATTTGGTGAAGTGTAGATAATATGGCTAGACATTCTTCCCATAGGCATGTCAGTTTGTTGACATAATCTAAATTGTGGCGTGCCTATACTTTGTCAATGTCTTGCTACATGTTTCTATATTCAACAATCAACTCAAAATATGTATGGTCTAGGTCCCATCCTTGGTTCATTTTATACTCAACAACTATCATCCACTTAGTCGCACTAGCCCCCAACACTATTCATTTCAAACTTGTGTGACATAACTCCATGTTAGACTCGTCTATGTGCAAAAATCCCAGTTATGCAATGGTTTTATCTTTTTGTAACAACAAATACAATTTCAATTTCTATGACAAAACATAAAAAAATTCTATTCTACAAAAAAAACTATCAACTCTGTCATTTATTTATATACAAAGAAAATATTTTAGAGGTCCTTGCTCAATTGTGTGGAGAAGATCAAATGTCCCGATATATTTTTAGTCGGCTCCCATTTACTAAGCCTTCCAAAAGTTCACCATTTAACTTCTCCAACTACATCGATCCTATGTATGTCATAGTATTTATCGCATATGGTCCAATCCAATGCATCTGAAGCTTCCATTGGTGTTTCAAGGACTTACTGTCATAGATAAAAACTAAATCCCATGGTTGAAATTGTTTCTTCTTGATACATCTATCATGTCAGGATTTATCATGTGCCTTTTAAACATTCTGATGGAATCCTGTAATTACTTGATCTTCTTCTAAAAATGTCAATTATCGAAGACTTGACTACAGTGCACCTAATTCATTCATTTGTGTAAAGGAAACAATGTGTGAACTAGGTACCATAAATTCCATTGGAATTATAGCTTCTTTCCCATATACTAGCCTAAAATGCATCCAGCCTATCAACATCTTGTAGGTTGTTTGATCGGCCCAAAGTACTACATGTATCTTGAGGTCGTAATCATCTCTACTCACATTCCAAACTTTGGTTAAAGCATTCTCCAAATTTTTATTAAAATCATGCACAATGACATTGGCTTGAGGGTGGTAAAGTGTACTCTTATAATGATAGATCTAAAACTCTTGATTCATTGCATCAATGGTCCTATTTAAGAAATGAGAGCCTTGATCATTCATGTTGAATTTGGTACATCCAAATATACTCACTACATTATCAAACAAGAATTGTGTATTTGTTTCTATGCTACAATCCTTCATAGGTGCTACTTTTTCCCATCATGTCAAATAATCTATTGCACTAATGACGTACCTTGCTCCTCATCTTTTTCTGGTGGGTTAACAGGACCCACATAACATATTGCCCATTTATCAAAATCCTGAAGGGTAATATTTGGAACTAAGGGAATATCATCTCTTCTTGAGGGATTTGCGACCCTTTGGCAAACATCATAACTTTTACAAAACTATTTAGCAGCAACATATGAAGTTGCCCACCAAAAACTTGCATGCAGAATTTGTTGTGCAATATCTCCACATACATAATTCCCTCCAACAACTCCTTCATGTGATTCTATCATAATAATCAACATTTCATGTTGTAGCAAACACCTGCACACAATTTATTTATCTCCTATCTTAAACAAACAACTCGTGATCAACTAGTAATTACTTTTTCTGTGTGACACTATATTCTATTGGAGAAACCCCTATACTAAGAAATGAAGCAATATCAACAAAGTAATCATCTACCATTGTGACTATAAATAGTTGTGAATTAGGTATATTATCCTCCATATTCTGAGCATCTTCTCCTGTAGTGATCCTGGACAAATGATTTGAGCCTACATTGAATAACTCAGGCTTAATGACCACTTCAAAATCATACTCCCGGAACAACAACAACACCTACATATGTGACCCTCCCAATAATGGATTGTTCACCAAGTAACTTAGTGCATAATTGTTTTTATATAACTTAAACTCATTACTTAATAGGTTGATACTTTTTCATAGCATAGAACATGGCTAATCCTTCTCACTCCATGGCGGTATAATTATAATTTGTTATCAACAAATTTTGACTAGTGAAAGCAATTAGATGATCCAAGTCTCCCTCTCTTGGTTGCACTAGAATTGCTTCCAAATCTATGGATGAGGCATCTACATGCACATGAAATTCCTTTGTCCAATTAAGAAAATTATAATGGGTTAAAAAACATTTTCTCTTTTAGCATCTCTAAGGCATGTTGACACTCTTTTGTCCATCGAAATTATACATATTTCTTTAAAAACCTCTCTATGGGCATTGTTATATGTACATATCCTTTAATAAATTTATGGTAATGCCTAGTATGACCCAGTATTACATCTAACTGTGTAACAAAATTAGGAGGAGGAAAATCTAATATGATGGAAATCTTAGCAAGGTCCACCAACAATCCTTGCTAACAAACAATGTGGCCTAGCAAAATACTAAAAGGGGGAAAAATATACACTTATTTAAATTTAAATAAATCTGCAGCTATCTACATCTATTGAACATAAGAAAAATACCTCTATATGCTTCTTTTGCAGGTTGAATACAGTCCAATTTTCCAAATACACCTCCAAGAACTTATGAATGAACTCCTTGAACACTACGACAATAATCCTGGAAAAGATAGTAGGTGCATCCTTCAATCCAAAAGGAATCATTGTATATTGAAAACAACCCCACTCAGTAGCAAATGTAGTCTTATGCCTATCTTCTTTAGCTATATTGATTTGATGGTATCTTGAAAACCCATTAGTGAATGAATATACTTCTCGTCCTCCAACATTATCGAGCACCTTATCTGTAAACAGGGTGGCGAATGGATCATGAACACATGCATCATTCAATTTTCTTGGATTGACACAAATCCTAATTTCTCGCATCTTCTTATTATGAATCACCATGGGACTGATCCATTATGAGTCTTCCATTAGTTCAATTATCCCTACCTCTAACATCTAGTCCAATTCTCACCTCACCTTCTTCTTATAGATCGGATTTAGTTTGTAAGGTCTTTACTTGACATGCTTATCATCTATTCATTTCACCTAGTTCGCCCATTTTCCTCTTCATATTTTGAAAAGGTGGTGGGGAATAAATATTGATATTCCCTCAGTAAGTCAATGATTGTTTCTACTATCTTTTCAACCCAAGAATCCCATGTCAGAGCCATCTTCGGGTTCTTTTTACTTCTAATGTTTATTTTATTCATCATAATAGGTTTTGAATAATCTTTTGTCTCTAATTCAGTTCCTGATATGGTTCACTCTCTTTTATTATTTGGAATGTGCAGGTCCCTTAGATCCTTATTGTCATCAACACCTTTTGTAATGTTATAACATTTCATAAATTCTTGTACCTATTGTAAATTTTTATCAGATAGAAAAAAGGGTATTGTCCTATGTATAGTCTGACATTCTAATGAAAAAACAATTCCTTCAAAACCTTGAGTGTTCAATCTAGTGCATCATCCTCAGCTACAAAATTGAATGTAGACTTAAATCTTTGGGTCATCTCCTCCCATTGTATTGTGCCTTTTTGCACCTTCAATTCAATATACCAATTCCTAGGAATGATATATAAAGTGCGCACAAACCTATGGACCAATTCCTCTTGAGGTATTTTCATTCAATCCCAAGAAACAACACAACCTTTTAAAATGGTCATTGGATATTCTAACCCAATGTACTTGACTCCTCTAGCCTATGAATTAGAACCAAAACGAATACATAGCAAATGTTTACATGGCAAGCAAGTATTTGTAACAGTCTTATACATGGTCCACCATCGCATTGGAGTTGCTCTCAAAGCATCATCTAATGCTAATAGCCTTAAATGTTTAGGTACTTTCTACTCAAATGCTTGGACAAAGACACAACATTATTTAAACTCGCATACCTAGGTGGATATTTCACCCCTTTCTTGATCTAATGTATTAAATAAGATATGCATGCACTGCTTTGTAAATACTTCATGCAATTGATTCATCTAGTTATCTAAGCCTTCCTCAAAGTCTTATGAACAAGAACCAATGGTACGCCAAATAAGTACACCATATGGATTTTCATTAACATAGTCCTCCCTCCACATAGTTATATTATAGGTATTGTCCAATGCTTAAGCATTTAACTCCTCCCAGACACGCTCTACATATCAGTCTCCTTCCCTTGGATCTAATGGTGCAATCACTAGGACATCATCAGACTCAAAGATCATTTGTATTTTCTTTAAATTAATAATAACCTAATTGTTGAAGGCCCAATCAATTCCCAACATCACTAGATATGGGTCAATATCATCAACTATCTCTATAAATTCAAAATTTTCCAGACTCTTAACTCTATCGATATATACGTCTACATTTGGCTTTTTTCCAATAGGGAATATCCTATAATGATTCTCTAACCTCAATTCCATAGGGAACCAGGTTAGCGTACACTGCCCCATCATCTCCTAGGTCTTCTTAGGAAAGACATTTACATCAGATCTCAAGTTGATAATAATGTTGTCCATATTGTAATCTCCTAATTATGCACCAAACCTAAACTCCTACATTTTCCTCTTCTTCCATGTAACTTTATTGACTGCGCATCTTGGGTTATGTGTTGTTGCAACTTAGAATTCCTTAGTACATTGGTTAATCATTCTGTGAAGTTTCTGCAAAGTGCTATCATCCTACATCAAATCTAAACAACTCTTGAAAAATTCTTTGATAGGACCGTATTCTACTTCAAGAATCTTAGTAGTGGTTACGTCATAGACACTAGGCATCTCATATACTATTCTTTCCTCCAGGATATCTCATTCTGACACAACCAATTCTCTGCATGCTTCCTTATAAGTGGCCTTCTCTTTATGTGGATCAAACTTTTGTGGTGGATCTGCAACTTTCCTCACCCACTATTGGTTTGTGTGAGCCTATTCAGCAACATCCGCTCCATTCTTGGTACCCCCACACATAAAAAGAATTACATGTGACTGATCCATGTGCAGTTCTACAGTGATATTCCAAATATTCTTCCCCTTCTTCTCTTGCCACTTCATGAACAACTAGGGACTAACTTCCATTTCATGATCCAAAGCTCTACAATACATACACATCAAACAAAAATTGGGATAATCTCTGGCCAGATATCCTCGCTACCCACAATTACAACAAATAATTTATCCACTTACCCATCCAAATTCTCCACGTCCTTGACCAAGCCCTCTAGGTCCTCTACCCATCATGCCTTGATCTCTATCATGTTGGTTGTATGTTTTTGGTTTATTATAATTCTATGCCATTCTATTGTGTCCCTCTTGCATCCTGTATGAATCCACAGTGTGATCCCTCATCAACTCCAACACTCAAAAACTATGAATATAATGTCTTATGGACTTATAAAAATCATAGAATTGACTCTGTGTAGAGGTTTCATACTTCTTCATCATGGGAAACTTGGGGGTGAATGTCCTGACACTCTACAAATTTCACACCATAATCCTCTTCCTTGTGTCATTGGGTTGGTTGTACGACCACCATATAATCTATCATAATTGGGAATTCATTTCTATTGTGCCCCTCTTTTTTTCTTTTTTTCATTTTCGTCGGATTTCTATTTTGATTATTTCATTGAATTCCAATTTTAGCAAGCTTTCCATCATACTTGTTTCACCTCATTTGGTCAACCAGTTTGTAAATGACATTTCTTTAAAGTTTGATCATTTTGTCATCTGAATTAAAAAAAACGTACAAAAGGAATAATATTTTAATTTTTACAATTAAAATAGTAATTCATTATAAATATTAATCCCTAGTTAATTTTTACTATTTTTTTTCATTTTTCACCGTCCTACAAAATTACCCAACCAAATTGTATAACGGTTAAAAATGTGTTTTCGGGTTCTCAGGAAATTTACTCTAATTTCTTTTTTTTTTATATTGCCAAACCCAAAATCTCAAAATTGCAAAGTGGTTATAGTTCATTTTGTAGAATTTTTAATTCCATGTGGCCACACTTCACATCACCTCCTCCCTTCCAAAATCTCAATTTAAAAATACCGAAATAAAATCTTCAATTTTAAAACCCCAATTTGAAATCCCCGATTTTAAAACCCCGATTTAATTTTTCATATTTTCAAAATCTCCAATATCCCAATATCGAATATCTGCGTAGCATCAATTTTCTAAAGCGCTGATTTTAAAAATTCCAATATTCAAAAGAGTCGATCATGGATATTGTTTTTTATACGCCTACCTATTTTCATTTATCATAAAGTTTTTGATAAAAAAACCTTATGACTCCCAACCTTCATCACTCCTTACCTCACCCTCCACCTTATAACTCCATCTCACATCACTCACCTCCCTCCTCCATCTTCGTTGACTACTCCTCCTCCATTAAGAACCTTCCTCCATTAATTCCAAAAAGCCCACATATAGTTTAGTTTTGGGATTTTGTTATTTGAAGTTTAAAATCATAATATATATTAGGTCCTCCATTAATTCCAAAAGCCCACATATAGTTTAGTTTTGGGATTTTGTTATTTGAAGTTTAAAATCATAATATATATTAGGTTAATATTATAATATATTATATAGTAATTATAATTTTTATTATAATTTTATTATAATCTAATCTAATCTAATTTTAATTTTAATTAATTTTTAATCTATTTGTAATTAATTAAATTTTGTTTTTAATTAGTCTATAAATAATTAAGTTTAATAAGGTAATTAAAATTAAATTAATATTAATTAATTAATAATTGTAATTTAATTTAGGATTAAAATTTTATTTAAAAAAGTCTATTTTTAGCCTTAGCATTTTTCAGAATTTTGATAGTTTTGACTTCTCAATTTCAGAAGCTCATAAGTTGAGTTTTACTTGGCCAAATGAGGACTGGGAAGGCTCGTTGGATAGATAAAATCACGGAGAATATTTCTGAATTGGTTTCATTACCAGATTGGATTATTTAAAAAGCCTAAAATTCAGCAGAAGATCAATCTCCAAATTTTTTAACAAAACTAATTTTCTACATTTTCATTTGCTCACAGCTTCTATTGAGTGTATATCCATTCGTCTATGTTCTTCCTGACCAATTAGATCTTCACGGGCATCAATAGAAAGCTCATATTTATTTTTATTTATTTATTTAATTAAGATTGATTGGAGATATTTTATATTCCAGATTTGGTATTTTGATTTTAATTTGCAGTTTAATTAAATTTTGATTGGTTTTTTGCAGGAAAACAGTTGAAGAAATGAGGAGAAGAAAATTTCAATAAATGAGATTACTCCAGCAATAGAAGAATAGGAATTTGGGCCAATGAGAATTGATTGAGCATAACTACTCTCCAACGGCATTCCTATTGGGAATTTTTTTGTAACATTATAAATAGTGGATTGTAGAATGTATTAAGGGCTTCTCTTCTCTGCAATTCTGGAATTCTTAAAAGCACTATTATAATGAGGATTTAGAGTTGTAAGTAGAGAGAGGATCAATCTCAAATCTGGGGATTATTGGTATTTTTCTTTTACATTCTGAACTATGTATGAAGGGCGGAGCTTGCACTATTGCAACTCTTGTTTTAATAGCAGAAGTTCAAAGCATTGTAAAGGACTATTGGAGACCAGAGCCAGAGAAATAGATTCCATAAATTGGTATTTATAATGCTATTGTTTTAAATACTAGTTTCATTTTACAATGGAAGAAATGTGTCATTTTATTCATATCTATTCATTATTGTCAATGTGAGTAATTTTCCTCAATAATATGTTATTATTTATCTCTGCTCTTGTGAGTTGAATTCTGATTTTGAGTAACTATTTGCTCATAAATCTGTCTTTTAATTTTGATTTAACAAACAATAATATTCTGTGAACTATTTCTTTATATTATTGTTTAATCATTCAACTTATTAATTTGATAATCATCATCATTTTGTAAACTACTTCCTAAATGTTGTTGATTGATTGTCTCAGTTAAGAGGTCTTCGAACATAATGTGTTTTGGTATTCATAACATCAGTTACTTGAACTATTTCATTAGATTGATATTCATTATAAGCCAGACATATTTAAATCCCAATCATTTAAATATTTTTCTCTCAGTTGGATTAGACCTATATCTACCTAATTGAGATATGATTAAGATACCTTTCCTTTTGCTTTTACTTTAGGATAATTTTGCATTTATATTTAATTCTACTTTTTAGAAGTATTCTTATTAAAGAGGAAAAATCTAGTTGTGGCTTGGTTGAGCCCCAAATCAGCTTAAGGATCACTTTTTTGCCTGGTCAGCAAGAGGGATGATCGGATGTCTCTTCTCTATTGATAAGAAAAATTCATACTTTAAGCCAGTAGAGATAAAGAGGAGGTAATCAGACCTAGTTTAACCAGTCAGAGCCACCATTAAAAACGGAAAAAAGAGTTTCTTTAAGGTCCAGACCAGATGGTCTACCTTATAATGTTGTATGTAGACAATTTCGAGCCTTCAACACAACCATACAAACTTGTATGATGATCTTATCTTACCCCGAAGTCTAGTGCTGCAACCTTGCTCTAATGGTGTGCATCTCCTACTCTAGCTTAACCAACACATTGGCATCATAACATACCAATGACATCATGATGACCTACAATGCCTACAATGGCCTTATGTACAGAAACCATACCCATAATAATGCATGCATAAAAACATATGTACGACCCGCATGCATAAGCAATAGATATAAACACTGACATGCATTCATGATGAACACTTCCCGACAACAACACCATCAAATTCTACATGAAATCACAACAATAATAAGCGCTCACACCATGCATACATAACAAGTAAATATACCATAAGCATAAGGACATATGTGCATGACAAACACATTCTACCCATCGAGTCCAAGGGGTCAACCATACTTCGATACCACTCTGTAACACCCTCCTCCCACATTTACCCAAGCTAACTAGTCCACCGAGGTAAAAATCTGACAAGAGGCGACTATGATGTGATTCAACTCCCCATGTACAGTTAAAGAAGTCAAACCGATGGAACTAAACCAAAATGACCTTCCACACATGCTACAGAACCTTCAGGAGCCAAACAACCCTTCCAGTTGCTTAACCCCTAAGAAACTTTCCTGTTTCCTGATCTGGACCCTCAGGAACTCCCATGACAAGACATGCATGTGACTGAGGCCCTCTAGTCACTCCCATAACAAGGCATGTCAGTGACTATGGACTTTTTTAGACAATTTTATTCCAACGACCCTAGATTTTATGCCATTTTTTCAAGGTAAGGACTCAGGCCACTTCCCAGAAGTTAATGAAATTTTTAGAAATGATAAAAAAAAGGGAATAAGGCTACTAATGCAAAAATTGGTACAATTACTTGACTGGACCCCTACTATCCATGACATAAATTTCTTCAAACATATCACAAATATAAGATCTACAGGTCATAACAACATATAGAGCATAGGGGTCTCGTACTTATATGAGAAAAGTTAAGAAACATTAATGTCATATCATAATAGTTGCATTATCAACTATTAGGTCATATTCATTCATTTACTAATCAAAACATGATGAGAGACATACATCATAACTATCATAAAACATGCTCATAACCAACATATAAACAACAAAAATAACAAGGATATAACAACCATATAAACCACATAATAACAAGTACATTTACCCATAAAATACAAGAGAAAAAGAGCTCTTATTGACATATGAAAAATGAAACTAGGTCTTGGACTTCCACAAACCACTCGACCATAGATTGGGCTAAACCAAATCTTTCTTTCAGCCAATCACCCCCATGCCATATTCCAAGCATGAATGTGGGATCTCATGGAACAACAAAAAAAAAAACAAACCAGGGCTTCCAAAGGCCAACCCGCCTCAACCCTCAACTAGTGATTCAACCTCATGGTCAAACATCACTAACCATCACCAGATTGATCTCTACCCAAGCTGACCAAGGCTCCAGGGAGTTTGTTCCAACCAAGGCTTCTAGGACTAGTAACTCAACCCACGGCTCTTGTCAGGCTTCTAGAGATTTTGTCGAACCAAGGCTTCCAGGACTAGTAACCCAACCCACCAAGGGGTTCCAATTCGTTTGTCCAACTAAGGCTTCCAAGACTAGTAACATAACCCAAGTTTTTACAGAGCTTCCAGAGCGTTTGTCCAACCAAGGCTTCCAGGAACTAGTAACTCAACCCACAACCAAAGGAACATGAGAACCAACCAAAAAACAAAATAAAAGACACCCAAAACACCATGGCTATCCAGGAAATGATAAAGTTAGGAAAATCCACTATAAATATAATAAATCCTCCATTCCAATGACAAATCATAACCGAGAAGCCACATGCATGTTTCATGCATGCCAAAACTAGCAAGGAAATCATACATGCAACTTGGTACCTGCAAGAAAAACTCATTGTAGTTGTTGATCCCAATATCCTCTTGCACTTGCATGCTCTTCTTTTTCATTCTTGTTACAAATCCCAAGTATGACAAACTCCTCCAAGAGTGTTCCAAGAAAATTCTAAGTGTCTAAGAGTATGAGAGAGAAAATAGAGAGAGAGCTCCAAGCTAAAACTTACAAAATTCCATGAACTAGTCCTCAAAATATATTTTATCAATGAGGCCTCTAATTTCTCCATTTTCAATTATTTTCCTTCATTTTCCTCCTCATATGCAACCTGTAACCTTTCGCCTTCCTTTTCTCCTAATTTCTTTTGTTTTCATAAATAAATTCCAAATAATGTTGCTTGCCTTTTCAAATGCATTTGACTTTTTCCTTTAGCCATAACAAACTGAAGTGACACCCACTAGGATGTTTTTCCCACCATTCAGCTTGGAATATCTGTCGTATGACCTTGGTCTTATATTTTTTTTACATGGAAATTCAACCAGGGTTGTTAAAATCTTCTTCTAAGCACCCTATTATACCTACTCCACCCAATGGACCTTCCTTGGTAGATAATCCTTCAAAAACTATGATACACCATCCAAAGGGTGTTCTTTAATGCTCAAATCACAATATAAATACACAACCTACCCATAATTATAGTATTATGGTGGATTTATCCTAGGCACCATGTGTCATGTTTACATTAGAGGTTTTGTAGAGCTACCCCATGCAACACAAAGACTTGTTGACTTTGATAATATGGGCATATCCATTAAAGTCCAATCTCATTACTTTTTATATAGACATGAGTCAGTATAGGATCTACCATTAGATTGATTTCCAAAAAGAGGTTGGTATACTTGGAAAGAACATATTATTCACGCTTGTGAATGAAAAATCCACTAATTGCATCATTTCTACACCATATTGGTGCATTTTAGGTTCTCTAGAACTTGAGTAGTCGAAAACTACACTCCAAGCATTTGATGACCCCACCTTTCAACTAAAGAGTGTTTTATTTTCATTACATATTGAGCTTAGGGAAAAAATTGTCATTGTCAAAGGAAAAGTAGTCAATGGCCCACTTAATAATAACTTGTTCCTTGGGCACAATGGTTCTATGCTATGATGACTATATTTTCATCAGTCTTTCATGTTCTTTGCTTTCCACTCGAAGGAAAGATCATTACAATTGATTATATTTCTTTTTGAATAATAGATAATATGACCATTACTAGCACTTCTATGTCATTTGTTGGTGATACACTTTCCTACTACTTGAATATTAGTGTGGGGTTATTCAAAAACTCTTCACCCAATGTTATTTTTTCAATTTTACCACTTGATACTTCTACTACTATTTCTCCCATGAACATGATCTCTTTTGTAATATGCGGATCCATTGGGCCTTATAATCCTTGAGTGGTGCATTTAGAAGTTGAATCTCATGGAAGCATAAGGCCACTTACCATGGAAGTGATTTCATCTTCAACAATTCTATTGAATTTATTTAACACTAATTAGATACTCCATCATAATATGGAATATTATTAGGATACGTCTCAATCTGCATGAGCCATCACTCCACCTAATTTGCATGACTCCCTCGATATCGATTTACCTTTAGAAATGGGTAATATTAGAGCTCATAAACTATTTTGATAAGCTAAGAGAGAACATGCTACATGATGCCTCTGATCTTCTATATCTGGAAGTGGTGGAGCTTGGAAAATAAAATATTTTTTTTCCTGTAGAAAAAGTCGTAATTTCTATTAGATAAAAGAAATTACATTCTGTAGATGCCAAGGCATATGCATGATGAGGTTGGTCGCCTCCACCGGATAGTAGCAAAAAGTTTTGTCTACAACCCTGTACAGATAATCTTAACAGTTTTCCTCCACACAGGGAGTTCAGTTCTCAGATGTGTCATTTACCAAAATTTATACAGAAATAACAAAGTGTGCTCCACGCAGGGAGACATGCTGTTGGATAGGAAAACACAAAAAAAACATCTGCAGTTCATCCAAATAAAAGAGATATGTCTGATGGTTCTGTAATGAGTTCAAAATATTTCCAATAGTTAACAGCAGCTGCTGTCTTCTAGCTTTGTATGGTTCCAGTGTGCCAAAAAAGTATCAAAAAATACAAGTTGTAGATAGTTTTGTAATATATTAAAAACATCCTCATGGTTATATCCTCTGGAGAGAGCACGGATCGACAAAAGGTCTGTGATAGTGTTGATGGAAGAGTCTGGTGGGCCCCAGTATTGTAGCAATAATGCTACAACTCATGGAACTCCCTTCTTTAATTTTATCAACCCGGTAGCTCGTAACAAACTTGGAAGCGACGGTGCTGTATGCACAAGTACTAGCTCTTGCCGCAGCTGTCACTTGGTCAGCTGGCGCAAGTCCGCTAGGGGCTCAAGCCAACTTCTATGAGCTCTTAGAAGAAGCTTTTTAACTGATGGATGAAAGCTAACTCAAAAGAAGCTAATCTACTTGCGAAAAGAAACTGAAAGCCAAAAAGAAACACAAACCCTAGCAAACCCTAATTCTACCAGCTAGTCACACTCATGCAAAGGAGAGCATGCAAACTACCGAAAGAGATGCCATTACTTCTAAGAAGGTAAAATTCATGTGTCTAAGTTATTACTACCTGAAGAAAACGTCTTTTTGTATTTTTGCTTAAGTTGTTGAAATTATCATGCATGTGCTTCTAACTAGTTTTCCACTGTGCAGGGATGGATCAAGGGATGAAATGCTTTGGGAAAGGTTGGGATGGTACAAAGAGGGTCTAAGGGATCCCTCACACTCTTTCTGAGAGTTTCACAAAGTCTGGATGACATGCAACCGTGTTTATGAACTTCTACAGGAAGGTTCTACAGGATGTTCTGTAATTCTTCTACAGGATGTTTACGAATTGGATTTTTGAGGATGGATGGTTGATGGAAGATGCATGGATGGTTATGGAGGTAGGATGGGGGTCTGAAGTGACCCAGGAACTGATGGATGGAGTGGTGAGATGATGTGGAAAGCTGACTTGGCTTGAAGGTAGTTGAGACAACAATGGGGAAGAAGGTAAGGTTACTTGGCAAAAGAGAAGATGGGAGATGAGGGAATAGACTTGGTGATGGAGGAGCTGATCTGAACGAGGCTCAAATGAACGAGGAGGTGATGAAGATGCCCTGCATAGTGGTTACTTGATCAAACCAACTACATCTTGCATGCAATCGAAATATCATGTGATCTATCTAACAAGTTAATGAAATCGGTGGACAGCAACCTTATTCATGAAAAGAATCACGTACAACCTGTGAACAAAACATTATCAAAGAGATATAAACGCATGAATAACTCCTACCAATCTATCTTGAACATAAGAAACTACTTTAACCATCAAAAGCAACCTAAGTAACAAAGCATGAATTAAATCTAAAGAGCAGATTTTTTCTCAAGAACGCAACAAACACACATAAAGAGAAACAAGGGAGGTACTGGGCGCTTGAGATGGGCCCAACCCCAAGAGCTACAGCCTCCCATGAAAGATTTAGAGCTGGTGCAAAGCTGGATCCATCTTTATTAATCAAGAAATGAAAAGTTACATCAAAACTGTCCACAAGGAGAGCTTGAGCATGAGCTGAAAGCAAAACTAATCTATTGCCTACAAATCGAATTACAAAATGACTACAACAAGGCTATGAAATGACTAACTATCTATTGGCTACACTGGCTACCAACTAGCTAACCCAAAATGAGGCCCCAAGCCTTCTTATTTATACAATTTGAGGACCCAACAGTCCTCCTAAAAGTTAGGGACTTGGCCACCCAAGACTTGTAGTTAACAGCAGTCCTACTTGACTTGCTTGGCTGCCCTTGTGCTGATTGATTCGGTGGCCCTTGAACTCCGAGCTGATGGTGGAGAATTCGAGGTAAGGGCCCATAAATGAGGGGGACACCTTCCTACAAATCCTCTAGCTTGTTCTCCCACGAATTTGGCTGCCAAGTGCTCATTAAGACCTTCCATTTTGTCTCCAAGTTGACCAAAAAGGCTACACAAAGCACCCATTAGACTTGTTGGCATAATGACTAACCAAATTCACTCTATTAACACAAATATAATCAAAAACATGCAATAAAAAAATGAGAATGGTGGATTAAGTCAAATTAGGAGGTTGGATGAGCCCAAATATTTGTCCATTTTTGGGGCTCATCAGAGTCCATCCAACTCTTCCTGTATCAGCCAATCTTCTTCTTGCCTTTGCGCTGCCTGTTTTGATAAGAGGTCCGCCCTTGAGTTGTGCTCCCTGTAAATATGTTGACAAGCAAAATGTTCAAATAAATCTATGAGCCTATGTGTCTCATCCAGAATGTGACTCAAAGAAAAAGCAGAGCAGTGTGAAGTTCTATTTATCCAGTTGCAGACAAGTTTTGAATCCCCAAACAGTTGTAGCTTTGTGCAACCTTTCTCAAGAGCAAAATGTATGAGGTGTTTGGCAGTGGACAGTTCAGCATAGTTATTTGTGCCCCTTCCCAGGTGCATCTGTATATGGAAACAATGACCATCCCTGAGGTAGAGGAGGGCTCCTCCACCGCAGCCATCAGCTTGGGCCGAGCCGTCGAAATAGGCCCATGGGAAGGATTTGTCAATGTGCTCAGGGAGGATGGTTCTAGGGGGGGCTGAGAGAGGTCTTCCGGGAGTAATTCATAATCGGCAAGGATCTGGGATCTGATGTTTGGCCAGATGGGGTCTCTATGGTAAAAAATAGCTCGGTTCCTAGCCGTCCAGATAGCCCAACACATGAGGAGAGGTAGGTTCCTTTCTCTTCCTTTGTGTTTCTCTAGCCAATACAGCCAGGCTTCTGAAATGTTCTGTCCTTGCCATTTATTGAAAGATGGGGAGGATGAGGTTATGAGGGACCATTGAGCAGAGACAATAGGGCAGGTTAGGAAAAGATGCTCGGTGTCTTCCTCATTGCATCTGCATAGATGACACCAGAAGGGTCCATGGAATGATCGTCTCATTAAGTTTGTGCCTGTGGGAATTTTGTTGAACAGTATGGTCCACATGAGCATACGCGTTCTGGGGGCCACTTTGAGTTTCCATAGAGCTTTCCACCAAGGCTGGACATTTTCAGGCTGAGCAGTTTGTATGAGCTTTAAGTAGCCTTCCTTGGGGGTATATGTTCCATTTTTAGCGAGTGCCCATACAATCTCATCTTCTCCTTCCGTTATCCTTATGTGTGCTTGAGTGAGGGCTTCAGTGTACATCTCCCAGTCATGCCGCCACTGTCCCGGAATGTGGAGGTCATGTGCTGACTTCCAGGCCTGCTGGAAAGGTGTGGTGCTTGCATGGTCTGCTATGTGGGCTATGTGGGAGACACCCAGATCCTGAAGATAGGCGATTAGTGGTGCAGGAAGATGATGGGCGTTGCCACACCCGATCCAGGGATCCGTTCCTATGCGTACAGCCTGTCCCTGATGTATCCTCCATGTTAAACCTTCCCGGATAAGTGGGAGGGAATTGAGGACAGCTTTCCATATATTGGAGTGCCTTCCGCTCCCTCTGTGTTCCCTGCGGATCCAGCTGAATATGTTTTCCGGGGCAATGTATTTTTCATATACCACTTTTGTCCAGAGGCTATGAGTGGTAATGAGCTGCCATCCTAACTTTGCTGCCAAAGCTTTTGCAAAAACCTCCAATCTTTTTATACCCCATCCTCCCCATTTCTTTGGTCTTGCTATAGTATCCCATTTAACCCAAGCAAAGAGGCTTCCCTGTTTATTCCCTTTCCATAAGAATCTGCAGCAGATATTTTGTAGTCTGTCAAGGATCCCTCTTGGAATCCAGGCCAATGACATCCAGTAAACAGGGGTTGCTTCCAGAACTGCTTTTATGAGGGTGAGTCTTCCAGCCCTGGTGAGGTATCTGTTATACCAGATATTTAATCTCTTTTCCACCTTTGCAATAATCCAAGTCCAGTCAGCAATTTTGTATCCTCCATGTTTTATTCTGAATCCTAGGTATTTCAGCCCTTCCTCCATCTGGTGTGGTGGGAAGGGGAACCGGTGCCGGATGTAAAAAACCTCATGTTGCGTGCAGCCTATCTCTGTGAGGGAGGATTTGTGAATATTTATGATCATACCTGTAGCCTTCTGAAAGAGGTCGAAAACATACTGCAGGGACGAAGAGTCGGCCAAGCTGCCATTTAAGAAAATGAGCACATCATCTACAAATAGTAGGTGAGTGAGTGAGCAATTTTCCGTGATCTTTATACCAGTAATCCTGCCTCTCCTGTGTTCTGTCCCTATCAATCGGCTTAGACCTTCCATAATGAGCAGGAAAAGTAAAGGAGATAGGGGGCATCCCTGCCTGAGACCTCTTTCTGCTGTAAAGAAGGGAGTGGGGGAGCCATTTAGGAGGATGCTATACGACACTTCAGTTATACAGCTCATTATCCTTTTGATGTACAAGTAGGGAAAACCCAGGTGTGTAAGAAGCATTCGAATGTAGAGCAGGCTTGCCCTGTCGAAAGCTTTGGAGAGATCCACCTTTAATATCATAGAAAATTTTAGGGGCGAATGTTCGCCCTTTGGCGAAATTAAGGGGTTTTAAATTTTTAGTGGGCGAATATTTTGTATCGTAGTACATTTTTACAAATCACCTCAAATAGCCCACCTTATTTTAAGGGAGAGGGTAAAAAAGGTAAATTTAGCCCTTGAAATTAGGAGTTACAACCTTCCATTCGCCCATTTTCAAGAATAGGTTTTATTTAAGTGAATCCTATGGGCCAAATACCATATTTATAAAAGAGGTATGGTAAATTAATAAAAATATAAATAAATGAGAAGTATGGTAAATAAATAAAACATTTTTTATATTTACTCCATAAGTCACGGGTGTAAACAAATAAAAATATAAGTAAAGTGGAGGTATGGTAAATAAATAAAATGTCTTTTTATACTTAAAAGGTATTGTAAATAAATAAAAAAAAAAATAAACTAGACGTATGGTAAATAAATAAAACCGCTTTTTATATTTAGTCCATAACCCTCGTTCTATTTATGAAGGCTCAAGAAAGAGGTTTTATTTAAGTGAATCCCATGAGCCAAATACCATATTTGTAAAAGAGGTATGGTAAATTAATAAAAATATAAATAAACGAGAGGTATGGTAAACAAAAAAACATTTTTTTATATTTACTCCATAAGTCACCTTATATTTAAGGACACTCAAAAAATATGCGTTATATTTAGGTGAAATCTATGGGCAAAATACTATGGGACAAATACCATGGACTAGATTGTTATTAATACCATGCAAGAAAACATTATTATTAACCCTAATATTAGTATTAATAGGACAAATACCATGGACTAGATTGTTATTAATACCATGCAAGAAAACATTATTATTAACCCTAATATTAGTATTAATAAAAATAAAAATGGCACATGGTATTGACCCATGGTATTCACCTGGAATGTAGCCTATTTAAATGGGGGAATTAAACTAGCATAGATCCATCTTTACTCTCGTTCTACTAACCCTCGAGACGTATCAAATATTGTGATATGCAAACTAGCATAGAGTGAAAAAATATTTGATCCCTCTCAGGGCTTGGTGGATATTAATTTTTATAAATTACTAATAGTAATTTTTAAGCTCCAGGTTTATGATAACCCATGGTAATACCAAGATCTTACAAGATTTTATAATTAAGTAAAATATTCGCCATGCTTGGTGAGAGATTCGCCAAAAAATTATATATACATATTATATTATTGATAAAATTGCCTTCCATTTTTCCTATATACCATGGAGATTCGCCCATTTATTATACTTATAAATTTAGGGGGGGTTCTTAAAATTTTCCCTGTTTAATATCATGCCCTTCAGACTTCTGCTGTGCATCGAATGAAGGAGTTCTTGTGCGGTGCCAATAGCTTCGTGGATCTGGTGGTGTTGAAGGAAGGCGAACTGTTCAGGGGAAATATGTGCCGAGAGGATGGGCTTTAGCCTATTTGCGAGGATTTTGGCCATGATCTTATATAGGCAGTTATAGAGTGAGATGGGCCGGAAGTCATTGAAAGAGGCTGGCTTGTCGAATTTGGGGATGAGGGCTATGAAAGTGGCTTTGATGGCTAAGGGGATCTTTCCTGAACAGCTGCAATGGTTGATAACCCTGAGGAGGTCCTGGCCCAGAAGATCAAAGAAAGCAAGGTAGAATTTGATGGTCCATCCGTCAGGTCCCGGGCTTTTGTCTTTTTGGAAACCTCGCATAGTGGCTTCAAGCTCCCCTAATGAAACCTCCTTGATGAGTTCTTCAGCATCCTCGTCATCCACAAACCTGGGGAAGAGCTCGGCAACTCGCATGATCTCTAGCAGATTGGCTTCCCTCGGGGCCTCATATATGTTCCTGAAGTGTGAGGTGGCCAATGAGGCTAGTTCTCTGGAGTTGTGTACTTGTTGTCCCTGGTCATTTTGCAGCTCCCAGATAGTGTTGATCGATTTCCGACCATTAGCAAAGAGGTGGAAGAATTTTGTGTTTTCATCCCCTTCCCTAATCCAGATTGCTCTGCTTCTTAATCTCCAGCTTGCCTCTCTGTCTCTGAGGATTTGGGATCTCTGATTGATCAGGGTTCCATACATGGCTTTCTGTTCCGGGGAGTTGAAAGTTCCATCCGACTGCGAATCAAGGTCTGCAATTGCTTGTTCTGCTTGGGAGATAATTAAGTCATCATGTTCCCTCTTTTTGTGAGCCCAGTCTCTGGATAGTCCCTTTATTTCAGAGAGGTTTTTTATAAAGAAATTTGCTGGATCCTCCTCCTCAGGGATTGGGTGTGATTTCCAGAAGTCGGATATTAGCTTGATATAGGAGGGGTCCCGGAGCCATGTGGAGTTGAACTTGAAGGGAGATTTTTGCTTCTGTTGTTTTTCCCCAATTTCTAGAAACATAGGCCTATGATCCGACAAGCCTCCACTGCCAAACCATTATCTGGATCTTGGGTAACTATTGTGAAAGGCCTCCTTGATGATAAAGCGATCCACTCTTCTGGCCAAGCTTTGGTCGCCCGACCAGTTGTTCCTCCAGGTATACTGAATCTTGGCCGAGGGGATGTCGATCCATTGGTGGACCTCGAGCAGCTGCTCAAAGAAATCAGAGAGCGGGTCAATCTGTGCCATATGACCCCAGGATTCTGAGAAGCCCATGGAGAAGTTTAAGTCTCCCCCTAGAATTAAATTCCCATTTAGGAGGAGGTGGGAGCTGAGGAGCTTTCGCCAAAAAAGTTCCCTGCTGTGACATGGTCCATAAACATTTATGATTCTTAGCTCTTCCTCCAGCTCCTTGGAGTATATATCCGCCCCCAAAAAGCCCTCACCACCCCATATGTTCTTCAGGTTTATCGAACGGTTCTTGAACCCAATTGCAATGCCCCCAGAGCGGCCCGAGACATCAATAGCATGGAAAGACCAATCATGCATCCAAGAGCAGAGGATGGAAGTGGTTGATTCCGCTTTACAAAGGGTTTCTTGCAAGAAGATAATGTCAACCATCTCGGAGAGGAGGAGTCGCTTCAGGGCCAGCTTTTTCTCGGGACTGGCCAACCCTCTGCAGTTGAAGGACAAGAGCTTCATGGGGGGGGGGAAGGGTGTCCTTTGCTCTAAGAACCCTTTCAATGGTGTGCTGTTTGCCCTGGATCACTTCGTCCCCAACTTGTTCTTTTGCCTTGTGAATGTTAGAGGGTTGACCTCTACCCTGCTTGGGCGAGAGGATGGAAGGGGCAGAATCCAAACCTATGGCGTTCGGCTGTTTCTGCTTTGTAGTAGAGTGGTTGGAGTACCTCGGAGTGGAATTTACCGAGGGAGAGGGTGATAGGAGGGGACGGGACTGGACGGAGGAGAGGGGGCAGGAGGTGAGGAAAGTCGAAGGCTGTGGGAGAGGGCAGGTCACATAGAGGTGGTGAGATTTCGAGGGGGGAAGGGGCGGGCGGGAGCCCATCACCAGGTCAAGAGCCGAAGGGGATGAGGGGCCGGGGATCCAGACAGGAGGGGCCAAGTGGGAGGATAGAGATAAACATGAAGAAGCAAGATGCGATGCAGAGTTATCAGGGGGAAGAGACATACCCGATAAAAAGACGAAGCCCTTTGCTGCCCTTGAGCGCGTCAGAGGAGGAGATGGTGGCCTGATCGGGATTTTGCCCTGCTTTTTTCCCATAGGTGCAAGCGGTGCCTCCACTCTGTCTGAGGTCTTGATGTGTTCCGCCCTAGGTGCTGCCACGGCCGGAGGAGCTTGGGGCCCCGCTGAAGTGGGTTGTTCCTGCAATATGGATTCCTGTTGAGCCTTTTTGAGAAGGGGGCAATCCTTGTAGAGGTGACTCACTTGATGACATCTCCTACATCGATAAGGGATCCCTTCATAGTCGAGCTTCTGCTTCCTCGAGAAAGTTTTCCACTGTATAGTGATGTGTTCCTGCAGGCCTCCTCTCGTGTCAAGGTGGACTAGAATCTTGGCATATGCCATCATCCCCGTCGCGATGTAAGATTTGTCCGATTCCATGAAGGTGCCCAGCGAGTTTCCAATTCTCCTGAAAATGTCCTTAGACCAGTACTGAAGTGGCAAGCCCGGGAGTCTTACCCATACAAGCCCGGCCCCGATTTGTTCAGTTTCCGGGTCGAAGAGGGGCGTCCATATTTTAAGAAGTAATGGTGCTTTTTCTAAGTGCCAGAAGGATGATAGTACCCAGCTCATGTCGTCAGCCCTTGCGAACCTCAACGTGAAGCAGCCTCGCACGAAAGTTTGGACAGGGGGGATTTCCGCCAAGTATTGGCCCAAAATTTTTGTTCCCCAGGTCTTCAGTTTTTTCGCTAAGTAGTTCCTACCCCGGATGTGCCCCACAAGTACTCTGTCCGCTAAATCCATTGCGTCTCCCCACTGGATGTCTTCTTCTAGCCTCAGAATGATGTCCTCAGGTCTGGATTTAAAGCATCGTTGTTTCTTCTTCGGGTGGGAGGACATACGGCTAGGGTTTGCAGATGCCCTAGATCCAGCAGGAGCATCGACCAAAGGGGGGGGGTGAGGGATCGAGGGGGGGGGGGTAGCCTCCGGGAGGGGGGGATGGGGTTGTAACTGCCAGATGTGGCAGGGGGCGCGGAAAGGGGGATGGGAGCTGAAGGAGGGGGGGCTTCAAGGGGAGCGTCAGGTAGCAGAGGGAAGGGATGAGAAACCTGTAGATTTGAGGGGCCTGCTTCGATGGGGGAGGATTGGAGGCACTCCGCTAGAAACCCTAGGGATGCCGGAGATGGAACAGAGAAAGGAGCCCAGGTGGAGGGTTCGGCTGGCTGGAGAGCGGCAAGGAGGGTCGGATCCGTCGATTGAGTGAGATCCTCAAAACTAGCGGACAGGCTTTCACTGTACATACCTCCAGAAGCCGTGAACGTGGAGCGCCAGATGGAACCGTCTGCCAGCAGAGAGTCCGAGTAGTCCACCTCGTCAAGATCCATCTCGCCAGCTGCTTAGAACCGAATGTAACCTCGGAACCAGGTAACCATCGGGGACCGTCGCCGATAGCCAGGTGAGCCGTTGAGCCGTTCAGGGGCGAGAAAAGAGGGGCAGCAGATAACCATCCGGGTTGAAAACAGGCGGGAGGAAAGCGACAGGCAGCTGCTGTAAGCTGTTGGGCGCAGCGACAAGGACCTCGCAACGATCGGCGATGAAGGGTAAGTCCGATCAGGGTAAAAAATGGGAGGGGTAAAAAGAGAGCCTGCGAAGGTATGGGGAGGATAAACCAAAAAGCAAAGATAAAAAATAAAACCCCCGGCTCAAGTCTCGAAAGGGGTACGGAGGCAGGGATGGCTGCAGGACCGATGTCAGCCTGCAACCCCGTTACACCAAAAAAGAACTCCGTTTAGGCCATGCTACGGCTCCTGGTCGTTCCAGATCCTTCCGCCATCCCCCCAACTTGCTCCACCCCACCCCACTTCTCTAGCCTGGTTCGCATTACTTTCACCATTATGGAAAATAAATAATAAATAAATAAATATAATAAAATATTGTATCAGGATAAGGGTCATTTCCCAAGAAATACAGTGAAACAAAACCCTTGGATTGAGTCAAGTCTTGGATTTATTCTCCTAAACTTTCCATCATATTTTCCACTCCAAATCCTTCCATGAATCAGTGTCTCATACCTTATTTGTGTCTTGATGATGGTAATTAAGGAGATATACTATCTCATGAGACCACTCACCCTTTATTTCTATGGGTGGTTTCCAATAATGATATGATTTTAGCCTCTCACTAGAATCATCAACCTTTAGTAACGTGGAAATATGATTCTATGTGGTGTGGCCCAACATAGTGTTCCATATGTTGCTAAGAATGGTCCATTATTTCATACATGTCAATAGGAATCCTTGGCCTTTGCTCGATAGTGGTCATAACATGGTGTAACCTATTAGATTATATCACACCTTGTATATTATGTATTTAAGTTTTAGCTTGGTTTGTGATGTGAGAGATTTTATTTTTGCATGTGGGTTGTTTTTGTTCAATTTTTATCATGTTTGATGCTTGATTGGAATATGTTAGTATGATCCCATTGGCTTATCATAGGTACACCCATGATGAGACAAAGATTTTATATATATTCGTCCTCTAGCTATGTTGACATTTTTCACCATAATCGAGCATTGGTACAAGCGTGCATGTAAGTCAACACATGGATATTCAATCACATTATTTTAAGCCATAAGTAAGAGTTGAGAAAAGATATAAATAGTACATCATATCCAAAAATACAAAACAATTATAAAATAAAAAATGCATGGCCCTATTCTTACCTAATCCATGCTTTATTTCTTTTGCTATGTGATTTAACTATGGGTCTAGTCTCTTTAGTTGGTTTTTATAGGATGGGGTTGGCCCCTATAAGGTGTTGCAAATGATCAAAAGAATGGTTTACAATTAAATTTTCCTCCATATTCACATATACATCCAATTTTCCATGTTTCTTGCTTAACGAAGGTAATTGTTGACAAGTTCACAATCCAAAATCGCTTATTGATTAATGAAGAAGGGAAAATCATACTATAACTAGAAACAATCCTAAAAATAGTTGGAAAGTGTAACTAGGTTCGGTTTTCATAATGACATGTAATTGTGATTTTATGTAAATATATGTAAAGAAGGAAAAATAAAATTATTTTAATGCTTGCATCATGGGTTTCATGAGCAAGAGATTTTATTTTGAGTCAAGGCTCCCATTGAGAGCCTTTAGGGATTTTGTCATCTAGTCATAAAAATATAAAGGAGTCATTATCATGTAATGAATACATGTTACACATTATAACGATTCATACTTTTCTATGTAAATTCATCCTCCAAGACCTTGTCACTAACCCTCATCATGTTGGCCTACAACAAAGAGATACATCTAGAAGATGAAAATGGCTTCCCTCCAAGAGATCATGTCAGCCTCAAGATCATGAACAAAATTGTATATATACCCATACTTGGCCTCATTTGGAGACAACAAATTCAGTGAAGCAAGTCGAGAAAGAAGTGTGAGATAGCCACTAGAAGAAGCCTCCATATCAGCGAAGCAAAGAGGAAGGATAACGAAGATATTCAAGCATTGTTTTTGGGTTAGTCTCTCCTCCCACGTGTGAAGGTAGTAGAACCGAAGGTATCCAAAATAATTTAAGGATTTTTTGTCACCTTGATGTGACTATTGTATGGGTATAGAGCCTCGCTATAAGGAGTTGAGGAGACTAATATAGGGTTTATGTGGTAGGGCTATAAGTCTACAAGAGGAGACCGAGAATCAAGGAAGCCAAGATCAAGAAGGAAGAAGGTGAGGACCAAAAGATCAAGGAAGCCGAGATCAAGAAGGAGGAAGCCAAGGATTAGAAGAGGAAGGAAGATGAGAACAAGAAGAGGAAGAGCAACAATAAAGAAGAGGCTAATGACTTGGTCTTGGGAGGAATCTAGAGTTAAGGGTCTTTGTCAAGGTCTTGGTGTTTCGTCAATTGAAAATCTATAAGACGAAGTTCTTTTGGTTTTTCCTCTAAAAGAGCGAGAGGTTTTGGCCCTGGCTTACAAGCCTACATATTGTTTCTCTTGTCTTCTATTGTTTATTTGGTAATTGTCTTGATGAAAACAACACAATAATAACCTTAAGAAAAGAGAAGATCATAATTCAAGAAGTAAAAGTTTATCACAAGAAATTATCAAGAAGATAAATCTCCTAACTACTGATGCCCTAGATTTTTCAACATAAACAAGGGTTAAGAAAATAAGAAATCAAACAATCATTGAGTACCTTATCAAATGGAAGAAGTTAGTAGTGGAAGAGGTGACATGGGAAGATGAGTTATTGTTATGCAACCAACTCACAAAGAAGAAGAAAATATAGATCAATGACTTAAAAATTATCCTCTTTTAGGGGGAAAATTCCTTTACATTATATAAATGAAAAATTATTGGATGATACAAATGATAAGACCTACTTGGTATATATAGGAGTCTAAGGGGTCACAATATAGGAGACAAGGACAAATTTTCTGAGATATGGTTTGAGGATGTGATTCATAAGACTCTGAAAAGTAGAAGGGGCATTACAGAGACCAAATGGCATGACCAGGAACTCATAATGGCCTTCATGAGTTATGAAATCCGTATTGGGAATGTCGACTTCCTTCATGCGAATTTGGTGGTAACCTGAGCGAAGATCTAACTTAGTGAAGAATTGAGCCCCATTGAGTTCGTCCAGCAAATCGTCAACCGCCGGAATGGGAAATTTATCTTTGACTGTCAACTTGTTGAGGGCCCCGAAGTCGGGACACATCCGCCACTCCCCATCTTCCTTGAGGACCATGACCACTGGGGATGAATAAGGACTAATGCTGGGACGAATAACACCTGCTTCCAACAATTCCTTGATGATTTTTTCTATTTCATTCTTTTGAGTGAACGGATATCTGTATGGCCACACATTTGGGGGTTGGGCCCCTGGAACCAAGGTAATGCTATGATCATGTTCCCCTCGCGAGGGTGGAAGCTCATGAGGCTTGTCAAAGACCGTCCGATGGTTATTTAAAATCTGCTGCATCTCAGGATGAATTGGCAGAGACTTGGTTTCGACTACCTGGATGGCATTAAATTGAGCTACCACTCCATGATGGCCCTTTTCTAACAATTTTTCCATCCGGTGCGAGTTGATGACAGAGGGGGCTCTCGCCTGGAGGCCACGGAGGGTATGTGTGGAGTTGTTCTGCTTAAAACTCATATATAACTCCTGGAAATCCATTGTGATTGGCCCAAGGGTGCGGAGCCATTCAGCGCCTAGGACAATGTCGCATCCCCCCATGTGTATGGCAAACATGTGGGTTTTCAACTGATAATCCCCCATTTGAAGTTTGACATTTTCACAGTGGCCTTCACATTTCATTGTGCCCCCATCTGCAATTTGGACTTGGAAGTTAGAAACTGCCCGTACAAAACAATGCGCTGCTTCGGCGATTTTTTGATGGATGAAATTATGGGTACTTCCACTATCAATCAAGACTATTACTGGGCGATGTTTAAGAAAACCCTTGATTTTGAGAGTTTGAGGGGAAGAGATTCCTGCCAACGCATTGAGCGAAATAACTGGTTCATCAGATACAATCTCCTTTTGGTTGTCTTCTTCGATCGCCTCCGGTTCCTCAAGAGGTGGATCTTCCTCGGTGGAACTGTAGTCAGTGGCATCTATTTGAAAAAACTTGGGCTCCTTGCATTTATGACCAGGGGAATATTTTTCATCACAGTAGTAACATAGTCCTTGCTTCCTTCTTTCGGCCATTTCCTGAGGTGACACCTTTTGGACCTTAAGTGTCTGAGTCGTTTTGTGAGCTTGTGGAGGACGACCTTTAGTGGGGAAATTGGGGCGGCTGTATTGGGCTGTTATGGCACGTTCCACCTTACGGGCTACCTGGAAAGCCTCCGTCCATGTGGGAGGGTGGTGGAGTAGAACTTGAGCTTTGATGGCTTCTTTAAGACCACTGATAAAACATTCCGTGTAGAACTCATCTGAGAGATGCTGAGTGCGGAAGGCTAAGGCTTCAAAAGCGGTGATATATTCATCCATTGTACCCGTCTGTCGGAGCTTAGTGAGACGGCCCAAAAAGGAGTCTCCCTGTTCAAAGCGATCTCGAAGAGCTTTGGCAAATTGGGCCCAACTCGAAAAAGGTCCATTGCGACGTTGATGCCATTCCGCCCATTGCCATCGTTCATTGTCCAAGTACATGGTCCCCACTCCAAGCTTAGTCCAATCATCTTGGAGACGATTCAATTTGAAATACTGGTCCATTTGTGCTAGCCATGCGGACGGGTGAGAACCGTCAAATTTCTGCATATCCAACTTGGGAGGTCGCTGACTGGGTGGTGAATGGGTGTGCCAGACGTGAGGAGAGTGGCTAGACTCACCCTCATGGTGTGCATGGTCATTATACGGTTCCTCGAGAGCTGGCTCCTTGCCCTTATCGAGTGCTTGCCGTACCTGGCTAGTTAGTCCGCTAATCATAGTTTTGAGCTCGTTCATATATGTTTCAAGTTTTTCTAGCCTTTCATTGGCCATTGCTTGAGCTCTAGTTTCTACCATACACCAACTTGATGAAAAATTGGGACCGCCAAAATTTTTTGTAATAAATTGAATGGTACCACCATGCTCAGCTCGTCGTCCTGATGCTGATGGTATCAAAATTGTTTTGGCTTCAAAGGGATGCCTTCGCTGCTTAGGGGTTTTTTTCTCGGGCCTATGGTAGACCCTGTTCAGTGGGAGATCTGTGAGATCGATTCTTGTGGAGAAAGAAGATGCATAGCAGTGGAAAGATAGAGATCAAGAAATTTAATGGTCAGAGTTTTGCAGGAAGGAATTTGAAGAGTTCTGTAAGAAGTGTAGTATAGTGCGGCAGAAGACTACTCCATAAACACCTGATAAAAATGGAGTTGTGGAAAGAATGAACAAGATTTTGATGGAAAGGGAAAGAAGCATGCTCAGTGGTGTTGGGTTAGGACAGGAATTCTAGGAAGAGGCGGTGGATACTACATGTTACCTAGTCAAAAGATCACCTTCATCAGTGTTGGAGGATAAGACTCCACAAGAGGTATGGATTGGTAAGAAACCTTCTCTTTCACATTTGAGGGTATTTGGATGTGATGCATATGTACAAGTTCCAAAGGAGAAAATAACAAAGTTGGATAGTAAATCTAAAAAGTGCATATTTATTGGGTATAATGATGGTTTAAAAGGTTATAAGCTTTGGAACCCAGAAACAAGGAAGTTTGTGTACAGCCGAGATGTGGGGTTTAGAGAGGTGAAAGATGTTATTAAACATGAAGTCTTACCAAAGGAACCTGAGAAGATAGATTTTTAGCTAAAGGAGGAAGAATCAAACTCTACAGCAGAAGAGGAATCAGAAGATGAAGAGCCACAAAATTCGGCTATGAGAAGATCAGTTCAAGAAAGAAGATAGCTAGAAAGGTATAGTCCATCTACTTTCTATTCAAATTTTTCTTTATCTATTACTGATGATGATCCTAGAACTGTAAGGGAAGCAGTAGATTTAGAGGATGGAAAACTCTAGAAAGAGGCCATGGTTGATGAAATGGCATCTTTGCACAAAAATTAGGCTTGGGATCTAGTGGAGTTGTTGACTGGAAGGAAACACATTGGCAGAAAATGGGTGTTGAAGAAGAAGATGAATGCATAAGAAAAGGTGGATAAATACAAAGCTCGGTTGGTAGAAAAAGGTTTGGTGATATTTTTCCTCCTATTGCCAACGTAGCTTCTATTAGATTACTTGTATCGGTTGCTGTTGCTTTTGATTTTGAGGTAGAGCGGATGGATGTAAAGATAACATTTCTTCACACGGATCTGGAGGAAGAGATCTACATGAAGAAACCTGAAGGATTTGTGGTGAATGGTAAGAAAGAACTGGTATGCAAGTTAAGAAAGTCTATGTATGGGTTAAAACAGTCACCAAGGATGTGGTATCAAAAATTTGATACATTTATACGGGGACTTGGCTTCACCAGAAGCAAAGCAGATCACTCTGCCCATTTTAAATTAATTGGTGACCGTGGTATTTATCTGGTCGTATATGTGGATGATATGTTGCTGGTTGGATATGACAAAGAAATTATCTAGGATTTGAAGACCCAACTGTCCTCCAAATTCGACATGAAATATCGTGGTGCTGCAAGCTATATTTTGGGCATGGAAATTAAATTAAATAGGGCAAATAGGAAGCTCTAGTTAAATCAGAGGAAGTATGTCAAGACAATAGTGCAGAGTTTTAATATGCAAGATAGTAAACCGGTGAAGCTTCCTATTCCTGTAGGTGTAAAGTTATTTGTTGAACAGTGTCACAAGACATTAGAAGAGGAAGATGATATGTCTCATGTTCCATATGCAAGTGCAATCGGTAGCCTAATGTATGCAATGGTATGTACTAGACTAGACTTTGCACATGCAGTGGGAGTATTGAGCAAGTTTATGTCAAAACCAGGGAAGGATCATTAGACAACAGGGAAGCGGTTTTTCAAGTATTTGTGTGGCACTAGTGGTTATGGTTTGTGCTACCAAAGAAAACTATGATTGGACAAAGTTGTGGACATTTGTGGCTTTGTTGATGCAGACTGGGCTCGAGATCTAGATCAGAGAAGATCTACAAGTGGGTATGTGTTTAACCTATTTTGAGGTTCAGTCAATTGGATGAGTAAGAAACAGTTTGTAGTGGCACTTTCAACTACAGAGGTAGAAAACATATCAGCCACTCATGCAAGCAAGGAAGTAGTTTGGTTGTAGAGATTGTGTTCAAGTATGGGGTTGGTACAACAAGCTATAAGGATAGACTATGACAACCAAAGTGAAATTTACTTGGCAAAGAACCCTGCTTATCATTCAAAGACAAACACATT
This sequence comes from Pinus tabuliformis, assembly GCA_031772625.1. Lineage (NCBI taxonomy): Eukaryota > Viridiplantae > Streptophyta > Pinopsida > Pinales > Pinaceae > Pinus > Pinus tabuliformis. The sequence goes on from CM062808.1 coordinate 169,084,712, forward strand.
GATGTTCAGTATCACTTTGTGATGGATATGGTTGAGGAAAAAAGGTGTTGTTGGTAAAGGTGGACACTTTGAAGAATACTGCAGATGCATTGAAAAAGTCTATGAGCACTGAGAAGTTCTCTTGGTGTAGAGAAACAATGGGCATTACAGGGTTGGAACAATGACTAAGCTCTCTGGTGGCCCCTTGTGGAAAGAAAACAAGGGGGAGAATATTGGGCTTTGTTATATTCTTTCCATGACTACCCCATGTGCGGAGGGGTAGAATCCCCCCTATACATTGCGTTGGGCATTTTTGGGGGGTCACAAGGAGGACAGCTACCCCCCCTATCGGGGGGTATGCAGGGGGTAGATAGCCCCCTTGCATGGGGTCCAAGGCAGCGCCCCAGGAAATTTTTCTGGACCCTATATTAGGTGGGCGGACCTAACTATGGTTTTGTGCATGGATTTCGCACATGGTTTTAGGCATGATGGTTTTTTTCCATGGTATTTTGTAGATCCGATCAAGGGAACTATGGTTATGTTCTAATTCAGGGTTAATGGATTGGTGTTTATGGATGCTTCGGCATGTATATATATGTATTGTAACATTGTAAGGATCATAATGAAAAATCAATCTGGTAGTATCGGTTTTGGGATCCAAGGGAAAATCTTTGTGTACATATGTTTTATGTTTTCTCCATTTTTTATTTTTTGTTTTTATAATTTGTATGCAGGTAATTTATGTATGGGGTTAAAACCTACAGAGAACATGTAGACCAAGTGCCTTGAATATTTTGGGCATAGAGTCACACCAGTCCCATATGCAACCTGGAAGCAATTTGTGGACTGAAACTTCTAACCTTTTGGTTCAACATGTATGTCCAGACCTTCAACATTTGATTTTTCAGGAACGCTACTACAATTTACAACCATATGAAGTACTAGGTCCAAAGTCTTGAGCAAGAAACATGAATATCCTGTTGAAAATAGAAACACGAAATGTTAAACATAGAATCTAGAAATTCCAATTTAATTTGTCCTTGAATTAAATTTTGAATTAAAATTGTAATTATTTTCTCATAGCAACTTGTAATAGTTAACTAAGTTAATTTGACTTAATTAACATAGTAATTTCAAGTTGGAAGTCTTTTATAAGTCATGTATATGTTCTCCCTAATTTATAGGGGTCCAATATGAGTTTAATTGTGAGTTGTAATTAGATAACTCAATTTACTGAGTTAAGTTTAGTTAAATTAGTTCCAAACTATTTGTGTAACTATAGAGAGTTAATAGTCACTTGGTGAACTAGTGCATCCACAAGTATCACTCTAGTTAACTAAAGATCCCCTCATCAAAAACTCATGCATGTTGATTCTGACAAAGACCCAGTTGAGACTAGAGTGTAGGGAAAATGTATTATCAGTCGTACGATTTACTGAGTTGTATAGATCATGCATGCAATCAGGAACTAGACCTAGTTTGGATTGCATAGTTTTGGATGCACTGGATTCCCATTAATATGGGCTATTCAGCCATAGGAATTGCACAAGGAAATAGGGGCTTGGAGAGTAGGAGAATTGGCTAAGTGTTGGCAAAGAGTTTGCTTGTAAGATGGAGACTGATTTTACTAAGTGTTGGGAGTGTTCTTGTGAGAACAAGCATTGTATTATCATCTTGAATTTCTAATTCAATTCAATACAGATAGTGAGGTTTTGAGTTGTGCTTTCCCTAGAAAACTTATTGTGTGATGTGCCATTGATTTATCTTCCTCTTGTCGATTACTGTTTTCATCAATCTATTGGCTTCTATTGGTTGAAAGTAGAAGTAGATTCTTGTCTTTTGCTTTAGTACATTGCATGAGCTTGTGAATCTACATGAAATTTCTACATGGTATCAGAGCTAGATTTGTAGAAATTTTCTACATGGTATCGGAGAAGGATTTTTTTGGGCAGCAAGTTTGCAGAACAGATATGAAATTTTTTGTGCAAAATTTTTAGAAGAAAATAGCAGATCTGGATTCCTTGTGAAAAAATACCCAAATTCATAAAACAAATCAGTCAAATCAAAGTCCGGATGAGGAAGATATCGCTGATTTAAAATCAGCTCTTTTTCTAGAAAATTTCATGACAGCGGGACAGATAAAACAAATTGGCGTGCTAGCCAAGAACCAGTATGCACTTGAGCTACAAGATGCATATAAAGCCTTGAGGAGCAAGGAAAAGGTTATAGACTTGGTGTTTGAGAGGGAGAGTAAATTACCTCTCAACATGCAGCCTTAGAAGAAGTAATCTCAGACAATTCTGGAGCAGCCACAATTGGAGAAGCTGAGAGGAGACCGAGTGGAGGCATCCACTCATGCATAGACCTATAGTAGGGGGAAATTTTGAGCCAATTGGGTAGAGGGCTCACATGCAGCCATACCTCCAGGTCTGAGGTGGAGCGATGTGAAGTGATAGTCCTAAGTGCGCTAAAATTAGGCAGGGTCCATTGAGAGGTTTTATCTCATGGATCGTACCTTGCTATGGGAGCCCAAAGTACATAGTAGTAGGAGTTATTAGTGGGATTGATGCAATCGTAGATTAGAGTGACAGATGCTAGAGCAGTCAAATATTGAAGAGCGCAGAGAAGGGTTGACAATAGTGTAGAAAGGGAGAGTCAAAAAAAGCGCAAAGTTTTTAGTAGATAGAGGCAATAGCAGTCAGAGACTTTGATGAAAGATGCATCATACTGATTCAAATTGGAATTTTTCTTTTTGTTTCTGGAGTTGATGAAGCAACAAAACTAAAGAGAAGTGTTACATGCAAAACATTCCAAAGGTTCGGGATCAGGATCAAGTTGAATCCCTTTCTTGTTGAGAGGGAGTGTTGAAAATAGCAACAAGAAATGTTAAAAATAGAATCCATAAGTTCCAATTTAATTTGTCCTTGAATTAAATTGTGAATTAAAATTGTGATTCTTTTCTCATACCAACTTGTAATAGTTAACTAAGTTAAGTTGACTTAATTAACTTAGGAATTTCGAGTTGGAAGTCTTTTAGAAGTCATGTATATGTTCTCCTTAGATTATAGGGGTCAAATATGAGTCTAATTGTGAGATGTAATTAGATAACTCAGTTTACTGAGTTAAGTTAAGTTAAATTAGTTCCAAATTGTTTGTGGAACTAATAGAGAGTTAACAGTTAGTTGGTGCACTAGTGCATCCACAAGTGTCACTCTAGTTAACTGAAGATTCCCTCATCAAAAACTCATGCATGTTGATTCTGAGAAAGACCCAGTTGAGACTAGAGTGCAGGGATAGTGTACTATCAGTTGTATGATTTACTGAGTTGTATAGATCATTCATGCAGTCAGGAATTGGACCTAGTTTGGATTATGTAGTTTTGGATGCACTGGATTCCCATTAGTATGGACTATTCAACCATAGGAATTGTGCAATGAAATAGGGGCTTGGAGAGCAGGAGAATTGGCTAAGTATTGGCCAAGAGTTTGCTTGTGAGCTAGAGATTGATTTTACTGAGTGATGGGATTGTTCTTGTGAGAACAAGAATTGTATTATCATCTTGGATTTCTGATTTAATGCAATACAGATAGTGAGGTTTTGAGTTGTGGCTTTCCCCAGAAAACTTAGTGTGTTATGTCCCATTGATTTATCTTCCTCTTGTTGATTATTGTTTTCATCGATCTTTATGGGCTTTCACTGTAAAGAGTAGAAGTAGATTATTTTATTTTGGTTTAGTAAATTACATGATCTTGTGAATCTACAAGATTTTTGACATATCCAAATAGAAATGAATGAAACTAGTAGACCACCAACAGAAAAATATAAAACAACAGTGTACAGTCCATTGGGAATGGATTCAATACCCCTTCCCTTTAATGACTTATGTCATTTTCAAGTATCCTGCAACTTATTCCTCTGAAACTATAATTATTCATACTTCAAATTGAAATTGCTAAAAACGAACGATCCAAATGATTCACTATACAATGAAATATGAAAATAAAGTTATTTAATCCCACACACCTCTACGAGATTGAGCTGAAACTTTATCCTATTAAGTATAGTCTAACTTCTAATGTAACCAAGTGAGAATTGGATTCACTAACAAAACACCTTTCATACAACTGATAACTTGAAAAATATTTACAAGATCAAAATGAATTTCCATGAGTTGTTGATACTTACAACTGAATTTGAAAAACTACATCCTCTTTAAACATATGGAACTTTTGATCATTTCCATGAGGAAGAAAAACATGTTGTTGCATGCAATTATCATAGCAAGAGATGCACTTGTCATTTTGAAACAACAGAATCTGGAACCTAGTGGAATCACCATATAGACAAAGTGGAGCCGCTAGTTGAAATAAATGCAACCAATATCAAAATGTCTAGCCTTTTTTCACTAGCAAAGAATAGATCTAGTCTTGATCGTTCTTTGGGGAAATATTTCTGTGTTACTTCGCTCCTCGATAATGATGCCAAATGTTGTATTTGTTTCTTGAAGGCAGTTCTTGGCCACAAAATTTTACTGAGAAACCAACTCGACCAAAATTTTGGTTCAAGTTGGCCCTTGAACTAGAGGGGAATCCCTCAAGTGTTACAAGGCTTTTTAATGTTTTTCATTGTCACTGGACAACAACCTATGAAGCACAATGACTAGATCTATAATTTATTATAGAGTGGTTTTTGATGAGTCACAAATCCCTATTTACAAACAAATCCCACCCTTGCAGAGGTCTTATCAAAGTGGCAGTGATCATCTATGGCATAAAAACATAGTTTGAAAGGTTGATGATGGAGGAATGGATGAGAAATTACATAATCAAGTATCCTCCCTGAATACTTAATCATCTAACAAGAGAAGATGTGTATAGAAGAATGTCTATAACCCACATAAATATGTTTAAGAAACAACAAAAGGCAATAATTTAATGATGAAGATGTAATAATTTAAACAACCTGTCCAATTATCTACTCTTAGTGTAGATGATAACTTTGCAGTGGTCTCTCAAGGAGGTTGATCCTCAACCTAGCTGTTATAGACATTTTTGTGCCTTACAACATTAAGCATGAAATGTCCATAATCTAAATGATCCAAAGTCCCTAAACATGTTGTTCCTACCCCTAGAGGAACAAGGCCAATAAACCACAGCAATTCAGAGAAGTTCTCCACCAAAAACTGATCAAAACCAAGTCAATTCAGGATCATTTCAGTGGCTACACTAGCTGTCTGCGCTGAATGTCAAAGCCAACACTGGCTACCTGCGCTGAGCGAGAAGGGACAAGTGGCAAGTTCATTTCTCAAGGTGTCAGAGTCCAGGAAGCTTCCAAAATGACACTTGCCTCAGGGAATTCGACTGGTGATGAGTAAGAGGTTCCAAATATCCAAGTGGAAGAAAGAACCTCCAAGTGGAATCAAGAACTGACAGAGGGAGAGGACACTAGTCACATCTCAGGCTGACTCATCCTCTCTCCAAACATCTATATATGGATCTCTCCCCCATGAGATCTGGGGGCTGGAATTTTGTGAATGCAAAGAATTGCTGTTGGTTTGAGTTTAGAGCTATTGGGTGATTTGCTTTGAAGGAGGTGAAGAGGAGATTCCTTTCTGCTGGGAAGGTGATGCTGGATTGGGCCTCATATGGTTATATCACTTCCTGAACTTTACTTCTTCATCAATAAAGCCATTTGAGTTTCTTCTATATGCATGTATCTCAATGATGTTTTGTTGTATTTGCATATTTAGTTTATTCTAATCCTTAAACTAGTTATGAATGTATGCTTCTTGTAGTTTCCCTCTCTTTCCATTTTGCAGGAACTTGGTGTATCTGGGCCAGTGAAGGAGCAAGCAGCAAGGAGTGAGATTGGATCAACAAACTAGCGAAAGACATCGGTTAGTTACATCCTTCTCCTCTCTTTACATTTCATAAAGAAGAACACTTAGATAGTTTTGTCTTGTTTGTTGCTGAGGTACTATCACTCCTTAGAGTGGGATAGGGTCATTCCGTATTGGATACTTTTCCCAACAACAAATTGGCGACTCCACTGGGGATCGTATCTTGTTGGTTTGTTTGTGTTTTTTGCTATTCATTTCATAAACTCAAAGAGTACCGAATCGAACTGCATTTGGATTTTTCAAATGCAAAGTAGAGGGCAGCTACTCTAGTCCAATCACTGGGCCTGTTTATGATCTGAAGATCTGATCCACAAGTGCTCTAACAGATCTTAGTGATAGATCTTCATCCTCCTTTGAATCATCCCTTAGGTTGTACTTGATTGCTAATTTTGATTTGGCCAAAAACTGTGATTTTAACTGCAAACCGTAGCTCAAAATCCAGAAACAATTCTCGTTTCTACTTCAGCGCAGACCCAGTGAAGAGGTTCTTCATTTCAACGCAGGTCCCGTGAAGGCTACCTACGCTGAATGTCAAAACCTCTGTGTTAGACCTGCGCTGAAACAGTCCTTGCCTTGTGCAGCTGTGGTTCCCTGTGTCTTTTGCTCAGTTTTTATCCCTGTTTTTGCAGCCTGTTATTAGTCAATGTACCTATCTGAAACCAACTTTCTTTGCCTCAATTCCGCCTCGGTTGTATAAAGAAACTGTATTTGTTCTTTGTGTATTTCTTACATCATTTGCAGTTTCCCATTACGGAAGTGAACTAGTCTCACTTTGGCCCCTTAGATCTAGACCTGTCATAAGTGTCGTTTTGATCTTAGGAGTAAGTTTGTTTGCTGTTCACAGTTGATTTAGCTTTTACTTTCGTCGTTTGGTTTGAATTTATGTATTTCTAGTGTCGAAACAAGTAAATCATAAGGTGTCTTTTGATTTTGGAAAAAGAACTTGTTTGTGTTTTCACTTGAAATCGAATTCAAAGTTATACAACAGCTTTCTTTATATAAACATCAATATTAATAAAGAGAAAAGAAATACCTGCATTTGTGCATTTGCATTTTGACAGCTTGCATGTTGATTTAGGAAAAAGTGCATTACTGTGTGCTCTATGCTCTGTGAGAAAAGATGATGTCTTTCTTTTCCCTCAGTAGTTAGGATTTTCATATGTTGAAAAGATAGAAAAAGCTTGCTTATCATCTTTAGACTGCATTTAGGAGTTGTACCATACATCTCGTGGTGATCCAAAAAGGAAAACTTCTAAACAAGATCAACCTAAAATAAATTGAATGAACATAACAACGCTTTGAAACATAACGCACAACATAGAGGTCTAGGCTAGAGACGTGTTCCGGCGTCGTTAAACCTGATATCTTACCGTTGAGTGGTTGGGTGATTCCTCCACGGTGAAGCGATAAGTATCAATACGGATTGTGCTCCCACGTACCGTCGCGTATATATTAGGAGACCCCTATAGGAATAAAGTCTTTATCCATAGGAAGCCGTGTCGGCCGCCCTACTGATCGCAATGCACTGAACACAGCATTCAGGAAGATTGACCGCCCGTACCCTAAAAAGTATTCTGCGGTTTTGCGAAAAGTTCAGCACACCTTCTACCTAGAACTCCAGAGCAGTTCCTTTTGGCCTTTTTCAGACTCTATAACAGAAAAAGTCCATCCGAGCATTTGTCACTTCGGGCTCATTAAAACATCGAAGGAGACTAGAGTCATCTTTAGCTTTTTCTCGACTCTTTAAAAGTGAAAAAGCAAGTTGTGTCTAAAGCGTCGTTAAAATTTATTTTAAACGGAACAAAATCACCTCCTATTCCTGCGTTGATCTTTAGGTTGAGAAAATGGAACACACCAACCAAGGAATTCCCTATGATGGAAATCCTAGTCCTTTCTCCTCTTGGGGAGATGTTGGTGCGCCCCACATGGCCACATTGTCACTTCCAGGACTGACAATTGGTCTGCCAGTCTGGCTCTTCTCAACCAATGTAGTTCAGAACACCACGGTTCCTGAACAGTCGAGTCAACAGTTAGATCAGTCTAGAGCTGCCCACCAGCCTTCTACTTCCTATAACTCTTCCTCTCCTCCTTCCTCCTCGCAAGGTAGAGCCGGCAAAAGCCAAGCTCCCAAAGAGAAGAAGGAGAAGAAGAAGAGAGAGAAGAAGAAGAAGGAGCCAAAGGCGACTGGGGGCAAGCAAAAGGCATCTGACAAAAATCCACACACAGCACTGACCAGGCCTAAATCGCCATGTGTCATATGTAGAGGAGACCACTTCCATAGAGATTGTCCCTGTATTCCCCGGATACTGAGGACTGGTCTCCTCGTTTGCACAATCCAGTAGCATCAACCTCTGATAGCCATGTTGAATGCTTACCGTCAACCAGCGAAAGTGAAGGTCCTAGACAAAGAGGGGGAGCAAGATCCCCCTGCAGACTGTGTGAAGGTGATCACGCCATCCACCGTTGTCCCTTCTTAGACGAGGCGAAGAGATTTTTGGAAGATCGTCTGGTTTCACCGTTACGACTTCATCCTGGATATAATAAACTCGTGCCAAGTCCTTCGTTAGTTGAGAACCCGGCTGACCCACTCAAGTGGTCATCTGAAGCTTCAGTCATTGAAAATGAACCTACTGAATCCAGACCGGACGAAAGTCCAAAGGTCGAGACGGCAGTTGACCCGGTTTTGCCTTCAGAGGATTCATCTTCGAATGACACTGTCACTGAAGAGAATAAGGATGACACCATCCAGATTCTTTTCATCAACACAAACTCTGACGAGCATGGAGGCAATGTGCCCATTCCTTTATCACAGGAAGGAACTTCGTCAAGGTCATACCCGGCCGTGTATTCGGTCCCACCACCAAGCAACCTAGTTGTGTCCTTTGACTGGAACCAACTAGGCAGACCCCCGTTGCCAGCCAGTATACCATTCAGAATTATAGTCCAAATATATAGAATGGTAATGGCTGGCACTATCATTGATGAGGGGGCATCTGTGAGTATCCTTTCCTCTATTGCTTGGAAAGCACTGGGTTCCCCAGCGCTTTTGCCTGAGATAAGAAATCTATCAGGCTTTGATAAAGGAACCAGTCGACCTTTAGGGATCCTCCCCAATGTGCCCATAACATTGAAAGGGAAAGCCGTTCAAATGAACGTGATGGTCGTTCAAGGACCCTTGGATTATAACCTACTCCTTGGACGAGACTACATATATTGCATGGGAGCCATCGTCTCCTCACTCTTTAGAGTAATGTGTTTTCCACACGAAGGAATAATGGTCAAGCTCGTACACCAACTTTCATTTCCGGGATCACGCATCGCAAATAGTCATATACCAACCTTAAATGGTATGTTCACTCAAGAAATGTCTCCACCCCCAGTCCTTCTTCCCGATGAGTGCGAGTGATTCGGAAAGATGGGACTGGAACCCAGGGGGCATGCATCCTGGTCTGCTTCGGGCAGAGAAAACCTTGGGTATAAGGTAGGTTTCCACGGGAGAATATGACTAGTCCATACCCCGTCCATCTAGGAAGAGGGGTTGTTCTAGAACAAGATTCTTTTGTCAAAGTTATGTGTTTGATGCAACGTGTCATTCACCTTTGTCTATCTCGGTAGACACCGCCAAGGAATGTTCTATTTAATCTACTAATGGAACAATCTTTGGATAACCTGAAAGAGGTAGGCCTCCCTTAGTAAAACAAATGTGAGAAGCCGGAGAGGTAACCTTGAAATTGTATTTTATACCTGGGGGCATGCAAACCTTTTGGAGTGCAAGCAAAGAGCGGTTATTTATCTGTTTTTTGGGTTAGCCGTTTCCTAACTTACATAAAGAAAGGATATGGAGCAAAGCTTTAAAGATGAAGCTCCAATAAAAAATAGAATCTTAAGGAGACATTCTTATCTTATGACTGGTATAATCGAGCAGTTTTGGCACAAGTTCATGCTCGTTAAAAAATAAACGCAAGATCTGAGCAGTTTTAACGCGGAATTTATGCTCGTTAAAAAATAGAAAAGCAATTGTGAGCAAGCTTCCCCCTAGAGTTCAAGCTCATCCAGAAAAAATGAACCGGTAAATAACCATTGTGATCGTAAATTCATCAGCCATAAAAGCCTTGGTCGTGTTTGCACCATCACCTCCACTTTTCATTTGGCCGATCATTCACCTCCATTTGATTGTTTACCTATTTTGAGGAACAGCTATGAAGAGTGATTTCACCTAGCCATCCTTGTGACACTGCTGTGATTGGAAAATTCCAACCTGTACCTGGAATCAGCTGCTACCCCTGTTCATCACTCGTTCCTCAAAAGACGAGTCTTCTTTGAGCTCTTTTCACTAACTCGTAAAATATGAAAAGTTTGCCGAGTTTTGGCCTTCCAGCTCGTTAAAGCAACCGGAAGAGCTATCCCTCCTCTAGATTTTAATCTTTTTGGACCTGAGGGATTATTGCACAAAAAGATCGAGCGCTTGTTTAGTTCGGCTCGTTAAAACTATCGAAAATTCATCCCTTCTGTATTGTTTTATACTTTTTCGGGCTTAAGGGATTAGATGACGAAAAAGGACTGTTGGAGTTAACTTTACGTACCTTTTCAGACTCTCTAAAAATGAAAAGGACCGAGTTGTCTTTGTCGCTAGACTCGTTAAATGCATTAAATAGCGACAAACTTGTCTTTAGACGAGAACGAGTTTCCCTATCGCTAGGCTCGTTAAAACATAGCGATGGGCTTGCCCGAAGGGCGGGTTATAGAACAAGCATATGTTATCCTCCTCAAGCTTGACAAAAATAAAGAGGTACTGGTCAGCAATGACTGGGGAAAAATTGGGAGAAACTCAAAGAAACTTTGATGGTAGCAAGTCGCTCTTGAACATGACACTTTTCCTCCGTACCACAATCGGGTTGGGTTGTTTCATTCACCAGCCACATCACCATGGTCTCGCCATACCATCCATATTTGGGGTAATGCTACCGATCCATCGCATCAGTGTCGCCATATGTTCAAGAGATGTTGTTCAGAAAGAGTCAACCGTGTCCCGTCCACTGCCATACATTATCCTTCATCCTTTCATGACCGCCACCCTGAATCATATGTCACAGATCGTTTTCACCTCCATCACAATCATTAGCTCCGTTCTGTGTCACTGATGTGGGATTCATTAAGGCCCTCCTTTGACGGATCGCTTCTTGTCGACATCAGCTCATTATCCAAGAAGTTGATCTAGGGACACCCCCCTCAGTACTTTGAAGCTTGCATGCCTCAATGGCAAGTTTCTCACTTCCGGCGACAGGTATACATCAATGACCTTCGACCGAAAGATTTTGCATGGTGTTCGACGCCAAGTCCTCGATTCACACCATGTGAATTGTACTGCAGTACCTTGAGGGTCATCATCATTACCGGTGATTCCTCTCGCGCTTGTTAACAGTTTACATCATTGATTGGTAATCAAGCGATGTCTTTCCATGTTCGACTTCAAAAAATTCTCACATGGATCGACTTGTACTTTAGAGTGAAGATTGGACGAGATTGAAGACCCCGGATCTAGTTTCATCCATCCGGGCTGCGATATATATTCAGGAAATAAAGACATTGACGTGTACATCATTACAGCAGATGATCATCCTACCCAAAGGATGATAATTTCGTCAAAGATTATCAGTCTACCATCAGACGATTGTCTGTTCTATGTATAGAAAAATGAATTTATAAAGTTGAGCATGGGAATGCCCGCCTCAGCTAGATCATGAAAGCAGTATGAAAAATAATGTATTGTATTGTATCTTATTACAGGTCTCCTCCCAGCATTGGATGAACTTCGGATCCTCCTAATAAAGAATTTCACCCGATAAACGGCCTCATACTTTAGGGGGCAACTGTTATAGACATTTTTGTGCCTTACAGCATTAAGCATGAAATGTCCATAATCTAAAGGATCCAAAGTCCCTAAACATGTTGTTCCTACCCCTAGAGGAATAAGGCCAATAAACCACTGCAATTCAGAGAAGTTCTCCACCAAAAACTGATCAAAACCAAGTCAATTCAGGATCATTTCAGTGGCTACACTAGCTGTCTGCGTTGAATGTCAAAGCCAACACTGGCTACCTGCGCTGAATGTCAAATGCAACACTGGCTACCTGCGCTGAGCGAGAAGGGACAAGTGGCAAGTTCATTTCTCAAGGTGTCAGAGTCCAGGAAGCTTCCAAAATGACACTTGCCTCAGGGAATTCGACTGGTGATGAGTAAGAGGTTCCAAATCTCCAAGTGGAAGCAAGAACCTCCAAGTGGAATCAAGAACTGACAGAGGGAGAGGACACTAGTCACATCTCAGGCTGACTCATCCTCTCTCCAAACATCTATATATGGATCTCTCCCCCATGAGATCTGGGGGCTGGAATTTTGTGAATGCAAAGAATTGTTGTTGGTTTGAGTTTAGAGCTATTGGGTGATTTGCTTTGAAGGAGGTGAAGAGGAGATTCCTTTCTGCTGGGAAGGTGATGCTGGATTGGGCCTCATATGGTTGTATCACTTCCTGAACTTTACTTCTTCATCAATAAAGCCATTTGAGTTTCTTCTATATGCATGTATCTCAATGATGTTTTGTTGTATTTGCATATTTAGTTTATTCTAATCCTTAAACTAGTTATGAATGTATGCTTCTTGTAGTTTCCCTCTCTTGCCATTTTGCAGGAACTTGGTGTAGCTGGGCCAGTGAAGGAGCAAGCAGCTGGAAGCAAGCAACAAGGAGTGAGATTGGATCAACAAACTAGCGAAAGACATTGGTTAGTTACATCCTTCTCCTCTCTTTACATTTCATAAAGAAGAACACTTAGATAGTTTTGTCTTGTTTGTTGCTGAGGTACTATCACTCCTTAGAGTGGGATAGGGTCATTTCGTATTGGATACTTTTCCCAACAACACTAGCCTTTCCCAGTACTCCTATATTACCTTAAACATATGTAAAATCAAATTATGAAATCACTGGAAAAGACATACACGAGAAACAATTTTTTTCATAAAACTAAATCCAGAAAACTTCAATTAAATTTTTTTGCAATAGGAGTCCTTACAAAAATGGCAGGGTTTTGGCATCAAAATCCAACCCTTTTACATTACAAATGATACAATATATAGAAATTTACATCAAGGTAAATGTGTCTAGCTTTCTGGAATAAGAATCTGAACAATAAACAAAAATTAAAAACAATCCTTGAAAAATTGCAGGTAATTTGGAGTTGTTAGCAAGTCTTCTGCCTTGAAATATTGAGCTGCTTAAACTGACTGTTGGAAAACTACACCTTGATCTTCGGTTTCTTGATCTTCTGCTACTGGGTTTTTTTTTGAGTGCTCATATCTCTACCTCTAAATCTAAATAATAATTATTGTTGATCTTCCTACTCCTTCAAATGTTAAAATCATGTCCATTGTTCAAGTATAAGAATTGAATACATTAAATGTGGAGCCAAACTTTATTTAGTAGGTTAATTTATTCATTTTAATTTTCATTTTATTAATTTTATTTTCCATATATTTTAAAGTTACATGGCATCTTTTGATGAATTGCGTGTTGTAACTAGGTTCAGTATTTACAAATGTAATTTTGATCTTTGTACTTGTCAAGAAAAAAAATTATTGTTTTTGTAAATTATAAGAATGATTTTCTTTCTCATCTCATAGGTCTATGAAAATCAAAGAGTAAAAGAGCTCTTCTTGAGCATATAAGTAATCTATATGAGTCTACCTAGTGACTATATTAGCCATCCAGGACAAGCACAATCCTCATGAAGAAGACATCAAGCAAAACGATGAAGAGAAAAATAATGTCGGCCTCATATATATATCTATATATATATATATATATATGTAATGTTGGCTCATATAATAGACACAACGATTCACTTGGTCAAGTCGGCTCAAAATGGAAACATAACCACTATATATACCCAGTTAGGGCCATCGCAAAAGAGCAGAACGAGAACTCGTAATTTCTATGAGATGATTTGGTTGGGTACATGACTGCAATCTGCATTACAGGAGGGTAACGATTGAGACTTACGGCAACTTCGGGTGAGTAAAGAGACTCAAATTCTCTATGACTTCTTGATGGTTGCAAGATGGGTACACGTCTGTTATCCTCACAGTTCGGGTGGAAAAATAGTGAGACATTTTCGGATGGATGCCATAGAGGTACAATCTAGGCATAGGTGTAATGAAGAAGGTATTGGATCTCTGTCTCAACATACAATCATAATCTCGGCATACCATATGAATAGTCCTCACAGTGACACACATTGTTTCAACATACATATTGTCTCGGCATAATACTCTATCAGCATATTTGACACAGTCATGTTCTTGACATAATAGTCTTGATCACAATACTATCAAAGAGAAGGTCATAATGAAGGACAATATGATGACGTCGTTGACATGGTGAAGATGTCTATGAAGATGCAGCAGTGATGTTCTTAGTGATGGCAGCAGTAATGAAGATCTTAGAAGTACAATGTTGATGATATCAACAGTGACAAAGAAGAGGATTGGTGTCTTGGTCTTGTAGTGGCTTAGAAGGTCAAGTCTCATCGTCTTGGTATTCTTCAATTGGAATATCTATAAGAATAATTTTGTGTGGGTTTTCCTCTCCAAGAGGGAGAGGTTTTAGCCTTGGCAGAAAGCCAGAATATTGTGTTCTTGTCTCTTTGTTTTTGGTAATTATTTGATGAATATAAGAAGACACACTCTAATAAGAACAAGGGAAGAATATTCTAAGAAGAAAAATCAAAATACCTCATAAGTAGTTATCATGCTAGAAGAATCACATTAACTACCCTTGCCCTAGATTCTTCAACAGGTTTCAGAGCTAAGGTGTTGAATTCAAAGGAAGGCAAACAAAAGAGACATACAAGGATCGGTCTTCAAGAAGGGCATCAAAGCAAAGTTGAGGAGCTTTGTCAAAATTGAAAGATCAGCCTTCAACAAGCAGTAAACAATAGAAAGACAATTCAAGATCAAGTAATCTCAATTAAAGTGAAGTCCCAATGCTAGTGCTTAGAATTCAAATCACATTCAAAAGAAGGAAAACAAAGTACCTCTCATAGTTTCAGTGCTAGCCCCAAATTGGATATCATTACAATCTATACCACAAAAATCTCAATAAGTCTGAAGCAATTTCAATGTTTGGTATTGAACAATGCTCAAAGGCCTCAAATATCTTTGCTCATGCTAGTCAACTCAAGCAAGGTTTTACTCAAAGCAAGGAGCACTACAACAAGGTTACAAGGATATATAATCACATCATACAGTACAACAATATCACTACAACAGGAGAACAGAATGCCACATCTTGGATGGGCATCATCACAATACTCTCAAATTCTTGATTTTCATTTCATACCCTCACAAGGAATCAAGTAATATCAACATATTATAAAAAGTAGTAGAGCTTGGTGCTAAACAAGGCAAGGAAGTGATCCGGATTTAAACAGGAATGCAAAAAATTACAGAGATAACCATAAACACAAAGATGCAGTGGAAATAATACTTCATTTCATTAATGTAAAATACTGAGGTATGCTTACAAGCAGAAAATGGAAATAAACAGCTAGGGCAATGGTAGCTTATCTCTGAGAAGAGATGTGGTGGCTACATGCCTCTGAACTGTGTTACAATGAGGCTCGAAGGCCTATTTATTGTTGAGAAACAATGGAAAACCCTTAACATCCCAAAACCTAACCCTAGAATATGAAACACCAAACTGTGGGCCCCGTTTGGGTAAATTGGTACATCAATTTCCCAGGGTCGTAATTTTGGCATACAATCTTCGTTTGATGAGTACAATAGCTCGTTAGAAAGATATATCCGAGCACTACCACTTTGGGAAGGGCAACATGGGTCTGGTCCATGGACCTATGTTGCCCCCAGATTTCCCAAAAAATGTTGTTTAGGGCCTCAAAACGACTCTGGAAGTTCGGGACCCGAAAAACTACTAAAAATAGTAAATTGTGCTACAATTAAGGAAACTGAAAAGCTGAAAGAAACCATGGTAGGGGTCCAAGTGGACTTGGTGGGTGGCCACCAATATCCACCTGGATCAAGAAGTCTCAAGAAACATCTTGGAACTCAATTGTACCAGGCAGCCCAAGCAAGAATCTCATTTAAGGAGATCATTCAAGAAAGCATCAAGGTGAAGATTTCATCTTCACATGACAAGTAAGTGTCTTTTCATTCTATATTCAGGTTTGGTTAAATGACTTCATGATTGCTAGGAAATCTATGAATTAGATGGGTTATCAAGATTACTTACATGAAGAAGGAGGATAGACATAGTCCTCTAAGTAACTGAAGTCATCAAAAGGTCTCCTATGAAATTATGAAAGGGGATATTTATGAAAGATCCCCTCACATAGAAATATTGGAGACGTCAAAGTGATGTAGATGATAAACTCATTCTCTTAAGGTGAAATAAAGAATGTCACATGATATTTGATCTACATGAAAGTACAAGATGGAGAAAGACAAGTTGATGGAAAAAGTATTAAAGGATAAAATAAATCAACCATGGGAAAAAACGAAAGGCAAGGTCAGTCCTCAAGCAAGACACAATAAGCATAGCTAAGACTCAATGCTATGGAAATATTTTGAAAGCTCATATCACCAGATAGATTGAGGAAGCTGGAGAAAAGGGCCAAGAAAAGAGGGAGTAACAAATCTCTCCTGTGAGTAAGATGATATCCCTCATAAAAGGGTCCTATCATAAGCTTTTGTTATAAGATATGAAATTGATGATATGATGCATCATGGCATCATGGAAGCATTAGAAACAAGGGCTTGTGACATAACCATGGGAATCATGAAGGAAAAAATATATGACAAACAAAAATGAAGGATATAGCTCTTGAAAAACTCAGTGGAAATTGAAGGAAAGATTCATCTAGGCCAAGGCTCATAATACATCAAGTCAAAAAGGAAACATTTTCCAATTGGGGATATACAAGATCCTCAAAATTCTCTGATGGAATCATCATTGTAGGGTTCACTAATCTAGAGAGGAAGCAAGTGTTTCAACAAGAATTCCAACTTATGGAATCCATGAGATAATGGTATGATGAAATGAAGCATATCAAGGGATTGAAGATCTCTTCAATCAAGGAAGCTACTGGAAGAAGCCTCGATGACCTGAAGGTAAAAATGAGGCATGTATGCTTGTGTTTAATATTATAATGACATGTCATATGGTTGTAGGTAACATGGATCATTACTTATATCTTGAGAAACATGACTAAGAGAAAAATGATCTCCTCCTCTGAAAGGATGAAAGAAGACATAATACACACTAGATGAAATCAACATAATATGTCCTCATATGAAGTATGAGGTGGTTGATCACAACTAAGAAACTTTGATTGAAATCACCTGGGAATGGAATGTGTATGGAAGGAAGAGATCATGAGATATGAAACCATGATGAAGGAAATCAACATCTAAAAGATCAAGAAGACTTTACTAGAAAAATCTCTTGTAAAGATATGAAGAATCTGATGGAAAAGATGAAGACCCTTGACAATGGATATCTTTGAGAGATGTGTCAACATGTAAGCAGGATCATGATACCCACAAAAAGATGTCATGATGAAGATCCACCTAGTAAGGTATGATTTGGTTTAATAATATATTTTTATTTCTTGAATAATCCCTGTATAAGTTCATGCAAGGCTACTTAGAAGTACAACTAGTATCCACGTGATGAATGGAAGAAGCACGATGAGAAAGAAGTAGCCATATGATGAATGTTCCAGATATGAAGAAGGCCACTTTCCATGAAGAAAGGAATGACATGACGAATTAAGGAGGAAAGTGATCAATGGTTGTTTCCCTACAAGGAAGAAGCTCAACTAATTTTCATGACATCAAGGAGAGAAGTTTATCAAGCATCTAAAGGACCCACAAAGAAGAATTTTCTGATGTATAGAAAAGTCCCTAGCTAAGAGGGAGCTTGGATTAGATTACCCCTTATTAAAAAGGAGTGGTGGTTGTGTTTTTATATTTCGTGTGTCATGCACTAAACCAGGACTAATAGTGGTAAGTCTATGTGAAGGCCATGAAGAGAAACGTAAACACATGATATCCTCCCTAGTTGAGAGGGAGATATAGACACACCATTCTTGTCTTCAATTTGGAAAAAACAATGGAGGATTAGGTAATCATTTGACATCTGATGCTCTTTGAGGATGTGTAGGGCATCCAAGACAAGAGTAGGAAAGAGGACCGATATTCTTTGAGGGTTGGGAACCCAAGATAATAATATTCCTAGAAGGTCATACTCAGTGAACACCTAGGTGGGTATGTACCTTGAGAGACAATGATTAAGGTGTCTATAATCATTGGCCTCACCAACATTCTGCTCTAATCTAATGAGATATAGAGTTACTAGTCAAGGCCTTGTTGTGGAAACAATGTTGGTTACTATGATGCTATACAAATGGGTTAATAATCCGATTCTTCTTATGAGAAAATTTTCAGATTGAGAATGACCAAGTACCATTATAAATACCTCCCTAGTCAATAGGGAATGTTAAAGAAAGTGTAACTAGGTACCGTATTTACAAATGTAATTTTGATCTTTGTACTTGTCAATAAAAAGAAAAATTATTTTTGTAAATTATGAGAATGAGTTTCTTTCTGATTTCATGGGTCTAGGAAAGTCAAAGAGTCAAAGAGCTCTTCGTGAGCATATATGTAATATATATGAGTCTACTTAGTGACTATATTAGCCCTCCAAGACAAGCACAATCCTCATGAAGAAGAAAGAAAGCAAAACGATGAAGAGAACAATCATGTCATCCTCAAAATATATATATAAATGTCATGTCGGCTCATATAAGAGACACAACAATTCCCTTGGTCAAGTCAACTCAAAATGGAAACATAACCACTATATACCCAACTAGGGTCATCGCAAAAGAGTAGAACAAGAACTCTTAATTTCTCTGAGATGTTTCGGTCGGGTACAGGACTGCAATCCACATTACAGGGGGGTAACGATTCAGACTCATCTGCAACTTCGGGTGAGGACAGAGACTCAAATTTTCTATGACTTCTTGATGGTTACAGGATGGGTATAGGTCTGAGATCCTCCCAATTCGGGTGGGAAAATAGTGAGACAATTTCAGATGGATGCCACAGAGGTACAGTCTTGACATAGGTGTAATGAATAAGGTCTAGGAGCTCTGTCAAAGCATACAATCATAATCTTGGCATACCTTATGGATAGTCCTCATAGTGACACACACTGTCTCAGCATACATATTGTCTTGAAATAATACTCTATCAACATACTTGACATAGTCATGTTCTTGACATAATAGTCTTGATCATAATACTATCAAAGAAAAGGTCATAATGAAGAATGGTATGATGACCTCGTTGATATGGTGAAGGTCTCTACGAAGATGCAGCAATGATGTTCTTAGTGATGGCAACAGTAATGAAGATCTCGACAGTACAATGATGATGATCTCAGCGGTGACAAAGAAGAGGATTGGTGTCTTGGTCTTGGAGTGGCTTAGAAGTTCAAGTGTCATGGTCTTGGTATTCGTCAATTGTAATCTCTATAAGAAGAATTTTGTGTGGGTTTTCCTATCCGATAGGGAGAGGTTTTGGCCCTGGCAAAAAGCCAAAATCTTGCGTTCTTGTCTCTTTGTTTTTGGTAACTATTTGATGAATATAAGAAGACACACTCTAATAAGAACAAGTGAAGAATGTGCTAAGAAGAAAAAATAAAATACCTCACAAGTAGTTATCATGCAAGAAGAATCACATTAGCTACACTTTCCCTAAATTTTTCAACATTGCGGAGCCCCACTCCATGGTTTTCAAAACAACTAGGGGGTCCACAATCCACCTTTTGTAGCACAAAGTTTAACAAAATAATATTTTATTCCCCCTAAATTTTGGTGAGGAGACTTTTGACTTTGAATTTCATTAATTTTTTTTTTTCTTAATTATATATTTTGTTTCGTTGACTTTTAATTCTAAATCTAATTAATATAACCTTAATTAATTTCTTAATTTAACCTAATATCAATGATTCTAATTTTTATATATGTACATGTTTATATTTATTTATTAATATTATAAACTTTATTTATATTTTTAATTTAATTAATTTGCTTTAATTAATTATGTTTTATTATTTAATTAATAATTAACATTATCAAAATATATATATATATATATTTTGATTTTTTTATTTTTTAATGATTTTTTTTTTTAATTTCTTGTAATTTTTAAAAGTGTCAAAAATAGTTACAACAATACATATCTATAAGTATAGGGTTGTTGTATCACATAAAATAAATCCTTCTCAATTTATTTAAAAAAAAATCGTGCTTGCGAAAAAGTTAATAATCAAATTATATATTTTTTTTATTTTTAAAAAATCATGCTTGGTAAAAAGTTAATAATCAAAATATATTCTTTCAATGAACTTTTAGCCTTCTTTTTTAATGCACTTTAAATTCATAGTAAGTGGTTATGGATCAACTATGAAAGTTTGTCAACCAAAGTACAGCATCAAATTATCTTAGGGAAGTCAATGATAGTCCGCAGGATTTACACCAAAGCATATGATGACTTACTATATAGAAGAGATAGATTCCCTGATTTAACCGTATTTTGATCATTGTAATAAGTACCAGCCACAAGGACTTAATTGTGGCCATTTTCCCGTGAGCTTTGCTGTTCCAAAGCATTCACTGTGTAAATATTCTTTTCTCATGGACTTTTATGAAAAAGTATCCACTTTGTTCAGTCGGCCCAATGCTTGATGGGGCCCAGTCTTTCCCATGGGCTTTTACGGAAAAAGCATCCAATTTGTTTTGGTCGGCCTAGTGCGTGGGGCCTAGAAATAATGTTGATCTCAGATAGAAATCTACCAGTACGATTTACTTTGACGTTACCCGAAAGCAACTATTCCATCCCTTGGACTGGAATATTTGTGCGGACGTCGTCTCAGTCTTATCCGAAAGTATTGATTCCTTCCACTTTTAGGACAAGTCATGGATGTCCTATAGTGAGGTTTGTCCCCCCCCTCATTTCCTATATAAGGAGGGTATGGCTCATTACCAAGGCATCGACATTTAGAGTTTCATAGAGAGTCAGTCTGAGTTTTGTGTCTGAGTCGAGTATCTCTCCTGCTCTGCATTTGCGGACATTACGTCTGATCTGCTTGAACCACGAGAAGAACTCAAGTCCTTAGGTGATTTGGAAGCCTTCGCATCAGTGTGCTCGGCACTGGTGAGAACCTAAAGTGGCTGAATCATTTAGAGAGTCTATGAGTCTGTAAATGCGTGTGGTCTGAATCAGAGGCAGAGTCTATCTATCGCCAGGAAGCCTTCGGTATTGCTTGTTCCTTGAGAACAGCATAAGTCCGATAAATGTGAAGATAGTCGATCTCTGTAAAGATCTATTCTCTCTGTAATCTTTGCATACATTCTGCAATAAAATGAGTATACATTTCATTTGAATACATTGTCTGTGCATCAAAAATTGTCTGCTAAGGTAGTAGTTGCCACTGTATCTTCATCCGAAGTTCGCAGGAAGTTCACTAAAGGAATGAAGGTACGCCAAGGCTGTGTTAGGCGAGGAAGCCGTTGAAAAAGCCGCAGAAGTGTGAAAGTTCTGAGTAGGTTCACCACTGGTTCATCAAGAGTTGGTTTCAGAGTCAGAACGAAGAGACTTAGCAAGTAGCAAGCTCGTGACAGGAGCCCCTGCTCAAAATTGGTATCAGAGCCAGTAACGTCTGGTTCATAAGGTCGGTATTCAAAAACTCTTACTCATATTCAGAATGGAACCTTTCCGAAAGTCTATTTCTTTCCGAGAGATTGAAGAGAGAGAATCTGAGATTGGAGAAAACCCTTTACGGGATATGTTTGCATCAAGTTCAAGTCGAGTACTAAATTCCGCTGAACTTGAATATGAAGAACCCCAACCTTCTGCCAGGTGGGCACTGCCTGCCATAGACCCTTCACAAGTCTATAGTGATTTGTCTATGTTTCATTTAAGAGCCTCAACTAGAATAAGTATTAAAGAGTCTGTTAGTCAGATACATGAAAATGTCGACTGTATCCAGACTATTTCTCTGTTGAATCCTAAAGAATTACAGGTCGAAGCAAAGAGGTTGAAAACAAACTATTTTCACTTAGGATGCATTAGGGTAGGAATCAATCCTTTGATCCATAAAGGATTACAAACTTTTGTGCTAGCCACTGTAAGAGATCTCACGCACAATAAGTACACAGATTCCTTAATCGACGGAATTGTTGCACCTTTGTCTGACGAACCAGTCTACTTTGACTGTTTTCCAAATTTCTCTGTATATACTTTTGATGAAACCATAAGTGAGATCCTCTAGCTCCAAATACAGACTACTGGTTTCGAGATGAAGAAAAAGAGAAATAACTTAGGTATCTAGGTCAAAGCTTGTTTCAGGCATACTAATACCCTTTGGCCAGCCATCTGCCATGCACCCAACCGTGAATCAAAGTCCAGTACAGTCGTTCTCACAAATGCCAACAACCAGAAAGTTGAGCATATGACCATCAAATGGGAACACCTGACTTTTCCAGAACACTGGGTTGTTAATAATCCTAAGCCATTAATACCAAGAAATATTACCTCTGCAAATATCATAGAAAATCCAAACTCTGCTGTTATTTCTTTTCCTCGCAGATCCACCATTGACCGTAGAAGAATAGAAGCTGCCTGTAAATCATATAAATATTACAGAGATCCTTGTACAGTAGATACTGCTTGTTCTACTTTGTCTTTTTGTAAACATAATTCTTTGGTTGATATAGCTCAACTTGTAAATTATTCTTCTCTGGAAGTTAATTTCCCAGAGTGTCAAGAGTTGGTAAATCTGCTTACCTTAGCTGAATCTAATATCCATTCAAACCATAATCCTAGATCTGGTATTGCACCTCCATCCACATCTATCAGTCCTTGCCCAAATCCTAAATGTGCTGATATTCCTTTTCCTCATGAGCAAGACCCAGACCATGTGCTCATGATCCGTGAAATTGTCACACTAGAAGATGAAAATCCAAGGATGACAGAAATGATGTGCCAAATGAGACTAGCGAAGCCTAGATATGGTTTGGGATACCTTGAATAGGCTAATGGCCTGATTCTAGAATGTAGATTTCGTTCTGTTCCTTCTGACTGCAAAAAGCCTGCAGTAATGGAAATGCACAAATTCTATTCTCTCATGGATGGATGCCTAAAGACAGAGATTAGTGCAGCATGGATGAAAGCCATGCTAAATTGGGATCTGTACACTAATACTCAAGCTGATGAATTTGATCAGACATATACTCCCCATGAAAAGAAAGAGTTGTCAGAGGCCTGGAAAAGATATATGGACACCACTAATACTTGGATATCTTTCTATTCCTGGAAGGATAACATTTTTCCATTACATGTTCTGACTGGATCCTCCAGTACCTCTAAACATGCCTGGACTGCACTAAATCGGTCTACAGTTGAAACACCTACGAATTTTCCTCCTTATAAAGGGATTATATTAGGAGAAAATCAAAATGCAGCCAAGGCTATTCCTTTAGTCCAGAAAGACAATAATGCTCTAGGCACTGATGGAAGAATTCAAAAAGCTAGTGAACAACTTAACTGGACAAATACTGCAATAAAAGGCTTGGAAATGAATGTTGCAAAATCTACCGAAGTCAAGGAACATTTTGATATTGTGGAAGTATCTCTTAATGCTGCAAATAAATGTTTGAACAATTTACAGTTTGATTCAAGTTTAATTTCTTCTTATACAAGAGAATCTTTGACAAAATTAGATGGAGTTGAAGAAAAATTAGTTGATCATCTAGATTCAACTAAAAATCTTATTACTGGTTTAAAAGAAAAAGTTGACAAAATGAGTCAGTGAAAAATAGAGAAACCAGTCCCAAACTCCTTTTTATTCAAAAGAAGTATCCAGATTCAAGACCCTATTAAAAATATCAACAGGTTTCCTTTACTCTTTCCTAAAGAAGTAGCCTCTTCTTAAGAAGCAGAGCATACAGACAGAATAACCATTTCATCCTTATTCAAGGAAACAAATGAAGAGGAAGAAAAGGGAAAGAAACAAGAAACACAAATTCTCCCTATCTATGAACCTCTGGAGCATAGGTTCACTAGATATTCAGCACCAGACCTTGAGGGCAAAGGCAAGCTTCCTGAAGCTCACACCTTTTTTCCAGACTCTCATCGAGAATGGAATATAGATAACATGAGTGTTGGTCAGATCCGACAGATGATAGATCTAATGTATACAGAATACAAACTCATGTGTCTTAGAGGCAAAAGTGAAATAGATGCTTGCAGAACTATTATCCAATGTTTTACAGGGACACTCCTCAGGTGGTGGGAGACAGAATCCTCTCTTAAGCTCATTGAAACAATGGAAGCTGAATTTCTTAAATATGAGAAAGGAGATATAATTCATAATCCAGATGGCACAGTCATCAGCAATATGATTGGCGCACTTACATCAATGATTCTTGAACATTGGTGTGGAAGTGAAACTGAGATTTCTGATAAAAATGAAGTTATTTTGATGAACTTAAAGTGCCCTAAGATGTCCCAATATGATGACTTTCATAGAGACTGGATGCAGAGGATCTATGAAGTCAAAGACTCTAAGAACCTGTTATGGAAACAGGTATATCTTGCTGCCCTGCCATCAAGATTTCTTGATTATATCAGAATCCAGGAAATATTTCAACTTCCTTTTGAGTCTTATACATGGGGTGAGATATATTCTCACATTACAAAAACTTTGATAAACCTTTTTACAAGTTCAAAAGTAAATAAATCTTTGGAGAAACTCTCCAAATTGCCAGACAAAAAGTCCATCTGCAGCAAGTATGGACTTACAGCTGATGATCCTTCGGTTAAAAGAAGAAAAGCCAAGAAGAGAGCCAGAAGAGAATTCAAAGAAATCTTCTATAAAAATAGAAGAAATTATCCAAAGGATAAGAAAAGAATTCCAAAACCACCAAGAGGTCAAACCTCCCAAAGAAGAAAGGGGTATTATAAATATGTTCCAAAAACCAATTACTATCACCCCTCTAACATGCACCTACACACTTCTAAGCAAGATAAATGGAACAAACTCACTTGTTGGCTATGCGGCCAAAATGGCCACACATCCTCTAGATGTCCCCAAGGAGAAGAGTCGAAGTTAAACAGAGGCAAAAGATCTCAGGAGATTGCCGGAAAAGCCAAGCAAGTGAAACAAGAAAAAAGAGAACCAATGCTTTGCATGAAATGTGGTTCTCGGGCACACCGCACAGAGCAGTGTCAAAATCTTGTTATCAGGGAACATGCCCAATAGCACCAAATAGAAGAATCTTCATATGATTCTTTCAGTACTTCTTCAGTAGAAGAATTACATGCTCACATAAAGAAATGTTCAGATTCCAGTTCTTCTAATTGCTTATGTTCTGACCCAGAAGAATGTGCTTGTCATGTTCAATATGAATCCGATTCTGCATATTTAAGTGATTCCAGTGAAGAAGAACCAGAGAGGCCCAAGCCTCAGAAAGAAAAAGTCCTCATGGTTGCTACAGAAGAAGACGAACTGAAAATCCTATCACACATCAGAACCATGGAGGAAGGAGACATGAAGAATCACCTGATTGAAGCATTTACAGATCAACTCAAATCTAAAGCTTCAAAAGAATCAGGTAAGAAACCCCTATTCATTGATGCATCTTATGAAAGGAATACAAAATCATTTCAGAGGCATCATCAGAAGCCTGGACAAGTGAGATCACTCACTTTGGGGGAGGTAAACAGAGAAATTCATTATCTCAAGACAGAAAT
Organism: Pinus tabuliformis; assembly: GCA_031772625.1. Lineage (NCBI taxonomy): Eukaryota > Viridiplantae > Streptophyta > Pinopsida > Pinales > Pinaceae > Pinus > Pinus tabuliformis. The sequence goes on from CM062808.1 coordinate 169,110,477, forward strand.
TTCTCAGATAAAAATTCAAATTGAAGAACTCCAAAAAGGCAAAAAGGTGGCAGGAGATGAAAGCCAGCCATGGGATACTGCTCAATATAGCAGTAATCAAGAAATTCAAATTGCTGAAGGGGTGAAGGATCCAAGTTTTGGATTCAAAGACATGAGATTATTTACAATCTCCTATCAACAACACCATGTCAAGGTGAATATCTACATCAAAGGGCAAATATTCAAGATGATTGCACTTCTTGACTTAGGAGAAGATATTAATATCCTCAATATGAAAAATATTCCAGCCAAATACTGGACTACCGAAGAAAGTACAGTTGTTGGTTTAGGCAATAAAAGGTTGCAATATGAAGTACCAAAAGCTTCAGTGTGTTTTGACACTCACTGTGTCTATCTAAAATTTGCAGTAGCTGATATATCAGTAGATTTCATACTGGGAAATGTTTTCCTAGCAGCAGTAGAACCACATGGGTCCCTCAGGCTCAAAGGTGGGAAAGCTGTATATTTTATCTATGTCCCTACATCAAAGGGAACCAAAAAGAAAATTGAGCTTCCTTATATTTCACATCCCAGAATTTCCACGATGGTCCAAATAGCACAAAATTTGGATAAGGCTGAAGCTCGGTTATCAGATCTGAAAGATCTAAAATCTACTCTGCGAGTAGAAGAACAGCTCAAAATGCCACAGATTAAAAGAAATATTGAAGAGATGAAGAAAGAAATTGAAGAGGATTGTTGCTCAGAAGAGCCAAATGCTTTCTGGCACCGAAAGCAGCACACTGTTGGGCTCCCTTACAAGGAAGGATACACAGGAAAACCTTGTAAGAGCCGAGCCATCCCAATGAGCAAATAATACAGAGATCTTTGCCAAAATGAAATCCAACAGCTCCTGAATAAAAGGTTGATCAGAGGATCCGACAGTCCCTGGAACTGTTATGGGTTCTATGTAAACAAGCGAGCTGAACAAATCAGAGGTATTCCCAAAATGGTCATAAATTATAAACCTCTGAATACAGTCCTAGCTGATGATACTTATCCAATTCCCCATAAAGGTGATCTAATCAGGCAGATAGCAGGAGCCAAAGTCTTCTCCAAGTTTGATTTAAAAGCAGGATTTTGGCAAGTGGCCATTACTGAAGAAGACAAGTTCAAGACCGCTTTCAGTATACCAGCCGGACATTATGAATGGAATGTCATGCCTTTTGGACTAAAAAATGCTCCATCAAAATTTCATAAGGTAATGGACAATATTTTCAGACCATATTTTGATTGGTTGATTGTATACATTGATGATGTGTTAATATTCTCAAGGACTATTCAAGACCAATTTAAACATGTCTATATATTCAAGCATCTGGTCGAGCATAATGGTCTTGTGCTTAGCAAAAAGAAGATACAGGTTTTTCAAACCACTATCAAATTCCTAGGCCATACAATCTGTAATGGCCAGATTTCGCTGCAACATCATGCATTAGAATTTGCAGATAAATTACCAGATGTAATCACAGAAAGAAACCAACTGCAGAGGTTCTTCGGCTGCTTAAATTATGTCAGCAATTTCTATCAAGATTGCGCCAGTGACAGAAAGATACTAAATCAGAGGCTGAAGAAGAATCCCCCTGAATGGAGTTCAGTACATACAGCAGCAGTCAAGAACATTAAAAACAAGGTAAAATCTTTACCTATTTTATATGTCGCTGATGACCTTGCACCTAAAATTGTTGAATCAGATGCAAGCAACATTGGATGGGGTGGAGTTCTTAAGCAAAAGGTTGGAAAGACAGAACAAGTAGTACAATTTGCTTCAGGTGTGTGGAATCCAGCCGACCTGAACTACTCCGCTATTGAAAATGAAGTGAAAGCAACATGGAACTGCATCAGCAAGTTCGAGGTTTATCTTATCAATAAACCCTTCCTTCTGAGAACTGATGCATCTGCTCTGCAAAAAGTCCTGACAAAGGAGATTAAGAAAGTCGGAGAAGCTAAGTTTGCCAGATGGCAAGCTTTATTTGCAAATTTTGATTTTCAGATAGATCACATTAAAGGAAAAGATAACAATCTGCCTGATTTCTTAAGCAGAGAATACATAAAAGAGAAAGATCATGTCATGATGATCATCACTGAGTGGGACCAGCAGAAGAAACAAGAAGTCTTAAGGACTATCCCAGATGACCAAGACTGGGAAACATACAAAAACAATTGGAGACCCACATGGTAGCTGCGAAACACAAAACTCCTAGATGCTAATTTGTAGCCCCACACTGACATCCAGCACTTTGTACCTAAAAGAAAAATGTATCCTAAGGGTCGCAAGTGGATCCATGACATGATATACGATAAAGCTAAAAGAGATGTTGGGATTGTACATCAAGCCCTCAAACAAAACTTTCATGATATTGCTGGCATTTGGTGCCATGGAGGACGCAGTACGGGCATCTATGAAAAATACTTTTGTATTTATTGGACCAGGGATCTTTGGAATGAGCATGGTCATTGGCCGGTCCAGCCATGTGCAAGATGGCCCAGAAATGATCCCAAGATCAATTTTCCTGACACTGTCTATGATTTTGCAGGTTATAAAAGATTATGGTGGGATTTCCTTAATGTCAACGACAAAGAAGAGACTCATTATACAAAGTTGAAATTTAGCACATTAGCAGCTTCCCAGAGAAATCAGCAGTGCCAGTGGTTTCGAGATTGGTGGAATGACTATGGAGTGTGCAGAACTGCTATGGACCCTGTGTACCATGAAGAATATGAAAGAAAATACTATGAATGGTGCCCTGAACATGAAATTGGAGAATTTTTTCATACCATTTATAAAACTGTCAAAGAAATGACAGTTAAGGAGTGGGATCCATTTCATAGAATAAATTATTCACTCCAAGAATATATGAGGCAACATCTAGAATGGTTAGTCTTAACCAAAGTACAACATCAAATTATCTTAGGGAAGCCAATGATAGTCCGCAGGATTTACACCAAAGCCTGTGATGACTTACTGTATAGAAGAGATAGATTCCCTGATTTAACTGTATTTTGATCATTGTAATAAGTACCAGTCACAAGGGCTTAATTTTGGCCATTTTCCCGTGAGCTTTGCTTTTCCAAAGCATTCACTGTGTAAATATTCTTTTCTCGTGGACTTTTATGAAAAAGTATCCACTTTGTTCAGTCGGCCCAATGCTTAATGGGGCCCAGTCTTTCCCATGGGCTTTTACGGAAAAAGCATCCACTTTGTTTTGGTCGGCCTAGTGCATGGGGCCTAGAAATAATGTTGATCTTGGATAGAAATCTACCAGTACGATTTACTTTGACGTTACCCGAAAGCAACTATTCCATCCCTTGGACTGGAATATTTGTGCGGACGTCGTCTCAGTCTTATCCGAAAGTATTGATTCCTTCCACTTTTAGGACAAGTCACGGATGTCCTATAGTGAGGTTTGTCCCCCCACCCTCATTTCCTATATAAGGAGGGTATGGCTCATTACCAAGGCATCGACATTTAGAGTTTCATAGAGAGTTAGTCTGAGTTTTGTATCTGAGTCGAGTATCTCTCCTACTCTGCATCTGCGGACATTACGTCTGATCTGCTTGCACCACGAGAAGAACTCAAGTCCTTAGGTGATTTGGAAGCCTGCGCATCAGTGTGCTCGTCACTGGTGAGAACCTAAAGTGGCTGAATCATTTAGAGAGTCTATGAGTCTGTAAATGCATGTGGTCTGAATCAGAGGCAGAGTCTATCTATCGCCAGGAAGCCTTCGGTATTGCTTGTTCCTTGAGAATGGCATAAGTCCGATAAATGCGAAGATAGTCGATCTCTGTAAAGATCTATTCTCTTTGTAATCTTTGCATACATTCTACAACAAAATGAGTATACATTTCATCTGAATACATTGTCTGTGCATCAAAAATTGTCTGCTAAGGTAGTAGTTGCCTCTGTATCTTCATCCGAAGTTCGCAGGAAGTTCGCCAAAGGAACGAAGGGACACCAAGGCTGTGTTAGGCGAGAAAGCCGTTGAAAAAGCTGCAGAAGCGTGAAAGTTCTGAGTAGGTTCACCACTGGGTCATCAGGAGTTGGTTTCAGAGTCAGAATGAAGAGACTTAGCAAGTAGCAAGCTCGTGACACGAGCCCCTGCCCAAAATTGGTACCAAAGCCAGTAACATCTGGTTCATAAGGTCGGTATTCAAAAAATCTTACTCATATTCAGAATGGAACCTTTCCGAAAGTTTGTTTGTTTCCGAGAGATTGAAGAGAAAGAATCTGAGATTGGAGAAAACCCTTTACGGGATATGTTTGCATCAAGTTCAAGTTGAGTACTAAATTCCGCTAAACTTGAATATGAAGAACCCCAACCTTCTGCCAGGTGGGCACTGCCTACCATAGACCCTTCACAAGTCTATAGTGATTTCTCTATGTTTCATTTAAAAGCCTCAACTAGAATAAGTATTAAAGTGTTTGTTAGTTAGATACCGGAAATGTTGACTGTATCCAGACTATTTCTCTGTTGAATCCTAAAGAATTACAGGCCTAAGCAAAGAGGTTGAAAACAAACTATTTTCACTTAGGATGCATTACGGTAGGAATCAATCCTTTGATCCATAAAGGATTACAAACTTTTGTGCTAGCCACTGTAAGAGATCTCACGCACAATAAGTACACAGATTCCTTAATCGGCAGAATTGTTGCACCTTTGTCTGACGGACCAGTCTACTTTGACTGTTTTCCAAATTTCTCTGTATATACTTTTGATGAAACCATAAGTGAGATCCTCCAGCTCCAAATACAGACTACTGGTTTCGATATGAAGAAAAAGAGAAATAACTTAGGTATCCAGGTCAAAGCTTGTTTCAGACACACTAATACCCTTTGGCCAACCATCCGCCATGCACCCAGCTGTGAATCAAAGTCCAGTACAGTCATTCTCACAGATGCCAAAAACTAGAAAGTTGAGCATATGACCATCAAATGGGAACACCTGACTTTTCCAGAACACTGGGTTGTTAATAATCCTAAGCCATTAATGCCAAGAAATATTACCTCTGCAAATATCATAGAAAATCCAAACTATGTTGTTATTTCTTTTCCTCGCAGATCCACCATTGACCACAGAAGAATAGAAGCTGCCTGTAAATCATCTAAATATTATAGAGATACTTGTACAGTAGATACTGCTTGTTCTACTTCGTCTTTTTGTAAACATACCTCTTTGGTTGATCTAGCTCAACTTGTAAATTATTCTTCTCTGGAAGTTAAATGCCTAGAATGTCAAGAATTGGTAAATCTGCTTACCTTAGCTGAATCCAATATCCATTCAAACCATAATCCTAGATCTGGTATTGCACCTCCATCCACATCTATCAGTCCTTGCCCAAATCCTAAATGTGCTGATATTCCTTTTCCTCATGAGCAAGATCCAGACCATGTGCTCATGATCCGTGAAATTGTCACACTAGAAGATGAAAATCCAAGGATGACAGAAATGATGTGCCAAATGAGACCAGCCAAGCCCAGATATGGTTTGGGATACCTTGAACAGGCTAATGGCCTGATTCTAGAATGCAGATTTCGTTTTGTTCCTTCTGACTGCAAAAACCCTGCAGTAGTGGAAATGCACAAATTCTATTCTCTCATGGATGGATGCCTGAAGACAGAGATTAGTGCAGTATGGATGAAAGCCATGCTAAATTGGGATTTGTACACTAATCCTCAAGCTAATGAATTTGATCATACATATACTCCCCATGAAAAGAAAGAGTTGTCAGAGGCCTGGAAAAGATATATGGACACCACTAATACTTGGATATCATTCTATTCCTGGAAGGATAACATTTGTCAATTACATGTTCTGACGTGAAACTGGCCACAATTAAGCCCTTGTGACTGGTACTTATTACAATGTTCAAAATACGGTTAAATCAGGGAATCTATCTCTTCTATACAGTAAGTCATCACAGGCTTTGGTGTAAATCCCGCAGACTATCATTGGCTTCCCTAAGATAATTTTATGTTGTACTTTGGTTAAGACTAACCATTCTAGATGTTGCCTCATATATTCTTGGAGTGAATAATTTATTCTATGAAATGGATCCCACTCCTTAACTGTCATTTCTTTGACTGTTTTGTAAATGGTATGAAAAAATTCTCCAATTCCATGTTCAGGGCACCATTCACAGTATTTTCTTTCATATTCTTCATGGTACACAGGGTCCATAGCAGTTCTGCACAATCCATAGTCATTCCACCAATCTCGAAACCACTGGCACTGCTGATTTCTCTGGGAAGCTGCTAATGTGTTGAATTTCAACTTTGTATAATGAGTCTCTTCTTTGTCGTCGACATTATGGAAATCCCACCATAATCTTTTATAACCTACAAAATCATAGACGGTGTTAGGAAAAATGATCTTGGGATCATTTCTGGGCCATCTTGCACATGGATGGACCAGCCAATGACCTTGCTCGTTCCAAAGATCCCTGGTCCGATAAATACAAAAGTATTTTTCATAGATGCCCGTATTGCGTCCTCCATGGCACCAAATTCCAGCAATATCATGAAAGTTTTGTTCGAGGGCTTGATGTGCAATCCCAACATCTCTTTTAGCTTTATCATATATCATGTCATGGATCCACTTGCGACCCTTAGGGTACACTTTTCTTTCAGGTACAAAGTGCTGGATGTCAGTGTGGGGCTGCAAATTAGCATCTAGGACTTTTGTGTTTCGCAGCTGCCATGTGGGTCTCCAATTGTTTTTGTATGTTTCCCAGTCTTGGTCATCTAGGATAGTCCTCAAGACTTCTTGTTTCTGCTGCTGGTCCCACTCAGTGATGATCATCATGACATGATCTTTCTCTTCTATGTATTCTCTGCTTAAGAAATCAGGCAGATTGTTATCTTTTCCTTTAATGTGCTCTAACTGAAAATCAAAATTTGCAAATAAAGCTTGCCATCTGGAAAACTTAGCTTCTCCGGCTTTCTTAATGTCCTTTGTCAAGACTTTCTACAGAGCAGATGCATCATTTCTCAGAAGGAAGTGTTTATTGATAAGATAAACCTCGAACTTGCTGATGCAGTTCCATGCTGCCTTCACTTCTTTTTCAATAGTGGAGTAGTTCAGGTCGGCTGGATTCCACACACCTAAAGAAAATTGTACAACTTGTTCTGTCTTTCCAAACTTTTGCTTAAGAATTCCACCCCATCCAATGTTGCTTGCATTTGATTCAAAAATTTTAGGTGCAAGGTCATCAGCGACATATAAAATAGGTAAAGGTTTTACCTTGGCTTTAATGTTCTTGACTACTGCTGTATGTACTGGACTCCATTCAGGAGGATTCTTCTTCAGCCTCTGATTTAGTATCTTTCTGTCACTCGCGCAGTCTTGATAGAAATTGTTGACATAATTTAAGAAGCCTAAGAACCTCTGCAGTTGGTTTCTTTCTGTGATTACATCCAGGAATTTATCTGCAAATTCTAATGCATGATGTTGCAGCGAAATCTAGCCATTACAGATTGTATGGCCTAGGAATTTGATAGTGGTTTGAAAATCCTCTATCTTCTTTTTTCTAAGCACAAGACCATTATGCTTGACCAGATGCTTGAATATACAGACATGTTTAAAATGGTCTTGAATAGTCCTTGAGAATATTAACACATCATCAATGTATACAATCAACCAATCAAAATATGGTCTGAAAATATTGTCCATTACCTTCTGAAATTTTGATGGAGCATTTTTCAGTCCAAAAGGCATGACATTCCATTCGTAATGTCTGGTTGGTATACTGAAAGCAGTCTTGAACTTGTCTTCTTCAGTAATGGCCACTTGCCAAAATCCTGCTTTTAAATAAAACTTGGAGAAGACTTTGGCTCCTGCTATCCGCCTAATTAGATCACCTTTATGGGGAATTGGATAAATATCATCAGCTAGGATTGTATTCAGAGGTTTAATTTATGACCAGTCTGGGAATACCTCTGATTTGTTCAACTCGCTTGTTTACATAGAACCTATAACAGTTCCAGGGACTATCGGATTCTCTGATCAACCTTTTATTCAGGAGCTGTTGGATTACATTTTGGCAAAGATTTCTGTATCATTTGCTCATTGGGATGGCTCGGCTCTTACAAGGTTTTCCTGTGTATCCTTCCTTGTAAGGGAGCCCAACAGTGTGCTGCTTCAGTGCCAGAAAGCATTTGGCTCTTCTGAGAAACAATCCTCTTCAATTTCTTTCTTTAGCTCTTCAATCTTTCTTTTAATCTGTGGCATTTTGAGCTGTTCTTCTACTCGCAGAGTAGATTTTAGATCTTTCAGATCTGTTAACTGAGCTTCAGCCTTATCCAGATTTTGTGCTATTTGGACCATCGTGGAAATTCTGGGATGTGAAATATAAGGAAACTCAATTTTCTTTCTGGTTCCCTTTGATGTAGGGACAGAGATAAAATATCCAGCTTTCCCACCTTTGAGCCTGAGGGACCCATGTGGTTCTACTGCTACTAGGAAAACATTTCCCAGTATGCAATCTACTGGTATATCAGCTACTGAAAATTTTAGATAGACACAGTGAGTGTCAAAACACACTGAAGCTTCCGGTACTTCATATTGCAACCTTTATTACCTAAACCAACAATTGTCCTTTCTGCAGTAGTCCAGTATTTGGCTGGAATATTTTTCATATTGAGGATATTAATATCTGCTCCTGAGTCAAGAAGTGCAATCATCTTGAATATTTTCCCTTTGATGCAGATATTCACCTTGACATGGTGTTGCTGATAGGAGATTGTAAATAATCTCATGTCTTTGAATCCAAAACTTGGATCCTTCACCCCTTCAGCAATTTGAATTTCTTGATTACTACTATATTGAGCAGTATCCCATGGCTGGCTTTCATCTCCTACCACCTTTTTGCCTTTTTGGAGTTCTTCAATTTGAATTTTTATCTGAGAAATTTATGTCTTGAGATAATGAATTTCTCTATTTACCTCCCCCAAAGTGAGTGATCTCACTTGTCCAGGCTTCTGATGATGCCTCTGAAATGATTTTGTATTCCTTTCATAAGATGCATCAATGAATAGGGGTTTCTTACCTGATTCTTTTGAAGCTTTAGATTTGATTTGATCTGTAAATGCTTCAATCAGGCGATTCTTCATGTCTCCTTCCTCCATGGTTCTGATGTGTGATAGGATTTTCAGTTCATCTTCTTCTATAGCAACCATGAGGACTTTTTCTTTCTGAGGCTTGTGCCTCTATGGTTCTTCTTCGTTGGAATCACTGAAATATGCAGAATCAGATTCATATTGAACATGACAAGCACATTCTTCAGGGTCAGAACATAAGCAATTAGAAGAACTGGAATCTGAACATTGCTCTATGTGAGCATGTAATTCTTCTGCTGAAGAAGTACTGAAAGAATCATATGAAGATTCTTCTATTTGGTGTTGTTGGGCACGTTCCCTGATAACAAGATTTTGACACTGCTCTGTGCGGTGTGCCCGAGAACCACATTTCATGCAAAGCATTGGTTCTCTTTTTTCTTGTTTCACTTGCTTGGCTTTTCCGGCAACCTGAGATCTTTTGCCTCTGTTTAACTTCAACTCTTCTCCTTGGGGACAGCTAGAGGATGTGTGGCCATTTTGGCCGCATAGCCAACAAGTGAGTTTGTTCCATTTATCCTGCTTAGAAGTGTGCAGGTGGATGTCAGAGGGGTGATAGTAATGGATTTTTGGAACATATTTATAATACCCCTTTCTTCTTTGGGAGGTTTGACCTCTTGGTGGTTTTGGAATTCTTTTCTTATCCTTTGGATAATTTCTTCTGTTTTTATAGAAGATTTCTTTGAATTCTCTTCTAGCTCTCTTCTTGGCTTTTCTTCTTTTAACCAAAGGATCATCAGTTGTAAGTCCTTACTTGCTGAAGATGGACTTTTTGTCTGGCAATTTGGAGAGTTTCTCCAAAGATTTATTTAGTTTTGAACTTGTACAAAGGCTGATCAAAGTTTTTGTAATGTGAGAATATAGCTCACCCCATGTATAAGACTCAAAAGGAAGTTGAAATATTTCTTGCATTCTGATATAATCAACAAATCTTGATGGCAGGGCAGCAAGATATACCTGTTTCCATAACAGGTTCTTAGAGTCTTTGACTTCATAGATCCTCTGCATCCAGTCTCTATGAAAGTCATCATATTGGGACATCTTATGGCACTTCAAGTTCATCAAAATAACTTCATTTTTATCAGCAATCTCAGTTTCACTTCCACACCAATGTTCAAGAATCATTGATGTAAGTGCGCCAATCATATTGCTGATGACTGTGCCATCTGGATTATGAATTATATCTCCTTTCTCATCTTTAAGAACTTCAGCTTCCATTATTTCAATGCGCTTAGGAGAGGATTCTGTCTCCCACCACCTGTGGAGTGTCCCTGTAAAACATTAGATAATAGTTCTGCAAGCATCTATTTCACTTTTGCCTCTAAGATACATGAGTTTGTATTCTGTATACATTAGATCTATCATCTGTCGAATCTGACCAACACTCATGTTATCTATATTCCATTCTCGATGAGAGTTTGGAAAAAAGGTGTGAGCTTCAGGAAGCTTGTCGTTGCCCTCAAGGTCTGGTGTTGAATATCTAGTGAACCTATGCTCCAGAGGTTCATAGATAGGGAGAATTTGTGTTTCTTGTTTCTTTCCCTTTTCTTCCTCTTCATTTGTTTCCTTGAATAAGGATGGAATGTTTATTGTTTGTATGCTCTGCTTCTGAAGAAGAGGCTACTTCTTTAAGAAAGAGTAAAGGAAACATGTTGATATTTTTAACAGGGTCTTGAATCTGGATACTTCTTTTGACTAAAAAGGAGTTTGGGAATGGTTTCTCTATTTTTGACTGACTCATTTTGTCAACTTTTTATTTTAAACCAGTAATAAGATTTTTAGTTGAATCTAGATGATTAACTAATTTTTCTTCAACTCCATCTAATTTTGTCAAAGATTCTCTTGTATAAGAAGAAATTAAACTTGAATGAAACTGTAAATTGTTAAAACATTTATTTGCAGCATTAAGAGATACTTCCCCAATATCAAAATGTTCCTTGACTTCGGTAGATTTTGCAACATTCATTTCCAAGCCTTTTATTGCAGTATTTGTCCAGTTAAGTTGTTCACTAGCTTTTTGAATTCTTCCATTAGTGCCTAGAGCATTATTGTCTTTCTGGACTAAAGGAATAGCCTTGGCTGCATTTTGATTTTCTCCTAAGATCACTATAGACTTGTGAAGGGTCTATGGCAGGCAGTGCCCACCTGGCAGAGGGTTGGGGTTCTTCATATTCAAGTTCAGTGTAATTTAGTACTCGACTTGAACTTGATGCAAACATATCTCGTAAAGGGTTTTCTACAATCTCAAATTCTTTCTCTTCAATCTCTCGGAAAGAAACAGACTTTCGGAAAGGTTCCATTCTGAATATGAGTAAGAGTTTTTGAATATCGAACTTATGAACCAGACGTTACTGGCTCTAATACCAATTTTGAGCAGGGGCTTGTGTCACGAGCTTGCTACTTGCTAAGTCTCTTCGTTCTGACTCTGAAACCAACTCCTGATGAACCAGTGGTGAACCTACTCAAAACTTTCACGCTTCTGCGGATTTTTCAATGGCTTCCTCGCCTAACACAGCCTTGGCATCCCTTCGTTCCTTTGGCGAACTTCCTGCGAACTTCGGACGAAGATACAGAGGCAACTACTACCTTAGCAGACAATTTTTGATGCACAGACAATGTATTCAAATGAAATGTATACTCATTTTATTGCAGAATGTATGCAAATATTACAGAGAGAATAGATCTTTACAGAGATCGACTATCTTCGCATTTATCGGACTTATGTCATTCTCAAGGAACAAGTAATACCGAAGGCTTCCTAGCAATAGATAGACTCTGCCTCAGATTCAGACCACACGCATTTACAGAATGATAGACTCTCTAAATGATTCAGCCACTTTAGGTTCTCACCAGTGCCGAGCACACTGATGCGTAGGCTTCCAAATCACCTAAGGACTTGAGTTCTCCTCGTGGTTCAAGAAGATCATACGTAATGTCCGCAGATGTAGAGCAGGAGAGATACTCGACTCAGACACAAAACTCAGACTAACTCTCTATGAAACTCTAAATGCCGATGCCTTGGTAATGATCCATACCCTCCTTATATAGGAAATGAGGGGGGGACAAACCTCACTATAGGACATCTGTGACTTGTCCTAAAAGTGGAAGGAATCAATACTTTCAGATAAGACTGAGACGACGTCCGCACAAAGATTCCAGTCCAAGGGATGGAATAGTTGCTTTCGGGTAACGTCAAAGTAAATCGTACTGGTAGATTTATATCTGAGATCAACATTATTTCTAGGCCCCACGCACTAGGCCGACCAAAACAAAGTGGATTCTTTTTCCGTAAAAGCCCACGGGAAAGACTGGGCCCCATCAAGCATTGGGCTGACTAAATAAAGTGGATACTTTTTCATAAAAGTCCACGAGAAAAGAATATTTACATAGTGAATGCTTTGGAACAACAAAGCTCATGGGAAACTGGCCACAATTAAGCCCTTGTGATTGGTACTTATTACAATGATCAAAATACAGTTAAATCAGTGAATCTATCTCTTCTATACAGTAAGTCATCACAGGCTTTGGTGTAAATCCTGCGGACTATCATTGGCTTCCCTAAGATAATTTGATGCTATACTTTGGTTAAGACTAACCATTCTAGATGTTGCCTCATATATTCTTGGAGTGAATAATTTATTCTATGAAATGGATCCCACTCCTTAACTATCATTTCTTTGACAGTTTTATAAATGGTATGAAAACATTCTCCAATTCCATGTTTAGGGCACCATTCATAGTATTTTATTTCATATTCTTCATGGTACACATCATCCATAGCAGTTCTGCACACTCCATATTCATTCCACCAATCTCGAAAACATTCTCCAATTCCATTAAAGGTTTTACCTTGGATTTAATGTTCTTGATTGCTGCTGTATGTACTGGACTCCATTCAGGAGGATTCTTCTTCAGCCTCTGATTTAGTATTTTTCTGTCATTGGCGCAGTCTTGATAGAAATTGTTGACATAATTTAAGCAGCCTAAGAACCTCTGCAGTTGGTTTCTTTCTGTGATTACATCCAGGAATTTATCTGCAAATTCTAATGCATGATGTTGCAGTGAAATCTAGCCATTACAGATTGTATGGCCTAGGAATTTGATAGTGGTTTGAAAAACCTCTATCTTCTTTTTGCTAAGCACAAGACCATTATGCTTGACCAGATGCTTGAAGATACGGACATGTTTAAAATGGTCTTGAATAGTCCTTGATAATATTAACACATCATCAATGTATACAATCAACCAATCAAAATATGGTCTGAAAATATTGTCCATTACCTTCTGAAATTTTGATGGAGCATTTTTTAGTCCAAAAGGCATGACATTCCATTCGTAATGTCCGGCTGGTATACTGAAAGCGGTCTTGAACTTGTCTTCTTCAGTAATGGCCACTTGCCAAAATCCTGCTTTTAAATCAAACTTGGAGAAGACTTTGGCTCCTGCTATCCGCCTGATTAGATCACCTTTATGGGGAATTGGATAAGTATCATCAGCTAGGACTATATTCAGAGGTTTATAATTTATGACCAGTCTGGGAATACCTCTGATTTGTTCAGCTCGCTTGTTTACATAGAACCCATAGCAGTTCCAGGGACTGTCAGATTCTCTAATCAACCTTTTATTCAGGAGCTGTTGGATTACATTTTGGCAAAGATATCTATATTCTTTGCTCATTGGGATGGCTCGGCTCTTACAAGGTTTTCCTGTGTATCCTTCCTTGTAAGGGAGCCCAACAGTGTGCTGCTTTCGGTGCCAGAAAGCATTTGGCTCTTCTGAGCAACAATCCTCTTCAATTTATTTCTTCAGCTCTTCAATCTTTCCTTTAATCTGTGACATTTTGAGTTGTTCTTCTACTCGCAGAGTAGATTTTAGATCTTTCAGATCTGATAATCGAGCTTCAGCCTTATCCAGATTTTGTGCTATTTGGACCATCGTGGAAATTCTGGGATGTGAATATAAGGAAGCTCAATTTTCTTTCTGGTTCCCTTTGATGTAGGGACAGAGATAAAATATCCAGCTTTCCCACCTTTGAGCCTGAGGGACCCATGTGGTTCTACTGCTACTAGGAAAACATTTCCCAGTATGCAATCTACTGGTATATCAGCTACTGAAAATTTTAGATAGACACAGTGAGTGTCAAAACACACTGAAGCTTCCGGTACTTCATATTGCAACCTTTATTACCTAAACCAACAACTGTCCTTTCTGCAGTAGTCCAGTATTTGGCTGGAATATTTTTCATATTGTGGATATTAATATCTGCTCCTGAGTCAAGAAGTGCAATCATCTTGAATATTTTCCCTTTGATGCAGATATTCACCTTGACATGGTGTTGCTGATAGGAGATTGTAAATAATCTCATGTCTTTGAATCCAAAACTTGGATCCTTCACCCCTTCAGCAATTTGAATTTCTTGATTACTACTATATTGAGCAGTATCCCATGGCTGGCTTTCATCTCCTACCACCTTTTTGCCTTTTTGGAGTTCTTCAATTTGAATTTTTATCTGAGAAATTTATGTCTTGAGATAATGAATTTCTCTATTTACCTCCCCCAAAGTGAGTGATCTCACTTGTCCAGGCTTCTGATGATGCCTCTGAAATGATTTTGTATTCCTTTCATAAGATGCATCAATGAATAGGGGTTTCTTACCTGATTCTTTTGAAGCTTTAGATTTGATTTGATCTGTAAATGCTTCAATCAGGTGATTCTTCATGTCTCCTTCCTCCATGGTTCTGATGTGTGATAGGATTTTCAGTTCGTCTTCTTCTATAGAAACCATGAGGACTTTTTCTTTCTGAGGCTTGTGCCTCTATGGTTCTTCTTCGTTGCAATCACTGAAATATGCAGAATCAGATTCATATTGAACATGACAAGCACATTCTTCAGGGTCAGAACATAAGCAATTAGAAGAACTGGAATCTGAACATTGCTCTATGTGAGCATGTAATTCTTCTGCTGAAGAAGTACTGAAAGAATCATATGAAGATTCTTCTATTTGGTGATGTTGGGCACGTTCCCTGATAACAAGATTTTGACACTGCTCTGTGCGGTGTGCCCGAGAACCACATTTCATGTAAAGCATTGGTTCTCTTTTTTCTTGTTTCACTTGCTTGGCTTTTCTGGCAATCTCCTGAGATCTTTTGCCTCTATTTAACTTCGACTCTTCTCCTTGGGGACATCTAGAGGATGTGTGGCCATGTTGGCCGCATAGCCAACAAGTGAGTTTGTTCCATTTATCCTGCTTAGAAGTGTGCAGGTGGAGTCAGAGGGGTGATAGTAATGGGTTTTTGGAACATATTTATAATACCCCTTTCTTCTTTGGGAGGTTTGACCTCTTGGTGGTTTTGGAATTCTTTTCTTATCCTTTGGATAATTTCTTCTGTTTTTATAGAAGATTTCTTTGAATTCTCTTCTGGCTCTATTCTTGGCTTTTCTTCTTTTAACCAAAGGATCATCAGCTGTAAGTCCATACTTGCTGCAGATGGACTTTTTGTATAGCAATTTGGAGAGTTTCTCCAAAGATTTATTTACTTTTGAACTTGTACAAGGCTGATCAAATTTTTTGCAATGTGAGAATATATCTCACCCCATGTATAAGACTCAAAAGGAAGTTGAAATATTTCCTGCATTCTGATATAATCAAGAAATCTTGATGGCAGGGCAGCAAGATATACCTGTTTCCATAACAGGTTCTTAGAGTCTTTGACTTCATAGATCCTCTGCATCCAGTCTCTATGAAAGTCATCATATTGGGACATCTTATGGCACTTTAAGTTCATCAAAATAACTTCATTTTTATCAGCAATCTCAGTTTCACTTCCACACCAATGTTCAAGAATCATTGATGTAAGTGCGCCAATCATATTGCTGATGACTGTGCCATCTGGATTATGAATTATATCTCCTTTCTCATCTTTAAGAACTTCAACTTCCATTGTTTCAATGAGCTTAGGATAGGATTCTGTCTCCCACCACCTGAGGAGTGTCCCTGTAAAACATTGGATAATAGTTCTGCAAGCATCTATTTCACTTTTGCCTCTAAGATACATGAGTTTGTATTCTGTATACATTAGATCTATCATATGTCGGATCTAACCAACACTCATGTTATCTATATTCCATTCTCGATGAGATTCTGGAAAAAAGATGTGAGCTTCAGGAAGCTTGCCTTTGCCCTCAAGGTCTGGTGCTGAATATCTAGTGAACCTATGCTCCAGAGATTCATAGATAGGGAGAATTTGTGTTTCTTTTTTCTTTCCCTTTTCTTCCTCTTCATTTTTTTCCTTGAATAAGGATGCAATGGTTATTCTGTCTGTATGCTTTGCTTCTGAAGAAGAGGCTACTTCTTTAGGAAAGAGTAAAGGAAACCTGTTGATATTTTTAACAGGGTCTTGAATCTGGATACTTCTTTTGACTAAAAAGGAGTTTGGGACTGGTTTCTCTATTTTTGACTGACTCATTTGTCAACTTTTTATTTTAAACTAGTAATAAGATTTTTAGTTGAATCTAGATTATCAACTAATTTTTCTTCAACTCCATCTAATTTTGTCAAAGATTCTCTTGTATAAGAAGAAATTAAACTTGAATCAAACTGTAAATTATTCAAACATTTATTTCTAGCATTAAGAGATACTTCCACAATATCAAAATGTTCCTTGACTTCGGTAGATTTTTCAACATTCATTTCCAAGCCTTTTATTGCAGTATTTGTCCAGTTAAGTTGTTCACTAGCTTTTTGAATTCTTCCATCAGTGCCTAGAGCATTATTGTCTTTCTGGACTAAAGGAATAGCCTTGGCTGCATTTTGAATTTCTCCTAAGACAATCCCTTTATAAGGAGGAAAACTCATAGGTGTTTCAACTTTAGACCCATCTAGTGCAGTCTAGGCATGTTTAGAGGTACTGGAGGATCCAGTTAGAACATGTAATGGGCAAATGTTATCCTTTCATGAATAGAAATATATCCAAGTATTAGAGGTGTCCATATATCTTTTCCAGGCCTATGACAACTCTTTCTTTTCATGGGGAGTATATGTCTGATCAAATTCATCATCTTGAGGATTAGTGTATAGATCCCAATTTAGCATGGCTTTCATCCATGCTGCACTAATATCTGTCTTCAGGCATCCATCCATGAGAGAATATAATTTGTGCATTTCCATTACTACAGGATTTTTGCAGTCAGAAGGAACAGAACGAAATATGCATTCTGGAATCAGGCCATTAGCTTGTTCAAGGTATCCCAAACCATATCTGGGCTTGGCTAGTCTCATTTGGCACATCATTTCTGTCATCCTTGGATTTTCATCTTCTAGTGTGACAATTTCACGAATCATGAGCACATGGTTTGGATCTTGCTCATGAGGAAAAGGAATATCAACACATTTAGGATTTGGGCAAGGACTGATAGATGTGGATGGAGGTGAAATATCAGATCTAGGATTATGGTTTGAATGGATATTGGATTCAGCTAAGGTAAGCAGATTTACCAACTCTTGACATTCTGGGCATTTAACTTCCAGAGAAGAATAATTTACAAGTTGAGCTATATCAACCAAAGAAGTATGTTTACAAAAAGACGAAGTAGAACAAGCAGTATCTACTGTACAAGGATCTCTGTAATATTTAGATGATTTACAGGTAGCTTCTATTCTTCTGCGGTCAATGGTGGATCTGCGAGGAAAAGAAATAACAATAGAGTTTGGATTTTCTATGATATTTGCAGAGGTAATATTTCTTGGCATTAATGGCTTAGGATTATTAACAACCCAGTGTTCTGGAAAAGTCAGGTGTTCCCATTTGATGGTCATATGCTCAACTTTCTGGTTTTTGGCATCTGTGAGAACGACTGTACTGGACTTTGATTCACGGCTGGGTGCATGGCGGATGGCTGGCCAAAGGGTATTAGTATGTCTGAAACAAGCTTTGACCTGGATACCTAAGTTATTTCTCTTTTTCTTCATATCGAAACCATTAGTCTGTATTTGGAGCTGGAGGATCTCACTTATGGTTTCATCAAAAGTATATACATAGAAATTTGGAAAACAGTCAAAGTAGACTAGTCCATCAGAAAAAGGTGCAACAATTCCGCCGATTAATGAATCTATGTACTTATTGTGTGTGAGATCTCTTACAATGGCTAGCACAAAAGTTTGTAATCCTTTATGGATCAAAGGATTGATTCCTACCCTAATGCATCCTAAGTGCAAATAGTTTGTTTTCAACCTCTTTGCTTCGGCCTATAATTCTTTAGGATTCAACAGAGAAATAGTCTGGATATAGTCGGCATTTTCCTGTATCTGACTAACAGACTCTTTAATACTTATTCTAGTTGAGGCTCTTAAATGAAACATAGACAAATCACTATAGACTTGTGAAGGGTCTATGGCAGGCAGTGCCCACCTGGCAGAAGGTTGGGGTTCTTCATATTCAAGTTTAGCGGAATTTAGTACTCGACTTGAACTTGATGCAAACATATCCCGTAAAGGGTTTTCTCCAATCTCAGATTCTTTCTCTTCAATCTCTCGGAAAGAAACAGACTTTTGGAAAGGTTCCATTCTGAATATGAGTAAGAGTTTTTGAATACCGACCTTATGAACCAGACGTTACTGGCTCTGATACCAATTTTGAGCAGGGGCTCATGTCACAAGCTTGCTACTTGCTAAGTCTCTTCGTTCTGACTCTGAAACCAACTCATGATGAACTAGTGGTGAACCTACTCAGAACTTTCACGCTTCTATGGCTTTTTCAATGGCTTCCTCGCCTAACACAGCCTTGGCGTCCCTTCGTTCCTTTGGCAAACTTCCTGCGAACTTCGAACGAAGATACAGAGGCAAATACTACCTTAGCAGACAATTTTTGATGCACAGACAATGTATTCAGATGAAATGTATACTCATTTTATTGCAGAATGTATGCAAAGATTACAGAGAGAATAGATCTTTAGAGAAGCTTCAAAAGAATCAGGTAAGAAACCCCTATTCATTGACGCATCTTATGAAAGGAATACAAATCATTTCAAAGGCATCATCAGAAGCCTAGACAAGTGAGATCACTCACTTTGGGGGAGGTAAACAGAGAAATTCATTATCTCAAGACAAATTTCTCAGATAAAAATTCAAATTGAAGAACTCCAAAAAGGAAAAAAGGTGGCAGGAGATGAAAGCCAACCATGGGATACTGCTCAATATAGCAGTAATTAAGAAATTCAAATTGCTGAAGGGGTGAAGGATCCAAGTTTTGGATTCAAAGACATGAGATTATTTACAATCTCCTATCAGCAACACCATGTCAAGGTGAATATCTTCATCAAAGGGAAAATATTCAAGATGACTGCACTTCTTGACTCAGGAGCAGATATTAATATCCTCAATATGAAAAATATTCCAGCCAAATACTGGACTACTGTAGAAAGGACAATTGTTGGTTTAGGCAATAAAAGGTTGCAATATGAAGTACCAGAAGCTTCATTGTGTTTTGACACTCACTGTGTCTATCTAAAATTTTCAGTAGCTGATATACCAGTAGATTGCATACTAGGAAATTTTTTCCTAGCAGCAGTAGAACCACATGGGTCCCTCAGGCTCAAAGGTGGGAAAGCTAGATATTTTATCTCTGTCCCTACATCAAAGGGAACCAGAAAGAAAATTGAGCTTCCTTATATTTCACATCCCAGAATTTCCACGATGGTCCAAATAGCACAAAATCTGGATAAAGCTGAAGCTCGGTTATCAGATCTGAAAGATCTAAAATCTACTCTGCGAGTAGAAGAACAGCACAAAATGCCACAGATTAAAAGAAATATTGAAGAGCTGAAGAAAGAAATTGAAGAGGATTGTTGCTTAGAAGAGCCAAATTCTTTCTGGCACCGAAAGCATCACACTGTTGGGATCCCTTACAAGGAAGGATACACAGGAAAACCTTGTAAGAGCCGAGCCATCCCAATGAGCAAAGAATACAGAGATCTTTGCCAAAATGAAATCCAACAGCTCCTAAATAAAAGGTTGATCAGAGAATCTGACAGTCCCTGGAACTGCTATGGGTTCTATGTAAACAAGCGAGCTGAACAAATCAAAGGTATTCCCAGACTGGTCATAAATTATAAACCTCTGAATACAGTCCTAGTTGATGATACTTATCCAATTCCCCATAAAGGTGATCTAATCAGGAGGATAGCAGGAGCCAAAGTCTTCTCCAAGTTTGATTTAGAAGCAGGATTTTGGCAAGTGGCCATTACTGAAGAAGACAAGTTTAAGACCGCTTTCAGTATACCAACCGGACATTACGAATGAAATGTCATGCCTTTTGGACTAAAAAATGCTCCATCAAAATTTCAGAAGGTAATGGACAATATTTTTAGACCATATTTTGATTGGTTGATCGTATACATTGATGATGTGTTAATATTCTCAAGGACTATTCAAGACCATTTTAAACATGTCCGTATATTCAAGCATCTGGTCAACCATAATGGTCTTGTGCTTAGCAAAAAGAAGATAGAGGTTTTTCAAACCACCATCAAATTCCTAGGCCATACAATCTGTAATGGCGAGATTTCGCTGCAACATCATGCATTATAATTTGCAGATAAATTCCTGGATGTAATCACAGAAAGAAACCAACTGCAGAGGTTCTTAGGCTGCTTAAATTATGTCAGCAATTTCTATCAAGACTGCGCCAATGACAGAAATATACTAAATCAGAGGCTGAAGAAGAATCCTTCTGAATGGAGTCTAGTACATACAGCAGTAGTCAAGAACATTAAAGCCAAGGTAAAATCTTTACCTATATAATATGTCGCTGATGACCTTGCACCTAAAATTGTTGAATCAGATGCAAGCAACATTGGATGGGGTTGAATTCGTAAGCAAAAGGTTGGAAAGACAGAACAATTAGTACAATTTGCTTCAGGTGTGTGGAATCCAGCCGACCTGAACTACTCCACTATTGAAAAAGAAGTGAAAGCAGCATGGAACTGCATCAGCAAGTTCGAGGTTTATCTTATCAATAAACCCTTGCTTCTTAGAACTGATGCATCTGCTCTGTAGAAAGTCCTGACAAAGGACATTAAGAAAGCTGGAGAAGCTAAGTTTGCCAGATAGCAAGCTTTATTTGCAAATTTTGATTTTCAGATAGAGCACATTAAAGGAAAAGATAACAATCTGCCAGATTTCTTAAGCAGAGAATACATAGAAGAGAAAGATCATGTCACGATGATCATCACTGAGTGGGACCAGCAGCAGAAACAAGAAGTCTTGAGGACTATCCCAGATGACCAAGACTGGGAAACATACAAAAACAATTGGAGACCCACATGGCAGCTGCGAAACACAAAAGTCCTAGATGCTAATTTGTAGCCCCACACTGACATCCAGCACTTTGTAACTGAAAGAAAAGTGTACCCTAAGGGTCGCAAGTGGATCCATGACATGATATACGATAAAGCTAAAAGAGATGCTGGGATTGCACATCAAGCCCTCGAACAAAGCTTTCATGATATTGCTGGCATTTGGTGCCATGGAGGACGCAGTATGGGCATCTATGAAAAATACTTTTGTATTTATCGGACCAGGGATATTTGGAATGAGGAAGGTCATTGGCCGGTCCAGCCATGTGCAAGATGGTCCAGAAATGATCCCAAGATCATTTTTCCTAACACTGTCTATGATTTTGCAGGTTATAAAAGATTATGGTGGGAATTCCTTAATGTCGACGACAAAGAAGAGACTCATTATACAAAGTTGAAATTTAGCACATTAGCAGCTTCCCAGAGAAATCAACAGTGCCAGTGGTTTCAATATTGGTGGAATGACTATGGAGTGTGCAGAACTGCTATGGACCCTGTGTACCATGAAGAATATGAAAGAAAATACTGTGAATGGTGCCCTGAACATGGAATTGGAGAAAGTTTTCATACCATTTATAAAACTGTCAAAGAAATGATAGTTAAGGAGTGGGATCCATTTCATAGAATAAATTATTCACTCCAAGAATATATGAGGCAACATCTAGAATGATTAGTCTTAACCAAAGTACAGCATCAAATTATCTTAGGGAAGCCAATGATAGTCCGCGGGATTTACACCAAAGCCTGTGATGACTTACTGTATAGAAGAGATAGATTCCATAATTTAACCATATTTTGATCATTGTAATATGTACCAATCACAAGGGCTTAATTGTGGCCAGTTTCACGTGAGCTTTGCTGTTCCAAAGCATTCACTGTGTAAATATTCTTTTCTCGTGGACTTTTATGAAAAAGTATCCACTTTGTTCAGTCAACCCAATGCTTGATGGGGCCCAATCCTTCCTATGGGCTTTTACGGAAAAAGCATCCACTTTGTTTTGGTCGGCCTAGTGCGTGGGGCCTAGAAATAATGTTAATCTCAGATAGAAATCTACCAGTACGATTTACTTTGGCGTTACCTGAAAGCAACTATTCCATCCTTTGGACTGGAATCTTTGTGCAGACGTCGTCTTAGTCTTATCTGAAAGTATTGATTCCTTCCACTTTTAGGACAAGTCATGGATGTCCTATAGTGAGGTTTGTCCCCCCCCTCATTTCCTATATAAGGAGGGTATGGCTCATTACCAAGGCATCGGCATTTAGAGTTTCATAGAGAGTCAATCTGAGTTTTGTGTCTGAGTCAAGTATCTCTCCTGCTCTGCATCTGTGGACATTACGTCTGATCTTCTTGCACCACGAGAAGAACTCAAGTCCTTAGGTGATTTGGAAGCCTGCGCATCAGTGTGCTCGGCACTGGTGAGAACCTAAAGTGGCTGAATCATTTAGAGAGTCTATCAGTCTGTAAATGCGTCTGGTCTGAATCTGAGGCAGAGTCTATCTATCGCCACGAAGCCTTCGGTATTGCTTGTTCCTTGAGAACGGCATAAGTCTGATAAATGCGAAGATAGTCGAATCTCTGTAAAGATCTATTCTCTCTGCAATCTTTGCATACATTCTGTAATAAAATGAGTATACATTTCATCTGAGTACATTGTCTGTGCATCAAAAATTGTCTGCTAAGGTAGTAGTTGCCTTTGTATCTTCGTCCGAAGTTTGCAAGAAGTTCGCCAAAGGAACGAAGGGATGCCAAGGCTGTGTTAGGCAAGGAAGCCGTTGAAAAAGCCGCAGAAGCGTGAAAATTCTGAGTAGGTTCACCACTGGTTCATTAGGAGTTGGTTTCAGAGTCAGAACGAAGAGACTTAGCAAGTAGCAAGCTGAGAAACATAGTATCAATACATTTATAAATAAATCATGAACCACATTTAAGAAATCGATTTCACAATTACCTAACAAAAAATCAGAAAATTCATCAACCTAATTGAATTAAGAAAAGCTCCGATTTAACAAAAAATTCAGAAAAATCATCAACCTAATTGAATAGCCTTATTAATTGAGCTTTGGATTATTTTTAAGGACTTTCTAATGACTTTCATATTCAATAGAGAATCATATGTTTTATAAAAGGTGGGCCACTTCATAAAAAATAATACTCTTTCCATTTTCTTACATTGGGAAGGAAAACATATTTTTCTTACATGAGGGCGATTTATGATGCACCAAATGGTGGGGAATAACATATCTTAGTTGCAAATATATCTTTTTATGGTTAGAGGATGGTTAGATTTTACAACGTATTTAGTGCTAATTGTATTTAACATGATTTCATAACGTTATTAAGCATAAAGAAAAAAAATAAGTGTGAGGATACACAATGAACAATAAGTTTTCCAATATTAAGTTCATAACATTAAAAGTAAACTATGATTATGATTGTTGAGGAGAATTCTTCAACATGTTTGTATTATTTTTCTGGTAGGAATTTTATAATAGTAGAGGATTAAAATTAATTAATCTCGAAAATATAGATTAAGGGAAATTTTAGGGGTGAAATTTCGCCAAAATGCTATTTTTTTAACATTTTATGAAAAAATATTGGCACATTTGGTTAAACATTTGTCTATTGTTTACATATATATGATTAAATGGATGATATTCACTAAAAATTTACCAATTTTAATAGTAAATTACATGTTTTTAATTGTGTTAGACCAGGAGGTAACTCCATAATGTGAATTGTGATTTTACATTAATATTGCTTATGGATATATACATGGAGGGAGAGACTCTTGGGCTTCAGCTCCCAATGTCTCTTCATATTCCTATTCTCCTTATTTACTATTTACATTATTTTACATATATTCACCCTATCCCAATGATTTGGTATCAACATTACCCCCCTTAATCTGAAGGGATGTTGGTGAGTCCAAGCATTGTTCTGAATCTTTCGAACTTTTCTCTTCCAAGCGCTTTAGTGAATATGTCTACAATCTTCTCATTTGTGGAACAATGGCGTAGATGGATTGTCTTGGCCTCAACATGATGTTGAATCAGATGTGTTGTGCAAGCTCCTCCCAGGGTCCACAAGAGTTCTCCTTCACTCTGATCAGCTCACCCACCTCCCAATGGAAACAAGTAAAGATGGTAATCTCTCCTCACAAGCTCTCACAAGGAAGTCCTAATTCCAGCAGCATCTACCCTTAGGAATGTTCAGCTTTCAACCTCCCTCCCTCTGGCCCAATGCCTGTATTTATAGTGCTCTAGAGGAAGTTAATTAGCTCCACCATGGATGGGATAAGCCCCTCTTTCAATGGGATAGGCTCCCCTCTTCATGGGATAAGTTCCTCTTTCTTTGGATACATGAACCATCTGGAGGCGCTTCATACACATCAAACAAGCTTCTAGAATGCTCTAGAAATGACCACAAGTAACTTTTTTAAGATGAAACTCGCGCCTTTTGACCTTTACAGGGGTACGCACCCACCCCTTTACATACAGAGCGTACAAGTACGCAGGTATTGTGAACTTGGGTTGCGTACACGCAGGTAAGGCTAAGAGAAACTGCGTACCAGAGATAATTGACTTTAAATGAATTTTCTCTTCTTTTTGGAGTTTGACATGAAGAGCAGAGGCATGAGACTTGCCAAGGAGGATAGTATGACAGTGGATGGAGCCATACTAACTGCAAATAGTCATGGTGACATTTTTTAGTGTAACAAGATGGTATTTTTTGTTGATGTTCTTCATTCGATCATGGAACTTTGGGTTCTTATCCAACTTTATTGCAGACGTGTTGTCAATCATGAGTGGAGTTGAATGCACTTGTTTCACCTACAAATCTTCCAAAATTTTCCTGAGCCACACTATTTCCTTTGTTGCTTTAGCCACTACCACATATTCTGCCTCTGTTTTGGAATCTGCTTGAACTGATTGTTTGCGTGACCTCCAGGAGACAACTCCTAATCCAAGACTCATAACATAACCTGGAGTAGATACCCAAGTTTCTTTGTCTGCGTCGAAGTTTGAATCAGAGTATCCAATCAAGATGAATTCGCCCACCTGTGTATACTTGAGTCTAAAGTCTTGAGTTCCCTTCAAGTACTTTAAAACGATTTTTGTAGCTGACCAATGTCCCTCACAAGGCTTTTGCATAAACCTGGAGAGGACTCCAACAACAAATGAAATGCCCGGTCTAGTAGTAGTAAGGTAGTTGAGACTTCCTACAAGTTGTCTATACTTTGTTACATCTTGAAATTCTTTTCCTTCAATGGATGTGAGCTTCAAGTTCTATTCCATTGGAGTAGTCAAAGGATTTCACTCAGCCATGCCAAACCTATTCAATAGATCTCCAATGTACTTCTTCTGAGAGAGGAATAATAATTTCAGATGTTGAGTTAATTCAATACCAAGATAGTAGTGAACATAGCCCAAGTCAGTAATTTCAAAACATTTCCTCAATTCCTTCTTTATGGATGCAATGTAGCTCCCATTATTCCCTGTCATCAAAATATCATCTACATACACCACAAGATATACAACTGTTTTTCCAACTTTCTTAACAAATAAAGTTGCATCATCAAGATCATAATGTTTGAAGTTGAGTTTGAGAAGATGCTCAATTAACTTTTCATACCAAAGTCACGATGCTTTCTTGAGGCCATACAAGGATTTCACTAGCTTGCATACCTTTTGTTCTTGTCCCTTCACAAAAAATCCTTCTAGTTGGGAGATAAAAACACTCTTTCAGATCTCCATTCAAGAAAGCAGTTTTTAAATCCATTTTATGGAATTTCCAACCATGTTGAGCTTCCAAGGCAAAGAGTATCTAAATGGTAGCCCATTTTTTTGTGGGGGAAAAGGTCTCCTCATAATCGACCCCTTCTTTCTGTGCTAAACCCTTTGCCACAAGCCTAGCTTTATACTTTTCAAGTGAGCCATCAACTTTATACTTGTTATCGTAGACCCACTTGGATCCAATTGATTTGGTTCCCAATGCAGGATCAACCAGATTCCAAATGCCATTCTTTATCAAGGAATCAAACTCTTTTTGCATCACTTCTTTCCATTCATCATGAGAAGATTCTTCTTTGAAAGAATTTGGTTCAAAATATGTAGACAGATTCAGTTCACAATCATAAGAAACATCCATATCAACAGGTAAATCAGAATCGTCTACGTCACCTCCATTTCGCCTGATTGAATTTCTTATTCTTGTATTTCCAACCTTATCAGGATGAACACTTTCAAGTGTATTTGTCAACCATTTTGGAGGACCTTTCTGAGATGTACCAGGCTTCTCAGTTGACTGAGTTGGGACTGAATCAAGATTGAATCTCCCAATTCTTTCAATCACATCACTTAAACTGTCATTAGTGGCTAGAGCTTCACGCGGGGGAGAGAGTGCTTCAGAAGAAGATTCCACATATTGATCCAGTATAGGAATCCTCCCTTCAAGATGTGGAATTTGATTATCCAATTCTTGAAACTACGAACCTATCCAAGCAATCAAGTTGTTTTTCAACAATGTTGTCAGCCTTGGAAGATTCGAGAAAGATCACATATCTAGATACAACAAACTTCTTATTAACTTCATCATAGAGACAATATGCTTTGGAGGTATTTGAATACTTGAAGAAGATACACTTACGACTCCTTACACGAGGTTTGTTTCTTTGGTCCTTTGGTATCAAGACATAACAGGAGGAACCAAAGACCATGAGATGCTTTACCAAAGGAATGTGGTCATACCACATTTCATAAGGAGTTTTGATTCTAATGGAATTAGATGGACACCTATTCTTTACATATACAACACATAGAACTGCATCATCCACATCAATTTTACATTCTTGAAAAGCATCATGGAACGTACCATATTTAAGATTGTGATGTTCATTCTTTGATTTACTCTGTTCTATTGGGGATTATAAGGCACAATTGTTTGATGTTTGATCCCATGCTGGTGAAGATAGTTTTCAAATTCATTTGAAGTGTATTATTTTCCATTATCAGTGTGAATAGAGCCAATATGAGATTTTTCATCACTTTCAATCCATGTATGAAATTTCTTGAATGTTTGAAAAGCATCATATATGTTCTTCAATAAATAAACCCATAACATTCTGGTGTAGTCATCAATAAATGTCATCACATATGTATTTCCATTTTCAGAAGGAACATGCATCGGGCCGCATAAGTCTGAATGAATGAGTTCAAGTTTTCTATGTTCTCTGGAATGTGAATCATAAAAATATTGTTTTCTATGCTTTCCTAGAATACAAGCATCACATTCCATAAGTTTCTTAGGAATTGTAGGCAAACCAGTAACACCATTTTTCTTCAACATACGAAGGTTGTCATAATTTAAGTGTCCAAATTTAGCATGCCATAAAAGACTTGATGGAAATGTACCTTCATCATAATGAGAACTGTTTGAGAATTTGTGTGCATGAGCAGAGGTACCTTGTAGCTTCAGAAGTCTTTCTTCGTCTATCCCCGTCATGACAAGTGAGTGATCTGATTCTTTTCTGACCTCAACCTTGCCATCAAACATATGAATGGAGTGTCCTTTCTAGTAGATGTGGACCAAGGACAACAAGTTTCTCCTCATGTTCGGGAGATATAAAACATCATGTAGAAGAAAGTGTGGAAGACCAAACAGTTTGATCCTGATTATGCCTAGCTCTGATGGCTTGAGTTTTGATTTGTCTACAAGTATACTACTCCATCAACATTGTCAGTAAATTCTTCAAAAAATATCTTCTAAAATTCATGTGGCAAGTTGCTCCTAAATCAAGCAACCAATCATTTTTCCAAGAAGCGAGTGAAGCATTAAACAAGCCTTCAATTACTCTAATGTTCCAATATGCCACAACGTAGTGAACAGATTCGGGTGCTTTACCTTTCTCTTTGTCATTGGTTTTACCTTTGGCTCATTTATTCCCTGCTCAATTCTGTCCCAAGGAAACTTACATGTGGATGCATCATGTTCATGTCTATTGCAACGTATGCAATGAAGATAGTATTTTTCTCCTTGGAAATGTTTGCCCCCCTGTCTCTAAAATTTCTTCTTTGTCTTCCTCTTTGGCCACCTCTTCCTCTAGAAGAATCTTGAGCATGATTATTCTCTCTATGTGCAAGACACACAACTTCTTCAGAAGACTAAGGAGTTGTCTTCTTCCCAAAATCCTGCTCTCTCTGAAAACTTCTTCTCAAGGGATTCAAAGGTAATCTCCTTGAGGTGTCCACTTGCTTGCAATGGATCAAAATAATTTGAATAAGTGGGATATAGTGCCTTGACATAAGCTATGAGAGGAATGTCTATTTGAATACCAGTGGTTTTGATATCATGCATAATAGATCTTACTTCTAATTCTAAAGCAATAGGGTCATCATTTTTTAATTCAAGGCTGAAAAATTTAATCATCAATTGGAAAACTTCAAGTTCAGAGTGTGAGTCATAGAGTTCCTTCAACTTCCATAAGTCTTAGAAGGCATTTGAAAATGGTGAAATATGGCACTCACCTCTTTCTTTACAGATGTTGCAATCAAGGCATAGGCATTTCTATTCTTATTTTCCCAAATGGAGATCTCATTATCTAAGCTGAGCTTTGCAGGTTCAACATCTCCTTCTCCTACACAAACTCGCTTCCACAACTCATTGAAAATGAGAGTGTGTTTTATCTTCCGTGACCATTTTGGATAGTTCTCTTTCATAGAGAGCACTAATCCAATTATTGATATCAGTGAATGTATCTTAAAAATTGTGTATTATCTAAAAAATATACTTTGCTCCAATATATATATATATATATATAAAATTGCACTCCTAGTGGTAAAAAAATGAAGTTTTGGTGTAAAATTGTAATCTTATATATATGAGACAGAGGTAATATTTGGGGTAGGTGGTATGTGGGGGAGGGAGTATATGGGGAAGGTAGTATGGGAGGGGGAGGGAGCATATGGCTAAGGTCGTATGTAGTTATATATTAAAACTGTGTGGTCAATAGACATTGGTTGACAGGGAAAATTTTAAGAACCACCCTATATTTATATGTATAATAAATGGGCTAATCCCCATGATACATAGGGAAAATGGGAGGCGATTTTATCAATAATATAATATGTATATATAATTTTTTTGGCGAATCTCTCACCAGATTATATTATCTTGTATAGTGATGGAGAATCTTTCACTGAATTATAAAATCTTGTAAGATCTTGGCAAATCTTTACTGAATAATAAAACATTGTGAAGTCTTGGCGAATGTTTTGTTAAAGTATGAAACCATATATGATAATAAGAAAACATATTCATTAAATTGTAATATACTAACATACATGTTTGGAAAAAAGAAACATAATTTTCTCTTCCTGCAAACAATGTTCCAAGTTTCAGTGGCAGTGTTTGTCAAGGTTCTTACAATACACTCTTTCATATCCTTCTATTAGTTTTGATAATATTCGACAACAAAGTTCTTGTAGGTGTTGATATTGACCATGAGTTCTGTCAAGGTAGGAGAGATTAATCTTTTCTCTACAACTTTTGTCAAGCTACCACTTTTTTCAAGTTATCAAATTTCTTTCTTATTCCATAGACTCCAACTGCGAGATAAAAAAAAAAAAAAAAAAAACACATCAAGTTTGTTTACCCCAACACGCCAACAAGTAGCAAGCCCCAACTATATTATATAAGAAAGTATTAGGTATCCCAAAGGCTTCAAGAGGATAGAATTGAAAGAAATGACCATTGTGAGAAGCCTTCCAATCAATATATGAATATATAAATGTAGATTTATTATTATTTTAATTGGAAATATTCAATTAAATAATAAAATTTAATTAAGTCTCTCCCAATCTAAATTTCTTATTAGCATAATTCACTACCCTCATACATCTCACATTTTTTAACAGCGTTGTAACATGTAGATTAATTTCCTTTTTGGTGAACAATATCCACCTTTTAGGAAAATATGGTGCAGTGGCTCCAACCCCTACAGATCATTAGGACAAACTAAGAATAGCACAGAAGATGAAAGGTTGTACAAACAAACTTATTTTTCAAACAACTAATCCAACATCAATACCTAAACTTTTTCATGAAGATATCATATTGAGAATGTTTGAAAAATTGTGGGAAATCTTCTGCGAGGGTGATGTGGAAAGAGTGATAAGGTTTCACTGTTTTGAATTTTTTTTGTTAAATCAGAAAAACCAATATTAATGGAGATATTGGTTTTACTAAATTTTTTGAAGTGACTAAATGTAGGTTTAACCATTCACCTTAAGATGTTTTACAATATAATTTCCTAAGTCTATTTAATATCTTCATTATCATAAAAACCAACCTATATCCATCTTAACTCCACATCTACCACTCTTAGAGGGATGAAATCTATTTATCCCTTTGAGCACTTGGTAGACCCAGAATTAAGATGGATCTAAGATGATAGAATTTCTCATTTAAATAGTCTATGCTCACATGAATACCATGGTATTACCATGGGTCAATACCATGGGCTATCATAAACCTGGAGCTTAAAAATTACTATTAGTAATTTATAAAAAATAATAAAATTAATAATTGATTTTTATTTTAACCAAGTTAAAATGTTTAACATACATTAAATTCCAACATCCATTTTTACTCTTGATCCACCAAGCCCGAGAGGGATCAAATATTTTTTCACTCTATGCTAGTTTGCATATCACGATATTTGATCCCTCTCGGGGCTTAGTAGATTATCCCTCTCGGGGCTAAGTAGATCTAGAGTAAATATGGATCTATGATGGTTTAATTCCCCCCTTTAAATAGGCTACATTCCACGTGAATACCATGGGTCAATACCATGTGCCATTTTTATTTTTATTAATACTAATATTAGGGTTAATAATGTTTTTTTGCATGGTATTAATAATAATCTAGCCCATGGTATTTGGCCCATAGTATTTTTCCCATAGGTTTCACCTAAATATAACGCAATTTTTGAGTGTTCGTAAATATAAGGTGACTTATGGAGTAAATATAAAAACATATTTTATTTATTTACCATACCTCTCGTTTATTTATATTTTTATTAATTTATCATACCTCTTTTACAAATATGGTATTTGGCCCATAGGATTCACTTAAATAAAACCTCTTTTTTGAGCCTTCATAAATAGAAAGAGGGTTATGGACTAAATATAAAAAGAGGTTTTATTTATTTACCATACCTCTAGTTTATTTATATTTTTATTTATTTTATTTATTTACCATACCTCCACTTTATTTATATTTTTATTTGTTTACACCCTTGCATGTATATAAGGTGACTTATGGAGTAAATATAAAAATGTTTTATTTATTTACCATACCTCTCATTTATTTATATTTTTATTAATTTACCATACCTCTTTTATAAATATGGTATTTGGCCCGTAGGATTCACTTAAATAAAAACTATTCTCGAAAATTAGGGCGAATGGAAGGTTGTAACTCCTAATTTCAAGGGCTAAATTTACCTTTTTTACCCTCTCCCTTAAAAGAAGGTGGGCTAACCTCCATACCTAATTTTTTTATAAAATAAAGTTGAGGCGATTTGTAAAAATGTACTATGATACAAAATATTCGCCCACTAAAAATTTAAAACCCCTTAATTTCGCCAAAGAGCGGAAATTCGCCCCTAAAATTTTCCATGTTGGTTGACCAACGTATGGTGGATTCGAGTGGGAGCGGAGTGGTATGGAGGAGAGTTTAATGACAGTGCATATAGGGGACATCATAGATAGCGTATAGGGGTCAGCATAGACATTGTATAGGGGATAACATAGACAACATAATGGGATAGCATATTACATGAATGGGAGTGGTATTGCAACTCTGTTGTCGACTAGGAGAAGGAGGTTTGATGCCATTGAGGAGGAGGTTTGATGTCGTTGTCAGAGTATGGGAGAAACACAACTCTTTTGTCGACGAGGAGGAGGAAGTTTGATGTTGGGGAGTCTCTCTATTACGTTGGACACACACATGACCAAGTAGTGTGGTATTATACTGAGAGATAAAACACAACAACATAGTGGAGTAGTGTGGGATAAAACACAGTAACACAGTGGAGTGGGAGGATCGGGTTTGGTGGTATGCTTCAAGCAGTGGAGAAATTTTTCATACCATAGTGTTCAACGTAAGATACACAACAAACATACCAGTCACGCACAATAAGTAAATCCTATTGATCTGGGTTTTCATTGATGTCAATTTAGCATTGGAAAATATTCTTGACATGCCAGAGGATGACTATAACTCATGTTTGATAAAGATGTCAAGACACCTTGATGATCTAGAAAATCTTGATGACTTATGTGACATACATATGATGACATGTCCTACCTCCAATGATCTTGATGAAAAACAGATGATGACATGAAAAACCTCTGGTGATCCTTATAATGGAAGACTACATGATGTAGCATATGTTTGACGACATATCATTTATGATATGGTGACCCTGTGATGAAGAAGGCAAGGACATGTTGAAGAAGGAAAATGACCTTACCTCCAATTTTGCTCCAATAAATGACTAGTCACATTAAAAAATATCTTTTACTACCTTAGAGGAAGAAATTCTCTATGAGACCTTCACCATCCTTTAGAGCATATTTTTAGCTTTCCAATGAGCTATTACTTGGCCCGAAACTGCAAATAGTTTGAGAGATATTAATTTTTTAAGTTAGGAATATTAAGTTGGTCCTTAAGTCGACCTGTGATAGGCCTCTCATGTCATTCACCTTCAAATTGACGTGTCCCTTCATATTTTAAGCGAAATCACTATATTTATACAGTTCGGATTGCATTTCTTGTCATCAGTTTCGGTGATCATTTCAAAGAAGGAGCACAGAAGGCCAAGGAGGATGTTATAGAATATAGTTTGGGAAAATACTCTCTGTGATTAGGATTCCTCCATTACAACAGTAGACAAGTGTGAGAACAGTTTTATGTGCTAGTGTAGAACTCGACTACAGTCTATATCACAATCCTAAGGAAGCTGAAACCTTGGCAGTGACATCTATGGGATCTTGGTGAAGAACCTCAGATTAAACTCAGAAAGTGAGGAAGGATCTTAGACTAGGCATAAAATTGAAATACCAGACCTTAGAACAAGCCCAGACGTGGAGATCAAGTCACATACCAAGTACAAAAGTAAAGTATAGGCCTCAGAATTGTAGAACAAGCAATATTTTTTCACCTGTAATATCTTTTTGAAGATAAATTAGAACTTGTGCAAAATTCCTCTACTACAGAGAATTAGATTGTTAAAGATATTTGGTATTTTCTCTTGTGAACAAATCTGAGTTGGAAACAAAGTCCTAGAATTGTTTGAGAGATAGTGTTGGATTGACTTATAGTAAAGTCTTCTAGCAGACCTTTGTTGGAGGGACATAACTTAGATTTTTTTACAGTGAAAACTCTCTTGAAGAAATTGGTTAGATGCACAATTTTGAATTTGTCTTGGAAGCACAATATTAGCTTTGTTTTTGCATAACCATTGAAGGCTTGTTTAAGTCTTGACACAACCTGTTGAAGAACATTCTCTAGAGAAGTCTAAATTATTTAAAGACAGTTGTTTGGCTCACTTGAAGACTTGGAAGAAAAAGACCAACTGTGTTTGAAGACCTATTTGGATAGAAATGTTGAATTATTGAGCTCTCTTGAAGCATATTTTGAAGGCTTATTGCAATAGGCTGATAAAGAATTCTTGAAGGCATTGTTTGGACAAAACCTTAGAGCAACATAATGTATACATATTGAAAAAGTCCTAGAAGTAGCTAGAAGTAGACTTCGGTTGGAAGTTACTTTGGAACATTTTCATGACAGCAAATTGAAGGATCATAGTTGGAACTTGTGAAGTTTTTCTTTGAAGACTAATCTTGGTATACCCGATTTGAATATTGTTTGAAAGAAGTCCATCAAACATTGTTTTGAAGATATTTTGAGGTAGTATATCTTGAAATGGATTTGTAGCTTCCTTAGGGATATTCTTGAGCATACCTTGTAGAGTCATCTAGAATCCCATTGAAGACATCTTGAGGGATTCTTAAAGACATTTGGAAGACTTGTAGAAGTTGTTCCTAAAGGCACCCTTGGAGATGATGATACATTGAAGATGTCATGAGGTGACCTTGAAGAAGTTTTTCTTGGATAACATGAAGAGCAGTGGTGACACCTTCATGTCAAGAACAAGGTTGTCTTTGATGACGAGACATGGGGACTAAAGTGAAGGGATAGCTAAAGATTGATAGGGTTCATTGATGAAGACATTGGGATCCGTGAATTATAACCAAATATATCTTAACAAAGTAAAGCTAACGATTGGAGCCCTAGAGGATCGGAGTCCTCAAGAAACCAGGTCGGAGCCTGAACCGTAAATAGGGTTGGATCCCTTGAGGTTGGAGCCTTGGAAGTCCAAGTCAGTGCTTGGCATATTACAGGTTGGAGCCTAGGGGATTGAATATCGGTGTCTTCATCTATGGTTGGAGCCCTACCTATATTGTACTTGATTTATTGTAAAGAAAAAATTAATAAAAGCATTTATTCTTATTGTTCATTTTGTGTTCTAAATATAAGTGATCTAATAGGTAAAAGTAACAATTGAAAATAAATATTGATTCATCCCCCCCCCCCCCTAGTATATCAAACAATTGGAATTAGAGCCAATACCTTCACTCAAAGCCTAACAACTTGAAGGTTGATCATTATAACACAAATGGCGAACCCAAGGACGAAAGTATTTAATCCTCCTAAAGATGTGTCTCCCTCAACCACCGAAATTGAAGTCAATCAATTTGTGAAGGATCCATTGTTCAATGGAAGCTTTGCTATATGGGAGGCAAGAATGAGGAATTTCTTAAAGACTCAAGGCATTGAAGTCTAGAAATCAATGATTGTTAATATCATGATGGATGGATAATCCAAGAGCAATGAAAGCAATCTTGAAAGGGTTACCTGATTCTATGAAGGCCAATTTTTGAAAAAAGTTCGTCAACAAAAGTCATATGGGATAAACTTCATGATCTTCACTCAAAAGGAGCATTGAAAATGATCTCTAGACAAGAAAATGATGGAAAATAAGAAGGAAATCCAGAGCCCATCAAGGAAGTTGAAGATAAGAGTGATAACATCAAGTCTAAAGAAGACCTAGAAGATGAAGAGAATGAAGAAGATTTAGAAGAAGATCTCCTTACGAAACTTATGTTTTCCATAGAAGAGATTAACAATTTGAAAAATGAAAATGAGGAACTTAAGAAGAAAGCACAAGTTGGTGACCAGGACAAGACAAGGAAGGAAGTTGACCTTGTTAAGCTTTAAGTACAAGAAAGAGATGAGGAGCTCGTCAATATTAAGGAATAATTTCATCAAAACAAGAAAAAAAATCATGAAGAAGTCATATCCATGACAAATCAATTGGATAAGGAAAAGAAATGGGAAGATACCTTGTCAAGCCACCTTGAACAAAGGCACAAGAGCTTGAAAAAACTTGAAGCAAACATTGGTCAATACAATGTAGGGGTCTCCTCCCTTAGATCACAACTAGAATAAGCAATGAAATAAGCACAGGGAGCTAAGAAGGCAATAGAAGCATTGGAATTAATACAAGGACAAGTTAATAAAATAGAAAAGGAGAGAAACACCATGACATGCCAACTAGAAGAGAAGGATGATGACATCATCAAGTTAAGAGCAGAAATCATCTCACTTAAGGCCCAATCATGTGAAGAAACCAAGATGAAGGAAGAAATGGAGATCATACTCTCAAAGAAGGATGAAGAATGCAAGAAAATGAAGGAAGAAATTGTTTTTCTTAAAGAGGAAGTTGATTTGCTGAATAAGAACTTGATGATTTCTCAAACCCTAGATGACATCCTAAGTCATCGAAGGTATCCCCTTGATAAATCAGGCCTCGGCTATGCAGGTGAATCCTCAAGCAAGAAGGAAAATTCTTCAAACAACAAGGATGTGAGGAAGCCAGGAAGAAATGTTGATGCTCCCAACAAAGGAAAGAGTCAAGTTGACATTAGAAGAAATCCTACTCCAAGAAGAAATGCAAATGGTGTCAAGGATGCCAGAAGCAATTGTTATCATCAAAGGATCCCAAGAAAAAAATACTTCAAAAGTACATCAATGAAACCTTCTTCTCCCAGGTACCAAATTATATCTCTTGGTTATTGTTATTCTTGTACAAACTTTGGGCACATGGAAAAAGATTGTAGGGCATATTACAAAGACATATTTAATGGTCCCTGTCAATCTTCGAGAAGAAATTTTTCAAGAAGTCATGAATTCTTATTCATGAACAACATAAAGTGCTTCAAGTGTCATAACATTGGACATATAGCACGTGATTGTAACTTAACTTGGACCCCTACACAAGCTAGAACTGTGCTAGAGAACAAAGTTACACAAGTACGAAGAAGGAAGCAAATTGAATCCAAAAGTCTCTTGAACACTCCAGCCAACAACACATGTTGTTGACCTGATGAAGTTATCCTTGATCTTCCAAGTATTTGGTGGGGGGGCTCTTCCAAAAGGAATACCATGCATACAGTTAGGGAGAGCTTATGATGATGAAGAATTATTGCAGAAGCCATCCGTGAATGGGCCTTATGAAATCCTTGATGAGATATATTGACAATCATTCTTTGATAGATAATTTCTTAGGAACACTCCATTTGAATAACATGATCTCTTATCTATCCAATGGATTATTGTTGAAGATGTCTTCCACTTGATCACTAAGCATGTAATCTTTCCTAAGCTTGAGGAGGTTGTGCAGATAGGGGGAGTTGGTTCATCACATAAAGGAATGTAAGCACATCTATCATGAACCACATTGCCATAAAGAAGAGCATCATGACAGGGGGAGTAACATACCTATGAAGAACTACTATTAATGAAGAAAATAAGTAGCTTGACAGGAGGAGTATTTGGGCACCCTGTTTTCCATTGGTGTCAAAGAGGGAGAGAATATTGAAGGAAACGAATATTGCCATCAATGACAAAGGGGGAGATTGTTAATCTAGGTTGTCATTAATGTCAATTTGGCATTAGAAAATATTCTTGACCAGAGGATGAATATAACTCATGTTTGATAAAGATTTCAAGACACCTTGATGATCTAGAAACTCTTTATGACTTATGTGACATACACATGATGACATAGCAAACCTCTGATGATCCTTATAATGGAAGACTACATGATGTAGCATATGTTTGATGACATATAATTTATGATATGGTGACCCTATGATGAAGAAGGCAACGGCATGTTGAAGAAGGAAAATGACCTTACCTCCAATTCTGCACCTATAAATGACGAGTCACATTAAAAATATTTTTTACTACCTTAGAGGCAGAATATCTCTATGATACCTTCACCATCCTTTAGAGCATATTTTTAGCTTTCCAATGAGCTATTACTTGGCCTGA
This sequence comes from Pinus tabuliformis, assembly GCA_031772625.1. Classification (NCBI taxonomy): domain Eukaryota; kingdom Viridiplantae; phylum Streptophyta; class Pinopsida; order Pinales; family Pinaceae; genus Pinus; species Pinus tabuliformis. The sequence continues at coordinate 169,148,435 of CM062808.1, forward strand.
AACTGTAAATAGTTTGGGAGATATTAATTTTTTAAGTTAGGAATATTAAGCTAGTCCTTGAGCCGACCTATGATAGGCCTCTCATGTCGTTCGCCTTCAAATAGATGTGTCCCTTCAGATTTTAAGTGAAATCACTATATTTATCATCATTTTCGGTGATCATTTTAGATAAGGAGCATAGAACTTGGATTAGAAGAAAAAAAAAAGGAGAACATTATAGAATATCGTTTGGGAAAATACTCTCTATGATTGGGATTCCTCCATTACAACAATAGACAAGTGTGAGAACAATTTTATGTGCTGGTGTAGAACTCTACTACAGTCTAGATCACAATCCCGAGGACGCTCAAACCTTGGCAATGACACCTGTGGGAGCTTGGTGAGGAACCTCAGATTAAACCCAGAAAGAGAGGAAGGATCCCAGACCAGGAATAAAAGTGAAAGACCAGACCTTAGAGCAATCCCATACGTGGAGATCAAGTCACAGGCCAAGTACGAAAGTAAAGTATAGGCCTCAGACTCTTAGAACGAAGAAAGATTTGTGCACTTGTAATATATTGTTGGGTCCCTATAATACTAGTGATTACCCCATTACTATTGTAGTTATACCCCTTATTTATATTGTTGTGCCCCTATTACCCCCATATTGTTATTTCTGTGCCCCATAGAATCCCTCTATTGTTATTTTTGTGGCTTTATATTATTATTGTTAGGTCGACTGGATTATATTGTGACTCCCTAGACTCCTATATATAGAAAGGAGGTTTTGTCATTTGTATCATCCAAGAATTTTTCATTTATGTAATGTAAAGGAGTTTGCCCCCTCGAAGAGGCTGAATTCTAAGGCGTTGATCTATCTTTTCTATCTTTTCTTGAGCTAGTTTCATAACATTTGGTATCAGAGCTTTGGATTCTAGGGTTTCGCTGCTCCAAACAGGTCATCGTGGAATTTTCGCTATAACTTTCTTTTTGTGATGTTTCAGAAGTCAAAAAAAAAACCCATTTTAGAAAAAATCGCGCTGAACCTTGGGTCCGAATTTCAGAGCTTTCGCATGATATTTGCGGAGATATGATCTGAGGAAGTTGGCCTTTTTGCAGACTCCTGAATTACATTCAAAACAAGTGACCTGGGGAAAATCGTCATAACTTTCTCTCTCGGGATCAGATTGAAATTTCGTAAGAAGGTACAGAAAAAGGATGGACTTTAGTTTCTTCGGTGTGTGTTTTAAATTCAAAGGTTGAAACAGTGACTCGTGGCACGTCTTACAAGTTCGCTCTACTAAACCAGTCTAGAAACAAGTCACTGTGGGAGATTTAACATAACTCTTCCTTGGAGAATCTAATTTGGCTCAGACTTGTGGCATTGGAAAGAGGACGCAGAAGGCTACTACAGCTATCAATTTCAGAATTGGATGATCTGAAATTACAGACATACATCAGATTCAATATCAGTCTTCTATAAACTGAAAAAAGGTGTGTAGTTTTTTTAAAATTTTTGTGTAAGCTTGGTTTAACGGAATTTAAAGGGCATAGTAAAGCATTATTATCGGTAACTGATGCCCCGAGGAAAGAAAATGAAAACACCTAGTAAGGAACCTGAAAGCTCTAGCATGACCCATGAAGAAGAGTGTTATAGACATTTTTGTGCCTTACAGCATAGAGCATGAAATGTCAATAACCTGAGGGATCCAAAGTCCCTAAACATGTTGTTCCTACCCCTAGAGGAACAAGGTCAGCAAACCACAGCACTACAGTTCAGTTCTCCACTAAAAACACTCAAAAACAGGTCAGTTTTGGATCATTGCAGCTGCTCCACTAGGCATCTGCGCTGCATAGCAGGTACAACAAAGGCTACCTGCGTTGCAAAGCAAGTAGGACAAAGGCTACCTGCGCTGAGCGTACTTGGACATGTGGAGGAATCTTTTCTCAATGTGCCAGTGCCCAGGAAGCTTCTAATTTGACACTTGGATCAGAAGATTCACCTAATGATGAGTTAAGAGGTTCTAAAACTCCAAGTGGAAGGCAGAAACTCTGAGTGAAGGACTGAAGAACAACTGGAGTTGAAGAGGACAACAAGTCACACATCAAGCTGACTTATCTTCACTCCAAAACTCTATATAAGGATCTCATCCCATGGGATTTGGAGGCCGGAATTTTGTGCAGAGAATTGCTGTTGGTTTACAGTCGAGAGTATTGGGTGATTGCTTGAGGGAGGTGAAGAAGAGATTTCTCTCCGTCGAGAAGGTGATGCTGGATTGGACCTCTCATGGTTGTATCACCGCCTGAACCTTACTTCCATATATTAATAAAGCATTTGAGGTTTCTTCTATTCGCATGTGTTTCAATGATGGTTTGTTTCATTTGCGTCTTTGATTTATGCTAATCCTTGAATCGATTATACATGCATGCTTCTTGTAGTTTCCTTTTCTTGTCTTATTTGCAGGATCTCGTGTAGCTGGGCCTGTGAAAAGACTTGTATCTGGGAGCAAGCGGCAAACAAAGGAGATTGGATCGACCATTTGCGCAAGACATCGGTAAGTGGATCTCTTCCTTTTATCTCTTGCATGCTATAAAGAAGAAACTTTAGATTGCTTTGCTTTCAGCTGTTGCTAACAAAACTGTCACCCTTAGAGTGGGTTAGGGTCATTCCGAGTTGGATACTTTTCCCCGCAACAGACTGGCGACTCCGCTGGGGAGCGTGTCTTGTTGGTATCTTGTGTATTCTTGCTATTTATCTCTTGAACAAAGGGAGTACCGAATCGAACTGCATTCGAATCCTTCGAATGCAAAGTAGAGGGCAGCTACTCTAGCCCAGTGCTGGGCATGTTCATGATTTAAAGAGCTGATCCACAAGGACTCTTTTTAGCTCTTTTGTGATAGTGTTCATCTTCCTCAATCATCCTCTAGTGTATACTTGTCTGATAGCTTCTGATTTGGCCAAAAACCGCTCATTTTTGAGCAAACTGTGACCCGGAATCTGAGAGAGACGTGAGTTGTCTCATCAGTGCAGCTGCAACAAAGGCTACCTGCACTGCAACGCAGGTCCCGAAGGGGCTACCTGCGTTGCATCTCAGATTGACAGTGCAGCACCTGCGCTGATCCAGTTTTGCCTTGTGCAACTTGGATTCTCCACTGTCTGTTGCCCAGTTTTCAGTATTGTTTTTGCAGCCTGTTGTCAACCTGTATACCCAGCTGAAACCACTTCTCTTTGCCATCATTCTGCCTCAGTTGTATGAAGAAACCGTGATTGTTCTTATCGTATTTCTTGCTTTCATTCACAGTTTCCCATAGCGAAAGTGAACTAGTCTTGCTGTGACCTCTTGGATCTAGACCTGTAAGAAAGTGTCATTGTGATTCTAAGAGTTAGTTTATTGCTGTTCATAGCTACTTGAGCATTTGCTTTCATTATATGGTTCGAATTTCAATATTTCTTGTGTTTAAAACGAGTGAATCTTAAGGTGTTCTTTTGATTATTGGACAATACTTGTTTGTTTTCACTTGAAATTGAATTCGAAATCGTACAACAGCTTTCTTTTTGTCATACACTAAACGTTAAGAGAGAAGAAAAGAAATACTTGCATTGTGCATGTGCATGTTGACAGTTTGCATGTCGATTTAGGAAAGTGCATTAGTGTGTGCTCCATGATCTGTTTGAAAAGATGATGTCTTTCTTTTCCTTCAGTAGTTAAGGTTTTCATAAGTTGAAAGAATTGAAAAAAGCTTGCTTATCATTCTTAGACTGCATTTAGGAGTTGTCTCATACATCACGTGGTGATCCATAAAGGCAAACTGCTAAGCAAGATCAACCTAAAAAGAACTGAATTTATCTAAAAACGCTTTGAAATATAACGACACACAATAGAGGTCTAGGTAGAGACGTGAACCGGCGTCGTTAAACATAGTGACTATCGATCTCTACGAAGGTGGGTGATTCCTCCTGAGGGACGAGAGCGCTAATACGGATTTGTGCCCCCGCGTACCGTCGCGTATATTGGGGGACCCCTATAGGAACAAAGCCTTTATCCATAGGAAGCCGTGTCGGCCGCCCTACTGATCGCGATGCAGTGAACACAGCATTCACGAAGATCGACCACTCGTACCGTAAAACGTATTCTGTGGTTTCGCGAAAGGTTTGGCACACCCTTGCCTAGAACTCCAGAGTAGTTTCTTTTGGCCTTTTTCAAACTCTATAACTGAAAAAGTCCATCCGAGCATTTGTCACTTCGGGCTTGTTAATACATCGAAGGAGACTAGAGTCATCTTTAGCTTTTTCTCGACTCTTAAAAAGTGAAAAAGCAAGTTGTGTCTAAAGCGTCGTCATATAAAATTCATCTTAAAACGGAACATAATTACCCTTGATTCCTACGTTGATCTTTAAAGTTGAGAACATGGAACACACCAACCAAGGGATCCCACAGGGGGGGACCCCTAGCCCTTTCTCCTCTTGGGGAGAAGTTGGTGCGCCCCACATGGCCACATTGTCGCTTCCAGGACTGACAATTGGCCTGCCAGTTTGGCTATTCTCAACCGCTGTAGTTCAGACCACCACGGTTCCTGAACAGTCGAGTCAACAGTTAGACCAGTCTAGAACTACCCTCCAGCCTTCCACTTCTTATGAGCCTTCCTCCGATCCTTCTTCTTCGAAAGGTCAAGCCGCCAAGAGCGTGGCTCCCATAGAAAAGAAGAAGGAAAAGAAGAAGAAAGAAAAGAAGCAGAAGGAGCCAAAGGCGCCTGGGGGCAAGCAGAAGGTATCTAACGAAAACCCACACACAGCACGGACCGGGCCCAAGTCGCCATGTGTCATATGTAGAGGGAACCACTTCCACAGTGATTGTCCCAGTATTCCCCGGATACTAAGGGACTGGTCCCCTCGTTTGCACGATTCGGAAGCGTCAACCTCTGACAACCAGGTCGAATGCTTACCGTCGACCAACGAAAGTGAAGGTCGCAGACGACGAAGAGGATGGACATTCCCCTGCGAACTGTGTGAAGGAAATCACACCCTTCGCCGTTGTCCCTTTTTAGACGAAGCAAAGAGAGTTTTGGAAGATCAACCGGTTGCACCGTTGCTACTTCCTCCTGGATATCAAAAACTCGCGCCAAGTCCTTCGTTGGTCGAAAATACAGCTGTCTTGCTCAGAGGGCCAGCTGAAGTGTCAGTCACTGAAAGTGAACCTACTGAATCCGGACCGGACGAAAGTCCAAAGGTCGAAACGGCAGTTGACCCGGTTCTCCCTTCAGAAGTTTCATCTTCAAATACCACAGTCACTGAGGATTCATCTTCAGTTGACACCCCTACCGAAGAGAATAAAGATGACACCGTCCATATTCTTTTCGTCAACACCGATTCTGATGAACATCAGGGCAATGTGCCCACTCCTTTATCGCAGGAAGGAGCTTCATCAGGATCATACCCGGTCGTATATTCGGTCCCACCACCAAGCAACCTGGTTGTGTCCTTTGATTGGAACCAACTAGGCAGACCCCGGTTACCAGCCAGTATACCATTTAGAATTATAGTCCAAATATACAAAATGGTGATGGCTGGAACTATCATTGATGAAGGGGCATCTGTGAGTATCCTGTCCTCTATTGCTTGGAAAGCACTGGGTTGCCCGGCGCTTTTGCCCGAGACAAGGCGTCTCTCGGGTTTTGACAAAGGAACCAGTCGACCATTAGGGATTCTGCCTAATGTGCCTATTACCTTGAAAGAGAAGGCTGTCAAGATGAATTTGATGGTCGTCCAAGGACCCTTGGATTATAACCTACTCCTTGGACGAGACTACATATATTGCATGGAAGCAATAGTCTCCTCACTCTTTTGAATAATGTGTTTTCCATACGAAGGAAGAATGGTCAAGCTCGTAGACCAACTTTCATTTCCGGGATCACGCATTGCCAATAGTCGCATACATACCCTAAATGATCTTTTCGATCAAGAAAGGTCTCTTCCCCCGGTTCTTCTTCCTGATGAAGGCGAGTGATTCGGGAAAGGAACGCAGGAGCCCAGGGGGCATGCATCCTGGTCTGCTCTGGAGGCAGAAAAAACCTTAGGTGTAAAGTAGAATTTCCGCGGGAGAATATGACTAGTCCGTACCCCGTCCCCTCCTTCATCTTTGTGAGCTTCCTCTGAGCCATCTTCAATAGAGAAGAAGGCCAAGAAGACAAAGAGAGACTGGGCATCTCAGAAGGGGTAATTGGGACTGGGGTTGTTCTAGAATAAGATTCTTTTGTTAAAGTTAAGTGTCTAACGTTAGTCGCGTCATTCACCTTTGTCTAAATAGGTAGGCTCTACCAAAGAAGGGGATCCGTTTGTGGCAGCAAGTAGGTACCGGCTTTGGGTAAAAGGCCAGCCTCACCCATTAAAACAAATGTTTTAAAGGATAAGTAGGGGCAGCCCCCAAAGATAGAGACGCTGTTGTTGCCACAGATTGTAACCATCTTTGGATAACCTAATGATAGACATCGCCGAAGAAAGTTTCTGTTTGAAAGATTAGCAGAACAATCTTTGGGTAACCTGAAAGAGGTAAGCCTCACCTGTTGAAAACAAAGGTTTTTGGCGGATAAGTAGGGGCGACCTTGAAATTAGACTTACACCTGGGGGCATGCAAACCTCTTGGAATGCAAGCACGGGTGACTATTTTGTTTTTAGTTTTTTAGGTCCTCCCTTTAAACCTGTAGGTCTAACCCGTTAAACTCGTACGATTAGTCGATACCCAGCTTGCACAAAGAGAGGATATGGAGCAAAACGTAGGAAGATGAAGCTCCTTAAAAAATAGCGATCTTCCATGAGACCTTCCTACTTTATGACTGGTAAAAACGAGCAGTTTTGGCAAGGTTCATGCTCGTTAAAAAAATAAACGCAAGATACGAGCAGTTTTTGGCAAGGTTCAGGCTCGTTAAAAAACAAACGCAAGATATGAGCAGTTTTGGCAAAGTTCATGCTCGTTAAAAAATAAACGCAAAACCGAGAAGTTTTAATGCGGAAGTTCATGCTCATTAAAAAATAAATGTTAAGCTTGTGAGCAAGCTTCCCCCAGAGTTCAAGCTCACTGGAAAAAATGAACCGGTAAATAACCATTTGAGACCTTAAAATCATTAGCCATAAAAGCCTTGGTCGTGTTTGTGCACCATCACCTCCACCTTTCATTTGGCCGATCATTCACCTCCACTTGATTGTTTACCTATTTTGAGGAACAGCTGCGAAGAGTGATTTCACTTAGCCATCCTTGTAATACTGCCGTGATTGGAAAATTCCAACCTGTACCTGGAATCTGCTGCTATCCCCGTTTATCACTCGTTCCTCAAAAGACGAGTCTTCTTTGAGCTCTTTTCACTGACTCGTAAAATATGAAAAGTTTTCCGAGTTTTGGCCTTCCAGCTCGTTAAAAGGACCAGAAGAGCTATCCCTCCTCTAGATTTTAATCTTTTTGGACCTGAGGGATTATTGCACAAAAAGATCGAGCGCTTGTCTAGTTCGGCTCGATAAAGATATCGAACATTCATCCCTTCTGTATTGTTTTATACTTTTTCGGACTTAAGGGATTAGATGACGAAAAAGGACCCCTGGAGTCCACTTTATGTACCCTTTTCAAACTCTCTAAAAATGAAAAGGACCGAGTTGTCGTTGTCGCTGGGCTCGTTAAAAATATTAGATAGCGACAAACTTGTCTTTAGACGAGAACGAGTTTCCCTATCGCTAAGCTCATTAAAAACATAGCGATGGGCTTGCCCGAAGGGCAGGTTATAGATCAAGCATATGTTATCCTCCTCAAGCTTGACAAAAATAAAGAGGTACTGGTCAGTAATGACTGGGGAAAAATTGGGAAGAACCTCAAAGCTTAATGGTAGCAGGTCGCTCTTGAACATGACACTTTTGCCTCCGTAAATATCGGGTTGGGTTATTATCATTCACCGGTCCCTTCACCATGGTCTCGCCATACCATCCATACATGGGGTAATGCTACCGATCCATCACATCGGTGTCGTTATATGTTCAAGAGATGTCATTCAGAAAGTGTCAACCGGGTCCCATCCACTACCATACATCATCTTTCATCCTTCCATGACCGCCACCCTGAATCATATTTCACAGATCGTTTTCACCATCATCACTAGCTCCGTTCCGTGTCACTGATGTGGGATTCATTAAGGCCCTCCTTTGACGGATCACTTCTTGTCGACATCAGCTCATTATCCAAGAAGTTGATCTAGGAACACCCCCTCAGTACTTTGAAGCTTGCATGCCTCAATGGCAAGTTTCTCACTTCCGGCGATAGGTATACATTAATGACCTTCGACCGGAAGACTTTGCGTGGTGTTCGACGTCAGATCCTATATTCACGCCACGTGAATTGTGCTGCAGTACCTTGAGGGTCATCATCATTATCGGTGATTCCTCTCGCGCTTGTTAACGGTTTACATTATTGACTGGTAATCAAGCGATGTCTTTCCATGTTCGACTTCAAGAAATTCTCACATGGATCGACTTGTACTTAGTGTGAAGATCGGAAGTTTGAAGACCCCGGATCTAGTTTCATCCACCCGGGCTGCGATATATATTCAGGAGATAAAAACATAGACATGTGCAGCAGATGGTCATCCTACTAAAAGGATGATAATTAAAAGCAGAGAATTATCAGTCTATTATCAGACGATCGTCTGTTTATGTACAGCAAATGTATTTATAAAGCTGAGCATGGGAAATGCCCGCACCAGCTAGATCATGAAAAGAAAGTATGAAAAGATAATGTATTGTATTGTATTTTGTTACAGGTCACCTCCCGACGATTGAATGAACTTCGGATCCTCCTAATAAAGCATTTCACCCGATAAACGACCTCATACTTTAGGGGGCAACTGTTATAGACATTTTTGTGCCTTACAGCATAGAGCATGAAATGTCAATAATCTGAGGGATCCAAAGTCCCTAAACATGTTGTTCCTACCCCTAGAGGAACAAGGTCAGCAAACCACAGCACTACAGTTCAGTTCTCCACTAAAAACACTCAAAAACAGGTCAGTTTTGGATCATTGCAGCTGCTCCACTAGGCATCTGCGCTGCATAGCAGGTACAACAAAGGCTACCTGCGTTGCAGAGCAAGTAGGACAAAGGCTACCTGCGTTGAGCGTACTTGGACATGTGGAGGAATCTTTTCTCAATGTGCCAGTGCCCAGGAAGCTTCTAATTTGACACTTGGATCAGAAGATTCGCCTAATGATGAGTTAAGAGGTTCTAAAACTCCAAGTGGAAGGCAGAAACTCTGAGTGAAGGACTGAAGAACAACTGGAGTTGAAGAGGACAACAAGTCACACATCAAGCTGACTTATCTTCACTCCAAAACTCTATATAAGGATCTCATCCCATGGGATCTGGAGGCCGGAATTTTGTGCAGAGAATTGCTGTTGGTTTACAGTCGAGAGTATTGGGTGATTGCTTGAGGGAGGTGAAGAAGAGATTTCTCTCCGTCGGGAAGGTGATGCTGGATTGGACCTCTCATGGTTGTATCACCGCCTGAACCTTACTTCCATATATTAATAAAGCATTTGAGGTTTCTTCTATTCGCATGTGTTTCAATGATGGTTTGTTTCATTTGCGTCTTTGATTTATGCTAATCCTTGAATCGATTATACATGCATGCTTCTTGTAGTTTCCTTTTCTTGTCTTATTTGCAAGATCTCGTGTAGCTGGGCCTGTGAAAAGACTTGTATCTGGGAGCAAGCGGCAAACAAAGGAGATTGGATCGACCATTTGCGCAAGACATCGGTAAGTGGATCTCTTCCTTTTATCTCTTGCATGCTATAAAGAAGAAACTTTAGATTGCTTTGCTTTCAGCTGTTGCTAAGGAAACTGTCACCCTTAGAGTGGGTTAGGGTCATTCCGAGTTGGATACTTTTCCCCGCAACAAAGAGGAAGAAATGCTACATGATCTATCAAAATTACAAGAACAAGTGCAACAAATGTCACGCTCACAAAAGCTAACAGAAGCTAAGATAAGTGGCGTGGAATCTAAGATAAATGGCGTGGAAACTAAGATAAATGGCGTGGAATCTAAGATAAAGGGCATGGAAGCTAAGATGGATGATTCGAAGACAGATTTGAAGAGATACATGGTAGATTTGAAGATAGATATGAAGACAGACATGGAAGAATTGAAGAAGTTGCTACAAGAAAGGGTCACTAATGGTGAAAAGGTAGTAAAGGAAACTCATGATGAGAACAAAAGAAATGTTAATCATGATTCCATAGATGCTAATTTTGGATCGAAGAATCACCATATTCCAAAAATCGATATGAGGAAGTTTGATGGCAAGGATCCCGCCACATGGATATTACAGATGGCGCAATTCTTCGATCTCAATAATGTGCAAAACGCACAAAAGGTACGTATGGCAACTGTATATTTGGAACCAAATCAGTTTGTATGGTATCAATGGCTTTGCTCTCGTAAACAATTTATCACTTGGGCAATTTTTACGGAAGAATTGATAGCACATTATGAAGATACAAAAAGCAACACTTTTTTTAGCCAATTAATAAGTCTCAAACAAAAGGGTTCAGTAATGGAGCACATTGAGGAGTTCCAAAAATTGAACATAAGGGTAAAAGATATTCCAGAGGAGCATAGGATTGATGTGTTCATAGGGTCTTTAAAGGATAATATCCAACATGATGTTCGCCTTTGGGAACCTGATTCATTAGAGAAGGCATTCAGGTTAGCAAGAAAAATGGAAAGCAAAATTATGGCAACCAGGAAGCATACCACTCACAACTATAAAGACGGAAGTGTTGTTTCCCCTAGTCTTCCACAACCTATAAGGTTGACACCACAACAATTGGAAGAAAAAAGAGCAAAAGGGCTTTGTTACAGTTGTGATAGCAAATACACAAAAGGTCATAAGTGTGCTGAGAAGAAATTATTCTACATAGATTGTGAAGAGGAAGAAGAAAAGGAGCAAGAAAGGTCAAAAGAAGAAGATATGCTTCAGGAACAAAGCCTAGATGAAGAACAAATAAATCCGACCATATCTGGTAATGCATTGGCGGGAATTACCACTCCTCAAACCATCAAGATAGAAGGACAAATCAAGAAGAAAAAGGTAATAGTGTTGATTGATTCAGGAAGCACCCACAATTTTATTCATTGTAGGGTAGCAAAAGAATTGAATTGCTTCCTATATCCAGCACCAGAGTGTCAAGTGATGATTGCAAATGGAGGAACAATAAATTGCTCTGGAAAGTGCCACAATATCAAGCTATCCATGGGAGAATATGTATTAACTAGCCCAATGCTTTCCATTCCAATGGGAGGTGCGGATGTTGTACTAGGAGTCCAATGGCTACAATCCTTGGGTACAATAGCTTTTAATTTTCAAGAACTTTTCATCAAATTTTCTACGGAAGGAAAGGAAGTTGAATTAAGGGGTATTGCAGGGAAACCAGGAAAGATAAACAGCTCTCATGGTATAACAAATCTTCTAAAAAAGGAGCAAAGAGGTGTAATTGCACAATTATGCTCGCTAGATGTTTCCACATTGGAATCATCTATTTCTTTAGATCTCCAAAAAGTCCTGGACAATCATTCCAAGGTATTTGAGACTCCCAAGGGTCTCCCACCTATGCGTGATCATGATCATGCTATTCATCTGATTCCAGGAAGTGTTCCTCCAAACATCAGGCCATACAGATATCCCTATGTCCAAAAAAGTGAAATTGAACGTATGGTTGCAGAAATGCTAGAGGCTGGTATAATTCAACCGAGTCAAAGTTCTTTCTCAGCTCCAGTAGTATTGGTACACAAGAAGGATGGATCATGGTGCATGTGTCCGGATTATAGGGAGCTCAACAAGCTCACTATTAAAGATAAGTTCCCCATTCCTGTTATTGATGAATTATTGGATGAATTGCATGGATCAATTTACTTCACCAAGTTGGATCTTCGTTCGGGATATCATCAAATCAGAATGAAGGTTGAAGACATTCCGAAAACGGCATTTAGAACTCATGAGGGTCATTATGAATTTTTGGTCATGCCTTTTGGCCTTACCAATGCACCTTCAACATTTCAAGGTTTGATGAATTCAATTTTCAAACCATTCCTTAGAAAATTTGTGTTAGTATTTTTTGATGATATACTAATCTACAGCAAGTCTTGGAAGGATCATGTTGAACATGTTGACAGGGTGCTACAACTATTGGAGGAGAAACAATTATATGCAAAAAGATCCAAATGTTTCTTTGGAGTCCAAGAGGTGGAATATTTGGGTCATATTGTATCTCATGAAGGAGTTAAGGTAGACCCTAGCAAAATTAAAGCCATTAAGGAATGGAAAATCCCCACATCCATAAATCATCTGCGAGGATTTCTTGGGTTGACAGGGTATTATCGCAAGTTTGTTAAGAATTATGGGAGAATAGCAGCACCTCTAACAACATTATTGAAGAAAGATTCATTTTCATGGACTCCGGAAGCAACAAAGGCCTTTGAACATCTTAAAGAGGCAATCTGCCAAGCACCGGTCTTAGCTACACTGGACTTCACAAAAACCTTTATTATGGAATTAGATGCTTCAGGAAATGGAATTGGTGCTGTTCTAATGCAAGATGAAAGACCCATTGCTTTTGAAAGTCGTCCAATCAAGGGAAAGTTTTTAAGCAAAGCTATTTATGAGAAGGAAATGTTGGCAATACTCCATGCACTTAAGAAATGGCGACCCTACCTAATGGGAAGACACTTCAAGGTAAAAACGGATCATGATAGCCTTAAATACTTTTTAGAACAAAGATTATCCTCTGAAGAGAAACAAAAGTGGGTCACAAAGATGTTGGGTTATGACTTTGAAATCATCTACAAAAAAGGGAAGCAAAATGTGGTGGCAGATGCACTCTCAAGAAAGGATGAGGATGTGGAAGCATTGTTGTGTGCCATTTCTATTATCCAACCAGATTGGATAAACGAAGCAAGGGAGGAATGGAAGAATGACAAAGAAGTGTGGGCACTTATTCGAAAGCTGCAACAAGATCCCAGTACTTCTGATACATTTAGCTGGAAAAATGATTCCTTATGGTACAAAGATCGCTTATACCTCTGTAAGAATTCCCAGCTAAAACAAAAGATTCTTATGGAATTGCACACTTATCCCTTAGGAGGGCACTCAGGATTTTTAGAAACTTATCAAAGGGTTAAGAAGGAATTTTTTTGGGATGGCCTTAAATCAGATATTCAAAAGTTTGTGGCAGAATGTTTGGTTTGCCAGCAAAATAAAGTTGAAACAATTAAGACACCGGGTCTATTACAACCTTTATCCATTCCAAGCCAACGTTGGGAGGAGGTTTCAATGGATTTTATCACAGGTTTACCCAAGTCTGAGGGAAAGAGTGTCATCATGGTGGTAGTTGACAGACTTACCAAGTATGCACACTTTTGTGCATTATCACATCCATTTAAAGCTAGTACAGTTTCTACTACATTTATGGAAACAGTTCAAAAGCTACATGGAAACCCAAAGATTATTGTAAGTGATAGAGATCCCATTTTCACTGGAAATTTTTGGACAGAATTATTTTCTTGTCTTGGTACTCAGTTAGCTCATAGTTCATCTTATCATCCTCAATCTGATGGGCAAACTGAGATAGTAAACAAATGTTTGGAAGGATATCTTCATTGCTTTGTATCTGATAAGCAGACACAATGGGTCAAATGGTTGCCTCTGGCTAAATGGTGGTATAACACTTCCTTCCATACAGCAACAAAAATGACCCCATTTATGGCACTTTATGGGTATCAACCACCATCCATCACATCATATTTAAGAGAAAATTCTAAGGTTCAGGCAGTGGAACATCACATCGAACATCAACAACAAGTCCTCCAACTCTTAAAGGATAACCTCGTGTTGGCACAAAATAGAATGAAACAACAGGCAGATCAACATCGCAGTGAAAGAAGTTTTGATGTAGGTGATTGGGTATTCCTACGGCTACAACCATATAAGAAAATGTCCCTAAAGCAAGCTAAGAAGGATAATAAATTATCACCAAAGTATTATGGTCCGTACAAGGTGTTGCAAAAGATTAGTACTATGGCATACAAATTGGAGCTTCCTGCAGCTTCTCGATTGCACCCAGTTTTCCATGTTTCATGTTTAAAGAAGGTTATAGGTGACAAGCTCCCAATTCAAACAATATTGCCAGAACTTGACGAGGAAGGAAAAATTATATTGGAACCGGAAGCAGTCACAGAAACAAGAACTCGACAGCTACGAAATCGATCAATTTCAGAGTATCTTATCAAGTGGAAGAACTTACCCGCTGAAGATTCCACATGGGAGGATGAGAATTTTATGCAGAAGTATCCAGAACTACTCAAGCGTTGAGGACAACACTTTTTTGAAGGAGAGGGGCATGTTGGGTCCCTATAATACTAGTGATTACCCCATTACTATTGTAGTTATACCCCTTATTTATATTGTTGTGCCCCTATTACCCCCATATTGTTATTTCTGTGCCCCATAGAATCCCTCTATTGTTATTTTTGTGGCTTTATATTATTATTGTTAGGTCGGCTGGATTATATTGTGACTCCCTAGACTCCTATATATAAAAAGGAGGTTTTGTCATTTGTATCATCCAAGAATTGTTCATTTATGTAATGTAAAGGAGGTTGCCCCCTCGAAGAGGCTGAATTCTAAGGCGTTGATCTATCTTTTCTATCTTTTCTTGAGCTGGTTTCATAACATATATTGCTAAAGATAAATTCGAACCTGTGCAGAATTCCTCAACTACAGAGAATTAGATTTTTGAAGATAATTGGTATTTTCTCTTGTGAACAAATCTGAGTAGGAAACACAGTCTTTGAATTGTTTGAGACATAGTGTTGGATTGTCTTACAGTAAAGTCTTCTAGCAGACCTTGGTTGGAGGGACATAATTTAGATTGTTTTTACAGTGAAAACTCTCTTGAAGACATTATTTAGATGCACAATATTGAATTTGTCTTGGAAGCACAATATTAGCTTTGTTTTTGTAGAACCATTGAAGGCTTATTTAAGTCTTGACACAACCTGTTGAGAAAAATTCTCTAGAGCAGTCTAAAAGATTTAAAGACGGTGTTTTGGCTCACTTGAAGACTTGGATGAAAAAGACCAACTGTGTTTGAAGACCTATTTGGATATAAACGTTGAATTATTGAGTTCTCTTGAAGCATATTTTGAAGGCTTATTCCAACAGGTTGATAAAGCATTGTTGAAGGCATTGTTTGGATAGAACATTAGAGCAACATTGTCTAGACATCTTGAAACAATCCTAGAAGTAGACTTGGGTGGGCAGTTACTTTGGAACATTGTCATGATGAAAAATTGAAGGATTATCTTTGGAACTTGTGAAGCTTTGCTTTGAAGACTAATCTTGGTATAGTTGATTTGAATATAGCTTGAAAGCAGTCCATCAGACATTGTTTTGAAGATATTTTGAAGTAGTATATCTTGAAGTGAATTTGTAGCTTCCTTGGGGATGTTCTTAAGCATACCTTGGAGAGTCATCTAGAAGTGCATTGAAGACACCTTGAGGGATTCTTGAATACATTTGGAAGACTTATAGAAGTTGTTCCTGAAGACACCCTTGGAGATGATGATACATTGAAGCCGTCATGAGGTGACCTTGAAGAATTTTTTCTTGGGTAACATGAAGAGTAGTGGTGACACCTTCATGTGAAGAACAAGGTTTTCATTGATGACTAGATGTGGAGACTAAAGTGAAGGGATAGTTGAAGAATAGCAGGGCTCGTTGAAGAAGACATTGGGAGCCGTGAATTATAACCAAATATATCGTGACGAAGTATGTTAGGCCCCTATACTACTAGTGTAACCCCTTATTGTTATTAGTATAACCCACTTATTATATTGATGTACCCATGTAGTGCCCATATTGTTACTATTGTGCCCCATAGAAGCCCACTATTGTTATTATTGTGCCCTTACATTATTATTGTTATGTCAGATCTGATTATGTTATGACCCCTTAGACTCCTATATATAGAAAGGAGGTCTTTTCATTTGTATCATCCAAGAATTGTTCATTTATGTAATGTAAAGGAGGTTTCCCCCTCGAAGAGGCTGAATTCTAAGGCATTGATCTATCTTTTCTATCTTTTCTTGAGCTGGTTTCATAACATTTGGTATCAGAGCTTTGGATTCTAGGGTTTCGCTGCTCCAAACAGGTCATCGTGGAATTTTTGCTATAACTTTTTTTCTGTGACATTTCAGAAGTCGCAAAAAAAACCCATTTGAGAAGAAATTACGCTGAACCCTGGGTCCTAATTTCAGAGCTTTTCGTGCGACATTTGCGGAGATATGATCTGAGGAAGTTGGTCCTTTTCGAGACTCCTGAATTACATTCAAAACAGGTGACATGGGTAAAATCATCATAACTTTCTCTCTAGGGATCAGATTGAAATTTCATAAGAAGGTATAGAAAGAGGACGGACTATAGTTTCTTGTATGCGTTTTTTAGATCCAAAGGTTGAAACAGTGACTCGTGGCACGTCGTACAAGTTCGCTCTACTGAACTAGTCTATAATCAAGTCATCTTGGGAGATTGTGCATAACTCTTTCTTGGAGAATCCAATTTGGATCAGACTGGTGGCATTGGAAAGAGGACACAGAGGGCTAATATAGATCATAATTTCAGAACTTAAAGATCTGAAAGTACAGAGTTACAGTTGCTTCAAGGTAGAGCTCCTAAAATCAAGAAAAAGTAAGATGAGGAAGTTTGATGGCAAGGATCCGGTAAATTGGATACTTCAGATGGAGCAATCTTTTGATATACATGGTGTACAACTATTACAAAAGGTATGTATTGCATCTTCATATTTAGAACCAGATCAATTTTTATGGTACAAAGGTCTTTGTTCTCGTAAAAAACTTGTTACGTGGTCAATTTTCACAGAGGAAATGATAGCACATTATGAGGATACAAAGAGCAACACCTTCTTTAGAGCAACACCACAACAATTGGAAAGAGTAAAAGGGCTTTGTGACATAGTGGAAAGCAAAATTATGGAAACCAGGAAGTGTACCCCTCACAACTATAAAGATGGAAGTGTTGTTTCTCCTAGCCTTCCACAACCTACAAGGGTTACACCACAACAATTGGAAGAAAAAAGATAAAAAGGGCTTTGTTACAATTGTGATAGCAAATGCACTAAAGGTCATAAGTGTGCTGAGAAGAAATTATTTTACATAGAATATGAAGAGGAGGAAGAAAAGGATCAAGAAACAACAAAAGAAGAAGATATACGCCAAGACCCCACCCCAGAGAAAGAAGAAATGAATCAAACCATATCTTGTAAAACATTGGCAAGAATTACCACTCCTCAAACTCTCAAGATAGAAGGACATATCAAGAAGAAAAAGGTGCAAGAAGTGAAAGGTCACATCGAGAAAGAAGAAATGAATCCAACCATATCTTGTAATTCATTGCTCGAAATTACCACTCCTCAAACTATCAAGATAGAAGGACATATAAAGAAGAAAAATGTTCAAGAAGTGAAAGATCACATCGAGCATCAAGAAATAAATCCGACCATATCTTGTAAATGATTGAAAGAAATTAGCACTCCTCAAACTCTAGAGATAGAAGGAAATATCAATAAGAAAAAGGTTCAAGCACTGAAAGATCACATCGAGCATCAACAACAAGTTCTCCAACTTTTAAAGGATAACGCCACTTCGATGCAAAATCAAACGAAACAACAGGCACTTAAAAAATGGCAACCTTACCGAATGGGAAGACTCTTCAAGGATGAGGATGTGGAAGCATTGTTTTGTGCTATTTATATTATCCAACCAGATTGGATAAACGAAGCAAGGGATGAATGGAAGAAGGACGAAGAAGTATGGCCACTTATTCAAAAGTTGCAAAAGATCCCAATTCAAACAATATTGCCAGAAATTAAAGAGGAAGGAAAAATCATATTGGAACCTGGAGCAGTCACAGAAACAAGAACCCGACAGCTATGAAATCGATCAATTTTAGAGTATCTCATCAAGTGGAAGAACTTACCTGCTGAATATTCCACATGGGAGGACAAGAATTTTATACAGAAGCATCAAGAACTACTCAAGCGTTGAGGACAACGCTTTTTGAAGGAGAGGGGCATGTTAGGCCCCTATACTACTAGTCTAACCCCTTATTGTTATTAGTATAACCCACTTATTATATTGATGTACCCATGTAGTGCCCATATTGTTACTATTGTGCCCCATAAAAGCCCACTATTGTTATTATTGTGCCCTTACATTATTATTGTTATGACCCCTTAGACTCCTATATATAGAAAGGAGGTCTTTTCATTTGTATCATCCAAGAATTGTTCATTTATGTAATGTAAAGGAGGTTGCCCCCTCGAAGAGGCTGAATTCTAAGGCATTGATCTATCTTTTCTTGAGCTGGTTTCATAACAAAGTAAAGCTAAGGGTTGGAGCCCAAGAGGTTGGAGCCTCAAAAAGACAAGGTTGGTGCCTTGGAAGATAGGGTTGGAACCCTAGAGGATTGGAGTCCTCAAGAAACCATGTCGGAGCCTAAACCAGATATAGGGCTGGAGCCCTTGAGGTTGGTGCCTCAAAATTAACAAGATTGGAGCCTTGGAAGTCCAAGTCGGTGCTTGGCATATTACAGGTTGGAGCCTGGGAGATTGAAGATCTGTGTCTTCATCTAGGGTTGGATCTCTACCTATATTGTACTTGATTTATTGTAAAGAATAAATTAATAAAATAATTTATTCTTATTGTTCATTTCATGTTCTAAATATAAGTGATCTAACTAGTAAAAGTAACAATTGAAAAGAAATACTGATCCCCCCCTGCCCACCCTTAATATATCGAACAAATACCACCAGTCGATGCCAACACATTCGCCATACACTGATAACCAGTTTTCAAATGGAGTATACAACACACAATCTAGAAAAAAAAGGTTGACATACCATCAAATTTAATGTAGGGTCCGGCCTTCAACATAACATTTCAACCTCCCCAGAAAATTCAACACAATGTCCAATCAAATGGGGCATTCCAAAATTTGCAGAGAATAAGAATAACGTAGAAATAATTCAATATAGAATATAATATAGGGACAAAGAATAATGGTAGGAAATTAGTATGAGTTACAATGCAAAAATGTTAATAATGGAGTTGGCTATAATACCATGTTAGGTTATGAGGTAACTCCACAATGCGAATTGTGATTTTGCATTAAGATTGCTCATGGATACATACATGGAGGGAGAGACTCTTGGGCTTCACCTCCCAATCTCTCTTCATATTCATATTCTCCTTATTTACTATTTACACTATTTTACATATATTCACCCAATCACAATGATTAGATGTCAACAAATTGAATATTCACTTACGTTCTATATGTATGACTTCTTAAACTAGAATAATCGCTTATAATATTATTCATAGGCATAATATTTGAATCCTTAAAAAATGCCCTAATATACATCCTCTAATTTCCAAGAAAGTCACTTTCAATATTGAATGGTCCATTAAAAGCCTGAACCATAAAACATATTAGATACCTTGTATATTAGAATGGTGAATCAAGTCCATATATCCTCTTAAGACTTTAAATGGCTTTTGTCACTCTTGAATCTCCGTAGTGCCTCACAGTCCCATGATATCTCCTCTCATTGTTACATACATTTTTTTTCTTCAAAGGAAATTCTAAATTAAAAAAATAAATTATATGAATAGGTGTTGCATGCAGGATGTATTGACTACCGCAAGGCCTAATCTTACTCTATAGATTTAGGCTTTCAAGACACTCAAACTTATACAGGATATAGGAGGAAGATATGGAATCTGAAGTACAATGGTAATGCTAGTGGTTGGCACATTTTTTTTAAGCCGAGCATAATATTAAATTCTAACAAACTAGCAATAATAAGTTAATCTCCAATTAGGATTAGGGTGCTCACATGGGTGTGGGAACTGTAAGTTTTAACCCCGTACAGAAATTACCTAAATACAAATTCTAAAACACAGAAAATAAATAATGCGAGAGAAGAACACATAAAACACATATACACAGATATTTTCCCCTGGATCCCAAAACCAAGAGTACCAGCTTGATTTTTCATTACTTTCCTTCCAATGTTATAATACATATTTATACATGCCGAAGCATCCAATACCATGGACTGAAAACCATCGCGTCCAATACCATGGATCGAAAAACATCGCGTCCAAAAAACATGTGCAAAAATCATGCATAAAACCATAGGTGGGTCTGCCCAACCTAACATATGGTCCAAAACCAAAAATTTTCGGGGCGCTGCCCCGAAACCCATAAAGTGGGGTTATGGGTGCCCCTCAAACCCCCTATTAGCTACGTGGAAAGAATATAACACAACCCAACATTTTCCCATTTGTTGTTTTCTTTCCATAGGGGGCCACAAGAGAGCTTAGTCATTTTTCCACCCCTGAAATGCCCATTGTCTCTCTACACCAAGAGAACTTCTCAGAGCTCACAGATTTTGCAATGTATCTGCAATATTCTTCAAAGTGTCCACCTTTACCAGCAACACCTTTTTGTCTTCTATCATATCCCTCACAAAGTGATACTGAACATCAATGTGCTTTGTCTTTGAATGATATGCGGGGTTCTTTGCCAAGAAAATTGCACTTTGGTTGTCACAGTCTATCCTTATAGCTTCCTGTACTAACCCCATACTTGAATGCAATCTCTACAACCAAACTGCTTCCTTGCTTGCATGAGTGGTTGCCATGTATTCTGCCTCTGTAGTTGACGGTGCCACTACAGATTGTTTCTTACTCATCCAATTGACTGCACCTCCAAATAGGTTAAACACATACCCACTTGTAGATCTTCTCTGATCCAGATCTCCAGCCCAGTCTGCATCAACAAAGCCATGAATATCCAACACTCTGTCCAATCCTGGTCTTCCTTGGTAGCACAAACCATAATCACTAGTGCCATGCAAATACCTGAAAACCCACTTCACTTTTGTCCAGTGCTCCTTCCCTGGTTTTGACATAAACCTACTCAATACTCCCACTGCATGTGCAATGTCTGGCCTAGTACATACCATTGCATACATCAGGCTACCGACTTCACTTGCATATGGAACACAGGACACATCCTCTTCCTCTTCTTGTGTCTTGGGACACTATTTAGCAGATAACCTCACACCTACAGGAATAGGAACCTTCACCGGTTTACTATCCTACATATTAAACCTCTGCAATATTGTCTCGACATACTTCCTCTAGTTTAACCAGAGCTTCCTCTATGCCTGATCTCTTTTAATTTCCATGCCCAAAATATAGTTTGCAGCACCAAGATCTTTCATTTCAAATTTGGAGGACAATTGGGTCTTCAAATCCTAGATAACTTCTTTGTCATTTCCAACCAACAACATATCATCCACATACAAGACCAGATAAATAACACGGTCACCAATTAATTTAAAATACACAGAGTGATCCACTTTGCTTTTGGTGAATCCAAGTCCCCGTATAAATGTATCAAATTTATGATACCACATCCTTGGTGACTGTTTTAACCCATATAGAGACTTCTTTAACTTACATACCAGTTCTTTCTTACCCTTCACCGCAAAGCCTTCAAGTTGCTTCATGTAGATCTCCTCTTCCAGATCCCCGTGAAGAAATGTTGTCTTCACATCCATCTGTTCTACCTCAAAATCAAAAGCAGCAGCAACAGATAAAAGTAATATAATAGAAGTTACCTTGGCAACAGGAGAAAAAATATCACCAAAATCAATTCCCGACACCTGGGAATAACCTTTTGCTACCAATCGAGCTTTGTATTTCTCCACTTTTCCTTCTGCATTTGTCTTCTTTTTGAACACCCATTTGCTGCCAATGGGTTTCATTCCAGCCGGCAACTCCACCAGATCCCAAGCCTCATTTTTGTGCAAAGATGCCATTTCATCAACCATGGCCTCTTTCCAGAGTTCTCCATCCTCTGAATCCATTGCTTCCTTCACAGTTCTGGGATCATCATCAGTAACAGACAAATCAAAATTTGAACAGAAAGCAAATGGACTATACCTTTCTGGCTGCCTTCTTTCTCGAACTAATATTCTCACTGCCGGAGTTTGTGGCTCTTCATCTTCTGATTCCTCCTCTGCTGTAGAGTCTGATTCTTCCTCCTTTAGCTCAAACTCTATCTTCTCAGGTTCCTTTGGTTGGACTTCATGTTTAATAACATCTCTCACCTCTCTAAACACCACATCTCAGCTGTACATAACCTTCCTTGTTACTGGGTTCCAAAGCTTATAACCCTTTAAACCATCCTTATACCCAATAAAGATGCACTTTTCAGATTTACTATCCAACTTTGTTCTTTTCTCCTTTGGAACATGTACATATGCATCACATCCAAATACCCTCAGATGTGAAAGAGAGGGTTTCTTACCAGTCTATACCTCTTGTGGAGTCTTATCCTCCAACGCTAATGAAGGTGACATGTTGACCAGGTAGCATGCAGTATCCATTGCCTCTGCCCAGAATTCTTGTCCTAACTCAGCACCACTGAGCATGCTTCTTGCCCTTTCCATCAACGTCTTGTTCATTCTTTCTGCAACTCCATTTGGCTGAGGTGTATATGGAGTAGTCTTCTTCTGTGCTATACCACACTTCTTGCAGAATTCTTCAAATTCCTTACTGCAAAACTCTCCACCATTATCTGTCCTCAGCACCTTTATCTTCTTCTCTGTTTGGTTTTCCACTAGAGCCTTAAATTCCTTAAACCTATCAAAGACTTCAGATTTCTTATTAAGGAAATATATCCATGTATTCCTTGAGAAGTCATCTATAAATGATACATAGTACACAGACTTACCCAGTGATGGAACCTTCACAGTTCCAAACACATCACTGTGCACAAGCTCTAATATATGTTTCACCTTCTTACCACCAAAGGGGAAACTCACGTGATTCTGCTTCCCATATACACAATTTTCACAGAAATCAAAATCGAGAGAGCTATTACTCATACCTTCTACCATACCTTTACCATGAAGTATTCAAAGCCCTTCTCTCCAATATGTCCAAGCCTTTGATGCCACAACATGGTCTTTTCTCTAGAGACCACTCGATTTTCTGCTCCACTTTCAGGAACCACAGAACTGTTGCACCCATCAACAACAGTTCTACCTTGCAGCTTATACAGAGTTCCAATCCAAACTCCCCGCATCAATACCAGTGCTCCCTGAACCATCTTACACGTATCCTTCTCTAACACTGTTTTTACACCTGCATCATTTAGCTTACTAACAGAAATCAGATTTCTGGCTAATGCAGGAATATGCAGAACACCCGGAAGTGTTCTAACCCTTCCACCTTGCAGCTTCAACTTTACTTTTCCATGACCAATGATTCTAGCCTTCCTATCATCACCCAAGAAGACATCACCACCATCATATTTCTCATACTCACAGAACCACTCTCTATGGGGAGTGAAGTGAAAGGATGCACCTGAGTCAATCAACCATGCCTCATGATCTACGTGTGTACTTGAAGAAGCCAAGTACACATCCCCACCTTCATCTGAGGTGGTTTTCACCTTTGCAGAAGGAGCCTCGTCACATCCCTTTCCTTTATTAGGAGCTTTAGATTTACAGTCCCTTTTGAAGTGGCCTTCCTTTCTGCATTTCCAGCACACCACCTTTACAAGTTTTCCTGGAGATTTAGATCTCCCACTCGATGACTTATTTTTGTTTCTGTTTTGGGACCATCCTCATACAGACAAGGCATCACCATTTTGGCTCTCCATATTTTTCCGTCTCATCTCCTCTGTCAGCAAGGCTGAGATTATTTCATCAAACTGCAATGCAGTTGCATTGCTGCCTATTGCAATAACCAGACAATCCCATGAATCTGGTAGAGAACACAACAAACTGATGCACTTATCTTCATCTGAAATTTTAATATCAACAGATGCTAACTGACTTATCACAATATTAAATGCGTTCAGATGCTCTGTCACCGAGTCTCCATCTTTCATCCTCAGGTTATACAGCTTTTTCCGCATGAACAGTTTATTCACCAGAGACTTAGATTGGTACAAAGTCCCTAACTTATCCCACAAAGCCTTTGCTGTAGCTTCCCTTGATACATTTAGCAATACTGAATCTGAGACACACAATCGTATTGTGCTCTTTACCTTCTGATCCAACTTCTTCCATTCTTCATTGGACACTCCCATTGGTTTAATACCCAGATCTACCATGATCCACTGATCTTTATCCACCAACAGATCCTCCATCTTGAGTTTCCACAGCTCAAAACTCTGACCATTAAATTTCTCGATCTCTAACTTTCCACTGCTCGCCATCTTCTTTCATCACCAGAATCGATCTCGCAGATCTCCCACTGAACAGGGTCTACCACAGGCCCAAGTGAAACCCCTCAGCAACAAAGGCGTCCCCTTGAAGCGAAATTTGCTCCAATACCAAATGTAGGTTTTAACCCCGTACAAAAATTACCTGCATACGAATTCTAAAACACAGAAAATAAATAATGCGAGAGCAGAACACATAAAACACATATACACAAATATTTTCCCCTGGGTCCCAAAACCAGGACTACCAGCTTGATTTTTCATTATGTTCCTTTCAATGTTATAATACATATTTGTACATGCTGAAGCATCCAATACCATGGACCGAAAACCATCGCGTCCAAAAAACATGTGCGATAATCATGCACAAAACCATAGGTGGGTCCGCCCAACCTAACATATGGTCCAAAACCAAAATTTTCCGGGGCACTGCCTTGGACCCCATAAAATGGGGTTACGGGTGCTCCTCAAACCCCCTGTTAACTACGTGGAAATAATATAACACAACCCAACAGGAACTCCTTAAGTAAAGTAGTGACACGATAGTAAATGAGGTGACTTGGAGACCATCAACGTAATACCATACATATTCTATTGTTTCCATTTCCATACATATAGTAGAGTTTATATATTTATAGTCTCTACTTATTACAAAATCATTGGTTAATAAGCTAGCATTTCATTTTTCTATAATTTCCTTACACATAGAGACATGGTAAACCACGATGACATATGACAACCTTTGGAGATGATCCCAATGTTTTAGGTCTTATTGGCACCTACAACATATGATTTTAGAGAAACTAATTTCCTTGTGACTTACAATTATGATTTTAGAGAAACTAATTTCCTTGTGACCTATGATTGCATTTGTATTTCCACAAATTTACTAAAATAAATAATAATTATGTTCATAATTAATAACCTTTAGCAAAATAAAATAATAATTTTATTATATCCTAATTTAATAAAAACTTACAAAATTTCATTTAAAAATAGATAAATAATTGTATCCATCCCAAAACCTATTTGAATAAAAAAAGTTTTATTTTAATTTAAAACAAAATAGCTTTATTAAAATAAACCAATAATTATGTTAATACCTAAACCCCTCTAACAAGGAATTTAAACTTAGTACCCATAAAAACTAAAAATTTACAGATTCTTAATATCCCCAAAAGGGAATTGTATCCATACCAAAACATTTGAGAAGCAAAATATGTGTAAAACAAGTCAGAGACTACAAACACAAGTCGTTTCAGGCATATATGAAACTCGTAGTAAATCACTCTCATAGGCATGGTTTTCTTCAGGATATTTTAACATATGGAAACCAACAAATGAGTCTTATCTAAAACCAAAATTTACGAAGTATCAAAATGTTACATTAAACCATGAGGAATGATTTCTCTACTTTGATTTATAAGTCTCTGATTAACCATTGAGGAAGGGGGACATACCCCTTTTGCCCCGCCAACAAAGCTCACTTTGATTTAGCTTTGACCCCAAATTAGTTATGTGATCAACCTTGGAGTTGTTTGATCTAAGAACATGGAGACACTTTTTTTGGGGGATACACTGATACAACTAATAAATCTGCTTGAAAATACGACTTAACTTTGTAAATGAGGGAAGAGATCTTGAATATAAATGGTGAATTATATTCAAGGAATCACCAAAAACAATTACCTCTTCAATTCCTAGATTCACAATTTGTCTCAAACACTGATATAAAGCATAAGCTTCAACAATGTTGTTGGAAGTGTCACCTAAAGCCAAAGCATACTAATGTTCTTGATTGTTAGAGCAAAAAGTTATTTCCCTCTACCATCTTTTTATTTAAAAAAAGATATAGAGTAAGATTTAATCACTTATGTATACACGAGAGAATTCCTACTAATTAAATAATCTATATGAAAATATTATAAATTAAATTGAATTTGGAAATGTGAAAATGATTTTTATCCATGGAAAAAATCCAATACAAAAAACACTGACTCTAAAATTAAAACCATTTTTTAAAGATTTTAAAACAGAGAATAATAAAAAATCATATATATATATATATATATATATGAAATATGTATAAATTTTTAATGCTATTAAAAATGTTGTTAAATTATACTATAATATTTAGCTAATTCAGACTATTTGCGTGTTGAATTCGAACAATTCAACGCATTTAAAAAAAGAAACGCATTTAAGAAGTTTATTTTAATTATATAATAAAATAAATACTAAATATTATATAATTTGGATTGCTTTTGGTTTTTTATTATTAGAGTTTGTTTATATCCCGTTTTTAAATTGTAATTTTGGTTTTTTCAAATTATTATTTTTAATATTAACCTAAAGTCGTAAAACATTTACATTATGACTTATATATAATGCAAATGCTAAGAATCCTAAATTGTAATTAATTCTGGGTTGTACTAGTGGTTGGGATAATTTATTTTTTAGTCTTTTTAAAACTATAAAACTATATTTATGAATTTAGCACATGAAATTAGTTTAATGGTAAGGAAATTGAAGGGATGAATGAAATTATTGTTAGAATGCATTAGGATGTGAGATAAGTTTTAATTGTATTTTATTCAAATGCTACCTATGTATTATGATTGTTATATTTTTATTTTTTATTTTTTAAGGTTTTTGGGTTTCTAATGATCATATTCATTTAAGTTTTTTATATTTATTTGTAAATGAATTTTATAATTTTAATGGATTTTGTTTCTAATATTTCTTTTTAATATGAAGGGTGTATATGATTTGAAATAGAGAGATGAAAGAAAATTGTTAATGACTAAATGTGCTTTCTTAATTTGGTGATTTAAGTAAGACCACAAATCATCCAAAAGCATATGGATTTTACCAAATGCCTTTTACCAAATGAGGATGTAAAGATGACCACAAACTTTGGAATTTGGCTCCAAGGCTCAACAATTCCCATAACATTTTCTGTTTTGGATAGAAGTTGATCCCTTCTATTGGTTATAAGTGTCCACCAATGGTGATTTGACGGTGATAATAAACTTTGGAACTTGGCTCTAAGGCTCATTAGTTCTCATAACATTTCCTAATTTACGCAAAAGTTGGTGTATGTCTTCTCGGAATTGGAAGTGCTCTCAAATGGTGGTATGAAAATGACCACAAACTATTGTCTAATAGAAGTTGCAATTTTTTTTAATTAAATGGTGGTTTAAGAAGGACCACAAATTGAATCACACTTATGAATCTAACTTTGGCTTTATCCACAATTATGACTCTAGCATGGGGCTCTAGTTCTAGTTATGGCTCAAACTCACTTGTTCATGCTTTGATTGAT
The DNA here is from genome assembly GCA_031772625.1 of Pinus tabuliformis. Lineage (NCBI taxonomy): Eukaryota > Viridiplantae > Streptophyta > Pinopsida > Pinales > Pinaceae > Pinus > Pinus tabuliformis. Next base: position 169,176,153 of record CM062808.1, read on the forward strand.
ATGACTTTGAAGCATGAAGTTTGATTGCCAATCATTGATATTACTCCCCCATTGTTAGATACAAGATGAGAAGACATAAATCTTTCAACAATGTTCACAAGGATGAAGATAAAAAATGTTGACTCTCCATATGGCCAACATGATAAGGGTGTCGGGTTCTACTAAAAATGCACCCATTTATAATTCAATGAAAAAGAGGATAAATAAACTTTAAAAAACTATATTTAAAATTATCATTATTCTTGATTTTAAGTGTGACATTGATACTTTCAAAGTTCAAATCATTTGTATTTAAATCAATTCCAACAACACAAAGCCTCTTTACAGAAATATATTTAACGCTCAATATTTCCAATTTACAAAGAAACATGATAGAAATATTCTCCTAAAAGTGATTGTATATCCACTATACACTCATTGTCAAAACCCATTTATGAACAAAAACATCAGGCTCTACATATACCTAGTTTAATGTATAGCTGGAAAGCTCCAAATCTAATATATGAACCCTATAATAATAATTTGATTTTTTGATGTAACGGAAATCGCCTAGGAGAATGATCCATATCAAGTTTCAACATGTGTCAAAGAAGACCAGTAAGAAAATAGTAGAAATGACCATACACAATTTTAGTCAAAGAAGTTCAACAACATGCTTCTTACATAGTTGAGGGAAATAGATCTCAAGTCACATAATAAGGTGAGCCATGGCTACATGTTAAGATCTGGAGTCATCTTGGCTCACTAAACACAAACTAGAGAGAAGATTCAAATCAACCACATATACACAAACCTTATAATGAGAATCATTTTTTTTTTCAAAAATGAATCCCTGTTGCTACAATTTTTGTAGATGCTTACATACAATTAAAAGAAAACCTCATGTTCAACTTTGAACCCAGGTAAACCATGAAATATAGACCCAATCAACATTGTAACCTTTTGGTGAGCACAATAGATTGTTCACAGAGTGGATATAGCACTTCGGGAATACTACATGGGTCCAAATCTATATGCTCAACAATATGAGTTAGAGAATCTCCATCTTCACAGGCCCCAATCAAATATCCACTAGGTTTCTTTTTTTCTCTAACAAAGTGTTGTACGGCAAGCATGCTAGGACCTCCTTGAGTATAACTTAAGGATCACTCATAAACCACAAGACTAAAATTTTCCAATACAAAGGTGTATTTAAGAGTAGAAATCTTGGGCAGAAGCTCTAAAGTAGTTGGTGCACACATTAGATGTATAAAAGGTCAATTGTTGCTCCATTTCTAGTTAAGTAGTAAGAACATTTACACTTTCGCAATCTCAAAGCCAATGCAACTTTTGTAGGGTTTATAATAAAAAGAGAACAAGCTCATTATCTAGGAATGAATGGAGACAAAGTTGATGAGAGAAACTACTAGTTGGAAATTTAAGTGAAACATAGCTAGGTTTTGCAACTAGCACTCGTGAATGTTTTTATGCATATATACAGAAATGACCATGAAAAGGGTTAAAGGAATACTAGACCTAGTAAGGTGCATATCTAATAGGGTATGGAGAGCACCCAAGTCTAGGGCCACAAACTTGTGGTTCTAATACCATTGTTGGAATGCACCAAGATTTGAAATAAGTCTCAATTACATTGTATTTAAATGATCCACATATAAATAGATGGTCTTATGACCTTTGGATTCATCTTCGATGTTCCCTTATACTCTCGATTATAGTTCATATTCATTTGAGACTCTTGAAATTCTTTCTCAAGTGAATATCATAAGCCTAATAGAAGATGTTTCCAATAGTTATGCTAAGGTTGTTAAGTTGATGTGGCCCATCGCAATTGCAAGAGGAGGTGCACTTATAATCATAGATAGTGAATGTTGTAAAACTTGGCATTGGTAATTTCTAACTTGGTTGTTGACTTATTAAACTAATAAAAAATTGATAAAAGTGGATATATTTAAATTTAAATTTGAATGTCAATTGAGTGTTACTCTAGTAGTTGTGAGGAATTGTTACCCTTTCCATTTAGGTTTAAGTCTCACTTTGTGATATGTTTGCTCATAGTAAGCCAATTGTTGACAAACTACATACCAACATAGATTCATATTAACTTCAAATCTATCATGTGCTTAGAGGGATCAAATCTCTCAAGGTGTTAATCTTTCCTCAACCTTTTTCAATATGAAAGGGTTTCCATCTCAAAGAACTTGATCCCTATCAATTCATGATAGATATATAATTAAAATGGATTTAAGATGGTATTTATAAATAAAGTCGATATCAAAATGTTTTACTTAACATAGATATTAAAGTTATTTTATCAAAGTAAACATTGAAACATTTATAAGTATATATATTTTCAAATGTTAGTCCAATGACTATGGTCCAATGGTGAGGTGGAAAGGTTCGGTCTCCATAGGTTTTGTGGTCCAATCTTGAGCATAACTATGTATGCTTGAGATATGTTATATATTTAAATGTTATACATTGATTTCATATTAAACATTAGAAAAATTACACAAATTATAAAAAATATTGTTCAGCACAATAATTTAATCATAAATTATTGACCTAACTTTATACATTACCACATAGCACATTAATTTAATCAGAAATTGTTGACCTAACTTTATACATTGCCACGAACTATTTAATAATTTAATCATAAATTATTGACCTAACTTTATACATTACCACAAAGCACAATAATTTAATCACAAATATTGACCTAACTTTATACATTACCACAAACTATTCAATAATTTAATCATAAATTATTGACCTAACTTTATACATTACCACAAAGCACAATAATTTAATCATAAATTATTGACCTAACTTTATACAGTACCACAAACTATTCTAATTTTTAGTTAGCTGCTCTCTTCATCTATTTATTTCATTGCCTAGCTCTGGTTCACATCTTGTCCTAAAGATGAACCACATTGGCTAATTCTCTCTTCACCTATTTATTTCATTGCCTAGCTCTGGTTCCTCATCTTGTTCTAAAGATGAACCACACTAGCTGGTTCGAGACCATCTCTTCATTTATTTATTTCATTGCCTGGGTTTGGTTCCTCATCTTGTCCTAAAGATGAACCACATAGACTCGTTCGAAACAGGTCGATGAGATTATCTCCTATGTGAATTTTACCAAAAAATACTATCATAAATATTATGGATCACAAAAATCTAAATTCACAAATAACATCATCAAAATATTTTTAAAAATAATATTTTAATTAAATTTAAAAAAATAATAAAAAATGTCCTTTTGTTCACCGTAAATATTTACGCACATATTCTGGAAGTACTTTTACACCACCCCGCGTAGAAACACAAAAAGAAAAGGAAGTATAAAGTATTTTCCGTAGAGAACCTTTACCTTCCCCCCACGTGAGACGTGCTTCATATTCTTTCAGAATGCATTAGGCGTTCTCTCCTTGTTTTTTTCTGGTAAAAATTAGAAGAAGTGTGGGCTCCATGACTACCTTCAAAAGGTTCCGTCATGTGGAACAGTTAAAGGAATGTGCAAGTTTTACCTCGTGTTTCCAATTGGGATTTTTGGCCCCACAATTTTGCGTAGATTGCTTAGAATGATTTGTCTTTAATTTCTTAATTTTTCTTTTGGCTGGATTATAATATATATATTTATCCCCTGCAATAAGTGAGTATGTATACCCTCTTATTCCCCGCTATATTTTAGTCTGCATAACATTGTAGAATGCATGAGAATAGTTGTGTATCCTTTTTTATATATATATATATATATATATATATATATATATATAATATTTAAACATAGATCTATACATTCTTCACCATAATTACAATGTCAATACATGTCCAAAACAAGTTTAAGGATCTACTTAACTTTTCCTCACTTAAAAAATTATATATTGAATTTTATTACTAGTTGGTGTAGATTTCCATGTAAATTCTGAGTACAACCAACTACTTCTTTAAATGCAATCATTTTTTACTAAATTATGGTCAAGTGTGTCCATGTCTCTAACATGCTTGACATTCCATGTTCCAATGGTATTAATAATGGTATTAATAATCTTTTGTGAAAAGTTAAAATAAATATTTTTTCACTAAATTATGCTTAAGTGTCCCATGCCTCTAACATGCTTGACATTCCATGTTTCAAAGCTATTAATAATCTTTTGGGAAAAAGATAAAAACAAAGTGGCAAGTGAGCAATTTAATTGTTAATGACTTACGCATTTAATTTATCAATCACATGGAAGCAATCCCATTTATGAAAAAAGAAATGGTAATTCCAATTTATCTTTTTCGCTGGCATGGAAGCAATTATTTTGTTTGTAGATGTGTAATTGGATTTTTAAATTTGCTATTAAGAAAAGTACGTTGATGGAGACATGTCATCACATTTTTCACACTAATTCTTTTATAAAGAATTTTCATTTATTCAATTTGGTTACATGTAGTTCGGGATCTTAAATTTGAAGCTATAGATGTTTTGGATCCCTTGTCAATTTTATCAACTACAAAACAACTATCTAATCCAATGCTCCAATGTTTATCCCACATTTATGGTGTGAAAATACTTTTTGTAGTTTATATACCCAATGTTTTCATATTATAATGTAGGAAGGAATGAGAAATTGTATGCACACACAACCAATGATGCATCAGTTTTGGTCCATGCCCCACTATCATGTTATGCCATCATCTAGTTTTCCCTCCCATGTTATTGATTTCCACCTTTTTACAAAAGTCATGGTTTTAATAGCTTTTAAAGTGGGTCAAAGCAAACACAAGGTTGGTGAAATGAAGAATCCCTCCACCTTCTTCCCACCACAAGTGAAAGTGAAGAATGTGGAAGCCACATCACCCTCTTCCCCACTATCATGTCATGCCATCATCTAGTTTTCTCTCCCATGTCATTGATTTCCACCTCTTTACTAAAGTCACAATTTTAATAGCTTTTAAAGTGGGTCAAAGCAAACACAAGGTTGGTAAAATGAAGAATCCCTCCATCCTCTTCCCACCACAAGTGAAAGTGAAGAATGTGGAAGATGAGATGTGTGACAGAGGTATATACAATGGAGGAAATATGTAAACCTCCCATGTCATTGATTTCCACCTCTTTACTAAAGTCATGGTTTTAATTGCTTTTAATGTGGGTCAAAGAAAACACAAGGTTGGTGAAATGAAGAATCCCTCCACCCTCTTCCCACCACAAGTGAAAGTGAAGAATATGGAAGATGAGATGTGTGATAGAAGTATGTACAATGGAGAAAATATGTAAAAGGAGAAGGGTCACCAATCTTTGTGCTCCACCTCAATGGATGGAACTAAAGCGATGAGGAGGAAGGTAGGAAAAAGGGAAGGTAAAAAGGAAAGATGAGGGATAGGTAATTGAGGTGGAGATAAGTGCACGTAAAGATGCAGGTCAGAGGAAACACAAGGTTGGTGAAATAAGGATCCCTCCACCCCAAGTGAAGAATGTGGATGATGAGATGTGGGGTAGAGGTATGTGAGGTGGAGGAAATATCCAGAAGGAGAAGTGTCATGTACCCCAACCCTCCACCCCAATGGAAATAACTCAAGCGAAGTGAAGGGGGAAGGGAGATAGATGGTAGGAAAAGGGGAAGGTATAGTGTGTTGTCACTCACTGCATTGTGGGTTTCAGTTGGTTAAAGTTGCCCAAAAGCAGTGAATTTTGAAGACAATTCCCAAGCCATAGAGGATCTCAAATCTTAGTCTGACCCTCTCCATTGCATAGTGCTCAGAATAAGATTTCCAACGATATATGGAAGTAAAAAAATGGACTTCTGGATCAAAAGTTAAAGCAAATTAAATATAACCTTGGAAAACCTGGAAAGCAAGCCTGAGGAAAGGACCAAATACAAAGGCAAATCACATATCGGAGGTCAGGGGCCTCGGGCACAGTAAATCCCACATATCGGTAGTGGAAAAATATTGCAGTCCCGCAATCCTGTTTCCCTCAACATCACAGTAAATCCTGCGATATCAGTGGAGTAGAGGGGCCACCACTTTAAAAGCCTTGCGAACTGCCAAATTTGTGATCTAGTGTAAAAGTGTCAGGGGAGGCCGAAAAGGATTAACAAAGGAAATGCATGGAAAAACCAAGGTCGGGTGAACCCTTTCTCTCTCCTCCATGTGGCAATATGAAAGGTGATGCGGAAAGTAAGGAGGACACGTGTCACTCAAATTTGGCATTTTCAGGGGTCCTATAGGGGCATTTCTAGGTGACACGTGTCACCACTCATAGGGTAACACGTGGCAGTGATGACGTCACCCCCTGCAGATCGGGAATCGGTGATTGCGCACTGAAAAGTCTTCCTCTGCCAAAGTTCCTTCCAGGCTTGCGATGACGATAAGCGAGGATCCTCCCGGACGTGATATATTATGTGATCTGGCCTATAAAGCTCACGCGTCCAAGACAGTTGGCCAGTGCTGAGAAAGAAGGTAAAAGGTCCCCACTCTCTGGGGTTGCAATTGTAATAGCTTTGGTGGGCCCGATCCCGCAGATCGGCGATCGCAAGGGTAAAGGGGCACACTACAGGAAAAGCACTTCAAATCACCGGGATGCGATATTCTCCACAACAAAGGAAAAAGGTCCCAGACAAGAGCCCGAAGGCCTTAGCACCAGAGGACTCCGCACTTGGTCGCAACCCCTGGTCATGTGAAGGAAGTAGCGGAAAGGGTCTAAACCAAAGGGGCGCTAAGGTGCATCTACGCTCGTTGTCCCATAATGTTTTTTAAAAAGGAAAAGTCCCACAACCCTAAAGCCTCAAAGCATGAGACAAAGCTTTTAAAGGCGGATGGGTCGGCAACTGGGGCATTGAAGGAAGTATGGCACAACGTTGAAACCAATAGGGGGGGCTACGTAAATACTTAATGGCTCGGCATGGAGATCCACTTCAACACACATCAAAGGACTATCGAGACAGGAACTTACAATTGACCCACTCCCTTCTCCAGAGAATGAGTCATTCATGTAGTAAAGGTAGAAGCGATGGCAACCAGCTGAACAACTAGAAGGATGCACGATGACAGAGACTCGGCCTAACTAGAGGTCTCTGTAGGAACAATAGAGGAATACCTCCTCCATCATCTTTATGTTTTCCTTCTCTTTCTCATTATTCTATAGTTTCTTTATTTCCAAGAAGTGATCGAATCCCAAATGTAATTGTTTTGGGAAACAATGCCTTACATAGGTCGATACAACTAATCTAGAAAGACAACTAGAGCTCTGGCTAAGACATTTTTGTACCTGTAACCCAACCATCCGCTCTTCTTATAAATAGGGGGAAGAAACACTTATGAGAGGTTCTGGAATTTCTCACTTGAGTGGTCAGAATTTTGAGATGCCATTTTGGTTTTATTTTCTTATTCATGGGGGACTTGACTGATGTGGTGATGGATGTTATGGACTAGTATGTTGGACTCATATTGGATGAATGAAACTGACTGGTGATTCCAAGCACGATCGATGTGTAGTATATTTTCCCTTCTGTAACCTCATTTCATAAGTTGTTTTTTCTTCTCTGAAATAGTGTAATGAGATTGTTGGTTTCTCCCTAATTCATGGATTTTCCGTGGCTGCTAAATAGAGAGTAGTGCCTTTGCGTATTATAGATTTACTTGTGTTATTCAATAACCTATAGTACCTGTAGCAACTACATATTTACTTGTCTTATTAGATTACCTGTGGTACCTGTATGAGCACTACCTTTCTCACATTGTTTGGTGATAGAGGTACCCATGTTATAGGCATGAAACCTCAATAAGTACTTTGATGTTTCTATCACTGCACCTCCTCCCTCTTCCATAGTTCTATTGGAAAATATTTTCTTAGAATTTTGTGGTTTGCAGCCCTATATATTGAATTCCATTTTTCTGTTGGAACATTGCTGCTTAGGATTCTATTTGTTACAACCCTAGGCATCTATTTTCCACCTTCCTTTCCTCCTCTCCACCATCACTACAACTTTAGTATTGAGAAGTCTCATTGTTGTGTGTCGGCCACCAAGAGAAGCCATTTCTCTTTGAGATTGCCCCAATATACCCCCCAATTTTGGATCCATCTAATAGCTTGAGTCTACCTTAATGAAGGCCTATTGAACCAAGCCCCTCTTATTTTCATTACGTGACAATTGGAGTGCACAAGAAACCCCACTCATAATATTTCATGCACTCCTCTACTTAAGATGTCCTAGGCACTGGTCTACAATCAACCTAGAGGTTGTCTCTAAGGGGATTTCTATCTCTCCTGCAGAACTTGTGTTGTTAGTGTGATTTGAAGTGAGAACATCTTTCTAGCGTCGTTGTCGGTGAACAGATTAGAATATTTTTCCCTGGGTATGAATTTTTTTTAATTTACTCTATTTGGCGAGCAAGGGAAGTGCGGGTTGAAGATCTCTCACCTTGGCAACTCCACTGTTCAATTTTATGGTAAACATCTTGGCGACTCCACTGTCCATATCTCTATTTGATCGTCTTGGCTTTCAAGTAGCCCCATACTCACTCTGATGCTACAACAACTGAAAACTTTCCCTACTTTTGAAATTGAAATCACTCATATAGGGAGGTTTTTAAGATGGCCCTTCCTGCATTTTTGGCCAACCAATTTGCCCCACTGGATTTCTCTTCTATTATTGGTTATCCTAATCATGTCCCTACGTTTCGTGGGTGAAATACCTATTTGCGTAGATTCAGTGGGAACATAGAGAGATGACCTGACCAACACCTCAAAGACTTTCATGAATGCATGAAGCAACAAGGTATTCTTCTTGAAGATGTACAAATGAAGTTGTTCAAATTGTCTTTAGATGAGGATGCTAGAGTCTAGTATAGAACAATACCTCGTGGCAGCATATCTTCCCTAAGAATTTTTCATACAATGTTCAATCACTATTACAAAGGATTATATTCACCGAATGCTCTATTTGAAGATTGATACACATATTTTAATAATGAAGACATTTCCGAGGTTGATGACTTTATTGAAGATGTTTGTGGAGTTCCACTCCAGGAAGAAACCCTCTCACATCAAAAAGCATCACCCACTAAGAAAGAAAGAAAAGAATGGAATGTTGTCGAGCTTCCAACAAACCATGAGGGGTCTAATTTGGCCGAATGTGATGTTTCCCCTTCTTATGATGAATACGACTATGGTGAAGAGACAAGTGATGCAAAGCCACAATGCTTCTAGTCAGGGGAAGCTACTCAATAAGAAGAAGCCCATCAGGAAATCATCGAAGAGCCTCCAGTTTGCAATGCTCATATTTCACCTGGAGAAAAAGACCAAGACCATCCTCCAAAGCATGATTCATATTATTCAGAGGAGGAAGGGATGGTCGTTGGGTGATACGGATTTAAACAGGAACGCAACAAATCACAGAGATAACCATATACACAAAGATGCAGCGGAAATAATACTTCATTTCATTAATGGAAAAATACTGAAATATGCTTACAATCAGAAATGGAAATAAATCAGCTAGGGCGATGGTAGCTTATCTCTGAGAAGAGATGTGATGGCTACATGCCTCTGAACTGTGTTACAATGAGGCTCGAAGGCCTATTTATTGTTGAGAAACAATGGAAAAAACCCTTCACATTCCAAAACCTAACCCTTGGAGATGAAACGCCAAAAATGTGGGCCCCGTTTGGGGTAAATTGGTACATCAACTTCCCGGGGTCGTAACTTTGGCATATGATCTCCGTTTGACGCGTACAATAGCTCATTCCCCAAAAAACGTCGTTTAGGGCCTCAAAACGGCTCCGGAAGTTCAGGACCCGAAAAACTGCTAAAAATAGTAAGTTGTGCTACAATTAAGGAAACTGAAAATGCTGAGAAAGACAATGGTGGGGGTCCAGGTGGACTTGGCAGGTGGCCACCAATATCCACCTGGATCATTCCTCCCCCCTTAGGAAGCAATGGTCCCCATTGCGTTAAGCTCCTCCATGAGATGAGAAAACTTCTGCTGAACTTGTTCTCTGGTGAGCCACTTGCCCTGCCGAAGGAGTTGGCCTGCTTTGAAAACTCGATACAGTTGGATATTCTGTTGGCGAGTGTTCTTGATCTGTGTGTCCATGATCCGATCAGTTGCAGCTTGTTCCATGCAATCTGGATTTAATTCTGTGGGTTTGAGCTGTTCTGCAATGTCGGATGTGTCTAGCAATGGTGGAAAGTATGGCCGAAGGCGGTCCACATTGAACACTGGGTGCAGGCCAAGGAATGGGGGAATGCTGAGCTCAAATGCATTGTCTCCCATAGCCTTAGTAATGGTGTAAGGACCATATCGGAGTGGTCTCAATTTCCGATAGGCTCCAGTAAGGCGTTCCTTTTGCAAATGCAACCAGACTTTGTCGCCCACCTGAAACTTGTGTGGCACCCGATGTTGATCATGTCGCTGCTTGTACTTGGCATTTGATTTCTCAAGAATGTCATGGACCTGCTGGCGAATATGTTGGATGCGCTCAATGAAGCTGGTGGCCTTATCTGTTTCGGACTGGACATGAGCTGAATTCATGTGAGTAGCTGCAAGTGGCATGGCCACATCAATGGGGCATAGTGGCTGGAATCCCAAACCCACCTGAAAAGGGCTATGGTCAGTGGAGCTGTGAAGAGCTCGGTTGTAGCTGTGCTGAACATAGGGGAGGCTCTCGTCCCATGTGCGTGGATGCTTGGAGTTATACATGCGCAGAATGTGCACAATCATCCTATTGACAACCTCTGTCTGGCCATCAGTTTGAGGATGGAAGGCTGTGGACTTCGTGAGTTTGGTGTCCAGCATTGACCAGAGACTGGACCAAAATGTGCTGAGAAACCGACTGTCCCGATCTGAGATGATAGAGTGTGGGATCCCAAAGTGCACCCACACTCGTTCAAAGAAGAGTTTAGCAGTGGCTTCTGCTGTGATATTCTTCTTGCAGGCCATCATAATGGCCATCTTCGAGAACCTGTCGACGACCACAAAAACACAGTCATTGCCATGCTTAGTGGAAGGAAGGCCTGACATGTAATCCATGGAGATGGATTCCCACGGTCGACTAGGGGTAGGCAACGGGGTATAGAGGCCGTGCTTCTTAATGGCCGGTTTGGCAATGGCACAGGCAGTACATGATCGGATGTACTTCCCAACATCCTGTCGAAGATTCGGCCAATAGAAATAATTTTGCAGTACTGCCACTGTTTTCTCGACCCCGAAATGCCCAGCAGCCCGACTGTAGTGTGCTTCCCAAATCATCTTGGCACGCTCGCTTGAAGGAACACAAAGGTGACCGAGGTGGCATAATAAGGAATCCTGGAGGTGAAAATCTGCAACATGCCGACCCTCCAAGAGTGTCTGGTATGTGTGGCCGAATTCTGGGTCGCTTTTGTAGAGAAGTGGCCAATCAGAAGTCTCGTGCCCACAAGAGTTGAGCACGGTGGTTAGCGCCATGATCGGTGGTCGACTGAGGAAATCTGCAACATTATTGGTGCTGCCCTTTTTATACTTGATATTCAAGTGAAACTGTTGCAGGTATGTAGACCACTTCTGATGGCGATCATTCTGCAATTTCCCTTGGGTCTGTATGAACTGCAGAGGTCGATGGTCTGTGTGGATGACCGTTTCCTTCCCCAAAATGTAATGCTTCCATTTTCGGCAGGCCTGTACAATGGAGTACATCTCTTTATCATAAGTGGGGTACTTCCGGACTGTGTCTGACAGTGTTTCACTGTGATATGCCACTGGATGTCCATGTTGAGTAAGGACTGCCCCAATAGCATAGTCAGAGGCATCTGTCTCGACCTCAAATGGTTGTTGTAAATCTGGTAACGCGAGCACTGGTGCCGTGCAGAGGCGATCCTTCAACTCCCTGAATGCCTTCTGTTGAGATTCAGACCAAAAGAATTTTGCTTTCGCCCCGCCCTTGGTGACTTGACTCAAGGGCCAAGAAATATGAGAAAACCCCAACACAAACCTGTGGTAGAAGTTGGCAAGACCTAGAAAGCTGCGGAGCTCTGTTAGAGTGGTTGGAGAGGGCCAATCCCGAATGACTTGTATCTTGGCTGGATCGACATGCACCCCCTGTTCATCAATGATGTATCCCAGATACTGAACCTGGGTCATGCCAAAAGTGCATTTCTCCAAATTGGCACACAGCTTGTGTTGCCACAGTGTTTGGAGAACCTGTTGGATGTGGTGGAGGTGCTCTTCCCAACTCTGGCTGAAGATCAGAATGTCATCCAAGTATACTACTACAAAGGAGTTGGTGAATGGCCGCAAGATGTCATCCATTAGCCTCATAAAGGTTGCAGGAGCATTCGTCAATCCGAACGGCATGACCAACCATTCGAAGAGGCCCTCCTTGGATTTGAAGGCAGTCTTCCACACATCGGAGGGTTCGATCGGTACCTGGTGATATCCTGACTTCAGATCGATCTTGCTGAAATATTTCGCCCCCTTTAGTTGGTCTAGGAGGTCGTCAATCCGCGGGATCGGGTACCTATTACGGACAGTGATCTTGTTCAGCGCCCGATAGTCAATACAGAGTCTCCACGTCCCATCCTTCTTCTGTACCAACATGATCGGGCTCCCACAGGGCGATGAACTCGGATGGATGTGACCTTTCTGCAGGAGCTCCTGAATCTGCCTCTTGATTTCATCGTTCTCTAGAACGGAGCGCCGATAAATTGGTCCATTGGGTAGCGGCGCACCTGGGGTCAGATCGATGGAGTGCTTGACTTGACAGTGCAGAGGAACCCCTGCCGGGGAGGTGAAGATGTCCTTGTACTCCTCCACAACCTTGTCCATCTGTAGTTGTCGTGCAGAGGGACCCCGTTTGGAGGCCGCGGCCACTGTCTTCTTCTTTCCTTGAGGGCGTATCATCAGGAAAACAAATTTCCTGGTTTTGGAAATGATCTTACTGCATTGTTTCGCAGTAATCAAAGAGAGCGCGGCAGGTGGTGCTACCTTTGGCATCCTGAACAACTTATTTCCCAATGTAATAATAACAACACAGGGCCTTGATTCATACACAGCATGTCGCTTCCACAAGTATGGTTGTCCTAGTAATACATCACAAACTTCAAGGGGAGCAATGTCACACAATACCTCATCCGAGAAGGGCTTGATGTTGTATGGAAGGCGACACTGCCGGCTCACGCGAAGATCTCGTCCTTGGTGAAGCCACCCAATGGTGTATGGTTGTGGATGTGTTGTGGTCGGTAAGCCCAACCGCTTCACGACCTCTGCCGAAATGAGGTTCTTTTGACTCCCGCTATCAACAATGAACTGTATCGGGGAGCCCTTTACCCACATCTGGGAGTGGAAGAGACGCTCCTCCTCCTCTGGATCTTCGGGTTCATTTTTCTGGATCTTTGCGGTAGCAACAGTGGCACTGGGATCCGCATCAATGATCTGCTTCCCTTTTTCAGACCCCTTATCGGGTTCTGACTCAGAGTCGGAACATGCATCTGATTCTGAAACCTTTAGCTCAACCACCAGTGACTGCTTGGCCCGACACTCACTTGTGTTGTGAGTGGAGCTCTTATGGAACTTGCACCATTTTCCATTGTCCTTTCTCGGCTTCGCGGCGCTGTTCTTTGCTTGCAGCTTCGGCTGGTTGTCTTGGGCTGTCCCGCCTTGGCTTTGTCCTTTGTTCTGTGGTTTAGGGGCACCTTTCCCCTGTTTTGGATTTGCAGATCCAAAGTCTCGCTTCTTTTCTTTAAACTTTTGCTCGACCTTGACGGCATATCGGTATGCTGCGCCGAGCGAGGGGATGTTTAGGAATTGTATTTCTTCCTGGATGTACTTGTGCAGGCAGCCACGGTATTTGAGTATCAAATGTTGCTCCGAATCCTTGATACCCAACTTTGTGCGAAGGGTATGGAAAAGATCTGTGAACTCCAGCACGTCTTGGTCCCTTCCCTGCCGCAGCGTGGTCCACTTTATGTATTCATCCTCATAGCTTCCGACAGGGTAGTATTGCTCCTTGATGGCATCCCGGAATGAATCCCAGGTGGGTGCGGCTGAAAATAGTGAGCCAGTACTTTCATCCTTCTGCTCGCAGTAAGTTTCCCACCAGTCCTTGACGTGGGGGGCTGCTTTGAGAAGAGCAAAAAAAATCTTTTCCCGATTCGAAAATTCATGAACAGAAAAATAACCCTCTAGCAGATTTAACCATTTATCTACGGCATCTGCGTCTATCTGACCCTCGAATATGGGGATTTCAAAATTAACTTGTACCTTAAAGGGTGTGGCGTTTCCAGAGTAGCTGCTGGAAGCCGATGCGCCGCTTCTGGGTAGCTGCTGAAGGATCTGGGCAAAGCTGTCCATCATCGCGTTCCGTTGTCGCTCGAGGGCTTCTTCGAGCAAGATTTTGATGGGATCTCCTGCCCCCTCGTCTTTCTTCTCGTTCGCCATGGGAGGCCGTCGGGATTTGCGAGGCTGGTCTTGCAAAGGTTCAACCAGTTCAAGCCCTAACTCCTTATATCCCGACCTTGTTGGGGACATGCAAAGAAAAACCGAGAAAAAGCAGACCTCTCTATACCCCGTTGCCTACCCCTAGTCGACCGTGGGAATCCATCTCCATGGATTACATGTCAGGCCTTCCTTCCACTAAGCATGGCAATGACTGTGTTTTTGTGGTCGTCGATAGGTTCTCGAAGATGGCCATTATGATGGCCTGCAAGAAGAATATCACAGCAGAAGCCACTGCTAAACTCTTCTTTGAACGAGTGTGGGTGCACTTTGGGATCCCACACTCTATCATCTCAGATCGGGACAGTCGGTTTCTTAGCACATTTTGGTCCAGTCTCTGGTCAATGTTGGACACCAAACTCACAAAGTCCACAGCCTTCCATCCTAAAACTGATGGCCAGACAGAGGTTGTCAATAGGATGATTGTGCACATTCTGCGCATATATAACTCCAAGCATCCACGCACATGGGACGAGAGCCTCCCCTATGTTCAGCAAAGCTACAACCGAGCTCTTCACAGCTCCACTGACCATAGCCCTTTTCAGGTGGGTTTGGGATTCCAGCCACTATGCCCCATTGATGTGGCCATGCCACTTGCAGCTACTCACATGAATTCAGCTCATGTCCAGTCCGAAACAGATAAGGCCACCAGCTTCATTGAGTGCATCCAACATATTTGCCAGCAGGTCCATGACATTCTTGAGAAATCAAATGCCAAGTACAAGCAGCGACATGATCAACATCAGGTGCCACACAAGTTTCAGGTGGGTGACAAAGTCTGGTTGCATTTGCAAAAGGAACGCCTTACTAGAGCCTATCGGAAATTGAGACCACTCCAATATGGTCGTTACACCATTACTAAGGCTATGGGAGACAATGCATTTGAGCTCAGCATTCCCCCATTCCTTGGCCTGCCGAGCGAGGGGATGTTTAGGAATTGTATTTCTTCCTGGATGTACTTGTGCAGGCAGCCACAGTATTTGAGTATCAAATGTTGCTCTGAATCCTTGATACCCAACTTTGTACGAAGGGTATGGAAAAGATTTGTGAACTCCGGCACGTCTTGGTCCCTTCCCTGCCGCAGCGTGGTCCACTTTATGTATTCATCCTCATAGCTTCCGACAGGGTAGTATTGCTCCTTGATGGCATCCCGGAACGAATCCCAGGTGGGTGCGGCTGAAAATAGTGAGCCAGTACTTTCATCCTTCTGCTCGCAGTAGGTTTCCCACCAGTCCTTGATGTGGGGGGCTACTTTGAGAAGAGAAAAAACAATCTTTTCCCGATTCGAAAATTCATGAACAGAAAAATAACCCTCTAGCAGATTTAACCATTTATCTACGGCATCTGCGTCTATCTGACCCTCGAATATGGGGATTTCAAAATTAACTTATACCTTAAAGGGTGTGGCGTTTCCAGAGTAGCTGTTGGAAGCCGATGCGCCGCTTCTGGGTAGCCGCTGAAGGATCTGGGCAAAGTTGTCCATCATCGCGTTCTGTTGTTGCTCGAGGGCTTCTTCGAGCAAGATTTTGATGGGATCTCCTGCCCCCTCGTCTTTCTTCTCGTCCGCCATGGGAGGCCGTCGGGATTTGCGAGGTTGGTCTTGCAAAGGTTCAACCAGTTCAAGCCCTAACTCCTTATATCCCAACCTTGTTGGGGACATGCAAAGAAAAACTGAGAAAAAGCAGACCGCTCTGATACCACTGATCCGGATTTAAATAAGAACGCAACAAATCACAGAGATAACCATATACACAAAGATGCAGCGGAAATAATACTTCATTTCATTAATGGAAAAATACTGAAATATGCTTACAATCAGAAATGGAAATAAATCAGCTAGGGCGATGGTAGCTTATCTCTGAGAAGAGATGTGATGGATACATGCCTCTGAACTGTGTTACAATGAGGCTCGAAGGTCTATTTATTGTTGAGAAACAATGGAAAAAACCCTTCACATTCCAAAACCTAACCCTTGGAGATGAAACGCCAAAAATGTGGGCCCCGTTTGGGGTAAATTGGTACATCAACTTCCCGGGGTCGTAACTTTGGCATATGATCTCCGTTTGACGCGTACAATAGCTCGTTAGAAGGATCTATCCGAGCACTATCATTGTTGGAACAGGCAACATCGGTCCATGGACCCATGTTGCCCCCGGATTCCCCAAAAAATGTCGTTTAGGGCCTCAAAACGGCTCCGGAAGTTCAGGACCCGAAAAACTGCTAAAAATAGTAAGTTGTGCTACAATTAAGGAAACTGAAAATGCTGAGAAAGACAATGTTGGGGGTCCAGGTGTGTTATAGACATTTTTGTGCCTTACAACATGAAGCATGAAATGTCCATAATCTAAGGGATCCAAAGTCCCTAAACATGTTGTTCCTACCCCTAGAGGAACAAGACCAACAAACCACAGCAATCCAAATAAGTTCTCCACCTGAAAATACTCAAAAACAAGGAAATTCTGGATCATGTCAACTGCTCCACTGAGCATCTGCGCTGAATGTCAACTGCTCCATGGTCTACCTGCATTGAATGTCAACTCCAACAAAGGCTACCTGCGCTGAGCGAGGTTTGACAAGTGAAAGTCTCATTCCTCAATGTGTCAATGCCCAGGAAGCTTCCAAAATGACACTTGGATCAGGGAATTTGACTGGTGATGAGTAAGAGGGTCCAAATCTCCAAGTGGAAGCAAGAACCTCCAAGTGGACTCAAGAACTGAAGAAGGAGAGGACACTAGTCAGCTTCATACCAGCCTCAAGCTGACTCGTCCTTTCTCCAAAACTCTATATATGGATCTCTCTCCCATGAGATCTAGAGGCTGGAATTTTGTGAATGTAAAGAATTGCTACTGGTTTGAGTTTAGAACTATTGGGTGATTTGCTTTGAAGGAGGTGAAGGGGAGATTTCTTTCTGCTGGGAAGGTGATGCTGGATTGGGCCTCTTATGGTTGTATCACCTCCTGAACTTTACTTCTTCCATTAATAAAGCATTTGAGGTTCTTCTATATGCATGTGTCTCAATGATGTATTGTTATACTTGTGTATTTGGTTTATTCTAATCCTTTAACCATTTATGAATGTATGCTTCTTGTAGTTTCCCTCTCTTGTCATTTTGCAGGATCTTGGTGTAGCTGGGCCCGTGAAAGAGCAAGGAGCTGGGAGCAAGCAGCAAGGAGAGAGATTGGATCAACCATTAGCGGAAGACATCGGTTAGTGGATCTCTTTCTCTCCTCTTTACTTTTCATAAAGAAGAAATCTTAGATAGCTTTGCTTTGATTGTTGCTGAGGTACTATCACCCTTAGAGTGGGATAGGGTCATTCCGTATTGGATACTTTTCCCAACAACAAGGTGGACTTGGCAGGTGGCCACCAATATCCACCTGGATCATTGGGGTAAAAAAGGCATCATTTACTAGCAAGTGGGGAGAAGTCTCCCAGTAGAAAAAATTTCAAGAAGAGCTAGGAGTCGAAGGACCAAGCAGTGTTTGTGATTACTTATTGTAGAAAGGTCCCTACTGGGAAGTCTCAGTAGGCCCTCCCATCTCTGACTCTTGCAACTCAGAAACTGAATATTATATTGCAGATTTCCAAGAAGGTTGGTCCGTCGACAAATGGGTAACAAATTATCAGCAACAAGCTTTTCTCAAAAATTTTAAAGTTGTGGAGCTAAGAAGTGTTTATGGCTGCCTTGGCCAAGAGGATATTAGTCAGCAGACTACTCATGAAAAGGAGGCAGCTGCAAATTTTCCTTGTGAATTCCATGACCCTGTGGCTGAGTACATGAGCATATTTTTAAGCCAGCAGCAGAGGTTGTTTCAACAACATGTATCAGGTTCCTTGTTTGAATATTTTTCATGGTGCATGTCGGCTTTAATTTTTAAATTTCAGCAACATGAAGGCATAAGGCCCAATACTCTAATGTTGGTCTGGCTCCATTGGAGGGTTTAACCCACTTAGGTGAATTGAGTATTGTGCATAAGTAGGATTGTATATAAATAAGCTCACTAGCTGAGCATTTACTTTCTAGTTGTTAGAATTTTTATTTCTACATTTTAGTTTGAGGAGGAAGTGACTCCCTACAAACAAAGGTTCATGGAGATGTTATGTAAGTTCATATAATTATGAATCCATGCCCAATGGAAGGAAAGCTACTAGTCTGCAAGTTCTCAGCACCTTTCCAACAAGGCACTGTTCTCAGTTGGAGCCAATGTTGTCACTCACTGTATTATGGGTTTCAGTTGGTCAAATTTTCCCAAAAGCAGTTAAGTTTGAAGAAATTTCCCAAGCCACAAAAGCTCTCAAAGCTTATTTTGACCCTCTATATCGCATAGCATTCGGAATAATATTTGCAACGGTATATGGAAGTCCAAAAATGGACTTCTGGATCGGAAGTTAAAGCAGATTAAAGATAACCTTGGAAAACCTAGAAAGTAAGGAGGAAAGGACCAAATACAAAGGCAAATCGCATATTGGAGGTCAAGGGCCCCGTGCATAGTAAATCCCACATATCAGCGGTGGGAAAATCCCATAGTCCTGTAATCCCGCATCCCGCAACATCACAGTAAATCCCGCAATCTTGCATATCGGCCATATCACATATCGCAATCTTGTCGTGGGAAGTCCCGCATCCCGCAACATCACAATAAATCCCTTGATATCGGCAATCGGTGGAGTAGAGGGGCTACCACTTTAAAATCCCTGTGAATTGATAATTTTGTGATCCAGTGCAAAAGCTTCGGGGGAGGTCGAAAAGGATTAACAAAGGAAATGCATGGAAAAACCAAGTTCAGGCGGACCCTTTCTCTCTCCTCCATGTGGCAGTACGAAAGGTGATGTGATAAGTATGGAGGACACATGTCACTCAAATTCAGCATTTTTGGGGGTCCTATAGGGGCATTTTGGGTGACACTTTTCACTACTCACAGGGTGACATGTGGTAGTGATGATATCACCCCCTCACAGATCAGCAATCGACGATCGCGCACAACAAAGTCTTCCTCCACCAAAGTTTCTTCCAGGATTGCAATTTCAATAAGCGGGGATCCTCCCGAACATGATATATTATGTGATCTGGCCTATAAAGATCTCACGTCGAAGACAGTTGGCCAACACTGAGAAAGAAGGTAAAAGCCCCCCCCCCTGGGGTTGAATTTGCAATATCTTTGGTTGGCCCGATCCCACAGATCGACGATCACACAGGTAAAGGGGAACACCACAGGAAAAGCACTAGAAATCGCCAAGATGTGATATTCTCCGCAAAAGAGGAAAAAGGCCCTGGACAGGAGCCTAAATGCCTTAACGCCCGAGGACTCAACACTTGGTCATAGCCTCTGGTCATATGAAGGAAATAGCGGAAAGGGGCTAAACCAAAGGGGGGCTAAGGTGAATCTACGCTCATTATTCCATAATGTTTTAAAAAAAGGAAAAGTCCCACTATCGTAAAGCCTCAGAGCATGACATAGATATTTTAAATGCGGATGGGTCAACAGTTGGGGTATTGAAGGAAGTATGGCACAACGTTGAAACCATTATGGGGGGATTTGTAAAGACTTAATGGCTTGGCATGGAGCTCCACTCCAATACACAACAAAGTATTTCCAAGATAGGAACTTATAGTCGACCCACTCCCTACTCCAGAGAATGGGTCATTCACGCAGTAAAGGTAAAAGTGACAGGGAACTAGCTGAACAGCCAGAAGGACGCATGATGACAGAGACTCGGTCTGACCAAAGGTCTCCATAGGAACAACAGAGGGACACCTCCTCCATCATCTTTTTGTTTTCCTTCTCTTTCTCATTATTCTGTAGTTTCTTTATTTCCAAGAAGGGATCGAATCCCAATTGTAATAGTTTTGGGAAACAAAGCCTTACATAGGTTGACACAACTGGTCTAGCAGGACAACTAGAGTTATGGCTAAGATATTTTTGTAACTGTAACCCAAGCTCCCCCTCTTCTTATAAATAGGGGGAAGAAACACTTATGGGAGGTTCCAAAATTTCTCACCCAAGCTATTGGAATTCTGAGATGCTATTTTAGTTCTATTTTCTTATTCATGGGGGACTTAATTGATGTGGTGCTGGATGTTATGGTTTGGTATGTTGGACTCATATTGGATGGATGAAACTCACTGATGATTCCAAGCACGATCGATGTGAAATATGTTTTCCCTTCTGTAACCTCATTTCATAAGTTATTTTTCCTTCTCTGAAATAGTGTAATGAGATTTTTGGTTTCTTTGTGATTCATGGATTTACCTTGGCTACTAAATAGATAACAATGCCTTTGCATATTATAGATTTACTTTTGTTATTCAATATCCTACAATACCTATAGCAACTATAGATTTACTTGTGTTATTAGATTAATCTGCAGTACCTATATGAGAAAATCCTTTCTCACACTGTTTGGTGATAGAGGTACCCATGTTGTAGGCATGAAACCTCAATAAGTACTTTGTTGTTTCTATCACTGCACCTCCTCCCTCTTGCATATTTCTATTGGAAAATCTTTGCTTAGGATTCTGTGGTTTACAACCCTATCCATCGAATTCCATTTTTCCGCTAGAACATTGCTGCTTAGGATTCTGTTTGTTACAACCCTATGCATCTATTTTCCACCTTCCTTTCCTCCTCTCCGTCATCACTACAACTTCAGCATTGAGTTGTCTCATTGTTGTGCATCAAAAAAAGATAATATCATGTGCGTCAAATGGAGATAATATGACCAAGTCACGACCCCGGGAAGTTGGTTGCGCAACTAACCCCATTAGGGCCCATAAACTCTTGGTGGTACATCTCCTCGGGTTAGGGTTGTGGTTATTTATGGTTTGTTCTTATTGTTCAATAATAAAAATGCCTTTGAGGGTCATTGTAACACAGTTCAGAGGCATGTAGCCACCACATCTCTTCTCAGAGATAAGCTACCATCGCAGAGCTAGTATCATGTCCACACTATTTGTAAGCATATTTCATTATTTGATATTAATTAAAGGTAGTGTTATTTCTGTTGCATCTCTATATTTATGGTTATATCTGCGATTTGTTGCGTTCCTGTTTAAATTTAGATCATAGGGGGAACTAGTATTGATGCGGGGAGTTTGGATTAGAACTCTGTACAAGCTTCAAGGTAGCACTGTTATTGATGGCTACAACAGTTCTATGGTTCCTGAAAGTGGAGCAAAAAATCTAGTGGTCTCTGGAGAAAAGACCATGCTATGGCATCAAAGACTTGGACATAATGGAGAGAAGGGCCTTCAAATACTTCATTGTAATGGTATGGTATAAGGTATGTCTAATTTCTCTCTGAATTTTGATTTCTGTGAAAATTTTGTATATGGGAAGTAGAATCAGGTGAGTTTCCCCTCTGGTGCTAAGAGGGCTAAAGAGATATTAGAGCTTGTGCACAGTGATGTGTTTGGACTTGTGTCGATTCCATCACTAGGTAAGTTTGTGTATTATGTATCATTTATAGATGACTTCTCAAGGAATACATGGATATATTCCCTTAGGAAAACAATCATCATCCGTATATATGCTTCCACATCCTCATCCTTTCTTGAGAGTGCATCTGCAACAAAATTTTTCTTCCATTTTCTATAGATGATTTCAAAGTCATAACCCATCATATTTGTGACACATTTTTTTTTTCTTCTAAAGATAATAGTTGTTCTAAAAAGTATTTAAGACTATCATGATCCATTTTTACCTTGAATTGTCTTCCCATTCAGTAAGGTCTCCATTTCTTAAGTGCATGTAGTATTGCCAACATTTCCTTCTCATAAATATCTTGCTTGAGATGTAGCAGTAAAAATACCCAATCACCTACATCAAAACATTTTTCACTACGATGTTGATCTACTTGTTGTTTCATTCAATTTTTCACCAAAGTGGCATTATCCTTTAAAAGTTGGAGAACTTGTTGTTGATGCTCGATGTGATCTTTCACTGCTTGAACCTTTTTCTTCTTGATATCTTTAGAGTTTGAGGAGTGGTAATTTCTTCCAATCCTTTACAAGATATGGTCGGATTCATTTCATGATGCTTGATGTGATCTTTCACTTCTTGAACATTTTTCTTCTTGATATGTCCTTCTATCTTGATAGTTTGAGGAATGGTAATTCCGACCAATGAATTACAAGATATGGTTGGATTCATTTCTTCTTTCTCGATGTGATCTTTCACTTCTTGCACCTTTTTCTTCCTGATATGTCCTTCTATCTTGAGAGTTTTAGGAGTGGTAATTCGTGCCAATGCTTTACAAGATATGGTCTGATTCATTTCTTCTTTCCCTGGGGGTGGGTCCTGGCGTATATCCTCTTATTTTGATGTTTCTTGATCCTTTTCTTTCTCCTCTTCATACTCTATGTAAAATAATTTCTTCTCAGCACACTTATGACCTTTAATGCATTTGTTATCACAATTGTAACAAAGCCCTTTTTCTCTTTTTTCTTCTAATTGTCGTGATGTAAACCTTGTAGGTTGTGGAAGCCTAGGAGAAACAACACTTCCATCTTTATAGTTGTGAGAGGTAGACTTCCTTGTTGCCATAATTTTACTTTCCACTATGTAATAAAGCCCTTTTACTCTTTCCAATTGTTGTGGTGTTGCTCTTTGTATCCTCATAATGTGCTATCATTTTCTCTGTGAAAATTGACCACGTAACAAGTTGTTTATGAGAACAAAGCCCTTTATACCATAAAAATTGATCCAGTTCTAAATATGAAGATGCAATACATACCTTTTGTAATAGTGGTACACCATGTAGATCAAAATATTGCTCCATCTGAAGTATCCAATTTACCGGATCCTTGCCATCAAACTTCCTCATATCACCTTTTCTTGATTTTAGGAGCTCGATCTTGAAATGGATATAACTCTATAATTTCTATTCTTCCAGTTCTGAAATTGCGACCTACAATAACCCTATGCATCCTCTTTCCAATGCCACCAGTCTGATCCAAATTGGATTCTCCAAGGAAGAGTTATGCCAAATCTCCCACAGTGACCTGATTATCGACTAGTTTAGTAGAGCAAACTTGTACGACGTGCCACGTGTCACTGTTTCGACCTTTGGCTCTGAAAAATATATGCAAGAAACTACAGTCCGTCCTCTTTCTGTACCTTCTTACAAAATTTCAATCCGATACTCAGAGAGAAAGTTATGATGATTTTCCCCAGGTCACCTGTTTGGAATGTAATTCAGGAGTTTGAAAAAAAACCAACTTCCTCAGATCATATCTTCACAAATATAGCACGAACAGCTCTAAAATTTGAATCTAAGGTTCAGTGTGATTTTTTTAATTAATTTTTTTTTTTTTTATTTTTTTTTTCACTTCTGAAACGTTTAAAAAAAGAAGAAGTTATAGCAAAAATTCCACGATGACCTATTTGGAGCAGTGAAACCCTAGAATCCAAAGCTCTGATACCAAATGTCATGAAACCAACTCACAAAAAGATAGAAAAGATAGATAAACGCCTTAGAAATAAGCCTCTTCGAGGGGGAAACCTCCTTTACATTACACAAATGAACAATTCTTGGATGATACAAATGAAAAGACCTCCTTTCTATATATAGGAGTCTAAGGGGTCATAATATAATCAGAGCCGACATAACAATAATAATGTAAGGGCACAATAATAACAATAGTGGGCTTCTATGGGGCACAATAGTAACAATATGGGCACTATATGGATCAATATAATAAGGGGGTTGTACTAATAATAATAAAGGGTTACCCTAGTAGTATAGGGGCCTAACAATATTTTGATGGTTCAAAGACACAGGAGGGTTTTGGAGCTGATTGTATCTAATAGACTTACAACAAAACAAACACTTGTTCTCATGCCACTTGGAATTTTAGTGCACTAACAACGTTGTTGAATATGAAGCACTCATCTTGGGTTTAAAGAAATCCATTGACCTCAAAGTTGAAGTGCTCAAAGTAATAGGTGACTCAGAAATTGTTACACGTCAGGTACGAAATACAATCCATTGTGTATCACCCAATCTTTGAAATTATCAAAAAAAGGTATCACGTCTTATTTCACATTTCCAAGATTTTAATATTAATTTTATTCCTCATATTTGCAATGATTCTGTAGATACATTAGCTAACCTTGTTGCTAGGTTGTCACCATTAAAGGATGGCTTTTCATTTGAGATTATTATAGGCCATGTGTGCCTGATAACATTACTAATTTTCATGTTTTCAATGACGAACAAAAAATACTGGAATTCATGGCGAATGCTGACACGTTCAAGGATGCGGCCATTGATGAAGACGAGCATGAGAAATACTTGCAGGGTTCATCTCAAGAAAACAAGGGAAACCCATGCCTAAAGGTGTAGTATCTTTGGAAAAGTTGTATGACCTACAAAATCCTTTCAAGTGACCAGTTAATGCAAATACTCTCAACTCTACTCTTTTGCATGAACAAGTGAATCTTGCTACAAAAGAAGATCAGAAGCATCTGAATATCAGTACGTGTTGCACACCTCAAGAGAAGAAATATTTTATCTGCCTCTTTAATTAGTATCGATATGTGTTCATGTTTTTATATGATGACTTGAAAATTTATGACACACAAATAATCCAGCATGTGATTCCCATCAAAGAAGGAGTAATGCCGTTCGTGCAGAAATTGAGAAAATATACTCCTACACTTGAACCCATAATTCAGAAAGAGCTAAAGAAGTTGGATTCTCAAATCATATTCAAATATCATCACTCTACATGGGTCTCCAATCTAGTTCTCATAAGAAAAAAGTTCAGAGGGATACGCTTGTGTGTTTATTTCCGCAATTTGAACTGGTATTCGGACAAGGATAACTATCTTGTGTCGTTTATGAAACAAATAATTTAAACAATATCTAGATTTGAAATTTTCTCGTTACTATATGGTTTTTCTGGATATAACCACTTTCTAGTAGCAGAACCTGACAAACAGAAAACTACTTTCAAGACCAAGTGGGGTACCTTTGCATTTAAGTGAATGCATTTTTGGCTCATTAATGCAGGAGCTATTTTCCAATGGGATATGGACATTTCACTCCATGGCTTAATTGGAAAAAGTATAATGGTGTACTTGGATGATGTGACAATATTTTCAAAGAAGAGATTTGATCACTTGCATCATCTAAGGCATATTTTCAAGCATTGTTGCAAATATAGAATATATTTGAATCTTAAGATGAACATCTTTAGAGTCTCTAAGGGAAATATCTTGGGCCATATTATTGCAAATATCAGGATCAAAGTGGACCCGAAGCGGGTCAAAACTATCACTCAGATTCCCTTTCCAGGGAACAAGAAAGTTATGCAATCATTCCTAGGAAAAGTCAACTTCCTCTCCAAGTTCATCATGGATTACGCACAAATAGTAAAACCATTACAGGATATAAATAATAAGGATGAAATTTATAAATAGGATAAAAGGGAAAAGGGTTCCTCCACTCGTATCAAGCAAGAAATCACTGAGGCTCCAACATTATACAGTCTAGATTTTAGCAAAGATTTCTTGTTATATACATTTTCTTCTGACACTTTTCTTATTATTGTTCTCACCCAGAAGGATGACCAAGTAAATGAGTGGCCCATATCATTCATGATTTTTGGCTTACAGGGACCTGAATTAAACTATTATGCCTTCGATAAACAAGATTATGCAGTATAGAAGGAAGTAAAGTGCTTTAGGTTGTACCTTCTAAAAAGCCACATCATTATCTTTATGCATCGCCCAATGGTTAGATCATTTTTTGTACAAAAAGAGTCGGGTGAGAGAAGGGAGAATTGGATTACAAGTTTGCATTAGTATGATATTGAATTCAAGTCAGTTCACATGATAAAAGGCCATGATATTTTCCATCTTGCAGCAGAATCAAATAATACACCAGAAGGAGAATCTTTTGGGTGGGAACAAGATATCGAAATGTATAACGTTGAACAAGTTACCCTCACTGACGCAACCAGGTCTTGGAACTTGGATGTGCGACACTATCTTGAGAATGATACCTTGCCCTCACAATTATCAGCATGACAAAAGAGGGATATTTGACTCAAAGCTTTGTCATATCAATTGGTACATGGAGTGATTTTTCAGAAGCACCACAATGGGATCCTACTCAAGTTTTTTGAAGCACTAGATTCAAAAAGACTATTAAAGGATCTTCATGAAGGACTAGCGGGCAGACACTACACGGGAGATACTATTGCGCACAAAGTCATGTGGGTTGGCTACTATTGGCCCAGATTTTCATAGATGCACATGCTTATGCCCGCAAGTGTTCAATTTTATAAAGATGTTTTTGTCATGATAGAAAGTTAGCCACACCATTACAGCCCAATGTTGTGGAAGAACATTTTCAACAATGGGGATTGGATGTTATTGGTGAAATTTTTCCACATTCATTGAAGCAACACTGATATATTTTAACTACAACAAACTATTCAATCAGTGGATGGAAGGAATTCCTCTAAAACAAGTGAATGAGAAGGAGGTCATCAACTTCCTCAAACAAAATATCATCACCAGGTTTAGCGTTCCTATGTCACTTGTTTTTAATAATGCAACTTATTTCTCATCGCTTAAACTTTATGATTTTGCATTAGAAAATGGAATTGTTTTGAAACATTCATCCAATTATCACCCTCATGGCAATGTTTTAGCTAACTCAACTAATAAAAATCTAATATGTATCAACAAGAAAATTGTTTTCTTTGAACAAAGGAACTGACATAATGCTTTCGTGAATGCTTTATCAGCTCACTTGGTTTTGTTGAAACCCTTTATGAGAACTTCCCCTTATTTCCTTGTGTATGGTAAAGAAGCCATATGAACTTTGAACATATACCACCCAGCCCTTTAAATTTCTCAAGAGTTTCGAGATAAGCCTTGTCTTGTGGTTTAGAGCAAGATAAACACTCTCTTGAAGTTACAGGAAGGAAGGAGGAAAACAAAGAAAAAATTTGGTATACATTAGAGTCGTATCAAGTGATGGTTTGACAAGAAGTTTGTGGGGAATAAGGGGTTCATTGTGGGAGACCTAATATTGAAGTGGGATAAGGCCCATGAAGAGAAAGGTAAACACACTAAATTCCAATCCCCGTGGACCGAACCATATCTTGTTTATGACAAGCTTGGTGACTGTACTTATCATCTCCAATCCTTGGATTGGAAGATATACTCTCTTCCTTTCAATGGCTAATATATCAAGCAATATTTTCAATAGCAGTCTAGGGTTGTGTCCCTACCCTATGTACATATTTATTTCCCTGTATTTAATTTATATGTTTGTTTATTCCATGTTGTGTCCTTTCCTTGTCTTTTTTGTTGTTGTCTTCTGAATAAAACCTTGCGTGAAAGTGTTTTGTTTAGTTCCAATGCATGTGGAAAAAATGGAAAAGGGTCTTGTGACATACCACAACATTTGGCTAACTTATAGTCCTTCTTATTTGCCTTGGTTTATATCCTAATGGTCAATGGTGTTTTAATTGAAAATATGATCCACTCATAAAAGAAATCTTTGTGTAGAACTATGACACTCACTTCTATCCTAGGAACCTCTTTCCTTATTCCGGTTTTGTTATTACTCAGTATTATGCATGCCCATCCAATCAAGTAGAGAAGGGAAAGGAAAAAATATATAATGAGAATATCAATGATAGAGGTATATATAATTGTCTCTGAAGGAACAACCTATAACAACATTGGGTTAAAATTTCATGTAATAAAGTTAATAAAGGAAAAATCAGACCAAGGTCATGGGACACGTATTCCAAGCTAAATCTTGGGCAAATAATCCTAGTGGGCATCACTTGTTGTTTATTATGGTTAAGGGGAAATTGGAAAACGCAAAGGCAAAAAGGAATTTTGGCATTTATTTTATGAAAATAGGAGAAAAGGGGGGTGAAAGGTCACAGGTTGCATATGAGGAGGAAATTGAAGGAAAATTAAGGAAAAATGAATAAATTAGAGGCATCAATAATAAAAAGACATCAAAGAATCAATTTGGGGCCTTTTTTCAGTGGAGTTTTGGAATTGGTTTCAGAGAGGAGAAGAGCACCAAGAGGAGAAAGCAAGCAAGCAAGCAAAGGAAGGACAAGGAAATAAAAGGAAGGAAAGCAAGCAAAGGAAGGACAGTGGAAGCAAGGATCAAGCAAGAAAAAGTTGGATCAAGCAGATTTAGTGAGAATACTTGCAGGTAACAGGTTGCATGTACGATTTCCTAGTTGGTTTTGGCATGCATGGTATATGCATGTGTGTATTTGGTTTATTTATTATCATTAGCATGGGTTTTGTTGGGTTTGACAATGGTTTTAGCCTTGCCTTGCCATTTTCGGATAGCCATGGTGTGATGGGATTCATTCTTGGTTGAGATTTAGATTGTCAGAAGGTTTTGGATCTTGGTAAGGTGGTCTTAGGGAAATCCCAAGGATTGGGGGTGGAGATGATTTTCTCTGGGAATCCATCGACAAGTGGGTGGAGACAGGAAAATTCCTCAAGGAATGGTGAAGGAATACCGAGGCATCCAAGCTCAGTTTTCCTTTGTGATCTTAGGACTAGTTTAGGTGAGACCACGGTAGTGTGAGGGTGGAGGTGGTTTAACCTTTGTATTCCCTTGGTTGTTTATGGATTGGTTTATCCCATGAGATCCCACATTCATGATTGGAATATGGCACGAGGATGATTGGTTTAAATAAATATTTAGTTCACCTCAATCTATGGTCAAGTGGTACGTGGAAGTCCCTAACTTGGTTGGCTTTGCATATATCAATAGGAGTTAAGTTCCTCTTGTATTTCATGACTAAATGTACTTGTTATTATGTGGCTTTAATGGTTGTTCTATCATTGTTATTTATCTGGTTATATGTTGGTTATAAGCATGGTTTTATAACAGATCCAAGTTATGGCTCTTATCATGTTTGATTGATAAATGAATGGTTATTGAATGCATGACCTAATAGATGTTATTGCATCTATTGTGAGAGGGAATTAGTCCTTCTTGGTAAAACTCAGATAATTTTTAGATCTCTATGTTCAAATATGCACTCATGACTTGCAGATTTCATGTTCACTACATGTTTGACATAATGACGGTCATGGTTAGACTGGGTTAGGTCAAGTCCTTGTATAAGTTTTGGTGTTAAAATCTTTGTATGTGTGTCATTCATCATTCTAGAAAGTCTCATCAAGTTTTTGGTGGTGTCTAGTGACTAGCCTTGAAAAGTGGCTTAGATCTCATAGTTACTAGCACATAACTGAATGAAAAAGTCTCCAGTTGTTGGGAATTAGGCCGATGAGAGCGAATGGAGGGTTACAGTCACTGTATTTCCTTGTCATGGGAGCGCATAAGGCTCTATGTTAGTGAAAAGTTAAGTTAACTAAGGGGTCGGACATCTAGAGTGGTTGGTTAGCTCCTGGGGGTCCTATAGCACCCGAGGGAGGTTAGTAAAGTCTTATTTTTTCGACTTGATTTCCTTAAGGTTATCTAGGAGGTTGAGTCATATCACAGTAACCCTCAACTAATGTTTACCTCGAGAACACTGGTGAAAGTGGGTAGATATGAGAGGTGGCATTACACAACCCCTCTTCTCTCAATAAGTTGAGATCCCTCTTCCACCATGGCGATATAAACGTTGCTAAAATTCTAATGTGCATAAAGTATAAAATAAATAAGAGGTGAAAGAAGAGAATGGACTCCTATGTAGAGAGGTGAAGCAAGTAACTCCACTGGGGTACAGAAAAGGCATGTTGGCAGCGAAGCGATGCTTGTGTTCCTATAGTGACTATGTCGAGGTACTAAACATGATTGATATTAGTGGAGGAAAACCAAAGATGAAAACCAAGACTCTGATCATTCTAAACTCATAACTATATTATCCTTCTCCTGAATCAAAATAATTGTGATACAACAAGATTTATGAATGTGTATGACTGAGAAAGGGAATATATGAGACTACATCTATAATTGGGTTAAGAGGGGAATCCAAATTAATCCTCACGATGAATCAATACTTCCTGAGAGACTAGACTATGTGCGTAAAAGTTAGACCAAAGCAAAGAAACAAGAGTTCTACCAATGTGTTGTCAAGTCATTGTCACTGTTATAATTCCCTCCAAATTTTGGCCTATATCAAAATTTTGGATCCTACTTTATCCTTGTAATTTTTCCTTTCTAATATTTAAATCCATTCCATGTTTGTCCTCTAAGTTTCCTAGTCCCTTTGGAAAGAAAACTTAAGTGTCCTCTTTTGGTAAGGGAAGTGTTGCACATTGTGAAAAGTAGTTATAACACATCTTTAAGAGGTGACTTTGATACTAATGAGTCTTATCTATCACAGAGACATGTACTAGACTCATTCCCAAAGTTTTATGCATTGTTTTGTTGGTGTTGTCACATGTGTCGCAAAGTGTACGTCAAGTATCGCACTTGGAGGTAAGCGTCATTTTGTTGTCATTTCAATGGGTTCATGCTTCTCTTGGGTATTGAGTGTTCCTCGTTGTGTTTTCAATTGTTCTGAATGTGTGATCATGTTCAAGACTTGTTCTGGTTTCACATTTGCCTCACTAATCCCACACTTAGTCAAATTCTAGAAAATCCTTGCCCAACTAACCTTGTCTCACCCTACCTTCCTAAACTGTGCATTGCACAATTGCATAGTGCTTAGAGCTGCCTCTTATCTCCTAGAACTGTGAAATCTTGTCTTCCCGTCTGCCTCCCACTACGCATTGCACAGTTTTTGTCAACAATTTGTCTTATTGTCTCTATGAACTATGCAATTTTACAATCCAGTGACCCAATCTCTCTCTTGAATTGTGCATGGCGCAATCACAGTGGGAAAGAGTGCCTCACTGTGTCACTATTTCCCTCAATTGCGCAGTCTTGCTTATTAGGCCTTTAGCCACCACACATTATGTAGTCACAGTCATCAGTCCCTAACTCATGTCCCTTGGAACTGTGCATTGTGCAATTCTTAAGCCTTCTCCTTTTTCCAGTACTCAGTTCTAAGTTGATTAGTGAATTGCATAAGGAAAGTTAGACTAGGAGATTTTCAGACTGATGCCATCTTGTCATGAGTGAATTTCATATGCAGGTATTGTCTCTTGACATGACAAGATGATGTTTAAGTAGGGTGACAAAGATATTATGCAAGAAGACACTCGAGAAAAATGCAAAGACAATATGATCACTGAACAAGAAGATGAAGGGACACTAGATCGCGACAAAAGTTGGAAAATCTAGATCACATACAAAAATCCATATCTTTAAACCTTTTGGAGGAGAAAAGGGAGAACATGTAGCATCTAACTTGAAGGTAGAAAGTTAGCATAAAGAAGAGAAGCTTGACATTGACACACCATCAAGCCCATGTCATTAGTGCTAATTCATGTCTTTTAAAAGTGTCATATCAAGAGTCATATGAGTTATTATATTGCCACATCATTTGTGGATGTAATTATGTAATTTTCAAAAAATGAGAAATGTAAAGTGTGTGGAAGTCCAAAGGACACCCAAAGAATGTGAAAAGTCATGTAGAATTGCAAAGGTCTCTAAGGATTTTGAAAATTCATGTGAAAGCTCAAGAGTCATGAGGGGAAATCAAGAGTCACAAGGGAGGTGAAGAGTCACCTCATTGTTATATTTACACCCTCATAGCTCAAGCAAAGGACTTTTCACCTTGGCTTCTCAAGCTAGGTATATGAGAGAAGTATAGGCATTTGAGAAGAAAGTAGTGGCTTGAAGTTCCACTATTGGAACAAGTGGTATATCATTGTAATGGTGTATCTTGGAACTTTCACTTCAAAATTTGAAGCTCTTGAAGCTGACATGCTTTTCATGCATATGTCGTAAATGATTGTGAGACTACTATTTTATTGTTTGTGTATGCTTATGTTAATTCATACTAATGAAAATGAACTATTTCGTTGGCCTTAGTATGCTTCTTTGAAATATGTGTCTTATGCTTTCATGATCGTGGTGTCTTGGTGAACTATTTCATGGGATTACTAACGATTCTTTTAGATTTATACATGTGTCTTTGCTAGGATAGTAATATTACTTTTCTTTCAAGGACTCACTTTCTTTTCTGTTTCGTGAAAGAACCATCATACACTTTACAATTGAATACATCACAAGGCTAACATACTTGTCTATGTTGAATGTGCATGCATTTCTCTTGTGTCGTTTATTGCAACCAATGCAAATATTTAAGATAATAGTAACCGACCATGCTTTTCGATTGGGGCTCCTACTCAAAGTGGTGTGAGGTCTAATTGGGATTTCATATCAGGGAGACCCCCTTATTGTTGGGAACATCTAGCATCGTCAACACTACCAAAGCTTCATTGTGCAGAATGCAGAATGTGAAGGTGTAGACGAAGTTTTCATTGTGCTTCCTCTGCACACCCACACGAATTCATCACACTTTAACAAATTTAATAATTAACAATTTTGTGTGTGAATATATTTGGAGTAAGTTTTGGTTTTTTCACATCAAAATTATAATTTCATCTATTTTTTTATGACCAAATACATATAATAATAATAAAGAAATAGAAGAAACAAATTTGTGAGTGTTATATGACTTAGGACATGGATAAATCTAGATAACCCAATTGTATCTTTCATGAAAAAAATTGTAATAGTCCATTGCTGACCCATGGAGGTTATAGTACTCGATGGAAGAACTGATAGAATTCATTGTGCCACCCAGTAGAATTTGTTTCTTGATTCTCTCTTAGTTGGGGATTGGATGTGACCATCTTATGGTGATTGGTTGTTTTCTTACTGGTAGTGGGCGTTATGAGAAAAATTGCAATGTAGTTTTACTACACTTTGTGCACAAATTATGCCTCTGATTTCTACAAATCTTTTCTTGTCCAGCTATCGCCACTGGGGCTCTTTGTTAGCATATTTACACATTTGGTAACATGATAGTGTGAATGGCCATTCCTCTTGATATGCATTTTGTTGGTGTACTGCTCTTCGGTATGGCGAAGGCGTGATTTCCTTTTATTTTAATTGGTTTTTTAAATGCCTTTTATTTAGCGGGTGCATAGTAAACATAGGTTCCTCATGACATTTCAAGTAAATTTGTTTGTGAAGTCGAAAATGCTATGTCTACATGCCCTAGAGATTAGGAAAATTATAACATTTTGGCATGTTTGTTTTCTATTCCTGGGATGTTTTTTCTTAATATGAGAGGTTAAGAAAATTATAACATTTTGGCATGTTTGTTTTCTATTCCTAAGATGTTTTTTCTTAATAAGATGATTATGCAATTTATATATGTTTAAATTTATTGATAATGTGTATTGATAATGTAATACTTAGTAAACAATGAAAATATAAAATATAGAAAAATTACAATTAATTAAAGAAGAACTTTCATTGCGTGAAATGTGGAAGAAGCTTTTATTGTACTACCTTCATACCTCCGCACTCCCCACCTGAATTCAATAACCTTTGACAAATATTTCCTTGAAGATGACATTCCCACTTGTTAAGATGCTACACACTTTTTGATTCCAGTCAAAGTCTCCTTTTATGAAAGTCTTTATGTATCAATAGTTACATGCAATTAACAAGAGCACCAAGATCAACGTATCTATAAAGTAAGGGTGTGAGGTTGGCATTTTCTATATATTATGCCACATCAATCAAAATAATGAGTAAAATAAGGCCCATGGTGAAAGGGAAGGGAGTGTAGCCCAAACCATACGTCGAGCAATCGTACACTTCTAAAGGTGAAAGGCCAACCAAGATCAGATATAGATGGATTTTCGTGAAACCTGCGAAATCTATTTCAGTTGAGCAAGAATCTAATTTTCATGATTCTCTTCTTAATCGGGTCATGATTCGCCGGGTTTCATGGTTGATAACAAAGTTAACGCGATAGCTAAATCAGTTTATGTATTCGTCCGCCTGAGCATTTCCTTCAATAATGTTTCTTCATCTCCAAGTGAACGGAAACTTGCTTGAGGAATCTCCTTGGGCAATCTTCATATCTATCCACAATGTTAATCCAAACAAATGAGTTGATGCGTTTCAATATTGGACTCAAATAGTATTCAATGACATAAGATAGTTAAAGGTGGAGTATGGTAATTGGTTTTTTATTAAGTCGAGAGGTTTATTCTATAGTTTATTATGAGGGGATGCGTTTATCTCTCTATACCTTTTTAAAATAAAAATAAAAAATAAAATTTATGTTTTGAATAGAAATAATGTTGATTATAATTAAAAGGAAATGAATATGTTATAGAGTAATTAGAAATAATAATAATAAAATGTGTGAATCATATGTTTAAATCTTATACTTTTCAAACATATTTCAACAAGAGATTTATATAAACTATTTGAAGATCTATGATAACTAATTTATATGGATATGAATTTGATATATATCTATACATAGAAAAAAAAATTGAGTTTTTATGGTTAAAATTTTTAATTGATCCTATATATATTCTATTTAGCATTCAAAAATACAATTTAAACAATGAAAAATAAAACATTGTATTTTACACTCTAAAAAAGTTTGCAAATGAAGAAATTCGATTCCTCTCAGCTCATGTTAGATCTGTATTTAAGATGGATCTATGCTAGTGTAAGAGGTTCCGGCATTGAATCAAATGAAAAAATAAAACTACCTGAGTAAGAAGGGAATCACATAAATTAGCTTCTTGCTCTACTAAAATAGATTTCACAAAAAACCTCCTATATTTGATCTTGGTTGGCCTTTTGCCTTTGGAAGCGTAAGTTGGCTCGACATATGGTCTAGGGTACACTCCCTTTTGCCATGCCTTATTTTATTCGTGATTATGCCTACGAATTTGACGTGGAGCTTAAGGACAAGAGTGTGTAGAAAGGGTGTGTAGGGAATGCATGTGCCGAGCAAAGGACACAAACTCTCTCACACACCCGTTCTTTCGCACTCTCTGCACACGCAAACAATAGTAGTCTTTTGATATTAAATTTTCTATTGGACAAACAAATAAAAATGTTTTTTAAAAGTAGGAAGTGTAGAAGGTGCAAAATTTTGTAAATTAATTCACCCCCACCCCCTTGCTTATGTAAGGGACCTAGAACTTTGTTAGTTCTGGCATCATTGAGAAGAGCAATAGCCGTGTCCAACATAACAATGTCAGTTTCAGTGTCAGAGCATTCACCGGAAAAATGACCACTTACAAAATTAGTCTTTCTTTATTTTAAATTGATTTGTCAGGCACTGACAAATACCAAAAAAAAATCGCCCTCCACTAGGGGAATTTTGTCACATCAACGATCGCTCAGCCAATGGAAAATTAAAAATAAAATTTCTATAAATTAGAAAATTATTTTTGAATTTATGGAAAAATAGAAATATTCAACATTTTCCCTAAACTTTGGTTAAAGTTACTAAAAAACCACCAAAACTCAGCACAGTAATTGAGAATCAAGAAACTTTAATCACTAAATAAATATTGTAATCTTAGATAATACACACTGATAATCACAATATAAAAAATTGAGACATTTTTTCCTTTAGGTTTATCACTATTGCCATTCCTTTATTCTGATCGCTATTGCCATTCCTTTATTTGCCTCTTCAATGGCCTATAATGCCATATCTCGTCTTATAATCACATGCCTACGCTTTTGTAAAGTTTCCCAGAATTTAAAAAACTAACGAAAATATAATGTTTATAAGATGTACAAAACTAGGAACTCACCTTATTGCTTTGTAGCTATGTACGATGATAACACTTGATGTGCTGTCGGACACTCGAGAAAGAAATTAGAACTAATGACAATGTAGTGTTGGTGGATAAACAATTATAATCACAATGTGGTGTTGGTGGAAAAAACAATATCTACATTCCAATAATGAAAAGTTGATCTTTGGTGAGGGCATTCACATGGGTGTGGGACCTCATAAGGTGAGGTTAAATTATTAATTTTAATTCATTACTTTAGGATAATATATTATCTCGAGTGTAGGGACCATGTATTTTTTTTTGAGTATGGAGAAGATTCCATGACTATGTCGACCAAAGCCCGACATGTTTCTAGGGATTGACGATATATCGAAAGCTAAAGTCCAAACACCTTTTTAAAGTTATCAAGGAGGGAGAAAGAAACTTAGTAACGATGATGAAACGAGTTTGTAAACTTCTTTCTCTGCATTATGTATTCGTTGAATATTTTTATATGAAAAAAACACCTCATTATAATTATTAAAATTAGGTTTAAAAACTTGTAATAATGTATTTGAATGATTTTTTAAAAAGAAATTAAAAATATTATATTTTTTTAGTTTTAAAATTGTTTTTGTTTCGTTGAGAGCTTGTTTTCATAAGATGTAAAAAAATTAGTTAACGACCTAAGACTTAGAGGTATCTAGTAGGTGTGAAAGCTTGTCCTTTATGGACCATCAACATGTCATTCTAAGTGGTGTGGGTTTCCTTGAATAATGGTGGTGAGTTAGCCTACATTCACGGATAGTAGTTAGAGATGGTTGTCCTCACTACTAGTTTGGCAACGAAGTTATGATAGGTTTTTCCACTGTTTATATATATATATATATATATATTATAATAAAGATTATAATTATTTATTTCTTATTTATGTATTTTTTAGTTAGCATATTTTGTTTGACATAAAAAGATTGCTATGAAATTTGAAATTGTTTTGTTCCATCAATAAAATACAAATAAATGTATAGAAACTCTAATCATCACTAAATAGGTGCTTGGAAGAATTGAGAGAAGATTTGTTTCAAATTTATGAATATGCCATAAACCTACATGAATAAACCCAATTTAGATAAGGCATTGATATCTTCATTACACTTTCAAAAGATGTGTTTGAACAAATCAAAATGAACGTTGAAATAAAAAGAATGATCTCCTCGTAAACCAGTCTCAATATGTAGTTTTCCATAAGGTAATAATTAGAAAGCCAATTTATAACTAACTAAGAGTCTTTGAAGATTAGCACTAATTGAATCTCTTTCTCTAAAATTAAGGAGATGAGTAGTTTCAATGTCATTCACTCTACCAAGTTGTTTAAATCACCACCAAAAAATGCTTGAAATTTTAGAAATGAAAATTAGAGACCTCACTGAGATGCATTACCTTGATTGGCACCATTGAAATAAGCACATGTAAAGGACTTATCAATAACCTCTTGAACTATCACTCTGGGAGGCTTAAAGTAAGTTGAATAATTGAGGCCATTGAGGATTGATAAACTTTGTACCACACAGTAAAGGGGAGAAATATATCTTTGCTCCTAGAGTTGAGCATTCTAGGACAACCATATCCCCAAAATCACCAATAAGGGGAGAGGTTTTAACTATTTTTTAATGATATTTATGCATCAAGATTTTCCACTTTCTTCCACAACAACTCCTCTCCACATACCTAAAAACCACAAAGTTCTAGAGTTCCTACCAAACCTACAAAGAAAAGGGAAAAAATAATAAGTGGTTAGTGGATTAAATACTAGATTTACATAAAGTACATTGAAGCCATGTGCTCCCCTCTTCTAAATGAGTCTAAGGTGAAGAGCGAAAGAAACATAATTATCCTCCTTTTTAAGGGCTCTTTAACTTCCAAATTTATTTCTCCCACCAAATTTCCTAAATCCCTACCTCTCTAGATAGAGGGATTGATAGCGTAATTTAGGGGTGCATGTTCCTTTCATTGGGTCGGTACCCCAAATGAGTTCATCTTCCTCATCTTTGATGAAGATCCTTATCATGGAGATGTACTTGTCCCATTCAAAGTCCTAATCCTTATATAGGCCTAACATTTTTGTAGTTCTCCATTCTTGGCATTGGAATGTAAATACATTAGGCATATCAATTTGATCTAAGAATAAAAATTATTCTCTGTGCAATCCATATAGAGAACTTTAGAGAATCTAAAGTTAGTAGTACAACCCACCTAAGGATTTTTTGACAGTGTTGAACCTGCCAACATTCAAGGAGTCTCCTCGATATGCGGTCCCAATTAGACCTCACACCATTTGGGAAAAGAGCCCCACCCGGAATCTGACTCAACTATCGTTTTCTTAAGGATTTGCCTTGGATTTAGCTGTTAGCAAGAGAGAGAATCGCATATGTGCCTTCGAAAAGAAAGCAAGTGTGCCTAGTGAATGTTCAGTTGCAAGTGCATCAAGGTTCTTCTACCACAGAGGGGAAAGAAAGTGAGCCTCTAGGAGAGAGGTAATAGTACCACCCTAATAAAGACACACAAAAAAAGAATGTTTTGTCTAACATCTAGCAGAATAGTCCACATGAATGCGACAAATGTTATAACCATTACAACACATTCTCAATAGAATAAGCACTAAAATAACTGAAATAGTTCAACTACCTTAGTATTGGTGAAAGCAAACATGAACCATGAACATTCATAGAATAGTCTTACAAACATCCATAATCCATGTATGAAAATGTGTTGGCCATCAAGGCTTCAAATATTAAGTAAAATTCCCAAGATGCATGAATACAATGAACATCACTTGCTCCAATAATGGAGTGTTGGAGCCACTACTTTCTCCTTAAAAGTACTAACTTATCTCTCTTATGCCTTATTGGACGAGCCAAGGTTAAAAGTCCTTTACACGAGAAATGAGGATCTATTTATAACTTGAGGAGTGACCTTTCATATCCTCATGACTCTTGAATTTCTAACTTCTAGTGACCTTTGGACTTCTACAACCTTTGAAGTTTCAAATGACTTTTGGTATTACATGTCCTTTGGACTTCTGTGACTCTTGAGTTTACATATGACTCTTGGACTTCTACTTGCTTGTCTTTTACAATAATTACAATAATATATTTTGTCTTCCATATCATCATATGATGAAACTTGACATGTCACTATCTGGGATGATTGGGACTGACAATGACTGATGACATGGACTTGCTTTAGTGGTGACATGGCTACCACTATGTTTATTCTTTATCATCATCTTCTCACGGTGCTTCCACCCTCTGAAGGGTATTCAATATTGGAGTCTTCATGGTACTTTTATCATCAAGTTTCAGGTGCGTTCTTGGTTCTTCTCATGCTTCCTTTGTTTATCCTCTTTTCCTATTCTTCTTTATGTGTGCTCCATGAGTTCCCTGTAATACATGTTTTTGCAATCACTCATGATGAGCAATCATTAGTTTGAAAATATCCTACTCTACCGTGTTTTATGCAGATTTTGCTCGTCATGCCTTTTTGGTCTGCCTAAAATAGTCAAGGGAGCTACAGGGCGCAAGGATGCACTTCAAGAGACTGAAGGGATGATAAGAAGGAGCTTCTAGGCTTCAATATGTGCTCATGCATCCTAAAAAGTAAGGAAATCAAGGCAAGGTGCATGTGGCAAGTTCGAAGGACGAAGGGAAAAGCTTCAGGCTTCCCAAGTGTGATATGCGCTTCTAGGAGAAAGGGAGGGTGTAGGGCCCACTCTTGAAGGTTGAACGTTGAAGCTTCATGCCTTCGGGGTGCGCTCATGTGCTCAAGAGGCCTCCAAGATGACACAAGGCGCACTCCTGAAGGTTGAAGGTTGGGCCTTCGTAACTTTAGGGTGCAACATTGCAATCAATCAATTCAAGAGGGCACATGGCGCATAGGGAAAGACTAAAGGGCTAAGACTCATGTCTTTAGGATGCGCTCGTGCAC
This sequence comes from Pinus tabuliformis, assembly GCA_031772625.1. Lineage (NCBI taxonomy): Eukaryota > Viridiplantae > Streptophyta > Pinopsida > Pinales > Pinaceae > Pinus > Pinus tabuliformis. The sequence goes on from CM062808.1 coordinate 169,216,273, forward strand.
TCTAGGAGGGAACATTTCTTTGAGTCAAAGGAGTGCGCTCTAGGAAGACTTAGTCATTCTTAGAGGGTGCAATTTGGAACAATGAAGGGGGTTCATGCTTTTAGATTGCACCCAGCTCTTAGGGAGGGCACACGACACACTTCTAAACAATGAAGGGTCTCCCATCAAGGCTTCAGAGTGCACTAATGTGCTCTTGGCCTTAATGGGCACACTTTTCAACCGAAATTTGTCTAAGTGTGTGATTGGTTAAGGAATGGACATGATGTGTTCTTGACATAAAACCAAGTGTGACACATACCAATTCATAAAAAAAACTTAGACAAACATAACCAACAATGAATATTCATCAAAATGCCACTTTATGCACATTCCCTAAGTACAAAAGGTGAAGTGTGTGCGACTATGACCCAAAAGTGTTTTTTTATAACAAGAAAGGTGTTGTGGCAATGAAATGCATATAAAGACATTCAAATAAATGTGACAACACTTAATAACACTCAAGAACACTTGAAACATATGAATCAACACAAAAAAACACTTGACGAGCAAGGCAACACTCGAAATAACAGTAAGGTAGGCTCCAAAATTCAAATGTAGTGAAATTTTGGAGGGTGTTGTAGCATTGACAACACTTGGTGACACATTGGGCAGAATTCAATTTCTCTGTCTAGGAATAGCTTTTAGCTAAGGGATTGACCTTTAAGAAGTATTGATTTCCCCAAGTTTCCCTTTTTGACTCACCTTTACACATAGAATCTTACTGTTCTCTACTTGATCGAAAGCACATAAAGATACACAATATTACAACCATTTCAATCTAGGAAGAGTAATATGTGTGGCGAGTTTATGCTATTTCGAGTATGAGTTTTCATCTATGGTGTTGCTCCACTGCCATTAGGCCTAGATAGTTCCCTGACAGAGTCACTTCAAAGGCACAAACGTTGCTTTGTTGCTAGTGAGCCTAGACAGTACCTTGGCGAAGTCGCTTGCTTCACCTCCCTACGCAATAAGCCTTTCTCTTCTTTCATCATTTATTTATTTATTTAGTAGAATAGTGCATTGGAAATTATTGTTTTTCTGATGGGAGGAAGAGGGATCCCAAATTATTGAGAGTAGAGGAGGCTGCCCCTTCAGAGAATTATTTTAAGACCTTTGATTTAGGTTTGTTCGCTTTAGATTTTCCCCTTATCCCTTCTCTACTAGATTGGACAAGTGTTAACATACAAGTAGACATATACCAAGTGGAGTGGTTCAAACACTAGCATAAGAACAGGTCTAATAGGTTCTCCCAGGGTTCTCCTATTAGACAAATTATATTTTCCATCTGGCCTTAGCTCAACCTATGGATTTTTTTTCCAAACAAATAAGGAGAATAAACAGATAGCCAAGCGTTGAAGTTGTCACATTCCTCTTTTATTGCACTACAAATTCCTTGGGCCATGCACTTTCACACATAGGTCTTATTTATGTACAGTGACCAACACAACATAACATAAAAGACATGACACTTAGAACACATAACATGAAACAAACAAACAAAGAAAAAACGCAAAATAATGTGTACAGGAATTGCAGCTTGTAGCTTCTCCTGAAAGTAATGCTTTAGATCTTGTCCATTCACGGGTAGGGGGTCCATACTCATGTCCAAATATTTGAGATTCAAAGCATTGTGGCCGATTTTCTCTTCAACTATGAATGGTCAAATCCGCAATGGCTGGAACTTTGTATGTTTAGCTTTGTCTTCATGGTGTTTATCCCATCTAAGAACTAGGTCACCCACATCAAAGCTCTTCACCCCTATGGATTTTCTATCAAACCAACGCTTTATACAATTATTATTCATGGAAAGCTGGTCCTTGGCTTTGATTCTCTCTTTCTTGAGCTTTAGTAAAGTGTTTATCTTGTTCAAAACTAGTACACAAGGTTTACCTTATGAATCCTAAGAGAGTTGTAAGGCTGGGAGGAACAGGTTCAAAGGAAAGATAACTTCTTTACCATACACCATAAAGTATGGTGAGTTTGTTAGAGAGGGCTTAGGGGTAACATGGTCAGCCCATAAGGAATTAGTCAAATTAATATGCTAGCTCTTCTTTTTACGGAAAATGGTCTTCTTAATGATGTGATAAGATTTTTGTTTGTTGCTTTAGCTAGACCATTTCCTTGGGGATAATAATTAGATGCATTATTGAGAACAATTTTGCTTTCTAATGCAGATTCATAAAGTCTTAATTATGAGAAGTAATTTGCATTGCTAAAGAGAAGTGATGTAGGAATGCCAAACCTAGTGATGATGTCTTGTTGTATAAAGTGAATGAATTCTTGGTCATTTACTTGTCTAAGTGGAACTGTTTCTGATCACCGGGTGAAATAATCTATAGTTGTGAGGATACACCAATGTTTATTTGATGAGTGTGGAAGGATATCTCTGATAACATCAATTCCCAACTATTAGAATGGTTCTTAAATTGTTACTAGGAGAGTGGGGCGATTGACCTTTAATCACAACTAGTGCATTTCTGACAAGCTTGGCACTTTACGGACATAATCATGACCGTCCTTAAAAAGAGTGGGCCAATAATAACCAAATCTCATAACTTTGTGCATTGTGGTGTTGCCCACATAGTGGCCACCTTCCGGCCCATCATGTAGATCCTTCAAAATGTTCTCTATATCTTTTAGCTCAAGGCACCTTAACAAAACTCCATTATGTTGATTTCAGAAAATCACTTTGTGAACCAGTTGATATGATAGAGACTTTGAGCTGATTTCCATTTTCTATTTACTTGATAATTGCATGGGAAATGTGTCATGTTCCAAAAAAAATTGTAACTCTGCATACCAAGGCGTTGTGGATGTGGACTAAGGAATGCGATCAATATTGTACATTTCAATTTCTTGCTCCCATCCTGAGAGATCTTGTTCAGGAGCATCCTTTGCTTTGGATACTAGTCTACCTATGCCATGACACTTTATAGTATGAATTAGTTTGAAATCCATATCATATTCTTGAAGACAAGTCACACAATTACCCCTCTTCTCACCCATCTCTTGTTGGACAAGCAACGTTCTTATTGTTGGTTGAGGTACGATTACATTTGTGTGATATTTAAATAAGTAGGGCCTGAAATACTTCACTGCCTTATATATTGCATACACTTTTTTATCAATGGTAGGGTAATTTAATTCTAGTCCCTGTAGACTAGAGCTCATGAAAGACATAAGTTTCTCATTTCCTTCATTGTCCTTATGAGTTAATACAACGACAATTGATAAATTTGAAGAAAATGTATAGAGAAGGAAATCCTTACTATAATTTGGACTAAAAAGTGTGGGTGCATCGGCAATAGCTTGTCTAATCCGAGAAAAATAGTATTTCTGCTATTTGTCCCACTTACATACTGCATCTTTCTTAACTATCGCCTGTATGGGTTTAACGATCTGTGTGTAATCAAAGATGAATTTTCTAAGGAAATCGATTTTCACCAGGAATGGGATCTGTGTTATAGCCTTGACCTTCTTGGGGTCAATATTGATACCACTCTTGGCTATGATGTGTGCTAGCAGGATCCCTTTGGACACACCAAAGACGCTATTCTTGGGATTCAAAAAAGTTCCATAATTCCGACACTGCTCGAATATATTCTTTATATGACGTACATGATCCGACCTTTTCTTACAAAATATAGTGACATCATCCAAGTAGACAACAACACTCTGACCTATAAGGCCATGAAAGGCAATGTCCATCACTCTTTGGAAAGTTGCACCAGGATTGATTAGTCCAAACGACATTCTTTTGAATGCAAATATTCCCCATTTAGTTTGGAATGTAGTCTTCAACCTATTTGATTCCACTAAGAGCACTTGAATATAACCTAAAAATCCTTCTAGTAGCGAAATTTTTTTAGACCCATATACTATCTAAGTATCTACTCCATGGATGGCACTGGATAGTTGTCTTTATCAAAATCCCAGTTAGGTTTTCGAAAATCAACACATAGGCATATTTCATGAGACTTGTTTCTTACTGGGACCAATTTGGAAACCCATGTGGAATGTTTGACTTTAAATATGATCCGAGCATCCAAAAAACTTTCTCAATTCCTTCTTAATGAGGGGCTCCACTGTCGGATGAAATTTTTGTATCTTTTGTTGGAATAATTTCATGCCTTCTTTTATAAGAATCACATGTTGTATGATGCGAGTATCATAAGTCTTTAAATCATCGTATGTCCAAGTGAACACATCCCGATATTGCTTGAATAAACAAATAAATGCTTGTCTCTCCTACAGGGAACAACAGGTATCGATATTGACATACTTCGGATCTTGTGGGGTTCCCAAATTGACTTGTTCAAAAGTGAGCTTTGGACACTAAGTCTTTGTGTTTGTTGGCCCTCTAAACTGGTTATGTAAGTCATATAACGTTTCCAGAGATACCACACCTTTTGGCATAATGTTTCCTTTTGATTCTTAAGATGCTTCTTGCAAATCCTTCTCGTGCTCATCCTCCTCTATGGCGACATATTTAAATACATCAACATTCATCATAAAGTGTAGTATATGTTGGTCGTAATTGAAAACACATAAGTTAGTGGCATTTCCGGGTAAAGATGGTTTATATAAAATTTTAATAGAAAAAACAATTTTCAATGGCGACATCCTAGCAACAACATTTTCTAATGTATCTGTTGTTGCGTTTCTAACTCTTGTAATAGAAGACATATTGAAATATTTAAAATGATTTATTAAATGCCATATCTCATGTTGGTAGTTTTTGAGATGAGGTGAAACAAAATGTATAGTATCTCGTACCTGACGAATGATTTCCTCTAAGTCATTAATTACCTTCAAATATTCTACGTTCAAGTCTATATATTTCTTTAATCCAAGTTTGAGTGCTTCTTATTCTGCAATGTTATTGGTGCATTTGAACTCTAGATGACATGAAAGTACATGTTTCTTGTTATGTGGGTCTGTAAGGACACAACCAACTCTAAAACTGTCCTATGAGTTAGAACCATCAAAGTGAAGAGTCTAGAATTTACAAGCTACGAAGCTATTTCCTGTACAATTACTACTATTATTACTAATAATTCTATGTGCATCTATATTACATAAACATTTTGAACCAGTAAGTGAACAAGAAAGGAGATCCAACTCTGTATATGGTGGAATTAGTGATAGTCGTGCAAGATAACACCCAAGGTCGGTTTCCAAAAAGAAATTACCGAAAATTAGATTGGAAAAAAGAAACCAAGTCATTTTTCCCTTCCAAGGATGTAGTTGTGTATTTCATGTAAGGTTTTGTTTCCACTTGGATCTAATTGTTCTTGCCCCTGTACAGAAGCCACAAATGTGACCAGTCGGTTGAAAAATACCCTTGTAATTTGTTTGACCAGTCTCTACTAAGGAGTAAACCATATGCTTCTAGTATGTCCACAATTATGATATTTATACATTGGTGAACTCAATCATATTTAGATAATATGATAAGAACATTTATAAGTTCACCAATATCTTGGACCAAAGATCTATCCAACTGAATAATCTGTGCCTCCGTTTTGTCCCATTTGGCATTTAATTTCTTTTTAACAGATAGTGGCATTACATTTATGGATGCGTCACAATCAACTAAAAAATTGTGAACATTGTAATTGAAAATTTCAAAATTCAATAGAAATGGAGGGCAAAGAGTTTTAGCTTCCAATGTTGTAGCATTAACGACTAACTCCAGGGGACTAGAAAAATTACCAGATACCTTCAAGGAAGAAGCATTATAACCTAATGAGACCTGATCAAAGGCTCAGACAAGTAGTTCTCGTTGGCTTGCTATTCTTGTGAGGTCAAATATTGAAATATTTGCACGTGCTTTCTTCATATCCTCGACTATGTTGTAGTCAAGTGTAGCATGGATTGTTGAAGTGTGTGGAGGAGCAAATTTTCCTGACACTTCCTGTGTGATGATCTTTCTTTTAGTGTTGACAGAAGTGTTCTTTGTTGTGGTAGCATATCTAAACTTGTTTAGAGCTTGGGTGACAGGTGAATTGAGTTTCCTTAATAAATGTTCTTTCAACTTTTTCCTTGTCAGCTCTTGTTCAGGAACAGGCCCTTGAATTCTCAATTTATATCAATCGTTTTTCTTCTGAGTCGGGGCCTTATTCGGTTATGGTTCTTTGGTGTTTTTCTTCTCAACTTTGAACACACAATTGAAAGTATTAACTGCATGTTTAACACTTGCAGTCTCTTCAGTCACCTTAGATTCTTCCTTTTCTCCTATTTGTTCAGTCTGCACATCTTCAAGCACTGAGTCAATAATATGTGCAACTTGAGCATTCATGTTGTGATTCCACTATGGGCATGTCTTTTTTGAATGCTATTCGTGGTGAAAAGAACAATATTGTCCCATGTCCATACTCTCGACATTCAACATGACATTTGAACTCTATGCAGACTTAGTTGGCTGACTACTGTTACCACTATTGTTATTGAACTTCTTCAAGAAGTTAAAATTTGGGGGCTTACTGCTAGCAGTGGTATCGCTTTTTCTTCACAAACTCCAATAGCCCTAGCATTTTCAATACTATAGTTCTTTCCAAAAACCAAACAATGACTAAGAGTAGTGGTGCGCAAAGCTTGCTGGACTTAAGGGTGTTTTAGTTATGATATTCTAGCATGGCTTAAGTAGGTCATGTAGGAAAATTTCCATGTTTTGTCTCTATCATCGAGTGGAGGTGTGATGCCTTATTACAGAGATGAAATTGCTCTCAGTACCTTCGAGTTATGGAGAAAGGGATATTTATATTTTGTTTAGGCGGTGTTAGTGTCAGTCAGTTTTGCATGTCACTAGTGATCAAATGTTCTCTTTCAAAATGTCCATTAGGGTTTAAAGTCAAGTTTTTATCATTTCACTAGGTCTTCTATTCAGAAACTTTGGTCACTTCTTAGTGTCCCTCATCAAGATTATTGTCCTTCATTTTCATAAGTAGCTAAATATTGTCTGGGAGACATTCATTGAAGCAGAGGTCATTTTGCCTTCGTCCAACCAGCCTACTAGACCTATTTCATCATCAACACCCCCTACTCAAACAGAAATTGGCTCATATAGTAGGTCTACAGTGAAGAAGAAGAAAGGTGGGATAAAGTGGCCAAAACTTATCAAAGAGGGAACAAGCTTGTGATTTCTCCAGAAATTTTGAAAGGGGCCAAGCCTTCTACATCAGCACAACAGGGGTCACCTTTACATCATGAGACACTTTTCCAAGGTGATGAATATTTTCATATTGATATGGATGAGACTACTTTGAAAGCTAATGAGGAACCTATGGAAGTTGAGAAGTATATGGTGGACAAGGAGAATGAACTCAAAAGGTTATAGGATAAATTGACAGAGGTAAATGCTTTCATAGCATTCCTACATCAAGAAAACATGCAGCTGAATGTTGATAGAATGCTTCAATAGAAGCACATTATGAAATTGCAAAAGGAGACTAAAGGTAAATCAGTGATATAAGAATAGAATCCATTTGAAACTCAAGAGCAAGTGGCAAGACAAAAAACAAAAACAAGAGGCCTTAAAAAGGCACATCAACAACAAAGGAAGTAGATCATGGTGAATGATCTCATTGACAGGGAAATCAATGAAGACAAGGAATATTTGATAGGCAAAGTCACTTATAATTTAGAGAAGCTTCTCAAGAAGGCTAATAGGGACAAGAGGCTTCAAAAACACATAGCTACCCATTATTACATAAGGAACTTGATTTTAGGTTAAATAAATGAAAGCAAGGCTAAATAAAAGCTTAATCAAGAAAAAGGGAAGGAAAAAATATATTTTCTTTCTGATGCCTCCATTATAGCACAACATACCACTCGGTGACCTTACATATCAATTTTGAAGAATTTTGGAGGAAATTTTTGTAACTTTTGGCACACTCACCCTCCCAAAAGCGTAGTGTGGGCCACACTGTGTTTTTTTCGAGGGCTATAAATGATAGAAACTATACATGGTTGGAGATATATTGACTTAGACATCAACTTTGGACACCTGGTAGCCCAAGTCATCAGCTTTTACAGGGTGAAAATGGCCAAAAATCACCTAAAAAAAACACCTTTCTACCTTTTTTTTGGAGGCCACGCTACCTTTTTTTACCAGTCTTGGGAGAATTGATTTTTTAGGGGTTATACTTGATCATTTTTAGTGCTTAAGGAGTAAATTTTTTAGTAGATAGAAAGATATTTCCAATGTCTATCATGAGCTCAATTTGAAGTTCAGGAAGGCCTCCAAATGTAACCTACAATCTCACACTACACTTTTTGCAGACGACACTGCGCTTTTTCTAAGAGGCCAGTTTCTTCATTAGTTTGGCCTAGTTTGACTTTTTCACTTATGTAAATGATGTAATTGAGTAATCCTAGTGTAAATATGATGTAATAGTGGGTGATTAGTCTTTGTAAGTAGTTTTTATGTAAATTTGGCCTCATTTATGAGAGTGGTTGGAGTCAAAGTGATTGAAGAAGTTGTTTTAACTTCCCTAGACAATAGGGTTTGGTTAGAACACCTCGTGGAGTAGTTCCTAGAGTCATGGATTCGACCCCTGAGAGTGGGGAGCTGTTGTTTTTGGTATTTATGTATAATTTTCTTAGTCTTAGGACTGGTTGGACATCAGAGGAGAGAACTATTGTAGCTTGTACTTGGATATTTTCTAGAAATCAAAGCCTTACAGTTTGCAACTATTATCTAGGAATTCATGAGCAGTAAGTTTGTCATGTTTTTTTTTCTTTGTTATCACGTTATATGAAATATATTCATCTTCTCTTTCCATTTTTCAATTCTTCAATGGTTTTCCTTACAGTTTATAAAAGAAATTCTTTGCATAAAGCTTTTTTTTTAATGGAAAAACCATTATGTATTACTTTATTTCTTTCTTAATGAATTCATGTTTCATGATCATTAAGACCTTTATCTTCTTTTGAACACTACACTACACCGACAAACCCTAATATCCATCACAAAAGTATTGTTACATTGCTCCTTTACATCTTTGTTGTTGTAACCCTTTGATCCTGTTGACCTAGCTACCTGGTTTTTCTCCCTTATCCAGCAACAAAACACTAAATTTTCCAAAACCTACCTGAGCCTAGCTATCTAGCCTAAAATCCTTTACATTCTAGTCATCTCTTGGCTGTGATTTCTAGGGAGATCCCTCTTTGGTTTGGTAGGGATAGCTACCAAATGAAAGCTTGGTCTGTGGTTACCTTTGTCGATCTCCTCATCAACCTAGGACATTGTGGAGGATAACATTTTGGAGAAGTTGTTGGGGAAACGACTGTTATATTATTCCTGGGATTAGTTCTATAAGTGCTTTCAAGACTGGTTCTGTGGGTGAAAAATTCCAATATCCAAAGAAGGTTGATTTAAGAAATCACATCAAGTTCAAGGTGTAAAAACTTTGGCTCCTAAAAGATACACGAGGTCAAATCATAACCAAAATCCACCTTCTATTGTTGATGATCTAGAGAAATTACTTAGGAAACTCAAATCCCCTATTCCTAAAAGTAAACCTCAAAAATTAGTAAAAACTACATCTCTACCTGATCAATTATTGACTGTTGAAGATATTTATTTCAATATTCAGATTGAGCTATCTTTGTTTCGATCAAAATCTGGGTCCTCCCTTTTGGAAGTGGTTTTTGACCCTATCAGGTTCGATTCATACCTCCCTTATTCTAAATCCCTCTTTTCCGAAATTGATCACAAGTTGTGGTTAAACTTTGATAAACTGAAAAGCCTAGCTAACCAACTTCAAATCACTATTGAGAAAGTTTACATCCAATATCAAGTTGAAAACTTGGCTACTGCTTCATCCTCCACCTCATCTCCAAACACATAAGCTACATCATCTACCATTGTCAGTTTACCACTACCTCCATTAGTGTCATCATCTCCATCAACACAACCCATTGTAGTACCTCTACTACCTCCTTTAGTAGTCATGACACAATTTTCTCCTCTAATATTACCTGATCAACTTGCTACCCTACCTCAAAACTATGGTCAAAGAATCCCTCTTTTCGATGGAAATTCAGAGATCATAGCACAACAACATGTTGAAAAACTAATAGATTTTATTGACCTTGAAGAGGTTGATGATGAGGATGCAAAGATGAGAATCATAGCCCAAAGTTTTTCCAGAGATGTAAAGAAATGGTTTCGCAGTTTGGAAGATAATTCCATCAATAGTTCCCAGCGGTTGATAGAGTTATTCTTAGCCCGGTGGCAGGAGAAGAAAAATCCATTACAAATTTTGGCTGAGTATAATTCCATGAAAATAAACCCAAATGAGATAGTGCAGGAGTTTACAACAAGGTTCAATCTGGTGTACAATTCCATTCCTAATGATATGAAACCTCCCCCTAGTTTAGCCCTCCTCCACTATCCTGATGCCTTTGATCCAGACATGGCATATCAGCTTAGGGAGAGAGATCCTGCAACTTTAGAAGAAATGTAACGCAATGCTGTAACTATGGAAGCCAATTTATTGATCAAGAAGTCTAAAATAAAACTAGAGAACCCTTAGAAGAAGATTAATATTAAGGAGGAGTCTTCTTCTTCTTCTAAGGTAAAGCTTGACACTTTGATTAAAACAATGGAAATAATGATGGATAGAATGAATCTTGTTGATAGAAAAGTGGAGAGTTCAATAAGGAATCCAAACTATAGGGGATAGAAGTAATCAAAGTTTAGGAATAAGCAGAAAGAACAGAAAAATTAGGACCCTCAGGGACAAATCAGAACACCATTTCAGCAAAAATACACACAAGGTCTGGAAGATGATGAAGAAGAAATTGCTAAGGCAAATCATTTCTTTGAGGAAGATGAATTACCTACCTTTTTGAGTGAGGAAGGTTAGTTTTCTTAGGAATCAGTAACATCAAGTGATCAACAACTTTTCCTTGCAAATGATGATTCATGGGCAATGCTGATTGGAGAATATCAAAGGGGATATCATAATGCCCTCAGTCATTTGCAGAAACAATACAACTTGAGGAGAAGAAATGTGTCTGTCACATTGCATCAGAAAAGGTAGAATGCTTAGAAAGATACATAGGATAAGGAAGCAATTCCTACATATCAAAATAGAGAAAAAGAGATTGTCATTCTGAGTCGGGATAAAAACATTGAAGTTTCTACTAGTAATGCGAGGAAAGACAAGGAAGTTCAAACTGAAAGTTAGAAAAAGGAGTCTTAGGCCAAAGGACAACCTAAAAGGAAGGACACCACAACAATAGAGGTATACAAGCAATCCAATCCATTTATTTTAGAGAATGAAATTTCCAAATTGAAGGTTTCAATTCCTCTAAATTAACTAGTCAAAAATGAAAAGTAAAAATCTCAGATTGCTAATATGTTGAAAGTAGATCAAATGTCAGTTACTATCAATGTTTCTGATGATGAGCCTACAATTTTATTTGGTCCCATTGTAGAGGGAATTCTTGAGGATAGTGAAGTTCCCCCTTTCTATCTTAGTTTGAAACTTCATGAGTTTATACTCCATAATGCCATGTTAGATTCTGGTGCCTCACATAACCTGATGCCAAAGGCTATTATGGAAAAACTAGGATTAGACATCACCTAACCCTACCATGACTTGTATTCATTTGATTCGGGAAGAGTCAAATGCCTTGGCCTTATCAAAGATCTAGTAGTGTCCCTTGACCAAATTCCAGCCAAGAATGTGTTGATGGATGTAGTGGTCATTGATATACCTCCATGGTTTGGCATGTTTCTTTCACAGTCTTGGGGGGAAAGCTGAAAGGAACCTTGCAACTTGTTTTTTCATATGCTACTATACTGGTATTTGGGCAACTTAGAAAACTATATCGGGAGAACAAGATTAAATTCATGATTATAGAAAAGAAAGACCAGATAATCACCCCATCTATGTTGTACATACCGACCTAGAGTCTTTCATTTTGTATAGTGACATGAAATTAGTAGATGATGATAGTCAGCTTGTAGAAATTTTAGAAGTTTCGGATGTTATAAGTAGTGTACAGGAAGATTTGATTACTGAAGAAAAAGAGCAGAATGTAGAGTATTTGCAGCCGGAAAGTTCACTCGAGAAGATTTTTGAGTCAGTGTAGAAAACAAAGATTGTTGAGACAGTAAGTCATCCTCCAAAAAGTCAGACAGATCAACCCTCCAAATTTCAGTTTCTATATGAAGAAGATGGTCTCTGGACCATGGAGTTTGATGGTGCATTAGGTAAAGAAGGAGATGGGATTGGCATGTGGATTCATGGTCCTTTGCATCAGTCAGGTAAATTCCCTTGGAATTTAAGATCAATTTCTTATAAGTTAGCTTTTGATTGCTCTAATAATGAAGCTGAGTATGAATCGTTGATTGTTGGCCTTAAAAATCTTAAAAATCTAGGAGGAAAGAAAATTTTAGTTTATGGTGACTCTGAGATGGTGATTAAACAGGTAAAAGGGGAATATGAGGCCAAGCATCCAAGGATGAGAGATTACCGAAATGTTTTCCTTAACATTCTTAAAACTTTTCTAGAATATGCTTTATCTTTAATTCCTAGAACTCAAAATTTTATGGTTGATTCCCTTGATACTACAACAAGTGTGTTTAAGATCCCCATTCACTCCAATAAGAAGTATTCAATTCATGTCAAACACTGCCTAGCTATCCCTAATAATTTGAGGTATTGGAAGGTATTAATAACTTTTTGCAGATGGAGGATGAATTTCTAAATTCCCATATTGATGATGGATGTGATGAGAATGATCAGGAAATTTAAGCAACCAAGCTTGAAGTGTTGTAGTTTAAATACAATAATGAGGTCTTGTACCTTTGGAAGAGTTATTTGATCGTGATGATGTCGCTAAAAAACATACCATGTGTTAGTTCTAGTCTTCACAGTCTGTCACTAGGGATCAAAATGGGATCTTACTATGTTTGGTTTTCAGATATGTTTTGCACATGAGTTTTAGTGCAAATAATATCCTAAGCATGTTCATCAGAAGCATCTCAAAAAAATATTTCCAATGGTATATCATACTCCCAAAACCGGCTCCCAGATCAGAAGATATGATCGAAATGAATGATTGATTCTTGGTTATGCATGTTTTGAGGTCATTTGCTGCACACAGGGACAAGTTTACTACAAAATAAGTTTCTGAAGTAATGAACATGAATTTTATAAAAGTGAAAGAGGTTTTTGTCAATCACATACCAAATAACAAAAAAATCCTTCAGTTTATGCACGGGTGCTACTATGTGGGAGATATGCGGTGATATTTGAAGCCTACATTAAAACAAAACAAATTTTGCATTTGTTTTACTGTTTTAGTCATTGTAGTATGACACCATTTTACAACAGATGAAAAATAATTTTGAGAAACCCAAGGATTTTTTTGTCAAATATGAGCCATATAACAAAAACCTCTTTTAGTTTATTCATAGGTGTCATGAATGAGAATATTTGACTAGATCTTTACAACCTATTTTTACAGATTTAAATATTTAGTGATTCCCTGTTTAGAGATTATTTTGTGGCACTTATTCCGAGCAAATGGAAATGAATTTCCAAAATTTGAGAGAGGTTTTTCTCAAAAATTACCATATCTACAAAAACCATTTTCAATTTTGTAACAGGTGTTATGGTTCAAGAGATACGAGTTCATCTTTGAGCCCTATTTTCACAAATTCTGTCCAAATTTAATGTAACTGATTCTATCTTGAGAGAGATGGTTCAGCTCAACCCCCTTAGTATAGGGATGAACTAATTATATATATTTGATGAATTTCAGAGTGTAATGGTTGGATTTTGGTAGCAGAGAGGGTCTTCTTGGGATTGTGTAAATTTTTCTTGAATATTATTTTAATGAAGCAGTTTCTGTCCTTTAGATCTAGGATCCATTATGTTGTTTAAAGTGCAGCATGTTTTTCTTGTAAATTGATTTCCATGCTTTGTTTTTTCTATTAATTTCATTACAGAATTCTCTAAGGGAAGTGTTAGGAATTCATCCATGCATGATGCTCCTTTCACAATGATTATGTTGTTTAATGTAGTGGTTATATCTTCAGAATCCATCCTCTATTAGATGCTCTATTGAGTAATCTTGTGTTTCTCTTTCTCCTAAAGTTTCCACTGTAGATCCATCCCCTGATTGATGCCTGTAGGGCAGTGGGATTTCTCCTCTTTTCTTCTCTCATTTTCAATCTTTTATCTGGCTGAACATTGCACTTACTTTGCCCCAAGTTTGCCGGTGGAAACTAGTTTCGAATCCATAGCCCAATGGTCCCTTCTCTTGTTGTTTTCGACCCACAAATTTTAAATCAAATCCTCACACTTCATAGCTAGCCTAAGATTCACTTATTGCAGCCACATTTTGTTGGCAAAGAGAGAGCCCTCTCTGGTCTGGCAGGGCTAGATGCCAGATCGAAAGCTTGGTCTGTGGTTACCTCGGAATTGCCTCTTTTCAGCCTTGAGGTTCATTCTGAGTGCTAACACCGTGGACCCTACAGAAAAAGGTGTTGAAGATGTAAACATTGGTACAATAGACAAGCCCAAGATGGTCAAATTGTCAAAGTATTTATGTCCTGAGATGAAAAGTAATTACATTTCTTTGATGATAGAATTTTATGATGTATTTTCTTGGGGCTATTCAGATTTAAAGGTGTATGATAAGAACATCATTCATCACATTATACTGATCAAGCTTGATCAAAAGCCTTTCTGTCAGAAGTTGAGGAGGATTAATCCTAAATTGTTGCCATCCATTAAGAAAGAGGTAAAGAGACTCTCCAAATCTGGTATTATAATTCCTATTCATTTTTCTGAATGGATGTCAAAAATATTGTGCTGGTGAGAAAGAAGACCAGGGAAATTCGTCTTTGTATCAATTTCAAAAATTCAAACAAAGTATCCTTGAAGGATAATTATCCCCTACTGAAGATGGACCATATCCTGTAGAGGGTAGTTAGGTCTTCCAGGATGTCATTGCTTGATGGATACTTGGGCTACAATCAAATTTTAGTGCACAAGGATGATCAATTGAAAACAACCTTCACAACACCATGGGGTACATTTCTGTACACCAAAATTCCGTTTGGATTGAAGAATGCAGGGGTGACATTTCAGTGAGCTATGGAAATTTCTTTTTCCAACGAAAAGGATGTTTTTATGGTTATTTATTTAGATGATATCACAGTTTTTTTTAAATCTGATGAGGAACACTTACATCATCTAAGAATTGTCTTTTAGAGATGCAAAAAATTTGACATTTCACTGAATCCTAAAAAGATCCTTTTCACCATGGAGGAAGGCAAACCGTTGGGGGCATAACATCTCCAAATATGGAATCGGTATTGACCCTGCAAGAGTTGAGGCCATTCAACAGTTAGATTTCCCGAGGAACAAAAAATAAATCCAGTCATTTAATGGGAAAATTAACTTTTTGAGGAGGTTCATCCCTAACCTCGTTGAACATTTGAGAGGGATGACAAACATGTTGAAAAAGGACAACGAGGTAAGACAGTCTAAAGATTCCAAGAAGTCTTTCAATGCGGTCAAATTTTCATTATCTACTTCTCCTACTTTGATTAGTCTCTATTATAATTCAGATTTTATTATATTTTCATTCGCCTCTGAGCATACATTAGCAGTTTTCCTAATGCAAAAGAAGGATCAGAAAAATGAACAACCCATAGCTTTTTTTAGTGTAACAATAAGGGATGCAACAATGAAATACAACATTATTGAGAAGCAAGCTTTGGCTTTAGTGAAAGCATTTAAAGACTTCCAGGTATACATTTTGCATTCCTACATTATAGCCTATGTTCCAACATCAATAGTAAAGGAGGTCCTTACGCAGACTGATCCAGAGGGTTGGAGGAGAAAATGGATAATAGCAATGTTAGAATATGATCTGGAAATAAATCCAATGGATCTCATTAAGGGACAAGGTTAGGCCAAGATCATGGCGGAATCTAATTTCCATGCATTAGATTTCAATCTGATTGTTGCCCTCTCCAAAGAAGAAGCAAAAGATTCACCGGTACAGGTGTCATACATGTTCACTTTGTCTCCATGGTACTCCGACATAGTTTATGTATTGCAACATCTAAATACTCCACCGGAAGTGCCCAAAGGTAAAAGTAGATCATTAAAACTGAAAGATTCAAAGTATTGTATTCTTGATGGTGTTTTGTTTTGGAAAGATCTAGGTGGTGTATTGCTGAACTATCTTGTTGGAAAAGAAGCAAAGGATGCAATGACTGATTTCCACAAAGGAGGCTATGGTGGCCACTATCGCACGGAATGAGTCGATCTTGCGGACAAGATAGACCTTCCTAGAATCTAAAGAAGACCTAATGACAAGCAAACCAACCAGACACTATCTTTCTCTAAATATGCTTTGATAAACAATAGCAAACAAGTGTTTTTAGGGCCTGTTAGAGTCGGTCTAGAAGCCCTCCATCAGCGATCAAAGCTCTTTGCATTTGCATAAGCAGGTGTTTCATCAGTGTCATTTCATTGCATTCCATTAGGCATGACATAACCCTGATGGAGGAGCTGGTGCCTTTATTCCCCTCTTGGCACTGCTGGATCAAGTTGTTTCAGTCTATAAATTCTTTCAAGGCTCCTTGTCTTGTCGTGAGGTCAAAGTCCTAGGTCTAGGGTTTAGGTCCAATTTTCCTTTGAGGTCATGTCTTTAAAGGTCAATAAATGCCCAACAGGCCAGAGGGATGACTATCAAAGTTTTTCTTCAAAGATTTCATCTTGTACAGCTAATTTTAACCTTGGATTTAAAAACCCTGTTTTTAAAGACAAGGTCCTTTTTTTTCATTTTTGTAAAAAATTGTAAAAATTCAAAAGTTTTCAAAAGACAACATGCAGCCCTGGTCCCCTTTGCCAAGATTCCTCAGAAGCTATCCCTACAAAAATTTTCAAGACAAAGCATCAGTTTAAACAATTTCAGGACAAAAGGAAACCATAAAGTCAACAAAATTTAAATTTTGAAAAAGTGTCAAGTTAAAAACATTAGAAAGAGGGTTTGAGGAGAAATTAATTTAAATCAAGCCTATAAAGCCTCTCTCTCCCTCTATTTGATCATCATTTGCCTCAAAGCAATAGTGAAGAGCGATTTGGAGAGAAATTGAGCAAAATTTGCAAGCAGAGCCCGCGCGCGACCTGTCAATACCTGCGCGCGACCTGTTGGGTGCGTGCGACCTGTCAGGGGGGGCTCATTCAGTTAGGAAAATACACTGGCGTGACCTATTGAGAGCGCGCGACCTGTCAGCACCTGTGCGCGACCTGTTGGGAATTCATCTACAAAAATCGCCAGTAAACTCCCAAACGACCCCAAAATTCTTCAAGATTGCAGGTAGGCCTCTGATCATCAAAGTATTTTACTTGATAAAGGAAAATGAGCATGGGAAAGGTGTTTTAATGTCGTCAAATTGAAATGAGAGGTTCATGTATATTTGCTTTAAAAATGTCAAAATGCTTGTAGAACTATGGTTTGTTTTGTTGTTTCAAGGTCATCCTTGTCACCCCACTTTTTCCCCACTTCTCTTTACCACCTCCTATATCATTTCTACCTAATCTCCCTACAAAAATATCAAAAGCCCCTAAAACCCTACCCCTATTCCTAAAAATCAAGAATCAAACCCTAAACCCTACTTCCCATAACACCCTTGCAAATGAAATTGTATGATGATATGTATGTCATGATTCTTCCCCTTAACTCCCTATTTCCCTATTTCATATATTTTTCCCAATTTCCCTTCAAAGTCTCCCTTCCCTAACATTTCCCTTGTGCTATTTGTCCCCTTGAAACAACATTACAAACAGGGAAAAACAGCAGGTCATTTGAGCAAAAGCAGCAGTACATTTCAGCCACTTTTCTCCTGAAACCATGTCAGAAACCGAAACCGACTATGAGCAAAGTGATGACCATGAGTCAACACCAGAAATTGAGATACAAAGGAGGCCTCACAGGGGTGGTAAGAGTGATCACCATAAGAGAGAGGAGCCCACCTCTTTGACCAATTTGCAGGCTTGTCCACTTGCGGTCACATGTTTCCGCTACCTCTCATGTTATGAATTTTGCAAGAGGATTTCTCAAATTCAACATCATAGGGAATTGGCTCGCTTGTTTGTTTTGCATTTGCATGATGGGCATGTAAATCTTGCAAGGGTGGATTTTATATTGTCATCTGAAAGTATTGCTCAAGCAACAGGAATACCAAATGTGGGAGAATAGTGGAACAAACGCAAAGTGTTGGACAGATTTCAGTATGAGCCCTTCGTTAAACCTGCCTACATGAGGTCCATAACTGGTATGTTTCCTTTCAGATTTTTGAGGGATGAGTATTCTCCCTTGATGAGGCTCATCATGCTCTATTTCACCTGTGAGGGCAGGTTTGCATATGTGTATTCGTACCATATTCGCTTGTTGATGCATTTCACACGGGTACGAATGATGAACATACCATGGTTCATGTGCCGGGATATTGAGAGGATGGTGCCCTTGGTGCAGAGAAGAAGCCCAGCACAGCAACACAGGAGCATTTATCATTATGGTTTGATCCAGCTTGTGGTCATGCATCTATTGGTTCAGCAGGTTATCCCTTGGGAGGATTTTATCTCTCGGGATTTTTTCACAGCATCAGCATCATCTCCCCCTGAGGTTGTTCATGAGGAGGGAGGGCCTTCACAGCAGCATGATATTCCTGAGACCAGACATGTCAGCTCTCCTCCATTGGTCACTTATTAGAGAGGCCACAGAGCCTTATTTGCATCAGCTAGGCGAGTATTATCTCCACACCAGGTGGAAGGGGTCTCGCCTTCTTCATCAGCACCACGAGTGTTATCTCCACACCAGGTGGAAGGGGCCTCGTCGCTGACAGCAGCATAGGTATCAGAGAGGGGCAAACAACCCAGGATTGATGAGGGGCCATCAGGTGTTCCAGACATAGAGATTGTTGACCTTGATATCAGTTCTCCTAGCCTAGAGTCAAAGGAGATCATTCAACACCTAAGAGCTGAAAATGATTCATTGCAGCGAAGATTGGAAGGAGCACAATGGACGATCACATATTTAGAGCAGCGCAACAAGTAGTTGGAGGATGAGCACACTCTTGATGAGTTGCGGAAGATTCATGAGGACCGCAACTTGGCTCGAAAGAGACCCGGCGATTTGGTACCCGTTGAGCGAGAGGCTATGCTTCTCTCGGTCAATGCTCATTTGGAGAGGTTGCTGGCCAAGGCCAACCAAGATAAGGACTTGCTCAGGAACATGAAAAATCACTATTGGGCCCGAATGCACGTATGCAAAGCAAAAATGAAAGTGATTCAAGGGCGGTTGGCCAAGGCACTAAAACGACGAAAAAGGCCCGATCCCCTTCACATCTTGGCTGAGGCTTCCTTGAAGGAGCATAATATTAAATGACCTCACTACAACACAAATTTCAAAAAAATTTGAGCATTTTTGGTCACTTATGAATTTTTGGGCAAAAAACAGGTTTTTCTCCTTGATAGGTCGTGCGCCGCGCGCGACCTATTCGATGGGCAACTTCATTTTGGGAAAACTCAGCATTTCTGGATTTTTCATGCAAAGATACACCTGCTCAGCAATTACCAAGAGATTTCATCAAGTTTTGAGACTCTAGAAGGTCAAAAAACATGCAAAAATTGACTTTCTGCCACCTTTTTGACAAACAGGGAGCCGTCTTGGGAGATTGCAATTTTGGAGGGTCAAATGGCTACCAAATTCAGAAATTCTAGTTGGGTTGGAAAGTAGACATCCATACCTTTCCAACAAGCCCACTTTTTCCTCATTTGGACACCTGGAAGTGCCTCAAACGGAGCTCCAAAGAAGCGCAACCTATCAGGATTAGGGCGCGACCTATCAGGCAATTTTCATAATTTTTCACCTACAGCTCAGGAATTCGCCCAGCTTTGGCCAGTTTTGACTTGGGATGGGATTTTTCACCCTCTTTGATGTAATTAATGTATTTTCATGTTGATATGACACTTATTTACCTATTCTAGAAGATTCATTCATGAAATAGCAAACATTTAATGAATGAATTGGTTTCCTAGCTTATAGAGGCAAGTTGTTTTGACTGCCTAGATTTTAGTGCTCAGTTTAGAATTGGTTGAAACAGCTCCTAGAAGGATGAGATCGACCCCTAGAGGCAAGGAAAGGTGTTAGCTTGCCTATATTATGTATTTTCTTAGTCATTTTCAAGGGTTGGAGGGTTGGACTCTTGAGGGAGAAAGCTCTATTGTATTATTCATTGTATCTCTGCAATTTTGGCAAAGGAAGAAAGACCAGGGTTTTGCAGTCCTTTTTGGGATTCCTGTGGTTACATGTATTGATGGTGTGCTTCTCTTTGTACTTGTAAGTGTGTTATGTGAAATCATCCTCTTTCTTTTTCTTCTGAAATTAGGCAAATGAAGTGTTAAAGTGGAATTCATGATTTCCATGCTCTGCTTTTAAGTTTGCTTAATATCAATGTTTTCATCTGTTTAAGGAGAACTCAAGGTGATTGCTTGCTCTCCTTAGCTCCTCACCGGTCATCCCTACCCATTCACTTAATTTAAAGGCATCAATACAATCTCCTACCTTGCCCCAAAGAATCCCCTGCAAAAACTGTGTCCAATCCCCGCACCCAAAATTGCCTTTCCCCAACTTTCCACCAAAACCTTAAAAATCCCAAATCAAACCTTTTATCAGTTTACTAGCCTAAAATCAGTGTTTCCTCATTGGTTATCTCACCCATTGAAGATCCCTACCGAGATAGACTGGAGAGAGCCCTCTCCTGCCCCGTAGGGCTAGCTACGAGGCTAAGTGGTTTGATGTTGCCTTGGAGTTTACCTTTTTCAGCCTGAGGTGAAATTTCAAGCGCTAACATATTGGCGACCATAATGGGGAGAACAAAATTGTCTGTTGATTGATGTGTGTGTTTTATAAGCTACAGACAGAGCCTGAAGTTATGCCAGGTAGCCTTCGAAACGCTTTTGCTTTGCATTAGCGGAAGTAGATAAACGCTGCTTCAGTCAATCTCCAGTCTAGCTTGTAAACGTGACATCTAACTTGTTAGTTACCCCAGTACATGTATCGAGTTCAGATCTGATTGTTGATGGTGAACAATGATCAGACACTGAAAAGGCTGAAATCATTCACTGGCGACTCGTTCACTGAAAACTCCAGAGATCAATGCTTCATGGTGACTTCACTGCAGAGAGATCAGTAGCTGTGAGATTTTCAAGATGGATCGGATTGCAAGAAGATACGCTCCCCTGAGCCGAGATCATATCCCTGGTTTTCCAAATAAAATTCCGAAGGTAGATTGGTCAAGGAATTTGCCTATATTTAATGATGGTGGTAAGAAGGATGCTGCTTTACATCTAGTTAGATTTCATATGCATATTCGCAAGTTGAAGGTGGATATTCCTAAAGATTGCTTAATGAAGATATTCCTGGCCACTCTAGAAGGTGAAGCCCAATCATGGTATGAAAGTTTGCCGCCTGCTTGTATTTACTGTTTAAAGGATTTTCATGCTATGTTCATTGAAAGATATATGGACTTTTATCCATCATTAAATTTAGTTCAAGACTGTTGCAAGCTTGCTTATAGTTTTATTGAAAGCCTTGAGAAGTTTTATGAAGATGATAATTTTATGGACGTTGAGATTATGGAGGCTCTATATGAAAATCCCTTTCAGCATACTTGTCAAAATGATCAAGACATTTTGCAGCAGAATCAAGATCAACAGGTTGAAGATAATATGGCTGAAAATGATGAAAGGGAGAATGACATTTCAGATCTGCCCACAGAAGACAGCAGCATGCAAGTAAGTCTAGTGTTGATTGTAGATTGTGATAATGTCCAGTCAGCTACTCCAGGTTCTGTTGAAATCATTTGGAATGCAGAAGACACAGTAATTCATACTGTTAGTCCATCATTAGAACACAACCTTCATGAAGAAGCAATCCAGTCAGTTCATGAACAGCAAGGTGAGATCTTTGTGCAAGTAAGTGATGAATCTCCTTTCAATAACTCAGTAATAAATGATAGTCTGAGTGCCCTGTCATATGAAGATAATTATTGTTTAAGTAGAAGAAAACAAAAGGCATTGTCTCCTTTGTCTGAAGAGGAGATAGATCAGCTTTTGAAAGGTCTTGTTACAGCCCAAGCTACAGCAGATTTGCAATGCACACATAGTCAGGAAAGTGTTGGGGAAACTTCTTCCTCTATTGAAGAAGATGACTGTCTTGTAGATCAGCAAACAGATAATGTTTTCCTTCACAAAGATGATAATCCGGCTGTCATATCATATGAAGATGACCTACCATATTATCAGACTACAGAAGATCATAGCATACAGGATTACCTTTCAGATTCTTCATATGTTTCATGTCCTGAAATGCTTTTCCAAGAAGAGATCTTCCCATCCATTTGTTCAGAGTTTTTTGAAGCCCATGAGCATACTTTCACTGAAGCACATGATGAAGGCAAATCAGAATTTGAAGCAAAGGACACCTTGATCTTTCAGTAGGAGGTGGCAATGTCAAGTCTTCATGTTTTCCAGGATCCAATGGCAGATTTGTTACAGTCAGCAGTGAAAGTGATTATTGTTGTGTTCAGTGATGAAGGAGATCATGGTCAGCTATGTTTTTGGATGCCCAGTTACCAGTATTCAGTGTTGACCAGAAGATCTGATCAGGAGAATCAATCAAGAAGGCATCTGCTTGATTGGTTGCAGTGGCATTTTGATATAGTTTGATGTATATTGTCTTGTAAGAAACACAGGTGGTTGTCATCATGATTTCAAATCTTGATGGACTACTGCCCTTCAATAAGCTTTGTAAGTTCTTGTTTTCGTTAATGTCAGTCATGAGTCATTTGTGAGTCAATTTTCAGTCATGTTGGTTTCATAATTGTGTCGGCTTGAGTCAGGTTTCAGTCAATAAATGAGTCAAAGTCTTGTGTTGTTTGTTAAATAATGACTCCATCGCCCAATGGTTGAAAGCACTGGTCTGCTCTCCCAGAGGTCTAAGGTTCTTGGTACCTCCAAGGAGCTACCATCCCCATTGGAGCCAATGTTAGAGTCGGTCTAGAAGCCCTCCATCAGTGATCAAAGCTCTTTGCATTTGCATAAGTAGGTGTCTCATCAGTGTCATTTCATTGCATTCCATTAGGCATGACATAACCCTGATGGAGGAACTGGTGTCTTTATTCCCCTCTTGGCACTGCTGGATCAAGTTGTTTCAGTCTATAAATTCTTTCAAGGCTCCTTGTCTTGTCGTGAGGTCAAATTCCTAGGTCTAGGGTTTAGGTCCAATTTTCCTTTGAGGTCATGTCTTTAAAGGTCAATAAATGCCCAGCAGGCCAGAGGGATGACTATCAAAGTTTTTCTTCAAAGATTTCATCTTGTACAACTAATTTTAACCTTGGATTTAAAAACCCTGTTTTTAAAGACAAGGTCTTTTTTTTTTCATTTTTGTAAAAAATTGTAAAAATTCAAAAGTTTTCAAAAGACAGCATGCAGCCCTGGTCCCCTTTGCCAAGATTCCTCAGAAGCTATCCCTACAAAAATTTTCAAGACAAAGCATCAGTTCAAACAATTTCAGGACAAAAGGAAACCATAAAGTCAGCGACATTTAAATTTTGAAAAAGTGTCAAGTTAAAAACATTAGAAAGAGGGTTTGAGGAGAAATTAATTTAAATCAAGCCTATAAAGCCTCTCTCTCCCTCTATTTGATCATCATTTGCCTCAAAGCAATAGTGAAGAGCGATTTGGAGAGAAATTGAGCAAAATTTGCAAGCAGAGCCCGCGCGCGACCTATCAATACCTGCGCGCGACTTGTTGGGTGCGTGCGACCTGTCAAGGGGGTTCATTCAGTTAGGAAAATACACTGGCGCGACCTATTGAGCGCGCACGACCTGTCAGCACCTGCGCGCGACCTGTTGGGAATTCATCTACAAAAATCGCCAGTAAACTCCCAAATGACCCCAAAATTCTTCAAGATTGCAGGTAGGCCCCTGATCATCAAAGTATTTTACTTGATAAAGGAAAATGAGCATGGGAAAGGTGTTTTAATGTCGTCAAATTGAAATGAGAGTTTCATGTATATTTGCTTTAAAAATGTCAAAATGCTTGTAGAACTATGGTTTGTTTTGTTGTTTCAAGGTCATCCTTGTCACCCCACTTTTTCCCCACTTCTCTTTACCACCTCCTATATCATTTCTACCTAATCTCCCTACCAAAATATCAAAAGCCCCTAAAACCCTACCCCTATTCCTAAAAATCAAGAATCAAACCCTAAACCCTACTTCCCATAACACCCTTGCAAATGAAATTGTATGATGATATGTATGTCATGATTCTTCCCCTTAACTCCCTATTTCATATATTTTTCCCAATTTCCCTTCAAAGTCTCCCTTCCCTAACATTTCCCTTGTGCTATTTGTCCCCTTGAAACAACATTACAAACAGGGGAAAACAGCAGGTCATTTGAGCAAAAGCAGCAGTACATTTCAGCCACTTTGCTCCTGAAACCATGTTAGAAACCGAAACCGACTATGAGCAAAGTGATGACCATGAGTCAACACTAGAAATTGAGATACAAAGGAGGCCTCACAGGGGTGATAAGAGTGGTCACCATAAGAGAGAGGAGCCCACCTCTTTGACCGATTTGCAGGCTTGTCCACTTGCGGTCACATGTTTCCGCTACCTCTCATGTTATGAATTTTGCGAGAGGATTTCTCAAATTCAGCATCATAGGGAATTGGCTCGCTTGTTTGTTTTGCATTTGCATGATGGGCATGTAAATCTTGCAGGGGTGGATTTTATATTGTCATCTGAAAGTATTGCTCAAGCAACAGGAATACCAAATGTGGGAGAAGAGTGGAACAAACGCAAAGTGTTGGACAGATTTCAGTATGAGCCCTTCGTTAAACCTGCCTACATGAGGTCCATAACTGGTATGTTTCCTTTCAGATTTTTGAGGGATGAGTATGCTCCCTTGATGAGGCTCATCATGCTCTATTTCACCTGTGAGGGCAGGTTTGCATATGTGTATTCGTACCATATTCGCTTGTTGATGCATTTCACACGGGTACGAATGATGAACATACCATGGTTCATGTGCCGGGATATTGAGAGGATGGTGCCCTTGGTGCAGAGAAGGAGCCCAGCACAGCAACACAGGAGCATTTATCATTATGGTTTGATCCAGCTTGTGGTCATGCATCTATTGGCTCAGCAGGGTATCCCTTGGGAGGATTTTATCTCTCGGGATTTTTTCACAGCATCAGCATCATCTCCCCCTGAGGTTGTTCATGAGGAGGGAGGGCCTTCACAGCATCATGATATTCCTGAGACCAGACATGTCAGCTCTCCTCCATTGGTCACTTATCAGAGAGGCCACAGAGCCTTATTTGCATCAGCTAGGCGAGTATTATCTCCTCACCAAGTGGAAGGGGTCTCGCCTTCTTCATCAGCACCACGAGTGTTATCTCCACACCAGGTGGAAGGGGCCTCATCGCCGACAGCAGCACAGGTATCAGAGAGGGGAAAACAGCCCAGGATTGATGAGGGGCCACCAGGTGTTCCAGACATAGAGAATGTTGACCTTGATATCAGTTCTCCTAGCCTAGAGTCAAAGGAGATCATTCAACACCTAAGAGCTGAAAATGATTCATTGCAGCGAAGATTGGAAGGAGCACAATGGATGATCACATATTTAGAGCAGCGCAACAAGCAGTTGGAGGATGAGCACACTCTTGATGAGTTGCGGAGGATTCATGAGGACCACAACTTGGCTCGAAAGAGACCCGGCGATTTGGTACCCGTTGAGCGAGAGGCTATGCTTCTCCGGGTCAATGCTCATTTGGAGAGGTTGCTGGCCAAGGCCAACCAAGATAAGGACTTGCTCAGGAACATGAAAAATCACTATTGGGCCTGAATGCACGTATGCAAAGCAAAAATGAAAGTGATTCAAGGGCGGTTGGCCAAGGCACTAAAATGACGAAAAAGGCCCGATCCCCTTCACATCTTGGCTGAGGCTTCCTTGAAGGAGCATAATATTAAATTACCTCACTACAGCACAAATTTCAAAAAAAATTGGAGCATTTTTGGTCACTTATGAATTTTTGGGCAAAAAACAGGTTTTTCTCCTTGATAGGTCGTGCGCCGCACGTGACCTATTCGATGGGCAACTTCATTTTGGGAAAACTCAGCATTTCTGGATTTGTCATGCAAAGATACACCTGCTCAGCAATTACCAAGAGATTTCATCAAGTTTTGAGCCTTCAGAAGGTCAAAAAGCATGCAAAAATTGACTTTCTGCCACCTTTTTGACAAACAGGGACAGTCTTGGGAGATTGCAATTTTGGAGGGGCAAATGGCCACCAAATTGAGAAATTCCCATTGGGTTGGAAAGTAGACATCCAGAACTTTCCAAAAAGCCCACTTTTTCCTCATTTGGACACCTGGAAGTGCCTCAAATGGAGCTCCAAAGAAGCGCGACCTATCAGGATTAGGGCGCGACCTATCAGGCAATTTTCATAATTTTTCACCTACAGCTCAGGAATTCGCCCAGCTTTGGCCAGTTTTGACTTGGGATGGGATTTTTCACCCTCTTTTATGTAATTAATGTATTTTCATGTTGATATGACACTTATTTACCTATTCTAGAAGATTCATTCATGAAATAGCAAACATTTAATGAATGAATTGGTTTCCTAGCTTATAGAGGCAAGTTGTTTTGACTTCCTAGATTTTAGTGCTCAGTTTAGAATTGGTTGAAACAGCTCCTAGAAGGATGAGCTCGATCCCTAGAGGCAAGGAAAGGTGTTAGCTTGCCTATATTATATATTTTCTTAGGCATTTTCAAGGGTTGGAGGGTTGGACTCTTGAGGGAGAAAGCTCTATTGTATTATTCATTGTATCTCTGCAATTTTGGCAAAGGAAGAAAGACCAGGGTTTTGCAGTCCTTTTTGGGATTCCTGTGGTTACATGTATTGATGGTGTGCTTCTCTTTGTACTTGTAAGTGTGTTATGTGAAATCATCCTCTTTCTTTTTCTTCTGAAATTAGGCAAATGAAGTGTTAAAGTGGAATTCATGATTTCCATGCTCTGCTTTTAAGTTTGCTTAATATCAATGTTTTCATCTGTTTAAGGAGAACTCAAGGTGATTGCTTGCTCTCCTTAGCTCCTCACCGGTCATCCCTACCCATTCACTTAATTTAAAGGCATCAATACAGTCTCCTACCTTGCCCCAAAGAATCCCCTACAAAAACTGTGTCCAATCCCCGCACCCAAAATTGCCTTTCCCCAACTTTCCACCAAAACCCTAAAAATCCCAAATCAAACCTTTTATCAGTTTACTAGCCTAAAATCAGTGTTTCCTCATTGGTTATCTTGCCCATTGAATATCCCTACCGAGATAGACTGGAGAGAGCCCTCTCCTGCCCCGTAGGGCTAGCTACGAGGCTAAGTGGTTTGATGTTGCCTTGGAGTTTACCTTTTTCAGCCTGAGGTGAAATTTCAAGCGCTAACAGGGCCTACCTTTCGTCCAACGCAAGCTTGTGGATGCCATCGCTCATTTGATCCAAATGATCTCCTTATCGCGAATCTGCAAACACAAACAAGGCAAACAAATTAAATAGCACATGAAAAACCAATTGCATAAAACATATTTAACATGAAAGTCAAGGAGTCCATGAAACAAATAACATAAGATACTTGTTGAGAAAAATGAATTTGATTGTATTAATTCAAAAGAAGAAGAACTTTACAACCTTTTCCTTGATGCTGTACAAGCTCCTCCCAGGGTCCAACAAGATGTCTCCTCTACTTTTACAAGTTTCACTCACTCCCCAATGAAGTCCAAAAGGTATGTGATCTCTCCTCTTAAGATCAACTAGGAAGTCTTAATTTCACCAGCATTTACCCTCAAAATGTTCAGCTTCTAACCTCTCTAGTCCTCACCCCAATTCCTGTATTTATAGTGCAATGGAGGGAAGTTACTAGGTCCTCCTTCAAAGGGATAAAGCCCTCCTTCAAAGGGATAGCTCCTCTAGTCAAGGAATTAGCTCCTTCTCTTTTGGGATGCATGAACCACCTCAGAGCGAACAATCCACGTCAAAGTTCCTTCTAGAAAACTCTAGAATTAACCCAAAGTGAGTTTTTTAAGATAAAACTCGCGCCTTTTGACTTTCACAGGGGTCCGCACCTACACCGTTAGGGACAGAGTGGGTAGGTACGCAGCTTTTGTACACAGAAGGTGCGGGACCGCAGGTGACAATGAGAGAAAGTGCGGAACCAGAGTTACATTGATTTTTAATGACTTTCTCCCATTTCCAAAGCTTGATTTGAAGAGCTGAGGTCTTATACTTGCTTAGGAGGACAGTACAAGTGATGATAGACCCATACTGACTGTAAATAATCATAGTGACGATATTTTTGTGTAACAGATTGCCCCCTAAAGTGCGAAGTCTGTAGTAGATGAGGATTTCATTTATCATATAGGAAGAGTGAAGTACTTTATCATTTTGAGGATCATCTTGTGGAGAGCCCGGTCGGAACCTGTAAAAACATTCAATGCAAGATATATATATGAGATCATATCATCGCTGAGGTAGGCATTCCCATACTCAGATCAAAACTAACTAGAAAACTATCTACTGCTCTGATATAGGAATGATCTTGTAAGTCATCACAAGTATAGACTCGTGTGAACACAGTATGGACGCAGCCATCTGTTTATAAATAGTCCACAACACAATGAACACAAAATTCCCCGCAGCCTTGATAGTGGAAACTAGATCCAGGGTCTTCATTTCTACTTCCCGAAATAGTACGATTCTATCCATGCGAATAAATGTGTTGATTTCGAACATGGTAGAAACCACTTGATTACTAGTCAATGATGTAAACTGTTAACAAGTGTGAGAGAAACCACCAGTGATGTCAATGGCTCTCAAAGTACCCAGTACAATCCATGAGATGTGAATAAATGTGTTGATGTCGAACATGTCGCGGAATCCTTTGATCGGAAGTCAATGATGTAAACTGTCGTCAAAGGCGAGAAACCTGCCATTGAGGCATGCAGATCTCAAGGTACTGACTATTCTTAGATCATATTTCTAGATAATGTGCTGATGTCGATAGAAAGCGATCCGTCGCAGGCAAGCCCACAACACGAAATCATAGATCAAGTTGAAGAAATTTAGTTGCAAGGACTGACTCAGGGATGGTCAAGATGGATGACAGATATTTTACAGATGAATGGCTTATTGGTAGTGACCTCTTGAACACATAATGACACGACAGATGGCTTGGTAACAATTGACCCAAAGTTAATACCCAGAAACCGGCTGAAGACTTTCAATGTGGTTTGACTAACTGTTAGGCAAAAGATTTCCCAACCCAGGTGAATGAAAGTGTCATGTTCAAGAGTGGTTACAAAGTATGACAAACAGACTCATTTTTCTCTCTTTTCCCCCACCATTTCTGGCAAGTACCTCTTTATTTTTGACAAGCTTGAGGAGGATAACATTTGCTTGATTATAAGCTCATCCTTCAGATGAGTCCAACTTAGTTTAAATTCGAACCCTAAGAAGGAGTGGTTCGTTCCTGTTTGTATTTGAACAAGTCCTTTACTGTGAATTTTAACGAGTCCAGTATAGGAGAAACTCGGCGTTTTTCAATTTTAGAGAGTCTGAAAAAACTTAAGAAGACTCCAGGGTTGACCTTTTTCGTAAATTTGTGTCTCCCAAGCCCGAAAAAGTATAAAATAATACTTGAGAGAACTGCTTGATCTTTTACGACCAAGGAGTACTTTTCGTTATTAGTGTCATTGATTCGAAAAATTAAAAAAGTGATCAATGACACGTCGTTTTATAACCAATATCGAATTTGAAACGACAAAAATCCGGCAATCTTTTTGTATTTTTACTGTCGGAAAAGAGCTGTAAGTGGACCGTCTTTTAATTCCATTTTAACGAGTGTAAAAGAAACGCTCGACAATCTTTTCATATTTTAGGAGTCAGAAAAGGGCTTAAAGATGACTCTACTTGTTTTTTCGTTGAAAATGATAGATTTCGCCTGAATAATCCTTTATTCTGCACAAAAACACAAAAATTACTCACACTGTTTGAAATGGATAAAAATGTCGCAAAATACCTTTTCGAAGTGAAACATAAACAAATTTGCAATTCATTTACTCAAAAAACTTATAAAAAGGGCCTTTGTCAATTCATTTTTAACGTTTGAGTTTGGGTGAGAAAATAGTGCTTTTTCTTAGAAAACTTCCCGTGAAGATTGTGGAAAATCCAACCGTCGGAATCGAGCGTCGCCTTCTCCAGGTAATCCACATCATCCTACTCTTCATTTTCAACCGTTTAGTTTTTTGATTTAGTCCTTCATTTCATTTTTTGGGAGGGTTTTTAGGCACAAAACCCGCGCGCAGGGGTCCGCAGGTTTACCATTGCAGACCCGCGGACCCCGACTTTTTCTCCATTGGGAAAAAGCTCGGGGTCCGCACCTTCCGTGTAGACAAAGTGCGGACCCACGCACTGTGTCTAACACGGAGGGTGCGTACCCCGCCGCAAGGGTTTTGAACCCAAAAATTCTCAACAAAGGACCAATCAAAATGTTTTCTAGCAATTTAATTGATCTTTATACTTGATGCAGAGAGTACATCATGCTAGATTGGCGTGAACGAGAGCATGAGGACGTGGATATTGCCGCATGGAATCATCAGCCTTCACTTGATGCTTTGAGGGCGTGCGGACTGTACAAATTCTGGACCATTCCTGGCATGAGGGCTCAGGTGGATTTCTTACAGTGGCTGGTTGACAGATGGAGCATACAGGACCAGTGTTTTTTCATTGGTGGCCATCGGCTCGAAATCGAGCCGGCGGACATTTATTTCTTGACTGGTTTTCCTAAGAGAGGCAAAGACTTGACTCTGCACGGGACTAGGCCAGGTGGCCAGTCTGTCGATAGCCTCCGGCTAGAGTACTGCAACAACTAGGTTAGAGACAAAGGGATAGACATAAAGACCATATCCCATCCTGAGCTCATGGTGATTGCATTTACTGTCACCAGACTTTGCGGAGCTGCCACATTACATATTGCCACCAGATCCCAGATGCGTATGGCAGTTGATTGCTTTCGAGGCACCATCTTCAACTGGTGCAATGTTGTGCTGGCCAATGTGAAAGGCCAACTGACCAGGGCCAAGAGCGGACTACTAAAGACCTTTGGTTATGGGGCTTTGGTCGTGAGTTTTGGCCTGGAGAGGGTTCCTATGCTGATCCCACAGCACCTTACTGTTGGAGCTGGGCTTCCTCGAGAGCCAAAACTGATGCGATGGGCCGCAGTCATGGCCCATCACCCGGACGAGAGGACAGAAGTTGCTCGTTTCAAACCTGAGTATTTCCAATGGTTGGAAAGTCAGGTCTTTTCCATTCAGGACTTCCCTTACGTTGGGATAGATTTTCGTGGTGACCCAGACATGGCTCTTCCACCAGGAGAGCAGTGGGACAAGTCAGGTAAAATCCTTTTCAACTTTTCCTATTTTAAATTTTTATTTTTCCATTGTCTCAAAACTGATAGTAAAAATTTCAAATGTAGATGTGGGTCCACAGCGACCAGCCACTCTCTGGCCTTTCGAGAGGAGGCAACCAGTTGCACCCGCGCCAGCCCCACAGGACGAATCAGCAGAGGTTTTGGCCGAGTTGGAGGGTCATCTTGAGCGCTTGACAAGGGATATTCCTGAGACCACTATAGACGACATTCCTCGTCGACTTCAGCGCTATGTGATTGGAGTCCCGGGACCTTTTAGGAGGTTCCTTTGCAAGGTGGCCCGGGCAGTGGTTTCTTACAGAGATCATCACCAGTGATAGGATGATCACCTATGGTGGGCACATGTGACATTTTGCTTTTTGTACTTATCATTTTTGCCGATCATAAGGTGTTTTTCAACCTATGATAAAAGAAGATGTATTTTTTGACACACTCTTATATATATATTACTATTACCGGCTTATCTTGTAAATCATGTTATGGAATGGTTTTAAATTTACATGTATGATTATTGCAAATGTCTATTTAACATTCGAGAAGTAATTGCATCTGCTAATGTATTTAAAGACCTTGGAATATGCTGATATTCAATGTAATCAAACTCATGTTCCAAGAGACGCACTCTCAAAAATAATCTTAATAACACTGGATTTCTAATGGCATACACTCTATTAAGCTGTAATACAACGAGTTCAGAATCTAACCTCACTATCAAACTCCGAATCCCAAATGAAATAGATTCAGACAATAACTCAATCACTGCACTGTACTCTGCAATGTTGTTTGTTGTTTGACCGAGGCTTACCCCATGCATAGAAACTAACTCGTCAGAGGGCGAATAGATAACCCAAGCTGCGGAAGAGATGTTCCGTGTATTACGACAAGCACCATCAGCAAATCCAATGTATGTTTGGAGAGGCATCGACATCTGCAATATCAAGAGTAAAACCAAGATAAGCAGGAATAATGACGAAAAAAACACTCTCTAAGCTAAGCACACTTTTTAAACTAAAACACACCAGCTAGAAAGAAAAACCTATCCTAACTAAAAATCTCCATACCCATTCTTTTAAGCATAGTACCTCTTCAAGTAAAGGCCATTTCTGGGTTTACCCAAAGAGTCCCCATCAAAGTCTACCAATTCATAGGCCCCTTTTGCTAGCTTTCGCTTAACAATATAGGGACCATGCCACATAGGAACGAATTTCCCAGCGCCTAATTTATCATTAGCTTGATCATACAATAACACTAGGTCTCTTTCCGAAAAGTTTCGAGGGGTTACGTTCCAATCATACTGAGCTTTCATACATTTTGCGTGAGTCTCGATTGCCAATGCAGCATCACGTCGATTCTCATCTAATTGAGCTAAGTATAACAAACGCTTTTCCTCTTCGGAAGTAGCTGGAAGTAACTCGATGGCCATTTGCAGTGACGGGATTTCACACTCAATGGGTAACACAGCTTCCAAACCATAGACTAGTTGGAAAGGAGTGAACCCTGTTGATGTTTTTACTGAAGTTCTGTACGCCCAAAGCGCTGAAAATAGCATGTTGTGCCAATTCGACCGATGAATCCCAATGATTCGTCGGATCATGATAACTAAAACTTTGTTGATGGATTCAACCAGACCATTCGCTTGTGGATAATAAGGAGTTGAACTATCGTGACGTAAACCAAGCTGGCCTGTAAGTTCGGTCATCATAACGTTTCGAAAATGATGCCCATGATCAGTGATTATCGCTTGTGGGACACCAAGCCTAGCAATTATATGATTGAACATGAAAATTGCAGCTGTATTGCCGTCTGCCTCGAATGTAGGCATCGCCTTGACCCACTTAGTAAAATAATCTACCTCAAGGATGATATACGCATGCCCCCCGGCCGAGTGAGGGTTACAGGTAATAAAATCGATACCCCATTTGGCAAAAGGACCAATGGAAATTATAGGGTGGAGAGGAGCAGGTGGAGCGCGCATCTTACGATCAAAAATCTGGCAGTTGTGGCATTTTCGGACCACGGCAATACAATCTTTAAACAAGGACGGCCAGAAATAGCCAGCGCGCAATATCTTTTGGGCTGTGGCATACCCAGACATATGACCACCACATGCTCCAGAGTGACAGTCATTTAGAACCCTTTCAGCCTCTTCATGAGTTAAGCAACGTCGAAAAATAGAGTCCGCCCCACGGCGATAAAGAGTATTTCTAATAATTTTGAATTGTTGGGAGTGGAACCGAATTTTCCGACGTTCTGACCTTGAAATTTCTGGCCGAAAGGATTGGGTCTGGAGATAGATGATGATATCCCCATACCACGGATCTAAAGTGCTGATTAGAAACAAAGATTCGTCCGCAATGGGCTCCTCTACCACAGTTTCCGTGTCAGCACGCGGGAAGTCACACATTAACTCTGCAAAAACTAAAGATTTCTTAGACTTAGATTTTTCAAATTCCAAGTCGAACTCCTACAGGATAACGATCCATTTAGAGTACTTGCCCCCTAGCAATTGTTTGGTCAAAATGTAGATCATAGGGTTGCAATCCGAAATTACCGTAGTTTTACGTAGTAAAATGTAGTGACGAAAACGTTGGACAGCTTGAACGGCTGCCAGTGCCAATTTCTCCACATGTGAGTATTTTAGCTCAGTTGGATTTAACGTTCGACTAAGGTAATATATCACATGTTCCGTTCCGAATTCATCTTCCTAAACTAAGGCCATTCTAATGGTGGAATGTGAGGCGGCGAGATACAAAAAGTAATCCTGGTTGTAGTTGGGAGGATGCAACAACGGTGCATGGGTCAACGCGTGTTTGAGTGCATCAAAAGATTTCTGAGCTATCTCATCCCAAGAGAATTGAGTGTTCTGTTTCAACAACCGTGTAAAACCCTTTGTAATCTCGGCGTAGTTAGGAATGAATCGTCATAAAAAGTTTGCTTTCCCCTGCAAACTTTGGAGTTGGTGAAGACTCGAAGGAGGAGGCAAATTGATGATAGCTTCGACCTTCGAGGGATCAACGCGAATGCCGGCTTTCGAAACTACAAATCCCAGCAATCAGCCTGTTTCTATACAGAAGACACATTTGTGTGGGTTCAATCGAATACGATAATGCCTACACCTCATAAAGATTGCTCGTAAATGGACGAGGTGATCAGCTCGATGTAATGAATGAGCAGGCAAGTCATCGAGATAGGGTTGCAAAATGTGCTTGATGTCATGAAACGCATAAGACATCGCCCTCTGAAAAGTTGCTCCAGCATTCTTAAGCCCAAAAGGTAATTTTCAATAAGCAAATGTCCCCCATGGACAAATGAAAGCCGTTTTTGGTTGATCGGCAGGTAGAATGTTGATTTGATTGTATCCGAAAAAACTGTCCATAAAGGAAAATATTTCGCTGCCGGCACAATCATCAATGATTTGATCGATATAGGGAGTTGGGTAGTTGTCCTTTGGACAGGTTCGATTAATGTCCCTATAGTCGATGCATATTCTTATTGTCCCCTGTTTTTTGTTAACCGGAACAATATTCGATACCCAATCCGTTAGAGGGATCAGATAAATGAAACCTGCTTTCAACAATTTTTCAACTTCTGCTTTAATTGCAGCAGCTTTTCGTGGGTGAATCTGATGCAAACGTTGCCGGACGGGTTTAGCGTCCGGGTAAGTCTTGATCTCATGAACAACAATCGCGAGATCAATTCCTGGCATTTCCTCATAGGACCAGGCAAACACGTCGCGGAATTCTTGAAATAGGGCCTTATATAATTGAATTTCGTCATCTGTACACGAGGCACCTATATGAATGTTCTCAACAATTCCAGGCTTAATCGAAATGTCAATGGGGATATTTCAAGAGATGTTTCCCAAATTTAACTCTAAATCGAGATATTTCATTGGATTTTGAGGTTCCTTGACATATTCAGTCGTAAAGATTGATGAGAAATCATTTTCAAAACGATCATCCTCAGGTAAAAACGAAGATCTGTGATGGAGATCTTCCCATGGTAAATCATCTACACATGGGATTTCACGAATTTGCTCATCAGAGTGAACAATTTCAGAAAACGTAGTTAAATCTGAGGTTGATGTGAAAAGTGATTCCTCACGGACCACATTCATTAAGTCATTTTCGGTTGAACACGGGTCGGCAAAAGACTGCACGGCTTCATAGGAAATTTCATATTGACTCAAAGGCATGGAGTTACCAAATGAGTCTATTCCAGATTCAGAAGGAACGATCCAAGGATCATCATAAAAAATGGTGTCTGATGTAATCATATGAATGGTTGCAAATGAAGATGATGTGTTGATTGGAGGAAAAGGAAAAGTTCCCAGTAAACCTGCATCTTTAACTAATCCTACTCCAACATCCTTATATGGGATAGTCGATTTACCGACATGTTGAATACTCTCCGAAGAGGCTGGGTCGGATGAAAAGTAAGCCAGCTGGTCTATTGTTACAATCTTTCCATTATGTGGAAACTTTATTACTCGGAAGACCGATGAAACGACCGCTATCATAGCGTAAGACCAATTTCGACCCAATAGAAGGTTGTAATCTAGAGGGGCATCAACCACCTCCACGTCTAGATTAACGATTTTTCCTTCAACCCCTATAGGCAAATCCTGTAGAATGCCAAAAGGATGAAACCCACGGCCATCAAAGGCCTTAAGAATTGTCGGGGATTGATTTAGTGAAGGAGAACCAAGCGATCTCCAACACTGTATCGACATAATACATGTTGAGGCTCCCTCATCAATTACAGTCCGATGAATAGGCCTATTTTTGACTATCACTGGGATCTGGAAAGCCATTTGATGAGGCAAACACGGTGTACTATTTTCTAGATCAAAGATTATTAGGTTTGGGTCTTGAACGTCAACAACTCCTATAGCCAACAAAAGTAATTTACGCTGTGCTGGGCATGATTGCAGCACTTCCAAAGCTGACATTGCTGAGGGTGAAACAGCTAAATCCTCAACAATGTTATAATTCTGAGCCGCTCTCGCATGTGGATTGAAAGCTGACTTTCGAAGTATACCCTTGGCAGGCGGTTTGATTACTAAGTCTGGATTAGGTTTCTCGATCTGTAGTGGATCGGAACTGGGAGCTGAGGTTGATGGATTAGAATGAGAAGATTCTGCTTCTTTGCCATCAACAAGACTTTTACTGCCATAATCTTGCGATCGAGTCGCAATCCTAACATGGGACATCATCAATATGGGTTCTTCATTGGCACTCGAGGAAGAACCTATCATCTTACTGTCTTGACTTGGAAATGGATCCTTCAAGACAACAGGAGTTTGGGAACCTTTGACAATCTTCGCAACCTCTGCACGATGAGGGCAGTCTCTTGTAAAATGTTCTTCGTCACAAATGAGACAAGGATAACGAGGTTTGCGCTTTTCATCATTGGATTCCACCTTTTGAGGTTTCTCCTTTGAACTTTTGTCCGTTTTATTCTTCTTCTTTCCTTTCTTCTTCCCACTGGATTTTGATTTAGCCGTAGATGACTCTACAACGTGAATATCGGCGGAAACCTCTGCAGAAGAATCTCCTATCGGGGAATTAGGCAAGGTTATGATAGGAGAAGAATTCTTGGAAGACTTCTTCTTACTTTTAGTGTTAACCGTACCAATCATACCGTCAGCGGCATGAGATCCCAAAGGAGCTGCAGTGATTTGATTTGACTTGGGAAGATCGGGGATCTTTTCGTGTAACGTACCTGACTGAGTATAGACCAAGTCAAGGTACTGTGCTTGAGCAATCACTTGCTCCTCAGTAACAACTCCGGCTTTAGCAACATCTTCAGTGATCCTTGGCAACAAAGATTTTACAAACCACTCAGCCAAGATTTGATCTGGAATAAATACCTTCACTAAACGTCGTCAACGTCTCCACTCATGAATATGATCTGAAATGTACGTGGATGTTGACTGTTTTAGCAAAGTTAACAATTTCGTGCCATTGTCATATCGGACTGGCAACTGGAAATGAGTTAAAAATGAGGTAGCTAACTGACTAAAATTATAAAAAGTGCCTCGCGGTAACTCAATGTACCACTTGGCCGCGAGACCAATTAGAGTGCGCTGGAAAAGTCTAAGAGGGATCGAATCATCTGTGATGGAGTTAGTCGCACACCAGAGGTGGTAAGTCATCACATGGTTCGACGGGTCCTCTCCTGATTTACCTTCGAACTTGGGAATGTCACTGGGCAACTTATTCGGCATTGGCGGCCAAAACGGAAGATAATTAATCGGATCGTTCGTTAGGAGCGACAAGTCTGGTAAGTCCAAAGTTGCGATAAACGGTAGCTGTCGATTAGGATCCCTAAAACTCTGGGTCATGAGACCAGCCCCAGGAGGAGGATATCCGGGATAACTAGGAATAGGAATCGCGTTCGGGATATTCTATCCTCCCGGAAAACCAGGATTAACCGGATCGTACTGGGGTTGTTGAGGTTGTTGATAAGTGTACCCAGGGTACGGTTGATACTGATAGACTAGTTGCTGAACAGCAGGACCGAATTGGTACTGTCCCTGGTACGGTTGATAGGTGAATTGAGGTTGACTTGTGACAACCGTACTTAAACCAGGTTGTCCTACATGCATCTGAACCGTAGTTTGAATCGTAGATCCAGACGGTGGTAAAGATGTCTGAGGAGTAGATACAGGAACAGTAGAAACCGGAGCTGTCGATACTCCAGAAGTAGGTGGGGTAGATTGAACAGATGTTGCGGCAGTTGCAGTGGCCGTTTGAGATGGAGTACGAGGCGCAGTAGGCCCAGACTGAGAAACTACCAAAGGTACAGAAGTTTGAATGTTAGAGTGGACTGGTTGCTGGGGTGAACCAGAAACTAAGGGTTGTCTAGTTTGAGATGACAACTATACACTTGGCTGCAACACCTGTTGAGTTTGCGATGGATCCCACACTATGTTCATTCCGGGGTACTGACCCATAACAGGCTGAGAATATTGAGGACCATAACCGGGTTGAGGGTAGGATTGATAATTGAAAGGTACATTTCCCGTTCCTTGAACATAAGATTGACCTTGGGGTGGTTGGAAACCTTGGTTCGAGTACTGACCTTGGGGTAGATACCCCTGAGGCACATACTAATACTGGGGTTGACCTTGAGGTATAAATTGATACTGGGGTTGACCTTGGGGTACATATTGAATCTGGGGTTGACCTTGAGGAACGTATTGTACCGTAGGTACGTACTGTCCTTGAGGTTGCCCCCTAGATGCAAATTGTGTACCTTGAGGTTGCCCCCCAGGCGGTAACTGGCCACCTTGAGGTTGAGAATTGGGAATAGAACCTGACATCATAAGAATGTCTTCTACGCTCAACGGCTTTGCACCATTGCTTCCAGTGAATAACCCTTGTTCAATGGGTTGAGGAGATGCTCCCGAAAAAGTACCAGAAAGTGACTGATACCCAGAGGGAACAGAAGGACCGCCGTACAAAAAAGATTCAGGCAATTGAGTAAACATGGACGACTGACCTGACATATTTACGGGAGTATAAAAACCTCTAGGATGATAAGGAGCACGAGGTGGTGAAAAACTTAACGCTGGGTTTTCCAAATAATTAGTCAAAGAAAGATACCAAGTAGTACTTCTAGGTGGACTGTAAAAAATTGATTCACGCTCCCTTAGATCAATAACAGGTTGATTTTCAGGGATAGGGATGCCTACTTCTTCTTCCGGAGCAAGTTCTTCAATAGCTATCAAACCAGAAGGAAGATTTTCGGTGATTACTCTTTCTACCCTAGGTGAATTAGGAGCACTAGAAGTTGGAGAGACAAACCCCGATGTTGGAGTAACAGGTTCAAATATCTCAGGTTCTTCACCTATATCACTAGTAGATGAAAAGCTACCAGCAAGTTCGGAAACTGAAATAGATTCAGGATTATAACCTGTTACTAGAGTTTGGTAATCAGGATGTACAACCAATGAAGACTCTCCTTCTTCAGGTGACCCAACTTTACTACCACTAGGAGTTACGAGGACTTTCAAGCCTTCAAGCTGGCTCGGGACTTCTTCAGGAGGTTGGCCCTGAAGTCTACGGGACTTCCTCAATAAATCAGCCACGGTTACAAACTCAGGAGACTGGCCCGAAGTCTACGGGACTGTCTTGGTAATTCAGCCACAGTTAAAAACTTTTAACTACTTCACACGCAAACAAAGTAAAATCTCAATGAAAACCACCTAAAGCCTCGAAAGAACCAAACAAATTTGAATCACACGCCTAAAGAATCTAGAGATCAAACACACACAAATAGTAACTTTCCGGGCCGAGAACACTAGTTGGTGATGAAATCCAACGTCGCAGAATTCAGTACAGAAATGGCGGTTGGAACAGTTACCCCGAAAACCTGCTTAATGAATAGACTGGACCAAGTTCATCCACTTAACCGTCTCGAGTGAAGTGAACCCCCCAAAAAATCCAAGTGAGTCTAGCCGACGTCTGCTCCAGGTACAGTGGGATCTTCCCACCACTGTCACCTTAGGAAGAATCCTAAAGAATATGGCCACTAAGGTTACCAACTGAGACAAATACACCTGGGGGAACAGTCTACGATCCAATACGCACGCAAGGGCAGAGTAGCAAGCTCAATCCCCTTGAAGGTTCCTTAACATAATCCAAGGTTTACCAACAAGTGACCCCAGGCTCCTCGACAATGGTTAATCCGAGGTTTACCATTTTTAATACGTGAATATCTGGCGTCGTTCCCAATGAGGAAGGATTGATTCCCACACTGGTTCAGACACAATCTCGTGCTTCTCCTTTAAGAGGAGCTTTCCCAGAGCATAAATGCAACAATTGGATTTCTTCCTACCACAAGATACAACTACTTGTTTGTTTTTACTGTCTTGGAGAGTTAATTACTCTCCTACTCCAAGACACTAGCCTAAGCTAAGTTGGTGTATCAGAGCCCTAGAAATAAAATGTTACTAGGTGAATTTTACTTTAAGCGTTAATTTTAGTGGTTATTGTTTAAGTCAAGAGGTGGCGGAGATGAAACTCGTGGTGTAAAGACTCGACTCGAAATCACTAAAAAGATGCACCTAAGATGATTTAAACAATCTTTTCTCTTTGATGAACTTCTACACTAAGAATGAGTTTGAGAATGCAAATACTTTGTAAACAAAAATCTTTCTCAATTAAACAAATTTAAAGAAGAGCTTTTTCCTTTCCAAAGCACTCAAAACGGGACAACTATTTATTTCACAAAAATTTCCCTTTTCTTTTCAAAGCACTCAATCACTACAAAAGCAAACTTTTTCCAAAAGAGATTTTTTTATATTTTGTAAATAAAACATTCAAAACCAATGAAAATGACTAACTTTGAGAGATACAAACTATAAAAAGCTACTTGAAGTCAAAGCCTACTAAAAGTCTTTTTGAGGATGTTTTACTTAGCTAAATGTGAGCTAAGGACTAATTTATGCAGAATCACAATTAGTCAAAAAACAACCAATCTTTCGTTTTTCTTTTTTAAAAATGAAAATTCCAACTTTCAAATACAAGTTTTTCGAAATTTTGAAATGAGAAAACACAAAGCGGATTCCTCAACAAGGGGAGATTTCATAAATGGTCAGACTCATAAGAAGACTGGTAGACACCAAGGTAATATGAGGTCCCTACGGCTTCTAAGCTCAGAGCCACTACACAACCAAAAACGAAAAACAAACCCAACAAGCAAAATTCCTAGGAATTCCACCTAAAACCCTAACACTAATGAAATTAAACCAAGGAAAGTTTTTGACAGGGAACAAGCAGGTCTGGGCAATGGCTAAAACCTATAAACAAATTCTAAACTGATAAAAAAGAGAAAAATTTAAAATTTTTCAAATTTTTGACAGGGTACGCAGGCAACCTGTTTACTCAGGTGCATCCACACTGTGTACAAAGGAAAAGTGCGTATAGGTACGCACTATGCTTAACTCAGAGGGTGCGTACCTCTCCCAAAACCATGAAAAATAAAAACTGACTCAAAATTAACTAAATTCACCCAATCCCACAATCATCAAGTCAAAAACAGAAACAGAAAATACAGTTTCTTAGGTCAAAGTATAGACAAGGAAAACAATCAAGTCCCCAGTGGAGTCGCCATTTTGTCGCACGGAATGAGTCAATCTTGCGGACAAGATAGACCTTCCTAGAATCTAAAGAAGACCTAATGACAAGCAAACCAACCAGACACTATCTTTCTCTAAATATGCTTTGATAAACAATAGCAAACAAGTGTTTTTAGGGCCTACCTTTGGTCCAACTCAAGCTTGTGTATGCCCTCGCTCCTTTGATCCAAATGAGCTCCTTATCACGAATCTACAAACACAAACAAGGCAAACAAATTAAATAGCACCTGAAAAACCAATTGCATAAAACATATTTAACATGAAAGTCAAGGAGTCCATGAAACAAATAACATAAGATACTTGTTGAGAAAAATGAGTTTGATTGTATTAATTCAAAAGAAGAAGAACTTTACAACCTTTGCCTTGACGCTGTACAAGCTCCTCCCAGGGTCCAACAAGATGTCTCCTCTACTTTGACAAGTTTCACTCACTCCCCAATGAAGCCCAAAAGGTATGTGATCTCTCCTCTTAAGCTCAACTAGGAAGTCTTAATTTCACCAACATTTACCCTCAAAATGTTCAGCTTCTAACCTCTCTAGTCCTCACCCCAATGCCTGTATTT
This sequence comes from Pinus tabuliformis, assembly GCA_031772625.1. Taxonomy (NCBI): domain Eukaryota; kingdom Viridiplantae; phylum Streptophyta; class Pinopsida; order Pinales; family Pinaceae; genus Pinus; species Pinus tabuliformis. Next base: position 169,258,613 of record CM062808.1, read on the forward strand.
ATAGTGCAATGGAGGGAAGTTACTAGGTCCTCCTTCAAAGGGATAAAGCCCTCCTTCAAAGGGATAGCTCCTTTAGTCAAGGGATTAGCTCCTTCTCTTTTGGGATGCATGAACCACCTCAGAGCGAACAATCCACGTCAAAATTCCTTCTAGAAAACTCTAGAATTAACCCAAAGTGAGTTTTTTAAGATAAAACTTGTGCCTTTTGACTTTCACAGGGGTCCGCACCTACATCGTTAGGGACAGAGCGGGTAGGTACGCAGCTTTTGTACACAGAAGGTGCGGGACCGCAGGTGACAATGAGAGAAAGTGCGGAACCAGAGTTACATTGATTTTTAATGACTTTCTCCCATTTCCAAAGCTTGATTTGAAGAGCTGAGGTCTTAGACTTGCTTAGGAGGATAGTACAAGTGATGATAGACCCATACTGACTTTAAATAATCATAGTGACGATATTTTTGTGTAACAACCACCTCTTTTGGAAAACTACAGCCAACAAAATTTTGACGGCCGGGTTTTATTGGCATACTCTTTTTGCTGATGTGTACAAAACAGTGATGAGCTTCCATGAGTGTCAGATTTTTCAGGGGAAAAGAAAACTTTTGCCATTTCCTTTGCAGCCAGTTTTAGTCTTGGCTCCATTCCAGCAATGGGGTTTTGATTTTGTTGGGGAAATCTATCATTCATCGTCCGCACAGCACAGGTGGATCCTCACAACCACAAACTACTTTACAAAATGGATTGAAGCAATCCCAACCAGGCAAGCTACTGATTCTGTTGTCATTCAATTTATTGAAACTAATATCTTGTCTAGATTTGGCTGCCTGTAGAAATAATCACCGACAATGCTGCTGCTTTTAAGTCCAAGAATATGGTGGAGTTTTGTGAGAAGTACCATATCATGTTTGGGAATTCTACCTCTTATTATCTACAAGGGAATGGGTTGGTTGAATCCTCTAATAAATCTTTGATCAACATCATTAAGAAAGTTTTGGAGGTCAATAAAAAGAACTGGCACAAAAATCTCATTAATGCTTTATGGGCGGATAGAGTCAGTACTAAGAAATCCATAGGCATGTCTCCTTTCTAGTTGGTGTACGGGGTTGATACTATTTTTCCTTCATCCCTTGCTGTCCAAGTCATGAAAATTCTGCTGGAAGTGGGTAGCAAACCGAATGATGTGCAGTGGAGGATAAGTCAAATGATCCATTTACAACAAACTAGGGAAGAAATATTTCAAAATACTTCTAAGCTTCAGGAAAGCATTAAAAAAGATATATGACCGCGAGACTAAAGAAGATAACTTCAACATGGGTGATATGGTTCTTCGTTGGGATGCACGGAATGAAGAAAAGGGCAAACATGGCAAGGTCGAAAACCAAAAGAAGGGACCATACAAAATATCAACCTTTAGGGGGAAGAATTCTTATCTATTGGAAGAAAAGAACGGGAAAAGTTTTTTGAGAGGAGTGATCAATGGTAGGCTTCTCAAGCAGTACCATACCTAAAGAAATTTCTAGAAATTTTCATTATCATTGTATATACCACTTTACTTTTCTTGTTAGAGTGTAAAGTAGCTATCATAGGAGTTTGAAGTCCGAAGAGAAGGCCATAAGGCTTCTTTGATCAGCTATTGGTTTGAAGATTCAATTTTTTTTGTTTATTGTGTGTCAAATTCAGTCAGTCAGTCAATTTTTAGTTTGAAGTTATTCTTTGCATTTTGACTCAATGCCCAATGAATAAGGCTACTAGATCTACAATGTTCTTGACACCTCCTATGGAGTTGCCATCCCCAGCTGGAGCTAATGTTAGTGTCAGTCAGTTTTTCCTGCCACCAGTGATCAAATGTTCTATTTCAGAATGTCCATTAGGACTTGAAGTCAAGCTTTTATCATTTCACTAGGTCTTCTATTCAAAAACTTTGGTCACTAGTTAGTGTGTCTAGGTTGTCAATTACTCCTTTACAAATTGCCATGTTTTGGTCACTGCCATTATACATTTGGATGTGCCATATCTAAAAAGCTTCATGGTCATATTATTTTTATTATCATGGTCTTCATCCAGCTCATTACCATCCATTAGGTCACTAGGGTTTCAGTCATTGAATTTCTCATTCCATTCATAAATTTGGCATGTAAAGGAGTAAAGATACAAATTGGTTCAAAAAGGTTCTATTTCAAATAAATGTTTTGTAATCAGTTTCAAATAATCTCAAGTTGTATTCAAAGGTTCCTAAGCTACATGATTTCCAATGCAAAAGTTAGAAAGGCATAGTGTGGGCCACCCCATTACTATGAAAGGCAACAACTTTACAAGCTATACAACACCATCATTATTCCATTTCTCTCATTTATTTCATTGCTAAAGAAGATCTCTCTCATAATCAATCACTTCCTCACCATTTATAGGGCCACAAACATTCCAAAAATTGAGTTCCAACTGTTTCATTTCATTTTTTAGCCTTTTTCTTGCATTTTTTACTGGGCACGTTGCACTTTTCCCTACACGCTGCGTTTTTTGTAGTGAACGTTGTGCTTTTCCTTGTGAACATTGCGCTTTGATTCAAGGGTCATAAAGTGAATTTCCAAGGGTTTTCAAGGGAAAATCAAGTCTCCAAAAGGGTTAATCAAGTAAGTTGAAGGCTCACATCCTTTCCAATCAGTTTATTTCATATTTTCTATGGTGTAAACCTCCTCTTTTTCCCCTACGCTACGCTTTTCTGTAGCACTCTTCATTCCTAGTTTTTAAACCCTCAAACCCCTACTTTCCTCTCATTTTCATATCCTTGCCATTTTACACACTCATATCTACTCCCTAAAGGCCCTAATACCCCACACTCATACTCCTTAAGTCCCTAAAACCAAACCCTACCCCTATGCTGCATTTCTGGCAACCTAATACCTTGGGCCTGTGTATAAATTCTACAGCCCATCTCCCTCACTCATTTCACTCCCTATCACTTCCTAACACTCCCTCACACCCTTCCCTATCTCCTTAAATTTTTCCACACTTAATTCCCCTCCCTAACCCCATCATCCTATTTTCTCTTTCCATTCTCCTATTTTGCTCCTTAAGATTTGTATTCATAGTTTGCTATTGAGAAGGAGAGGAAAACTTATAACAAGGGTGGAAAGGTGTCAAGGTATGAACCTCTAAATACTCAGGAGTTGATGTCTTCACCACTTGCAAAGTAGTGTTTTCAACATGTAGGGTGTCTTGAGTTTTGTGAGTTGGTGCAAAAAGTCCAATATCATGCTGAATTGACCAGACTGTTTGTCACAAACCTCAAAAAGGATAAAGTCACAATTGCAGGGGTAACTTTTTTCATCTCAGCTGACATCATAGCAGCAGCTACAGGAATACCAAACATTGGTGAAAAGTGGTTTAAGACTCAAGAATTGGATGCTCAATTGTATCAACCCTACCTCAAAGCTCCATACAAAGACAACATCAAGAAAATCTTTCCTTTTGGCCAACTCCTTGACAGGTTTGCACCTTTGATGAAGATCATAATGAAATATTTCACTTGTGAGGTGAGATTCTCTAGGCTCTACCGTTATCACATCATACTGCTTATGAATTTTACTAGGGTGAAACTACTCAACATACCCTACTACATGTATAGAAGCCTAGACAAGATGGCATACAAAGTGTAGCATAGAAATAGTGAGCTACAACAAAACAACCTCTTTCATCACTCCCTCATCGAGATTATTATCCTTCATCATCTTAAGCAACTAAAAATTTCCTGTGAGACATTCATTGAAGCATAGGTATTTTTGCCTTCTTCAAACTAGCCTACTAGACCTATTTCATTATCAACACCCCCTACTCAAACAAAAATTGGGTCATCTAGTAGGTCTATAGTGAAGAAGTAGAAATGTGGGGATAAAGTGGCCAAAACTTATCAAAGAGGGAACAAGTTTTTGTTTTCTCCGCCGATTGTGGAAAGGGCCAAGCCTTCTACATCACCACAATAGGGATCACCTTTACATCATGAGATACTTTTCCAAGGTGGAAAATCTTTCCATATTGATATGGATGAGACTACTTTGAAAGTTAATGAGGAGCCTAGGACATTTCAGCAGCATATAGTGGACAAGGAGAATGAACTCAAAATATTGTAGGACAAATTGACAAAGGCAAATGCTTTCATAGCATGCCTACAACAGGAAAACATGCAATTGAAAGTTGATAGAATGATTCAAGAGAAGCACATCATGAAATTGCAAAAGGAGATTAAAGGTAAATCAGTGATAGAAGCAGAGGACCCAATTGAAACTAAAGAGCAAGTTGCAACACAAAAACAAAAAATAAGAGGCCTTAAAAACGCACATCAGCAACAAAGGAAGCAAATAATGGTGAATGATCTTATTGAATGGGAAATGAATGAAGAAAAGGAATATTGGATAGGAAAAATCAATGATCATTTAGAGAAGATTCTCAAGAAGGCTAATAGGGACAATAGGCTTCAAAAACACATGGTTGCCCATTATTACACAAGGAACTTGATTTTGAGAGCAAAGGTTAAACAAATGAAAGCAAGGCTAAATAAAACCTTAATCAAGCAAAAAGGGAAGGAAAAATTATATTTGCTTGCTGATTCATCCCTTATAGCATAGCATACCACTTAGTGACCTTACATATCAATTTTGAATAATTTTGGAGGAAATTTTGTTTTTTGAGAATTTTTGTAACTTTTAGCAGTCACCCTACCAAAAGCGTAGCGTGGGCCACACTGCACTTTTTCTGGAGGGCTCTAAATGATAAAAACTATACATGGTTGGATATATCTTGACTTATACATCAGTTTTGGACACCTGGTATCCAAATTCATCAACTTTTGCAGGGTGAAAATGGCCGAAAACCATCTAAAAGACACGTTTCTGCCTTGTTTTTGGAGGTCCCACTATGCTTTTTTACTAATCATGGGAGAATTGAAATTTGAGGGGATATACTTGATCATTTTTAATTCTTGAAGAGTCCATTGTGTATCAGACATAAAGCACTTTCGAATGAGCTATCGTGAGTGAAATTTGAAGTTCAGTAAGGCCTCCAAAAGTGACATGCAATTTCATGCTGTTCTTTTTGCAATCCACACTGTTCTTTTTCCAGATTCGCTGCGCTTTCTCTAGGAGGCTAGTTTCTTCATCAGTTTAACCTAGTTTGACTTTTTCACTTATGTAAATGATGTGATCGAGTAATCCTAGTGTAAATATGATGTAAGAGTGGGTGATTAGTCTTTTTAAGTGGTTTTGACGTAAATTTGGCCTCATTTATGACAGTGGTTGGAGGCAAAGTGAATTGAAGAAGTTGTTTTTAACTTCCCTAGATAATAGGGTTTAGTTAGAACACCTCATGGAGTAGTTCCTAGAGTCATGGATTCGACCACTAAGAGCGGGGAGATGTTGTTTTTGGTATTTATGTATCAATTTCTCAGTCTTAGGACTGGTTGGACATCAAAGGAGAGAACTATTGTAGCTTGTACTTGGATATTTTCTAGAAATCAAAGGATACAGGTTGCAGCTATTATCTAGGAATTCATGAGCAGTAAGTTTGTGATGTTGTTTTTTCTCTGTTATCACATTATATGAAATATATTCATCTTCCCTTTCCATTTATCAATTCTTCAATGGTTTTTCATACAGTTTATAAACATAATTCTTTGCATAAAGCTCTGTTTTAATGGAAAAATCATTATGTGTTACTTTCTTTCTTGCTTAATGAATTCATGTTTCATGCTCATTAATACCTTTAGCTTCTTCTGAACACTACACTACACCGACAAACCCTAAGATCCATCACAAAAGTACTGCTAGCTTGCTCATTTATATCTTTGATGTTGTAACCCTTTGATGCTATTGACCTAGCTACCTAGTTTTTCTCCATTATCTAGCAAAAAAACTCTAAATTTTTCAAAACCTACCTAAGCCTAGCTATCTAGCTTAAAATCCTTTACGTTATAGTCATCTCTTGGTTGTGATTTATAGAGAGAGCCCTCTCTAGTTTGGTAGGGCTAACTACCAAACTAAAAGCTTGGCCTATGGTTACCTCCGTTGATCTCCTCATCAGCCTAGGACATTGTGGAGGATAATAGGTGGCAACTCAAGGCTAGATCCCATGATGTAGGTGAACATTTCTCTGTGGGTTACTACAATCAGTCTAAGAATTCTAGATGAAGATCTCCCAATGCCTATGCTACTTAGCAATGATGTGAGCTATAATGGGGTGTCATTTTACAATAGGAAAGAACTCTTGGCTATGAAAATTTTTCTTATATATGTTTTCAATTCCAACAACAGTAATACAAGCATTTATGCCTGAATCACTTGGCTAGCTTGGCCAGGTTTTTGCTAAAGAAACTAATGGAATTTGGTTAGCTAGGTCTTTTCTAAGATTTGGGGTTTCCTAGAGTAAACATGGTGTAAATTTTATGTTGTGTATTATGTTGTTGATGTTTTTTTCAAAATTTTGACTCTCAGTAAATAATTATGTCTCTATGGTAAAATTTATAACAACTAACTAATGTGGTTGTGATTTCTTTGTGACTAGGAATGGCTAAAGATGTTGAAGATATAGTTGTTTATGATAAAAAAAACCTAATACATAGAATAAATACAAGAGGATTCTTGTTAAGATGCTAATGAAGGGATCATGTGAGTTCCCATGATGCATTAGTACATCAAGTAACATTAAGGATGTAGATGTAAATTAAATGGATATGAAGAATTAATCATGCCAATAATGGCATGTGAACTGAAAAGAATTGGGAAAATTTCCTTCAAGCATACCTTATATTGCTATAGTGATATATTCATGATTGAATGCATGTATGTCATTTATACTTAGGTGGGGTATGATAAAGGAAACAAGCTACTATTATATAAAGATTGGTAGTATCCTTGTGGTGTGTTCATGAATTAACATGTCATGATTGAATTGAGTAATCTCACTCATGTTATGAAATTGTCTGCCATATGAAAGTGAATGCAACAAGATCTAGCCATGTGTGAGACCATTTTTATGTTGTATGTGGAAAAGAATATAGTGTCACACAAATGTTCAATGGTCATCATGCTTTAATTGGTGTCTAGACTATAAACTTCCCACCAACACTAAAGAGACCTATAATGAGGAAGGGCTCCTAAGGGACTATGTAGAATAAATGGGAGATTCCTTCTAGTACACCTATGGTGTTATGTCGCAAAGGGGTGTGTGCCTATAATATCCATTTATTATTATTTACTAAAATATCGAGGGTTTTAATTCAAAAAATTATGACATGAAATTTTTATCCCAAAAATTCCATAAAGTTTACACAAATTTCACAACCAGGAAATTGCCAACAATTAAATAAAAAATGTGCAAACCCAAAAATGAAAATGATACAGCTTTGACACTTTTATTGAAGGGATTCTTCAGAGGCATTTTACATAAATTTTTGAGATAGAACCTGGAAAATATACTTCAGAAAAATGCTTTCCCAAAATATCGTACCAACTTGGCCCTTCCATTAAGTATTTGCTAGGAAATGCAATATTATTCCTTGCTGTAATTCAGCATAGAAACTCAACTTATCTACTATAATATTGAAATAAAACAATTTAGCCTCTAATTTAGCCTCCTTTGACCAAAAATTTGTCCTCCAATTAACTTAGGAAATTTGGCCCCAACAAACTTTGAAAGGGATAATGTTTATCCCAGTGGAATGATTAACTTTGCCTCATGATATATCATGAAAAATAGGAAACTTGGCCTCAACAATTATCAACTTGACCTCATTTATTTTAGTCCCTAGAATAGGAAACTCACATTAGATAAATTTGGCCTTCTTCACTCTCATATTTTGGCCCTTCCACTACTCGATTTTCTTTAGAAATTGGAAATTTATCTCTAGCAAATATGTTGAACTCAGGCCCAGTAAAAACCCACAAACTTGGGATTTGAAAAATCATAGACTTGGCCCTGTCGTGGCGGAAAAATTCGTTTGTGCGGACACAACTGACCTCCCTAGGAGTCTAAACTCTCTAGCGACAAACAAGACAAAATGGAGTGATCTTTCTCTAAATATACCTTTTAAAACATGAAAACTACAAGTGTTTAGGCTTACCTTATTCCAAAACGCTGTTGTTGTAGTCCGTCCTTGCCGATTCGGATGAGCTCCTCCTTCACATCAATTCCTGCAACCACAAACAATCAAACAATTACCAAGAACTTGCATTTCATATAATAAAACATATATTCAACATGCAGACCAAGGAACACATGAAATAACTCATTAACACAAGCTATTGAGAAAAATAAACCAGTTTGTATTAATAACGAAACAAAGAAACTCTTACAACCTGGCCTTGGTGTTGTGCAAGTTCCTCCCAGGGTCCATCAAGGGTTTTCCTCTACTTTGACAAAGCTCACCCACTTCCAAGTAGAATCAAGCAATGACAATCTCTCCTCACAAGGTTCTAAATGGGAGTCCTAATTCCTGCAGCATTTACCCAAAGAAAATGTATAGCTTCAACCTCTCCTCCTTCTGGCCCAAGGTCTTTATTTATAGTGCTGTAAAGAGGTTATTCAGGTCCACCATCAATGGGATAATCCCCCTCTTTGGGCGGGATAGCTCCCTTATTGATGGGATAAGTTCCTCCTTAATAGGGATACATGAACCAACTGGAGGCGCATCCATTTCATCAAACCGACCTCTAGAAAGTTCTAGAAGTAACCACAAGTAACTTTTTTAAGATGAAACTTGCGCATTTTGCCTTTTACAGAAGGACGCACCTGTCCCTTAACATACAGAGCGTCCAAGGATGCAGCCTTTGTGAACATTGTGAGCGTCCCCGCAGGTAAGGCTTGAGAGAACCTGCGTCCCCAGAGATAAACACATTTTTTACAATACTTTCTCTCTTCTTTGAGTTTGAGATGGATAGCAGAGGCATAAGACTTGCCTAAGAGGGTAGCATGACTGTTGATTGAGCCATACTAACTGTAAATAGTCATGGTGACATTTTTTAGTGTAACAGATTGCCCCCTAAAGTGCGAAGCCTGGAATAGATTAGGGTTTTGTAATTCTAGGAAGGGTGAAGCGCTTTATCATTTCAAGGATTGTCTTGTGGATGACCTGGTTGGAACCTGCAATTTTCAACACAAAATACATGTATAAGATTATATCATCACTGAGGTAGGCATTCCCATACTCAGATTCGAAACTTTAACTAATGGACTAACTACTCTGATACAGGAATGATCTTGCAGTACATCATTTTTATAGACTTTTGTAGACACAGTATGGACGCAGCCATCTGTTTATGATTAGTCTACATAGATAATGAATACAAAACTCCTCGCAGCCTGGATGGTAGAAACTAGATCCAGGGTCTTCACTTCTACTTCCCGAATTGGTACGATTCTAGCCATGTGATTAAATGATTTGATGTCGAACATGGTAGAAACCACTTGATTACCAGTTGATGATGTAAACTGTTAACAAGCGTGAGAGAGACCACCAGTAATGTCAATGGTTCTCAAAGTACCAAGCACAACCCGTGAAATGTGAATAGATGTTTTGATGTCGAACACTTCACGGAATCCTTTGATCGAAAGTCAATGATGTAAATTGACGTCAAAGGCGAGAAACCTACCATTGATGCATGCAGACTTCAAGGTACTGTCGATTCCTAAGTCATCTTTCTAGATAATGTGTCGATGTCGATAGAAAGCGACCCGTTGCAGGCAAGCCCGCAACACGAAATCATTGTTCAAGTTGAAGAAATGTTGCTGTAAGGACTGACTCAGGGATGGTCAAATGGATGACAAGTATTTTGCAGATGAAAGTTTTGCTTGCAGACCTCTTGAACACATAATGACACGACAGATGGCTTGGTGACGAATAACTCAAAGTTAATCCCCGAAACCCGGTTAAAGACTTTCAAAGTGGTTTGATCAACTGTGAGGTAAAAGATTTCCCAACCCAGGTGAATGAAAAGTGTCGTGTTCAAGAGTGGTAATAAAGTTTCTTTTGAGACAAAAGGTAACAAACAGGTTCATTCTTCTCTCTTTTCCCCCACCATTTCTGGCAAGTACCTCTTTATTTTTAACAAGCTTGAGGAGGATAACATATGCTTGATTATAAGCTCATCCTTCGGACGAGTCCAACCTAGTTTAAATTCGAACCCTAGGAAGGAGTGGTTCGTTCTTGTTTGTAATTGAACAGGTCCTCTACTGTAAAAGTTTAACGAGCCCAGTATAGGAGAAACTCGGCGTTTTTCAATTTTAGAGAGTCTGAAAAAACTAAAGGAGACTCCACGTTGAACTTTTTCGTACATTTGTGTCCCTCAAGCCCGAAAAAGTATAAAATAATACCTGGGGGAACCGCTTGATCTTGCGACCAAGGAGTACTTTCATAATAGTGTCGTTGACCGGAAAAGTAAAAAGCGATCAAGGACACGTCGTTTTATTTCCTTATCGAGTTTGAAACGACAAAAACCCGGCAATCTTTTCCTGATTTTACAGTCAGAAAAGAGCTATAAGGGGACCGTCTTTTAATTCCATTTTAACGAGTGTAAAAGAAACGCTCGACAATCTTTTCATATTTTAGGAGTCAGAAAAGGGCTTAAAAGATGACTCTGAGGTTTCACTTTTTCGTAAGGTTTAACGAGTTCGAAAAAAGGGATAAAAATGTACTCATGGTTTTCACTTTTTCGTAAGTTTTAATGAGTTTGAAAAAATGATAAAAATGTACTCATATGGCCGACTTTCAATTTAAGTTACGAGCAGGAAAAGACAGAAAGAACTCGGCATTTTCATTTGTTTTACGAGAATGAAAGATAGCAAAATAATCTCGGTATTTTCATGAGTTTAACGAGTCTTGAAAATAACTGAAAGTGACTCGAGATATGTTTCATTTTTACAAAAGCTTGAAACAGAGAAAAACTGTGCTTGATGCCCCCTAAGCGTAACTGCTAGAGCGCATGCCCCCCAGCTTCATTTCATTCAACCAGTTGGATGAAATGAAGGTTCATGAATGAGATCATTTGAAAGACTTGACCTAAAACTGAAATAACTAACCTAAACATACAACTTAACATTTACGAGATCTAGTCAATCTCTCGACTCAAGTAGAGGAGGATTTGTTTCATTGTTTAACGAGCTTGACACAGGAAAAGAACTATGCTCGGATTCGGTTTCATGTTTATGCAAGCTTGAAACGAAAAACTATGCTTGTTATAATTCACATGCCCCCAGCATAATGACGCAAAACGAAGTACATGCCCCCCAAGCTTCAGTGCATTCAATGAGGTGGATGGAATGAAGCTTTACTTTCAAGATCTTGGAAAGACTTGTGGGAGGTTTTTCATTTTTTAGTGAGGTTGACACAAGAAAAGAACTATCCTCAAAACCCTTGTTTCATTTTTTAAACGAGCTTGACACAAGATAAGGAACTATGCTCATAACTACGCTACAATCTACCTAACAAAAACTTTACTCTAAAAACCTTGATTCATTTTTTAACGAGCTTGACACAAGACAAGGAACTATGCTCTAAAATCCTTGTTTCATTTTTTAATGAGCTTGACACAAGACAAGGAACTGTGCTCATGACTACTCTCTACAATCTACCTACTTAACCTACCCTTGTTTCATTTTTTAACGAGCTTGACACAAGACAAGGAACTATGCTCAAAAAGTTCGCATGCCCCCAGCATAATGATGCAAAGCGAGGTACATGCCCCCCAGGCTTCATTGCATTCAACCGGCTGGATGAAATGAAGGTTTACTTTCAATATTTAACTTGAAAAGGGAGTTGTTTCATTTTTAAGGAGGTTGACACAAGAAAAGAACTATCCTCATACCTGATTCATTTTTTAACGAGGTTGACACAGTAAAAGGAACTTTCCTCACGCCTGATTCATTTTTTAACGAGGTTGATTCAGTAACAGGAACTATCCTCATACCTGATTCATTTTTTAACGAGGTTGACTCAGTAACATGAACTATCCTCAAACACCCTGTTTCATTTTTTAACGAGGTTGACACAGGAACAAAGCTATCCTCGTTTTCACTGATTCATTTTTTAACGAGGTTGACACAGTAAAAGGAACTTTCCTCGCAGCTGATTCATTTTTTAACGAGGTTGACACAGTAAAAGGAACTTTCCTCGCACCTCTTGTTTCATTTTTTAACGAGGTTGATACAAGAAAAACTATCCTCGCAAAATCCTACTTTCTTATATAACCTACTATCTACCTGATTCATTTTTTAATGAGGTTGACTCAGTAACAGGAACTTTCCTCATAACATCCAATTTCATTTTTTAACGAGGTTGAGAGAGGAACAAACTATCCTCGTAGACACTGATTCATTTTTAACGAGGTTGACACAGTAAAAGGAACTTTCCTCATGCTAGCCTATTTCATTTTTTAACGAGGTTGATACAGGAAAAAACTATCCTCGTACTCACTGATTCATTTTTTGACGAGGTCGACACGGTAAAAGGAACTTTCCTCGTACACACTGATCATGGCTTACATGTCAATGGACACACCTTGATCATGGCTTCCAAGAGGTCTTCATTAGAAGGAAGAATAGTTCTCTGGAAGGAACACATGTCAAGGGACTCAAAAGGGATAAGAACATCGTGTTCAAGAAATCCCATAGAGTTTTCCATGTCAATTACCGGATCTAAATCAACAGTGAGAGGCTCACTTACATCGGTAACTGAAAACATGGGACCAGTTGCCACATAATTAACCCGTGGCAGGGTAGATACCACTTTAGAATCAGGAACATTTAGGGGTGTCATACTATTGGTAGTTGAAACAAGACTAGGGAACGAAAGCTGGTCTACAGTCACAATACTGCCATTGTGAGGGAAAGACATCACGCGAAAGAGTGTCGATACGACAGCTTTCATTGCATAAACATAGTCTCGCCCAAGGAGTAAATTGAAATCCAAGGGACCTCGAACTACCATAAGATCAATACAGACAGTTTTACCTTCCAATGTAATGGAAAACTTAGGAAGGATCCCTAAAGGTTCACTAATGGTTCTGTTAAAAGCTTTCAGATTCTGCGTAATAGGCGCAAGCTGAGGGGAACCCAAAGCTTTCCAAACAGTTGAGGATAAAATACTAATAGAAGCACCTTCATCCACCTGAGTATGATGTATGTCCCTACCACCCGCCTTGACAATGATTTGGAAAGGGATGGAGGAAGGAAGACGAGGTTCTGTCAGTCTATTCCAATCAAAGGAAAAGACCTCAATACTTGGAGGGGGTTCTGTAGAAACAGGTGAAATGCCCCCCGGCATAGAAGAATCCGATGTAACAAGAAGAACATCAGCAGTATGATATTTACTCTCGAAAAGGAGAGTGTGATCGACCGAATGTGAAATTGAATCGACCACTTGATCAACTAATTGATCATCAACCTGAGTGACATGAGTTTCACTCTCCAATGGAAGAGTGTGATTGAGTGTACTTGAAGTTAGATCAATCACTCCGTCAGTTGACGGTAGGTTGGGAGAAAGTTTATGGTAACCAGTTGGAAATTCTTGCTGTGGAACAGTAAGGTTTTCCAACAATGTTGAGGCTTCATCCATGTGAGGGCAAATGTGAGTTTGATGACTCCCTTTGCATAACTTACAAGGAAACCTAACTTTACCCTTTTTCCCAGGAACCTGACTATCACTGGTTGATGGATCAATGGAAAGTTGATGAGATTTTTCTGACCATACTTCCAAGACCTTTGGAATACCACGACAATTGACAAGGAAGTGGTCACCCTTACAAAGCCTGCAAGGGTATTTGGGTTTACGATGCATGTCAGAATTTTCCTCAACACAACTAACACTTACAGCCAGGGTTGGTTGGTTGACTTCTTTCTTATCTTGCTTCTTCTTCTTCTTCTTCTTCTTCCCTTTCTTCTTCTTCTTAGCCTCCTGGTTACTAGCATCAAGGCTTTTACCAGGCGAAGAGGAAGAAATGGAGGAAGAAAAATTAGGCGAAGAAGGTAAAGGGTCAACAGAAGGTTGGTGATGTTGAGATGGTGAACTCTGTTGAGGTGAAGCATCCGGTTGAGGTGGAACAAGTGGAGTATTTTGGGCCAACGAAGTCGAAAATAACCATATCGGTAATCCTATTGTAAATCCAGGTAATGACAAAGTAGCCATATAAGGAGGACCAACATTTCCAAAGTAAGGAAAAGTACTAGGATTCTCATTAGGAGGGGTTCCTAGGTTGATAAATTCCGGAACATTTGCCATTATATTCAACTTCAGTGAATTTTATTAACAATCTTAAAACTAAAATTAACAATTCACAATTCACACCTAACAATTAAAATTCACAATTCACACCTATGGTCTCTAAAAGTAAAAACAAACAAATTAACACGCGCTATCAAATCTAGGAGTCAAACCATACACAAACAGTAGCCTTCCAGACCGAAAACACTAGTTGGTGATGAAGCCCAACATCGCCGAATTCAGTACAGAAGTGGTGGGTGGAACAGTTACCCCGGCAACCTGCTTAATGAATAGACTGGACCAAGTTCCTCCACTTTAACCGTCTCGAGTGAAGTGAACCCCCCAGAAAATCCAAGTGAGTATAACCGACGTCTGCTCCAGGTACAGTGGGATCTTCCCTCCACCGTCACCTTGGGTAGAATCCTAGAGATTATGGTCACTAAGGCTACCAACGGCCACAAGTACACCTGGGGGAACAGTCTAAAATCCGACAGCACGCAAGGGCAGAGTAACAAGCTTAATCCCCTTACCGGCTCCTTGACAATAATCCAAGGTTTACCGATAAGTGACCCCTGGCTCCTCGACAATGGTTAATCCGAGGTTTACCGTTTGTAATACGTACTGTCTGGCGTCGTTCCCAACGAGGGAGGATGGATCCCCTCACTGGTTCGGACACGAGCTCGTGCTTCTCCTTTAAGAGGAGCTTTCCCAGAGTGTAAATGTAACAATTGGATTTGATTCTAACTCAAGATCAGCTACTTGTTTGGTTTTACTGTCTTGGAGAGTTAAGTACTCACCTACTCCAAGACACTAGCCTAAGCTATATTGGTGTATCAGAGCCCTAGAAATGTAAAAATTACTAGATGAATTTTAATTAAGCGCTGTGTTATTAAGGCTGTTATTACTCAAAGGGGTAAATGGAGATGAAACCAATGGTGTTATGACCCGACTCAACTGAATGCAATCGAATATGATAATGTAATCTTTTCAATTCGATGAATCCTAACTAAAGTAAGGAGAGAGTTTCCATTCACTTCCAACAATGCAAAAAATTGATGCACTAATTTTATCAAGAAAAACTAATGCAAATCAATTCCAAACCATTTTTTTATTTTTATTTTTGTGTAAATTCAAATCAAAGAAAGCTGATCTAAATCTACGATTGATTTTTCAGAATGTAAACCATGCAATTGTAATCTAAGCACAATTCACTCGAAAAGTATGCAAATGTAATCTATGCACATTTTTCAATAATATTCTGAAAATGAGAATTCTAATTGTGCAAATGTGATCTATGCAAAAGAATTCTCAAACACAAGACGATTCTAATGTGATCTAAGAACCAATCAAGTGCAAATTGAGAAAATTGGGTGAGAGTTCCAAAGATCAAAACATAAAAACACTCAAAGGCGATTAACACTCATACACAATTTAGCCCCCCCCGGCGAATGAGGGGGAATTTTTTTTGCAAAAACAAAAGCAAAAAGATGCAAAATTGTGAAAAGACTGAGACAAACCTCCAAGTAATGATCAAAGGAAATCAAATGAATAATTTCTCAAGAAAGAGACTCAAAACACCCAATTGATGAAAGCTAAGAGCAGGAACAAGCTTAGGTGAAGATTCTGGACAAGGGACTAATGAATCTGGGCAGAAAAAACTAAGAAAAAACAAAATCTAAGAGAAAAAAAGGCAAAAAAGGAGTTTTCCTAAATTTTTACAGGAAGACGCAGGCAACCCGTTAGCACAGGTGCGAGCCCGCTCTGTGCACACAGCAAAAGTGCATCCAGGGACGCACTGTGCAGCACTCAGAGGATGCGTCCGTCTGAAAAACTCAAGAAAAACCAAAATAAAACTAATCCTAGGCTAACCCACCCAGAGACAGAATCACAGAGCCAAAACCAGAAAAATAAACCAATTTTCTCAAAGCAAAGTTCACATAAAGGAAAAGACTTTTCTCATCAATGGAATCTATCCCCAGTGGAGTCGCCAATTTGTCGTGGCGGAAAAAGTCGTTTGTGCAGACACAACTGACCTCCCTAGGAGTCTAAACTCTCTAGCGACAAACAAGACAAAATGGAGTGATCTTTCTCTAAATATACCTTTTAAAACATGAAAACTACAAGTGTTTAGGCTTACCTTATTCCAAAATGCTGTTGTTGTAGTCCGTCCTTGCCGATCCGGATGAGCTCCTCCTTCACATCAATTCCTGCAACCACAAACAATCAAACAATTACCAAGCACTTGCATTTCATATAATAAAACATATATTCAACATGCAGACCAAGGAACACATGAAATAACTCATTAACACAAGCTATTGAGAAAAATAAACCAGTTTGTATTAATAACGAAACAAAGAAACTCTTACAACCTGGCCTTGGTGTTGTGCAAGTTCCTCCCAGGGTCCATCAAAGGTTTTCCTCTACTTTGACAAAGCTCACCCACTTCCAAGTAGAATCAAGAAAAGACAATCTCTCCTCACAAGGTTCTAAATGGGAGTCCTAATTCCTGCAGCATTTACCCAAAGAAAATGTATAGCTTCAACCTCTCCTCCTTCTGGCCCAAGGTCTTTATTTATAGTGCTGTAAAGAGGTTATTCAGGTCCACCATCAATGGGATAATCCCCCTCTTTGGGTGGGATAGCTCCCTTATTGATGGGATAAGTTCCTCCTTAATAGGGATACATGAACCAACTGGAGGCGCATCCATTTCATCAAACCGATCTCTAGAAAGTTCTAGAAGTAACCACAAGTAACTTTTTTAAGATGAAACTTGCGCATTTTGCCTTTTACAGAAGGACGCACCTGTCCCTTAACATACAGAGTGTCCAAGGACGCAGCCTTTGTGAACATTGTGAGCGTCCCCGCAGGTAAGGCTTGAGAGAACCTGCGTCCCCAGAGATAAACACATTTTTTACAAGACTTTCTCTCTTCTTTGAGTTTGAGATGGATAGCAGAGGCATAAGACTTGCCTAAGAGGGTAGCATGACTGTTGATTGAGCCATACTAACTATAAATAGTCATGGTGACATTTTTTAGTGTAACAGGCCCCTACAAATATAATAAATTTTTCCCTTCCAACTTAATGAAATTTTCCTACAAACATGAAGAAATCAAACCAATAAAGGCACAAAATCATCCCTTTCTAATCAACTTATCCCCTGTAAATATAATGAGCTTAGCCCTCGAAAATTAAAGAACTCGACTTGCACAATGAAATAAGAAATTGTCATCCTGAATCAATCTTCTTGGCCATAAGATCAACCTCATAACAATAATTAGCTAGGGTGGCATTGCAACCACCAAAACCAATGCCACCATCTAGGTTGTATATTTCAACAGTAAATATGGAAACCAAATGAGATTTTTAACTCCCTTTGCAAGCTACTTGAGCTCCTCAACAATTTCACCAATACTTCTTCGTATGCCCTCCTTCTATCACATTTTTAATAATAATTTCATCCTCCGAAAACCATCAGTAATACCATGGGTCAGGTTATTTTCCTGAAGTGACCTTTTACCACCCCTTTTATTTAATTACTATTTATTCTATTATGATGACCCATTTTTTTTCTTCCTTACAATAGCCCATGGGATCTATATAGACTATGAATCAACCCCCTTTTGCTTCAAAGGATCATAAAGGGACATCACAATCCTCCCTTCTTGAATTTTCTTTTCCTCAAGCAACTGAAACACCTTCTTTCCTTCCCATATAGCATCCTCTATTAGCAAGTCTTTCCATCAAATCAAATATTCTCAAACGACCCTACTCCTTGACTTCTTCTCCCTTGTGCCCCTGAATTCTTCTAGAATGAGAACTAATTTTCCTTCCTCATCCAATAGTGGTAGCTCTACCGTGCCATCAATTTTCTATCCAAATACCTATAGATACATGGATAACATTGTGGACCATGTTTCCTTCTAACAACTGTAACAAGTAAGAAACCTCCCTAATATTCCTAGGCACCTTATAGGGCCCATAGAACCATGGATTTAATTTCTCATAACTACACTTATTCAAGTAGGATTTCTTGTATGGTTAAATCTCGAAGAAAAAAATATCCCCTCCTGGAAACTTTCCTCCACCCTATGTTGATTCACATACATCTTTTGTTGTTTCTAAGCTACCTATATATTTTTTGTTAGGTCCCTATAATACTAGTGATTCCCCCATTATTATTGTCGTTGTATCCCTTATTATTATTGTTGTGCCCCTATTGTCCCCATATTGTTATTATTGTGCCCCATAGAATCCCTCTATTGTTATTTTGTGCCTTTATATTATTATCGTTAGGTCGGCTTGGTTATATTGTGACCCCTTAGACTCCTATATATAGAAAGGAGGTTTCATCATTTGAATCATCCAAGAATTGTTCATTTGTGTAATGTAAAGGAGGTTACCCCCTCGAAGAGGCTGAATTCTAAGGCAGTGATCTATCTTTTCTATCTTTTTGTGAGCTGGTTTCATAACATTTGGTATCGAAGCTTTGGATCCTAGGTTTTTGCTGCTCCATACAGGTCATCGTGGAATTTTCGCTATAACTTATTTTCTACGATGTTTTAGAAGCTAAAA
This sequence comes from Pinus tabuliformis, assembly GCA_031772625.1. Classification (NCBI taxonomy): domain Eukaryota; kingdom Viridiplantae; phylum Streptophyta; class Pinopsida; order Pinales; family Pinaceae; genus Pinus; species Pinus tabuliformis. Next base: position 169,277,431 of record CM062808.1, read on the forward strand.
AAACCCATTTGAGAGTAAATATCGCTGAACCTCAAGTCCAAATTTCAGATTTGGTATCGCTATATTTTCGGAGATATAATCTGAGGAAGTTAGGATTTTTTTGCAGACCCCCGAATTACGTTCCAAACAGGTCACCTTGGGAAAATTGTCATAACTTTCACTCTGAGCATCAGATTAAATTTTCATAGGAAGTTACAGAAAGAGGACGGACTCTAGTTTTTTTGGGTATCATTTTCAGAACCTAAGGTTGAAACAGTGACCCGTGGGACGTCGTACAAATTCGCTCTACTGAACCAGTCTGTACTCAGGTCATCATGGGAGATTTGGCATAACCCTTCATTGGAGAATCAAATCTTGATCAGAATTGTGGGGTTAGAAAAAATACTCAGAGGGTTATAGCAGGAAGAAATTTCAGACCTGGGAGATCCAAAATTACAGAGATACATCAGATTCAATATCGAGATCCTACAAAGTGAAAAAAGGTATGTGATTTTTAAATTTTTGCATAAGCTTGGTTTGAAAAATTAGTTTGAAGGAATTAAAAGGGCATAGTGAAGCATTATTATCGGTAATTAATGCCCTGAAGAAAGAAAATGGAAACACCTAGTAAGCAACCTAAAAGTTCTAGCATGACTCATGAAGAAGAGGAAGAAATGCAACATGATATATCAAAATTACGAGACCAAGTGCAGAAAATTTCACTCGCACAAAAATTAACAGAAAATAAGATGGATGGTTTAAAAAAGGACGTAGAAGCTAATATTGATGGTTTAAACAAAGGCGTAGAAGCTAAGATGGATGGTTTAAAGAAAGGCGTAGAAGCTAAGATGAATGACGTGGAAGCTAAGATGGACGGCATGGAAGCTAAGATGGACAACGTGGAAGCTAAGATGGATGGAATGGAAGCTAAGATGGATGATTTAAAGAAAGGAATGGAAGATTTGAAGACAAATTTGAAGACAAATTTGACAAAGTTTCTACAAGAAATGCTTACTAATGGCGAAAGGGTAGTAAAGGAAACTCATGACGAGAACAAAATAAATGTTAATCATGATTTCATAGACTCTAACGTTGGATCAAAGAACCACCATGTTCCAAAGATCGATATGAGGAAGTTTGATGGCAAGGATCGTGGAACATGGGTACTACAAATGGAGCAATTTTTCGATCTCCATAATGTGAAAAACACATAAAGGGTACGCATTGCAACTTTATATTTGGAACCAAATCAGTTTGTATGGTATCAATGGCTTTGCTCTCGTAAACAAATTATCACTTGGGATATTTTTACAGATGAAATGATAGCACATTATGAGGATACAAAAATAAACACTTTTTTTAGCCAATTGATAAATCTCAAACAAAAGGGTTCAATGATGGAGCACATTGAGGATTTCCAAAAATTGAATATAAGAGTAAAAGATATTCCAGAGGAGCATAGGATTGATGTGTTCATAGGGACTTTAAAAGATAACATCCAACATGAGGTTCGCCTTTGAGAACCATATTCATTGGAGAAGGCATTCAGGTTGGAAAGAAAAATGGAAAGCAAAATTATGGCAACAAGGAAGCCTACCACTCACAATCATAAAGATGGAAGTATTGCTGCCCCTAGCCATCCAAAACCTACAAGGTTGACACCACAACAATTGGAATAAAAAAGAGCAAAAGGGCTTTGTTACAGTTGTGATAGCAAATACACTAAAGGTCATAATTATGCGCTGAGAAGAAATTATTTTACATAGATTGTGAAGAGGAGGAAGAAAAGGAACAAGAAACATCAACAGAAGAGGATATACACCAAGAACAAACCCTAGAAAAAGAAGAAATGAATCTGACCATATCTTGTAATGCATTTGCTGGAATTACCACTCCTCAAACTATTAAGATAGAAGGGCATATCAAGAAGAAAAAAGTAATAGTGTTGATTGATTCGGGAAGTACCCATAATTTTATTGATTGTAAGATAGCCAAGGAATTAAATTGCTTCCTGTATCCAGCACTAGAGTGTCAAGTGATGGTTGCAAGTGGAGGAACCATAAATTGCTCAAGAAAGTGCCATAATATAAAGCTATCCATGGGAGAATATGTATTGAATAGCCCAATGCTTTCCATTCCAATGGGTGGTGATGATGTTGTACTAGGAGTCCAATGGCTACAATCCTTGGGTACAATAGCTTTTAATTTTCAAGAACTTTTCATGAAATTCTCTTCAGAAGGAAAGGAAGTTGAATTAAGGGGTATCACAAGGAAACCAGGAAATATAATCAGCTCTAACAGAATGACAAAGCTTCTAGAGAAAGAACAACGAGTCATAATTGCACAATTATTTTCACTAGAGGTTCCCACATCGAAATCATCTATGTCTCTAGATCTCCAAAAAGCCTTGGACAATCATTCCAAGGTATTTGAGACTCCCAAAGGCATCCCACCTATTTGTGACCATGATCATGCTATTAATTTGATTCTAGGAAGTGTTCCTCCAAACATCAGGCCTTACAGATGTCCCTATGTCCAAAAGAGTGAAATTGAACGTATGGTTGCAGAAATGCTAGAGGCTGGTATAATTCAACCTAGTCAAATTTCTTTCTCTACTCCAGTAGTATTGGTTCACAAGAAGGATGGATCATGGTGCATGTGTCAAGATTATAGGGATCTCAACAAGCTCACTATTCAAGAGAAATTTCCCATTCCTGTCATTGATGAATTATTGGATGAATTGCATGGCTCAATTTACTTCACCAAGTTGGATCTTCTTTCAGGATATCATCAAATCAGAATGAAGACTGAAGACATTCCAAAAATAGCATTTAGAACTCATGAGGGTCATTATATGTTTGGTCATGCCTTTTGGCCTTACTAATGCACCTTCTACATTTCAAGGTTTGATGAATTCCATTTTCAAATCCTTCCTTAGAAAATTTGTGTTAGTATTTTTTGATGATATACTAATCTACAACAAGTCTTGTAAGGATGATGTCCAACATGTTGACATGGTGCTCAAACTATTGGAGAAACAATTATATGCAAAAAACTGCAAATGTTTCTTTGAAGTGCAAGAGGTGGAATATCTGGGTCATATTATATCTCATGAAGGTGTTAAGGTAGACCCTAGAAAAATTAAAACCATTAAGGAATGGAAAATCCCCACATCCATAAAGCATCTACGAGGATTTCTCAGGTTGACAGGGTATTATCACAAGTTTGTTAAGAATTATGGGAGAATAGTAGCACCTCTAACAACATTACTGAAGAGGCAATGTGACAAGCACCAGTCTTAGCTACATTGGACTTCACAAAAACCTTGATTGTGGAATGTAGGTTTTAACCCCATACAGAAGTTAGCTACATATGAATTCTAAAACACTGAAAATAAACAATGCAAAAGCATAACACATAAAACACATATACACAGAGACTTTCCCCTGGATCCGAAAACTGGTACTACCAGGTTGATTTTTCATTATTTTTCTTTCAATGTTATAATACATATTTATACATGACGAAGCATTCAATACCATGGACCGAAAAACCATTGCGTCCAATATCAGGGGAAGGTACGGCGAAGGCTTTGTGGGACAAGTTAGGGACTTTGTACCAATCTAAGTCTCTGGTGAATGAACTGTTCCTACGAAAAAAGTTGTATAACCTGAGGATGAAAGATGGAGACTTGGTGATAGAGAATTTGAATGCATTTAATACTGTGCTGATTGTGTAGTGAGGGGGGTTCACAGGGGGTTTGAGGTGTACCTGTGAACCCCCCTCGCTACACAATCAACGCAACGAAGGGGGGCTCCACCCCTCCTCTAACCCCCTGATTAACTACGTGGGCTAGTCGTGGAAAGAATATAACATGACCCAACAAAGGGATGAATGGAAGAATGACGAGGAAGTGTGGGAACTCATTCAAAAGATACAACAAGACCCCAGTACATCTGATACATTTAGCTGGAAAAATGATTCATTATGGTACAAGGATCGGTTATACCCATGTATGAATTCCCATCTCAAACAAAATATTCTTAGGGAATTGCACACCTCTCCCTTAAGAAGGTTTTTTTTTGGGATGGCCTTAAATCAAATATTCAAAAGTTTGTGGCGGAATGTTTTGTTTGCCAACAAAATAAAGTTGAAACAATTAAGACCCCAGGACTATTAAAACCTTTATCCATTCCAAGCCAACGTTGGGAGGAGGTTTTAGTGGATTTTATCACAGGTTTACCCAAGTCCGAAGGAAAGAGTGTTATCATGGTGGTAGTTGAAAAAATTACCAAGTATGCACACTTTTGTGCATTATCTCATCCATTTAAAGTGAGTATAGTTTCTACTGCATTTATGAAAACAATTCAAAAGTTACATGGAAACCCAAAGATTATTGTAAGTGACAGAGATCCCATTTTCACTGGAAATTTTTGGACAAAATTATTTTCTTGTCTTGGTACTTAGTTAGCTCATAGCTCATCTTATCATCCTCAATTTGATGGGAAAGCTAAGATAGTAAACAAATGTTTGGAAGGATATCTTCGTTTCTTTGTATATGATAAATAGACACAATGGGTCAAATGGTTGCCTCTGGCTGAATGGTCGTATAACACTTCCTTCCATACTGCAACAAAAATGACCCCATTTATGGCACTTTATGGATATCATCCACCATCCATCACATCATATTTAAGAGAAAATTCTAAGGTTCAAGCAGTGGAAAATCACATTGAGCATCAACAACAAGTTCTCCAACTCTTAAAGGATAAGCTCACCTTGGCACAGAATAGAAAGAAATAGCAGGCAGGTCAACATCACACAGAAAGAAGTTTTGATGTAGGTGATTGGGTATTCCTATGGCTACAACCATATAAACAAATTTCCCTCAAGCAAGCTAAGAAGGATAATAAATTATCACCAAAGTATTATGGTCCATACAAGGTGTTGCAAAAGATAGGTACTATGGCATACAAATTGGAGCTTCCTGCAGCTTATCAAGTGCACCTGATTTTCCATGTTTCATGCTTAAAGAAGGTTACAGGTGACAAGCTTCCAGTTCAAACAATATTGCCAAAACTTGATGAGGAAGGAAAAATAATATTGCTACCTGAAGCAGTCAAAGAAACAAGAACTCGACAGCTACGAAATTGATCAATTTCAGAGTATCTCATCAAGTGGAATGTTGAAATATGGAAAAAAGAATATTCCAATTTAATTTGTCCTTGAATTAATTTGTGAATTAAAATTGAATTTAGTCTTAACAGCTACTTGGAAATAATTAATTAATTTATTTTAAATTAATTATTTGGATAAATTCAAGTTAGAATTCTTTCTGAAGTCATGCAAGAGTTATCCCTTAAATTAAGGAGACAATATTGAGTTATATTTGAGTTGTAATTAGTTAACTTAGTTTACTGTGTTAATTCTAGTTAAATTAGTTCTAAACTATTTGAGGAACTAAAAGTGAGTTAACAGTCAGTTGATGCATTAATACACTCAACTACTGCTACTCCAGTTAACTGAAGATTCCCTCATCAGAAACTCATGCATGTTTATTCTGAGAAAGACCCAGTTAAGTTTAATGTTCAAGGACAATGTACTATTAGTTGCATGTGTTTTCTCATGGAGAAAACTCATGCATGCAGTTAAGGATTCATCCTTAAAGGATTGCACAGTTTTGAAAAGGAGTGTTCCACTTGGTAACAGGAAAATCATCCAAAAGGAACGACGCAAGGAAATAGGAGCTTGGAGGGCAAAGAGGAAGGCGGGAGAGAAGCCAAGATTGCCTATGAGCATCTATGAGGATTGTACTGAGAGCTGGCTAGTTGTGAGAGATAAGGCTTTGTATAATTTCTATGTATTTCCACCATGTATGATAATACAATAGTGTGGGTTTTTTAGCTGAGGCTTTCCGCAAAGTATTTTCATGTGTATTGTGCCATTGATTTTTCTTCTTCTAGTTATATTGTTTAGATCAATCTTTAAGCTTCCACAAATTGATAGTAGAAGTAGGTTATACTATTCTTCTTTGATTTATATTGCATTATCAGGTTAACCTACCATCAGATTTTCTCCATGGAAGAACTTACCCGTTGAAGATTCCACATGGGAAGATGAGAATTTTATACAGAAGCATCCAGAACTACTCAAGCATTGAGGACAACAATTTTTTGAAGGAGAGGGGAATGTTAGGTCCCTATAATACTAGTGATTCCCCCATAACTATTGTCGTTGTATCCCTTCTTTTATTGTTGTACCCCTATTGTCCCCATATTGTTATTATTATGCCCCATAGAAGGCCTCTATTGTTATTTTTGTGCCTTTATATTATTATTGTTAGGTCAGCTTGGTTATATTGTGACCCATTAGACTCCTATATATAGAAAGGAGGTTTTGCCATTTGATCATGCAAGAATTGTTCGTTTATGTAATGCAAAGGAGGTTGCCCCCTTGAAGAGGCTAAATTCTAAGGCGTTGATCTATCTTTTGTATCTTTTTGTGAGTTGGTTTCATAACATTTTCCTTGAGGAGTCTAAGAATATTTGGACTCTCTTGCAACCAATCCTTGGCCATGGGTTATTTTCTATCTCCTAGAGCCAGATCTAAGAATGTAAGGGCATCATATCCATACAATTCCTTGCATGGAGTCATCCCAAGAGACATATGGTAGGTGGTGTTATAACAATACTCCCCCAAGTGAAACCACTAGATCCAAGTCTTTTGCTGCCCTACCACATAATTTCTCAAATATTCTTCAACCCATTTGTTAACAATTTCTATTTGGCCATCCATATGCAAGTGAAAATGAGTTCTTAAGGTTAATTCTATGCTAGCTAATCTAAATATCTCCTGCCAAAACACTGTGGAATTTTCTATCTTGGCCACTAAAAACGTGCTTGATAATCCCATGCAATTTTAAGACCTCTTGAAAGAACATATCTACCACTTGTGCCACTAAATAGTTAGAGGATATGGCCATGAAATGGGAAAATTTTGTTAATTTATCCACCATCATGAATATGAAATCTTTCCCTTCCACGTTCAAAAGCCCTGTGATGAAATTTGTAAAGATGCTTTCCCATTTTTGATATGGAATTGGTAGAGGCTATAGTAATACTATTGGATGGGATTTCTTAGTTTTATTTTATTTGAATATGGAACACTTAGCTACATGTCTCCAAATGTACCACATGAGGCCCTTCCACACAAATCTCTCTCACATCTACTTGTATGTTTTGAAAAATCCCTAGTGTTTGGCTAGGGGTGAGTCATGCACGGCTCTCATGATATTCTCCTTGAGCTATGATTTAGGGACCAATAAAATTCTTCCCTTTTAGTAAGAAGGTCATTGACAACCTAATATCTATCATCCTAAATTATTCCATCCATTAGCTCACAATAAAACTTGTTTTCTTGTTGAGGGCCTTCTAGTCTATACACATCCTCATTGTCCCATCTTTCTTCTTGACTAGTACCAAGGAGGATGCAAATGGACTAGTGTTGGGTCGTATGCTCCCCATATCCAACTGTTCCTTGATGGTCTTCTTGATCTCCTCCTTAAAATATTTGGGATGAAAATATGGTGTGGTGATGATTGGATGGGACCCTTCCTGTTGTGGAGGTAAATCCCATCTAGGGACAAAGGCGATCCCTACTAGCCCAGACTGGGTGTAGCAACAATCATACAACGCTACAGCGCAAGTTCCTAATTGAAAATTAATAGACCAGTGATGAAGGCCTACCTGGATTCCAATGCTAGTGCTTGTAGAAGAGGTGGTGCTCCCGTTCCTTTGTTCCGGCAGATCACAATCCTCACGATCTCCGCGAATGGACACCTGCACATACAAGAAACGACGCAAACACCAACATAAAATCCAGCATATGCAACTATATATCAGTCAGAAAGGATATAACTTTTCATCATCACAAATAACAATAAGAGTGGAACCATAACCAATAGTCGTTCATTAACACTTCATCAAAGAAGAATACGACCAAAGTTCTGACGCTAGATTCTCCTTTGGCTGGGTAGTCAGCAGCACATGTCTTGCAAACCTTGTTGGGAATAGGGACAAGCCTCTCTCTCTTTGGTTATTGGACAAGAATCTCCTTGCTTGGATTTGGCATTGTGGGAATTAAGAAGGCTCTTGCAGCATGAAGCTCTTGGAAACTTGACAATTCTCAATCTCTGGAACTATGGAACTAGCAAAACTCTCCAAAAACTAGCTTGCAAAGGAAATGGGAAAGCTTTTATGGAGGAAGGGGAGTTGGGATCCCTATAATCATGGGATTGGCCATATCATCAAGGAAGCTTCCATGAGAGGTGGCAAACCACTTCCTCTCTTTGGAAATCTGTAACCAACCCACGCAACTCAAGATAGATCCAGTCCAGGAATTTGTTAGGATGAAACTTCCATCGTTTGTTTGTTAAAAAACACCACTGATTATGGTTGGCGCAGGTGCGACTCTGTGACAGAGTGCCAAATGGCGTGCCATCTTTGGAGGATTTCCCCATTGGCGCGAGGGCTACACTATGGAACCGTGCCAATGGAAAAAAGGGCTATTTTTAGTGTTTTTTTGATCCAGGTGGATATTGGTGGCCACCTGCCAAGTCCACCTGGACCCCCACCATTGTCTTTCTCAGCATTTTTAGTTTCCTTAATTGTAGCACAACTTACTATTTTTAGCAGTTTTTCGGGTCCTGAACTTCCAGAGCCGTTTTGAGGCCCTAAACGACATCTTTTGGGGAATCCAGGGGCAACATCGGTCCATGGAATGGACCGATGTTGCCCGTTCCAACAATGATAGTGCTCGGATAGATCTTTCTAATGAGCTATTGTATGCGTCAAACAAAGATCATATGCCAACGTTACGACCCCGGGAAGTTGGTGTACCAATTTACCCCAAACGGGGCCCACAGTTTGGCGTTTCATCTCCTAGGGTTAGGTTTTGGAATATTAAGGGTTTTTCCATTGTTTCTCAACAATAAATAGGCCTTCGAGCCTCATTGTAAGAGAGTTGAGAGGCATGTAGCCATCACATCTCTTCTCAGAGATAAGCTACCATCGCCCTAGCTGGTTTATTTCCATTTCTGGTTGTAAGCATATTTCAGTATTTTCCATTAATGAAATGAAGTATTATTTCCGCTGCATCTTTGTGTATATGGTTATCTCTGTAATTTGTTGCGTTCCTGTTTAAGTCCGGATCAGTGGTATCAGAGCGGTCTGCTTTTTCTCTGTTTTTCTTTGCATGTCCCCAACAAGGTCGGGATATAAGGAGTTAGGGCTTGAACTGGTTGAACCTTTGCAAGACCAGCCTCGCAAATCACGACGGCCTCCCATGGCGGACGAGAAGAAAGACGAGGGGGCAGGAGATCCCATCAAAATCTTGCTCGAAGAAGCCCTCGAGCGACAACGGAACGCGATGATGGACAACTTTGCCCAGATCCTTCAGCGGTTACTCAGAAGCGACGCATCGGCTTCCAGCAGCTACTCTGGAAACGCCACACCCTTTAAGGTACAAGTTAATTTTGAAATCCCCATATTCGAGGGTCAGATAGACGTAGATGCCGTAGATAAATGGTTAAATCTGCTAGAGGGTTATTTTTCAGTTCATGAATTTTCGAGTCGGGAAAAGATTGTTTTTGCTCTTCTCAAAGTAGCCCCCCACGTCAAGGACTGGTGGGAAACCTACTGCGAGCAGAAGGATGAAAGTACTGGCTCACTATTTTCAGCCGCACCCACCTGGGATTCGTTTCGGGATGCCATCAAGGAGCAGTACTACCCTGTCGGAAGCTATGAGGATGAATACATAAAGTGGACCACGCTGCGGCAGGGAAGGGACCAAGACGTGCCGGAGTTCACCAATATTTTCCATACCCTTCGCATAAAGTTGGGTATCAAGGATTCGGAGCAACTACTCAAATACCGTGGCTGCCTGCACAAGTACATCCAGGAAGAAATACAATTCCTAAACATCCCCTCGCTTGGCGCAACATACTGATATGCTGTCAAGGTCGAGCAGAAGTTTAAACAAAAGAAGCGAGACTTTGGATCTGCGAATCCAAAGCAGGGGAAAGGTGCCCCTAAACCACAGAACAAAGGACAAAGCCAAGGCGGGACAGCCCAAGACAACCAGCCGAAGCTGCAAGCAAAGAACAGCGCCACGAAGCCGAGAAAGGACACTGGAAAATGGTGCGAGTTCCATAAGAGCTCCACTCACAACACAAGTGAGTGTCGGGCCAAGCAGTCACTGGTGGCTGAGCTAAAGGTTTCAGAATCAGATGCATGTTCCGACTCTGAGTCAGAACCTGATAAGGGGTATGAAAAAGGGAAGTAGATCATTGATGCGGATCCCAGCGCCACTATTGCTACCGCAAAGATCCAGAAAAATGAACCCGAAGATCCAGAGGAGGAGGAGCGTCTCTTCCACTCCCAGATGTGGGTAAAGGTCTCCCCGATACAGTTCATTGTTGATAGCAGGAGTCAAAAGAACCTCATTTCGGCAGAGGTCGTGAAGCGGTTGGGCTTACCGACCACAGTGCATCCACAACCATACACCATTGGGTGGCTTAACCAAGGACGAGATCTTCGCGTGAGCCAGCAGTGTCGCCTTCCATACAACATCAAGCCCTTCACGGATGAGGTATTGTGTGACATTGCTCCCCTTGAAGTTTGTGATGTATTACTAGGACAACCATACTTGTGGAAGCGACATGCTGTGTATGAATCAAGGCCCCGTGCTGTTATTATTACATTGGGAAATAAGTTGTTCAGGATACCAGAGGTAGCACCACCTGCCGCCATCTCTTTGATTACTGCAAAACAATGCAGTAAGATCATTTCCAAAACCAGGAAATTTGTTTTCCTGATGATACGCCCTCAAGGAAAGAAGAAGACAGTGGCCGCGGCCTCCAAACGGGGTCCCACTGCACGACAACTACAGATGGACAAGATTGTGGAGGAGTACGAGGACATCTTCACCTCCCCGGCAGGGGTTCCTCTGCACTGTCAAGTCAAGCACTCCATCGATCTGACCCCAGGTGCGCCGCTACCCAATGGACCAATTTATCGGCGCTCCGTTCTGGAGAACAATGAAATCAAGAGGCAGATTCAGGAGCTCCTGCAGAAAGGTCACATCCGTCCGAGTTCATCGCCCTGTGGGAGTCCGATCGTGTTGGTAAAGAAAAAGGATGGGACGTGGAGACTCTGTATTGACTATCGGGCGCTGAACAAGATCACTGTCCGCAATAGGTACCCGATCCCGCGGATTGATGACCTCCTAGACCAGCTAAAGGGGGCGAAATATTTCAGCAAGATCGATCTGAAGTCAGGATATCACCAGGTACCAATCGAACCCTCCGATGTGTGGAAGACTGCCTTCAAATCCAAGGAGGGCCTCTTCGAATGGTTGGTCATGCATTTCGGATTGACGAATGCTCCTGCAACCTTTATGAGGCTAATGGATGAAATCTTGCGGGCATTCACCAACTCCTTTGTAGTAGTATACTTGAATGACATTCTGATCTTCAGCCAGAGTTGGGAAGAGCACCTCCACCACATCCGACAGGTTCTCCAAACAATGCGGCAACACAAGCTATGTGCCAATTTGGAGAAATGCACTTTTGGCATGACCCAGGTTCAGTATCTGGGATACATCATTGATGAACAGGGGGTGCATGTCGATCCAGCCAAGATCCAAGTCATTCGGGATTGGCCCTCTCCAACCACTCTAACAGAGCTCCGCAACTTTCTAGGTCTTGCCAACTTCTACCGCAGGTTTGTGTTGGGGTTTTCTCATATTTCTTGGCCCTTGAGTCAAGTCACCAAGGGTGGGGCAAACGCAAAATTCTTTTGGTCTGAATCTCAACAGAAGGCATTCAGGGAGTTGAAGGATCGCCTCTGCACGGCACCAGTGCTCGCGTTACCAGATTTACAACAACCATTTGAGGTCGAGACAGATGCCTCTCACTATGCTATTGGGGCAGTCCTTACTCAACATGGACATCCAGTGGCATATCACAGTGAAACACATTCAGACACAGTCCGGAAGTACCCCACTTATGATAAAGAGATGTATTCCATTGTACAGGCCTGCCGACAATGGAAGCATTACATTTTGGGGAAGGAAACGGTCATCCACACAGACCACCGACCTCTGCAGTTCATACAGACCCAAGGGAAATTGCAGAATAATCGCCATCAGAAGTGGTCTACATACCTGCAACAGTTTCACTTGAATATCAAGTATAAAAAGGGTAGCACCAATAATGTTGCAGATTGCCTCAGTCAACCACCGATCATGGCGCTAACCACCGTGCTCAACTCTTGTGGGCACGAGACTTCTGATTGGCCACTTCTCTACAAAAGCGACCCAGAATTCGGCCACACATACCAGACACTCTTGGAGGGTCGGCATGTTGCAGATTTTCACCTCTAGGATGCCCTATTATGCCACCTCGGTCACCTTTGTGTTCCTTCAAGCGAGCGTGCCAAGATGATTTGGGAAGCACACTACAATCGGGCTGCTGGGCATTTCGGGGTCGAGAAAACAGTGGCAGTACTGAAAAATTATTTCTATTGGCCGAATCTTCGACAGGATGTTGGGAAGTACATCCGATCATGTACTACCTGTGCTATTGCCAAACCGACCATTAAGAAGCACGGCCTCTATACCCCGTTGCCTACCCCTAGTCGACCTTGGGAATCCATCTCCATGGATTACATGTCAGGCCTTCCTTCCACTAAGCATGGAAATGACTGTGTTTTTGTGGTCGTCGACAGGTTCTCGAAGATGGCCATTATGATGGCCTGCAAGAAGAATATCACAGCAGAAGCCACTGCTAAACTCTTCTTTGAACGAGTGTGGGTGCACTTTGGGATCCCACAGTCTATCATCTCAGATCGGGACAGTCGGTTTCTCAGCACATTTTGGTCCAGTCTCTGGTCAATGCTGGACACCAAACTCACGAAGTACACAACCTTCCATCCTCAAACTGATGGCCAGACAGAGGTTGTCAATAGGATGATTGTGCACATTCTGCGCATGTATAACTCAAAGCATCCACGCACATGGGACGAGAACCTCCCCTATGTTCAGCACAGCTACAACCGAGCTCTGCACAGCTCCACTGGCCATAGCCCTTTTCAGGTGGGTTTGGGATTCCAGCCACTATGCCCCATTGATGTGGCCATGCCACTTGCAGCTACTCACATGAATTCAGCTCATGTCCAGTCCGAAACAGATAAGGCCACCAGCTTCATTGAGCGCATCCAACATATTCGCCAACAGGTCCATGACATTCTTGAGAAATCAAATGCCAAGTACAAGCAGCGACATGATCAACATCGGGTGCCACACAAGTTTCAGGTGGGCGACAAAGTCTGGTTGCATTTGCAGAAGGAACGCCTTACTGGAGCCTATCGGAAATTGAGACCACTCCGATATGGTCCTTACACCATTACTAAGGCTATGGGAGACAATGCATTTGAGCTTAGCATTCCCCCATTCCTTGGCCTGCACCCAGTGTTCAATGTGGACCGCCTTCGGCCATACTTTCCACCATTGCTAGACACATCCGACATTGCAGAACAGCTCAAACCCACAGAATTAAATCCAGATTGCATGGAACAAGCTGCAACTGATCGGATCATGGACACACAGATCAAGAACACTCGCCAGCAGAATATCCAACTGTATCGAGTTGTCAAAGCAGGCCAACTCCTTCAGCAGGGCAAGTGGCTCACCAGAGAACAAGTTCAGCAGAAGTTTCCTCATCTCATGGAGGAGCTCAACGCAATGGGGACCATTGCTTCCTAAGGGGGAAGGAATGATCCAGGTGGATATTGGTGGCCACCTGCCAAGTCCACTTGGACCCCCACCATTGTCTTTCTCAGCATTTTCAGTTTCCTTAATTGTAGCACAACTTACTATTTTTAGCAGTTTTTCGGGTCCTGAACTTCCGGAGCCGTTTTGAGGCCCTAAACGACGTTTTTTGGGGAATTCGGGGGCAACATGGGTCCATGGAATGGACCGATGGACCGATGTTTCCCGTTCCAACAATGATAGTGCTCGGATAGATCTTTCTAATGAGCTATTGTACGCGTCAAACGAAGATCATATGCCAAAGTTACGACCCCGGGAAGTTGATGTACCAATTTACCCCAAACGGGGCCCACAGTTTGGCGTTTCATCTCCTAGGGTTAGGTTTTGGAATATTAAGGGTTTTTCCATTGTTTCTCAACAATAAATAGGCCTTCAAGCCTCATTGTAAGAGAGTTGAGAGGCATGTAGCCATCACATCTCTTCTCAGAGATAAGCTACCATCGCCCTAGCTGGTTTATTTCCATTTCTGGTTGTAAGCATATTTCAATATTTTCCATTAATGAAATGAAGTATTATTTCCGCTGCATCTTTGTGTATATGGTTATCTCTGTAATTTGTTGCGTTCCTGTTTAAATCCGGATCATTTTTATCAGGAGATGTCTTCAAGGCAAACAAAGCTCATGTTTAGGGGAATGCAATGCAAGTGTTTGTAGGCCATGTCACTTCTCATAGGTCCCGGAATGAGCCCTCCAAGATGTGGGAGAGGGGTGGCAGGGACGGTGAAAAATTGCTGTGTAACAGATGCCCCCTGAAGCATGAGGCCCGAGAGAGAGAGAGAGGGGTGAAATGCTTTACGAGAACATGTCCAACCGAAAACACTGTCGCCAGAAAACCTGCGTGGAGAAGTACAACTGATATCTCAAATACATGATATATGTGGTATGGGCACAACCATCCATAGCAGAGTACACAATAATCTAGATCCAAGGTATGGGCGCAGCCATCCAGTGAGGATTGATAAATAGAATTAGGCATGGTCGCAGCCATCCAGTGAATGAGTCATGTAATAATCATAATAATCCACAAAATCGCAGCCTGGACCCCAACAGACAAAATCCAAGGTCTTGCACTCCATCTCGATCCGAACAAAGTAAAATTTCAAGCATACGAATACAGGAGTCGAAGTCGAACATGCAGGAACATCATTTGGTTACCAGCCAATGGTGAAAGCTATTAACAGACGCGAGAGGTACCACCAATAATGACAATGGCCCTCAAGGTACTATAGGTACAATCTACGGTGTGTGAATCAGTGAGTCGGCGTCAAACACCCGTAGAATCATTTGATCAGAGGCCAATGATGAAAACCTCGCATCGAACATGAAGAACCTTCCATTGAGGTATGCAGGCTCCAAGGCACCAGAAGGGAGGCTCTAGATCAACTTCCCAGATAATGAGCTGAAGTCGACAAGAAGTGACCTTGATCGAAGGTGGGCCATAGTGTTTCCCACATCATCGACACGAGACAGAGGAAGATAAGTTTGTTGTGAATCAGGATTATGTGAGTTATCAGAGGGAGGTTGTTATTTCGCAGAGGTCAACTTCTCTTGAACATATGGGCGGCACGATAGTGGACTTGGCAGTATTTGACATCAATCGATCATAGGTCACGGTGACAAGGCAAAGAGCAGATGAGAGGTCAAACAGGATCACCCAAACCCACGGAGGCAAGTGAAAAACGAGATGAGATGTCCCCACCCAGACACGAATGCAGACAAATTCCATGTTCAAGAGCAACATATTGCCGACATGACAATGATTGGGGTTCTATTTTTCCCACCATTTGTGGCGAGTACCCCAGTTATTTTTATCAACAAGCCTTATGGGGATAGCATATGCTCGTAAAGTGTCATTTCAACGGAATCCAATGTCATCAAATTTTAACAAGTCTGACAGAGGAATAACTCGGTGTCTTTTCATGTTTAGAGAGTTTGAAAAGACAGCAGAAAAGTAAACTCCAGGGGTGTCCTTTTTCATAAAGTTATGTCTCTCGAGCCCGAAAAAGTAGAAAACAATGGTCGAAAGAACCACCCGACCATTATGATTGAGGAGTACTTTTCATGATTAGTGACTTCGACCTGAAAAAGTAAAAAAGCGATCGAAATCACATCGTTTCGTAACCGTTAACGAGCCTGAAACGACAAGGGCCCGACAATATTTTCGTCTTTACACGGTCGGAAAAGAGTTTAAAGACGACCACCTCTTATTTACGTTTAGCGAGTCAAGAGGAATAACTCGACGATCTTTTCACATTTAGAGAGTCAGAAAAGAGCTGAAAGATGACTCCAGAATGACTTTTTCATGTATTTACCGAGTCCGAAAAAGTATAAAATACAACTCGTTTCACCATCTAAGTCGCATAAAAACCTATCGTTGCACAAAAACAAGTGTAAAACCCATTTTCAACAAAAATATATTAAAATATTCATAAAATATGACTTTTAAAACCTATTTTGAGTTGAAAAAACTATAAGTATGTCAAAATGGTAAAAACAAAATTACTTTTTACTTTTTACCTCATTGGAGAGCAGCAGTGGTCCATTTGGTGGTGAAATTCGGGCGACGATTGTGACAAATCCGTGCAACCATTTAGAGCTCTGTCAGTTCCAGGTAAGAGGCGCTTCCTCATACTCCATTTTAGTCCATTTTTCAATGGTTTTCTTGTCCTCATTCAATCTCTGTGGGAGGATTTTGAAAAATTAGGGCCGCGCCCATTGGCACGAGTGTCGGGCACGAACTCGTGCCAATGGGTGTCACTATTTTAAAAATAGTCGCGCCAACGGCCGTAGCACGTTTTTTCTTTTGAATTTAAAATTTGCAAGTGATTTAAATGAATTTTGAGCCTACCAGAGATCTAATCAAGGTTTGTTTGATCATGTGGATGCAGGCAACCGAACAAAATGGTGGTCCAATGGAAAGAGAGGGAGCATGACAATGTGGATGAATTGGCCATGGAAGACGAAGCTTGCATGGATGCCCTCAGGAATTGCGGGCTGAAAAAATTCTTCCTGACATCTTACGAGCTCAACCTGAGCTCTTACAGTACTTGATCAATCTTTGGGACGAAAACGAGCAAGTGTTCCGATTACGAGACCAAGTATTGGAACTGGATGTTTCTGACGTCTATTTCATCACGGTATTGTCACACAGAGGGCTGGTGCCCATATTGACAGGGAGCAGACCATCTAGTGAGAAGATGGGCGAGGTGATGGAACGAGTGTGCGTAGGGGCACAATTCGGATCCAGGAGTGCAAAGGTGGATATTGCCACCATTCGGGATCTAACAATGAAGGCGGTGTTATTTAGCATCACACGGGCTGCGAGGGCGCAAGCACCCCATGAGGCAACAAAAAACCAACTCATATTGGCCACAGAGTGTCTGAATCCCACTATTTTTGATTGGGCCACAACAGTGACTGCAAACATGAAGAGACAGCTTACAAAATGTAAGCAAGGAAAACTGAAGCAGTTTGGCTATGGTTCTATTATGGTAACGTTCATTCTGGAATGATTACCAATCTTTCAGGGCCAAGGGGCCATTGTAGCTGATCCGGTGCCACGAGAGCTGAGAATGGCTCGCTAGGTAGCGTTGATGCCCAAAGGGGGAGGAGGCCAACAGATGTCTTGGAGGCCAGAGTTCTTTGGGTGGCTCCGTCTCCAGCTGATCATGGTCGAGGATTGGCCGTATGCAGGGACTGACTTCACAGGTGATCCAAATCTCCCACTGCTGGAGGGAGATGAGTGGGACGAAGAGCTGGGTATTATCTCTTTTTGATTTTATGTTTTATGTTTTTTTTTTGTTAATACATGTTCGTTCTGACAGCAGTTATATGTGTATGCAGATGTCAGCCCAGAGAGACCAGCCGATATTTCTTCCATTTCACGGAGAACTCAGCCCGCAGTTGACCTTCAGGCAGAGGGTGCCGAGGGAGGAGATTTGATCCAGAACCTCGAGGGGATTGCTCGGGGGATTCCAGATTATGTCCGGCTAGTAGATGTTCCACTGGCATACTAGAGACATACAGCGGGAGTGCCTAGTCACCTCCACCGTCTTCTGAGACGCCTAGTGCATGCGGTGGCTTGTTATCATGAGCACCACGTAGATTAGACACCTAAGGTTTATTTTCATGCATATTTTTTGAGAGACATGTCATCTCTGGATGTATTAAGATGAACATGTATTATTTTTTGATCTATGTGATGCACGTTGTGCAAACATTTCGACATATATATATATATATATATATATATATATATATATATATATATATATATATATATATATATATATATATATATATATATATATATATATATATATATATATATATATATATATATGCTTATATTGGATGGATCTTTTACATGTGATGATGTTTTATATGCTATGCAGATGTCTAACACAAATGTAATCTAATGTATCAGTTGCATAACAAACGACCCAATGCGAAATGTATTTAATCACATATTTTATTTTTACACAAGCTTAAAAGCACACATGACAACACATATGCAAACTATGCTTGGAAATGAATTTTATTTTTTATGCAAGCTTAAAAGCATACACATGCAAACTATGCTTGAAAACAAGGGAAATGGGCATGCCCCCCAGCATGATGTCTCAATTCGAGGTACATGCCCCCCAAGCTTTAGTCCATTGAAAATGGAGTGAAGGTTGACAATATTGTGATCGCACTCGAATTGCACGAGCTCATGTTTCATTATTTTAACGAGGTTGACACACTTAAAAGAACTATCCTCATGACACCTAGTTTCATTTGTTAAGGAGCTTGACACAGGAAAGGAACTATGCTCCGACCAGACCCAGTTTCATTTTTTAAGGAGCTTGACATAGGAAAGCGAACTATGCTCCGACCAGACCCAGTTTCATTTTTTAAGGAGCTTGACATAGGAAAGCGAACTATGCTCCGAACAGACCTAGTTTCATTTTTTAAGGAGCTTGACATAGGAAAGGAACTATGCTCCGACTAGACCTAGTTTCATTTTTTAAGGATCTTGACATAGGAAAGGAACTATGCTCCGACCAGGCCTAGTTTCATTTTTTAAGGAGCTTGACATAGGAAAGGAAGTATGCTCCGCATGAACTTCATCATAATGAACAGGAAGTCGTTGCTTCCAAGAGTGCCACTCCCAGTGGAAGGACAACATCTTGGAAGTTAGGGCCCAATGCCCCCAGGACATCATGCACGATGGCATCATCACTGGATACAGGCATGGGGTAAGTAGCCATGTAGTTGACCTGCGGTGGGGCAGATACAACCAGTGAAGAAAAACCAGGAGGGGATGCAAGCTGCGCAGGAGGCACCGGTGGACCAAAGAACGATAAATGATCGATGGTCACGATTCTTCCAACATGTGGAAAGAAAACCACATGGAAAAGGGAAGAAACGAGGGCCCCCATGGCATAAATATAGTCACGGCCAAGGAGAAAACTGAAATTTGCACCTTGGACAACCATGACGTTGATATAGACGTTTTTGCCCCCCAAAGTAACAGGAAGCTTGGGGAGGACTCCTACAAATTGACAGGCTCCTCTGTCGAAGGCCAATAGATTCTGCGTGACCGGCACAAGCTCTGGGGAATCAAAAGCTTGCCAAGTAATGGATGGCATAAGACTGACCAACGCACCCTGATCTAGAACAGTGCCAGGTACTGCTTTATTGTAGGCGTGTACCGTGATCTCGAAAGGCACATAGGCGGGGAGGCGGAAAGTAGACAAGGGACTCCAATCGAAGGTGACCGCCAAACTACTTGGTGGGGGAATCGTATGATTGCCCCCATGCTCTACAGGAACTGAAGAAGGACTCTCCGGATCAGCTGAGACACGAGAGTCGTTTTCGGACTCTGGAGGATCTAATGAGACGAGAAGGACATGAGCATGATGCTCTTCCGAAACAGATTGATCAACGGGTGGGGAACCCAAGTTGACACTCTCACCGACCAACGATTGGTCTGGACCAGGCTTAGCACAGCCACATTCGGGAAGAGGAGCTCGGACAAGAGAAGAATCTAAGTCAATCTCTTTGTCGAAAGGGAGACGATCTGAAGAGAGACTTTGATAACTAATGGGAAGTTGGGGTGAGGAAGCTGTAAGACTTTCCAAAAAAACGAAAGCTTTATCCATGAGTGGACAAAGGTGAAGGGGATGATTGCCTTCACATAGTCTATAGGGGATTCGAATCTTCCCTTTCTTCTGAATGTTGTCAGTTGATAGGGTGGCATCGCCATGAGCTTCAGAGGATGATGAGGGGCAAGCCGGATCGTGAGACCATGCTTCTAAGACCCTAGGAATGCCAGGACAATCACGAAGAAGATGGTCTCCCTTGCACAATTTACAAGGAAACTTAACCTTCCGCGGAGGAGCAGAAGGAGTTCTGACTTGAGATGTACTCGGAGCAGTAGCTGCACAGGTGGCCTCACATTTATCAGACTTATTCTTCTTCTTCATCTTCTTCTTCTTCTTCTTGGTCACCTGGTTACTTGAATCTAGACTTTCACCAAGCGAAGTAGAAGATGAGGACATAGAAACAGGCGAAGAAGGGGAGAGGTCCACCTTGGAATCAACATGATGTTGTTCGGGTGGAGGAACTGATTGACCAGTAGTTAAGACATTAGGGACCAGAGAGGTTGAGAACAACCAAACAAGCAACCCAACAGTTAACCCAGGAAGGGACAGCGTTGCCATGTAAGGAGCACCAACATTCCCAAAAGGAGGAAAATGATCAAGATTCCTGTCAGAGGGGATTCCTGGGTTGGTGAACTCTGGAAAAGTTGCCATCAAGAACTGAAAACCACACACGGGGCTGAAAAAGAGTCAAGACACACAATCAAATGACCAACAAGCAGAATCTAATAGGGCATGTGATCGTGGGTGATTTAATTTTACCACATTGAAATTAAGAAACTTCACCATTTCATATTTTAAGAGTCAAGAAACGGATAAAAGGTCACCCTATCACTTTCAGATTTGAAGCAAGCGTGAAAGGACAAGTGCTTGGTGATCCTTTCAAAAAAGATTGAATGACTGCTCAGGGATATTAGGCAAAGAGGGTGTACCAAATAACCGTGAACTGCAATATACACCTTGGTTTTAGAAATGAAAGAGAAATCAACCAAGGACTTTCCGTACGTGCAGGCAATCTCCCCTAATTCTGTGTTCGGTGTATCACGGGTATAGGGCGGCAGACTCGGATTCCTATGGATAAAGGATGATAACCTAGTGGGGTCTCCCCATATACTCGACGGTATGTGGGATCACAATTCCGTACTAGACCACTATTGAGTCATAAAAGGAGGAATCACCCAACCTTGAGTGGAAACAAAAGTGACTAGGTTTAACGACACCGGAGCACGTCTCTAGCCTAGACCTCTAAACAGTGTGCGTTATGTTCCAATGCATAGTTAGATTCATTTAGTTCATTTTAAAGTTGATCTTGGATTATGTTTCAGTTTTTAGGCCTTACCATATGTAATGTCTCAAAATTTCCTAAATGCAAACTATATGCCACAATATATCATTTCATTCGATGAATGCTAACTATGAGAGAGTTGAGAGCTTTCACACAAACAAAATGATCATAGAACAATAAAAAATATCTCTAATGCAGCTAATGGAAATTAACAAACTTTTCTTCAAAGTCACTAATCACTAATAACAACGAAAAGCTCTAATCCACATTAACTAATGAAAAGCAAAAGATATATATATATATATCTATATATATATATATATATATATATATATATATATCTATATATATATATATATATATATATATATATATATATATATATATATATATATATATATATATATATATATTTAATTGATGGCAAGATGCACTAAACAAACTTTGAGAAACGATAATAAAAGAGTAAAAACAAAAATTTCACTCAATGCAAACACAATCAGATCCCTAAATGCCAAAGCAGTCCTTCAAAACCAAGAAAAGTCCCAAAGACTGTAGAAATTTTGAATAATATGACACATATTCACAAAGATTATCCTGATTATACACTTATAAGCGGAACGTGCATAATACATAACCTCATCTACATTGATCATCAATTTACAAAAGCAGAAACATTCATAGGCATACATAGAAGCATCAATCAAACTCATTAACACAGTATTTTCCTGGGGAAAGCATCTCGCTAAAAACCCCACACTATCTGTATATTAATGATTGAGAACATGTAACATTACAAAGTACAATTCTTATCACAAGCAATCCAGTACCAGCTCCACCTGTTACACACAATACAACTCAGATCTGATCTCCAAATCTATTCCACTGCTTGACTGCCTCTCCAGCTCAATACCTGCTCAAGAACTGATGAGAATGGTTTACCAAACTCGTATTTGACCTGCAAATAATCACTCACACTGTGTTGGATGTGAGCACAGGCTACAATTCTTGATATTGGCCAATTCATTGGCATACTCAATTCCTCTTATTGTGGAAATCATCATGCACAACTATAGTCACAACTGATAGCAATCTGATCCTCTAACACCTGTCCCTGCTGAACTGAACATGCACTGACATGCAACTGAGTTAACTGATGTATTCTATAGTTGCATTATGAGTTAATAACTTGTGAGTTAATTAATAACTAATTCACCCAACTCATCTCTAGTCTATTTTCCAGATAGACTAAATACAACTATTTTAACAAGGCTAAATTGAACACAACTCCATCAATTGCACCTCCAATCCACTAAACTCAACTCACTTGAGTTCTAACTGAAGTCCTGCATGCAAATATTAGTCATCCCATAGGTAACCACGTATTTCCCTCTGGGATCTGCATGTACCACATCCGTAGCTCATCCTGAAGTGCTCCAAGAGAATAAGATCAAGTTTATAGTCCAAATATTATTATGAGACAATAATATTTGACTTTTCTATTTTTGACAGCCAGTCTAAAAATAGACTTTGATCACTCACACTGTGATCACTCACACTGTGGTCACCCACACTGTGATCACTCATACTGTGATCACCCCTGTGATCATCTACACTGTGATCATCCACACTGTGATAAAAAATAGAACTTGCGCCATAATTTTCCTGCGGGCCCACTTAGTTAAGGCGACTCTTTTCACTAAGCTCCATCATCTTGTTGCATTCTCAACAAGCATTTCTTGTTGCACACTTTTCAACACTCCCTCTCAACAAGAAAGGCTTCCTCTCAAACCCGATCCTGAAACTCTGGAATTTTCTCCATGCAACACATCTGGCTGGTCCACTTGCTCTGTCATCAAAGTCTTTGACTGCTATTGCCTCTGTCGACTGAAAAATCTGCATCTCTATGCTCTTCAGTATCTAACTGCTCTAGCCTCTGTCACTTTGATCTCTGACTGTATCCGTGCTACTGCTGGTTCTATCTCCCAGCATTGCATCCGCACTGCACCTCCCAACTGATCTCCCCGTTGGCTGGAAACACCCTCTGATGCTGAAGCTCTTCCTGTTGCTGACAAGTGCTCCCTCTCTGACATCTGCGCTACTGCAACATCTCCATGCATCTCACACCATTGCACACTTCTCTGTGCCACCTAGCACTGTGCAAAACACTTGTGCCTCTCGCATTGTTGCAGCCTGCTAGCTATGCGCTGTCCTGGGATTCCCTGCACTGTCGCTCTCTCTGCCACTCCATCCGCATCTGTCTCTACCCAATCAATCAATTCCTGCTACTACACATTGGGGCTCCCGTAGCAAGGTCTCATCCAAGAGGTTGGGTACCTCAAGGATCCAGCCCCTCCTCCTTGGGACGATCATTCCACATCACCCCACCTCCTACCTAGAGGTATGGCTGCATGCGATCCCTCAACCCACCTGGCTCGAAGTTTCCCCCTTCTGGAGGTCTCTGCATGAGTAGATGTCTCTACTTGATCTCCTCTCAACTTCCCTTGTTGTGGCTGCTCCACAACCTCCTGAAGCTACTGCACCAATCGTGGCTCCTCCACAATCGTCTGAGACTTCTTCTAGCTCTGCATGTTGAAAGGTAATATACGCTCCATCTCAACCACCAAGTCTCCATCAGTTGCCTCGCTACTCAAGGCTTTGCATGCATCTTGAACCTCAAGAGCATACAGGTTCTTGACCCGTGAACCTATCTGCTTCACCTGTCTGGTGATGATGTGTCTAAGGAAAACCTTTCCCTTACTAAAGACTACATCATAGCCTTTGTCTTCCAGCATCGCGGTCGACACCAAGTTTCTCTTCAATCCTCGTACATACTTGACATCGGTCAAGGTAAGGCGAGCTCCATGCTCCCTCTGAAAAATAACCGTGCCTACACCTGAGACACTATACTTCTCATCATTACCCATCCCTATGAGTATCTGGAGATCTTTCTCCTCCAAAGTACTGAACAAACTTTTGTCACCGGTCATGTGGAAAGAAGCTCCACTGTCAAGAAACCAACCACTTCCCATCATGGATGAAACCATGCATGCGAAGAGTGTGAAATCCAACTCAAACTGTGAAGCAAGTGCCTCACCTTCAGATCCTTCCCCGGATCCCTTCTTGGACTTCTTCTTTGGGCAATTAGTAGCATAATGACCCAAATCATGACAACGAAAGCATCTCACCTTCACCTTGTCAACCTTCTTCCCATCATTGGAAGAATTGGATTCCGAAAGAGAAACCTTCCCCTTCCCCTTCTTCGCCTTACTCGCTAAGGCACAGTTCTCCTCATCCTGCATGGATGAAGAACCGTCTCTGGTGCTCCGTCTAATCTCCTCCTGCACAAGATCTGACCAAAGTCTCTCCCATCCTGGCAGTTTCTCCCTTCCATTCACCGAGTCCTGGTAGCTATGCCAACTCTTAGGAAGGTCAAGGAGTGCTAGACTCACCATCCTCATCCGACAGTCACCCCCACACTTCCCAGCTCATCCCGGCATTGGATGAACTTCGTGAGTTACCTGGGCATACTATCTCCATTCTCACACTTAATGTTTCTGAGTTTCGCTTTTGCTTTGGAATTAAATTCGAATTCCACCAGCTCAAAACTCAACCCTTCCGATCTAGAATTTGTGAGAACAAATTATTTCTCGTACAAAGATTGATTGTATGGGCTTTCACCGAATATCTCACCTTCCAAAAGAGGGATGAATACAGAGGCTACCTGGCCCGATCACAGACTCTGCCTGAAGAAATAAAATGTAAACACTTCCTGAATAATAGATCTGATGATCAATACAACACTGGTATCATGTAGAACTTCTTCTACAAATCAGCTCGCTCCAATACCATGTAGAAATTTTGAATAATATGACACATATTCACATAAATTATCCTGATTATACACTTATAAGCAGAACATGCATAATACATAACCTCCTCTACGTTGATCATCAATTTACAGAAGCAGAAACATTCACAGGCATACATAGAAGCATCAATCAAACTCATTAACACATTATTTTCCCGGGGAAAGCATCTCGCTAAAAACCCCACACTATCTGTATATTAATTATTGAGAACATGTAACATTACAAAGTACAATGCTTATCACAAGCAATCCAGTACCAGCTCCACCTGTTACACACAATACAGCTCAGATCTGATCTCCAAATCTATTCCACTGCTTGCCTGCCTCTCCAGCTCAATACCTTCTCAAGAACTGATGAGAATGGTTTACCAAACTCGTATTTGACCTGAAAATAATCACTCACACTGTGTTGGACGTGAGCACAGGCTACAATTCTTGATATTGGCCAATTCATTGGCATACTCAATCCCTCTGATTGTGCAAATCATCATGCACAACTATAGTCACAACTGATAGCAATCTGATCCTCTAACACCTGTCCCTGCTGAACTGAACATGCCCTGACATGCAACTGAGTTAACTGATGTATTCTATAGTTGCATTATGAGTTAATAACTTGTGAATTAATTAATAACTAATTCACCCAACTCATCTCTAGTCTATTTTCCAGTTAGACTAAATACAACTAGTTTAACAAGGCTAAACTAAACACAACTCCATCAACTGCACCTATAGTCCACTAAACTCAACTCACTTGAGTTCTAACTGAAATCCTGCATGCAAATATTAGTCATCCCATAGGTAACCACGTATTTTCCTCTGGGATCTGCATGTACCACATCCGTAGCTCATCTTGAAGTGCTCCAAGAGAATAAGATCAAGTTTATAGTCCAAATATTATTATGAGACAATAATATTTGACTTTTCTATTTTTGACAGCCAGTCTAAAAATAGACTTTGATCACTCACACTGTGATCACTCACACTGTGGTCACCCACACTGTGATCACTCATACTATGATCACCCACACTGTGATCATCCACACTGTGATCATCCACACTGTGATAAAAAAAATCACTCACACTATGTTGGACGTGAGCACAGGCTACAATTCTTGATATTGGCCAATTCATTGGCATACTCAATCCCTCTGATTGTGCAAATCATCATGCACAACTATAGTCACAACTGATAGCAATCTGATCCTCTAACACCTGTCCTTGCTGAACTAAACATGCACTAACATGCAACTGAGTTAACTGATGTATTCTATAGTTGCATTATGAGTTAATAACTTGTGAATTAATTAATAACTAATTCACCCAACTCATCTCTAGTCTATTTGCCAGTTAGACTAAATACAACTAGTTTAACAAGGCTAAACTAAACACAACTCCATCAACTGCACCTATAGTCCACTAAACTCAACTCACTTGAGTTCTAACTGAAATCCTGCATGCAAATATTAGTCATCCCATAGGTAACCACATATTTTCCTCTGGGATCTGCATGTACCACATCCGTAGCTCATCTTGAAGTGCTCCAAGAGAATAAGATCAAGTTTATAGTCCAAATATTATTATGAGACAATAATATTTGACTTTTCTATTTTTGACAGCCAGTCTAAAAATAGACTTTGATCACTCACACTGTGATCACTCACACTGTGGTCACCCACACTGTGATCACTCATACTATGATCACCCACACTGTGATCATCCACACTGTGATAAAAAAAATCACTCACACTATGTTGGACGTGAGCACAGGCTACAATTCTTGATATTGGCCAATTCATTGGCATACTCAATCCCTCTGATTGTGCAAATCATCATGCACAACTATAGTCACAACTGATAGCAATCTGATCCTCTAACACCTGTCCTTGCTGAACTAAACATGCACTAACATGCAACTGAGTTAACTGATGTATTCTATAGTTGCATTATGAGTTAATAACTTGTGAATTAATTAATAACTAATTCACCCAACTCATCTCTAGTCTATTTGCCAGTTAGACTAAATACAACTAGTTTAACAAGGCTAAACTGAACACAACTCCATCAACTGCACCTCCAGTCCACTAAACTCAACTCACTTGAGTTCTAACTGAAGTCCTGCATGCAAATATTAGTCATCCCATAGGTAACCACGTATTTCCCTCTGGGATCTGCATGTACCACATCCATAGCTCATCCTGAAGTGCTCCAAGAGAATAAGATCAAGTTTATAGTCCAAATATTATTATGAGACAATAATATTTGACTTTTCTATTTTTGACAGCCAGTCTAAAAATAGACTTTGATCACTCACACTGTGATCATCCACACTGTGATCACTCATACTGTGATCACCCACACTGTGATCATCCACACTGTGATCATCCACACTGTGATCATCCACACTGTGATCAAAAATAGAACTTGCGCCATAATTTGCGTGCGGGCCCACTTAGTGAAGGCGACTCTTTTCACTAAGCTCCATCATCTTGTTGCGTTCTCAACAAGCATTTCTTGTTGCACACTTTTGAACAAAGACACCAATGAGTCATGTAATCTAGGCCCAAAGCGAAACTAAGTGGAATCCAAGTGAAAAAAGGGGGTAAGTCACTCAAATAATGCAATAAAATGCTTAACAACCACTAAACGAGTGCAAGGGAGTAATCAGAAAGTCGACTGGACTGACAGAAGACCAAAAACTCCTAAGGAAGGCTCGACACATAAAGCCACTAGATGCCCTAGGGCTAAAACATGAAATCGATAGAAAATGGCAAACACCCAAAGGGTAAAGGTTGAAACCAGTCAAACAAGACTCCAACACACAAGCAGTCGAAAAAAGTATCCAAAAACAAAGACCAAGCTCAGAAGGCTTAGAACAAGAAAACTTTAAAAGTTCCCAGGCCTGGCATGACTATCAGGCTGCAACTAGCGCCTTTTAAGGATTGGCATGGGTTTTATATTAGCAACTAGCGCCAATTGGTGCGACTGTTACACTAAAAAAGCGCGCCAGTCGAGTTTGCTATGCAAAAATAAAAAAGAAGCAATCCAAGACTAGGCCAACGATAACTAGGTAAACCAAGAAGCAAGAAACAACAAAAGGACTCAACCCAGAAGGCTGACCAAGCAGGTAAAAATCAAGAAAAAACCAAAAAGACAAGACAAGCTCCCCAGCGGAGTTGCCAAATTGTTGTGGAGGTAAATCCCCTTTGCAGACAGAGGCAATCCCTACTAGCTCAGACCGGTCTAGAAACAATCATACAACGCTACAACGCAAGTTCCTAATTGCAAATTAATAGACCAGTGATGAAGGCCTACCTGGATTCCAATGCTAGTGCTTGTAGAAGAGGTGGTGCTCCCGTTCCTTTGCTCCGGCAGATCACAATCCCCACGATCTCCACGAATGGACACCTGCACATACAAGAAATGATGCAAACACAAACATAAAATCCAGCATATGCAACTATATATCAGTCAGAAAGGATATAACTCATCATCATCACAAATAACAATAAGAGTGGAACCATAACCAATAGTCGTTCATTAACAATTCATCAAAGAAGAATACAACCAAAGTTCTAACGCTAGATTCTCCTTTGCCTGGGTAGTTAGCAGCACATGTGGTGAGCTCCAGTATTGTAGTAATAATGCTACAACTCCTGGGGCTTCCTGTCTCTCATTTTATCAACCCGGTAGTTCGTACAAACTTGGAAGCGACGGTGCTGTATGCACAAGTACTAGCTCTTGTCGCAGCTGTCACTTGGTCAGCTGGCACACGTCCGCTAGGGCTCAAGCCAACTTCTATATGCTCTCAGAAGAAGCTTGCTAAATGATGGACGAAAGCTATCTCAAAGAAAACTAATCTACTTGGCAAAAATGAACTGAAAGCAAATCAAAGCATGGAAACCCTAGGAAACCCTAATCTGACTAGTTTAACCTCTATGATGCAAAAATGTAACTGAAACTTCTACCAATGATGCCATTACTTCTGGTAAGTGGAAATGCATGAATCTAAGCTACTTGCATCTCAAAAGACATGTTTTTGTATTTCTTCTTTAAGTGGATGGAGTGATGTGATTTTATTCTTATTAGGGTTTGGTTGTGCAGAGGTGGTGCAGAAGGAAGGAAAGTGTGGGAAAGGTTGGGGAGGCTAGGAGAGGTCCCCAGGGATCCTTAGCATCCGTCCACAGAGGTTCCTCACGTTCAGATGCTCAGCAACAGAGTGTGTGGGCTCCTACAGGATGTCTGCAGGGGATCCTACAAGAAACTCAGAGATTTCTACAGGAAGTCTATGAAGTTCTACAGGATGTCCTACCGTGGGTGTTTTGGGTGATGGTGAAGTGATGGAATGGTATGGAGGGGTATGTAGGATGGAGATGAAGCTGATGATGGCTCAGGAGTCGAGAAATAGGATGGAGAACAAGTGCATGAAGTTGGTTGATGGATGGAAGGCTATAACAACGAAAGGTCTAGAGAATGAAGTTACGTGAGGAGTGGAAGAGTTTGGGAGATAACCGAGCGGAGCAGAGGTCAAGGATGTGGCTTTATGTGTGATCAAGACGAAGAAGAAGGTAATGGAATGATGAAGAGCAGTGTAAATAAAACAAATGGCTTATGACTGTCACCAAGACGAAAATTCATTAACCTATGCTACCTGTGCTATGAACTCAATGAACAGCAATATAAATCGTGAAGAGAAATGTGCATGAAGTTGTGATGAAGGTGTATGGTGCAAGAGTGGAGTGCATGGAAGGATCTATCACGGCATTGACTGTGTTGCAGCGTGTATAAAGGTAAAAGACTGCGTTTTTTTGGTGGTTGGTGTAGACTGCACTCCAATCTCCAAACAGAGATGGCAGTGGAGGCTCTCTCAACCTTTTTCCTTGGAGCTCCAATGTATTATCAACCTGCTAGTCTAACTAAACAACTGAAAGCAATTTAACCATAAGCTAAACTCACTCAATCTCATAAAAACTAACTCAGCAGACTGTAATTTCGAATTGCATGTTAAAGCAAGGAAATAAAGTGCTGGAACAAAAAAGCAATTAACATTACAAAACAGAGGAGATCTATTGCTCTCAGGTTGGGCCCTAACCTGAGAGCTATAGCTCCCTTAAAATCTCAGAACTAGATCCAAATCTGCTTGCCTTTATTCATATCAAAAATCTAATGTCATGCCAAAACTGGCTTACACAAAAACAAACACCGAGCTTGCAACTCGTGCACAACAATTACAAATGTAATCCCAAGGTTCAAAAAGCTCCTAACATAGGCTACGGCCTGCATATTTATACACAATGATGATCAGGCTGGCTTCCTTCATTCGTGGGGCTTGGCTGTCCAACTGAAGTCAAACTGCTGTAAAACTGCTGATCCTGTAGAACGTGTTGGTTGCCTTTGAGCTCGGTGGGGAGAGCTGTTGGAGCTCGGAGTTGAGGTGATAATTAAGAGGGAAGTCATTTAAGGCCGTAGACAACCTCCCTATAAACCTGCAATGTCCTCCTTGCTGTCTCCTTGTCTCCATTTACGTGGTCTTTTGCTCTCTTTAATGCCAAAAACCTGAAATCACCATGTATTAGCCACACAAATATAATGCCTTCCCTTCTTCCTACAAACACACGAATATACTAAGAAATGAATGCATAAGCGGTAAAAGATGAATGGTTGAGCAAGTAAAATAGGCCAAAATGAGCCCAAATTGTACCAAAAATTGGGGCTCATCATCACCCCCCAGCTAAACCATTTGCTCATCCTTGAGCAACCCTGCTCCTGCTCCTTGTCCTTGGCCGAGGACTAGGGACCGGAACATGCTCTTCCTTTCCTGCTTTTGATGGCCCTGCCTTTTCTGCCCCTGGTGGTGACGAGGGTGGAACTTCTTCCCTCTTTCTCGTTTCTTTGAGCCGGGCTTCAGAAGGCGATTGGGTTATCTTTCGTGTCCAGGAGGTGACTTTCGGGCTTCCCTTCTCAGGGGTGGCCGGTGTTTTAGAGGGAGATTTCTCACTGGGTGGAGTAGGGACACTCCCTAAGGTGGTTTGGCTACTGGGTGGGGGCTGTGACATTTCCATTCTCATTCTCTGACTTCTCCTGGCTTCGAAAGGTAGAGGGATCTCCCTTTCTCTCTTCTCCTTCGGCTTTGCAGGTGTGCTGAGGGCGGCCAGCGCAGCTTCTGCCTCCTTTTCGAGAATGCCAGCCTTCCCTTCCTTGCTTTTTACTTTCCCAGTGCTCCTTGTGGAAGGCCCCTTCCTTTCAGATTTCGGGCTTCCTGTGGAAGACCCTGCTTTATCCACTTTCAGCCCTCCTGTAGAAGACCCTTTCTTTACTAATTTTGGGCTTCCTGTAGAAGACCCGGTCTTGACCAATGTCGGGCTTCGTGTGGAAGACCCTTTCTCTGTTTTTGGGCTTCCTGTAGAAGCCTGCTTCTGTTTTCCTGTAGGGACTGCTTTCGGGCTTCCTGTAGAAGCCTGTTTCTGCGTTCCTGTAGACGCGGATGTCACCACCTTTTCTTGCTTAGCTGCATGGATTTTGCTTCTTTCTTTGGCTGCAGGTGCTGATGAGGTACTTGGGCTGATGCGGACCACCTCAGCTTTGTCCGTCCTGCTCCTCAACCTCTTTTCTCTTGCTGACAGGATGGGTGTGCCCTTTTTTGCGTTGTCATCCTTTTCCTCATGCTTCTCCTTGTGTTCTTTCTTCTGTACTGGAGTCGGGATCTTTTGGCCTTTCCCTCTCTTATCCTCGGCTACTGCCTCTTCTTCCTCACTGCTAGAGGAACCCATTCCTTCAATCAACATCTTTATGTTTCCCTCTCTTGTCAGATTCCTGAATGATTCCCATGAGAGGGGAACCTTATATGAGTGGAGCGCATCCTCCACAAGAAGCTTGATTAACCCATGGTGGGCTACCTGATCCGGTATGCCGTCCTTGAGCTTTGTAGCGCACTCAATCAAGGATTGTAACAGAAAATAAGGAATGCTCAGTCTCTGCTCTACAGGAAGATCAATCCGGTGTCTTAATTCATTGAGCATCCGAAAGTGATATGCATACACGATGCTATACCGACCTTCACAGGTTATATACTTCATGATTTGCAAGCTGACTTCGTTCCATGGTGGCAACAAGCTTGTCCTTCTCACCCCATTTTTGTCCTCCGTGAATTCTTCCTCAGGTGGGAAGAACTCTTTCTTGGCCTGCTGGCTCAGCTTTCGTTCCTCTTTATCCCACGGCAGACCCAGTGGAAGTTCAGTGATTCTACTGATAGATTGCGGGGTGAGCTTGAGGCTTAGGCCTCTGAAATTCACTGTGGCCAGCGTCTTGGATTTCGGCCTCAGGGCCTGCAAGAATTCCTCGGCCACTTCATCATCGTAACCCTGCAGCTTATCACAAAATGATATCCATTGTGCTCGGGTGAAGAGCTCCACCACTTCCTGATTTCCCCTTAGTTTGTCTGAATCAGTGGGTTCTCGTCGAATAAACCCACCCGGCATGATGGCACAGTTTCCTTAACCGGAGGTGGTGATCCTGGAAGAGAGTTTAGTTTCTGAGACGAAGTGCAGAGTAATGCACATAACCCACAAAATTTTATGACTGAGGAGCTCAACACAGTCTAATTACTCAACATCCTGTAGAATGACAGTATAGGCACAACAGACAGCAATTTCACCACTTTCCTATGACCAGACGGTGAATGACAATTCTACCACCTTTAATAACCAGTTGCATGAAAAGTCCAGGGTTACCTCTTTAATTGGCCACCTTTTTACGTGAGGCACCCGCTTTCCTGTAGAAAACTGTGTTCCTGTAGGATGACAGCGTTCCTGTAGAATGCAGAGTTCCTATAGAATACAGTGCGCGATTTTCGGGAGAGTCTGCAGTCGGTCTGCGCCTTGGGTGTGCTTTTCAACCGCTCTGATAGCCAAAGACTCGGCGTCACACTGTAGAAGGATCAGGATCGCCGCTCGAGTTCAAACTGGCGGTTGATACATGCATGAATGCAATCTAGCCGATTAGATTTTGAATTCGGCGGAACTCGTGGCGCGGGGGTGAGCTATCCCCGCCGGACCGTTGGGTGACATCGTCCCCATCATTCAGCTGTGCGTTCACTTGCTGCCGCATCAATTCCCGCGGATCTGCCGCCGCCTTTTTCTGTTAGTCGTTCTTTCCCAGACGGGATTTCTCACGTGCATGCTGCCTTTACTTTTTGTCCTGGCCGCCACTCTCACATCCAACTAGATCATTCACTGACTGACGTGGCCGGCCAAATGGCCACACCGTCGCTCAACCCATTCACCTTTACGCTTAGCAATCAATCAAAGTAACATTCATGCAGTCTGATGGAAGGAAGGGTTGAGACACTTACCTGCGTGGCTGCACACGATGTTTCGGCTCTTTGGGATGCTGATGAGTCGATTTACCTGCTGCTGGCGAACTTACACAGTCCCGGAGGTCTATGTTCACGAGCTGCCGATGATGGATGGCATGCTTTGGTTGCATGCGCCCACGTTTCGCTCCATGTGGCCTGCGCGGTGAATGGTATCCACTTTAGCAGGCTGAACTGTTACGGGACTCCCTCGGGATGTCCTGGAACCGTTCTTCCTCCTGGGGTGCATGCTGCACGACGATGGATGGCCTCACGATCACGCTCCTGGTGCTTCTAGACGACTATGATGAATAAGAGGTGAGATCTCTAGCGTTTGCTTCATTTACAGTTTACTTTTCTTGAGAACTCATCGATCTGCTTTGCTGATGCAGGGATTTTGTTGCATGTCGACGAGGATGGTGGCACAATATTACAGCTACGTGCATGGTTGACAATGATGGTGTGCATGCGTCCAAACCCGTCCTTAGCCGCCAGATCCCTTCATGAAATGCATTCTGGGCCGTTCTGAGCTTCTACAGGAAGTTTCCTGTAGAAATACAGAGCTTCCTGTAGAAAGTTTGCACCTTCCTGTAGAAAATCCGCATCTTCCTGTAGAAAATCTGCGTCTTCCTGTAGAAAATCTGCGTCTTCCTGTAGAAGACTCAAGCTGTAATGAAAGTGCACATACCTTGGAGAAAATGAGCATTCTTGGAGGAGGTGCTGGTGAGGTGTCCTGGCTGCATGAT
Source organism: Pinus tabuliformis (assembly GCA_031772625.1). Taxonomy (NCBI): domain Eukaryota; kingdom Viridiplantae; phylum Streptophyta; class Pinopsida; order Pinales; family Pinaceae; genus Pinus; species Pinus tabuliformis. The sequence continues at coordinate 169,311,694 of CM062808.1, forward strand.
AAGGACCCTTGACTTTGAGTTGAGAGGCTTCCTCTCCTCCATAGAACACCTGCAATCTGCATGCAACTTTCACATAATAAACTTGCTGATCTTGTTTTTTCCTTTTTTTCTTCCTTTTTTTTGAAAGATAGCAGGGGCACCTCATTGAGGTTTTCACCCTTGCCACCTGCCTTAAGCGCCTCAAAGAGGTTTTCACTCAAGGATCTTTATCTCTTTTTTTTTTTTTTTGAAAGACAATAGGGGCGCCTCAGTGAGGTTTTCACCCCTACCACCTGCCCTGGGCGCCTCAGAAAGGTTTTCACCCAAGGATCTTTATTATTTATTTATTTATTTATTTTTTTAGATTCTTCAGGGTATGCCCAAAGCAGAGGCAGAACCCTTCTCTATGACCAATACTGCCTTCTCCATAGTTTTGATGAACTCTTGTCTTGAGGGAGGCTTCCTGTAGATCTTCAATCGATGCCCATTGACAAGCATGGGGATGGCTTCCTCATCAATGGTTCGAATAAGCACAGAACCATTGTCATGACATTTCTCCACTGAATATGGCCCCAGCCATCTAGTTCTCAGCTTCCCTTTGAAATATTTGTATCTGGAGTCATACAACAAAGCCCAATCTCCCGGCTGAAATTGCTTGTCATGGAGATGTTGGTCATGCCACACCTTTCTCTGAAGTTGAATCACTTCTGAGTGAAGGAGGGCCTGCATGCGGTGCTCATCCAGCCCATTCAGCTGCAATAGCCTTTCTTGTTGTGCATGGCTGAGATCTAGATCCAGCTGAGCTGCCATCCTCAAAGTGTTGTATTCGAACTCAATGGACAGCAAAGCTTTCTTCCCATAGACCAGCTCATAAGGTGTGAAGCCGGTGGTGGTCTTCCAAGTGGTGTTGTAAGCCCATGTGGCTTCAACCAGGCGATCTGTCCAGTCCTTTCTGCTGCTGCTCACCACCTTGGTCAGGATCCCTTCTAATGCTCTATTGGTGACTTCCACCTGCCCATTTGCTTGAGGATGATAGGGGGTGGAAGTCCTATGCTTGATCTTGTGATGAGCTAGTAGATCTTCAACCAGGTTGGAGGTGAACTGGCTCCCTTGATCGGTGACCAGCTCTCTTGGATAGCCAAACTTATAGAAGATGTTTTCTCTCAAGAACTCGGCCACCTTTTCTTCTGTTGCTGCTTTGATTGCTTTGGTCTCTGCCCACTTTGTCAGGTAGTCGGTGCACACAATGATGTAAGACCTTTGCCTCGAAGGAGGGTTGATTGGGCCCACAAAGTCCATACCCCACTTCTCAAATGGCTCAAGAGTCACTTGAGGTTGGAGAGGCATCTCATCCCTTTGGGTCGGTTTCCCCATTCTTTGGCATTGGTCACATTGGTTGACGTATCTTCTGACATCTTGATGAAGTGTGGGCCAATAGTAGCCTGCTTGCAGGATTTTGAAGGCAGTTCTATTTGCTGCAAAATGTCCTCCACAAGGCCCATCATGACAGGTGAGGAGGATGTCAAAGACTTCCTCCTCCCTTACACAACGCCTTAAGATCTGATCGGGGCCAAGCTCGAACAGATTGCCCCCGATCCAGGTAAACGAGGCACTTTTTCTGATGATTCTGCTCTTCTCTCTCGAAGAGAGGTGCGGAGGGAACTGTGCTGAAACAAGGTAGTTTGCTATATCAGCAAACCATGGAGAGAGTACTGAGATAGCAAACAGATGTTCATCGGGCATCTGGTCATCCACTGTTCCATCCTCGCCTGCAGACAAATCCAATCTCGATAAAAAGTCAGCAACAACATTTTCTCTACCTGGTTTGTCAACAATGGTTAAGTCAAACTGCTGCAATAAAAGTAACCATCTAATAATACGAGCATTCACATCTGGTTTATTCATTAAATATCTGATTGCAGCATGGTCAGTATGTACAAATGTTTGATAGCCAGTGATATAATGTCGGAACTTGTTCAGTGCATGGACCACATCTAAGAATTCTTTCTCGGTTACAGTGTAATTCAGCTCAGCTTTGGACAAGTTTTTGCTAACAAAGTAAATGGCATATGGAAGTTTTTGCTCAACTTGTCCTAAGGCTGCACCTATGGCTTTGTTCGAGGCATCAGTGTGGATGTGGAAAGGTAGGGCCCAGTTTGGACCTCTCAGGATTGGGGCTGACACTAACTTGTCTTTTAATTCATTCAAACTCTTCTGACAATCATCAGTCCATTTAAACTCCACATCTTTTGCCAATAGGCCAAACAATGGCGAGGCTAGCTTGCTGAAGTCCTTAATGAATCTCCGGTAATATCCTGCTAATCCCAAGAAACTCATAACATCCCTTACCTTTTGTGTAGGTGGAACCTTCTTGATTAGAGCAATTTTGTTAGGATCCACTTGTAACCCTTGGCGAGAGATGGTATGGCCTAGCACGGTCCCTTCGGTCATTAGGAATTCACATTTTTCAGGACTAAGGGACAAGTTCATCTCGATGCACTTGGTTAGGACTTTTCCCAAATTGGGCAATGCTTCCTGGAAGTTGGCCCCGTAAGGAGTAAAGTCATCCATATAGATTTCTACTGCATCATGGACCAGCTCCGAGAAGATGCTTAAGACAGCTCTCTGGAAAGTAGCAGGAGCATTGCATAGCCCAAAGGGAAGGACACGGTAGGCAAAGGTACCCCAAGGACAAGTGAAGGTGGTCTTATCTTAGTCTTCCGGGCTGATTTGAATCTGGTTGTACCCGCTAAACCCATCCAGGAAAGAGAAGAACTTCTTTCCTGCCAGTCCATCCAACACTTGATCTATGAACGGTAGAGGGAAATGGTCTTTCTTGGTAGCTTTGTTCAGCTCTCGGTAGTCCACACAGATTCTCCATTTCCCATTTTTCTTGGGAACCAAGACCAGAGGGGACACCCATTCACTATCTGAGATGGGGTAGATGAATCCGGCATCCAACAGTTTCTGCAATTCTTCCTTGACAATGTCCTTAAGGGCTGGATTCATTCTCATCTGGGGTTGCCTAACCAGTTTACAATCCTCTTTGATGTATATATGATGGGTACAGACCGAGGGATGGACTCCTTTCATCTCCTTATAGCTCCAAGCAAAAGCATCTAGGTGGCTGGCCAACAGGTTACACAACTCCTTTTCCTGGGAAGGAGATAGGTAGGAGCTGATCTTTAATGCTCTCTCGGGGCCGAACTCCACATTCTTGACTCTAGGAGTGACAGGGTTGGTTGTACAAAGATCCACCACGGAGCTAGCTTGTATATCCTCCACCAACTTCTCTAAGGATAGTGCACTGGAAGGTGGATTCTGGATCAGAGTCTCAATCAAGTCATCCTCGGTTGGAGGGTCTCTTCTAGTGGTATCTAGGGTGCACAGAGGTGCTAAGTACACCTCGTCTTCCTCTCCTTCCTCTAACCAAAGTGGTAAGTCATGCTCTAAGGAGGGTTGGGCAGGAGGGTATAGGACTAGCTGCTTGGACATGGGACCATTTTTGATGGTCATGTTTCTCGCACGACAACTTATGTAAGCATCGGCAGTAGCTAACCAAGGCCTTCCCAAAATGAGAGGATATCCTGTAAGCTTTGCCTTTGGTTGCAGAACCAGGAAGCCTGCAGGGTATTCCCAAGAGTCAATAGAGACCAAGACATCCTCCACAATCCCTTCGGGAGTCACGATGGAGCGATCTGCTAGCTGCAGTACTGTCGAGGTCTTCCTTAAGGAATCCTGAAGATTGAGTTTGAGCATGGTATCCCTGGTCATCACATTAATGGCGGCCCCCAGATCAATCAAGGTGTGAGGTATGATGGTGCCATTGATGTGGACATCTACTACAGGACTTCCGGGATCTAGATACTTTGGGCAGATGATTTGCCCTAACATAAGGTCAGACAGTTGTCCTATGACATTGATGGTTGAGGCATCTTTCTTTCGCCTGCCTGGGTGTTTGAAGCACTTTTCCTTAACCAGTTTGTTGTATATGGGCACATCCTTGATGGCTTGGAGAAGTGGTATTTTCACACACAACTGCTGGAGTTCTCCCAGAAGCTCATCCTCCTCTGGGTTGGGTTGTGTGGTGGCTGTTAGTCTCTCAGGAAAGGGTGGAATAGCCTTTGGTTCACTTTCCTGTTTATCTTCCTCATCCTCTGGGGGAGGAGGTTGGCGATCTGGAAGGGTCTTTCCAGATCGAAGGTTGATCTCCTGGATCTCCACAGCATAGGTAGGACATGATGTTTCCCCAGTGTATACCTGCTGAGCCTGTCTATTGTTGGGGTTCGGGTTCAGTTGAGCAGGCATTTGAGGTTGCCTTGGAGGAGCAGGAGGTAAAGGCTGAGGTTGAACTGGTGGTGGAGGCAAAATGGCAGGAGGAGTGTTGTATTGGGGCCTCCACCCCGACTGAGGTGCACTCCACTGAGGCTGTGACTGGGCATGTGAATGATATGAATGAGAAGTAGGTTGAGTAGGGTACTGAGGTGGATAAGACCATGGAGGAGGCATGGACCAGGAAGGATGGGCAGGGGGACCCCAAGAAGGCATGGGAGTCGATTGGTTGGGGTTGTAATAAGCTGGAGGTGCCCCTTGCATGCCCTGCTGATAAGGTCTAGATCCTTGTGGCCTCCTTTGGTTGATGAAGTAGAGAGGTTCAGTGGGGGCTTCTGTCCCTTGGTACATGGCTTTAAACCCAGGTAAGGTTGGACATTGATTTGTCAGATGGTCCTCCTCACAATCGAAACACACTTCAACCGAATGCAATGGGCATTCATTCTTAGGGTGTCTTCTGGTGCACCTAGGGCAGAAGACAGCCAAGGCTCTCTCAGCTTCTGCTTTCTTCTGCTGGATCCTGAATGTGTCCAGCTGCATGGCAATGGTCTGTCTCACCTCACTCTTAAGATCTTCTAATTGGTTTGTAAACTCATGTTTGGAGAAAGGGACACCAGTGGAGAGGAGATTTCCTCTACCTCGTTTCCTAGCTGCCTTGGAGTGATTTCTAAGCACAGTCTTGATGTCCTCATAAGGCAGTTGGTAAATGTCCCCCCCAGCTAACATGTGAAGGGTATCTAAGAGATCTTCAGGGACTCCTCGGAGTAGGACCAACTTGAGGGATTCAGGGTCAAGTGTGCACCTGGCCCGCTTATAGCTAAGTTGGAACCTCTCCTCATAATCCTCTAAGGACTCATCATTTCCCATGGTCATCCGAAAGATTTCTCCCTTGGTTTCCTTGGACCTACAGTAATCCCTGTACTTGGTATTGAAGGCATGCTGCATCTGAGCCCAAGTAGTGATACTATTCCTAGGTAACCCCATGAACCAGCGTAATGCTGCATCCTTAAGAGTTGAAGGGAAGAGTTTCAGCTTTTGCTCATCTTTAGTATAGTCATAGGTTCTACAAAGGACAGCAAACTCAAACAAGAAGGTATCAGGATCCTTAGTGGTCAGTCCATGGAAGTGAGGCAAGGCGGAGGGGCTAATGTTCTTCATTTTCATCTCTCCATTGGTCTCTCGGATGGGGAAGGCACCTTCTATTCTCTCATCTTCTCTTCTATTGTCAGCCATAGCTTCAGATGGAGTGGTCTCTAACTCTTCTTCTTCTATAGGATCTTTGTATATCTCAGGATGTTCGCCTATAGGTTCCTCTGGGTCACTGTCACCAAAGAAGAGAGAAGGGTGACTCAGTGATGTGGTGGGGGTGTTGGGTAGGAATTTGCCTGATTTATCTCGGTTCCTACGAGGCATGAATTGGAAAAGACTTTTCTTTTTTGATTGCTTTTGCTTTTTTTCTTTGGTACCTGCAAAACTAAAATAGAGTGATCTACAACTAACTGTCTTACTGAAACGAAAATGCGGAATTGAAATGAAAGCAGGAAAGAACTAGTCTACTTTTCTCAAATGAAATTGCAGAATTGAAAGACTAATCTATGAAAGCAGGAAATGCTAAACTATGAAAGCAGGAAATGCTAAGCTATGAAAGCAGGAAATGCTAAGCTATGAAAGTAGGAAATGCTAAGCTACTTTTGCAGAATGGAAATGAAATAAACTACTTAGCAGAAGGCAAGAGTAAGAAAGTAGAAGAAAAGCAACAATTACTAATACTCTGACGCTTCCCCGGCAATGGCGCCAAAAATATGGTGAGCTCCAGTATTGTAGCAATAATGCTACAACTCCTGGGGCTTCCTGTCTCTCATTTTATCAACCCGGTAGTTCGTACAAACTTGGAAGCGACGGTGCTGTATGCACAAGTACTAGCTCTTGTCGCAGCTGTCACTTGGTCAGCTGGCACAAGTCCGCTAGGGCTCAAGCCAACTTCTATATGCTCTCAGAAGAAGCTTGCTAAATGATGGATGAAAGCTATCTCAAAGAAAACTAATCTACTTGGCAAAAATGAACTGAAAGCAAATCAAAGCATGGAAACCCTAGGAAACCCTAATCTGACTAGTTTAACCTCTATGATGCAAAAATGTAACTGAAACTTCTACCAATGATGCCATTACTTCTGGTAAGTGGAAATGCATGAATCTAAGCTACTTGCATCTGAAAAGACATGTTTTTGTATTTCTTCTTTAAGTGGATGGAGTGATGTGATTTTATTCTTATTAGGGTTTGGTTGTGCAGAGGTGGTGCAGAAGGAAGGAAAGCGTGGGAAAGGTTGGGGAGGCTAGGAGAGGTCCCCAGGGATCCTTAACATCCGTCCACAGAGGTTCCTCACGTTCAGATGCTCAGCAACCGAGTGTGTGGGCTCCTACAGGATGTCTGCAGGGGATCCTACAGGAAACTCAGAGATTTCTACAGGAAGTCTATGAAGTTCTACAGGATGTCCTACCGTGGGTGTTTTGGGTGATGGTGAAGTGATGGAATGGTATGGAGGGGTATGTAGGATGGAGATGAAGCTGATGATGGCTCAGGAGTCGAGAAATAGGATGGAGAACGAGTGCATGAAGTTGGTTGATGGATGGAAGGCTATAACAATGAAAGGTCTAGAGAATGAAGTTACGTGAGGAGTGGAAGAGTTTGGGAGATAACCGAGCGGAGCAGAGGTCAAGGATGTGGCTTTATGCGTGATCAAGACGAAGAAGAAGGTAATGGAATGATGAAGAGCAGTGTAAATAAAACAAATGGCTTATGACTGTCACCAAGACGAAAATTCATTAACCTATGCTACCTGTGCTATGAACTCAATGAACAGCAATATAAATCGTGAAGAGAAATGTGCATGAAGCTATGATGAAGGTGTATGGTGCAAGAGTGGAGTGCATGGAAGGATCTATCATGACATTGACTGTGTTGCAGCGTGTATAAAGGTAAAATACTGCGTTTTTTTGGTGGTTGGTGTAGACTGCACTCCAATCTCCAAACAGAGATGGCAGTGGAGGCTCTCTCAACCTTTTTCCTTGGAGCTCCAATGTATTATCAACCTGCTAGTCTAACTAAACAACTAAAAGCAATTTAACCATAAGCTAAACTCACTCAATCTCATAAAAACTAACTCAGCAGACTGTAATTTCGAATTGCATGTTAAAGCAAGGAAATAAAGTGCTGGAACAAAAAAGCAATTAACATTACAAAATAGAGGAGATCTATTGCTCTCAGGTTGGGCCCTAACCTGAGAGCTATAGCTCCCTTAAAAGCTCAGAACTAGATCCAAATCTGCTTGCCTTTATTCATATCAAAAATCTAATGTCATGCCAAAACTGGCTTACACAAAAACAAACACCGAGCTTGCAACTCGTGCACAGCAATTACAAATGTAATCCCAAGGTTCAAAAAGCTCCTAAAATAGGCTACGGCCTGCATATTTATACACAATGATGATCAGGCTGGCTTCCTTCATTCGTGGGGCTTGGCTGTCCAACTGAAGTCAAACTGCTGTAAAACTGCTGATCCTGTAGAACGTGTTGGCTGCCTTTGAGCTCGGTGGGGAGAGCTGTTGGAGCTCGGAGTTGAGGTGATAATTACGAGGGAAGTCATTTAAGGCTGTAGACAACCTCCCTATAAACCTGCAATGTCCTCCTTGCTGTCTCCTTGTCTCCATTTACGTGGTCTTTTGCTCTCTTTAATGCCAAAAACCTGAAATCACCATGTATTAGCCACACAAATATAATGCCTGCCCTTCTTCCTACAAACACACGAATATACTAAGAAATGAATGCATAAGCAGTAAAAGATGAATGGTTGAGCAAGTAAAATAGGCCAAAATGAGCCCAAATTGTACCAAAAATTGGGGCTCATCAACATGTCTTGCAAAGCTTGTTGGGAATAGGGACAAGCCTCTCTCTCTTTGGTTATTGGACAAGAATCTCCTTGCTTGGATTTGGCCTTGTGAGAATTAAGAAGGCTCTTGCAGCATGAAGCTCTTGGAAACTTGACAATTCTCAATCTCTGGAACTATGGAACTAGCAAAACTTTTCAAAAACTAGCTTGCAAAGGAAATGGGCAAGCTTTTATGGAGGAAGGGAGTTGGGATCACTATAATCATGGGATTGGCCATATCATCAAGGAAGCTTCCATGAGAGGTGGCAAACCACTTCCTCTCTATGGAAATCCGTAGCCAACCAACCCAACTCAAGATAGATCCAGTCTAGGAATTTGTTAGGATGAAACTTTCTTTGTTTGTTTGTTAAAAAACACCACTAATTACGGTTGGCGCGGGTGCAACTCTGTGACAGAGCGCCAACTGGTGCGCCCTCTTTGGAGGATTTCCCCCATTGGTGTGAGGGCTGCACTATGGAACCTCGCCAATGGAAAAAGGGCTATTTTTATGGTTTTTTAGCAGGAGATGTCTTCAAGGCAAACAAAGCTCATGTTCAGGGGAATGCAATGCAAGTGTTTGTAGGCCATGTCACTTCTCATAGGTCCTGGAATGAGTCCTCCAAGATGCAAGAGAGGGGTACCAGGGACAGTGACAAATTGCTGTGTAACACTTCCTCTAATTCTATAATGTGCTCGAAACCCCTATCTAGTGGTCTACTAGGAGAGATAGCCTCAAAAACCGTTTGGTGTTTATCCAACAAGGCTTGGATATCCACCAAATAATTTTGGTATTCTTCTAATCCATTTTGTTGTGTCACCATACAATTCTTTGCCTAAGCTATGTCTCCATGGCGAAATATAACCTCCATATTTTTGGTTGTAACCACTTTCAAAGCACCCATGGTAATTCCTCCGAGAAACAGTCTTTGTCCATCTGGTTTGGTTGTAACCACTTTTAAAGCACCCATTATAGTCCTTCCAGTGCCTCCCAATAGTGATGATCCACTACAATTCCAACACCACATTGGTGTCAACCAACTTCACTACATAAAAATAATCTACCAAAATGTAGTTCCCCATCTCTAATTCCATATAAGACACTCTCCTTAAGCATGTCATTCTTCGACCTCCTATTACTTCTACATCAAACCCTTCAAAATAATCTAGATCGAAATGTCTTCTTGTCACCAGGATTGCATCAATGAAGTTATGGGTGGAACCCCCATTAATCAAGACCCTGGCTTGTTGCCCCTTTATGACTCCCCTTAATTCGAAGGTGGTGTATCTAGGAACACATGAGATTTTTGCATAGAATTTCCATACAATTTCTTAGTTGGTAGTTATTCATCATTATTGTTGTTGATATGCTCATCTTCTTTATCTACTACTTTTTCTTCCTCCTCATCGTTATCCAACATCACTTCTATATAGTGAACCTTCCCTTTTCCCATGCATCTGTGCCTTATAACCTAGGTTTTCTTACAGCTAAAACAAATTGTTTTCCTCCTTAACTCATCCCTATATTCTTACATCTAATGTTTCCCTTTCCATGGCTTCTTGTCCTTATTCTTGGGTGGGGGAATGAGCCTAGTTTCCTTCTTAGGCACACCATATTTCATATCTCTAGTTTTGGAAATGGCATCTTGAAGCATGTTAGGCTTCAAATCCTTCACCCAACCATGCAATGGATTGCTTAACCCTTCCAGGAATAACATTACCAACTTATCATTGGATATGTCTATCAACATCATTGCTAGTCTTTGAAACTCCATGATGTAGCTATCCATGCTCCCTGACTGCTTAAGTTGTGCCAACTCTCTGAAATGTGGCTCTAGATTCTTCTTATACAACCCATGGATTAATCTATTTGTAAAATCCGAATAGGAGTTGATTTTGGCATGCACTATTGTGGTCAACCTATGATACCACCATTTGTGTTCTTCGCCCTCTGGATGTAATGTAGAATATTGGATTGCCTCTCATTCCCTCATGAGATTGAGGTGAAAATATGTATCAATTATACACCCAAGCTCTAGTTTTGCCTCTAGATATCCCATTGAAAGTTGGTATATTTATTTTTCTTGCCTTCTTTGGAATATCATTGTTCATCCACCACTTGTTATAATCCCTTGACTTACTTTTTTGTTTAATGGAACAATAATCTTGGAGTGATTTTTGGGCCTAGAAATCTGCTCCCATTTCCTGGTACTCTCTAATGTAATCTAAAAAAAAGCATCTTGCCTCTACTATTTATTTGTTGTCTCCTCCAAGAACTTGGGCATGAGTGGTCTTGATGAAGCTTGATTCACTAGTGGGGGTATTGTAAAGGTGGAGTTATTAGCTTTAGCATGGTGATTGTAATCTCCTCCCAATATTCTATAACTTCTATGTGCTCCTTCTGCTCCATTATTAGATTTATTTCCATGAAGACCGGCCATGGACAAGGAAAATTTATTTAGAGATCGAGCCACCTCATGTTGCCCTCAAATCACCATTTGGGCTACATTTTTTTACCCCTTGGCTATTATTTGGTCCATTTCACATTTTCCTCGATCTAATTCTAAGTACCTCTTGTTTCCCTTTGGCTAAATCATTCAATATGTGCTTGAAACTCTCTGACGATTGACCCCCCATATTTTTTTTCTTCCTCCCATTCCTTCTTTTTGTAATTTATGTACCCCTAATCTTTTGGAACCATTAACTATTAACCGTTTCAGGCCTGTAGAAGAACCATCTTTGACACCACTGTAATATTCCTTTATTATTATTTACTAAAATATCAAGGTTTTTAATTTAGTAATTTATGGCATCAATTTTTATCCCAAAAGCCCATAAAGTTTACAAAAACATCAGAAATGGACGTAACCAACATTTAAATAAAAATGGTGCAAACCCAAAAAATAAAAATGCTACAACTTTGTCACTATTTTATTGAAGAAATTATTTGGATGAATTTTACATAAATTTATGAGATAGAACTTGTCAAATATATTTCAAAAAAATGATTTCCCATAATATTATATCAACTCAACCCTTCCACTAAGAATTTGGCTAGGCAATGCAACCCTCTTCCTTGATGTAATTTGCCCTGGAAAAATGGCTTTTATGTTGTAGCCCTGAAATAAAACAATTAAACCTCTAATTCAACCTCCTTTAACCAACAATTCATCCTCCAATTAACTTAAGAAATTTGGCCCCAATCAGCCTAGTAATTTAGCCTCTAAAAGGGATAATGATTTCCCTCATGGAATGATTAACACAGCCTCTTGGAATATCATGGAAAATAGGAAATTGGGCCCCAACAATTATCAATTTGACCTCCATTATTATTTTCCCTAGAATAGTCAACTCATATAGATAAATTCAACCTTCTCCACTCTAATATTTTGACCCTTTCACTGCTCGATTTGCTTTAGCACTTGGAAGTTCGGCCCTAGAAAATATGCTGAACTCGGGACTAGTACAAAACCATGAACTTGGAATTTCAAAAATCATGGACTCGGTCCCTGAGAATATAATAAATCTATCCCTTGCAAATCAATGAACTCGGCTTGCAAATATGACGTACTTTTCCAAACAAAACCACAAACTCCACCCTTGCTAATCATAAACTCATACCCCACAAATATAATGATCTCGACCCTTGAAGCATTGAAATTGGCCTACATAATGGATTGATAAATCATCCTATTGAATCAATGTTCTTAGCTACGAGGTCAACTTATAACACAATAATTGGGTATGGTGCCTTTGGTCCACCAAAGCCAATGCCACCAAATATGGTGTATATTTCAACATCGATATTGGGAATTGAATGAGCGTTTTACCTCCCTCAGCAAGCTACTTGATCTCCTCCACAATTTCACCAATAATTCTTTGCAGGCCCTCCTCCTATATCCTTCTCCTTTTCAATAATAATTTCCTCCTCCTAAAACCATGCATAATACCATGGGTTACTTTATTTTCCTAAAGTTCCCTTTTACCACCCCTTTTTATTAAATTAGTATTTATTTTATTATGATGACCCCTTTTTTCTTCTTTTGATAGCCCATGGGATCTAGATAGGCTTTGACTCAACCCCCCTTTTCTTCCAAGGATCATAAAGGGACATCATAGTTTCTAGTGTTGTTTTGGGATAAAGAGTAAGGCGTGAAAATGATTGATTAAGCATAAGATATTTGTCTAGATAATGTCTCAAAGCATAGGCTAGTCCTTCCAACTCACCATGGTGGAATACAAGATATAGAAATGTTGGCTTGGTTTGGGTTGACCCAGGTTCGATCTCTACTGCACACCAACAAAACCCTCAATCATTGGCCCTTTCGGTGACGCCCTACAAGCAGATCGTAGTCTCACCCGAAGTGACTATGGGAGGATGCAGAACTAGGTTTCTGCAACCTTGAGGGATTGGGGGATGTGTTATTATTATGCTTTCTAGTTCTTAAAATTCATAAATCACTTCACCACATTATATTAATCACTTAAACATATCATATAAACCATAAATCATTACTGCACTGAAATAAAGTGAAACTGTAATAAACTTCTACACTACAACAAATAATAAAAAAATATACACATGCAGACACCAAATTATCGTGGTTCACCCCAATACAGGGCTACGTCCACAAGAACTATTTCTTATAATAATAAATCTCCATACAATAAACAGTTATTGGCTTGTGCACTAAGCTTCAAGTTGTCTGCGCACTTAGCTACAGACTCATGCCTCTGCGCACTTAGCTATAGAGCCTCACCTTCTCTAAAAGGTACAGATCACAACAATACAACCATAACACTGATCTGGATCATAAATATTCATTCTCTTCTTTATTATTGAACCTTATATATACTATTACATCGAGGGTTATATCATCAAATACCATGTTCCAAATACCATGGACTCCCTTAAACAAGCTACTATGGTCTGAAAACCATTGGTCCTTTACAAAATCATGTGCCTTTTACAAAAATGAGGGGCTTCAACCCACCTTGAAGCCCCTATACTGCACTACATATTTACTACATGGTCCACTTCATGCTCCACTACATTCTCCACTATGCATTCCGCTGCAAAAAATGTGGAGTCTTTGCCAAAATCTTAGGCCAAGTTGGGTTGCGCCCAACAGGCCCCCAACACTCACATGTGACTCGTCCTAAGTCACTCAGTCATTTTGCCTCTAATATTTGCTACGATATTGTTGTAGGAACGATTGAACTATTGTAGAATCTTTGTGGCCTATTTCTCTTTGCTGTGCACTTCCTCCAATAGTTCTTATATCATAGGTTTTGTAGCCTTCTTCACCCTAGCTTTCTCCCTCTGTCGAAGCTCTTGAATATTCGCATCCACTATTTTTTTTACAGTTGGAGAGCCTCATCCTGCCAAGGTTGAGTTCTCTCTGTCAAGACCTGTTATTCCCTGCTTAGTTCCTCTATCATTTTCTAGAGGGAATTTCCCTCATTAATCTTCGTGAGCTTCTGTGAGATTGATAATTTTCTCACAGTTGTTTAAATCTCATCTAATATTGATGCTTCTATTCAATGTCTTCTTGTAGCTTCTACACATTTGGATATTCCTACAGCGAAGTCCAAATTTGTAAAGTTTCATCCAACAACTTCCCACAGTCTAGCATTGTTGTGGAGATACTGAGCATTGCATCCTTCAGGTTGGTCTCCCTCTTATCTCTCACTTCATGCAGCGTGGTTGGCTGCAACTTCATCTGCATCTCATTGATCTTCATCTCGTATGAAAATTATACTTCAGTGATATTTTCCTTATATCATTTTACTGCAACGTCGAGCTTCCTGACCTTGTCCTCCACCAACTCTTCTTCTCGAACATCAAGGTTTGGGACTTCTCGGCATGTGGCTTTGACCACTTCCTTCAGCTTCTGGTGATGTTGCACTGCTTGATCTTTCTCCTGTATCACTTGGTCGAACTTCTGCTGCAGTGAAGCTCCCTCTTTTTCTACCTGAATATTCAACTATGAGGTGTACTATTAGCGCGACTCAATCTCATCTATTATATCCATATGTAGCTTGTTTAATCTCTACAATGGTACTACGATGATGTTCATGTTGACATACCTCCATTCTTTAGCCTACTGCTGAACCTCGATGGAGTCAAACTGCAGGGCTCTGGCAGGTATTGGTGTTATCCACGTTTCAATTATAGGCTCTATTTCTTTTTTCTCCAATCTTCTCCACTACCTTTGATGTCTGGCTAACTGTTTGCGCTAGTATCTTAAGTTTTGTGATGTACTCCTTCACACCTATTAGAAGTGCGTCATAGTGATCTTATAACCTGTTCCACAATTCTATCCCCAATCTAATCTAATTCCCCATTAGTAAGGACTACTGGTGTTATATCCTTCATCTTATCTATCTTCCTCTTCTTCTTTCTTTTCGTGGTAGCATTTTTGTGTGCCTTCCTCTTCTTTGTGGCAACTTAGCCTGTCACTATATTTTTAGACTCTTTATTCTATTCATCACCTTCAAGGGGATCTTGGTGACCCTCGTTGTGTTTTTCCTCTTATTTTCACTCGTGCTCATCCTGATCCCTATCCTTTTCCTTCACACTCTCTTCTCCATGTTGTGATGTGTCCTCCTTTGTCGCTCTATGTTTTTCCTCTGTCTCCAGTGCATTCATCCATTCTATGGGCCACTATTGTACTTGTTCGAGGAGATCATCTTCTGTTACTAAGTATGGTAGGGGATTCCATTTCCTCCTTGTATATCTGCGAGCTTATATATAAAATTTATGGAATTCATCTTTGAACTTCACAACAGAGCTATACTGCTTGTATAGGCTCATTGAGAGGTGAGGGTGCTGGTTCACCAACAAATGCACATCCGTATACCATAGTTATAGTGTTTTCTTCTCTTATGTGTATGAAAATAAATCACCTAGGATTGTGGATGAACATCGGCCTTAACAATATAAATGGCTACTAAACATTGTAGATCTGTGAAAAATGATAGAAACAAAACCTTCCAAAGCCCTGATCTATGCCACAATCATAGTTAAACAAAAAAATGAAATAGTAATAAATGCAGGTAACTCTAATAATCCAATAGAAACCATATATGCAAAGAATATATTTTTTTTAAGCAACACCTGTGAAGGGAACAAATAAATGTTACCAGTCCCCCTCTATGGGATGGGTTCTTGGCTATCCTAAAATGTCTTCAGCTTTTGGATAGAGTCTCTCTCCTCTATAATGTATAAAACCCAACAAATAAAATGTTTGAGCTCAATGGGAACTCAAATGGAAAAGAAACACGGTGTGCGACAATGATAATAATCAGAGTTACAACACTGAGTGCAACAATGAAAATGATAAAAGTGAATAATGAATGGAAAACACTCCTATTTATAACAAAATATTAGGTTATCCTCGAATAATGAGCAATGATAAAATATTATTAACCTGTTCTAGAAATAACCACTTGGAATATTTTATTATATTTGGTTATGAGGGAAAAAGTATTTAAACTTTTATTTAGAAATAATAAATAAATAAATGATTTATTTATCATCTCAAGAAATATGGTTACGTAATAATAAACAAATAATGATTTATTGAATTATTCCCAAGGGATTTAGTCAAACTTGACAAGGAATAATAATTAATTAGTGATTAATTAAGTATTCCTAGAGAAAAATAAGATAATTAATAATTTATCTTTTTATTTTTCATAGCTGGGTAAAATATGACAAGGAATATTAATTAAACAATGGTCTAATTAATTATTCCTAGAATATAATTAAACAAATAATGATTTATTTAATTATTCTTCATGGGTTTAATTATAAATTGCTTAACAGATGTGGTTTATTAAGTAGTTTCTCATAGTGAAAGCAATTTTACTTTGGTAAAATTGGCCTTACATGGTGAACTTTGATCCATCTAGTAAATTAAGGTTGGATGATCAATTTTTTGTGATAACATATTTCCCCCCAACGTACAAGTGTTAGGAGTAAAATGTATGACCAAAGTACGTTGTAAGGACATAATTACTAGACAACAAAGTGGAGTCAGAAAGAGAGTGGTGAGAGCCAGTATTGCAGCAAGAATGCTACAACTCCTAGGCTACCAACTTTACTTTTATCAACCCAGTAGTCCGTAACAAACTTGGAAGCATCGGTTCTATATGCACAAGTACTAGTTCTTGCACGTTATCACTTGGTCATCCGACGCGAGATCACTAGGAGCTCAAGCCAACTTCTATAGATTTCAGAAGAAGCTCTATGTGTGATGAAAGGAAAGAAAGATTAATCTACAGATGCTATTCTACTTGCAGAAAGGAGAAAAACTAGAATGTAAAGCAAAACCTAATAAACCCTAATTAACAAGCTAATTCTACTTTTGCCAAAAACACTATGAAAACCATGAAAGAAATGCCATTACCTACTCAAGGAAGTAAACAACATCTAACCATGCTATTTTTGGAAGTAAATAAGCAAAAAACATATTTTTGGATTTTTATGTGTTTTTATGTGAATTTAACATGCATCTAATTTATTGTGTGTGAGTGTGGCAATGAATAGGTGGCATTAGAGGGCGGTTTTGGAGCTTGGGAGGATGTAGGATGGTGTGGATGGGTCATAGGAGGTCTTAGGTGGCCTTCTGGAAGCTTTTCCCTCACTCAACCTTCAAAAGAAAGCCTATGGGAAAAACTACAGGAGGACACAGGAAAACTATAGGAGGAAAGCAGGGAAACTACAAGAGGCCTACACGAGGAGGTCGAGAGAAATTTTCGCTATTTTGAGGGTGTGAGAGTGGGTGGAAAAGGTGGATGAAGGCTAGAATGAGGTGTTATGACACCTAAGTTCTACCATGAATCACCAGGAGAGAGAAAGATGATTGGGTTTTCTCAAGGAGAGAGGAAGAAGTTCTATGAAAAATGAAGGAAACTAGGGCAGAATTGAGGTGAGGTTTGGGAGACCTATAGGGCATGGATTAGATAGAGGGTGTGATTGATAGTAAGTTGGCCTACTACTGGAAGAGATCTTCTGCATAGAAACTGACAGTCAACCAAGAAAATCAAACAACCAATGAAATGAGTGCATCCTAGGAAAAACAGAGTTTTGCATTAAAATGGCCTAAACTATGATGTATAGAAGGAAATGTTGTAAGAAAGGAAAGCATGAAAAAGGAATATTTAAAATCAGGAAGTGAACATGATAAAGAAGATCTAAAGCAAAGCAAAACTAGACTATCAACCTACTAAAGAGCTGCAAACACTAGAAGTCCTAGGAATGAGGAAAATCTATGTTTTTGGGGCAGCAAGGGAGTCTTTGCCTCAAATCATGGTCCCAGAGGGAGGAAGAGAGGCCAAGGCATTGTTGCTAGACTTTTGAATCCTCTCTGATCACTGCTTAACTTGCTACAAAAAGCATAAATGGAAGCAAGCTACTAAATCATCAAAAGCAACCTATTCTTAACCATAAGAGAAATACATCTAACAATAAACTAATATACAAATTGAAGTAAAGCATACAAATACAAGTTAATAGAAGCTTGGCTGCTTGGATTGGGCCCTAACCCAGGAGCTTAGGCCCTCTGAGGTAACTCAGTGCTAGCTCAAAAAGGATTCCATCTTCATTATCAAAAAATAGCAAGATTACATAAAACTGTCATAAAATAATAAGCTCGAAATTTGAGCAGAGTTTACACAAGCAAAAAATTCGACCCTAGTGAGGCCCTATGCCTCTCTACTTATACATCTGAAGCTACCAATAGCTTCCTTAAAATCAGGGAGGTTTGGCTCCCAAAACTTGAGATAACTATCAATCATCTTCCACTTGCTTGGCTGCCTTCTAGTGCATGATTCGGCTGCTTGTACTCCAAGCTGAATGAAGAGGAATTCGAAGTGAGGAGAAATAAATGAAGGGGATTCCCTCCTATCAGTCCTCTCCTCTGTCTACTTTGAGTTATTTCTGCATTTTGACCACTAGATCCTTCACTTTGACCTCGAAATCCATCAATAATATGCATTAAATACATGTTAGACCACATGGCATAATAACTAACTCAACTCACCCTATAAGCATAAATATAATTAGAAAATCATACAATAAGCTAAGATAATGGTTGATTTGAGTAGGTTAGGAGGTAAAATGAGCCCATATAATTACCCATTTATGAGGCTCATTAGAGAGAGAGAGAGAGAGAGAGAGAGAGAGAGAGAGACCAATGGAGTTGAAGCGAAAGAGGATAGGGATAGAGGGGGTGAGACCAATGCAAGTATCTTTTTATGTTGATGTACAGGATCTCAATGAGGCGGGGGAGGCATACCCATAAGAGATAACTTAGTACAAAAATAATGATGTGCCCATAAACATAAAACTGAGCAATGAAGTACATTTTGAATGGTACATGACACACTGGCATGACTGAGTGTTGGGCATGGGATCCCCTCACAACATGTTTTTGGGCTCAAAGCCCAAGTTTTGAGTATTATTGTTGTAAATACTCCATGAATTGTGGGCGCAAAGTGCAAATTGTATGTTAGAGTCATAGGGTTGTCCACCCTAAGTTTTGAATGTAGTGTCAGCGTACCCATGGTCCAAGGACCATGGGATTGTATAAATAGAGCGAGGCTATAAGTTGTAAAGATAAAGAAGGATAGATAGAAAAATGAATGGAGTCTAGAAGATAGCAAGCATAGAGGAAAGGTCTAAGTTCTTTGGGTCATAGTAGTAGGAAGGGGCTCTGCAGCTGAGTGCATAGAGGCCTAGTAGAGTCCGCAGCTGAGTGTGCAGACCCTTGCAACTGAGTGCGTAGGGCGGAGTTGGGTCTGTAACTAAGGAAGAAGAATAATAGAGAGAGGTTTGATTCCAAATCTTGTGTATCTATTTTGAGTTATTCTATGGTTGATATCTTTTGCAATTATACTGGTTTATTTGTTGCGTGCACATGTATGAATGGTGAACACTATTAAGTATAACTAAACACATGTAGATAAGCTAAGTGATAAACCAATATAAGGTTAATAGTAAGGAATTGGGTACTAACATGGATCGAGCCCTGAGTAGGGTTGCGTGAAGATAGCATCATAGGCTGCGAGGTGCTGATAGGTGTGCATAGCGATGTGCACGGAGGGTCAAACCGCGGACCACTGAAAATTATCAGACATCTCTAGGGCGCGGAAACCTAGTTTTAGCACCCTCCCATACTACTTCGGGTGAGACCTCAGTCCACGCTCCACGAACTATTTCTAAAAGGGCTAGTAGTACCAGGATTTGTTTGGCTAAATCACCTCTGAACCTAGGTCAGGCCCCTATAAGCCAACAAATGGTTCCGTTGCCTAGATTAGGATCTACATAAGGGATGTTTGATGTCGTGTCATTGGAATCCAACCAAGAAATAAATTGAAGGGTGGTTGGACAAGAAGATTCACAAGTTCGTGGTGCAAGAAAACATGAATCCACAAGTATCTAAGAAAAAGTGGTTGGAGTGCTACTTATATACAGAAATCCATGAAATTTTATTTGCATCCTTTCCCTCTGAGCTATATGAGTGGATCATGAAGCTAGCAGATAGTCAGAGAAGGTGTAGGCTCGACAAACCAATTGTATGGACTCCGAAACTAGTGCACAGACTAGAAGCAACAGGAGATAAGATCATGCGAGTTGTGGACCATTGGCTCAATCGGATTATAGGAGGATTTATCACTGAGTTCACGGTAGATACAACCGTTAGCTACAGTGAGGCAGAATGACGCTTCCTCAAAGGACTGTGAGGTAAGTATATTAAATCTTTGAATACTTGGATTAAGATGTTATTGTGTGAAAAGCGGGTTATGCGAATAAACTAATGTTTGGGACTATGCGAAGTGGGAATATCTACAGAAATGAAAGTAGTAAAGAGTTAGAAACTAGTCCCTTAATTTCACCCTCGCGGGAAAGCAGGGAAGAGCTCGCGAAAGTTTCTCCAGGAAGCGTGGTAAGTCTGATAAGGCAGCGAATTCCACGCTTACCACCTCCACCTACACTGCCACCTGTCTCACTCTCTTCACCTTCATCTCCACCCACCCCACCTCCGCCACCACCGCAGTTCAGTATGGCCAGTGTGATCAAACTTTCGGTATTAAGAGGAGTAGGGAACGAAGATACGAACCAATTCTAGTTCGTGGTAAGGGTGGTATGGGAAGCACAAGGAGTCATGGATGAAAATATAAAGAAGGCTACGTTGGTAAGTGCGTTGCAGGATCGCGCATTAACATGGTACATTACTCATTCTAATGACTATCCAAATGTAGGAATCGCAGAAATCCAGGCTGCGCTTAACAGGGAATTTAGCAGGCCAAAGTCGGAGACACAACCAATTATCAGGTTTAAGGAGATCGCGATGCTCCAGGTTGAGACCCCCTAGGATCTAGACCAGAGGCTGAAGAGTATGATTCACGAAGCCATCATGACTTTGACATATGGACAACACCACACATGGTTTGTAATGTCATTAACATCGCATTTGAGGATGGCGTTGTCCCAACAAAAGCTTTCCACCTAGGCTGAAGCCTCGGAGATGGCAATGAGATTGCATGAGACCCCTATACAAGATCCTGGTCTGGGAGTCCAAAAAATCCACATGCAACTACAAAATCTATGTTTGT
Source organism: Pinus tabuliformis (assembly GCA_031772625.1). Classification (NCBI taxonomy): domain Eukaryota; kingdom Viridiplantae; phylum Streptophyta; class Pinopsida; order Pinales; family Pinaceae; genus Pinus; species Pinus tabuliformis. The sequence continues at coordinate 169,332,550 of CM062808.1, forward strand.
AAATGCAAAGTATGAAAAAGGACAGGAAACCTTGGCCAGAGGTGCATGAGGAGGTATGGTGCATCAAATGTAAAGGCCAAGGGCATGGCAAGGACCATTGTCTAGTATTCGCGAATTACTTGGCGGGAGGATGGTCGATGCTGTTAAGACCTGAGGCACAAGAAGGACCAAGCATGGCGTTTGCACTATGGTGTGTTATCTGTCAGATAGGAGGAAAACACACTATGGATAATTGTCATCTATTGCAGAAGTATATGTAGACGTCCCAGCAATTGTTTTGTAATTTCTGCAAGTCGGTAGGCCATGATGAATGCACCTGCAGAAGCTATGAACTAATGATGGATCAAAATCTTGCCTACAGGGTATAGACCGAAATGCGAGCCCTCAACCCAAATGCAAGAATGGCGCATGCTAGATTTTAGGGGCACGGACGAGGTCGAGGAGGAATAGGAATAGGAAGGGGTCATGGACAACTAATTTGTTACAATTGCGGAGGGTTGGGACACTATGCTCGTGATTGTACAAACCTGACGAGGACATCATGTTTCTATTATACTCAGTTTGATCATGAGGCAGAAGGCTGCCCAACATTGATAACGAGGCTACGTGGAAAAAGGGTACTCCAGCCTCCTCCGACTCAAAATTTGCAAATGATGAGGTCTGAGCCGCATGAAGAAGACCCAAATGTAAACATAGTGCTCAGAAGCGGTATCACCACTGGAGATGATAAAGGGAAGCAACCAGAAGAAAGTGTGTGGGTTCGCAAGGCTCCTACAAAGGAACCTGAATTTGATTTAGAACGCGCAAAGGAGACATTGATGGAAGCTAAGAAGAGCTTCATAGAGGCCTCCACTTCAGGTAGTAAGAATCAACTAGAACCCAGGATGGATTCTTCAATGCTCACTACCTTTCTGGAGACATGCATGAAACTACTGCGTGATAGTAAGGTAGTAAAAGGACTAGGTGCATGGGGTCAGGAGAACCATGCGTGGTTCGAAAAATTGGAAAGCATGCATTGTGCACAGGAAGGGAAATGAGGTTGACTGTGCAAATCGGCGAGTATGAAATGGATCAGGTAATCCTGGATCTCAGATCGAATGTGAATGTAATGTTGAAACAAACATGGGAATGCATGGGCAGACCCACACTACAATGGTCTCCTATTCAATTGCAAATGGCAAACCAGTAGAAGGTCCTCTCCATGGGAGATTGCAAGGGGTAATGGTGGATAATGAAGGTGCGAGCGCGTTGGCGGATTTCGAAGTGATAGAGATTGTCAACGACAACAATCCATATCCCGTGCTACTAGGGATAGACTGGGCCATCGATATGAATGGAGTCTTAAATCTGAAGAAGCGCAAAATTATTTTTGAGAAAAATCATTACACGTAGTAGTACTGCTATATCCAGCTGAGGGAGCGTGATACACTAAACTTGTGTGCAACGATGATAGTGATGACGATATCAATTGTATCTACAAGATAACCACACAAGAACAAGATTGGGTGAATCCAACAACAGATGGTAGGATTTTGTGGGGGCGTGAAAGCTCCTGCACTTCGGATTCAGACGAGGAAAGTAAACGATGGCAGAACCAGTTACATGGGTGACCACACTTAATTGCAACATGATGGTTAGATCACTGCACCGCGTGATAACAGAGGTAAGGGATATGCCTAGGTATGATGGGTTGATAGCGGTGGATGAATTCCTGGACAAATTTGAAAGCACAGTGCCAGAACAACAGTGGTTCGATGCTCTAAAATGGGCACTGTGTACGACACCCACAAGGTGGTGAGTACACATCAGGGAAGTTTTGAGGATAGGCGCAGATGCAAGAGGTCAATGCACCTACGATTTGGAAAACCCCAGCTAAGGATGAGAGTCAGTTACGAGGGGCAAAACAACTTGCGCACCCACCTTTCCCGATGGATACAGACATATGACATGCAGCCTACACAAGCACACACCACTCCCAGAATCGAAAATCGGAACAAAATGTAGCAACAGGAAAGGCGAAGCGCACCAAGGATTACCCACAGAGAAGCACTTGATAGGGTGTGCAAAGTGATAAATAGGGTTCACCAGGTGAGACGCACTGACTGGGGCCTACGCGTACCAGCAGTTTGATGGGCCTATGGGACCATATGCAAAACCCTGACTATGAAATCAATTCCAAGGAGGCAGACTGAAGTAAGGATCGTAATCTTTGAGGAGCATGCGAAGATGAATCCACACAAAATATCATGCATAGGTGTGACAATGCACGAAGCCCAGGATGAGGAAATCACACAACTACGCAAAGAAAAACACATAGGACTTCAGGAAGCCATTCGGCAAGGGAACCTTGGACTTCGTGAACTTGAAAAGGGTTGGGTACGGTTAAGGAAGAAAAGAATTTTTATGGATGCAGAGGTCAAGAGGTTGGAAAACGAGATCAAGGGAGCATGTTTCGTCGATAAACCAAGGATAGCAAGGTAAGGTGTGGGTGATCATACTAATGAATTAGAAGACTATTGCCGAGAATTAATTAGTCTGCTACTGTGGCTAAGATTGTATATCACCAAACGCAGTAACCAGGGGAGCGCACTACAAATAGTAGAGCGCACGGCGCCGATCACCACAATGATAGATGAGGATTTTCCACGGAATATACTAAAGGGTGAGATGGAGCCTCGCATAGGTGGTGTGACCACCTGACTAGCTGTAGGAAGAGCAATCTTAGCACTCCCAGTAGCTGAAAGGAAGTGCGGGACTATAAACTATTATGCCTGGAAGATGTGCACTCTGAGAGGTGTGTGCAACAAGAGCCTATCCCCCCTATGGGTGCTCATGGAGGCAAGCATATGAATGTGGATTAATATGAGGCTGCACCTATCCCCCACGGTGCACAACAGTCTGAAGAGTTTTGCAGAGTTCAAGGTAGACATGCACAATATCTACATTAGAGCATGAAAAGATATGGCATAGCAGTGGAAAAAGCTCCCATTCATAGCCACTGACAACACGATCTTTATGGTGTTAGAGACATGTCCTCCCAAGTGGTGCACCCCAGATGTGGCGGGGTTGGAAAATACAACTGCACAGAAAAGGAAGGATGATGCCAAGCTGCATGTCACCCAACTGGGTGAGAAAAGGAGCAATGAAAAAGTGGCAGTCAAGGTCAGGGCAGCAAGTGAAGCGGCACAGGCAACCATGGAGTAGAAGAAGGCAGCCGAAGCAGCAGTAGCAGCGCAAATAGCAGAGGCCGCAACATTGAGGGCAGAGGAGGGCCAAACAGTGTCTATAGGATAGGAGGCAGAGGACGTGAACCTTGCAGAGGAGAGCGCAGACCCAGGAACCACCTTGACCCAACTCAAACGGTCGCGCGTCACCAAAATATTGGGTCTAAGAAAAAAGGTCAAGGCCTCGAAGCTGGCCATCGACCCAATCACCTTAACTGAAGGTGATCTCCATGACATCAGCGAGACGGTTCACGATGTCACTAGTGAAGCACTCCAAGACTTTATGACGAAGCAGCAGAGTGTGTTGGGGGTCCTCAAGACGCAGCTGCAGGAGTTAAGGGTGCGGCCCCCTTAGGAAGGTATCCTGTCTACCCATATCGTAGCGGGCACTTCAACAACAGAACAAATGTTGCACGTGAGGATGGCCAACACAATAGTGTTGCCAGAGGGAGTGTTAGTATCAGCAGATGCGATGGACCAAATGACAGTTAGCATGATGAAAGGCCTTGGCCTTAATCTAGCTGCCCTTCCTTGGGAAACACTCTATCAGATACAGGATGGAATAACATTAGAGCTGCGTGCGATCCAGGTTCTGAGCGAGAAGAAGATTAATATAGAACATCTTCGCTTGCAACGCAACAAGTTGGTGTCGCAGAACAAATAGTTGGTGCAAATGGTAGATGACACTTCCCGATGTGTTTGAGATCTAACTATCGCAACAGATCTACCGATAGAAGTGTGGATTCACAGTTTATCACGTGGAGTCCACGATGCTAGAGAAGAGACAACAAAGGTGCAGGTGGAGCTGAACCTCCAGATTGCTGAGCTACGGTTGAAGGCACAACCTTCCACTCCCCCAGAGGTCAGAGAGAAGCACGCTAGCACTATTGCAGTAGGGATGGAAAAGATTGGAGGTGCAATGCATGATTGTACCAACATGTTGGAGCAGGCACTTGAGGTCCTCACGACATTGCAAGAGACCCCAACATCCAGTGGCTGGAGACAGAGGCATGCGAACTCTAGCAACAATATGACAACATTAGAGGGACTGCGGAAACAGTAGTCCTTACTCAGTGGCTTGCAAGGATGCAACAAGCCAAGGCATTAAAAGAGTAGGTGGAGAAGACGCGCCATAAGGAAGTTGTTCTCAAAGTGCGCGTCCAGCCATGGATTGATGAAGCCTTCACAATCACAACAGATATTGAAGGAAAGCTCACACAGATTCAGGCGATGCATGAACAGATGTAGTGCAGTACACAAGACAGAGAGGGCTCAAAAGACAAAATGCAGCAAGTTCAATAGGCAACAACTTAGTGCGCTGCCAACATTTAGGCTGTTTGGGACCAACTAGAGGGACTTTGCGCCAAGATCACCGTGCCAACAGAGTGACTCGAGGACGAGTCACGATGTTTTTGTTGGGGGCCTGTTGGGCATGGAATCCCCCCACAACATGTTTTGGGGCCCCAAGTTTTGAGTATTATTATTGTAAATATTTCACGAATTGCGGGCGCAGAGCACAAATTGTATGTTAGAGTCATAGGGTTTTCCTCCTTAAGTTTTGAATGTAGTGTCGGCCTACCCATGGTTCTCGGACCATGGGATTGTATATATAAAGTGAGGCTATAAGTTATAAAGATAACGAAGGATAGATAGAAAAATGAATGGAGTCTAGAAGATAGCGAGCATAGAGGAAAGGTCTAAGTGCTTTGGGTCATAGTAGTAGGAAGAGGCTATGTAGCTGAGTGCATACAGGCTTAGTAGAGTCCACAGCTGAGTGTGCGGACTCATGCAGCTGAGTGTGCAAGGTGGAGTTGTATATGTAACTAAGGAAGAAGAATAATAAAGAGAATTTTGATTCCAAATCTTGTGTATCTGTTTTGAGTTATTCTATGGTTGATATCTTTTGCAATTATACTATTTTATTTGTTGCGCGCACTGATATGAATGGTGAACACTGTTAAGTATAAGTAAACACATGTAGATAAGCTAAGTGATCAACTAATATCGGGTTAATAGTAAGGGATTGGGTACTAACATTGATCAAGCCACAAGTAGGGTTGCGTGAAGGTAGCATCACAGGCTATGAGGTGCTGATAGGTGCGCATAGCCATGTGCACGCAGGGTCAAACCACTGAAAATCATGAGACATCTCTAGGGTCCGGAAACCTGGTTCTAACACCCTCCCATACTAATTCGAGTGAGACCTCAGTCCATGCTCCATGAACTGTTGCCAAAAGGGCCAATAGTACCGCGATTTGTTTAGCTAAATCACCTCTGAACCTGGGTCAAGCCCCTATAAGCCAACACTGAACCAGAAAATAATACAATGTGTGCCATATACATAATGCACCTAGAAAAACGAGCCAGGACTAAATAAAATAATATTTGAATACATGCAATATAATTTCCCCTCCCTCAAAAAATGGGTGGGAGGGAGGGTAGAACAACCGAAGAAGCCCTGCTGGATAGCGAAGGGCTCTGCAAAAATGAATGGATCATCTGAAGGAGATATGCATGCTATGAAAACTGCAATCGGTAGGAACTGAAACGATCACCTTTGTGGAACTACATCTAAGGTTGTAGCATAATATGAAGTCATTCTGGTATGTGGGGGACTACCTGAAGGGCTACTCCCTCATGAGGTCTGAAACATCTCACACACACCCAAGAATCACTAGTACAATCTGCTGCACGAATGGACCATCAAGTGTATGAATCGCGAACATGAAACGGCTAAGTCAAAGGGAAATGATGAGTCCCTTTTCTTGATCTAAGGCACTGAAAAAGGGTGGAAGTTGGAACCAAGATACATGCCCTCTAGGTCGTTCTTCTGGAATAAATGTGCAGATGTCGACAGAATAGGGCCCGCCATAAGTGAGGAAATGAGCATACTCAACTAAGGCACGAGGTAAAATAGTAATGTGACTGATGGACTGACACTAGGGAGAATGGAAAAAATGGGATTGAGGGACAAACTTACGACTTCCCTTGTTAGAGCATAAAATGCATGGTTGACCTGGCAACGACTGACTCAACTACGGAGGGGATGGGGGAAAATATGACTAGAGGCCAAAATGGGCAACATAGGATGAGTGGTATGCAAATATGGATGGGATACTATGACATGATATAATGGGATGTGAAATAGACTCCATGGATGCAAAGGTGACTCATCATGGATGCTCTAAACAAGGGTGACTCAATGACGCTGCCATAAAGAGTAGCTTGGTGGGTACCATAGAAACATCAGCGAATGATGGTTACTCATGACAAAAATCAACAATTGAGATGAAAAGTGCCAAGGGAAAGTGGTCCCAAAGTACAAGCAATTCATATGAAGAAATTCGATTTTGAGAGGTGACGAAGTGACCCTTCTTGGGAAAATGGCTTCTAGGTGAAGTGTCAAATCATCAAAAACTAAGAGGAACCCATTAGAGTACTTGGTGAGAATTTTCCAATGATTTTGACAGTTCAAACAAAGCTATAATCTGGTCACGATGTACAATAGAAAAATCTGTGGGTTTTCATATAAAATGGCATTTTCCCTCAAATTTGAGAGGAGGAGAAGGCCCTAAACCTTGTGGAGATCATAGCAGATAAACCGACCATCGGAATCAAGATTTGTGAATTTAAGGCAAGTGGCCTTACTTGTCTAAATATGGCCTTAATGCTTCTTGGAATGATTGTTCTTGGTGAATAATTAAGGGAAGAGGAATATGAGAATGAACTACTAGAGGAGGTCTAGAATCATCCTCACCCACTAAGTCAAACATGGGGACTATGTGGGCATAGAGTAGAACATTTGAAGATATGGTATCAAAAATATACAATATGCGATGTGTATATGGCTCTCTGGAGAGGCTGGTAGGACAAATTATCCAAGGAATGGGAGGATAATTGACCATACCTAGATCCGGTGGGATCTAGGCCGAGACTTATGTTAGTCAATTGAGAAAATGGCCGGGGAAAACCATCATGCCCCCAAGCATGGGATACTGCCCACAAACATATGTGATGGAGGGTATTGATTTGGTATGCAAAGTTGGGAACGATGCCCCCTAGGAGGAGGAGTTTGTGGAGCGCCATTGGGTTCTGAGTGCTCAAAAAAGGGATTCAAGCATCTCAAACCAGCTTGGCACGAGGTCCTCCAAAGAATGATAAGGAGATGTAGGGGCCTATGTACCCCCTAGTATGTTATGGGCATATTGGATGTATTTAGTGTGGTGAGCTCTAAATATGGAAAGAAGTACACATGATGGTGCATATCATCCTAAGTAAAGTCAGGGGTAGCCATGCCTTCCATGATGTCCTCATCAGAATGGAAGATGTGGGGATGGGAGGAAGATTGACTACATGATGCGACGACAGTACTTGGTGCATCATCCTAAGAAATAAGGCTCACATAGGCATCATCTGGAATGGTAGATGACAAGCTAGTAGATGGAAAATCTAACGATGTTGAGACTTGGGCTTTCGACGAAGGAGGTTCAATAGAAGCGCATGTAGAAACCTCAAAGAGGTTTTCTTGTGGGGAAATCAAGGATGACGATAGGTAAAGTATATGTCTTGTGGAGTCCGTCATTTCAACATCGGGGGGAGGGATCACAATGGTGGTACCAAAGTCCCCCTGTTATGGTTTACTAATGGTACTAGAATCCACAGGTAGAGGAGTAGGTGATCCACTACGAGTGGTCTCATATTCGCAAAGCGCCTCCAAACAATTGAAAAATTCATTGAGATGAGGGAAACAATGGGAATAGTGACCATGATGATCACACACGGCACAAGGGTAATTTGTAAGTAATTTTTTGAGTTTCTTGGCTAGACCTAGTAAGGTAACTTGGACCTTAGGGATATTTGACTAAGGGAATGTTTCATGAACCAAAGGTTTGAGATGAGGGAGTTCAGGATAATTTTTGGTGGCATGCCCAACAGCTTTACACAAAGCACATGGAGGTGACAGGTTTGGAGCTTTGTGGGCAGGAGGATCTTGGGGAGCCTTGTCCTTAGGTTTTTTCCTCTTCAATTTTCCCCTTTGTTTGGATGCTTTCGCAACAGGAGTGGGTTCGTGTTGAGGTTGTGGTGGAAATGGAGCAGCAGCAGGGGTTGTAGGGACCAGTTAAACCCAGGTCAAAGCATGATATGGTATGAGCTGACCAGGTGAACTGTTTGTTGGGGGATCAATGTACCAGATTGGGATCCCCAAAGTCATGTTAGGGAGAACCATCAAAGCCATGACAAGGATAGAAAAGATTCCTAGAGGAGGAAACAAGAAAGGCATTTGGTATGCAAGGTAATGTCCCTGTGGAACAACTCCTGGATGGTTGAGACCTGGAGGAATAGTTCCTGGTGGGAACATAGGAGAGGCACCAACAAACGGAGAGGGTCCTAGGTGGGTGAATCCAGATGGCTTGGATAAGGTGGGAACATGAGGGTGCTAAGGAGCTGGATGTTATTCAGATGTACCAAACTAGATGCGAACAACCCGTGACTCTTGTAACATGCAAACACTCAAAGAGAAAGGCTCTGATATGAGAGGGGGAGGACCAGGGAAGGCACCCAACGATGAGGAATATTTGTAGACTCCGGGTGAAACACTGGTGGGAGGAGTGGCTGACTGCTTATCGGACATTGATGAAATGATGGACTCAAGGGAGGTTAAGGATGATGTTTCGTAATATGTCAATTGATCAATAATGACGATCTTCCCTTCATGGGGGAAGCACATCTTGTGAAAAAAATGTAGACGCAATGGCTGACATGGCGTAAGTATAACTACGAACCAATAGAATGTTGTAATCTAGAGGGACATCAATAACCTCAATGTCCACATGGAGAATCTTTCCTGCAAGGGTCACTGGACAATTGCGATACATCCCATGAGGCTGGGAGGAGTGACCGTCCCAAGCACGCAAAGTGACGGTGGATGGGGACAGTTCAGGTGAATTAAGTTGTTTCCAAATGGTAGCAGGCATCACACAAGTGGATGCACCTTCATCAATAATGCATTGGGAGATGATGGCATTATAGACTCAGACTGGTATCTAGAAAGAAAAAGATGGAGGTAATGGGGGATGTTCTGATGTATTAACTAGGAAGACAATCAAACGAACGTCTGAAGGATCTACTATGACCAAAGTAGTTAGTAGAGCTTTCTTTTGAGATGGGCACGACTGAAGTACCTCTAGTGTCGACATGGAGGCAGGTAATTGTGCCAAGTCATCTACTATATTGTATGTATGGGCAACTCGGTTAGAAGTTGCATTATGGCATAATGATCCCTTGGGGATCTTAGGAATTGACTCAACTTTAGGTTTAAGAATCTATAGCAGACCATTTGTTGTCGTAAGAGGCTTAGTATATTCTTAGGTTTTGCACTCAGTGGTGGACGAAGTCGATGGCTTGTCATATTGACGCGACCGAGTTTGCAAGTTAAGATCAAAGGTATTAACCTCATTAGAATTCATCATCAAGATCTGCTAGTCACCGGGACTAGAAGGTTGGGGGGATGGGCTACTTGATTTGGCTGAGGTTGAAAAGCAACAAATCCTTGCCGGGGGAAAGGATTTGTAAGCACTTTCGATTGAGATGCCACAGGATTCTTAGGCAATTGCTGGATGGGCAGTTGACCTCTAGAAGCTGCTTGAGCTTCCCACATTTGGCACATCTGGGGTAAGAGAGGACACTCATGTGTATAATGGCCATGTACACCACAACATGCACAAGTCTTGTTTGTACAAATAACCCTTGTTCTACTATGAAAACACATAACCCTGAGGGGGCGGTGTCTTCTAGGGCTGAGGATGCATGGGAGGCTACGATGCTAATGCTTGAAGGGCTGGAGCACTCAACTGTGAATAGGGATAAGATGGTGGAGGGGCAATGGGTTGGTAGATAGGTTGAGAATTGGCTAGCCCTGTAAAAAAGTTGCTAGCAGGAGGGGCATAAGCGTTGGAGGAACTGGTGCCCCCTGCGAAAGGCCATAACTTTGCTGAGTATATGGCAAAGGATGTGAAATGGATCCAACAATACTGTCGGCAGAATGAATTTCCCCCAGTGCATTAGCACCTCCAGGATAGGGGAGGTCTAGAATGATGTCATAGAAATAACCAGATTGCGCATAAATCAAGTCATATCTCATAGCAGTTTGGAGAGCTTCTTCCTCTATCTAAGGAAAATAAGACACGACATCTTTGGCAATGGAAGATAAAAGTATCTTAAGAAGCCAATCGAGGTAGACATGGTCTTCGAAGGGCGGGGCATGACATATGATCCTCCTTCTATGCCATGACTGAACATGATCTGAAAGACAAGTGGTAGAGGACTGATGGAATGCGGTCAAGAGCTTCGTACCAGTGTCATATAGGAGAGGTAACTGAGAATATGAGAGGAATGCTTTAGAAAGCATCACGAAAATGGAATTAGAGGCGGCAGGTTGGTCTACAAACCACATTGCAACATCTCTAGTGAGCGTGCATTGGAATAGCCGAAGACGAATGGAATCATCGGTGATGGAATTATATGAACACCACATATGGAAGGAGTGGACGTGATTAGTGGGGTCCTCTCCAGGATTACTCTCAAACTTGGGAATGTCATAGGGAAGCTTAGTCGGCATAGCTATCCAACCAGCTTCCTGGTGTATTCAGTCATTTATCAACTGGCTAAAATCTGGGAGGCTTAACCCAGCCATGAAAGGTAGCATGGGTGCTACCAAAATGGTTCCTGAGATGGTTCCACTAGATGTGACTACTAGGGTAGAACCAGATCTAGCACCATGTTAGGTTTCTGCACCAGCAGTGGGTCCAGAAATGGTGACGGTATGTAGTGAAGGAGGCTCGGAATTAGATGAGGAAGTAGATGAACCATAAGAAGGGTTGGTATGGGGACTCGGGGGACTGCGAACTCAAACCCTGCAGAAAGGAGTAACATGCCCAAGAAGAAACTGGGGGTGAAGGCCTAAGAGTCTCTGTGACAAACGCCTTGGTGGAAAAATGGTGGTAAGACACAAGTGACACGAAAATGGTGAAGGGAGATCAACAAAATGTTTTTGTCTCTAAGTGGGGAGATAGATTAATTAAGTTAACTCTTGGCTTGGCGGTGTGAAACCAAGTGCCCTTCACTTAAGGTTTTCTTGTGTGTGCAAGTGTTTTTACTAATTAAGCCTAGATCATGTTTGAAAAAAAGAAGAAAGATTGTTGAAATAAACTAAAATTAAAAATAGAAAATGAACAACAATCAATTAACTAAACCCCACCCAAACTGGGTTTGCAAACACTGTGTTGGTTGGTGGTGAAATAAAAAAATACACTAAAAAGGCGAAGAGATCTAAGCATCGGTGTGACTGGGATGAAATGACACTATGTTGCTAGAAAGTGGTGCAGCAACATCAAAAAACCAAAGAGGAAAATCGCTGAAAAAAGATAGGGATATGGGTGTGAAACCTAGGGAAACCAATGGGACCCTAAGGAAAATGACCAAAAAAGGTTTCATATGAAACTTTGGCTAGAAACAACTTGTCTTTGAAGATCTAAAACATAATGGTACAGATCTGGAAAATATGGCTCAAAGCGCTGCAGAAACTCAAACTTCTTACTCAACTAAACTCCTCCTATGAAGGTGGAAGTGTACTATAAGCCCCAAGGGGCTAAATTCCACTTCGATGAGAAAAATAGAGTAGATCAAGGCCTAAGTGGGATACAACAGTGGTCAACCAACCCAACAGACAACACTCGACAAAACTCAGAAACAGATCTGAAAAAATCCCAGAAACCCTAAAAATTGTAGGTACTGACTTGATTCTTGGGAGATCACACTTTTTGGGCCAGAAGGTGCACTCTAGACCTCCAGATCGTACTTTTGGGGTGGAAAAGTGTGATTTTGGCTCCTTAATTCCTAGCTGGCAAGTCTCGGAAAAAAAATTTCGTCACTGTCGTGACTGGTCCTGTGACTTGCAGAAAAGACCAGAAAACTTATGGAAGTTATAAATTTGATAGATCTTGGTTTAAAATTCTAGTAAACAACATTAAGAGACTGAAAAAAGAAGAAACCCTAAGCTAAAAACTAAAGGTCACCCAAGTGGAGACACCAATTTTGTTATAGTTTTTTCTTCTCTTATGTGTACGAAAAGAAATCACCTAAGACTGTGGATGATAAACAACCTTAACAATATAAATGGCTACTAAACATTGTAGATCTGCAACAAATGATAGAAACAAAACTTGCCAAAGCCATGATCTATGCCACAATCATAGTTAAACAACAAAATGAAATAGTAATAAATGTGGGTAACTCCAATAATCTAATGGAAACCAGATATCTAAAGAATATATTTTATTAAACAACACCTATGAAGGGAGTAAATAAATGTTCCCAATCCCCCTCTATGGGATGGGTTCTTGGCTATCCTCAAATATCTTCATCTTTTCAATAGAGTCTCTCTCCTCTATAATGTGTACAACCCAACAAATAAAATGTTTCAGCTCAATGGGAACTCAAATGGAAAAGACAAATGGTGTGCAACAATGATAATAATCAGAGTTACAACAGTGAGTGCTACAATGAAAATGATCAAAAGTGAATAATGAATGGAAAACCCTCCTATTTATAACAAAATATTAGGTTATCCTTGAATAATGAGAAATAAAAAAATATTATTAACCCCATTCTAGAAATAACCACATGGAATATTTAATTATATTTGGTTAGGAGGGAAATAATATTTAAACTTTTATTTAGAAATAATAAATAAATAAATGATTTATTTATCATCTCAAGAAATATGGTTAAGGAATAATAAACAAATAATGATTTATTTAATTATTCTTAGGGGATTTAGTCAAACTTGACAAGGAATAATAATGAATTAATTATTCCTAGAGAAAATAAGATAATTAATAGTTTATCTGTTTATTTTTCATAACTGGGTCAAATATGACAATGAATATTAATTTAATAATGGTTTAATTAATTATTCCTAGAAGATAATTAATGAATAATGATTTATTTAATTATTCTTCATGGGTTTAATTATAAATTGCTAACAAATGTGGTTTATTAAGTAGTTTGTCATAGTGAAAGCAATTTTACTATGGTAAAATTAGCCTTACATGGTGTACTTTGATCCATCTAGTAAATTAAGGCTAGATGATCAATTTTTTTGTGATAACAACCACAACGAGGCATACCGCGCAACTTCACAAACATCCGAAGCTACAAGAGGAAATTGCGAATCCTCTGGCTCTCTCCATGCTGGTATCGCCATAATTAAAATCAACCATGCATAATGAAATGCAATACCTTTTTCCTGAACCTCGCAACAGTCGTTCAAGAATTCTTGGCAAAGGTATTTTTCAAGAATATTTAGTGTTCTTGGACAAACGCCTAACCCTCTAGATCTAGTATCAGATCTAGAAACAACAGACAAAGTAATCTTAACCTTTTCTATAATCAACAGATAAAACAAGAGAGAAGAGAAACCTACTTGTATTTTTTGCTAACTCCTTGTATCCCTTAACCGATCTTGCTGCTCCTTTCCATACTTAAGTCGCTTGGAAAGTACCTACACAATTACAGAAACAAAAACCCATCAAGGCATAATGATCTATTGCTTATAAATAACATGGAATCAAAAACATGATATACATATGAAAGCATTAACATATAACACAAGCATAAGGAAAAAGTATTGAAAACTTTATTGATAAGAGGAAAGATTACAACCCATATGTGTTCGATCCAGTGTCATCCTTCCAATTCAATCCTTCTACACATCATGAAAACAAGACACCCCAATGCTATTACAATACTTGCACTCAGTTCTAATCTCATATCACCAACATCTCCTTACCACTCAATATTTTTCAGCCCCCTAATCTCTTAGATGAGTGATCTATTTATAGGTGAGTGAAGGAGGTTATGCCATCAATGGTGATGATGAATGCCTTTCTAAATTTAGAAATTAGTTCCATGGAAGAAGGGATAGGGGATTGATGTTTCCTAATTCCATTTCTCATCCAAATGCAAACTCAAAGGAGAAGGTGGCATTGAGAAACTTCTAGAAGCTTCCAATGGATAAGGAATCTTCAAACCCTCACAAAAATTTGCTCAAATTCGCTCAGCGTAGGCCAAAGAGGGACCAAGTGCACTGCATAGCACTTTGTCAGTGTATTGTTTGCATTGCAGCGCACCTTAATGAAGGCCTACCTGCACTGATATTCTTAGAGGTAGTTTTTGGATGTTTTCAATGATGGAACTTCTTTGGAAGTAAGGAATTCTGATGACTAACTTCTTTAGGGCATGTAACAACTTGTACTAGGGTTTGATGGGCCCTAATAGTATCGATCCATAAGTTGGGGTTGATGTGCCCAAATGGATTTGTTACAGGTATGCATTTGAGTTGTACTGAAACCCATGGGTGCACTGTGCAGCTAATGAAACCACCGAGGTAGGGACTTCATTAGCCTGACACTTTCTCGTGATCTTCCTAGCGAATATGTGTGGTGCGAAGTGAACTCCTTGGTCACTAATTGAGTTTATGTCATACCCTTTCTTCCCTTTTGTTAATATGAACTTTTTCTTCATGTTTTCAGCTATGGCACAGTCTTGGTCTTTTCCAAGGAATTATTCTATGAGGTCCTGCCCTTGATATGACAATCTGGTGATTCTCCATATCAGCACTGGGTCTATAGGGATCCTCTTCCCCATCCATAAGCAACCATCATGTACCATCACAAGCATTTGTCGCACACAAGCGGTGCTCCTCAGACTTCTGTTGAAGTGCGACACATTTAACATGTTCAATAATCTTGACTGTGCCAATCCACCTACCCACTGCTGAGGTTCTAACCTCGTCACACTGCTCTCAGGGTAGTGTACATGTTTCAAGTATCTATCTGGTGCAAAATGCAAGTATTTCTTACTATCATTAAAATCGTAGTCCGCAAACTTCAGCTGCAAAATTTTCCCAAGGGTTTCTCTAGTAAATGGTACTGATTTTGGAAATAGGGGTTTGAAGGTGCCATACTTTGCATCCTTCAACTCTTTTACTAGTTTGGCATCTGGTATTCTAGTTGGAATATATGGTAGTAGAGGCGATTGAAATGTTGCACCATTCATTTCCATCTGCACCTGCTCTGCTTCTTCGTCATTGTCTCTGACTTGTTTGGGTTCTTGCTGAGGCTCAACAAGTTTATTTTCTTATTTCTTCTTTGTTCTATATTCGTTGGTAGGTTTCTTCCATGGATATATCTATTGTGTGCGTGATGACACTGCTGCGGGTGATGCTGTTGCAGGCATCTCACATGATGTTGTAGGAGTATTAGTGATTTCTTTAGTTGTTGCATCCATGACTCCAGAAAATCCCTTCTCATGAAATATACGAACAATTTCTTCCCAAGAATGATTAGACAGCATACGATAGTGAAAAATTATGCAACTTCTTCGTAATACCAACACTCGAATTCTCAATTTAGTAAAGTGCCAAATCTGGGTGGGATGTGGCTTCTTATAGTAATTCTGAATTTCTAACCCCATCATGAGCTCATACTTTGTTCAGATTGTGTTCATTAATTGCATATCTATCCTTAGATATTTCCAATCTGTCCTCATAAATGCAACTTTCTAGATGTTTTAATGTTAACTTTCCCTTTTAACAGTCATATTTTTGTGGTGAATTTCGATGCATCTCATATTGTAGAGAAAAAACCCTTCTTACATCAATGCTCCTACGAACCTCAGCATAATCTAGACTTAGAGAAGTAATTTCCTTCGTCGAAGCTCTTTGCAGCGTAGTTTATATTCCAATGCCCATTTTCAACTACAGGTGGCACTAAGAATTTTCTACTTTCTTATTTAGAGTGATGCTATAGGGGAAGGGTTATCCCTGTATAGCTTCAACCTACTGCAATTTACTATTCCTTGAATCAATTCTCCTTTTAACTTTTCTAATTGAACCGTGCCTCCATCAGTAATATTCTTGATAATGTATGGGCCTAATCAATGCATCTTGAATTTTCTTGGAAATTTTACAAACTTACTATCATAAAGGATGTTGGGTCCTTAATATGCCATTATTATTATCACTTGTGAACACTCATTCCACCCATTTCTACCATTTTTCATCACGTCATTTGTCATAATTTATTATATAAATCTATTTTATGATGATTTATGCTCTTATGAACAAATATTATTTATTCTCCTTTATTTCTAATAAATTGATGATTATGCATGATTTTATCAATGATAGTTTTAATAAATTGGTTGTAACATTATTCACCATTTTTAGCCTCCAAGATAATTTCCAGATTGAAGATTTGATCATTAAAAGTGCCAACTCAGCAATTCGCTGGAATAAGAAGTGATAGTATTGCGGTTGGGATTCTGGGCAAATGAAGAAGAATCTGGAAAATCTGAAACATGGGTTTTGTCCAGAACGGATCGAATTAACTTGATTGAAGAATGGTTTGCCCAAATTCAGCTTGTACTGAGAGAAAAGAAGGGTTCGTTGAGCATGATTTTCTCAGATTCGCTGTGTGGCCGTTTTCCAAATCTCAGCTGCAAAAGCCAAATTCGCCTTGCTCTTGTTGAAAGATGGATGGAAATATATCTTCTTGTTGATCAATTGGTTGGAAACAATCTAATTTTGTAATGAAATCATGTTGTAATTATCTCTGTTGTAACTTCTCTCTGATCTCTCTCTATTTAAATGAAAACAGAGATCAGAGAGGGGGATGGATTTGAATGATGGAATTGAGGATGAATTAGAGATTCAGAATTGAGGATGACAGAGAGAATGGATAATGGATGAGAGATTGAGAGACTTCTTGTTGTAATCCACTGTAACTCTGCTTTGATATTCTAATATAAATCTAGTTGCCATTCCATCTTTGATCCTGAAGTAACCCAGCAGCATCCGCTGGCGGCTAAGGGCCCAGCCTCTGGTGGAGTACGCTGCTGCTATATTATATCTTTATGCTTCATGTGTGGTTTGATCTCTTTCTTTTACTCTGTTCAGTAATCTGACGCACTTTACCGTTTTACATATCAACGCTATTAGATATACTTGATTCGATACTATCGTTATCTGCAACAGGAATGCTATGTTATCATTTTAACTTTGTATCGCATTGCTGTTCCTTTTGATAATTGATATAAAATTGTTGTTCCTTACAGATTGTCATTCGATTACAGATTAACCGCACTGTATGTTCCTAAATCGGTACAACTGTATGATGTATTCTTAAATTGTGACTGTTGTTTATTCGGGATTGCTGTTCCATTACACTTGCTGTTACTTTATAGCTGTGATTCATGCATATTGTACCGAAGCTCGGATTACTGTCCCTTTTAATGATAAGTGTGTTGCGTGCTTGATTTGGATTATTGTACATTCATATTTAATCTGTTGTTCCATTTCTTGTTATTTGCATTATATTTTCTTTGGTGCGAAGAACGGTCCGAAACTATAGTGGGCATTGGCATTTGTTGTCTAGTCCCCAGGCTGATGATCTATTCCTTGATTACTTTTGGTTACATCAGTTTCCAAAGGGATGAGTTATTGTTACTGGACCCTTGACTGATACATTGCTTATTTTTCCGAATGAATGATTTAGGCTTTAAGGTATTTTGTTGTTGATTTCCATTAATTAGAGTTTGATGTTCAGATTCCTTTAATTACAGTTTGCTACCCATTTACTTTGTTGTTCATTTCTGTTGATTAATTGCAATAGTTTGCTTTTAAAGAGTTTTCCTAGTTTACTTTCAATGGCAAATTTAGTTCAATTTCGATTTCCTTTTAATTGCTTTAAAGCAGGACTGTCGACTGTAGAGAACATTGGTTATTGCTTCCTCATTCCCAGATTGATTGTCTTGTTCCGATTTGGTTTCAATTGCATCAATATCTAGAGGAATGAGTTATTGCTACTGTATCCTCAATTGATGGTTGTTTGAGTGAATGATTTAGTTTAGAACATTTCAGTTTCTTGCTGTTCCAATTAGATTTTGTTTCCAGCTTTCATTTACTTTTTCATTTTAAGCACTATACTGCAAAACATTACTCTTGAGTAAATAGCCACCTCAGGCTGAGTACACTCTTGAAATAAAAAGTTGTCCCTGGGTTGATAATTAATGTGAAGGTAATTAGGAGTTAAAAAGACACCTTTTTATCGCTCCACATTTTGGCGCCGTTGCCGGGGAGAGTGTAGCCATGTCTAAAGAGTAGTGTGAATCTGATGAGTGTCTGCTAGGAGAGAATTGGGTATTAAAAACGGAAGGTAAGAACCTGCGTACGGAGCATGTAACAACCCTGCTCCCCCGCCCACTTTCCGGTAGATTTTTAAATTTTTGTTGGGTAGAAATAGAGGTCTGAATTTTTGTGTGAATGACTAAGGAAAAAATAGAAACTTTGAAAAATGAATCACATGATTTCACTTAAGTGGTGATGTAAGCACCACCCATTTCACTAACTAATTGACAGGAACATTGGAAGAAGGAGCTTTGAAGAAACACATGAAGAACATATTCTGTTATCGTAAGAAACTGCCCAACATTTCTACTTTTGAATTTCCTGCTCAACTAATTCCACACCCTCACCATAATAAACCAGTACAACATGCTTATAGTGTTGAACTACCAAATTTACCCACCCTTCCCACCCATTCTATCTCACATGTCCATTAGAGAAAACTTACAATGAGATTTAGAATGTTTCAAATTCAAAAATTGTAGAAGCTATGGAAGAAAATGAGGTTTCTTTTATGCTGCACCAACAAACCATTTTAAAAGCTCAAGAACTTCATGGTATGATGGGAAATCAAGAAAGTAACGGATATATCGAAGATTGGTTTCACTCCATCACGTGTTTGCATCATCACTCCATACTTCAACAATTTTTGATACCATCTTTTCAAGGGAAGTTGACTTCTCAACATGCATTTTTCAAATTTGGGTATGTGCATACGTAAAGCCATAATTCTAAAATGGTTCCACTGGAAGTACTCTTATACATAAACATATTTGATTCTCAAAGAAGAGAAGGATAGTGGAGAAAATAAAATAAATAAACAAATAAAACAAGCACATCTTTTTTATTTTTATTTTTGTAAAGCTAGTTGTTTTTTGTTGCAACATGCTATGGAAATCAACATCGGTGATAATTTTTTAATTCATTTGTGTATGTAGATGACTTATAATGGAAATAATAGTTCTACAAACACTCATATTCACTTTTATCACCAATTTGAAAAAATGCTTGAAAATCACATTTTTTTGGCTTGCGGGCTTGATGAAATTTCTGAAAAACAGTCGGGACAGTCATGTTTTGAGGGAACAAAATGAAATATTTTTAAAACCTATTTCTATACTAAGTAGCCCCTGATATCTACTTTCCAACCCAATTTGAATCACTCAACCTGGATTTGAAACGAAAAACTTCGAACCAAAACATTGACAGGGTGTCTAGCAGGCAGCTTAGGAATAGAGTTGGGACAATCCGTTTTTGGAGGCCTAAATGAATGAATTTTTAAAACCTGTTTCTATGGTAGATTCCCCTATTAATCTAGTTTACAATTCAATTGGAATCACTCATTTTAGATATCGTATGGGGAAGTTATGATCAAAATACTGACTGTCTATTGTAAATCAGCACTCTTAAAACTCTGTCTTTCCGGCTGTTCCTTACAGTATTTGACCTATCAATTCTTCTTGTCTTCAAAACTTGTTTATATTGGAGATAAATAAATGAATCTACTTTCATTTCCTATTTGAATCATTCGAATCCGACATCAAACGAAGAATATATGCTTAAAACATTCACTGTTGTTCTAAGTGGGGTAAGAGAAAATGACTCTGTTATGTAGGTTGTTCTAAGTAAAATTGACATATAATATCATTGAATTTTTAAAACCTGTTTCTATTGGAGATACACCTTTGAATTAGCTCTCATTTAGCTTTGGAATCACTCAATTCAGACAAAAAACAAAGAAGTTGTGATTAAAACACTGCTGGTTAGTATGGTCGACCACTGCTCTCCCGCATGTGACAAATAAATTTTACTTTGTTATTTTCTCCATGGATTTGTTCTACAAAGTAACTACTTGTTAGTTTTTTTGCATAATTCTTAGATTAGGGGAGCCGTGCACCTCTCTTTCTCCATGATTTAATGTTTTATTGCAGGTAGACACTCGTTTTTTTGCAGGTCCTAGGAGAAAAAGAATGTCAATTTATGGACGAGTGATTCTTCAAAGAAATTTTAAATGAAACAAAGGAATTTCATTCAACTTATTACCCAACGGATTCATAATAGAAGAAATGAAGAATTGATTTCCATTTGAAGATTCATGTCATGTCTTTGCTGCCAAAACATTTTTCAAAAAGATCATTTTTTTTACATAATATCATAGCTGTTGTAACTTACTATATTTACATATTGTTTTTAAATAAAATGCTGTTTTTTTCCAATTTCTCTTATATTTTGTGTTTTAGGTGTTGCTTCATTCAAAGTGTAACTCATCCTCAGCATCAATATAGTGAACAACGAATTCATTCTTTGTGTGCTTGCATTTTATGCTTGTGCATTTTTGCTATTCCTTTTTTTGAAGAGACAACATTTGTGTGCACTTTTGTTTCTGCTATTCCTTTTCCAAAAGGACAACATTTACGTTTTGTTGTTCCTTTGGAACAAACCTTTTGGGGCAGCATTTTATTTTGTTGTTCCTTTTTCACGGTTCATTTTGTTGTTCCTTTTCCACGGTTCTTTTGTCGCACGATTCATTTTGTTGTTCCTTTTTCACGTTTTTTTGTTCCTTTCCAAATTTTGCATTTTACGTTGTTCACTTTTTTTTCACGCTGTTCACTTTTGTTGTTCCTTTGTTGTCCGTCTGCATTTTCACGTTGTTCCTTTTCATTTTGTTGTTCTTTTTTCACGTTTTTGTTGTTCCTTTCCAAATTTTGCATTTTCACAACACTTCTGCTTTTTGCTTTTACGTTTTTCTGTTCCTTCATTCAAATGGACTACAACACTTTTGCATTTTCACTCCTTGATTGCTTCCTTTATCTATTGACATGTTCAACTTCTTCCACCATCCCTGCTCTTAAGGAGTACTGAGCCTACCTCTTTTTATCATAAAAATGTGTAATAACAACAAAATTTTGTTCGCAGATGGAGGATAGAGGGTCTCATTACGAGCCAGCCTACCATGTTCATAAGGTTGTAAGAAAGTGACATTCCCATTATGGCCACCACGTCAGGGTTATGATCCATTGGATAGCCAAATTATCCTTGGAACAGGAGGTCTCATCACGAGCCGGCCTGATCACTTTTGCTACATCCCAGTGAATGGTAGTGTGGTTATTTGGTTACCACGCCAGCACACTGATCTCTTCTATAGAACAGCACTGTAACTCTCCATTTCTTAATTGAGGATCCTGGCTCATATGGATTAAAAAGCAACCCTGCCGAGGCTATGGACGCCTACTGGCAGCAGCGGCTCTGCTTATGGTATTGCAGTTATATCTTATCGTCAATTATTATTATAATACCATTTTCTTATTTTTTCTTTTTATCAGAGAAGTTATTTCCTTAACTTTTTCCCTGTTTTGAACCTTTATGCATGAGAAATTGTTTTATGATCAATCGCATCATTTTCAGCTAGCATACTATCAGTAAAGCACCTTTTTGGCATATTGTTGTTCTTTTTCTCTTTTTCATCACTTATCATCAATTCAAAGCATCCTATCTCTTATTCATAACTATCTTTACACACTCTGCTCTCATTATAACCATAACTCTTGCCGTCCTATCATTGATATGTGTACTCTATTGCTGTATTGTTCATTCCCTTGCCTTGCCATCAGCATAAAAATCCCTTTTTTCAATTGGAAAGGGGAATGTATGCATTATGGGATTGCATGCGCTATGATTACTACACCCTGCCATAACTTGTTGATTTGACAAAAGTTTTTTTGACTGAAAGTTTTGCATGCATCTTATCTATTTCTATTCAAAGCTAACACTATGGATTCAAAAACATTGTATGCAAAATAGTGCTTTGTTTATAGGAGAACAATAAGTATGGGAAGAATTCAATTCACAGCATGACCACACTATTGAAACTAACAGAAGAGGCTCGAGCAACTCGTGAACATGAACAATTCTTCAGACTTGATGTGCTTACCTGGATTCCACCTTTTGCATCACTTTCAGTGCCAACTCTGCCTACATCAGTTTCAACAAATGCCAGTACAGATATGTCATTCCACATTTTTCTTTTTGGAGGTAAAAGAAAGAGATCAAACCACACATGAAGCATAAATATATAATACAACAGATTTTCTGATTTATTACGAATTTAGGAGAATTTAATGAAATCTATTTTGAGCATTATTTATCATCCTTCATTCCACATCTTTACCACTTCCCCTTTTTCAGCGGCATATCATCTTTCAGTTTGGAGGAGTGTTGCTTTCATTCATTTCTTTCTTATGACCATGTCATTCATATTCTTTATCATCCATTGCTATTCTTATTCCTTCTCAACACCTCCCTTATTCCATGTTGTTTTACACCAAGCATAGACTTCAATAGATAGTAGCAACCACCTCTATTTGTTTTCTAGCATCGCATGAGGACATGCTAATTTTTCAAAGAGGGGGAGGAATTGCTACGTATGATGGATGTTTTCTATTTTCTTTCTCATTTAAGGCATACAATTTCAGTGTAGAAATTGATTTCCATAATATTTTTAAAGCTATGAACTCAATTCTTGTGATTTTTGGAAAACACAGACGTATCATTAATACAAACCTAGACAATTTCAAGATAAATTGGTTCATAAAATTTCGGAAATCATGCACTCTCACCTACAGCCATTTTGTTTATATCTCATGATCCATGCATCAAAACAGTTTGATTTTTGGATCATAAAGGCATTCATATATTATAAATTTAGTTGCCAAATTTCAACAAAAGCTAGTTTGTAGTTTTTGAGAAAATGGTTAATGAAGTTTGCTGTTACTTATATCATATTTTGTTGCAACTTCATATATACATATAGTTGAATGTCAATGTAAAAGTTGTTATGCCTTCATCAAGATTACTAAAAGTGAATACTCATTAATTAAGGAAGAATTCATTTGTTCTATCCATTTCATGAGCTGAGATGAACATATTTTTTATTGCTTGGTTAACACATGGGTTTTTGTCTTTGGGTTGCATGAGGACATGCAATATATTCAGTTTTCATTGCATGAGGACATGCAACATATTGAGTGTGGGGGTATGTTGGGTCGTTAATATTCCATTATTATTATCACTTGTGAACACTCATTCCACCCATTTCTACCATTCTTCATTACGTCATTTGTCATAATTTATTATATAAATCCATTTTATGATGATTTATGCTCTTATGAACAAATATTATTTATTCTCCTTTATTTCTAATAAATTGATGATTATGCATGATTTTATCAATGATAGTTTTAATAAATTGGTTGTAACATTATTCACCATTTTTAGCCTCCAAGATAATTTCCAGATTGAAGATTTGATCATTAAAAGTGCCAACTCAGCAATTCGCTGGAATAAGAAGTGACAGTTTTGCGGTTGGGATTCTAGGCAAATGAAGAAGAATCTGGAAAATCTGGAACATGGGTTTTGTCCAGAACGGATTGAATTAACTTTTTAAAAGAACAGTTTGCCCAAATTCGGCTTGTACTGAGAGAAAAGTAGGGTTCTTTGAGCACGATTTTCTCAGATTCGCTGTGTGGCCGTTTTCCAAATCTCAGTTGCAAAAGCCAAATTCGCCTTGCTCTTGTTGAAAGATGGATGGAAATATATCTTCTTGTTGATCAATTGGTTGGAAACAATCTAATTTGTAATGGAAATCATGTTGTAATTATCTCTGATCTCTCTCTATTTAAATGAAAACATAGATCAGAGAGGGGGATGGATTCGAATGATGGAATTGAGGATGAATTAGAGATTCAAATTGAGGATGGCAGAGAGAATGGATAATGGATGAAAGATTGAGAGACTTCTTGTTGTAATCCACTGTAACTTTTCTTTGATATTTTAATATAAATCTAGTTGCCATTCCATCTTTGATCCTGAAGTAACCCAGCAGCATCTGCTGGCGGCTAAGGGCCCAGCTTCTGGTGGAGTACGCTGCTGCTGTATTATATATTTATGCTTCATGTGTGGTTTGATCTCTTTCTTTTACTCTGTTCAGTAATCTGACGCACTTTAGTGTTTTACATATCAACGCTATTAGATATACTTGATTGGATACTATCGTTATCTGCAATAGGAATGTTATGTTATCATTTTAACTTTGTATCGCATTGCTGTTCCTTTTGATAATTGATATAACATTGGTGTTCCTTACAGATTGTCATTCGGTTACAGATTAACCGCGTTGTATGTTCCTAAATCAGTACAACTGTATGATGTATTCTTAAATTGTGACTGTTGTTTATTCGGGATTGCTGTTCCGTTACACTTGCTGTTACTTTATAGCTGTGATTCATGCATATTGTATTGAAGCTCGGATTACTATCCCTTTTAATGATAAGTGTGTTGCTTTCTTGATTTGGATTGTTGTACATTCATATTTAATCTGCTGTTCCATTTCCTGTTATTCGCATTATATTTGCTTTGGTGTGAAGAATGGTTCGAAACTGTAGTGGGAATTGGAATTTGCTGTCTAGTCCCCAGGCTGATGATCTGTTCCTTGATTACTTTTGGTTACATCAGTTTCCAAAGGGATGAGTTATTTTTACTGGACCCTTGACTGATACATTGCTTATTTTTTCGAATGAATGATTTAGGCTTCAAGGTATTTTGTTGTTGATTTCCATTAATTAGAGTTTGTTTTTCAGATTCCTTTAATTACAGTTTGGTACCCATTTACTTTGTTGTTCATTTCTGTTGATTAATTGCAATAGTTTGCTTTTAAAGAGTTTTCCTATTTTACTTTCAATGGCAGCTTTAGTTCAATTTCGATTTCCTTTTAATTGCTTTAAAGCAGGACTGTCGACTGTAGAGAACATTGGTTATTGCTTCCTCGTTCCCAGATTGATTTTCTTGTTCCAGTTTGATTTCAATTGCATCAATATCTAGAGGAATGAGTTATTGCTATTGTATCCTCAATTGATGGTTGTTTGAGTGAATGATTTAGTTTAGAACATTTCAGTTTCTTGCTGTTCCAATTAGATTTTGTTTCCAGCTTTCATTTACTTTTGCATTTTAAGCACTATACTGCAAAACATTACTCTTGAGTAAATAGCCACCTCAGGCTGAGTACACTCTTGAAATAAAAAGTCGTCCCTGGGTTGATAATTAATGTGAAGGTAATTAGGAGTTAAAAAGACACCTTTTTATCGCTCCAAAAAGGAGAATAAGGTTTACTTTCTGGAACTTCTTCTGCTCAATATGTCTTTCATGCCAAGCCTTTTCTCTTGCTTTTTGTACCTATTGATGGAATCCTACTATAAGTCTGATTTCCTCCAAAGCAAGCAACTGCAACATTCTTTCCTTCATTATATCAGGATCTTCCATATCTGCAAAATATGCAATCCTCAAGATAGGCATGATGTATTCCATCGGTATCACAACTTCTTGCCCATAAACTAACCTAAAGGGTGTCTGCCCTATCAACTTTTTGCATGTGGTCCTATAAGCCCATAAAACTACTGGAATTGTCAGGTCCTAGTCATCTCTATTCACATTGCATACCTTAGTCAGTGCATTCTTCAAAAGCTTATTAAATGCTTTGTTGAGCCTTGAAAATGTCATTCATTTCCATTACACTTTCACTATTATGTCCATTATATCACCTCCACTTCACTACTATGTCACCACATTCATCCCACTTTCATTATCATTGGGCCACATTTATGTTTTTCCAATCTTTATTAATTCTAAGTCTTTTAAGTAAATTTGTGGTTAAAAATTAGAAAATAATGTGCATATGCTTATACCTAACAAATGGGTTGAGGTTGTTGACATGTGTAGGTTGAAAGGAGACTTATAGAAGACCCTTATGTGGCACTCTAAGGCTAAATTCGAATTTGGTTGGAAAGAATCATGGGATCATGAGGATATGTGTCACATCTCCTAATTGTATTGTAACTCTAAGAAGACATGTGTCTTATCAGTTCCTATTTTGATTAGGACTCTAGAGGTAGAGGGAGAGATTCATGGACTCTCATTAATAAGATGGCTCTCATCTTTTTGTATAAATAGGAGATCTCTCTCCTTCATTTGTTAGTCTATTTTAGCTTAAGCTTGTTAGTCCCTAGTTCTTAAGTTTGTAATTCTTCCTTGATGGCTTTTGAAAGCTTTGGAGAACTTTGTTGTACTTTGTAATTTTGAAGAAATTGAATAAAGCTTTGATGTTCTCAACATGGAAGGAGATGTGAAGTAGATGTCATGGAGCATATTAGAATGTAAGGTAGAGTAGATTTCATTTTGTAAATATTGCTTTGTAGAATGTAAGGTAGAGTAGATTTCATTTTGTAAATATTGCTTTGATTTCATTATGTTATTTAATTGCTTTCAAGTTTGATAGATTAGATTTTTCATTCATGCAATTTTAATTCATGCAAGTGGCAGAGGGCCCCTGCACACTAAAGCCTTGTATAGTTGTCATTTAATTCTACATTTAATTTTATTATGCTTCTGTACATTAGCTGTACATAACAAGCTGTTTTGATTACTGTTGTTTTACATTAATTTTGTTATGCTTCTGTATATTAGCTGTACATAAATTGCTTTCAAGTTTGATAGATTAGATTTTTCATTCATGCAATTTTAATTCATGCAAGTGTGTTCAACCGGTTGATTGTAGATTAGTGATGCACATAGCCTTTTAATGACTAATGACATGATAGAATCATCTTGTCCTTCTGCTGAAGCAGCAAGGATACTGGGTCTCATAGTCACTAGCTCATTGTTTGGTTATTACATTTTATTTTGATTGAACTAGCTGTATATTTACACTTTTGTTTAAATACTAATTCCATCAATAACATGTTTTAAGTTCTTTTGAAGTGCTAAGTTTTGGAAGTTACCATTAGGGACATAGGCCTTGTCTTGAAATCTTTATCCATACTTGTCCTTTAAAAGTATTCTTAAGACCTTAGAATAGGATTTCCATTTGCATTAAACACTTTAGAAAACCAACAAGAACAAAACCCCAAAAACAACATAAACTATAAAACAACGAAGTAAGAGAAAGGTTAACTAAGCACATATGGTGCACCACACTTCATCAGTTTATGATACCCGGATTGATAATTTATGTAGAGCAATTTAAGACGTTAAATTGACTAGACATGCTTCTACTTTTCCATTGGCCCGAGGGTGATAAGGGGTACTCTTTTGATGATAAACTTGTAATTACTTATTTAATGCTTCAATGATCTTATTTAGAAAGTGTGAACCC
This sequence comes from Pinus tabuliformis, assembly GCA_031772625.1. NCBI lineage: Eukaryota > Viridiplantae > Streptophyta > Pinopsida > Pinales > Pinaceae > Pinus > Pinus tabuliformis. The sequence continues at coordinate 169,360,220 of CM062808.1, forward strand.
TAGTCACTCATCAAAATCTTTAGACATCCAAATATAGTCAATATGTACTCAAAAATAAACTTTGCAACAATATTTATGCTACAATCCCTTACTGGTTATGCTTCAGCCCATCTTGTCAAATAATCAGTCATTGTGATTATGTACCTCACACCAGTCCTATTTCCTGGTGGGTTGATAGGTCCAACAAAATCAATAGCCCACTTATCAAAGGCCTGCAATGTAACTTGTGGTACCAATGGAATATCATCTCTTCTTGAAGGTTTCCCTGTTCTTTGACATACATCACATGCTTGACAATACTCCTTTGCATCTTTGTGTAGTGTAGGCCACCACAATCCTGCTTTCAAAATCTTTTGCCCAATATTTTTTCCTGCATAATGTCCACTAGATGTGACCTCATGAGCCTATGTTAGAATCCTCTGTCTTTCATGTTTAGGAACATATATGAATAATATCTCATCTAGTCCCATCTTATATAATTGTCATGCTATTAACGAAAAGTCAGCTGCCTTAACCACTAATTCTTTCTTTTGATGTATATTATATCCTGAAGGAGCCATTCCCGTGTTCAAAAATTGAATGATATCTGTAACTCTGATTGCAAATAATTGTGCATCATGGAGATTATCCTCTATGCTATTTGGTTCTTCCCCTGTTTCCAATATTGACAAATGGTCAGGTCCTGCATTCAATCTCCCTAGTTTAACAATGATCTCAAAGTCATATTCCTTGAATAACAATAACCATCTACAAATATTTCCTCCTAAGACAAGTTTATTAACCGAATACGTCAGTGCATAATGATCTATAAACATTTTGAAATGTGACCCCAGATAATAGTGCCTAAACTTTTGCAAGGAATATGCCATGGCCAATCCTTCTCTTTCTATAGTGGTGTAATTATTTTTTTCTTTAGATAAATTTCTACTTGCAAAGACTATATGATGATCAATTTCTCCTGCACCATGTTGTGCGAGTACTACTCTCAAAGCTATACAAGAGGCATCCACATGGACATGAAAATCCTTATTCCAATCATGGAACACTAGCATAGGTGCAAATACCATTTTTTTCTTTCAATATATCAAGGATCTTTTGACATTCTCCATCCCACTGAAAATTTACATCTGTTTTCAAAAATTTCTCCATAGGCATAGTAATATCAGCACACCCCTTGATGAAATTCTTGTAATGTCGTGTATGTCCCAACGTAGTGCAAAGCTGTCTTACTATCTTAGGTGGAGGCAAGTTCACAATGATAACAATCTTAGGAGGGTCAATCATTAGTCCTTGCTTACTGACAATATGTCCCAACAATATGTCAAAGGGTACACAAAATATGCACTTCTTTAGGTTCAAGGAGATTTGATATTGTCTACATGTGTCAAGCATAAGTCTTAAACTTCCAATATGTTTACTTGGCAACCCAAATATTGTCTAATGATCAAAATATACCTCTAAAAACTTGTGGATGTACTCTTTAAAAGCTGCAACCACCACCCTTGAAAATATATCAGGGGAATTTTTCAATCCAAAAGGCATTACTCTGTATTGATATGAGCCCCATTCTATAGCAAATGTGGTCTTATGTCGATCTTTAGGTTCAATCCTAATCTGATGATAACCTGAGAATCCATTAGTAGATGAGTAAGATTCTTGACCTCCTACATTGTCTAACACTTCATCTGTGAAAGGGGTAGGGAAGGGATCATGTAAACATGCATCATTCAACTTTATTAGATCAACACAAATCCTAATTTCTTCTTGAGTTTTCTTCTCTTTCACCACCATAGGACTCACCCATTTTGATTCTTTGATGGGTTTAATAATTCCTTATCCAAAACTACTTTTACTTTCTCCTTATACTTCGGATTCTACCTATAAGGTATTTTCTTGATTGGATTTGCATCAAGCTTAAGGGGAATCTTCATAACTCCTAGATCTCTTATTATACCCTTCATTTATTAAAACTTAGTGGGAAACAATTCTTGATATTCATGAAGTAACTCTGCAACTTTACTGACTATCTCTTCATCTCGATAGTCTCCTATTGTTGCAAACTTGGGTTCCTTCTTTGATCCTATGTTGACCTTCTTAGTCTTCAATGGCTTTGTTATATCTGGTATTTATAGCTCAGGTCCAGTTAATTCGTGATATCCTTTTGATTATGCTATGTCAATGTTGCAAGGATCTTCTTCTTCATCTGCAGTAAGGTTATAGAATTCCGGTTCATTTTCTATCTGCGCAACCCAATCAGGTTGTTTCCATGTCATTAGGGTTACTTTCTCAAAGATCCTCTTCTTTATTGTTTGAAGGGCCAAATATATGTATGGAAAATCATCCTCAAAGCTAAATGTTAATATAAATCCATCAACCATGTCTACCCAATTCATAGTACCATGTCGAAACTCTATTTCTAGGTACCAGTTCTTGGGGATTGTCTCTAATGTATGAATGAATCCATGTACCCATTCTTGTTGTGGAATATCTTTCCATGCTTTAATGCATAACTGGATATGCTCCCTAGGATTTGTTTCACCATCATATTTTATATCCATCTCTGTATTTATCTAACCAAATCTTATCCACATCAGTCTTTCACATTCCTTCCAAACTCCTATATTCTTCTTGTGTGCACCCCACCATCTTGCAGGAGTAACTTTTAGGGCTATATCCAAGGTTGAAAACCTTTGATTTTCTAGAACTTGTTCTTCATAATCATCAAGAAAAGTATTTAAATCACCCAAAACATCATAAGAAGGTAGGTTGCATACCTTAGATGTCATACACGGAACTGATTTGGTAATTCTTACACAATGCCTTGTAGATACTTCATGCAGCCTATTCTTCCATTTTTCCAACTCTTCTTCTGAGTCTAAGGTACAAGAACTATCTATTCCCAACTAAACTTTCCCTCTGCAGTAGGCTTAATACAATCATGTTCCTTCATTTTCATTTTATAAATATTGTCTATATTAGTTGCGCAATATTATTCTTTCATTGGTTCTGTATATCTTACTCCTTCTGATGGATCCAAGGGAACAATTAATCTCATATTGTGTCCTTCAAATATCATATGTCTCTTCTTTAGATTAATCATGGCCAAATTGTCAAATGCCGAGTCAAGTCCAAGCAATGTAGGATAGGGGTTATTGTCATAAATGGTCTCTATTACTTCAAAATTAGTAGTAGTGCGAACTCTTTCAATATCCACTATGACACCTGGTAGTCTTCCTAGAGGGAATACCTTTTGTTGATTTTCCATCCTTAGCTAAATAGGTGACCACTGTAGCTTCGACTTACCCATTAACTCCCATGTCTTCTTCATCAAGACATTAGCATCAAATCCCAGATCTAGAATAATTTGATCCATCTCCTATCTGCGCATTAAGCTTCATTTCTCTTCCAGTTCTCTTCTTTCGATGCAAATTATTAACTGCGCGTATCTCAGTTCATGGTGTTTCCTTGGATGCACAAGAATCTATCAACTCATGAATCCCTTCTACAACCTTTTAATCTCTTAACAGTTTCATACAAGTTTGCAAAAAGGACTTTAAAATACATGATTTTCTAAATCCTGGTCTTGTGTTGGAGCTCGATCCTGTGTCGAAGCTCAGTCCTGTGTCAAAGATGATGATACATCCTAGATACTTATCTACTTAGGCTGTGCACTAGAGGTTGAATTCACATTGCTTCCATAAATACTTATTTTTCTTTATGAATATCTAACACAGGAACTTTCTCAATATTCTTTCTGACCCATGCATTTTTAGGTTCTTTCTTTTCATCCACTTTATCACTACCAGTCCCAACTCCACTTCTTGTGACAATACTAATTCAAGGTTCATCGGCCCTCCTTTCCACAGTCATCATTTGAATGTTCTATGTTGGCTTCTGATTTCTTTTCTCTTGCATATTCACCATAAGTATAGGAAATTCTTCAATTACATGGTCAAAGGATTTACAAAATTTACATGTCATTGTGGGATTCTGGAAGTCTCTCGAAAAATGACCTGGCTTATCGCAGTTATAGAAAATGATCTATTCATGTCCTCGACCAACTCTGCCACATCGACCTCTTCCTTGGTAACCTCCTTGACCACTGTGATGTCTATTGTCCTCATGTCCATGCTCTTTTTCTTGCATTCTATAAGTGTCAGTACCACGCTCCATCGTCAGTTCATAAGCCCGACAATTATTCACATCATGTCCTACTCATTTACATAATTTGAAATATAGGTTCCTCAGATTCTGTACATATTTCTGTAACAAATAAAAGTCTTATGAATGATGTTTTGTTGTACTCTTACATATTTCGCACCACAAGCTAGATCCTGCATTCAAGGGATTTGGTGCCCCATTAACCATGTAATTCCTGAAGATAGGGTGTTGTTCTTTAGAATGGCCTCCAATGTACACTTCATACACCATACTTCTTCTCTAACCTCTTTGCTTTTCTTGATGTCTTATAACTACAAGGTTAGGTTCGCCAACTGATTCTGAATTTTTTGCATGCTTGCATTAGTATCTCCTATAGGCGAAGCTTCCAATTTCATTGCAATCTCTAGAGATTTGGCTTGAGTTCCTATCTTTTGTTGCATCAATCGTGATCTAATATGTGGTAGCGGCGTAGATGTAAACCATTCTTTATGTTGTTTTGGAGCTATGTTGAAGCTTAATTGGTCCAATAGCACCTTAAATCTCTTATCAAACTCTTAAACATACTCAATAGGTTTCTATTTCATCTCTTTCAACTCGGTAATGCACTACAACTCATACTTTGGCTTCCTAAACTCTTTTAGAAACATTTTTTTAATATTTTCACATGTTCTAATATGATTACTTGAATACTTCATATACCATGTCAACGCTCGATCTCGGAATGTCATAATGAGTTGCACTTGCTTTATGTTCTCATCATTGATTTGCTTCACTGTCCATATTGCTTCACATAAAAACCAAAACTGTTTCGGATCCTCCGTTCTAGTTCCTTTGAAAACAGTTATCTTGAGATCATTAGTCATACTTATTTTTTTGGGGGAGGGGTAGGGGGAGTGGGGGGAGGGAAAGCCAAAAACACCCTGGCTATTACTGGGCTCTTGATTCGGCAAATTGTCAGGATAGGAGGATGAATACTACAAAGTTACCTGGGGGTTATCATGGGGGCTTTCTTCACTTTCATATTTTCTCAAAAAAGGACTATAATTAGTCTCTATGAAGGTCTTTGGGTCTTGTCGATGAGACCTCTTTCTGGTATCTACTCTATATCTTTTTTCACTTTGTGTTACTGCAATCTCTTGCTCATATTTATTCCCTCTTCTTCCAAAGATAAGTAAGATAACAATCTGATTGCATCCGAAAAACTCCCTTTTCACACAGAAGCATCTCAATCCAAAATTTCAAAGATTTTAAATACTTACTTCACAGTCCCTTGAATAATTGTCATTCCACTTCGCTATAGGGCACAGTTGATTCTACCGTGAACTCAGTAATGAATCCTCCTAAGATGTTATCAATCCAGAAATCAACAACCCTTGAGATCCTATTGTCATTGCTTTTGAGTCGTTGTATCATTTCAGGAGTCCACACTGTAGGTTCGTCACCCTTAAAACAACCTTTTCTTTCAGTCAACCTCGATATCCACTTGTACAACTCAACAGGAAAATATGTGAAGAAAATTTCATATTGATCTGTAAATATATACTCTTGTAAGCATGCTTTAGATTTCATACGAGATTTTTTTGTTCTCTTTGATGGGTGCCACATCCACATATCCCTCATATGGATTTCGATCCCGGCAACAAAACCATTTTTTGGCTTGGTTTGGGCTGACCTAGGTTCGATCTATATTGCGCACCAATAAAACTCTCAATCACTAGCCCTTTTAGAAATGGCCTACAAGCAAATTGCATTCTCACCCGAAGTGACTATGGGAGGATGCAGAACCAATGTTTTGCAGCCTTGAGGGACTGGAGGGTGTGGTAATATTATGAATTTTTATTCTTAACATTCATAAATCACTTTTCCACATTATGTTAATCACTTAAAACATATCATATAAACCATAAATCATTACTATGTTGAAATAAAGTGCAACTATAATAAACTGCTACATTATAACAGATAATAAAAAATATGCACATGAAGACACCAAATTACTATGGTTCGCCCCAATGTGGGGCTACGTCCACAAGAACTATTTATTATAATAATAAATCTTCGTACAACAAATAGTTCTTGGCCTATGCACTAAGTTGCAAACTGTCTGTGCACTTAGCTCCAGACTCAGGCCTCTGTGCACTCAGCTATAGAGCCTCACCTTATCTGCAAAGTACAGATCACAACAATACAACCATAACACAGATATGGATCATAAAGATTCATTCTCTTCTTTATTATTGAACCATATATATACTATTACATCAAGGGTTATATTAGCAAATACCAAGGTCCAAATGCCATGGACTCCCTAAAACAAGCTATTATGGTTCGAAAACCATTGGTCTTTTACAACATCGCGTGATTTTTACAAAAAGAGGGGCTTTGACCTACCCCAATGCCCCTACACCGCGCAGTATATTTACTGCATGGTCCACTTCACGCTCTGTTGCATTCTCCATTGCGCACTCTACTCCACAAAATGCGAGGTCTTTGCCAAAATCTTAGGCCAATTTGGGTTGCACCCAACAAGAAATATGGTATTATGAAATCAATGCAAGAATGAATTAGATTGATGTGGCCATGAGTATTGGTACATTGGTTTACTAACATGAAATGTTTGATTGCATTACCTAATCGTCCTAAGTGTGCTAACAATGCACACACAATTGTTGGAAATAATACTGAGAGGGGGAGTGAATCAGTATTAGCCAGTCAATAATTTTTCATTTCCATAATCAGATTCATATACGCTACTTCAGTTAATGGAACTCACATGTATACGCAATTATGTTTAAAGAAACTAGCATATATTGTGCAAACTTATGATTCAATTAATTCATCATATGTTGATCTTTAATAAGTGCATCAGAACCATATAAACAATAACCAGGTGCAGTAAAAATAGAACAGACAATAACACACATGAAAACAAGATATAAGTTGGAAACCCAATGTGGGTGAAAAACACCTGCTGCAATCATCTCTATCTTCTTTTTAAATTAGAAACTTATTTTTACAATTTTTGTACTGGTGCAGTCTTATACCAGTACGCAGGCTTCAACCTACAAAAGGCTACAACCTTCTCTTTTCTTCCAGAGACCACATTTCATAAATTTTCACACTGGATCTGTTAGCTACCTATACCAATAGGTTTCATATTTCATGATTGGCAAGGGAAGGTCCAAATATGCTCTGCTTTGATTGTGCAAAGATCACATATTTCCAAGGGAAGACAAGGTATGTAAAAAGCTTGGCCTTGCCCCAGTGTTGATGGATGGTCCAACAGTCTAACCTGGATCAGGCCATGTTTTAAATTTCTAGTTGTAGAATAGAGTTAAAAGTCTGTCCAAACTGTTTAATCTTGGCAGACAAGTAGTTTAGGTAGAGAAGTAAGGTTCCCAACTGTTTAATCTGGGACCTTGGAAGCAATAAGGGTAGCATTAGATACAAAATAAAAGGAAAAGCCAAAGAAAAGAAAAGGCAAACCAGGGTCTGCAAGCCTAAGTGCACCCTCCAAGAAGAAACAAAAAATGCTAGGCAAGTAGATGGGTCGGCAGTTGGGGTTGCAGAAAGGTCATTTCTCACAAATTGTATGTGCTAACGTTGTTTACCAAAGCAAAGTCCATGAAATGAGAAGGTGTTCTTCTTCATCAAGTTGCAGCAAGCAAAGCAACATGTCTAACCTCCCTTCTTTCCCCTGTTCATGTCATTTACTAACATTCCCTCCTTAGTTGAGATTCATGGAAGAGATTGTGGTTTGGTGTTGATTGTTATTCTTTAAGAAGCCACATTTCCTGTGTAAAAATTCTTTTCATTTTGATCTACTCCCTAAACTAAGTGAGTTTCAAACAAACTTGGTGGTTTCCCCTTCATTTACCCTTTCATACATCTTAACCCCTAACTCTACTATCTAAATCCCCTATGTCCCCCCTTTCCCTACTATAATGACACTACGGTGTATAAATCCCAGCATTATGTACATATCCTCCTTTTTGGCACTATAGCCAAATAAATGGTCAAGGGAGACTTTAGTCCACCCGGGACTGGGGTCAACCCTGTCTTGGAGCTGCTCTAACCTCAGGTTATGAGCAATAACCTTTCCCCTAAGCCCCCACTTTCCCTCTGCTCAAGAAACACAGAAAACCCCCTTTTCCCCTGCTAAACCCACTCCTAGAAACCTCTTTTCCCTTATAAAACCCTTGAAAAACCCTTGAAAAACCCAAAAATCCCGAAAAACTCATGAAAACCCTCAATCCTAAAGTTTTCCGCTGAAAATATTAAAATTGAATATTTTATTAGGCCAGCGGGTCCCCCCCAACTTGCACGATCCGTCGGAGGACCCGCCAACCGTTCGATCTCTGCCACCCATGATCTAACAGTGGGCGGTCATTTCTGTTCCCCGACCTGTCGACCTTTAGCGTCTGGGGAAAATGGTTTTCCGCCCCGTACAGGGACGCGTGTCAAACGCTGGGGTTGTTCGGAGCCCCCCTCCCCAATACCACTCATCAGCAAAGGCGGTGCAGGGAACCCGCTTACCACCATTCCGATACCACCTTCCCTTATGTCATCATTGCGTCATCCTGACGTAGCACCTTTCGCCCACCCCCGCGCCGCGTGGCCCTCCACGTAGCCCTGCCACCTTATCCACCCGCCACAGTGTCCTGCCACCCTGGCCTCCACCTCAGCAGCCACGTCACCTCCGTACCTGGGCCCCACCATGACGTCATGCTGACGTCATTGGCGGAAACGCGCCAATAACCCATTTTTTGCCTAAATTGCCGTTATTAAGGCCCGAAATAGCCGTTTTGTTTCATTTTCAAGCGAAAATACACTGAGGTCTTGCAGCTGTTTCCGCGCCAGACTGTTCCTGAAGCTGCGAAATTCGAATTTGTGCCGCCTAAGCTTATCAATTCAGCCACCTCGTGCCTCCACAGTTCAGCTCGACGGTTTTTCCGAGCGTTTTACCAGGTATTCACCGCAATTCCTCTGTTTAGCCCACGCTTACCATTTCACTATAAAATTGCCATCTAAGCACCTGTTAAAATCCAATTAAGCTCTGCACCAACTACCTAAAGTGAACCAAGCAACCTGCATTTCCCCAGATTTATAATTCGACATTGAGGCAGTCGTTCCACGCACTAAAACTGTAAAAATTGCCCCCAAGGTACTCGGCATTGTTCCCTTTTGCCGAGTACAGGCCAGCTGCGATTGCTACCAAAGGAAACCTCATACTCCCTGCAACTCACCATTAGCAATTCACATCCCCGTGAATTTGCAGCAAACTGCAGAAACCAACCTGCATTTTTCACTGAGAAAAAACTCCTCAGACTGTGTCTACAGTTCACCTATCACTGAAACTCTTAAAGAAACTTCCCAAACCATTACCATTACCTATTCAAATTCAGATTATAACATGGCAGCCTCTGCATCCTCATCCCTCAGTGTTGCTCCAATAAACCCACCAAATAGAGAGCTGGAGGCCTTGCCATTTGTTGACAAGGACTGTCTTATTGAAGACTTTGAGGGTAACAGGGACTTCTTGCAGACCTTGAGTCAGTTAAGAGAGGACTATAAGGATGGTCATGGTACACATGGGATATGGGAGTCAAACCTACCATACTATTGTCTCCCAGCTGTAAATGTCTTCCCTGAAATCATTCACCTATGTGCTGAAAACTATAATGTGCAGCACAGAACTATTAGCACTCCATCTGGGAGGATCCTTTTCTACATTAATGCTGAGTCTATCAACAAAATGTTACATTTTGATCAGACAGAATTGCTAATCCCATTTTCCATGAGCTATTTGCTGGAGACTAGTGAAAAGATGACCAGTGAGGAGATTCAAAAGGTCACCAGGGATTTCATGAGACCTGAATGCCAGACTACAGAGCCACCTCCCTACCTGGGTATCCATTTCAATGATGTGGGTAAGCTTTTACTGGACATGATTGCCTATGTGTTGGGATACAAAAACAGTGAGCATGTGGACAAAACAATGCTGGTATTGCTATCTGCTTATAGCCCACGCCAACCCCCTGCCAGGAAATATAACTTTGCTAAATTCATTGCCAATAAGATTCATGATCAGCTGAGCAAGGTGGACAGGCAGGGGGTCTTCAAGTACTCAGCCTATATTTACCACCTTTCATGTACTATCACTTTGAAGCCTTCCCATGCTACATCAGAAGGCTGGATCACAAAGGGGAAAGAAGATCTGTCATCTTCTGGACCTCTGTCTATCACAAGGTCACAAACTCACCCTATACCTACTGTGAATTTGTTGACCAATTTGTATACCCAGTCTCTTGCCTGTTGATGAGGTCCCCTCCTCCCAGAATATCAAATGAGATAAAGAAAGCTCTGCAGCTTTCTAAAAAATATAAAATAGGTGATTGGTACCTATATGAGAACCATACTGTGTTTAGGATCTATGGCTGTGAGCTCTGTCCATACAGGCTCCCAAAATATGTACCTATGAGGTTATTTGCCTTGGAGTATTACAGGCAATTGATTCAGTCCGACCTCACCCATTTCCACAGCGCCAAAAAGAAGGCCCACCTCAAGTTCAAACACCAGTTGGGCCCCTTCATCATGAACAAGAAAGAAGGGTGGGAAGATGCAGACCTAATCCTCAAGGATAAATACAAGCTGTCCTATAGTTTTCGGTGGGTCCATTATGACCCTCAAGGTTTCATCACTGCTAGGAGAAACAAGTACAGGCTTATAGGCATTAAACATTGCCAGTACTCTCACATTGAAAAATATGCCAACCTGCAAGAATGGCAGATGGATACTCTAGTTGAAAATCTAACTGAGGAAGAGAGAATGCTAAAGAATAGGAGGGAGCTTGAAAAAACTATTGACCTAGACTATGTGCAGCAGGTACCTTTCAAACCGCCTTATTCAGTAGGAGAAGGGACCTCGGCTACAAGGACTGCACCACAGGCACCCTCTACATCAGCACCGGTGACAGACAAAGGCAAAGGCATAATGGGTGCAGAGGAGGAAGCAGTGAAGGAAAAGTATGCCCTTGAAACAGAGCAGCAGCCAGAACAACAGCAAGAGCAAACTGTTCTACCACAGACTGGGCTGCCAGCAGCTCCAGCACTGCAAATTCCACCCCCACAAACGGAGCCAGTAACTGCTCCAATTTTACAAACCCCAGCACATGAGGAAAGGGGGACAAAAAGAGACAGAGAAGAGTCCACTCCTTTCAGTGGATCCTCCCACCAGCCAGAGGCCAAAAGGCAAAGAGCAGACTCCCCAGAGGTAGAAGACATTACTGAAGATGTCTTGGACAGTACAAGAAAAGACAGGGAGGGTAGTCAGCATACAGGTACAAGCTCCTTTCAACAGGAGCAAACTTTACAGCTCGGTTTGGAGGTGTCCTCATCCTCCCAGCAGACCAAGAAGCCCAAGAGCACTAAGGCTTCTTTCAAGCAAATAAAAGCTCAAAATGAGCTGCTAAGGGTTGAGGTCTACAAGCACTTCATAGATGCAACACCAGCCCAGCAAGAGAGATTAATGTCTGTATATGACATTCAGCAGGAAAAACTACTCCTCAGCCACTTTAAACCCAAAGGACCGCAGCCAAAGACAGTTGCAGATTTTGTAAAGACAAGGGTGGAGGTCCTAGCCAGAGATATACATCCCATGGACCAGATTGAACTCCATAAGCAAGCTGGGGAGATGGTCTATGCAACCTTGGTAGAAAAGGCCACAATGGCCCATGAGCTGAATGAATCCCTAAAAAACACCAACACCAAGTTGGATTTTGAGAGAATGTCCTCTCAGGCCAAAGACAATAGAATAAAGTCTCTGGAGGAGATCATCATTGATCTAGGACATGATCCTAGTGATCCAACAGGTGTGAAGGCCCTCATGAAGAAGAAAGATGATGACCTGAATGCACTGAAGAAGAGGCTAAAGCTGCAGCCCACAGAGCACCCTCAAACAGCAGAACTTCAAAAGCAAAAACAGGCTGAGGACCAGCTAGACCTCATAATGCAGCAAGACCAGAGGATCAGGGAATTGGAAAAAGAGTTGGAAGGAGCATTACAAGAGAAACAGGTAGAATCCACTTCCCAAGCTCCTCCAACTACTTCAACAACAGCAGCAACTACAGGTTGCAGCAGTGGCCCCCACAACAGAAGCAGCAGGAACAGCAGCAGCTCCAGATGCCAGTTCAAGTATAGAGGAATTGACCAAGGCCGTCAAAGCAATGGAGCTCCAGGCAGACGAAATAAAGAAGGCCAAGGAAAAATTGGCAGAACTGGACTCGAAGTATACCAACTCCAAAATGACGGTAGCAGAATAGGGCAGAGAAATAAAGGCCCAAAGAGACAAGATAAAGGCCTTAGAAAAGGAGCTGAATCTAGAGACAGCCATGGCTGACATAAAGAGAATCCTATGGGCTAAAATTGGCCAATCCATCAAACAGCAGTGGAGGTCAATAAAAATAATGCATGAGCAGATGGATTTAATGGGCCAAGCTCAAGCAGAAATTCAGAAGGCCAAGGCAGTACTAGGAAAAAAAACAGAACAGGCAAACAGGATGATAGACTTCCTGAATAGACAGGAAAGGGAAGAATTGGCAGCCATAGGCATTCCCAACAGAACAGAGGTTGTCCTCTCTGCCAAGAAGGCACTAACTCTAAGAAACTACATACAAATAGTAGAGAGGAAGTTCTATGAGATGCAAGCAGATGTGGAGGAATACAAGGCTAAAATGGGAGTGCTGCAAGCAAAAGGCCTGCCCAACTTGCTAAGTGGTGCAGGTAAGCTGATCTCCCTAGATCAAATGGCCAACAGAATGACAACCACTATTGAAAATCAGATTATTGCATCTGGCAGTTCATCTGAACCAGCAGGGCCTCCTACAGGACAGAGTTTATATGATAAATTTGAAGGCATGTTCTTCATTGAGAATGAGGTGAATCACCTGTTTGAGACCCCTCCCAATCTTTACAGACATACAGAGGCTGAGGAAACTTTGATAAAAATACGCAGACATCAAATGCCTAAAGAGGATTGGTGGCAGTTTATGCTTCAGATTTTGCCACGGTAACTCCAGCTGTTTGGTTACTGCCAGCTCAAAGTCACTTTAAAGACAAACAACATGATAAAGTCGGCATTGAAAGCAGCTGAGTGATGACTCAACATATAGACTCCAACGGCCAGCCAAAAGATAAAGAAATACGCAAGTTTTGACAGCGTATCCTCAGCCGACTCCAACTGCCACCGGGTCAACAGGCTCTGACCAAATTTTGACAGCTAGAGGACAGGAAGTTATTACAGCATTAATTTTTCAACTACTACACTCCAGCAGTTGGCAGGATATTAATGAAGCATTTACTCTTCTTTTCAGATATTTTCTTATGTAAACTTTCTATATATACTCCCCTGAAGTAACGCATAAGGGTTGAGAATTTTCACTCTAAGGCATGTATACTGTATTTTTTCAGAAGAGTTTAATACAAAGAGCAAGCTCAGCTCAGTGATTTTCTGGAAGTATGGTGTTTTGCTGATGATCTAAGTGCTGTTGCAGAATTCTTGTGCTGTCTGGTGGAATGATATGTTTTCTTAAATCTCTGTTTTGTTTTCCTATATTGTTACATACTCATATTTTCATCAAATCTAGCAATAAAGAAAAAGAATAGTATAGGATATGTTCCTTCACACCCTGTGCTCAATCTTATTTTGCTGTAAATGTTTTCTTCAGAATTAAATAGACATGAATTCTTAAATGCTCATGTTTCATTTAAATCTATATTGTGAATGTTATTTAGAAATCCTTCACTGCTTCTAGGTAACATTATCTCTTCCTCACTATTTCAGTTTAATGAAAGATCCTTAAGTGCCTTTCACATACTGAACATATCACACTAAATCATAAATTCCTAGCATCATTTCTCAGACAGTTACCCAGCTCTGCAAATTTCATTACTTCCTTAAATCAGCACACCAAACTAAAGGACCACTGACTGTTGGGGGGGAAAGTATCCAACTCGGAATGACCCTAACCCACTCTAAGGGTGATAGTTCCTTAGCAACAGCTGAAGCAAAGCTATCTAAAGTTACTTCTTTATGACATGCAAGAGATGAAAGGAAGAGATCCACTTACCGATGTCTTGCGCAAATGGTCGATCCAATTTCCTCTATTTGCCGCTTGCTTCCAGTTCCAAGTCTTCTCACGGGCCCAGCTACATGAGATCCTGCAAACAAGACAAGAAAAGGAAACTACAAGAAGCATGCATTCATAATTGATTCAAGGATTAGCATAAATCAAATACGCAAGTAAGACAATACACCATTGAAACACATGCGAATAGAAGAACCTCAAATGCTTTATTAATATAAGGAAGTAAGGTTCAGGCGGTGATACAACCGTAAGAGGTCCAATCCAGCATCACCTTCCCGACGGAAAGAAATCTCCTCTTCACCTCCCTCAAGCAATCACCCAATACTCACAACTGTAAACCAACAACAATTCTTTGCACTAAATTCCGGCCTCCAGATCCGATGGAATGAGATCCTTATATAGAGTTTTGGAGTGAAGATAAGTCAGCTTGATGTGTGACTGTTGTCCTCTTCAACTCCAGTTGTTCTTCAGTCCTTGAGTCCACTCGGAGTTTCTACCTTCCACTTGGAGTTTTAGAAGCTCTTTACTCATCATTAGGCGAATCTTCTGATCCAAGTGTCATTTTAGAAGCTTCCTGGGCACTGGCACATTGAGAAAAGATTCCTCCACATGTCAAAGTACGCCCAGCGCAGGTAGCCTTTGTTGCACTTGACATGCAGCGCAGGTACACCATGGAGCAGTTGACATTCAGCGCAGGTGCTCAGTGGAGCAGTTGACATGATCCAAAATTGACCTGTTTTTGAGTGTTTTTCAGTGGAGAACTGATTTGCAGTGCTGTGGTTTGCTGACCTTGTTCCTCTAAGGGTAAGAACAACATGTTTAGGGACTTTGGATCCCTCAGATTATTGACATTTCATGCTTCATGCTGTAAGGCACAAAAATGTCTATAACAGTTGCCCCCTAAAGTATGAGGTCGTTTATCAGGTGAAATGCTTTATTAGGAGGATCCGAAGTTCATTCAATCGTCGGGAGGTGACCTGTAACAAAAATACAATACAATACACTATTTTTCATACTTGCTTTCATGATCTAGCTGATGCGGGCATTTCCCATGCTCAGCTTTATAAATACGTTTTCTGTACATAAACAGACGATCGTCTGATAGTAGACTGATAATTCTCTGCTTTTAATTATCATCCTTTTAGTAGGATGATCATCTACTGCACATGTCTATGTCTTTATCTCCTGAATATATATCGCAGCCCGGATGGATGAAACTAGATCCGGGGTCTTCAAACTTATCCGATCTTCACTCTAAGTACAAGTCGATCCATGTGAGAATTTCTTGGAGTCGAACATGGAAAGACATCGCTTGATTACCAGTCAATAATGTAAACTGTTAACAAGCGCGAGAGGAATCACCGATAATGATGATGACCCTCAAGGTACTGCAGCACAATTCACGTGGTGTGAATATGGGATTTGGGGTCGAACACCACGCAAAGTCTCCCGGTCGAAGGTCATTAATGTATACCTGTCGTCGGAGGTGAGAAACTTGCCATTGAGGCATGCAAGCTTCAAAGTACTGAGGTGGTGTTCCTAGATCAACTTCTTGGATAATGAGCTGATGTCGACAAGAAGCGATCCGTCAAAGGAGGGCCTTAATGAATCCCACATCAGTGACACGGAACGGAGCTAGTGATGATGGTGAAAACGATCTATGAAATATGATTCAGGGTGGCGGTCATGAAAGGATGAAAGATGATGTATGGTAGTGGATGGGACCCGGTTGACACTCTCTGAATGACATCTCTTGAACATATAACGACACTGATGTGATGGATCGGTAGCATTACCCCATATATGGATGGTATGGCGAGACCATGGTGAAGGGACCGGTGAATGGAACTAACCCAACCCGATATTTATGGAGGCAAAAGTGTCATGTTCAAGAGCGACTTGCTACCATTAAGCTTTGAGGTTCTCCCAATTTTTCCCCAGTCATTTCTGACCAGTACCTCTTTATTTTTGTCAAGCTTGAGGAGGATAACATATGCTTGTTCTATAACCTGCCCTTCGGGCAAGCCCATCGCTATGTTTTAACGAGCCTAGCGATAGGGAAACTCGTTCTCGTCTAAAGACAAGTTTGTCGCTATATAATATTTTTAACGAGCCCAGCGACAAAGACAACTCGGTCCTTTTCATTTTTAGAGAGTCTGAAAAGGGTACATAAAGTGGACTCCAGAGGTCCTTTTTCGTCATCTAATCCCTTAAGTCCGAAAAAGTATAAAACCATACAGAAGGGATGAATGTTCGATAGTTTTATCGAGCCGAACTAGACAAGCGCTCGATCTTTTTGTGCAATAATCCCTCAGGTCCAAAAAGATTAAAATCTAGAGGAGGGATAGCTCTTCCTGTCCTTTTAACGAGCTGGAAGGCCAAAACTCGGCAAACTTTTCATATTTTACGAGTCAGATGAAAAGAGCTCAAAGAAGACTCGTATTTCGAGGAACGAGTGATAAACAGGGATAGCAGCAGATTCCAGGTACAGGTTGGAATTTTCCAATCACGGCAGTGTTACAAGGATGGCTAGGTGGGATCACTCTTCGCAGCTGTTCCTCAAAATAGGTAAACAATCAAATGGATGTGAATGATCGGCCAAATGAAAAGTGGAGGTGACGGTGCACAAACACGACCAAGGCTTTTATGGCTGATGAATTTACGGTCTCAAATGGTTATTTACCGGTTCATTTTTTCTGGATGAGCTTGAACTCTGGGGGGAAGCCTGCTCACATGCTTATGTTTATTTTTTAACGAGCATGAATTCCGCGTTAAAACTGCTCGGTTTTGCGTTTATTTTTTAACGAGCATGAACTTTGCCAAAACTGCTCGTTTTTACCAGTCATAAAGTAGGAAGGTCTCCTGTGAGATAGCTATTTTTTATGGAGCTTTATCTCACGAAGCTATGCTCCATACCCTCTCTTTATGCAAGCTGGGTATCGACTTATCCTACGGGTTAGCGGGGTTAGACCTACCTAAAAACTAAACAGCTGCCCGTGCTTGCATTCCAAGAGGTTTGCATGCCCCCAGGTATAAAGTATAATTTCAAGGTTATCCCTCCAGTTTCCACATCTGCTTTTCTTTGGGTGTTCACAGCTACTTGTCTCCTTGCTAGTCTAGTTTTACTGGGACTATACGAGATCACAAGAGAGCAGCTACTTGGTTTTTCTCGATAGTCTAACTTTGATGGATCTTTGCAAGATCGCAAGAGAACAGCTACTTGCGACAAGAGAACAGCTACTTGCGACAAGAGAAGAACACTCCTCGAAGACAAAACATTTGCTTTACCGAAAGCATACCTCTTTCAGGTTACCCGAAGATCGTCTCGTTAATCTCTCAAACAAAACGTTTCTTCGGCGATGCCTACCGAAATAGACAACGGTGAATGACCCTGTTCCGTCAAACACTTAACTTTGACAAAAGAATCTTATTCCAGAACAACCCCACTTCCATCAACACCTTCTTCTTCATGGGGCCTTGGCACTTTGCCGGCTCTTCCTTTCGAAGAAGAAGGAGGGGACGGGGTACGGACTAGTCATATTCTCCCGCGGAAATTCTACTTTACACCCAAGGTTTTTTCTGCCTCCAGAGCAGACCAGGATGCATGCCCCCTGGGTTCCAGCCTTTCTTTCCCGAATCACTCGCACTCATCAGGAAGAAGAACCGGAGGGAGAGACTTTTCTTGATCGAAAAGACCATTGAGGATAGGTATGTGACTACTTGCGATGCGTGATCCCGGAAGTGAAAGTTGGTCTACGAGCTTGACCATTCTTCCTTCGTATGGAAAACACATTATTCGAAAGAGTGAGGAGACTATTGCTTCCATGCAATATATGTAGTCTCGTCCAAGGAGTAGGTTATAATCCAGGGGTCCTTGGACGACCATCAAATTTATCTTGACAGCCTTCCCTTTCAATGTAATAGGCACATTAGGTAGAATCCCTAATGGTCGACTGGTTCCTTTGTCAAAACCCGAGAGATTTCTTATCTCAGGTAAAAGCGCCGGGCAACCCAGTGCTTTCCAAGCAATAGAGGACAGGATACTCATAGATGCCCCTTCATCAATGATAGTTCCAGCCAT
Source organism: Pinus tabuliformis (assembly GCA_031772625.1). Lineage (NCBI taxonomy): Eukaryota > Viridiplantae > Streptophyta > Pinopsida > Pinales > Pinaceae > Pinus > Pinus tabuliformis. Next base: position 169,378,606 of record CM062808.1, read on the forward strand.
CACCATTTTGTATATTTGGACTATAATTCTAAATGGGATACTGGCTGGTAACCGGGGTCTGCCTAGTTGGTTCCAATCAAAGGACACAACCAGGTTGCTTGGTGGTGGGACCGAATATACGGCCGGATATGATCCTGACGATGCTCCTTCCTGCGATAAAGGAGTGGGCACATTGCCCTGATGTTCATCAGAATCGATGTTGATGAAAAGAATCTGGACGGTGTCATCCTTACTCTCTTCGGTGAGGGTGTCAGCTGAAGATGAATCCTCAGTGACTGTGGTATTTGAAGACGAAACTTCTGAAGGGAGAACCGGGTCAACTGCCGTTTCGACCTTTGGACTTTCGTCCGGTCCAGATTCAGTAGGTTCATTTTCAGTGACTGACGCTTCAGCTGGCCCTATGAGCGGGGCAGCTGCATTTTCGACCAACGAAGGACTTGGCGCGAGTTTTTGATATCCAGGAGGAAGTAGCAACGGTGCAACCGGTTGATCTTCCAAAACTCTCTTTGCTTCGTCTAAAAAGGGACAACGGCGAAGGGTGTGATTTCCTTCACACAGTTCGCAGGGGAATCTCATTCCCTTTCGTTGTCTAGAACCTTCACTTTCGCTGGTCGACGGTAAGCATTCAACCTGGCTGTCAGAGGTTGATGCTTCCGAACAGTGCAAACGAGGGGACCAGTCCCTTAGTATCCGGGGAATACTGGGACAATCACGGTGGAAGTGGTCTCCTTTACATATGACACATGGCGACTTAGGCCCGGTCTGTGCTGTGCGTGGATTTCGGTTAGATGTCTTTTGCTTGCCCCCAGTCGCCTTTGGCTCCTTCTGCTTCTTTTCTTTCTTCTTCTTCTCATTCTTCTTCTCTATGGGAGCTCCGCCTTTGGCAGCTCGACCTTTCGAAGAGGAAGGATCGGAGGAAGATTTATAAGAAGTGGAAGGCTGGAGGGTAGCTCTAGACTGGTCTAACTGTTGACTCGACTGTTCAGGAACCGTGGTGTTCTGAACTACAGTGGTTGAGAATAGCCAAACTGGCAGGCCAATTGTCAGCCCTGGAAGCGACAATGTGGCCATGTGGGGTGCACCAACTTCTCCCCAAGAGGAGAAAGGGATAGGGGTCCCATCATGTGGAATCCCTTGGTTGGTGTGTTCCATGTTCTCAACCTGAAGATCAACGCAGGAATAAGGGGTGATTATGTTCCGTTTAGAATGAATTTTTATATGACGACGCTTTAGACACAACTTGCTTTTTCACTTTTTAAGAGTCGAGAAAAAGCTAAAGATGACTCTAGTCTCCTTCGATGTATTAACGAGCCCGAAGTGACAAATGCTCGGATGGACTTTTTCAGTTATAGAGTTTGAAAAAGGCCAAAAGAAACTACTCTGGAGTTCTAGGCAGAGGGTGTGCCAAACCTTTCGCGAAACCACAGAATATGTTTTACGGTACGAGTGGTCGATCTTGTGAATGCTGTGTTCACTGCATCGCGATCAGTAGGGCGGCCGACACGGCTTCCTATGGATAAAGGCTTTGTTCCTATAGGGGTCTCCCAATATACGCGACGGTACGCGGGAGCATAAGTCCGTATTAGTGCTATCGTCCCTCGGGAGGAATCACCCACCTTCGTAGAGATCGACAGTCACTATGTTTAACGACGCCGGAACACGTCTCTACCTAGACCTCTACTGTGTTTCGTTATGTTTCAAAGCGTTGTTATGTAAATTCAGTTCTTTTTAGGTTGATCTTGCTTAGCAGTTTGCCTTTATGGATCACCACGTGATGTATGATACAACTCCTAAATGCAGTCTAAGAATGATAAGCAAGCTTTTTCAATTCTTTCAACTTTATGAAAATCTTAAGTACTGAGGGAAAAGAAAGACATCATCTTTTCAAACAGATCATAGAGCACACACTGATGCACTTTTCCTAAATCGACATGCAAACTGTCAATATGCACATGCACAATGCAAGTATTTCTTTTCTTCTTCCTTAATGTTGATGTATTACAAAAAGAAAGCTGTTGTACGATTTCGAATTCGATTTCAAGCGAAAACAAACAAGTTTTTGTCCAATAATCAAAATAACACCTTAAGATTCACTCGTTTCAACACAAGAAATACTGAAATTCGAACCATATAACGAAAGCAAATGCTCAAGCAGCTATGAACAGCAATAAACTAGCTCTTAGAATCACAACGACACTTTCTCACAGGTCTAGATCCAAGAGGTCACAGCAAGACTAGTTCACTTTCGCTACGGGAAACTGTGAATGAAAGCAAGAAATACAATAAGAACAATCACGGTTTCTTCATACAACTGAGGCGGAATGAAGGCAAAGAAAGGTAGTTTCAGCTGGGTATACAGGTTGACAACAGGCTGCAAAAACAATATTGAAAACTGGGCAACAGAAAGCAGGGAACCCCAGTTGCACAAGGCAAAACTGGATCAGCGCAGGTACTGCACTGTCAATCTGACATGTAGCGCAGGTAGCCCCTTCGGGACCTACGTTGCAGCGCAGGTAGCCTTCACTGCAGCTGCACTGAAGAGAAAACTCTCGTCTCTCTCAGATTCCGGGTCACAGTTTGCTCAAAAATCAATGGTTTTTGGCCAAATCAGAGGCTATCAGCCAAGTATACACTAGAGGATGATTAAGGAAGATGAACACTATCACAAAGAGCTAAAAAGAGTCCTTGTGGATCAGCTCTTCAAATCATAAACATGCCCAGCACTGAGCTAGAGTAGCTGCCCTCTACTTTGCATTCGAAGGATTCGAATGCAGTTTGATTCGGTACTCCCTTTGTTTAGGAAATGAATAGCAAGAAAACAAAAGCTACCAACAAGACACGGTCCCCAGTATGGTCGCCAGTCTGTTGGGGGGGAAAGTATCCAACTCGGAATGACCCTAACCCACTCTAAGGGTGATAGTTCCTTAGCAACAGCTGAAGCAAAGCTATCTAAAGTTACTTCTTTATGACATGCAAGAGATGAAAGAAGAGATCCACTTACCGATGTCTTGCGCAAATGGTCGATCCAATTTCCTCTATTTGCCGCTTGCTTCCAGTTCCAAGTCTTCTCACGGGCCCAGCTACACGAGATCCTGCAAACAAGACAAGAAAAGGAAACTACAAGAAGCATGCATTCATAATTGATTCAAGGATTAGCATAAATCAAATACGCAAGTAAGACAATACACCATTGAAACACATGCGAATAGAAGAACCTCAAATGCTTTATTAATATAAGGAAGTAAGGTTCAGGCGGTGATACAACTGTAAGAGGTCCAATCCAGCATCACCTTCCCGACGGAAAGAAATCTCCTCTTCACCTCCCTCAAGCAATCACCCAATACTCACAACTGTAAACCAACAGCAATTCTTTGCACTAAATTCCGGCCTCCAGATCCCATGGAATGAGATCCTTATATAGAGTTTTGGAGTGAAGATAAGTCAGCTTGATGTGTGACTGTTGTCCTCTTCAACTCCAGTTGTTTTTCAGTCCTTGAGTCCACTCGGAGTTTCTACCTTCCACTTGGAGTTTTAGAAGCTCTTTACTCATCATTAGGCGAATCTTCTGATCCAAGTGTCATTTTAGAAGCTTCCTGGGCACTGGCACATTGAGAAAAGATTCCTCCACATGTCAAAGTACGCCCAGCGCAGGTAGCCTTTGTTGCACTTGACATGCAGCGCAGGTACACCATGGAGCAGTTGACATTCAGCGCAGGTGCTCAGTGGAGCAGTTGACATGATCCAAAATTGACCTGTTTTTGAGTGTTTTTCAGTGGAGAACTGATTTGCAGTGTTGTGGTTTGCTGACCTTGTTCCTCTAAGGGTAAGAACAACATGTTTAGGGACTTTGGATCCCTCAGATTATTGACATTTCATGCTTCATGCTGTAAGGCACAAAAATGTCTATAACACTGACTCCATAGCCCAATGGACTAGAACACTCTGGAAATGCATAAGCACCTTGACTGAAATCATCATCCAAACAAAAACTTAAAACAGACCTGAACTTATAGCTAGCCTAAAATCATTACAAACAAAGACAAATTACAAAGAGAGAGCCCTCTCTGATTACCGTGTGGCTAGGCACTGTAATCCAAAGATTGGTTAGTGGTTACCCCGGCCGTATTCCCTTGGGAGTCATAGGGAACAACCTGGGTGTTAACATAATTGGTGACTCCGCTGGGGATTCTTAGGATTTTCCAATTTCTATACATCCCTCAAAGCCTGAAATCAAGCCTGAAACAAGTCAGGAGGCCTTCAAAATTGTTTTTGTGTAACATTGACAGTTTTAGGGAAGAGCTCTTTCAGAGAATCTTCATCTCAGCTTTGAAATATATATAGTCATTCCAAAATCTTTATCCAGTCCTTACAGATATAAAAAATTCCTGTAAAGTCCTAAAAAACAGTTAGAAGCTGGCTCCCAAGAAAAATCCACGACACACTAGGGCAAATCCTGACCCTAATCCACCCATCATTGTTGATAATCCAAATACCATCCCTAGAAACATCAGTAGGCAGCAAAGGCAGGAGCAACCTACTGATTTAACCTCAGATTTAGATCATCCCAGCCTTATCCCTACCCCATGCAAGGTCCTTTTCTGGTCTACCCCTAGTTCCCCTAGTTCGCCATCCACATCTCAAAGTCCTCCTCTCACATCTTCATCCACTGCACATATCCCCTTAACCAACATCCTAGTTTCTACCCCTCCCATTAACCTTGTCATCCCATTTGCCCCTGTAAATCCCCCAAACCTTGTGAATATGGCTAACAGATATGCACCCTTGCAGATACCAGCTAATGCTGCAGCCCTACCCCAAGATTACCAAACCAAAATCTCATATTTTGACTCCACTGGCCCTTTGACAGCTGTTCAGCATGTTAAAAGAATGCAAGACCATTTCGAGACCTATGAAATAGATGATGACAGTGTGAGAATGAGAATGTTTGTTCAGAGTTTAACTGGTGATGCAAGAACTTGGTTCAGATCCCTGAATGCAAATTCCATCACAACTCCTGATGAGCTGTATCAAGCCTTTACTAATAGATGGGAGAAGAAGAAAGATCCCTTGCACATACTTGGAGAATATGACACCATCAAAAGAGGACCCCAAGAGACTGTTTTGGAGTATTGTGCAAGGTTTAACAATGTATACAATGCAATTCCACAAAATTTAAGACCCCCTCCTGACTTAGCTTTGTACAAGTTTCCTGATGGCTTTGACCCTGATATGGCTTATCAGTTGAAGGAGAGAGATCCCTAATCCCTTGCAGAGGCCCAAAGGGTTGCTGTCACAGTGGAAGCTAACCTGATTGCCAAGAGAAACAGAGCAAGGTTGGAAAAGAGGACTGTTTTCAAAGAGGAACCCACTGCTTTTGATCAAAAGCTAGATGCAATACTCAATGGCATGAAAAGACTGGGGGATAGGGTGGAATCGGTTGAAAGAAAGTCATCATGGGAAGCACCACAAAACAACCCTCCTAGGAATCCAAATTTTAGGAGAACTCAAAACCCAAACATGGGCAAGGCAAACGCTGACCCAGACATAAGACCTCCTTTTCAAGAGAACTATGCTGAGACTTCTACATCTACTGAACCCAATGAGGATTCTCAGATTAATTTAATGGGTCTAGATGGTGAAAATCAAGTTTTCTTAACACAAGAAGATCATGAGGATCATGAGGATGATGAAATCAAACTGTTTCAAACCAAATCAGGTGAGTCGTTTGACTTTAAACAAGGCTATGACACTGCTGTCTATGAGGTCCATAAACAGTACAAGCTAAGGAGCAGAACTGTTAATGTGAATCTGCCTGAGAAGACTAAAGACAGCCAACAGCCTAAGAGAGCCATAGTGATGGAACCTGAGGATAAAATAAAATCGCCTACAGAACAAGTAACTATTGAAGAGGTCACTGAACCGTTCCTCTTAAAACAGCCTATGGCTACATCATCCTCTCACCCTAATGTAAAGGTTACTCATAAAGAGATGAGTAAGAAAGATAAACCCCAAGATCAGGATGAAAATCAGGAAGAAGAGTTAGGGAACAAGGAAAAGACTGTTATTCAAAACCCCAAAACCCAACTTGAAAAACCTTTGACCTAGAAACTGAACTTGGCAAGTTAAAAATAGCAATTCCTCTATTAGAACTAGTCAAGCATGACATGTACAAACAACAGATCAATAACTCCCTTCAACTCAGCAACAACAAAGATGATGTCAACGTGTTAGATGACACTCCAGAATTATTGTTTGGCCCAGAAGTGGATGGAAAAAAAATAGTCACAGGGGTACTACCTTTTTATGTCAGCTTACATATACATGACAAAATACTACATAATGCAATGTTTGATTCAAGGGCCTCTCACAACCTCATGCCAAAAGCAGTCATGGAAAGATTGAATTTAGATATAACAAGACCCTACAAGGACCTGTTTTCCTTTGACTCCAGCCAAGTCAAGTGTTTAGGTCTCATAAAGGATCTATGTGTGTCTTTGGTTCAATACCCAAATAAAACAATTCTAATGGATGTGGTAGTTGCTGATATCCCGCCTAAGTATGGGATGCTGTTATCTAGGTCATGGGGGGCCAAACTCCAAGGCTCCCTACAATTAGACATGTCATATGCCACCATCTCTGTTTTTGGGCAACCAAAAAGACTGTACAGAGAAACACTTATGAAATATATGGTCAGCAGTGAAGAGAAGCCTCAAAACTTCCCCATATATGCTGTCCATTCAGACATAGATTCATACATTCTCTTCAATGACAGCACAACTTCCTCAAAAGGTGAGGTTGAAACCAAGATACTCATACAGGAGGAAGACTCAAATGAAAGAATTATCACCCATGAAACAACAGTCAATCAAACACTAGATACTGCTGCTATTCTAAATATCAAACATACCCAATCAAATGATGAAACTGTCCTAGAAGACAAGCTAGAGGAAAACCCACAACTTCTACTCACATTGCCAGCCCATGAACAGATCATTAAATCTCCTTCCCAACAAGATATCTTATGGTTCCTTTAATTTGATGGCTCAGTCAACAAGTTAGGGGCAGGAGTTGGAGTTTGGATACACAACAAAGAAAACAATCATGCAGAAGGCAGAGCTTATAGATTAAACTTCAGATGTACCAATAACATGGCAGAATATGAAGCCCTTTTACTAGGCCTCAAGTTAGTAAGGTCCTTACAAGCTGCCAAGGTTTCAATCATGGGAGATTCTGATCTAGTCATTCAACAAGTAAAAGGAAATTTTGTCACCAATGACAAAAGGTTGAGGTCTTATAGGTCTGCTGTGACTGAAATACTAAACTCCTTCTCTGAATTCCAAATCACCAAAATTTCCAGGACTCACAATCTTCATGCCCATAGTTTGGCAACATTTGCCAGTACTTGCAAACTACCATTGGAACCGAACAACTGTTTCACAGCTGAAATAAAATACAGGCCCTCCATTCCAAACAATGTCAAAGACTAGCAAGTATTTGAGGATGATATGCAAATAAACAATTTTTTAACTTTACAACAAGAATTTGCAGGATTAAATATTGACATTGACAGAGCAAGTCAATCACAAATACTTGATAGAGCAAGTCAATCACAAATACTTGACAGAGCAAGTCAATCACAACTACAGTTACAATAGATTGTTCACCCAATATCACCTAGAACAGCAAAACAAATGCTCAATCCAACCATTTTCAACAAGGAAAACATTCAGAAAATTCAACCAATCAGTTGTGAAGAGGTGGCCAATGCTGAAGCTGAAATCATAGAACTGAAAGACAATTTTCTTCCAACAGGCCTAACTCCATTAGAGGACATCTTTGATTCAAATGATATCCCTAGGAAGCCAAAAATGCAGCCCTTAAATGCAGCCATTGAAGAATGCAACATTGGCACCATTGACAAGCCCAAAATAATAAAATTGTCTGCCGCCTTGCCCCCTGACCAAAAACCCAAATACATTGACCTTTTCAAAGAGTTTCAGGATGTTTTTGCATGGGGCTATGAGGATCTAAAGTCCTATGATACCTCATTCATCCAGCATACCATTCCTCTCAAACCTAATAAAAAACCTTTCAAACAAAAATTGAGAAGGATCAATCTCATGCTCCTCCCTTCAATTGAAAAGGAATTGCAAAAAATGTTTAAAGCTGGCATCATAGCACCAATCAAGTTCTCTGATTGGATTTCAAACCTAGTCCCTACAAGAAAGAAAACTGGTGAGATAAGGCTTTGTGTAGACCTAAGGAATCTAAATCAAGTATCACTCAAAGACAACTACCCCTTACCCAAAATGGATCACATCCTTCAAAGAGTGGTGGGGGCCTCAAGGATCTCACTGCTTGATGGATTCTCAGGCTTTAATCAAATCCTGGTACACCCTGATGACCAAGATAAAACTGCATTTACAACCCCATGGGGAACTTTCAAATATGTAAAAATGCCTTTTGGATTGAAAAATGCAGGGGCCACATTTCAAAGAGCAATGGACATTGCTTTTGCAAAGGAGATTCATGACTTCTTAGTCATTTACTTAGATGACCTCACACCTTTTTCTAAATCCGATCAAGAACATCTGAAACATCTAAGACAGATCTTCTTAACATGCAGGAAATATGGAATTTCCTTAAATCCTAAAAAATCTTTATTTGGTTTGGAAGAAGGCAAACTCTTAGGACACATCATCTCAAAGGATGGCATAAGAATTGACCCAGATAGGATACAAGCTATCCTACAAATGACCCACCCAAGGAATATCAAAGAATTGCAAGCATTCTTGGGAAAGATCAATTTCCTAAGAAGGTTTATCCCAAACTTAGCAGAGCTAATCAGATTGCTGAATAATATGCTGAAAAAGGATTCAAAAGTGAAATGGGCAGTTGAAGCCAATCAAGCATTTGAAGGTATAAAATTGGCCCTTACCCAAACCCTAGTCTTGACCAATCCTCAATTTGACAGAGAATTTATCATTTTTTCTTTTGCCTCCCAGCATACTATTGCTGCTGTTTTGTTACAAAAAGATGACCAAGGGAATGAGAAACCTATTGCTTTCTTTAGCAGAGCTCTTAGGGATGCACCTCTAAAATATCAAATCATGGAGAAACAAGCCTATGCCTTGGTCAAAGCAATTAAGGACTTTAGGATTTATATCCTTTACTCCCATGTTGTAGCATATGTGCCAAGTCCTATTGTAAAAGACATACTCACTCAAGAAAACCTAGAGGGCAGAAGAGGAAAATGGATTGCCAACATCTTGGAATTTGATATTGAAATAAAACCTACAAAACTAATAAAGGGGCAAGGTCTGGCCAAGTTAATGACAGAAGCAAACTTCCAAGCCCTAGACATCAATCAGCTGGACAGTGAACCGGAGCTGGCGACTCCAAAGATCAATGTAGCCTTTGAACAATCCCCCTGGTATTCTGATATCTGTTACGTGTTACAAAACGTGTGTTCTCCCCCAGGATTTTCCAGAACCAAGTGTAGATTCTTAAAAATGAAAACCTCAAGATTTTTTGTGATGGATGGTAATTTTCTTTGGAAAAACCATGAAGGAATATTGCTGCACTGTTTAATAGAAAATGAAACTAACAATATCATGCAAGAATTTCATGCAGGAAACTGTGGTGGACACTTGTACTGGAAGTCCACTGTGGACAAAATACTGAGGGCTGGTTACTATTGGCCCACTGTTTTCTCTGATGTTAAAAAATTTACTACATCATGTCATAAATGTCAAGTGTTTGAGGGAAAGAGACAGTTGCTGCCACTTCCCTTGAGGCCCATTGCAACAGAGAGACCTTTTCAACAATGGGGCTTGGATTTCATTGGGGAAATTCATCCCTCATCTTCAGGACAACACAGATGGATCTTAACAGCCACAGATTACTTCACCAAGTGGATTGAAGCTGCCCCATCCAGACAAGCAAATGATTCAATAATCATCCAGTTCTTGGAGAACAATATATTGGCTAGATTTGGCTGCCCTGATAAAATAATCACAGACAATGTTGCAGCTTTCAGATCAAAGAAGATGGTGAATTTCTGCCACAAATTTCACATTACCTTGGGCCATTCTACTGCATATTATCCCCAAGGAAATGGCCTTGCTGAATCATCAAACAAAAGCCTTGTAAACATTATAAAGAAGGTGCTGGAAGAAAATAAGAAGAATTGGCATAAGAAACTAGTCAATGCCTTATGGGCAGATAGACTAACAACTAAAAGATCAATTGGGACCAGCCCATATGAGTTGGTTTATGGACTAGAAGCCAAGTTTCCCTCATCACTAGGAGTGCCTGTTATGAAACTTCTTCAAGAAAGCCAAGCTGAACCAAATGATATGCAAAGAAGGATTAATCAAATCATATGTTTGCAGCAAACCAGAGACCAAGTTTTCAGCAGAGTTCAAGTGTTACAAAAAAAGCTAAAGAAGGATTTTGACCGTAGAACTAAGGCAGAAGATTTCAGTGTGGGAGACAAAGTCCTCAAGTGGGATGCAAGAAGAGAAGACAAAGGAAAACATGGAAAATTCGATTCCTTATGGAGAGGACCATTTGCTGTCCAAGCAGTGCAAGGTAACAACACTTACTTCCTAAAAAGTCTTAATGAAACTGACCTGGATGAAGGTCCTGTGAATGGCAGGATGCTGAAGCACTATTTTGACTATTACCCATGAGGGCAGCCTGAGTTTCCCTTGTATATATGCAGATGTATATATTATTTCCTGTCTAGATTGTAAAAATGCAGTTTTTCAAGTTTAGTTACTGTCAGCAAAAGACACATAGATTCAGAGATCTACCAAGGAGGAAAAGCACAATTTTGCTATGACAAAGCATCATACTTCAAATTTTGGTAAAAACAGCCAAGGGCCAAGGCAATCTGACCTACTGTTCTTGGTCTTTCAAATGAAAAACCATCCCCATGTGGAGCCACTGTTAGCTACCTATACCAATAGGTTTCATATTTCATGATTGGCAAGGGAAGGTCCAAATATGCTCTGCTTTGATTGTGCAAAGATCACATATTTCCAAGGGAAGACAAGGTATGTAAAAAGCTTGGCCTTGCCCCAGTGTTGATGGATGGTCCAACAGTCTAACCTGGATCAGGCCATGTTTTAAATTTCCAGTTGTAGAATAGAGTTAAAAGTCTGTCCAAACTGTTTAATCTTGGCAGACAAGTAGTTTAGGTAGAGAAGTAAGGTTCCCAACTGTTTAATCTGGGACCTTGGAAGCAATAAGGGTAGCATTAGATACAAAATAAAAGGAAAATCCAAAGAAAAGAAAAGGCAAACCAGGGTCTGCAAGCCTAAGTGCACCCTCCAAGAAGAAACAAAAAATGCTAGGCAAGTAGATGGGTAGGCAGTTGGGGTTGCAGAAAGGTCATTTCTCACAAATTGTATGTGCTAACTTTGTTTACCAAAGCAAAGTCCATGAAATGAGAAGGTGTTCTTCTTCATCAAGTTGCAGCAAGCAAAGCAGCATGTCTAACCTCCCTTCTTTCCCCTGTTCATGTCATTTACTAACATTCCCTCCTTAGTTGAGATTCATGGAAGAGATTGTGGTTTGGTGTTGATTGTTATTCTTTAAGAAGCCACATTTCCTGTGTAAAAATTATTTTCATTTTGATCTACTCCCTAAACTAAGTGAGTTTCAAACAAACTTGGTGGTTTCCCCTTCATTTACCCTTTCATACATCTTAACCCCTAACTCTATTATCTAAATCCCCTATGTCCCCCCTTTCCCTACTATAATAACACTACGGTGTATAAATCCCAGCATTATGTACATATCCTCCTTTTTGGCACTATAGCTAAATAAATGGTCAAGGGAGACTTTAGTCCACCCGGGACTAGGGTCAACCCTGTCTTGGAGCTGATCTAACCTCAGGTTATGAGCAATAACCTTTCCCCTAAGCCCCCACTTTCCCTCTGCTCAAGAAACACAGAAAACCCCCTTTTCCCCTGCTAAACCCACTCCTAGAAACCTCTTTTCCCTTATAAAACCCTTGAAAAACCCTTGAAAAACCCAAAAATCCCGAAAAACTCATGAAAACCCTCAATCCTAAAGTTTTCCGCTGAAAATATTAAAATTGAATATTTTATTAGGCCGGCGGGTCCCCCCCAACTTGCACGATCGTCGGAGGACCCGCCAACCGTCCGATCTCTGCCACCCATGATCCAACGGTGGGCGGTCATTTCTGTTCCCCGACCTGCCGACCTTTAGCGTTCGGGGAAAATGGTTTTCCGCCCCGTACAGGGACGCGTGTCAAACGCTGGGGTTGTTCGGAGCCCCCCTCCCCAATACCACTCATCAGCAAAGGCGGTGCGGGGAACCCGCTTACCACCATTCCGATACCGCCTTCCCTTATGTCATCATTGCGTCATCCTGACGTAGCACCTTTCGCCCACCCCCGCGCCGCGTGGCCCTCCACGTAGCCCTTCCACCTTATCCACCCGCCACAGTGTCCTGCCACCCTGGCCTCCACCTCAGCAGCCACGTCACCTCCGTAACCGGGCCCCGCCATGACGTCATGCTGACGTCATTGGCGGAAACGCGCCAATAACCCATTTTTTGCCTAAATTGCAGTTATTAAGGCCCGAAATAGCCGTTTTGTGTCATTTTCAAGTGAAAATACACTGAGATCTTGCTGCTGTTTCCGCGCCAGACTGTTCCTGAAGCTGCGAAATTCGAATTTGTGCCACCTAAGCTTATCAATTCAGCCACCTCGTGCCTCCACAGTTCAGCCCAACGGTTTTTCCGAGCGTTTTACCAGGTATTCACTGCAATTCCTCTGTTTAGCCCATGATTACCATTTCACTGTAAAATTGCCATCTAAGCACCTGTTAAAATCCAATTAAGCTCTGCACCAACTACCTAAAGTGAACCAAGCAACCTGCATTTCCCCAGATTTATAATTCGACATTGAGGCAGTCGTTCCACGCACTAAAACTGTAAAAATTGCCCCCAAGGTACTCGGCATTGTTCCCTTTTGCCGAGTACAGGCCAGCTGCGATTGCTACCAAAGGAAACCTCATACTCCCTGCAACTCACCATTAGCAATTCACATCCCCGTGAATTTGCAGCAAACTGCAGAAACCAGCCTGCATTTTTCACTGAGAAAAAACTCCTCAGACTGTGTCTACAGTTCACCTATCACTGAAACTCTTAAAGAAACTTCCCAAACCATTACCATTACCTATTCAAATTCAGATTATATCATGGCAGCCTCTGCATCCTCATCCCTCAGTGTTGCTCCAATAAACCCACCAAATAGAGAGCTGGAGGCCTTGCCATTTGTTGACAAGGACTGTCTTATTGAAGACTTTGAGGGTAACAGGGACTTCTTGCAGACCTTCAGTCAATTAAGAGAGGACTATATGGATGGTCATGGTACACATGGGATATGGGAGTCAAACCTACCATACTATTGTCTCCCAGCTGTAAATGTCTTCCCTGAAATCATTCACCTATGTGCTGAAAACTATAATGTGCAGCACAAAACTATTAGCACTCCATCTGGGAGGATCCTTTTCTACATTAATGCTGAGTCTATCAACAAAATGTTACATTTTGATCAGACAGAATTGCTAATCCCATTTTCCATGAGCTATTTGCTGGAGACTGGTGAAAAGATGACCAGTGAGGAGATTCAAAAGGTCACCAGGGATTTCATGAGACCTGAATGCCAGACTACAGAGCCACCTCCCTACCTGGGTATCCATTTCAATGATGTGGGTAAGCTTTTACTGGACATGATTTCCTATGTGCTGGGATACAAAAACAGTGAGCATGTGGACAAAACAATGCTGGTATTGCTATCTTCTTATAGCCCACGCCAACCCCCTGCCAAGAAATATAACTTTGCTAAATTCATTGCCAATAAGATTCATGATCAGCTGAGCAAGGTGGACAGGCAGGGGGTCTTCAAGTACTCAGCCTATATTTACCACCTGTTCATGTACTATCACTCTGAAGCCTTCCCATGCTACATCAGAAGGCTGGATCACAAAGGGGAAAGAAGATCTGTCATCTTCTGGACCTCTGTCTATCACAAGGTCACAAACTCACCCTATACCTACTGTGAATTTGTTGACCAATTTGTATACCCAGTCTCTTGCCTGTTGATGAGGTCCCCTCCTCCCAGAATATCAAATGAGATAAAGAAAGCTCTGCAGCTTTCTAAAAAATATAAAATAGGTGATTGGTACCTATATGAGAACCATACTGTGTTTAGGATCTATGGCTGTGAGCTCTGTCCATACAGGCTCCCAAAATATGTACCTATGAGGTTATTTGCCTTGGAGTATTACAGGCAATTGATTCAGTCCGACCTCACCCATTTCCACAGCGCTAAAAAGAAGGCGCACCTCAAGTTCAAACACCAGTTGGGCCCCTTCATCATGAACAAGAAAGAAGGGTGGGAAGATGCAAACCTAATCCTCAAGGATAAATACAAGCTGTCCTATAGTTTTCGGTGGGTCCATTATGACCCTCAAGGTTTCATCACTGCTAGGAGAAACAAGTACAGGCTTATAGGCATTAAACATTGCCAGTACTCTCACATTGAAAAATATGCCAACCTGCAAGAATGGCAGATGGATACTCTAGTTGAAAATCTAACTGAGGAAGAGAGAATGCTAAAGAATAGGAGGGAGCTTGAAAAAACTATTGACCTAGACTATGTGCAGCAGGTACCTTTCAGACCGCCTTATTCAGTAGGAGAAGGGACCTCGGCTACAAGGACTGCACCACAGGCACCCTCTACATCAGCACCGGTGATAGACAAAGGCAAAGGCATAATGGGTGCAGAGGAGGAAGCAGTGAAGGAAAAGTTTGCCCCTGAAACAGAGCAGCAGCCAGAACAGCAGCAAGAGCAAACTGTTCTACCACAGACTGGGCTGCCAGCAGCTCCAGCACTGCAAATTCCACCCCCACAAATGGAGCCAGTAACTGCTCCAATTTTACAAACCCCAGAACATGAGGAAAGGGGGACAAAAAGAGACAGAGAAGAGTCCACTCCTTTCAGTGGATCCTCCCACCAGCCAGAGGCCAAAAGGCAAAGAGCAGACTCCCCAGAGGTAGAAGACATTACTGAAGATGTCTTGGACAGTACAAGAAAAGACAGGGAGGGTAGTCAGCATACAGGTACAAGCTCCTTTCAGCAGGAGCAAACTTTACAGCTCGGTTTGGAGGTGTCCTCATCCTCCCAGCAGACCAAGAAGCCCAAGAGCACTAAGGCTTCTTTCAAGCAAATAAAAGCTCAAAATGAGCTGCTAAGGGCTGAGGTCTACAAGCACTTCATAGATGCAACACCAGCCCAGCAAGAGAGATTAATGTCTGTATATGACATTCAGCAGGAAAAACTACTCCTCAGCCACTTTAAACCCAAAGGACCGCAGCCAAAGACAGTTGCAGATTTTGTAAAGACAAGGGTGGAGGTCCTAGCCAGAGATATACATCCCATGGACCAGATTGAACTCCATAAGCAAGCTGGGGAGATGGTCTATGCAACCTTGGTAGAAAAGGCCACCATGGCCCATGAGCTGAATGAATCCCTAAAAAACACCAACACCCAGTTGGATTTTGAGAGAATGTCCTCTCAGGCCAAAGACAATAGAATAAAGTCTCTGGAGGAGATCATCATTGATCTAGGACATGATCCTAGTGATCCAACAGGTGTGAAGGCCCTCATGAAGAAGAAAGATGATGACCTGAATGCACTGAAGAAGAGGCTAAAGCTGCAGCCCACATAGCACCCTCAAACAGCAGAACTTCAAAAGCAAAAACAGGCTGAGGACCAGCTAGACCTCATAATGCAGCAAGATCAGAGGATCAGGGAACTGGAAAAAGAGTTGGAAGGAGCATTACAAGAGAAACAGGCAGAATCCACTTCCCAAGCTCCTCCAACTACTTCAACAACATCAGCAACTACAGGGGCAGCAGTGGCCCCCACAACAGAAGCAATAGGAACAGCAGCAGCTCCAGATGCTAGTCCAAGTATAGAGGAATTGACCAAGGCCGTCAAAGCAATGGAGCTCCAGGTAGACAAAATAAAGAAGGCCAAGGAAAAATTGGCAGAACTGGACTCCAAGTATACCAACTCCAAAATGACGGTAGCAGAACAGGGCAGAGAAATAAAGGCCCAAAGAGACAAGATAAAGGCCTTAGAAAAGGAGCTGAATCTAGAGACAGCCATGGCTGACATAAAGAGAATCCTATGGGCTAAAATTGGCCAATCCATCAAACAGTAGTGGAGGTCAATAAAAATAATGCATGAGCAGATGGATTTAATGGGCCAAGCTCAAGCAGAAATTCAGAAGGCCAAGGCAGTACTAGGAAACAAAACAGAACAGGCAAACAGGATGATAGACTTCCTGAATAGACAGGAAAGGGAAGAATTGGCAGCCATAGGCATTCCCAACAGAACAGAGGCTGTCCTCTCTGCCAAGAAGGCACTAACTCTAAGAAACTACATACAAACAGTAGAGAGGAAGTTCTATGAGATGCAAGCAGATGTGGAGGAATACAAGGCTAAAATGGGAGTGCTGCAAGCAAAAGGCCTGCCCAGCTTGCTAAGTGGTGCAGGTAAGCTGATCTCCCTAGATCAAATGGCCAACAGAATGGCAACCACTATTGAAAATCAGATTATTGCATCTGGCAGTTCATCTGAACCAGCAGGGCCTCCTACAGGACAGAGTTTATATGATAAACTTGAAGGCATGTTCTTCATTGAGAATGAGGTGAATCACCTGTTTGAGACCCCTCCCAATCTTTACAGACATACAGAGGCCGAGGAAACATTGATAAAAATACGCAGACATCAAATGCCTAAAGAGGATTGGTGGCAGTTTATGCTTCAGATTTTGCTACGGTAACTCCAGCTGTTTGGTTACTGCCAGCTCAAAGTCACTTTAAAGACAAACAACATGATAAAGTCAGCATTGAAAGCAGCTGAGTGATGACTCAGCATATAGACTCCAACGGCCAGCCAAAAGATAAAGAAATACGCAAGTTTTGACAGCGTATCCTCAGCCGACTCCAACTGCCACCGGGTCAACAGGCTCTGACCAAATTTTGACAGCTAGAGGACAGGAAGTTATTACAGCATTAATTTTTCAACTACTACACTCTAGCAGTTGGCAGGATATTAATGAAGCATTTACTCTTCTTTTCAGATATTTTCTTATGTAAACTTTCTATATATACTCCCCTGAAGTAACGCATAAGGGTTGAGAATTTTCACTCTAAGGCATGTATACTGTATTTTTTCAGAAGAGTTTAATACAAAGAGCAAGCTCAGCTCAGTGATTTTCTGGAAGTATGGTGTTTTGCTGATGATCTAAGTGCTGTTGCAGAATTCTTGTGTTGTCTGGTGGAATGATATGTTTTCTTAAATCTCTGTTTTGTTTTCATATATTGTTACATACTCATATTTTCATCAAATCTAGCAATAAAGAAAAAGAATAGTACAGGATATGTTCCTTCACACCCTGTGCTCAATCTTATTTTGCTGTAAATGTTTTCTTCAGAATTAAATAGACATGAATTCTTAAATGCTCATGTTTCATTTAAATCTATATTGTGAATGTTATTTAGAAATCCTTCACTGCTTCTAGGTAACATTATCTCTTCCTCACTATTTCAGTTTAATGAAAGATCCTTAAGTGCCTTTCACATACTGAACATATCACACTAAATCATAAATTCCTAGCATCATTTCTCAGACAGTTACCCAGCTCTGCAAATTTCATTACTTCCTTAAATCAGCACACCAAACTAAAGGACCACTGACTCCATAGCCCAATGGACTAGAACACTCTGGAAATGCATAAGCACCTTGACTGAAATCATCATCCAAACAAAAACTTAAAACAGACCTGAACTTATAGCTAGCCTAAAATCATTACAAACAAAGACAAATTACAAATAGAGAGCCCTCTCTGATTACCGTGTGGCTAGGCACTGTAATCCAAAGATTGGTTAGTGGTTACCCCGGCCGTATTCCCTTGGGAGTCATAGGGAACAACCTGGGTGTTAACAGGATCCATCAATAATATCATTCAAACATCAAATATATCTGCATCAACTAATCTCCTTTGCACCAACCACAACTGAATCAATCAATCACTTTTCAGAATGTTGTAACTAGAATACAGTAACCAAAACCCAAGCCAGAACCCAGAGCACTGCAACAATAAACAGAAGCAGCTTAAAACATATTTTATGAGGTATACATTACTTCCATGTGTCGAACCTACGTGCTTACACACTTTTGTCAAGGTGAACCTGCATACAGATCTGCAAATCAAATTTAAGATGTATACACTATTTTGATATGCAGAACTAGTGTGTATACACACCTTTTCTAAAGTGAACCAGCGTACAGATCTATATACGATGATTTAAACTTTACAACAATTGCAAACTTTAGTTATACCTAGATCATCATATTTACATACTACAACATGCACCAGTTATTCAGATAAATGATCAAAACCATATAAAGATACTTCACTTCAAGCCTTAATATCTTGACCCATCATTAGATCTTATCCTTCATCAAGCACTAAGGTTCATCCTTGGTTCAGATCCAGCTATGCACCATAACGCAATAACTTGTATACTAAATCTTTCTCTTCATCAGATATTCAATACTTGAGTGTCTTTGCCTAATGATCTTCTCCTCCTTTTATAGTCTTAGGCCTTACTCAATACCATGGAAAAAAACCACTTAGGACCAATACCTTGGACCAAATAACTGGGGTCAACACTTCGGACCAGATACCTTGGACCAATACCATGGATCAAAATACCATGGAACAAATACCACGGACCAAAACTTAGTTTTCCAACATGTACGTGCCTTTCCTTCCGTGAAAGTGCGTGTGTATGCTATACAGGCTTTTTGGTCTGCGAACCCATGTGTACATGCGGCTTGGTCAATGGGAAACCTGCGTATACCTCTCTTTCTTCATTCTATGAGTCTGAACTGTGATCTGTCATCTAAGTGAGTTTCCATCAAGGACAACACCTGTGTCATAGTGCCAAATCTATGTCATAATGCCAACAACAATGAATAATTGTTTCACTCCATTTGATGTTATTAACATTTGCTTCTCCTCCTTCTATAGTCTTAGGCCTTACTCAATACCATGGAAAAAAACCACTTAGGACCAACACCTTGGACCAAATACCCGGGGTCAACACTTCGAACCAGATACCTTGGACCAATACCATGGATCAAAATGCCATGAACCAAATACCACAGAACAAAACTTAGTTTTCCAACATGTACACACCTTTCCTTCCGTGAAAGTGCGTGTGTATGCTATACGCGCTTTTTGGTCTACGAACCCATGTGTACATGCGGCTTGGTCAATGGGGAACCTGTGTATACCTCTCTTTCTTCATTCTGTGAGTCTGAACTGTGATCTATCATCTGAGTGAGTTGCCATCAAGGACAACACCTATGTCATAGTGCCAAATCTATGTCATAATGCCAACAACAATGAATAATTGTTTCACTCCATTAGATGTTATTAACATTTGAAAGTGATTTAATTATGAACGGTTTATAACTCTAATATTACTTCATCAATTGTTATAAATGTTGAAATTAAAGGATGATATGCACAAATAGTCACATTTGACTGTTTGATTGAAAAATTAGACATATTGTAGGTAGAATGGTCTTAGATATGGTAATGAGTGTAAGTACATAAAGAAGACTAGTCACCTACTATAGCAAGAGGCAAACATTATGAGGAAGAATATCATACTTACAAAATGTTATTTACTCTATGAAGTATAATGGAAATTATAAGCCAAATTGTCAAGATGATATCTCATGGAAATTTCACATATATATAGGTGAGATGATGGATTTGATGAGGAAGTAAATATAATGGTGATTAAATCCTCAAATCCTAGGAAGAAGGATATTTTTATGACATTATAACCTTGTGATATTGCTTGATTATTTTTGTGATGAGCTGTGCTATATGAGAGCAATTGAAGGATGCCTTGGCTGTAAAACTCTATAGTTGTTGTACTATTCATTGTGAAGAAATCTTGGAAAATGACGGAACTATGTAATAGATAAGGGGATGCCTAAACCTAGAGGGTGACTTATTTCAAGGAAGATGACACTTGAAAGAATCTATTGGGTGAGATTCACATTGCATGCTAGCTAGAGTGCATTGGGTGTGTTTGAGAAAATAGTGAACCGAATTCTTTCCTATGGAAGCCTTGTGAAGTAAAAGACAACCATGCAAATAAGAAAATTAATTAAATTTCCGTACTTATCTTTGAATACATGTTTACATTTTGGAGTTGAGAACTCATGTGAATGTGATAAATGTTTCCTAATAATGGTTATAACATCTATTTTTATTTGAATATTATTCCAGGCATGTGCTAGAATGCAAAAGATTGGTGGTGTAATAATATAAAGAAGGGGATGATATCCTCAATGTCGTTTGATATATTGCAAATAATTCTATAATAAAGAGAATACCAAGGAAGGTGTATTGCTACAACGAGGAGAATATTAGAGGTGGTGTTACTCTAAGGGGGAGGGGAATTCCACACCCCTATAAGTTTCTAAGCCTCATAATTAAGACTATTAATTATGTTTTAGATGAAAATTACCATGGTTTATTTTACATCATGAGGAAGACATGTCATGGCAATGTAAATATTGTAAATATTTCCACTTGTGCATTTAATAAAATAATCAAGGATGACTAAGGTATGAGAATTTAAAAGAGGGGGCATGATTCCATAACAGGGAAAGAGTGACTGGGTCCTTAGAAAATTCTACATGCCAAATAATCTCTAATCCATTTTCCCAAATCATCTGGTTATTAACACCAAATAATTGTTTGACTCATCAAAACCAACCATTGAATGAGTTTAGTGGGAGGGTCATCTTCCAAAATTATTAGAAGATGGGTTGAGGACTTGCATGAAGGAGGTTGGTGGAAAAATGGAGAGAGGTGAAAGGTGGTAGTTGACTATTGGGATGTAGTGACTCATTTGTTCATCGTTGAGCATTGAAACATGTAGCTAGGAGAGACCTATGAATGTTTGCTATAAGGAAATGATTGAAGTACATAGGATTCAAATCACCCACATGTGTGGCCAAAAGAAAGGAGGCAACTATTTGGAAGGAGAAGTGTCTCTTTCCTAGACTAAAGTGGGAATCATTAGGGAAACTTCCACTTTTATTGTGATGAGACTCATGTAGATGGTTGAGAAAAGATATGGATGCTTAAAGGATGAGTTAAGCAAAGTGTTGGGCACAAGATCCCCCAAGGGCAGTTTTGGGGCTTAAAGCCCATATTTTGGTCCAATTTTTGTAATCCTAATGTAAAGACTCTGCATTTTGTGGTCACCAAAATGTGGAGTCTTTACACTAGGATTACAAAAACCAAAATATAGGATTTAAGCCCCAAAACTGCCCTTGGGGGATTTTCGCACCCAACACAAAGAAAGAGATAGAGCCTTAGCATGGAATCCATGAAATCCATAATGTTGTATAATGAGATAGTCATGCAAGGAAACCATGAAAAGCTAGAGAAAATGGGGTGGTCCTAGAGTGAATGGATACTATTTGGACCTGATATGCACACACTAAAGAGAACTAGAGGAAGAGGCTTATAAGGGATTGTAAGCTATAGAATTAAGACCTTCTTCTTTAGTTATGTGAGGAAAATAGAGGGGGTGTCAAAATAGTTGGTTTGGTCCAAGAGAACTCAACAGTGGTACCCTTGGTTTGGAAACATGATAACCTGAAATAGAATGACCATACTAAGATAACCTACTTTCTATAGTGCTATCATATCCTAGTTAAGGGGCGGCATGTTAAAGAAAGGATATGTGCAAAAAATCATATGTTTGGGTGGAATGTGGCTCTGCCTCAATCATTTTGGAATTCAAATAGGTGAATTCTTCTTCTTGTTATTTTCTTGAGTTGTTATCATTTATTATGTTGCTATTTTAAATGTCTTAATGCTAAAGGACTATTACTTTTAGCTTGTATTTGTGTGCAGTGGATAGATAAAGCTATGTAATCCAATTAAAGTATTAACATATTTTATGTTTTTGTTTCATGGCTTGAGTAATGAAGGACGCTTGTTGCAATAGTGTTTCTTATTTAAATAGGTCCATTCTATGGTTTTCAATGTATTATGTAATTGGATTAAAGTTCTTGGAATAACCTTGCTAATTATAAGTTGCGTGAATGAATGACGTGGTTGCATACTGTCATGGACAAGTTTTGTAAGATATCAATGTGGTTTTAATATGTCATTTGTGAATAAACTGCATATTTGTGGCATGTAATTCATGTGGTTTTAGCCTATAATCTTATGAGAATGAACTACATTTATGAATTTATGAATATTTTTATGGCTCTTTAGGATCAAACACCCTTGTTAATATAATGAAATACTCTTGATTCTAATAGAAACCTCGAAATTGTTATAAGCACTGAGTAAAGTGCAAGTTTGGAACTTGAAAAGTTCTTGGGAAAAACTTAGCAAAATCCTACCTTTAAGCCTATTAAAATACCTTGTCAAAGTGTTTAATCTAGAATTTATTTCATAGAAAGATCCTTGTGGGTTTCTTGAAATGTAAAGTATGTGATTAGATAAGTATTTGGGGAGATTCCTTTGTAATTGAATGGATATTGAACCATATTTGAGTCATATAAAGTGTTTCGGGAAATAAATGATAAATGATGGTGTACCACATGATTGAAATCTTCATGTAATATTCCTTGTATTACATTAAATAAAAAATGATTGTGATATAATGTGTATCCCATGGAAAAAATATTCCATGCCATATGGCGTTTATTGTCGAGGCCAAAAGATCACTTTAAGACCTAGTCATTTTTTAGAAAACTTAAAGAGTTTTGTCTCATGTCGCAAGAAAAGATGACCTTGTGGTGTGATGTATCTTACCAATATATTTTTTTGGTATAACATAATGCAAGAAAAGAAAATCTTTGGATGTTACAAAGGAAGAAAACGATCAATATCACAAGGAAGGATTTTGTGAAGACATAATACACTGCACAAAAAGATAATTTTGAAAACAATAAATAAAATATGAAGAAATGATTTTGTATTGATCTAAAATTACAAGACATTTTTTACTTAAGATATGCTATTTCACATCCAAGAAATAATCCATGCAACACAGTGTAGTCAAAATAAAATCTCTAATGCAATAAGAGGTGATAAACGAAGGAATAATGTGCCTTTGATATTGAAATTTTAGAGAAAAAAAGAAGTTAGGCCTTGTATCATAGGATGAAAATATGGATGATGCAATGTATCATACCAAGGCTAGGTCGTAAGTTTATCCAATTATTGGAGTGAAAATTATATAAACAAGATCAATGATTAATGAGGTTTTCCTATCAAAATCTGATTCTACAATTTTGCAGCAGTTTGTCGATTTCGCAACAAAGATTGCTGATTCCAAAACAATTATGTAACCACTTTGAAAAACACACTCGAGGTAAATACAAGGCCTAAAAAAATACTGCAATGGAAATCAAACCAACTATGTTTAACAAAAACACCATCAAATCTACTCAAAGCATTAACCAGATTAAAGATCACAAGAAATAGACATATACATAAACCATACATAAACAAATAATTAGAAAGAAAAGGTGCATAAAGCCTTACCTCGAGTGGGCCCAAACTCAGGGTCTAACCTGCTTCTAAAGCTCAATTAAACACAAGAATTTGATAGAAGAAAATATGCGTCCACGAGCAAATATATATATATATATATATATATATATATATATATATATATATATATATATATTATTAACAAAGTTTCAACAGTTGTTCCATCCATCAGATTTCACACATATTTATAAGTACGAGGGAGAATATCAACCCCAACAGCTAATCAAACACTATCCAAAGAACTCACTCAAGTTGTTAAAATTAGACCAAACATAAGTTACATATAATTGGAATAGAGAGCCTTGATGAGACATCAACTGATGCATGCCAAGGAATCCAAGTTGTTTACTACATTAACACTCAAGACACAAAATGATTTCCTCAATTTGAACAACGTATATAGGAATAATAGACTCTTCCCATTGGCTATGAGCAACAACTAAAAGAGGTTATATTAATGCATAACAAAAAATACCAACATCTTGAAAATGATGCTTTTTGGTTGCTCAATTCTTCTAGCACTTTGTCACTACACGTCAATAATCCAAATAACATATGCCTTTAAAAATGTAGTTCCATGACCTTGGACAACGAACTGATGGGCCTCTAAATTAGACATAAATTAAGGCCCATGCCTCTAATTTAAAACATAAATTAAGGCCTATGACCATCCTCTAGTACATTAAACCTTTCTTTTTGCATTAGATAATTTATTTTTAACTTTAATATATTCATTAGTAAGGTTTATGAATAATTGAATATTTGTGCCTAATATTATTTATTTTTTGTGGAATATTATGAGAATATTGGGCAGATTATGGAGAGTTGGAGGAGGATATAATTTAGGGACTTGTTCCTTACTACTGAAGGATCAATAATATATAATAGTTCAACAAGATATTATGGAATTATGGCACAAATTGTGGAACTCCAATGATTTAGAAAATCTAGGAATGTGTTCCACTAATCAAGGGAGCAGATCCACTAATTAAGGGAGAAAATCCACTAATCAAGGGATTTTGGTGGGGAAAGCTTTCTCCATCCATGGGGAATGATTCTTAATCATTTCGAACAAGTACCAAGTCAAATTTTCATCTAGGGAATGATTGAGAAAATCTAGGAATGTGTTCCCTACCATTTAATGCAAATTCCTAGTATTGGGGACTAAATCCACTAATCAAGGAATTTTTGAGGGGAAAGATTCCTCCATTCATGGGGAATGATTCCTAATCATTTTTTATAAGTACCAAGTTGAATTTTCCACTAGGGAGAGATTTTCATTAGTGTTATTGTGGAGAGCTTGCAACTCCATTGTATTTTCTTGCAGGGATGTAATTCTATTGATGAAAATAATGAAGATTGGTGTCATGTTCAGCTTCTAAATCTTGTTCTCCTTCATAGGTATCTGAGTTTCCTTGGTTTTGGTCATTATAGGAACTTCAGAGACCTTTTGTATCATTTTCTTTCCTTCTTTTCATTGCTTATTCACATGCATCTCTAGTTTTTATTCCTTTCTATTTCTACATTTAGGATTAATAATTTTTTGTTGTCAGATTGAGTTAAATGGTTTATGTAAGTTCTTTTGTAGGGTCACAAGAATTATTTGATCCTTGGAAAATATTTGGAAGTCCATAATAATTATTGAGTTGCTTGGATTAGTCTTCTCATTCCCAAATCTAGATTGTTGGACCTCCTTTTTAGAAAAGAACAGTAAATTTATGTTATTTTTTAGAGCATGCTAATGAGTTTCAATCGAATTGATTCCACTTGAATTAGATCAAAAAAATATTCTAGTTCATAAAAAAAATTACCCCATTGAATTTTCACTTGATTTGGTTAGGAATTTCTTAGATTTACTAGCTCACTAGTTCTCAAATTTCTAGATTTTCGACTAGTAATGTTTTTTTTTTTTTTTTTTTTTTTTTTTTTTGCATGGGTTAACATAGGTCTTTTTGAGTATTCCACTTGGAATATGGACCTAAGACATCCTAGTTAATAAAAAAAAATTCCCATCCAATTTGGATTTTATTTTCTTGGTCATTAAACCCTCACCAATTTCACCATTTCACAAGGAAATTTCTCCAAGATTTTTGAGAAAATCCATCCATCTCCCGACTTTGGTTTTGAGTTCTGAGTGATCCTAGTAATTTTCCCACTCCATTGCACCCATCACATACCTTACATAAGCCTACAATAACCTCCAACACCTCACATTTTTCTCTCGGTTGTATCCTGTAGGTTTCCTGTAATTCCTACAAGATCATCCTGTAGGTTTCCCTGAAACGACTTGTTTTGAGGCCGAATTGATGGAAAACCTCTAGGAAGTCACCAAAAGCCTCCCAGGGGTCCTCCACACCACCCAAACATCTCATAACCCTTCCATCCATCCTCAAACATCCTTAATTCACCTGCCACATCCACAAAAGAAATTAGTTTGCATACTTGATTTTGCATAAAAAAGACAAAAAAAACAAAAACAAATTTAGTCTAGTCCCTTTACTTGCAAATTAGTGATGTTTGATGCTTCTTACTTCCATTCTTAGATAGTAGCATTTGGTTCATGATAATTTAGATTTATTTCAAAGCATCATTTCTTGGAAATTAATTAGGAAATGGTGTGTTTTAGCATTTGATTTCATTCTCTTTCCTCGTGCTTTCTTTCTTGCAATAGGTTAAGGTTCCATTTTGAACATTTCATTCTCTACAATTAGTTTAGGATTTGAATTTAGTACATGCACTCCATTACATCATGACAACAAAGGGTATGTCGCACATATAGTTACGACACCTCTTAAGTTTGTATAAACCCTAGGTTGATAATTAAAGTTGGTAGCCTTGGGAGTTGTAGCATTCTTTTTGCAATACCGAGACTCATCACTTTTTGGCACCGTTGCCAGGGAGGTGTCAAAGTATGCATTGTTTTCTTCCCTAGTTGATTCATTTCTTTTTAATTTTTGCAAAAACAAAAAAAATAATTTCATTAGGCATATTTAATTTCAAAAGTAGAAAATTGCATTGCATTATAGTTTTCATTCATTCATAAAAACAAAAACAAAATTCTCCAACACCAACCCCCTCCTCCCCTCATTTGATCACATGGTGTAGTAAGAGCCATATCACCATCCACTTTTGCAGGTAGAGAAAGAAGAAGAGATGACAAAGGATGTAGAAGAAATGGATGGATAATTGACAATGAGGAAGTTCATCTCGGATCTCCCATTCAAGATACGGATATCAATGTGCACATGAAGAACATCCCTCCATCTTTTCTTCCAAAATTTCATGGTCTAAGGTCAGAGGATCTAGAAACATTTCTTTTTGAATTTGAAATTGTTTGTAGATCTTATGGTCACTTATTGAAAACTAAAAAATAGAGATTGTTTCCAACAACATTGAAGGATAGAGCTCTTAAATGGTTCATGAGTTTAGGGACTAATTCAATAAGATCATGGAATGATATGCAAAAGATATTTCTAGAAAAAGATAAAGATCATGATCTTAAAGCAGAAATTTTTAGAATGAATCAAAGAGAAGATGAGAGTCTAGAGGATCTAATAGATAGGTCCATGTATACTGTTAAGAGGGGAAAACTACATCATTTAGGATCTGACACGCTAAAAACCCTCTTACTTAGAACAATTGGGGATGAATGGATTGATCCCGTTCATCTCATGTGTAGAGGTGATATATATCAATTATCATTTGAGGAAATTTGTGAAACATGCAAACACATATCAAGAGGAAAAGCAAGAGTAGGTAAATCAACATCAAGATCAGTAAGTCAAGCTAAACTTGGAAATTTGTTTGATGACTTTAAAACAAAAATTCTTAGCAATCTAACCAAACAAGTAGAAATGTTAAGAATACAAAATGAGCAAAAAGAAGATGTTTGTGTTGTCCATGCAGAATCACATGATGTTAAATGTTGCTCCTCATTACCAAGGTTGAAGGAAGTTCACCAAGAGGACAATGGAGCAAGTAAATTTCCAATGCAACAATGTTATGTAGCTCCAAGAGGACCATGGCAGCTTATTAAGCCTGATATGATGCAAGAGCCTAATTCAAACTTTCAAGGTTACGCATATCCACCTCAAAGTAATTAGAACACACCTTTTCCTTGGCAACATTGGCCATCTCAACCCCAAAAACAATATTGGCAACAAGTTTGGCAAGGAACTTATGGGAGCCATCCACAAAATCCTCAATATCCTCCATACCAAAATCCATGTTATCCTTACCATTCACCTCCACCACAACCACAACCCCATCCACATCCATCTCAAGTATACACTCCCACTCAACTACCTATATCACCATTCCCAAACCCACACATTGAAGTAGCTCAACCCACTTACAACACTGAGGTACAACAATTCCAAACTTCTCCTCTTGAGATCAATGGTATTCACCATAGCTCAGGAAGAGTATTGTAAACAAGAGATCATCTTGATATCATTGAAGGAACACATCCAAAAGAAGAAGATTCAAATAAGAAGACTACAGAACCATGGGCTGTGATTGATGAAGAGAAGACATCAAAAGTAGAGATCAAGAGAACTCCCTCATGGCTACCATCAAATCCTCCATGTATTCAAGAGGAAAATCAGGAAAAAGAGGAAGATTTGAAGGTCATGGTAGAAGAAGACATGAAGAATGATCCAAATCAGTAAGTTGACTAGGGGCATCACAACTATATTGAAATATGGTTCTAGACAGTCATTAAGTTGCAACAATACCCTCTTCTTCAATTGTGCTTGACATCATCAAAGTCAAATAATTTGATCTCTCAAATTCAGGTAAATGTCAAAGCATACATCTCAAGTCTACACATCAGTTTCTCTGTCATCTTGATGTGCATATGGATCCATTGGAAGTATTCTTATACTTGAAAATGATTTTGTTTTTTAAGCAGGGTAAGGTAGAAAAAATAAAATATAAAAAATATAAAAAATAAAAATAAAAAAATAAAAATAAAAAAGAAAAATCTAAGGTGAAAACCTCCTTTAAGGCGCCTCAGATTGGCTCATTGATTGAAAACCTCCATGAAGGGGTCAATGGGTTGGGAAAAAAAAAAAAAAAAAGATCTTAGGTGAAAACCTCCTTTGAGGCACCTAGGCAGACCTACTAGTTGAAAACATCATTGAGGCAGCTAGTAGGCCTAGAAGAAAAAAGAGAAAAATAAAATAAAAGAAACCCTTGCTCCATGCATCTCTTTGATAAATGCATGTACTCTCCAACATCTGCAAGCAACAAGAACAAGTTGGTACCAAAAGGAAAATTGGTGAAGCCTAGTGAAAAGAAGTCAAATTTTGACTTTCTCCTCCTTTGCTCAAATGCTCCAACAAGGCCAAGGCCATGCCAATCTATCACCCTCATCTATTTTCACCATCCACCCATCATTCTCAAACTTCTACCACTCATTTTCCTTATTGTCCTAAAAAACTACAAGATGCTCTGTTTTACTACAGGATACAAAAATACATAGAGCAGAAATTTGTTTTTGCCATAAATTGAAAACCATGCATCCATTTACCAAGCTATTTCAGGCAGAGATGCATATGGATGATGGTAACATTCTCAAGCAGTTTCAACAAATTTCAGTTCACGATTTCCAAGAAATTGGCCTTCATCACCTCCAGCCATTTTTTCATTTTCTCAATATCCGTGTATCCATTTAAAAATTTGTTTCATTGGGAGATGCATATGGATGATGGTAACATGCCCAAGTAATTTTAGCCAATTCTAGTGCACGGTTTCCAAGAAATCAAACTCCATCACCTTCAGTCAGTTTTACATTTTCTTGAGATCTATGCATCCATTGACTAAAATTTTTCTATGGGGAGGTGCATAATAATGATGGAAACATACTCAAAATGTTTTAGCTCTAGTCTACTGTTTGGGAGATATGGACAAACCTATAGGATACAGAACAACACCTACAGGATTGGCAGTGAGTAGTTTTAAAGGAGATCCAGAGGTCAAAGAAGCTCCTCCACAACTTAGCAGCAACATCAGGATCATCAACATCACCATCCAACACCTACACATCAACATCAGCTCAGCAACAACATGCATGTCTCTCCAACAACCATCAGGTAGGTATAGGCATGCAATATTATCGACCTCTTCTCTTGAGCATATTATAGTTAGAAATTTGTTGTCAATACATGAGAGGTGAGGTCTTATAAGCTAGGGATTGGTCAGAAGTCTCAGCTACCTTCAGCTAGTTAATTGCAACTCACTCCTTCACTCATGCAATGTTGAAAGGTCAAATTATGAAGGGTGATCATTTCAAGGAATGGGGACAGAAGTTAAAAGAATAAATTTTTGCAAAGGCCAAGGTCACCACAACACTCCAAGCCATCCATCCACTTCATATTCACTATCTACTCATCATTCATCCATCCCATTTCATTCTTCAAAAAAAACAAAAAAAATAAAGAGAGCATCCTCTCTATTTTCGTGAAATTTCCATTTGCATGTCAGCAAGAAGGATGGTCAAAGAGCAAAGGAGGATCACAAAGAGACCCCTGTCACTCACATTTTTATTTTACCACTCATTACCATTCATTCCACCACCATTTATGTCATTTTTTCCACTCCTATACTTCAGTCTACAAAGGGACTATTTTTTCTACAAGATGATCCTGTAGGAATTAGAGTGACCCAAAAATCCTACAGGAGACAGTCCCAAGGAAAATAAATGGTGGAACAAGGTAGCATAATGTTGATAAGGGTGTGGAAGACCTTGCCAAACTGAAAAAACAATTAAGAACCATCTTGAATAAGGGGAAGAAGGAAAACTAATGGTCTCAAGGAATAAGGATTTTTCTTTGCACAAATATGTTTTTTGGCTTATCCTTGTAGATCTTATAGCCAATATTCTTAATGCACAAGAGAGAGGCCACCAGGGCCATGGATGAGGCACAATGAGGTTACTAAGTTGCTCAGAGGATGAGCAACACTTTCAACAGGGGGGTATGATGGGTCTCTAAATTAGACATAAATTAAGGCATATGACCATCCTTCAACACATTAAGCCTCTCTTTTTGCATTAAATAATTTATTTTTAACTTTAATATATTCATTAGGAAGGTTTATGAATAATTGAATATTTATGCCTAATATTATTTATTTTTTGTGGAATATTATGAGAATATTGGGCAGATTATGAAGAGTTGGAGGAGGAGATAATTTAGGAACATTTTCCCTACTATTGGAGGATCAATAATAAATAATAAGTCAACAATATATTATGAAATTATGGCACAAATTGTGGAACTCCAATGATTGAGAAAATCTAGGAATGTGTTCCACTAATCAAGGGAGCATATCCACCAATCAAGGGAGCATATCCACTAATCAAGGGATTTCTGTTGGGAAAAATTCCTCCATTCGTGTGGAATGATTCTTAATCATTTTTTACAAGTACCAAGTCGAATTTTCCCCTAGGGAATGATTGAGAAAATCTAGGAATGTGTTCCCTACCATTTAATGCAAATTCCTAGTATTGGGGACAAGATCCATTCATCAATGGATTTTGGTAGAGAAAGATTCCTCCATTCATGGGGAATGATTCCTCAAATTTTGTATAAGTACCAAGTCGAATTTTCCTCTAGGGAGAGATTTTCATAAGTGTTATTGTGGAGAGAGCTTGTATTCTTACGGTTCCATTATATTTTCTTGTAGGGATGTCATTCTATTGATGAAAATAATGAAGATTGGTGTCATTTTCAGCTTCTAAATCTTGTTCTCCTCCATAGGTCTCTGAATTTCCTTGGGCTTGGCCATCCTAGGAACTGCAGAGCCCTTTTGTATCATTTTCTTTCCTTCTTTTCATTTCTTATTCACATGCATCTCTAGTTTTATTCCTTTCTATTTCTGCATTTTAGGATTAATAATTTCTTGCTGTAGAATTGAGTTAAATGGTTGATGTAAGTTATTTTGCAGGATCAAAAGTATTATTTCATCCTTGGAAATGCTTTGGAAGTTCATAATAATCATTGAGTTGCTTGGATTAGTCTTCTCATTCCCAAATCTAGATTGT
The DNA here is from genome assembly GCA_031772625.1 of Pinus tabuliformis. Classification (NCBI taxonomy): domain Eukaryota; kingdom Viridiplantae; phylum Streptophyta; class Pinopsida; order Pinales; family Pinaceae; genus Pinus; species Pinus tabuliformis. Next base: position 169,410,382 of record CM062808.1, read on the forward strand.
TGGACCTCCTTTTTAGCAAAGAATAGTAAATTTCTGCTATTTTTTAGAGCATGCTAATGAGCTTCAATAAAATTGATTCCACTTGAATTAGATCACAAAAACATTCTAGTTCATAACAAAAATTACCTCATTGCATTTGCACTTGATTTGGTTATGAATTTATTAGATTTACTAGCTCACTAGTTCTCAAATTTCTACATTTTCGACTAGTAATGTTTTTAATTTTTTTTGCATGGGTCAACATAGGTATTGTTGAGTGATTCCACTTGGAATAGGGACATAAGAAATCCTAGCTAATAAAAAAATCTGTCCCATCCAATTTGGATTTGATTTGATTGGTCATTAAACTCTCACCAATTTCATCATTTCACAAGGAAATTTCTCTAATCTTTTTGAGCGAATCCATCCATCTCCCAACTTTGGTTTTGAGTTCTAAGTGATCCTAGGAATTTTCCCACTCCATTCCACCCATCAAAAACCTTCCCTAAGCCTCCAACACCTCACATTTTTCTCCTGGATGTGTCCTATAGGTTTCTTGTAATTCCTACAGGATCATCTTGTAAGTTTTCCTAAAACGACCTATTTTGAGGCCTAATTGATTGAAAACCTCTAGGAAGTCACCAAAATCCTCCCAGGGGTCCTCCACACCACACAACCATCTCATAACACTTCCATCCATCCTCAAACATCCTTAATTCACCTGCCACATCCACAAAAGAAAGTAGTTTGCATACTTGATTTTGCATAAAAAGACAAAAAAAAAAGCAAAACCAAATTTACTTCAGTCTCTTTACTTGCACATTAGTGATGTTTGATGCTTCTTACTTCCATGCTTAGATAGTAGCATTCGGTTCATGATAATTTAAAATTATTGCAAAGCATCGTTTCTTGGAAATTAATTAGGAAATGGTGTGTTTTAGCATTTGATATCATTCTCTTTCCTTGTACTTTCTTTCTTTCAATAGGTTAAGGTTCTATTCAAACATTTCATTCTATGCAATTAGTTTAGGTTTTGACTTCAATACATGCACTCCACTACATCATGATAGCAAAGGGTATGCCTCACATATAGTGCTGACACCTCTTAAGTTTGTATAAACCCCAGGTTGATAATTAAGGTCGGTAGCCTTGGGAGTTGCAGCATTCTTGTTGCAATACCGAGGCTCATCACGAATGTTAGTGCCTGCTCCAAGAATAGGACAAATTGACAAATTCACCCAAATAATAATAACCACAGCATTGTTATAATTCGTTATACTTATTTTCTCTTCTAACTCATCCCAATTGAAAGGAGCCTGGAAGAGCACCAGATGATGGGGAAATGGAATCTCAACCCTATCTAGCAAGATTCATATTTTATCAAGGATTGACAATAAAAATTTGCTTGTTTAATGCCAAACAGAGGTATGGATAACCCATTAGAGACCTTTGGGGAAGGTATTTTAGAATTTTGTCCCATAAACCTTGAGCAATCAATAGAAATTTACAAGTCTCAGCTATAGTTACTTCCCTGTATTCAGTGACAAAAAAGCTTTGGTTTTGTACAATGGTTGTTGCATCCCCTATCTCCATCCTTAATTGATTAACACCATCATGAATCAGTCATGTTAGAAGGTACTCCTCTCTAACTATAAGGTTCGAAGATTCCTCTAGTGCTGCATAAAAACTCTAGGATTTCCTCCATTATAATAAATTGTTGATATAAGAAATTAAAGCTCAGAGATGAATATCCCCTACAAACAGGTTCAGATTCCACCTCAAATTGTCTGGTAAAATAAAATTAAATAGATGGAATAAACTCGTGAAGGAATATGGGTTGTAATCGCTTACACAGCTAGTTCAAATGTAGTTATCTTTAGCAATTCTTCCTTCAATTCCTTGTCTTTCCACTTCTTTATTTTAGCACCCCACTTAGATTCTTGGTCTAAGTACATAGTGAACCATCTTTTCTTTATTTTCTCAATTACCTGTTGTGATTTTATTTGTCGATTATCCCTAAATCAAAGAGTTCATCCTTCTTCCAATTCAGAAGATTAAGCTTAAGTTGCAAGAATGTGTATGTGTTGGTTAAGATATCATCGATGATAAAATTCATAACATGTTGTACCTATTTCACACACTTCTTGGAATATTGAGTTGCTTTGGCCTCAAGCCATTAGGCTTCATCAATATCTCTCAATAGAGTATCCATATTTTTTAATTTAGGTTTGAGTTTATGTAGTCTAGCCTTTAACCTCTGGTTTTACAGTAGAAACCTTCTATTTTGTTTTAACAATGACTAGTAGGTAGGACTACAAAACCTAAAGTGTTTGGGAAGGACAACCTTACCTTTTGATTTCTTCCTCTTGTCATTGGCAATCCCAACTTGAAATTGCATGTCCTCTTGTAACAGGTAGTCGCCTTCATTGTAAACTGGAAAATTTTCGACATGTATCCCCTATATCCATGTCCATGGGTTCAAATTTTCGTCTCAACTCATTGCCACCTGTAAGATCAATGGGACTACCCCAAATTTGTTTTCCCTTTTCATTTTGAGACATTTGAGTGAGGTAACATTGCATGGGGTTTGACTGTGAAATAAGGTCCTTTTTCCCTCTAGCTACCAATTTCTTTGTGAGAGGTGAAACAAATGCCACGGCTTCAATTTTACCATTTATGAAAATGGTTCCCATAGGATCCATATCCTAGTTAACTCATCCTTCATAATGATTTTGATAAGCCCTTAATGGAACAGGGCTAATTCAGGGTTCTTCCACTTACGGATTGCCCTGTAATCTTAGTTAGGCTCTTAAGAAGAAAATAAGGCATATTCATTGGTTTTATACTAGCTAGATGCATGATAATAGTAGACTTTGTTGTAATGACCCTAACACATAACAATTTTTTGATAAAATGCAAAACATCCTGCCATACCAGTTGCAATAACTTTTTCTTAACTCTCTACTTCAAGTCAAGTAACAACGCGGGATCTTCTATAAATGGGTGCCAACTCTCTGTTGGAATATTCAAGTTCTTGTATCATTTTTTACTAGTCATATGGAGCCTGGTGCTGGCTGTCAGGATCTCCTTGTTCACAGGGATGGTAAGGGTACGAATTGGGGATTTTTCTCCATCAAAATTTCTAGCAAAATCTAATGCAATCAAAGTATCAATACCCTAGAAATTCTCTAGAAATATAACCTATTCTTCCCGAACGAAGATGTTCCAAGAAGCCTGATTAGCCTTAATGATCTCGACATTTCCTAACTCCGTCCTTACTATGGTTCCACCCATTTTCGTTTCTCTGCAACACTACCTGTTGACACATTGTTATAGCCCTGTATGTTTCCTTACTCCCAAATGAAAGATTGATGATTGTAACCTTTCTTTGCATTAATTTAATCCAAAACCATCAATTCCCTCACATTAATATCCATTACTACCCTCTCACTTTGAATCCCCAACCGCTGTGATCCCATTATTAAAATTAGGTCTTATCGCCAACACATCTTGCAAAATGATGTGACTACTACAAAATGGTGGATATGGGTATAGTTTTCCATATAATATGATTATTTAATATCTAGGGTGGCCATAATGGTAAATTATTGTCATGATAAATGATTTTATTGAGGATATGATGTCATATATGGGTATTTTAGGTAGGTTTGTTCAGGCCTTCGTTTAAAGAAACTAGCCAAGAAGCACCAGTGCCATCCCCAGAGGAAGCACCAGTGGCATCCCCAGAGGAAGCACCAGTAGTAGCACTAGCAGAAGAACCAGCAGCACCACCAGCAGAAGCACCCGCAACAGCACCAGTAGAAGCTTCAATAGCACCGATAGCACCAAAGGGATATTGACTTTGGGACGAGTCAATGAATTATGGTTGAGGCCTGTTGGGGCCTTAGTTTTGTGATATTTTGCGGAGAAAGAGGCTAGTAACAAGTGGAAAAAATAGTCGTTGGTAAGATGTGGAGCTGACAGCTGAGGAAAGACGAGAGATTGGCGGAAGACTGGTAGTTGCAGACGAATGGCAGGAAGAAGTAGAGATAGTTGAGCGGGGAAAGAGTAGGATCAGTCAAAGATGAAGACAATCGAGCAGGGGAGAAGAAACTAGAAGTTTGGGTTGGCGTGCAGGAAAACAAAGAAGAATATAAAAAGCAGAAATGAGAACTGAGAAGGGGTTGGTTATGTTGCTTCTTGGTAATTTTGTTCATCCTATGTTTTGAAGATATGAGAACAACTTTGTGACTATCTGTGTATGAGTTTGTATCCCGTTTGTAGGAGTTCTAATGTTGAGGAGTAGGTTGTGAGCCTTATGTAATGTACCTATTTTGATAAGTAATGAAGAAGACTTGTACAGTCTCCAAAATGTATTCAAAATATCATCCATTTTCACCTTTATCACTAGCATTTCACTCACATGTCGCAACTCCATGATCATATAACCTTTCATTATCCTCCATTTTCATAATTATAAGGGTTCCATTTCTGTTTTCCAAACATTAATGATTTCTAGTATTATAAGTGAATTAAATGGTTAAAACTTAGAAAAAAGACATATAGTTTCATGATATGTGTAGGTCATTTGGAAGCTTCCAAGGCACCCTTATGTGGCCTCCAATGCTCAAATTCGAATTCCCTTCAAGATATTGAAGAAGATTTGGATAAAGGTCAAAGAGGATATGTCTCTCATCGTTACCTATTTGAGTTGTAACTCTATGAGATTTTCTAGAGATCTAGGGAGAGAATAATGGACCTCCATTAATGAGGTAGCTTCTTATATTTTTATATAAATAGAAGAACCTTCTCCTTCCAAAGGCATGTGTAAAGTTTTGGAAATGCTCATGTTTTGAATAAAGAATTTGGATTCAGCACCATGCTCATGAGTGATGTTCAGTTTGATTTGGTTATGCTTGCATTTGGAGCCTCTCAACTTTCCATCTCTCATGCTTTCGGATTGGCCACCTACAATGTGTGAGATTTATTGTTTTTCATATATTAAGATTTGTTGTTTTCATAGATTAAGATTTATTTCTTTCATATATTTTCCTGTGTGAGAGGTTAAGAGTGATTGTTTTTATTTGCTTTCATGTCTACAGGTTAAGAGCGATCGTTTTTATTTTCTTTCATATCTAGATGTTAAGAGCGATTGTTTTTATTTGCTTTCATATCTAGAGGTTAAGAATGATTGTTTTTTATTTCATTTTTACGTCATGTGGTTTTGATTATTCATTTCATAAGATCCTGATTTGATAATGCACACATGATCCTTTAGAGTAGATTTTATTTAATGTAATTTCAATTCCTGCAAGTAACAATGTAAACTTTGAAATGAGAACTATAAACTCAAAACGAGAAATCTAGCCAAAAAGCCCTATAAAATATCAAAAACAGTGATAGAAATGAAAAGTGTTGATTCTAGAATAACACCTTTTTTTTCTAGGGTAAATTTTCAACATGTTTTAAAAATGGCGGTGAAAACCAATTTTTTGTGCAAAAATTGTCCAAAAAACAACCTCAAAATTAAAAGTGTTGGTATTTGAATAACACATTTTTTTCAATGGTAAATTTTGTGCAAAAAACACCCTCAAAATGAAAAGTGTTGACGCTGGGATAGCATTTTTTTTTAAGGGTAAAATTTTAACATTTCTAAATAATGGCGTAAAAGATTTTATCATGACCCCGAAAAACATAAAAGTTTCAAAAGAAGAATGAAAACATAAAATAAAATTAAAAATTAAAAAATTACAACAATGAAAAAACACACACCAAAAACAGAGTTAAAAAAAATAACAAAACATAAATTAAAATATACACTAAAAACAAAACATAAAAACAAAAAATCAAATATATAAAAAAGAGAAAAAAATCAAACATAAAAATAAATAAATCATAAAAATGTTAAAAAAAAACAAAATTAACCTATAAAAGATAAGAATTAAAAAACTAAAAAAAACTTAAAAATTATAAAGTAAGCAAAAAAAAATCTTGTAAACCATAAAAAATAAAAATAAAAATAAAAATTCAAGTTGTTTTATTTTTCCTTTTTTTTTTAAATATTGATTACTTGAAAAAACAAATATAATATATATATATATATATATATATATATATATATATATATATATATATATATATATATATATATAAATAAGTAAAAAAAAAAAAATTAAAAAACATTAACAAAAAGCTAAAAGAAAATAAAAAAATAAAAAATAAAAAATTACCAAAAAAAATTAAAAAACTAGTAAAATTAATATTAAAAAAAAATAAAAATAAACTTACAAAACAGAAATAAACTCAAATTATTAAAAAAAAATAAAAAACAAAACATAGAAAATATGAAAATTTTAAAAATACATATCTTTTCAAATAAAAAAATAAAATAGAAAATAAAAACAAAAAACATTTAAAGTTATATATATATATATATATATATATATATATATATTTTATATATAAAAAGTAATAATAAAAATTATTAAGCCTTAGCTCTTTTATTACAAACTAAAAAGAATTTAAATTTAATTTTTTTTTAAACAATTTTTTATTTTTTATTTTTTCATTAAAAACAAAAATTGCTTTTTAAAACAACTTTTTTTTTATTTAAAGAAAAAATTAATTATTTTTTAAAACATTATATATATATATATATATATATATAAAACTTTTTTTTATTTACAATAAAAACAAAAAAAAATTAGCGTCTGCCCCCCCAGCCACCCGTGGTGGCGCAGCCCTGGGCGAAGGGTCTGCATGCAAACCCCACCCCCCCTTCGCATAGGGCCGTGCCACCATGGGCGACCGAGGGGCAGAGAGGCGATTCCCAAAATCGCCTCTCCACCCCCGGTCGCCGGTGCTGGCGTGGCCCTGAGTGAGGGGGTCTGCAGGAATCACCTCTCCGCTCCTGGCTGCCCGTGGTGGCGCAGCCCTTGGGGGGGGGGGGTGTCTGCATGCAGACCCTCCGCCCAGGGCTGCGCCACCACGAGCGGCCAAGGGGCACAGGCTAATTTTTTTTTTTTTTTTTTTTTTTTAAATAAAAAAATGTTTAAAAAAATATATATATTTTTTAAATAATAAAAAGATTGTTAGTTGTCAAAAAAATGTTAATTTTTTTTAGATAAAAAAAGTTGTTTAAAAAAAAATTATTTTTTTCTCTTAAATAATAATAATAATAATAATAATAATAAAAGGTTTAAAATTTTTTTGTTTTTAAATAAAAGAGCTAGGGTTTAATATTTTTTTTTAATATATATATATATAAACTTTAAATGTTTTTTGTTTTTGTTTTTTTATTTGAAAAGATAAATATATTTTTTAAATTTTCATATTTTCGTTTTTTTATTTTATAATTTGAGCTTATTTTTGTTTTTTTTTAAATGTTTTTAATTTTAATTTTACTAGTTTTTTAATTTCTTTTTGTTAATTTTCTATTTCTTTTAATCTAGTTTTATTTTTTATTTTTATTTTTATTTTTTTTCTAGTTTTTTTAATATTTTTTAAAAATTTTCTATTTTTACTTACTTAATTTTATATATATTTTTTAAATTTGTTATTTTTTTTCCCAAATTCTTTTATGGTTTATGAGATAATTTTTTCTTTTTAACTTTTTTTTTTTTGTCTTTTTTTATATATATTTTTATATTTGTTTTTTTAAGTAATCAACATTTAAAAAAATAAAAATAAAACAACTTGAAAATTGTTAAGTAATCATAATTTCAAAAAAAATTGGACATAATAAATTTTAAAGTGTGAAAAATAAGTCCTCTAAAAAAAGGTATGTTGCATCAACGCATTTCAAAATCAGCATGAAAATCACTAATATTTAAAAACAAATATTTATATTTGATACATAAGAAAATTTAAAGTGTCAAAAATATGCTTCTAAAAAAAGAAGTTTATTCTACATCATCGCTTTTCAAAATTGAGTCACGTTTTTACTACCCCTACAAAACAGATAATCGTATCGGTTATTTAAAGTGCCAAAAAATATGCTCTAAAAAAATATGTGTGTTCTGCATCGCCCCTTTTCAAAATCGGGTCACTTTTTTGCTATCTCTACAAAACGAGTAACAATATCAGTTCCCGTTTTAAAGTTTTCGTTGTTAAGTGTGAAAGACTAATATTTCAATTACGTGCGTCGTACTATAATTGTACTATAATTTCTTTTGAATTATAATAGGTGAATTTGGTTTGTCATTATTTGGTTTCGTAGTTAGATTTATCTAAATTGAAAGTTAATTTCTAGCATATACAGTGCACGCATGCTTCACAAGTTTTACGAAACCCCTGGGTTGACAATTAAATGATAGGTAATTAATTTGCCTCAACAAGACTATTATGGGATCATAGTGTATTCACTGTGGTATTTTGTCCATGTCAATATGGTCTACTTAATTTGTATGGAAATGTTGAATTCCTTAGAGTCTGAAGCTAAGGTGGTAGAGTCGCTTCATTTGCAGTCTAGTTCCAAGTGTTGTCATTCAATGAGTACCTACCAGCCCCTAGTGATTTTAGTTTATCAGTGTCGCTCCAATATGATGAAGGAAATTATATCCGTTCATGAGTTTGGACTAGATGAAAGAATTACAGTAACAGAGCCACTCTATGGAAAGTATGACAAAGCAACACTAGTTGATAATGATATTTCAGACTCGTTCCAATTTCTAGCCATGAAGCACGAGGTCTACATAAAGTCAAACAAAAATTAAGATGGCATGACAATGATCAAAGTCAAGACTGACTTCGGAGAAATCTAGTGGTCCACCCTACTGAATTTGAGGAGTTTGCATGTGTTTGGCACAACTCTAGCAATGATGCAATGCACCAAGTTGCTAATCAATAGAATGCATGATGGGTCGCTCTGGCTCGACAAGGAGTACCCAATTCATGTGGTTGAAATTCAAAGGCTTACTACTCTATCAGTGACAAGAGATGCAGTTTCAACCGCATTCCAGATGAATTCCAAGAGAGTGAAGAAGGCAGGTGATGCAGACTACTACACCAAGTATTCTACCCTGAAAGGACGAAAGGGATCACACATAGATCTGATCAACTCCTCGAAAATTAAGTTTGTCTACCACATTATTGCAAGGAATTTGATGTGCCACTTTTCCAAGAACGAGTGCACACTGGATACAATTTCAGTCACAGAGCATTATCTAGCAAGCACCCAGTTGAACTAGTGTGCTTTCCTCCTCTAGAAATTGCTTGAAGCATCTGAGGATGTCTACAAGCAGTCCACCAATTTTATTTACAGTTATCTTATCGTTTCCAAGGCAATGTGGAAATGGTTCCCACCATAGGGCTAAGATTTAGCTAAATCACAGAAGACCAACCTTTGGCCCTCTGATATGTGGCTTGGAGAACTTCAGGGGACCCAAGTAGAAAAGAGATAAATGATGCTTCGTTCGGTGGCTAGTACATAAAGATGTTGGAAGTAATTAGAGTTGCGGAACGGATCCCCATGTCCCTACTTGATGAGTATTCATCAGAGATTTGGTTCATTGTTTCTCATGGAACGCCTGGGTGAGGCCGCACTGTGTTCACCCTCATAACTTCTAGATGTAGGCTCAGAAGTTTGTGTTATCAGTCGAAGCCTTCCACACAGAGGTTTAGTCATGGCCAAGAGTCATATGGGAAATTCGAGAAGGAAGGTATAGTTATTTCTTTAACAGGATGATGCCTCCACTAGTATTAGGAGAAACAATTGCGGAGTCCAAAAAGCAGATGTCCGAATAAGAGCTACAGTTGGTAATCAAACAACTGAAGAAGCATATGATCTCTTTAAAGGAGACCATTGCCAATATCAGTATATCAGTAGGTTCAGTTTCCAACTCTTCTAAATCCCAAGGTTTAATACAACAGAATCCTTTGGTTACTACCCCTCTTATTGCTACAATCCTAGTTGTAGGGCCCCATTCGCAATCCAAGCCCACTTTGCCAACACCCCACAAAGAAAAAGTTACCAAACCCCTAGTCAGGGCCAAGAAGAAGAAATCAAACCCTTCCGCTCACACTGGTGACCTCACCCTTAAAGAGCCTCAATCCAACATTGCCTCGCCCATCATCAAAGAGATTCGACCTTCCACTTCAGTTGCATCGCCTAGCTCTCACAACCCATCCCCACACACTACATCTGCATCCACCACCCTCCCAGACAACATCCCCTCTGGGACATTGATGGGCATGGAGACAAACATGGAAGTCGATTCAGTTATCTACTCTTCCACAACAGTCTCTGGCGGAGGAGTCATCGCCGCCTCCATGATGTCATTATTACTAGGGTCAGGTCCACTACTAAATACGGGACCCATCATTCCCCTGTCTCTCATCACCACTATCAAGCCTGTCACACTACCACTTTGTCTATTTCATCCCATTGCATCACTCCTCATTTCCATCCAGACAACTCCATTTGCAAAACCATCAAAACAAGCTACCTCACCTCACGAACACTCAGAAAATTTGGTAGCCAGTGTGAAACCCCTACAGAGTTGGTTCCCTGATCCATCAACCATGCAGTAGAATGATCTTCAGGGTTGGTCCTTAGCCCAACTCTTAAATTTTATTCAACAAGCTACACATAGGGCCGCAAAGTTGCATAATGACCTAACTTCCGAGCATGAGCAGTAGCAACAACAACTTACTGAACTCACAGTTGAATGTGATCAGCTCTGCTAGGACAAGCAATAACTCCAGAAGTAACTCAAGCAGATCACCTCATGGTTCCAGGCATTGTGGCTACCCATTTTTGATGTTGTAACTAATGCTACAAAATATTTCTCATCTTGCGCACTGGTTGAATGCTGCAACCATATCCAGACCATATGCAATGATTTAATCACGACCAACCAAGAGCTTTGGAAAACCGTTGCCTCTACAAGGAGTGAATTTCCCGACCCTACCATAGCATATGCCAACGAGATTGAGCAAAATATAACCGCGGAAACCACTCTCAAGGACTCCATTATCAAGGCCACGAATGATGCTTACACCCTACTACAGTAGGTTCATGACTAGTCAGGTTGCCTGGCAAAGAAGAATCAATTGGTGTACCCACTCCGATACCGAGTTAATTAGCTCCTCACTGCTATCAAGAACATGAAGGTCAAAGAGAAAAATAAGTAGTTCCGGGCAGAACTCACCACTCTAGAAGGGTGCATCCAACAAATCGAAGATGAGTTAGCTAGGAAAAAATAGATACTCCGTGATCTCCAGCCCCCAATTCAAGTACACGTAGAGACACTGCAAGAGCTAAGTGAGGACATGGAAGTACAGTGGAATCCCTTACTATTGGCACAAACAACTCAACCAACATCCAACATAATGACTGAATTCCTCGCGCAAGCATCCACGATTACAAAGACCTGGCAAGCAACGATCAATAACTATACTCAATTTCGCCATGAGGCTATTGCGATTGTGCCTAAATTAGGGCCTTCGTTTAAAGAAATTGGCTAAGAAGCACCAATGGCAACACCAAAGGAAGCACTAGTAGCAACACTAGTAGAAGCACCAATAGCAGCACTGACAAAATCATCCGCAACAGCGCCAGAAAAAGCGTAAAGAACATCGACGATGCCAAAGGAAGAGTGACTCAGGGATGAGTCAATGAATTATGGTCAGGGCTTATTGGGGCCTTCGTTTTTGTGATATTTTGCAGAGAAAGAGGCTAGTGACAAGTGGTAGAAATGATCGTTGGAAATTTGTGGAGTTGATAGTCGAGGAAAGACAAGAGATTAGCGAAAGGATGATAATTGCAAAGGAGTGGCAGGAAGAAGCAGACAAAGACAAGCGGGGAAAGACAATTGAGCAGACAAGAAGGTACTGGTAGTTTGGGTTGGTGTGAAAAAAAAGAAAGAAGAAGATAAAAAGCAGAAAGGAGAAACAAGAAGGGATTGGTTATGTTGGTTCTTGGTAATTCTGTTTGTCCTATGTTGCAGAGCTATGAGAACAAATTTTTGACTATCTTTGTATGAGTTTGTATCTCGTCTATAGGAGTTATGATGTTAAGGAATGGTTTGTGATACTTATGTAATGTACCTATTTTGATAGTAATGAAGAATATTGTTATGGGATCATAGTGTATTCACTGTGTGTAATTCTGGTTATTCAAAAAATCTAAATATGTGCATGTTTAGGTAGCCTCTCTGTTACAACATGTATATATTGTTTTGATTTGGTTGCTTTGAATGTTAAATTATTGTTCCTTGCTCTCTATATTTTGATATGGTTTCCTTGGTATCAGATTCCAACCCCTGTAACTTAGGTTGCAGCACGCCTTGGGTGAGAATCCTTACCCATCTCGGGTAAGGTGAAAATGTCGGTGTTGTACTAGACTACAACAAAGCCTTGTTGGACCCTGTGCCCGAACCCGGGGTCTTAACCTTGTTGCTATTTTAGTACCAACAAGGGTATTATAAAAAATTATTCCCATGTCAAGATATTATAAAGAGGTATTAGGCATAGGCAATTGGGCATGGTAGATAATAGACTACAGTAGCAGAATGATACAAGATAGATTAAGAGGGTTAATTGGATAGGAAGTGGAATACTTTAAAAAAACAATTAAGTGGATAGGAGAATGATTAGAACATGAGACAAACTTATAAACAATAATCATATTCTTTAAGTGGAATAGTTGTTAAGAAATCTATATGGAAACAGTTAGGGTGATTTCTCCTCCTTGATAATTGCTTTTTATATTATATTAACTTCTTCTTATTTTTCTTATTATGTTCTCTTTCATCAAACATTTACTAAAACCATAAAACAATGAAGATCACAAAAGAAATGAACACAAGACGTAGACTCTCAGCGAGGGCCTCTCTTTGGGAAAACCCAGTCAAAATTATTCTCTTCTTATAGAAACAAATTAAAATGATAAATTCAATACCAAAAACCCTAGACCAAGACCTCCTACAAGCACCAAGCCAAGCATCCAACAAAAACCCTTCCAACTAGTCAAAGTCAAACCAAGTCAACAAGGGTCAAACCCTTCCAAAAGTACTACAAACTCAGAATTTTGGCCCCAAACATCTAAAGTTTTGACTTTTAGTAGGTCTAAAACTTCTCGCCCTGTATCATCTCATAATTTCACACATGTTATAGAAAATAGTCCAAAAACTAGGTTTGAACTTCAATTTTCCTTCTTGCTTCAACTTCTCTCTCCTTTGACTTTCTTGGATTCTTCCTTGAATTCCGGACTCTTATATTAGAGATTGAAATTATTGTAATAAGGGTTACTAATGAGTTCTAAACCAAATTTATTTATACCCTTTTCAAGTAGTCAAATAGCCTCTTCTAAGCCGACATGGACTGGCAGGGTTGACTTGGTCTTGGAGATCAATATTGCCAATTTTGACTAAAAAATAATTCTTCTTTCTTGTTATAAATTGCCCAATATGGTCTTATACATAGGAAAAAGACTCTCTTGACTCATGACACATCTCTTATTGACTTGACAAATCCTAGGAGCATGAAATGCATGCTTGACCTAGATGACCACTTAAATGGAGCATGAAACCCATGCTTGAAAAATAATAATTTTCTTTCTTCGTTTGATAGATACATAAGATATACATAATGACATGAGTATAATGAAAGTTATTAATACTGAACATAGTTACATTTTCAATACTCCCTCTTAACTAGAAGATATTCATAATTGTACAACCAATACAAGGATTCTCTGAATACTTCTCATAAGAAGAGTATCATAAAAAGTATCCACAATACTAGAGATATAGATACCATCTAAGCTAATTACCAAGGTATCAACCCATCTAGGTACCATCTAGGCTACTTTCCAAAGTACCATCCCAAAAGGGATCCAGGTGTCATCTAGGCTATCTGCCAAGACACCAAGTGTCATCTAGGCTACTTGCTAAGACACGAACCCTAATAAGGTTCTAGGTATCATCTAGGCTACATGCCAAGATACCAACTCAACAAGGATCCAGGTTTCATCTAGGCTACCTGCCAAGGCACTAGGTGTCATCTAGGCTACCTGTCAAGACACCAGGTGTCATCTAGGCTACTTGCTAAAGCACCAACCCTAACAAGGTTCTAGGTATCATCTAGGCTACCTGCCAAGATACCAACTCAACAAGGATCCAAGTGTCATCTAAGATAGATGCCAAGACACCAGGTGTAATCTACGCTACATGCAAAGACACTAACCCTAACGAGGTTCTAGGTATCATCTAGGTTACCTACCAAGATACCAACTCAAAAAGGATCCAAGTGTCATCTAAGCTACCTGCCAAGACACCAACCCTAACAAGGTTCTAGGTATCATTTAGGCTACCTTCCAAGACACCAACCCTAACAGGGTTCTAGATATCATTTAGGCTACCTACCAAGATACCAACTCAACAAGGATCCAGGTGTCATCTAGACTACCTACGAAGACACCAACCCTAACAGGGTTCTAGGTATCATCTAGGATACCTAACAAGATACCAACACATCAAGGATCCAAGTGTCATCTAGGATACCTTCAATGCACCAGGTGGCATCTAGGATACTTGCCAAGACACCAACCCTAACAGGGTTCTAGGTATCATCTAGGGTACATGCCAAGATATTAACTCAAAGTACCATCATATGAGCTAATCAACCTAAGGTACAACAACTCATCATATCTCCCTCTCAATCAAATAGGAGATATCAACCAATCCAAGCATGCTTCTCAAATACTCAAGCTTCTTATTGGGAAGAGATTTAGTTAAAATATCAGCTACTTGTTCATCAGTCGGAATATATTGTAGCTTCATGACCACATCTTGTGTCAAACTTCTAATATAATGGTACTTATTATTAATATGCTTAGTCCTAGCATGAAACATGGGGTCCTCTGTCAACCTTATGATGCTTTGGTTATCACAATATATAATAGTGGGATCCATCGATCCTCCAAATAAATCAAATAGAAGCTTCCTGAACCAAACAAATTCCTTTCCAATCTCACAAGAAACATATTCAACTTCATCCTTCAATCATCAATATGCTCATTAGATGAAAAATTCAATATCATCATGGTTTTTGTAGCTCCCTCTTTCCATCATGCTCATCATTATCATGAGGTCATCATCAAGCACGAGATTTGATTTTTGTTCTTACATTTTCTCATCTAGTTTTCACAATTTTGAAAACCATCTTCATGTACTTGCAATTTTCATCAACAAGTACAACCAAGAAAAATATACACATACAAGAGCATGATGTTAATTATGTCAATCTAGGGTTATCATGACTTCAAAAGTGTGCATCTAGGGTTTTGGTTACAAAACTTAGATATCCCATGACCTAACCCTTATTAGATATTTTATCACATACCCTAGATTCTATTTGCAAACCCTAGAAATTAAGAGATGGGGTTTTAAAAGTGAACAAATAATAAGGGTTATAGTTTTCATTATTGTTGAATCGAGGCTTTTGTGATCCATAACATTTTTAAGAAGAGTTTCAGCGTAAATCACATGTAGAAAACCTTTGTTGATGCGTTTCGAACCAACTAGTGTGGTTCATCGTCAGGACAAGTTGGTTTCAAACCAACTTGTCCCGACGATGAACCACACTGGTTGGTTCAAAATACGTCGACAAAGGTTTTCTACATGTGATTTACGCCAAAACTCTTCTTAAAAAAATTTCATTATTCTGAGGTTTTTATAATAAAAGTCCCATCTAGGTTTTACAAACTCTAGATACCAAAAACATTAAAAAATGTAAAGTATACAAACCCTAGATTCTAATTATGCAAAATATACCACCTTCAAACCCTAACACTTTTATAGGTTTTAACATTGTACAAAAATTGCCTGCAAACGAATTCTTAAAATAGAAATATACAATGGCAAGAACATAAAAAAAATATACCAAAGATTTTCCCCTGGATCCCAAAACCGGGACTACCAAATTGAGTTTTCATTATATTTCTTTCAAAGTTAGAATACATATATATATATATAAATGTCAAAGCATTCATAAACCCCAATCCATTAACCTTGGATTAGAACATAATTGTATCCATTGATCAGATATACAAAATTCCATGGGAAGAAAACTATCATGTCCAAAACCATGTGCAAAACCCTGCACAAAACCATGGGTAGGTATGCCCAACATCTTTGGGTCTGCATATATATATAGGGAACAACAAAAAATCCTGGCCACTGCCCCGAATCCCGTTGTTATCGGGAAATCTAGTGTCTATTCAGAGCTGCTAGTCCCACTAAGACGGGTAGCTATCTTAGAAACAAACAGATTAAAGTTACTTGTTTTTCCTTTACGAGAGAGAGATGGGAAAGAAGCAGAGAGTACCAACTTCATTCTTCAGCTTGGTTCCTTGCTTGTTTCCTTTCCCCTTTGACAGAATCTCGCCACTGCTTCCTTACTTGTCCAGCTTCAAAGAGCACCTGTAGATTCACAGCAGCATAATACCATCAAAGCATAGAGATCTTTCATTGTAAACAATATAGGATCAGATATATATTGACCATACAAATTCATATAACAAACACAATATTCAGAGACACACAAGAATATGGAAGAAAACTCAAATAGGTTTACTAATAAAAGTCATAGAAGAGAGGATTACAACCACTTGGTTTGACCCAACACCATCCTCCCAGCTTGAAAGCCCTCTTCACCTCACACAAAGTAAAATCACCCAACAATGTCTTCAAAGAGAAACCAGCAGCACCTCTTTGCAAATTACCAAATTCCAACCTCTGGATCTCTTGGATGAGGGATCAATTTATAGATATTTGCAGGGGGGTGAGTTAGCTTATGGGATTTTGATTAGTGTCATCTCTCTGATAGTTCTTGTTTCCATTTAGAGATTTTAGATCTCTTACTCATCCTTGGGTGAACTCAGAGAGGAAAGTGTCAAATGAGCAGTTTCTAGGAGATTCTCTGGGTTTCCACCTAGCAAACTGCTTGTGCCATTTGTCTACTCTCGCTCATCGCACCCTATAGAAAGGCTTTCCAGTATGCATCGCACTTTTTGCATGTGGTAGGTGAGATGCATCACACCTTTAGCACTGGGCAGTCTGTATGGTCCTGCTTTGACCAATTCTGAGTAGCTTTTCATGGAGAACTTATGGGAGATAATGTAATCAACTGACCTTGTTAGTTTAGGGTATGAAACAACACTTTTAGGGACTTATAAGCCCTTGGTTTATTGACATATGTGATTGGGGTTGCAGTGCCCAAATATGTCTATAACACCCGTGCAAGGGGTTTTTGCCCCCTGTAAAACCCCTTGACAGGGGGGATTTCCCCCCCTGTTGCACCTGATGCAACGAATAAGGGGGGATATCACCCCCCCTGTGCATGAAACTAGTCGTGGAAAGAAAATAACAATCACCCAACATTCTCCCACTTGTTGTTTTATTTTCCACTCAGGGGGTCATAGGGGAGCTTAGTCATTGGTCTAGCCCTGCAACGCCTATTTTTTCTATACACCAAGAAAAATTCTCAGTTCTCACAGGCTTCGCCAATGCATCTGCAACATTGTTCAAATTGTCCACCTTTACCAATAACACGTTTTTGTCCTCAACCATATCCCTCAAAAACTGATAATGAAAATCATTGTGCTTTGTCTTTGAATGATAAGAAAGGTTCTTTGCCAATAAAATTGCACTTTGGATGTCATAGTCTATCCTTATATCTCTTTTTACTAACCCCATACTTTAACACAATCTTTGCAACCAAATTGATTCCTTTCTTGCATGAGTGGCTTCCATGTATTCCGCCTCGGTAGTTGGAAGTGCCACTAGAGACTATCTCTTTCTCATCCAACTAACTGCTCCTTTAAATAGGTTAAACACATACCCACTTGTAGATATTCTATGATCCAAATCTATAGCTCATTCTGCATCTACATTCATCTTCTTATTAAACACCCATTTGCTTCCAATGAGTTTCCTTCTAGATGACAACTCCACTAGATCCCAAGCCTCACTTTTGTCCAAAGATGCCATTTCATTAACCATGGCCTATTTCCAGAGTTTTCCATCCTCTGAATATACTACCTCCCTGACGGTTTTGGGATCATCATCAGTAATAGATAAAGCAAATTTTGAACAGAAAGAAGATGGACTATACATTTATGGCTTCCTTCTCTCTCAAACCGATCTTCTCAAAGCTAGACTTTGTGGCTCTTCCTCTTATGATTATTATTCTACTGTAGAGTTTGATTCTTCCTCGTTTAGCTCAAAATCTGTCTTCTTAGGTTCCTCTGATAGGACTTCATGTTTAATAACATCTTTCACCTCTCTAAACACCACATCTCGGCTGTACACAACCTTCCTTTATTTTAGGTTCCAAATATTATAACCTTTTAAAGCATCCCTATCCCCAATTGATCTGATTTAGAATATTAGATTGTTTTGCTAAGATCATCCTCATCTTAGAAACAAAATGATTTCATTGTGCTTAAGGATTCATGAATTTTTACAAGCGAAATGATGAGTATCTATGTTAATTTTATGAGCATTTTAACATAAATAATAGACTGCATGGTAGCATAAACATGTACAGAACAACATCAAAAACACATTACAACAGGAGCATGATAAAGGAGTTCACCCCTCGTAGGCTACGTATCCTTGGTCTAGCTTCCAATGGCTTGGGCCACTCTATTATGTGCAAAAGTGTAAAACTATGTGTTTACAATGCTCAAATTCTTCTGAAACCTACTCCAATGAGTCCATAATGTCCAAAAAATGGTACCCCAACCTCTTTTTCTTCCTCATTTTGTCGAAAACTACCTTATTTATGACTTTTGTCACTTTTTCCATAATTTCATCCTCCAAATCTAGCTAACTGCCAGTTAAATTCGTTATCTGAAGCTAATTCTGGCAGTTCCACTAAAATTGGCGATCCCGCCAACTTCCCCGCCTATCTCGCGGTTAAGGGAAAGTGTTCACACAGTGATTATGTCCGGTGATTAAGGCGATGGTTCTGGTAGCTCCATCGTAAATCACAATTGCCAAGAACCAGTGGTCTTATGTTCTGTGCATGCGACAAGGCAATGTGCGATTGCGATATGGCGGACCCAATGGTACTATTAACTGTAACCCTTAGTCGCATCACATCCAGGATACTTTCACAAATCGCAATCGACAGAGAACTGATGGGTAACATAATGTGGGACTCTTCCTTATTTGGTGTTTGATTGTGATCTTCCATTGCGATTATCACATCGCAACCCCGGTACACTAGGGGATGATTCTGCAATTCCTTCCCTATTGCAAAGTGTGATTGTGATTTATCACATCGCAACCCTGACCACGCTTGGGGCCGATTCTTTAACATGACATGTCTGTGATATGCGATTTGCAAAATGTGGGGGCCAATGGTGTTCTACACTTGGCGATTCCCCATTCATTGAAGGGCCTTGCCACATCATCTTTTCCTGCCATTTGTCCAAGTCAAACCTAGATTTTGATTTTCTCTAACTTCTTCATACGAGCTTGGATTTGAGTGTCATTCACACTGTTGGAATCAAAATGATGAGCTCTTTGATATGAAGCTAAGTTTATCAATATTCTGAAACTTTGAGTTTTGATCCTAATTTTGAGCACCTGATCACTCCTCCCCACTGGAATCTTTTTGGACCCCAAAAGGATCACTCTCAATTGTCTAGCAAGTGAGGGTACAATTACCTCACCTTTCCAAACTCTATCCATTTGGATTTTAAAGTATTTGCACCCTTGAGCTCCACTTGAAGATAATTGATACTTCCCCTTTTTGATGTCCTTGTTCTTTTGTCAAGTATAGTGTCTTGTTGAAGCTCACCAAGGAATTATGGAGAAAATTCTTCAATAGATGGAATTTG
This sequence comes from Pinus tabuliformis, assembly GCA_031772625.1. Classification (NCBI taxonomy): domain Eukaryota; kingdom Viridiplantae; phylum Streptophyta; class Pinopsida; order Pinales; family Pinaceae; genus Pinus; species Pinus tabuliformis. The sequence continues at coordinate 169,430,213 of CM062808.1, forward strand.
ACTATTCTCTCCTTGATATTCAATCAAAGGAGGCTCATACAACCTTAAATTATAAACATTAACAACAACATAAATTTTCATATATGAAGGCAAATCCAACCTGAAGGCATTGTTACCAATCTTTTCCAAAATTATGAATGGACCATATCTAATTGGTTTTATCTTTTTACCTTCTCCTTGGAGCCTCTATTTGTTAATGTGAAGCCAAACTTCATCACCAACTTGGAACTTGTGATCTTGACAATGCTTGACGTGCCTTGCTTTGTACTGGCCTTGGCTTTTCTCAAGCTGTTCTTGAACCTTTTGGTTCACTAATTGGATTTATTCAATGAACTTTCTTGCTTTGTCCATGTCACTATGACCTTCAATAGCAACATATTTGCCAAAAATAAAATCCAAAGGATATTTAGGCAAGTATCCCATGCATGCCTCAAATGGCAAAGTTTGAGTGGAAGAGTGCTTGGCTTAGTTGTAAGCATGTTGAATATAGTGAAAATGTTCATCCCACAACTTAGACTGCTTGTTGCAATACCCATGAATAATATGTATCACCACTTCTATTTGACCATCTGTTTGTGGATGAAAAATTGTACTCTTTTCAATTTGGTGTCCATGAATTCCCACAAGCTTGACCAAAAATTCCCAACAAAGCAAGAATATGGATCACTACCAATGGATGTGGGCAATACAAAATGCACCCAAACATTTTGAAAGAATAACTGAGCAGTTTGTTCAATTGTAACTTTCTTTTTACATGGCATCAAAATACACATTTTGTTGAACCTATCCACAACTACATACAAATAACCATGACCTCTTTTTTACAATGGAAGACCTCCTACAAAATCCATAGAAACACTCTCCCACGGTCATGGAGGAACTGGAAGTGGTGTGTACAATCCTAACTTCCTATTGCTAGCCTTACTAATTGCACATAATGAACATCCTTTAATAAAATGAGACACTTTCAAGCATACAAGGCCAATAACCATACCTCTGTAGATGTGCCATCATCTTACTTACACCGAATGACCATAAATAAGAGAAGTATGTGCCTCTCTTATGATGTTAACTCTTTCTCCCTGTGGAATACAAAGCTTGCTAAGATGGTACAACAAGTTATCATGCAATTGATAATCCAATTCCTCTACTTGGTTACCTTGACTCAATCTTGCATAAACATCTTGAAAGTCTTAGATAGAGAGTAGGAATGACCTGTTACAGAGTTTTGTGAACCCAACGTTTCGGACTGCCAGGTGAGTCCATCATCAGGGGATGCGACAATAGATATTCTTCAACATTAATGATGAATCCAAGAGCTATGTTAGGGTATATATATAGGTTATTAAGGATTGATGTGTGGAATTAGGTCGGCCATTTATTTATTTATTATTTATTTATTAATTATTGTTATTTATTTATTAATTAGGTCAGCCATTTATTTATTTATTTTATTTTTATTTATTGTATTATTATTATTATTATTTTATTTTTTATTTTTTAATTTTTTTTTAATTATTTATTTATTATTATTATTATTATTTTTTTCTCTTCAAATACCCTATATTATTATTTCTATTCATATTACTATTACTATTATTGCTCAATATAACTTTCATGTAAAATAGAATTATGCTTGAGTAAAGTAGTTTCACTAACAATAGGCCTAGAAATCATATCAACAACTTCATTGTAGATACCTTTCTTATACCTGATTACCAAGTGGGATTGTTGAAGAAAACCCATCCATCGGAAGTGCCTTGATTGTTGCAACTTTGATTGTGATTGCAGGTATTGCAATGGTTGATGATCATTGTGAATGATTATTTCATTACCCATCAAGTAGTGTTTCCATTTTTTCACACTTTGCACCAATGCATACAATTCCTTGTCATATGTAGGATAGTTAATCATTGAACCGTTAAAAGTTTCCAAATTAAAACAAATATGCTTACCATGTTGCATGAGGATTAGTTTGAATCTCAAAAAATTGTCTCAAGTCTCCTTTACCTATTCTAATTTGATGGTAGCCACTTCCTAAGTCCAGCTTAGTAAAATACTTTTCATCTTTCAATTGATCAAGTAAATCATCTATTATGGGAAGTGGGTAATGATTCTTTGCCGCAATTTTGTTCAATGCACGAAAGTCCACATACATGTGCCATGTTCCATCCTTCTTTTGCACCAAGACAATAGGTGAACCACATGGTGAGGAAGATGGTCTAATGATCCCTTTGTTCAACAACTCTTGAATTTGATTCTTGATTTTTTCACTTTCCATCACTGACATCTTGTACATGCCAATGTTAGGAAGAGGACAATCTTGCTATAACTATATCACATGTTGGATTCCTCTCTTGGGAGGTAATCCCTTTGGTTCCTGAAACATATCGTCATATTGGTTAACTACATCAACAAAGTCAGATTTCAAATTCAAATCACAACCTTTAAAAGCTTCATTATCAACATCATTGTCACACAGAATGAGTCATTCTTGCGGACAAGATCGACCTCCCTAGTATCTAACGATATCTAGTGACAAGCAAGCCAATCAAAAACTATCTTTCTCTAAATATGCAATTTATAAACAAAGGAAAACAAGTGTTTTAGGCCTACCTTAGGTCCAATGCAAGTTTGTGGAAGCCTTGCTCCTTTGATCCAAATGAGCTCCCTTGTAGCGAATCTGCAAACACAAACAAGCACACAAATTAAATAGCACCTGAAAAGCCAATATCATAGAGCATACTTATCATGATGATCAAGGAATTCATGAAACAAATGACATAAGACAATTTGTTGAGAAAAATGAATCTGATTGTATTAATTCAAATCAAAGAAGAAATTTACAACCTGTGCCTTGATGCTGTACAAGCTCCTCCCAAGGTCCAACAAGAAGTCTCCTCTACTTTGACAAGTTTCACTCTCTTCCCAATGAAGCCAAAAGGTATGTGATCTCTCCTCTCAAGCTTAACTAGGAAGTATCAATTCCACCAGCATTTACCCTCAAAAATGTTCAGCTTCTAACCCCCCTAGCAACCAGCCCAATGCCTTAATTTATAGTGCAATGGAGGGAAGTTACTAGGTCCTCCTTCAAAGGGATAAAGCCCTCCTTCAAAGGGATAAGCTCCTATCATCAAGGGATTAGCTCCTTCACTTTTGGGATGCATGAACCACCTAGGAGCAAACCATCCATGTCAAGATTCCTTCTAGAATCATCTAGAATTGACCCAAAGCGAGTTTTTAAGAATAAACTTGCGCCTTTTTTACTTTCACAGGGGTCCACACCCACTCCTTTAGAGACAGAGCGGGCAGGTCCGCAAGTAACATGAAAAGGGGGTGCGGGACCGCAGGCAACAGTGAGAGAAAGTGCGGAACCAAAGCTTTATTGATTTTTAAGGTCTTTCTCTCATTTTCAAAGCTTGACATGAAGAGCTAAGGTTTGAGACTTGCTTAGGAGGACATTATGAATGATGATAGACCCATACTAACTAAAAATAGTCATGGTGACAATATTTTGTGTAACAGATTGCCCCTAAAGTGCGAAGTCTGTAGTAGATGAGGATTTCATTTATCATCTAAGAAGAGTGAAGTGCTTTATCATTTCGAGGATCATCTTGTGGAGAGCCTAGTTGGAACCTGTAAAAACATTCAATGCAAAATATATATATGAGATCATATCATCGCTGAGGTAGGCATTCCCATACTCAGATCAAAACTGACTAGAAAAATAACTACTGGTCTGATATAGGAATGATCTTCTAATACATCACAAGTATAGACACATGTAGATACAGTATGGACAAAGCCATCTGTTTATGAATAGTCCACAATATAATGAATACAAAATTCCTCGTAGCCTGGATGGCGGAAACTAGATCCAGGGTCTTCATTTCTACTTCCAGAAACAGTACTATCCATGTGAATGAATGTGTTGAAGTCGAACATGGTAGAAACCACTTGATTACCAGTCAATGATGTAAACTGTTAACAAGTGTGAGAGAAACCACCAGTAATGTCAATGGATCTCAAAGTACTCAGTACAATCCATGAGATGTGAAAAGATGTGTTGATGTCAAACATGTCACGGCATCCTTTGATCGAAGGTCAATGATGCAACCTATCATCAAAGGTGAGAAACCTGCCATTGAGGCATGTAGATCCCAAGGTACTGACGATTTCTAGATCATCTTTCTAGATAATGAGCTGAAGTCGATAGAAAGCGATCCATCGTAGGCAAGCCCATAACACGAAATCATAGATCAAGTTTGAAGAAATTTAGTTGCAAGGACTGACTCAGGGATGGTCAAGATGGATGACAGATATTTTGCAGATGAATGGCTTATTTGCACTGACCTCTTGAACACATAATGACATAGCAGATGGTTTGGTGACAATTGACCCAAAGTTAATACCCAGAAACCAGCTGAAGACTTTCAATATGGTTTGATCAACTGTTAGGCAAAGGATTTCCCAACCCAGGTGAATAAAAGTGTCGTGTTCAACAGTGGTTACAAAGTATGACAAACAGGCTCATTTTTCTCTCTTTTCCCCCACCATTTCTGGCAAGTACCTCTTTATTTTTTGACAAGCTTGAGGAGGATAACATTTGCTTGATTATAAGCTCATCCTTCGGATGAGTCCAACTTAGTTTAAATTCGAACCCTAAGAAGGAGTGGTCTGTTCCTGTTTGTAATTGAACAGGTCCTTTACTGTTAGATTTTAACGAGTCCAGTATAGGAGAAACTCAGCGTTTTTCAATTTTAGAGAGTCTGAAAAAACTTAAGAAAACTCCATGGTTTTCCTTTTTTATAAATTTGTGTCTCCCAAGCCTGAAAAAGTATAAAATAATACTTGGGAGAACCGCTCGATCATTACGACCAAGGAGTACTTTTCATATTTAGTGGCCCTAACCTGAAAAAGTAAAAAAGAGATCAAAGTCACCTCGTTTTATTACCAATATCGAACTTGAAATGACAAAAGTCCGGCAATCTTTTCATGTTTATACGGTCATAAAAAGAGCTATAAGTGGACTGTCTTTTTGATTCTGTTTTAACGAGTTTAAAAAGAGAAAGCTTGACAATCTTTTCATATTTTAGGAGTCAGAAAAGAGCTTAAAGAAGACTCTAAGGTTTCACTTTTTCAGAAGTTTTAACGAGTTCGAAAAAAGGATAAAAATGTACTCATGGTTTTCTTTTTTTCGTAAGTTTTAATGAGTTCTAAAAAATGAGAAAAATGTACTCATATGGCCGATTTTCAATTTAATTTACGAGCAGGAAAAGACGGAAAGAACTCGGCATTTTCATTTGTTTTACGAGAATAAAAGATAGCAAAATAATCTCGGGATTTTCATGAGTTTAACGAGTCTTGAAAATAATAGGTTTCATTTTTACAAAATCTTGAAACAGAGAAAAATTATGCTTCAAAGTAGTTTCATTTTTACACAAGCTTAAAACAGAGAGAAAATGCCCCCTAAGCATAACTGCTAGAGCGCATGCCCCCCAGCTTTATTTCATTCAACTAAGTACATTAATTAATAGCTGGATGGAATGAAGGTTCAGTTACAAGATCATTTGAAAGACTCGGCCTAAAATTGTAAGAAAATTATGCAAAAAACTGAAATAACTAACCTAAATATACAACTTAACATTTATGAGATCTAGTCAAACTCTCGACTCAATTAGAGGAGGATTTGTTTCATTTTTTAACAAGCTTGACACAGGAAAAGAACTATGCTCGGATTCGGTTTCATGTTTACGCAAGCTTGAAACAAAAAACTATTCTTGTTATAAGTTCGCATGCCCCTAGCATAATGACGCAAATCAAGGTACATGCCCCCCAAGCTTCATTGCATTCAACCAGGTGGATGAAATGAAGGTTTGATTTTCGAAATCTTGGAAAGACTCGTGGGAGTTGTTTCATTTTTTAGTGAGGTTGACACAGGAAAAGAACTATCCTCAAAACCCTTGTTTCATTTTTTAAACGAGCTTGACACAAGATAAGGAACTATGCTCATAATTACTCTCTACAATTTACCTAACAAGGAACTATACTAAAAAAACCTTGATTCATTTTTTAACTAGCTTGACACAAGACAAGGATCTATGCTCATGACTCCTTGTTTCATTTTTTAACGAGCTTGACACAAGACAAGGAACTATGCTCAAGTCTACTCTCTACAAACTACCTATATAACCTACTAATTCATTTTTTTTTACTGAGGTTGACACAGGAAAAGAACTGTCCTCATACTTGATTCATTTTTTAACGAGGTTGAGACAGGAACAAAACTATCCTCGCCCCTGATTTCATTTTTTAACGAGGTTGACTCAGTAATAGGAACTATCCTCTGACCAACTGATTCATTTTTTATTGAGGTTGACATAGGAAAAGAACTGTCCTCATACTTGATTCATTTTTTAGCGAGGTTGACTCAGTAATAGGAACTATCCTCTGACCAACTGATTCATTTTTTAACGAGGTTGACTCAGTAACAGGAACTTTCCTCGAATCTACTCTCTACAATCTACCTACATAACCTACCCTTGTTTCATTTTTTAACGAGCTTGACACAATACAAGGAACTATTCTCAAGACTCCTTGTTTCATTTTTTAACGAGCTTGACACAAGACAAGGAACTATGGTCAAGAAGTTCGCATGCCCCCAGCATAACGATGCAAAGTGAGGTACATGCCCCCCAAGCTTCATTGCATTCAACCAGGTGGATGGAATGAAGGTTTACTTTCAAGACTCGACTCAAAAAGGGAGTTGTTTCATTTTTTAATGAGGTTGACACAAGAAAAGAACTATCCTCATACTCACTGATTCATTTTTTAATGAGGTCGACACAGTAGAAGGAACTTTCCTCGAAACAGCCTGTTTCATTTTTTAACGAGGTTGATACAGGAAAAAACTATCCTCGCCACACCCTGTTTCATTTTTTTTAACGAGGTTGAGACAAGAACAAACTATCCTCGTTGACTACTCTCTACAATCTACCTATATAACCTAAAATCTACCTGATTCATTTTTTAATGAGGTTGACTCAGTAACAGGAACTATGCTCTAACACCTTGTTTCATTTTTTAACGAGGTTGACACAGGAAAAAAACTATCCTTGCACTCACTGATTCATTTTTTAACGAGGTCGACATAGTAAAAGAAACTTTCCTCGAACTCACTGATTCATTTTTTAACGAGGTCAACACAGTAAAAGGAACTTTCCTCGAACATCCAGTTTCATTTTTTAACGAGGTTGAGACGGGAACAAACTATCATCATAAAACTGATTCATTTTTTAACGAGGTTGACACAGGAAAAGAACTTTCCTCATGACAGCCTGTTTCATTTTTTAACGAGGTTGATACAGGAAAAAACTATCCTCGCACTCACTAATCATGGCTTCCAACTGGAAGAAAGACATGTCAATGGACACACCTTGATCATGGCTTCCAAAAGGTCTTCATCAGAAGGAAGAATAGTTCTCTGGAAGGAACACATGTCAAGGGACTCATAAGGGATAAGAACATCACGTTCAAATAATCCCATAGAGTTTTCCATGTCAATTACTAGATCTAAATCAAAGGAAGATGAGCAAACAGTGAGAGGCTCACTTACATTGGTAACTGAAAACATGGGACCAGTTGCCACATAATTAACCCGTGGCGGGGTAGGTATGACTTTAGAATCAGGAACATTTAGGGGTGTCATATTATTGGTAGTTGAAACAAGACTAGGGAACGAAAGCTAGTCTACAGTCACAATATTGCCATTGTGAGGGAAAGACATCACGCGAAAGAGTGTCGATACGACAGCTTTCATTGCATAAACATAGTCTCGCCCAAGGAGTAAATTGAAATTCGAGGGACCTCAAACACCATAAGATCAATATAGACAGTTTTACCTTCCAAGGTAATAGAAAAATTAGGAAGGATCCCTAAAGGTTCACTAATGGTTCTGTTAAAAGCTTTCAGATTTTGCGCAATAGGTGCAAGTTGAGGGGAACCCTAAGCTTTCCAAGCAGTTGAGAATAAAATACTAGCAGAACCACCTTCATCTACCTGTGTGCGGTGCATGTCCCTACTACCAGCCTTGACAATGATTTGGAAAGGGATGGAGGAAGGAAGACGAGGTTCTGCCAGTCTATTCCAATCAAAGGAAAAGACCTCAGTACTTGGAGCAGGTGAAATGCCCCCCGGCATAGAAGAATCTGATGTAACAAGAAGAACTTGAGCGGTATGAAGTTCACTCTCTAAAGGGAGAGTGGGATCGACCGAATGTGAAATTGAATCAACCACTTGATCAACTAATGGATCATCAACCTGAGTGATATGAGTTTCACTCTCCAATGGAAGAGTGGGATCAACTGTACTTGAAATTAGTTCAATCACTCTGTTAGTTGACGATAGGTTGGGAGAAATTTTACAGTAACCAGTTGGAAATTCTTGTTGTGGAATAGTAAGGTTTTCCAACAATTTTGACGCTTCATCCATGTGAGGGAAAATGTGTGTTTGATGACTCCCTTTGCATAACTTACAAGGAAACCTAACTTTACCCTTTTTCCCAGGAACCTGACTATCACTGGTTGATGGATCAATGGAAAGTTGATGAGATTTTTCTGACCATACTTCCAAGACCTTTGGAATACTAGGAAAATTGATAAGGAAGTGGTCACCCTTACAAAGCCTGCAAGGGTATTTGGGTTTACGATGCATGTTGGAGGTTTCCTCAACACAACTAACACTTACTGCCATGGTTGGTTGGTTGACTTCTCTCTTATCTTGCTTCTTCTTCTTAGCTACCTGGTTACTAGCGTCAAGGCTTTTGCCAAGCGAAGAGGAAGAAATGGAGGAAGAAAAATTAGGCGAAGAAGGTAAATTGTCAACAGAAGGTTGGTGATGTTGAGATGGCGAACTTTGTTGAGGTGAAGAATTCGGTTGAGGTGGAACAATTGGAGTATCTGGGGCCAACGAAGTTGAAAATAACCATATCAGTAAACCTATTGTAAATCCAGGTAATGACAAACTAGCCATATAAGGAGGACCAACATTTCCAAAGTAAGGAAAAGTACCAGGATTCTCGTTAAGAGGGGTTCCTTGGTTGGTAAATTCTGGAACAGTTGCCATTATATTCAACTTCAGTGAATTTTATTAACAATTTAAAACTAAAATTAACAATTCATAATTCACGCCTAACAATTAAAATTCACAATTCACACCTATGGTATCTAAAAGTAAAAACAAACAAATTAACACTCGCTATCAAATCTAGGAGTCAAACCACACACAAACAGTAAATTTCCGTACCGAAAACAGTAGTTGGTGATGAAATCCAATGTCGCAGAATTCAATACATAAATGGCGGTTGGAACAGTTACCCCGACAACCTGCTTAATGAAACAAACTTGCACAAGTTTCTTCACTAAACCGTCTCGAGTGAAGAGAACCCCCCAGAGAGTCCAAGTGAGTCTAGTGGACATCTGCTCCAGGTACAGTGGGATCTTCCCTCCACCGTCACCTTAGGAAAGAATCCTATAGATTATGGTCACTATGGTTACCAACAAAAACAAATATACCTGGGGGAACAGTCTGTGATCTGATACACATGCAAGGGCAGAATAGCAAAGCTCAATCCCCTTGAAGGATCCTTGACATAATCCAAGGTTTACCAACAAGTGACCCCAGGCTCCTCGACAATGGTTAATCTAAGGTTTACCATTTTTAATACGTGTATATCTTCTATCGTTCCCGGCGAGGAAGGATTGATTACCCCACTGGTTCGGATACGATCTCATGCTTGACTCCTTTAAGAGGAGCTTCCCAGAGCATAGATGTAACAATTGGAATTTCTTTCCTAAGCTAGATTGGTGGAAAGAGCCCTAAAAATGTAAAAATTACTAGATGAATTTTAATTAAGCACTGTGTTATTAGGCTGTTATTACTCAAAAGGGTAAATGGATATGAAACCAATGGTGTTATGACCCGACCCAAACTGAATGCAATCGAATATGATAATGTAATCTTTTCAATTCGATGAATCCTAACTAAAGTAAGGAGAGGGTTTCCATTCACTTCCAACAATGCAAAAAATTTATCACTAAGAGAAAATATAACAAATTCTCTAATGCACTAATTTCATCAAGAAAAACTAATGCAAATCAATTCCAAAACAGTTTTTATTTTTATTTTTGTGTGTTAAAAACAAGCATAAAAATATGTAAATTCAAATCAAAGAAAACTGATCTAAATCTATGATTGATTTTTCAGAATGTAAACCATGCAATTGTAATCTATGCACAATTCACTCGAAAAGTATGTAAATGTAATCTATGCACATTTTTCATTCATATTCTAAAAATGAGAATTCTAATTATGCAAATGTAATCTATGCAAGATAATTCTCAAACACAAGATGATTCTAATGTAATCTAAGAACCAATCAAGTGCAAGTTAAGAAAATTGGGTGAGAGTTCCAAAGATCAAAAAATAAAAACACTCAAAGGCGATTAACACTCATACAAACTGAGACAAACCTCCAAGTAATGACCAAAGGAAATCAAATTAAGAATTTCTCAAAAAAGAGACTCAAAACACCCAATTAACTTAATGGAGATTGATGAGATGAGGAATTCGCTGAAAGAAACTCATAAACAAGGCTTTTGGACAAAACACATGCAGATCTGGGTAGAGGCTAAAAAACATAAACAAATCCTAAGCTTAACAAGATGAAAAGACTTTAGTTTTTCAAAATTTTGATAGGGTCCGCAGGTCCCTGGTTTACCCAGGTGCGGTACTGCTCTGTGTGTAAAGCAAAAGTGTGGGTATGTCCACACTGTGTTACAAGCAGAGGGTGCAGTCCTCTCCCAAAAGTACGAAAAACAAAAAATAATTCAAGATCTACTAAACCTACCCAATCTCACACACATCAAGCCAAAAATAGAAACAAAGACACATTTTCTCAAGTCAAAGTAAAAGCAAAGGAAAAAATCAAAAATTCAAGTCCCCAGTGGAGTCGCCATCTTGTCACACGGAATGAGTCGTTCTTGCGGACAAGATCGACCTCCTTAGTATCTAACGATATATAGTGACAAGCAAGCCAATCAAAAACTATCTTTCTCTAAATATGCAATTTATAAACAAAGGCAAACAAGTGTTTTACTCCTACCTTGGGTCCAATGCAAGTTTGTGGAAGCCTCGCTCCTTTGATCCAAATGAGCTCCCTTGTAGCGAATCTGCAAACACAAGCAAGCACGCAAATTAAATAGCACCTGAAAAGCCAATATCATAGAGCATACTTATCATGATGATCAAGGAATTCATGAAACAAATGACATAAGACAATTTGTTGAGAAAAATGAATCTGATTGTATTAATTCAAATCAAAGAAGAACTTTACAACCTGTGCCTTGATGCTGTACAAGCTCCTCCCAGGGTCCAACAAGAAGTCTCCTCTACTTTGACAAGTTTCAATCTCTTCCCAATGAAGCCAAAAGGTATGTGATCTCTCCTCTCAAGCTTAACTAGGAAGTCTCAATTCCACCAGCATTTACCCTAAAAAATGTTCAGCTTCTAACCCCCCTAACAACCAGCCCAATGCCTTAATTTATAGTGCAATGGAGGGAATTTACTAGGTCCTCCTTCAAAGGGATAAATCCCTCCTTCAAAGGGATAAGCTCCTCTCATCAATGGATTAGCTCCTTCACTTTTGGGATGCATGAACTACCTAGGAGCGAACCATCCACATCAAGATTCCTTCTAGAATCATCTAGAATTGACCCAAAGTGAGTTTTTAAGAATAAACTTGCGCCTTTTTGACTTTCACAGGGGTCTGCACCCACTCCTTTAGAGACAGAGCAGGCAAGTCCGCAAGTAACATGATCAAGGGGTGCGGGACCACAGGCAACAGTGAGAGAAAGTGGGAAACCAGAGCTTTATTGATTTTTAAGGTCTTTCTCTCATTTTCAAAGCTTGACATGAAGAGCTAAGGTTTGAGACTTGCTTAGGAGGACAATATGAATTATGATAGAACCATACTGATTGCAAATAGTCATGGTGACAATATTTTGTGTAACAATCATCCTTGGGTTTGATCATTAGAAGCACAAAATTCTTGCTTGAATTCACTAGTCTTTTCATCTGCCCTGCGTTAACAAATGAAAGATTCATTTTCTTGCTATGAGCTCTCGCAATATATTCTACTCCACATTTGAATAAATGAAATTTATTTTCATGTCTATGGAAGATATATTTTCTGTCATAAAGGTACAGGCTACCTAGAACTATGCCACAGATATCTAATGGCACAACGTCAAGCTCCACTTCATTTATGAAATTTGTAGTAATAGCAAATTTCAGTTTACACTTTCTAGTAACCTGCAATTGCACATTGTCACACACCCATCCAAGTGGATATGGTTTATGATGTGGAATGATTTCCAAGTTTAAACTTTTGACATGTTTTCAGATATAAGATTTTTTTGAGAGCCACTATTGAAAAGCGTATCAATCTTATTGTGTTTTGATATCACCCTTATGTGAAAATTTTATATTCTCATGTTTTCATTTGGAGTTTCATTTCGCGAGTCTGAAGAAATAGTGTTGGAAATGGATTCCTTTCCTTTTAACCCTATGGCTATGATTTTAGTTTCATCAGCTGAATCAAATCCCAAATCCTATTGAGTGGTTGCAATTGTCTTGTGTTTTCCCTTGTTGTTGTTTCTCTTTAGTCTCATTTTGGGATGAAGCTTCGAACAATGAGCTTCATCATGACCCTCTCTGGAACAATGTTTGCATGTAACTTTATCTCCTTCTTTTTTTATAGACGCATTTCTCTTTGTCGTTCCTTTGCAAGCCTTTTCCTTTCCTTTACTCTTAAATTTCTTTTTACTACCTTCTTCTGGAGTGTTTTTCCCTGTTGCCTCAAGATGAGTTGTTTTCACACACACATCATCTAGATTATTTGGATTAAACATTAAGATAGTATGCCCAAGGTAACTGTGTAAACCCCCTATGTACTTCAACAATGTGTCCTATGATTGAAAATCTACACCTAACATCAAAGACCTTTTTCTAAATTGTTGGGTGTAATCTTGCACATTTTTACCTTTAAGCTGTCTAAAGTTATGTCAATTCATGATGGATTTCTACATATAATCTAGAGGGTATAATTGTCTTTTGATTGGAACAATGAAATCATTCCAAGAAATTGAAATCTTACTTTGTTTTTTAATCTCCTCTTGGGTCTTTGATTCCCACCATACTAGTGTTTCAATATCCATTCTCAAGGAAGCTAACTAAACCTTTATGTCATCCCCTTGAAGGTTTTGAATCCTGCAATAGAACACCAACTAATGAATCCAATTATCAAGCTTCTCTACATTCACTTCACCATTATACATGGGCAGCTCAAATTTAATATCAAGTTTTAAAAAGGGTGATTTACCAATTCCTTTTGAAGTGTGATGATGAGTACAAGTAAGGGTTGTGTTAGTGGAAGAGGGTGAAGATGATTGTGAAGAAGAAGATGAAGAAGATGGTGGATAGGGTGGATATTTGTCTCCATTTCCATTACCTCATTTTCCATTACCTCCTCCTAGAGAGCCTTCTCGTTTCGGAGGTTTGGAACTTTCCCCTTGTAATGTGGTATTCCTCTCTTCATATAGGACCTTCACCATCTCTGTCATATCAAAGAAAGCCTTGTTGAAGGTCTTCTCATCTTCTGTCATATTTGTAGGTTCTGCTTCATGAGACATGATCTCCGGAGTCTCAACTGTAACTTGAGGCTGAAATTGTGTTGGAGATTGTTGCAACCTTGCTCTCCTTCCCCTTGACCCAACTTTAGGGCTTCCAACAAGCTTTCCTTCACATATTTTGAGTTTTAACCTTGTAAGCATGACATAAACTTGCAAACAATTAAATCCTTCTTTCACAAAGCAAACCAAGTGCTCTGATACCAAATTGATATGATTTAGAATATTATATTGTTGTGCTAAGATCCTCCTCATATTAGAAACAAAAATCATTCAATGTGCTTAAGGATTCATGATTTTTTGCAAGTGAAATGATGAGTCTTTATGTTAATTTTATGAACAGTTTAACATAAATAAGAGACTGAACAACAACATAAACACGTACAAAACAACATCAAAAACACATTCAATAACAACATGATAAAGGAGTTCACCCGTCCTGGGCTACGTCTCCTTGGTCTAGCTTCCAATGGTTTGGGCCTCTCTATTATGCTCAAAAGTGTAAAAAGATGTGTTTACAATTCTCAAATGCTTTTGAAACCTACTCCAATGAGTCCAGAATGTCCAAAAAATGGTACCCTAGTCTCTTTTTCCTCCTCATTTTGTCGAAAACTACCTTAGTTATGACTTTTGTCAGTCTTTCAACAATTTCCTCCTCCAAATCTAGCTAATTACTAGTTAAATTCATTATCTGGAGCTAATTCTAACAGTTCTGCCAAAATTAGTTGTCCCACCAACTTCCCCGCCTATCTCTTGGTTAAGGCTGAATGGTCACATGGTGGTTATGTCTGGTGGTTAAGGTGACAGTTTTGGCAACTCCACTGCAAATTACAATTAGAGAGAACCGCCGATCTTATGGTTTGTGCATGTGATGGGGTGATGTGCGATTGTGGTATGGCAAACCCGATGGTACTATTAACTGTAATGCTTAGTTGCATCACATTCAGGATCCTTTCGCAAATCGCAATTGGTAGAGAACTGGAGGGTAACATAATGCAGGCCTCTACCTTCTATGGTGTGTGATTTTGATCTGTGGTTGCGATTATTACATCGCAACCCAGGTACATTGGGGGCCAATTTTGCAATGCCTTCCCTATTGCGAAGTACGATTGTGATTTATCGCATCACAACCTTGACCTTGCTTGGGGATGATTCTTTAACACGACCCATATGCGATATGTGATTTGTGAAATGTGGGGCCCAATGGAGGTCTGTGACTTGGCACTTCCCCATTTGCTAAAGGGCCTTGCCACATCATATTTTCGTGCCATCTATCCAAGTCAAACCTAAATTTTGACTTATTCTAACTTCTTCATATGAGCTCAGATTCGAGTGTTGTTTACACCGTTGGAATCATAATGATGATATATTTGATCTTAAGCTAATTTTATCAAGATTCTAACACTTTGATTTTTGAGCCTAATTTTGAGCAC
Organism: Pinus tabuliformis; assembly: GCA_031772625.1. Lineage (NCBI taxonomy): Eukaryota > Viridiplantae > Streptophyta > Pinopsida > Pinales > Pinaceae > Pinus > Pinus tabuliformis. Next base: position 169,445,391 of record CM062808.1, read on the forward strand.
TTAGTCACCAATAAATATAGACCTTTCAAATTTACTATCCAACTTGTTTATTTTCTCCTTTGGAGCATGTACATATGCATCACATCCCGATACCCTTAGATGTAAAAGAGAGGGTTTCTTACCAATCCATACCTCATGTGGAGTCTTATCCTCCAATGTTGATGAAGGTGATATGTTAACCAGGTAACATGCAGTTTCCACTGCCTCTACCCATAATTCTTGTCCTAACCCGACACCATTGATCATGCTTCTTGCCTTTTCCATCAATGTCCTATTCATTCTTTCTGCAAGTCCATTTTGTTGAGGTGTGTATGGAGTAGTCTTCTATCATGCTATACCACACTTTTACAAGACTCTTAAAATTACTTCTTTCAGAATTCTCCACCATTTTTTTTCCTCAACAAATTGATCTTATTATTTGTCTGATTTTCCACAAGAGCCTTAAATCCTTTAAACCTATCAAAGACTTTAGATTTTTTCCTGAGGAAATATATTCATGTATTCCTTGAGAGGTCATCTATAAAGGAGACATAGTGCCAAAACTTACCTAGTGGTGGAACCAACACAGGTCCAAACACATCACTGTGAACAAGCTCTAATATCCCTTTCACCCTCTTAGCACCAGAGTGGAAACTCACTCGATTCTACTTCCCATAAACATAATTTTCACAACAATCGAAATCCAGAGAGAAATTAGACATACCTTCCACCATACCATTACCATGTGGTATTTGAAGGCCCTTCTCTCTAGTATGTCCAATACTTTGATGCCATAACATGGTATTTTCTCAAGAGACCGCTAGGTTTTCTACTCTTCTTTTAGGAGCCACAGAACCATTGCACCCATCAATAATAGTGCTACCCAGAAGCTTGTACAAAGTTCCAATCTAAACTCCCTGCATCAATACCAATGCTCCCCAAACCATCTTGTAGGTGTCTTTCTCGAACACTGTTTTTACACTTGCATCATCCATCTTGCTTACAAAAATCAAATTTCTGGCCAATGCAGGAATATGCAGAACACTAGGGAGTGTTCTAATCCTTCCACCTTGAAACTTCAATTTGAATTTTCCACGTTCGATTATTCTAGCCTTCCTATCATCTCCTAAGAAGACATCACCACCATCATATTTTCCATACTTGCAGAACCACTCCCTATGGGGAGTGAAGTGAAAGGATGCACCTGACTCAATCAGCCATGCCTCATGATCTACATGTGTACTTGAAGAAGAAGCCAAGTATACATTGCCACCTTCATTTGAGGTGGTTTTCTCTATAGAAGGAGCATCATCATATCCCTTTCCTTTCTTAAGAGATTTATATCTATGATCCTTTTTGTAGTGCCCTTCCTTTTTGCATTTCTAACATACCTTTACAGGTTTTCATGGAGATTTAGATCTCTCTCTAGATTTAGATCTCCCACTCAAGGAAGTTTTTTTTTTTTTAGTTCTAGGACCATCCTCATACAGACAAGGCATCTCCATTCCAACTCTCCATATTTTTCCATTTCATCTCCTCCGACAACAAGGATGAGACTATTTCATCAAACTTCAAGGTAGTTGTATTGCTACCTATTGAAAAAACCAGACTATCCGAATCTGGTAGAGAACAAAACAAACTAATGCACTTATCTTTGTCTGAAATTTGTATATCAGTAGATAGAAATTGGCTTACCATAATATTAAAGGCGTTTAGATGCTCTGTCACCAAGTCTCCATCCTTCATCCTCAACTTATACAACTTTTTCCACAAGAACAATTTGTTCACCAGAGACTTAGATTGGTACAAAGTCCCTAACTTGACCAACAAATCCCTCATCGTTGTTTCCCCTGATACATTCAACAATACTGAATCTGAGATACACAACTATATTGTGCTCCTTTCCTTCCGATCCAACTTTTCCTAGTCTTAGGCTGAAATTTTCGTTGGTTTAGTACCTGGATCTACCACGATCCAATGATATTTATCCACTAGAAGATCCTCCATCTTGGGCTTCCACAACTCAAAACTTTGACCATTAAATTTATATATATCTATCTTTCCACAGCTCACCATCTTCTTTCACCTCAAGAATCGATCCCGTAGGTCTCCCAATGAACATGGTCTACCACAGGCCCGAGAAAAACCCCTCAGCAGCAAATGCGTCCCCTTGAAGCCAAAACAACTATGATACCAAATGTAGGTTTTAACCCTATACAACAATTACCTGCAAATGAATTGTTAAAACAAAATTATACAATGGCGAGAACATAAAACAAATATACACAGAGATTTTCCCCTGGATCCCAAAACTGAGACTACCAGATTTATTTTTCATTATATTTATTTCAATGTTACAATACATATATATACATGTTGAATCATTCATAAACCCCAATCCATTAACCCTATATTAGAACATAACCATAGTTCCCTTGAGTAGATCTACAAAATACTATGGGCATAAAACCATCATTCCCAAAACCATGTGCAAAACCCATGCACAAAACCATGGGTAGGTCCACCCAACATATTTTTCTCCACATATATATAGGAAAAAAAGATCTTGGCCACTACCGTGGACCCCATGCAAGAGGTTACCACCCCCATGTAAACCCCTATACAAAGGGGGCTTTTGCCCCCATTGTTGTACCGGGGCACAAGGAACGGGGGGGGGGCACTTCCCCCCCGGTGACCCCCATATGTATGCCACTAGTCATGGAAATAATATAACACACACCAAACAACTTTCATTATCTTTCTCTGCATTATTAACTAAATTATCATACCTCCTTTTTATTTTACTTTAAGTTTGAACTACTCCCTCTAAATCAAAGCTTCTTTTGAATTCAAGGTTCTTCCAAGATTTAAACCACCTTTCAAGGCTCCTTCTGAATCTAAACAGGTTTCAAAATATACTTTCAGTCCTTATTAAGGTGTTCATAAAAAGAAAATATTTAGTCAAGCAATGTATACAAAATAAAAAACAAAGGACTAAGTTAAAGAAAATAATATAGAGATAGAGCACTTATCTTTCAATAATTCCCTTTGTAGTTAGCAGTCTTTCAAGAGACTATATCAAATGTTGATCACTATCTTTAGGTTCAACTATCATGTCTTCCATCCGGAAGAGTTCCAAACTTTATCCAAAACTTATCCACACCATGTTCATGTTCAAGTTATCAAGCATATTCTTCTTCTTTCAGACAACCATCTAGTCTACTTTTTTTGAACGAACTGCCTCTTTTCTTCATGCTATAACTATACTTGCAAACTTCTTATACTCTTACCATGTCATAATGATTCTTCCATATATTGAAAATTCTTTTCATGATTCTATTCTTGTAGAGGATCCTTGTGATCCTTATGATGCCAAAGTGTTGTTGCATGAATAGGTCCAAAACCTTCTATTCTTGCTAGATGACTGCTTCCAATGCAATTGTCTATATGCATTCGAACTATTTTAATGCCATATACTTCTATCCATGATGTCATGAGACTTCAATAAAAGATATCCTTGGGATCTACAACCTTCGACTTATTTTCAAGTTCTTTTCTATCTACAGCTGTGTGAGCTCCATCCCTTTCTTGTTTCTTATTGTTCATTCTATTTTGAGGATTCTTAGGACAATTACATCCATAGAATTTCATTTTGGACATATCTTTTCTTCCTCGAAATTGATTCTTTTGATGAGGTTCAAACTTTCCAAACCTCCCTTTCTTCTACTTCTTTCCTTTAGTATAAGAGGCTTAATAATTCTCATATACGACTTCATACTTCTCCATAAATAGAACTAGATAATCACGATAGATTATATGAGAATCCTTTTAATCCTCACTTCACTTTTAAAGTACTTTGTCCATTCTTCAGTCTTATTCTTGCTTAGTTCTGCAACTATGCTTGTCAATAGATACTTGAAGATGATATTCCTTGATGCCTTCAAGAGGTATCCTTCTTGCTTTGATGATAGTCCCAAGGTGCTTGTCACTTCTTAAGCCTTCTTTAATGATGCTCCAAAGGTACTTGATATTTCTTCAAACTTACTTCAATGATGGTCCCAAGATTCTTGTTTTCTTCAAAGACTTTCTAGAAGATCTTTCAAGAGAGAGAGATCCTTCTTCAAGATAATGACCTGCAATCAAGAGCTTCCAATTAAAGAGAGAGAAAATTTCTTCCTTCTACCTTGCAAATGATGTCTTCCAAAGTCCTCAAAATATCTTCCAAGATGCTTCTTTCAAGATGTTCCAAGATGTCTTCAAAAGTCTTTTCTCAAGATGCTCTCTTGTAAACAAGAGCCTCTTAGTCTAGTAGCCTTCCTTCAAGATGAATGATGAGCCTTCTTTCCTTAGAGATTTTCCTTGCATCCTTCTTTATGTTCTTCCTTGTGACTCTCTTGTGTCCTTTCTTATGTCCTTCCAAGATGATTAGAACACATGTCCTCTTCTTATATCCTCAAGAGTGATCTCCAAGCTGCCTCTTCCTTCTTCACCTTAGCTTTGATACCATGTTGAGAAATATATATGGCAGCACTTAGGGTGATTTCTCTTACTTGATAATTTCTTGTGATATTATATTAACTTCTTCTTTTTCTTATTATGTTCTCTTTCATCAAACAATTACCAAAACCATAAAACAATGAAGATCACAAAAACAATGAACACAAGATGTAGGCTCTCAACCAAGGCAAAACCCCTCTCTTAGAGGAAAAAGTAGCCAAAATTATTCTCTTCTTATAGAAAAAAAAATCAAATGATAAATACAAGACCAAAAAACCTAGACCAAGGCCTCCTCCAAGCACCAAGTCATCCCTCCAACAAAAAACCTTTCCAACTAGTCAAAGTCAAACCAAGTCAACAAGGGTCAAACCCTTCCAGAACTGTTGCAAACTCAAAATTCCAGCCCCCGTCATCTAAATTTCGGAATTGAAATAGGTCTTCAGATTCCACCCCTACAACATCTTATAATTTCGCATGTGTGGGAGAAAATGGTCCAAAAACTAGGTCAGAACTTCGATTTTCCTTCTTGCTTGTTTCAACTTCTTTCTCCTTTGAATTTCTTGGCTTCTTCCTTGAATTTTTCACTCTTCTATTGAAAATAAAACTTATTGTAATTACTAATGAGATCAAAATAACTTTTATTTGTACATTTTTCAAGTAGTCGAATAGCCTCTTCTAGGCCAAATTGGACTGGCAAGGCTGACTTGATCTTGGAGGTCAATATTGACAATTTTGACTCAAAAATAATTCTTCTTTCTTGTTACAAATTTCCCAATAGGATCTTATACATAGGAAAAAGACTCACTTGACTCATGAAACATCTCTTATTTACTTGATAAACCATAGGAGCATGAAATGCATGCTTTACCTACATGACCACTTAAATGGAGCATGAAACAAATGCTTGAAAAATAAAATAAAAAACTTTCTTCTTTTTCTTTCTTATTTTTATAGATACATAAGATATACATAATCACATGAGTACAATGACAATTATGAAGACCAAACATAAATGAAATTTGAAGAATATATACATATTAGGGTTAATGTTCAAGTATAGCAATAACAATCATATGTCATTAGTTCCTATAAACATTAGAGAAAGAAACTAAGAAACAGTTAAGAGTACCTAGCTCGTGGAGATCGACATGCCATAAATTTTGTTGCTTCATTGTGAGATTCGATTTTTAAGGACAATATAGGATAAATGATAACCATATATTCTTGCAAATTGAATTGTACTGATTTAGAGCAGCGCCAAGAAAAATCATTCCAACCATCTTTATTTTATTATTTGTATTATTTTTTTCTTTTTCCTCTCTCTCTTCTTTTTCGAACTCTACTAGTCGGAATCCTATTTTTCTAGCATAAGGTTGTCCAATTGCACCCATAAGGGTTTTCACAATTGGAAATCTTGTTTTTTCCCTAGTGATGACAACTAGAGTCTAGTTTTCTAACATTACTAGTGCTAATAGCACATGGAAACCAAGTTTTCACCACTAGATGTTTTTCTTTTTCTTTTTTTTCTTTTTTTTTGTGAAAAAACTAGACTAGGGGTTCAAGAAGCCATAGAGGGGAGTGGATTATCCAATTTATCTATGACTTTTATATCATACTTTTGTGCTAATCCATGAATAAATTACTCCTTGGATTGGGGTTTTCGGTATAACTTCAATCGGTGTCCGTTTTCCATAAGTGGTATATGTGCCTCATTAATAGTATGGAGTGATACTGACCAGTTATCAAATATTGCTTCAATTTCATCAAGCCCTAACTATTGAGTGTCAAGTTTACCTTTGATGTCCTGGTATCTAGAATCAAACAAAAGGGTCCAATCCCCTTCTTTAAATTTATTTTTCTTTATAAAATTATCATGCCATTTCACGTGTTGTTATTACACAATTGTCGTATGGTGAATGGTATCCTATCAAATCTCATTGAGCTCATTAAGTTGATTTAGTCAATGTTTTTTTACTTTAAAAATATCCATTCCTACTTGAAAAGAAGTCCTCAATGTTTTCATCTCAAATTCGATATGGAGAGCAAATTATTTCCCATACATAAGCTCATATGGAGTCGAACTCATAGTTGTTATAGACATATTTGGGCACTACAACCCCAATCACATATGTCGATAAACCAAGGGCTCTCAAACCCCTAAAAGTTTTGTTTCATACCCTAAAGGATCAAGGCCAACTGATTACATCATTTCACAGAAGTTCTCCTTGAAAAACTGCTCAGAACTGGTCAAAACTGGACCATACAGACTACTCCATGCTGAGGGTGCGATGCATCTCACCTACTACACACAAAGGGTGTGATGCATATTGAAAATCCCTTCTGTAGGGTGTGTTGTCAGGTTAGACTCACAACTCGTCATCCTACAACTTACTGACATCTATTCCGTTCGGAATCCAACTATCTATCGTATGTTCCTAAGGGTCAGGATTTTGGAAAGGCAGTTTGGTTCTATTTAATATCAACACATTTCCAGAAACTTAAACACATTAACTGATTCATTAGAAAATTATGTGTTAGATTGGAATTTATAACATTTATAAAAGAAAAAACATGTCAATCAACATTTGCATTAGGATCATATAACTTAACCAAAATAAAGCTCCGAAAATCAAAAATATATATAGCTGTTTATAGTCTTTTACAAAATGTTCTTTTTCCACGACAAGATCGGGAATACAACCCAAAAACTCAAAAATGTAGGGAAGCACCCTAGACTAATGGTGTTGGTGATAACAAGTCACTGCCTATGTGATAATACGTAAGAGCCTAGTCCATCGACTCGGCACGCCAGTGGTATGGCATTGTAATCTTAGAGGTAACTCGTCGGTCCTCACATCCTAAATACCAAGGGTGAGCCCCTCAATCTGATCCTGCAATACTGCAAGTGTCTCGGCTATGTCTAGATCGTGAAGGATAGCCCTCCCTACAACCTCTCCTGCTGGAATGGCAGCTACTACCCTCGGGCACGCTGCTGGTCGCACTAGTCCAATATCTGCACAAGCATATGAGTTTGATTAGTCTTGATAACATTTAAAAAACACAAGAACATTATAAAATCAATAAACAGAGATATGTTCAGATATTTTTACCTAGAACACCCCACTACTCGCCAACTGGCAACACCAAATCTAGGTCACCCTGGAAATCCAGCCCAACATATGCATACTCGGCAAAGACCATCTCTTGATGGTCAAACCACTCAAAGAAGGCATTAGAGAATGAAATCTGCAACTAAACAGTGTGTTTGGCCATGAGATCGACCCATCTCTACATCCGTGGTTCCGTTGGTGCTGGCAGTCTGAGAGAAATGTATTGTGGCTGCATCAGTGGGATCCTCTCCAAGGCGAAAGAGGTCAGAATAGAACCATAGCAAAAGTTCTTGGATCTTCCATTCTTCACCTTAGTGAGTTGTTCTTTTATAACCGGAAGTACTGCATCACACCAGTTGAATACCTTTGGTTCAAGTCATTCCAGAGCATACTGCATATAGGACCTATTGGCCAAATGAAGAGCCGCACTACCAGCCAATCTAGCGAAGGTGAATAAGACAGTCCTCAAGGACCAGTCAGTGACATCTCGAATATTGATCTTGCCATCCCTGCTCGGCTATGATCGATCTCTACAGAATCGGTGAATATAATCCCTCACGGATTCACCCCCATGGGCGGATCCTGATAGTGAGAGAGGGGCACCATGCCTCGATAAACTGGTCAAGAAATAGATATCCTCAACTGTCAAAGGGATGGATTTACCTCGAATCTGGAACACTTGGTTGGTAGGATCCCATGCATCGATAAAATATTGCAACAAATTGATTTGTTGCCTCATGCTGGATATGTGGAAGAATTTGAGCAAGCTAAAGTTCCGCAATGAAGTCACCGTACCCAGATCATGTAAGGCAATCATATCCTCTTCTTCATGCTCACGTTCATGCCATGTAACGACCATCTTGATCTGATGAATCTCTTAAAAACAAACAAGAGAAGAATTAGGATCCTGATTTGGGCAAAAACAGGAAAAATTTCCATGAAAAAACAGTGCATAAACTTTCCTTCCTGCGCCCATCACACCCTAGCTGTGTACTGGGTGGGATGCATACTAACTGGCCAATGGCCAGCTCAGTATGCATCACACTTTTCAATGTATGCTAGGTGTGATGGGGAGAGAACGAATTGTTCAAAACCCCGAGGCCCAGAAAAACAGGAAAAGATGCTCAGAATCAGAAAAGGAAAGAATGCAATTGAAGAGCTCAGGGTTAGCTCCTACCTGGTCCAAATGGCACCGAAAATAGTCCGCCGAATCTCCCAGAATTAGTTGATGAAAATTGAGGGGGAAAACACCTCCAGAGCTCCAACAATCCTAGATTTGAATGAAATGGTAAAAATGAGAGGTAAAAAACTACTTTTATGTTACGATTCACGTAATTCAAGTAAGATGTTAGTGTTTAACTCATTTTTCAAGCATGTATTTACATTTCTAATCAATTTGATGGAGCAATTGAACAGGCAATACGACCGTCAAGAGAACATAGTGTTAATGGTGAATTGAACATCTCTGACTATTATAACGAGTAGGTTTATGCGAAGTTCAAGCTCGTTAAAAAATAAACCTAGCAATGAGCATATGTTCCCCCAAAGTTCAAGCTCAGTAAAAAATGAACCCACCTTCGGTAAATAACCTTTGTGATCACATTACTATTAGCTTTTGAGCCTTGGTCGTGTTCTTACCATCACCTCCACTTCTTTTTAGCCAATCATACACCTCCATTTTATTATTTACCCTTTTGAGGAACAACTGCGACGAGTGATTCTATTAGCCACCTTCTTTACACTGCTGTGATTGAAAAGTTCCAAAATTACCTAGAACCAGTTGCTATCTGAAAATGTCACTCGTTCCTCAAAAACAAGTCTCCTTTAAGCTCTTTTTAGACTCGTAAAATATGAAAATATTGCCGAGCAATTGGCCTCTCCAGCTCATTAAAGTGATTGGAAGTGCCATCCCTCCTCTATATTTTAATCTTTTTGGACCTGAGGGATCATTACATAAAAAGATCGAGCACTTGTCTTTTTCGTCTCGCTAAAGTGATCGGAAAAGTCATCCCTTTCGTATTATTTTATACTTTTTCGAACTTAAGGGATTATACTACGAAAAAGGACTACTAGAGTTTCCTTTCCGTCTTTTTTCAGACTCTATAAAACTGAAAAGGACTAAGTTATCCTTGTCATTAAACTCGTTAAAACAATAGCAACAAACTTGTCCATACGAACAAGAGCGATTTTCACTGTCGCTAGGCTCGCTAAAACCCACTGTTATCACTTAGGTTGTCCTTAAGCTCCGGAAAAGGATATGACCGAGGTAACCACATACCAACTTTGGACTGCAGGTTCTAGCCAACCTGCAATCAGAGAGGGCTCTCTCTTTTATATTTAGCTTTGTTGAAAAGGATTTTAGGCTAGGTTTTGAGTTCAGAGGGTTTTTTTTTTGTTTTTGGTGGGAAAATTGATGTCTTTAGACAGAGAGGCAAGGCATAGGCTGGGAGTTTCAAACCATTGGGCATGGAGTTGAGGAGGAGAACTACTGGTGCACTTCTTTAGTCACAAGAGAAGGAAAGTGGAGCTAGATAGCTGCGCATGAAACAATATTTTAGGTTTAAGTGATGTAAAGAATGCTAAGTAATGAGAGGCAGTTAAGAATCTCTCAATCAGCTTAACAGATGGGGGTCACAGAGCTCTACCTAGGGGCAGTAAAGAATCCCTAGATAATTGGCTAGCACAGGTGAATCGGGGTAAATGTGAGCCCGGGGGAATTCACATTCATAACCAATTCATTCAGAGGAAAACATAAAGAAACATCAGAAATTGAGCATAGAGTGTACTTAAACAAATTCTAAGCTATTCTTTCTTTCTGCTATCTAGATAGTGGTAAACAATAAATAGAGGTAAGATGCACTTATTGCTTCAGACTGCAGCACAAGAATTCCATCTTCATATCTCCAAAAACATTCACTTACAACAGACAGTTTGCTCTCCAAGCTTTCAGCAATATTTGATTATAGAAAAACCCAGGTATACAAGGCGAGTCTCTAGTGAAAATTCTCAATTTTCCAACCCTTGTAACAATGTAGAGGGCGGTATATATAGGGAAAAACTCTCTACAACTGCTTTTATTACAACTTGACCTAAACAGGTCTGAAAGAAAGATGATTACTTGACCTAATCCTATCCAGAAATAAATGCAAAAAATATCTCGGGCTGCGCTCAGGGCTGCCTTATCAAAACTGAGTAAATGATGTAGTCCTTGGCGGCTTGGTGCAGTGTTTTCTGCAATAAATGTGTATGGGTTTCTGCTTCTTTGCTGTTGGTCTACATTTAAAGCTTTAACTGTGATTTGAGGGCAAGGATGGGCTTACGCCTCTTGATTTTACTTTCTGGGGGGCTCATCAATGTTCAGGTGCTTCGAGCCCCTAAAAATCTTGACTGATACTCTTTGGCTCTTCTCTTCCTCTGATACTCTTTGACAATAAACTGGGCCGCTTTTTTCCTTTGCTGTGGGTCTAATCACAAATTAATGGCTGGTGTTTGGCCTTTGCTTCCTCTAGAACTGTCTTCTGCTCCTTCCGGCAAGCTTCGCGAAGAAAAATGGGTCATTCGGCGCCTTTCGGGCTTCCTGGGGGCTGCAAAATGAAAAGATTCCCTAAAGATTCCCCATTTTGGCCTAAAAAATCCAGCGATGAGCGATTTGCGCAAATCGCTCATCAAAAACTGCCTCAGAAACTGATTCCGGGGCTCCAAAGTGCGATTTTTTCTCCTTCGCGCCAAAAAAGTGATGATGACGTCAGCATGATGTCAGCATGACGTCAACGATGGGACCTCGTGCGGCGGGTGATGTCAGCGATGACGTCAGCATGATGACATGGTGGGATGACGTCAGCATGATGATGTCATCATGTATGGACGGTGACGTGCCAGGTACGGCGGCTCTGATGATGTGGCAAGACACGTGGCAGGTGACTCGACGGTACAGTGGCAGGAGGCCACACAGGCGGGTGACGTGTCATGTTGACTGGGCAGGGAGGTGACACAGGCGGGTGATGTCACAAGGGAAATGGCAGTAAGCGGTTTTGGGCACACCGCCTTAGCGCCTGGGTGGTTTTGGAGGGAGGGGCTCCACCACACCCGAGAGCTTGACGCGTGGCAGGAGTACGGCGGTAATACCGCCCATCTCCCGGACTGTTATAGACATTTTTGTGCCTTACAGCATTGAGCATGAAATGTCCATAATCTAAGGGATCCAAAGTCCCTAAACATGTTGTTCCTACCCCTAGAGGAACAAGGCTAACAAACCACAGCAATTCACAGAAGTTCTCCACCAAAAACTGCTCAAAAACAAGTCAATTCAGGATCAATTCAGTGGCTTCACTAGCTTTCTGCGCTGAATTTCAAAGCCAACACTGGCTACCTGCACTACAACGCAGGTAGAAGCACTACCAGGGTGCGTTGAGCGAGAATTGCCAAATGGCAAGTTCATTCCAAGAGGTGTCAAGACCCAGGAAGCTTCCAAAATCTTCCTCAATGACACTTGCCTCAGTGAATTTGACTGGTGATGAGTAAGAGGTTCCCAATCTCCAAGTGGAAGCAAGAACCTCCAAGTGGAATCAAGAACTGACAGAGGGAGAGGACACTAGTCAGATCTCAACCTGACTCATCCTCTCTCCAAGCATCTATATATGGATCTCTCCTCCATGAGATCTAGGGGCTGGAATTTTGTTATTGCAAAGAATTGTTGTTGGTTTGAGATTGGAACTATTGGGTGCTTAATGCTTTGAAGGGGGTGAAGATAGGAATTCCATTTGCTGGGAAGGAGATGCTGGATTGGAGCCCTCTGGGTTGTATCTCTTCCTGAACCTTGTTATTCATCAATAAAGCTATCTTGGTTTCTCCTATATACTGATGTATCTTTGATGTATGATTGCATTAGTATGTTTAGTTTATTTCTAATCCTGAACTAGTTATGAATATGAATCCATGTCTTGTGTAGTGTTCTCTTCTTGTGATCTTGCAGAAACCTCTTGAAGCTGGGCGAGCGAGAAGGCAAGTAGTTGGGAACCCTCAAAGAGAAGAGAGACCAGATCGAGGGACAAACGGAAGACACCAGTTAGTCCATCTATCTCTCTTCATTCTTAATTCATAAAGGAAGAATACTAGAATAACTGTCTCTGTTTGTTGCTAAGGCGCTGTCACACCTTAGGTGGATAGGATCATCCTGCATAGGCATTTTTCCCCACAACAAATTGGCGACACTGGGGAGATTTGTTTAGTCATTTTATTTGTGTTTCCATCATTGTTTGTTTCATAGACTCAACAGCAACAATCGAACTGCATCTGCTATTCTCAGATGCAAAGTAGATAGCTGCTGCTTTGATCCAATCACTGGATTTGTCTATGATCTGAACAATGGATTCAAAAATGATTTGATGATCCTTTGTGATAGATCTTAGTACCCCCTCAAAGCATCCCTTTGATTGTACCTTGCTTGTTGCTTTTATTTGGCCTGAAACAGTAGATTAATCAGCAATCTGTAACCCAGAACCCAGTGAGAAACTCTCGTTTCTCCTTCAGCGTGACTCCTGTGAAGAGGTTTTGCATTTCAACGCAGGTCCCGTGAAGGCTACCTGCGCTGAATGTCAAAACCCCTGTGTTGAGGTTGCACTGATCCAGTTTGGCCTTGTGCAGCTGGGGTTCTCTGCTCTGTTTTGCCCTGTTTTGATCTCTGATTTTTGCAGCCTGTAACCAGCATAGGTACCAGTCTGATAACTCCTTTTCTCTGCTTAAATTCCGCCTCCTTTTGTACAAAAAGAATGTGAGTGTTTTTATGTGTTTGTGGCGTCATTTACAGTTTTCCTTTGCATGAGTGAAATAATCATCCTGTAGCCCTTGATTCAGATCTGTTGATTGTGATCTTAGGAGAGAGTTCATTGGCTGTTTACAGTTGGTTATACATTCATTCTTGCTTTTGGTTTGAGTTTGTCTCTTTTAAAGTGTCGAAACAAGAGTTTATTTCGAAAATCGTTAAGTGTTGTAATCTCTTCTACCCTTTCTGATTTCGAAAAAGTAAACTTGTTTGTATTTGTCATTTAAAAGCAAATTCAAAGTTGTGCAAAAAGCTTTCTTTGTAGGCATCAATACTAAGAAAGCGGAAAACAAACACCTGCATTGTGCATTTGCATCTTGATAGTTTGCATGTTTGATTTAGGAAAAGTGCATTAGAGTGTGTTGATTGCTCTTTGAGAAAAGATGGTGTCTTTCTTTTCCCTTAGTAGCTAGGATTTTCAAAGTTGAAAAGATAAAAAGCTTGCTTATCATCTTTAGACTGCATTTAGGAATTTGTATCATACATCTCGTGGTGAACCTCAAAAGGCAAACTTCTAAAAAGATCAACCTAAAATAAATTGAATGAACTTAACAACGCTTTGCAACATAACGCACAACATAGAGGTCTAGGCTAGAGACGTGTTCCGGCGTCGTAAAGCGTGGTGACTGTCGATCTCGTTGATGGTGGGTGATTCCTTCTGAGGGACGATAGCGCCAGTACGGATTGTGCTCCCACGTACCATCGCGTATATATTGGGAGACCCCTATAGGCATAAAACCTTTATCCTTAGGAAGCCGTGTCAGCCGCCCTACTGATCGCAATGCACTGAACACAACATTCAGGAAGATCGACCGCCCGTACCCTAAAAAGTATTCTGCGGTTTTGTGAAAAGTTTGGCACACCCTCTGCCTAGAACTCCAGAGCAGTTCCTTTTGGCCTTTTTCAGACTCTATAACGGAAAAAGTCCATCCGAGCATTTGTCACTTCGGGCTCGTTAAAACATCGAAGGAGACTAGAGTCATCTTTAGCTTTTTCTCGACTCTTTAAAAGTGAAAAAGCAAGTTGTGTCTAAAGCATCTAAAAAATTCATTTAATTCGGAAACACATTTTCCCCTTTTGTATTTTGGTTGATCGAGTAATCCGCAATCGTGGAAGAAAGTCAATTGAAACCCCGTCGTTCGTGGAGGCTTACGAGTCAACTGTCTTTGTCTCCGGAATCGAAAATAGTACGGACAAAGCGAACTCGTTTAACCGGTTCGAAATCTCCTATCAAAGTTAGAACAAGTGTTCCAACGACATCTGAGATTCCGGTTACTCCAAACATTTCCTGGAAACCCTACCTCTATAGAAGAAGTTCAACAGCCACAAAGGGACAGTAACACTGATCCTAGTCTGGGAACAAATACTTGCGTTACTGAACCAGTTCCATCTGTGACCGGTTCAGAGAGTCTTGCTCCTCAAACAACTGTTGCTGTTGATTCAACCCCTTCTTCGGCACCAGAAATATTTTACGGACCTGACGGTCTTCCTCTTCCACCTGGTTTGATTGCAATAGAGGAAATTGTAGAAGACCTGCAAGCAAGTACTCCAACACATTTTGGAGTCGGGGTCACTCTATTTCCTTCATCAGAAGTTAGTCTACCACAAGTGGAAGTTCCTGTAGAATCGCTAGGTAATCTCTTGGATAGACTCAAAATGTCTGAGCAACCGTCAACATCTAGGACTGTGTCGAATGACACAGCGACAACAGAACTCCCTGCCGTCACTCCGACAATGTTTGCCGGCATACCATCTGTCCCAACTAGCTCACAACCGCTAGAAGGAGTCCACCCAGGGACTATTTCGACAGTATGGTCCGTTCCAGTTTGTTCCTCCGGAATAATATCCGACAACTCTTATGTTGAGACTCGCCAGATTGATCCATTTGGAGGTCAATTTGGGCAATCCAGTCCCCAAGGACAAACAATCCCCTTGAGTTCCGGATTGCTACCGTATGGGGGGCAGTATGCCCTTTCATTACCCCCTCCGGGAGGATATCCATACGGGAGTTCTCAACAGTATTCAGGTTATACTGGAGTTACATCAAGTGGTTGGGTACCTATGCTACCTCAACAACCAAGGGTTGTGTATTCTATGCAACAATGTGTACCTATGTCGAACATCCCGACCACACCGGCAATTGTGACAGTGTCGCAAGTTCAAACGTTGCCTGTTGTATGTCAACCTCAGATTTCTCAGGTTGTAATGCAACAACCCCTTGACCCTGTGACTCAACCGCAATCACCTACTGGTGGGGCGACACAGGTTCAAACGGGTACAATTACCCCACACCTTGGTCCAACGGTTAGTATAGCGCAACAGAACATGGCTTCACAACCGTGGCTGGTGCAATATCAACAACCACAATTCCAACAAGTGTACCAAGGTTCTGAGCAGCAGATATTTGCGAACAGTGGACAACCGTATATTCAAAATGGTCAAAACCAACCACTTTACAGTGGTCAAGTCCACCAACCGTATCAATCATACCAACATCAATTGCATTATGCTGGTATGCAAAGGCCCACTGCTTAGGCAATTCCATCGTATCCTGGGTATGCTTCACCTAACCTGAATCAACAGTTACCATTCGTGCCACTTTAGAGTTACCCGATTTACACCAGTTAACAAACGATCCAATTGCTTACGCCCCTTGGTGGCCAGCGATTCCTCACAAACTTACTTCAGACATTCCTAAATTTAATGGAAATCCAGGTGAAGACCCATCGAATCACGTGATGACTTTTCATCTGTGGTGTTCATCAAACACCCTAAACGATGATTCGATAAGGCTTCGCCTTTTTCAGAGGACGTTAACGGCTCCAGTGGCAAAATGGTATATTGAATTACCTAGAGCTTCGTTCGACAATTTCAGCTCCCTAGCCATGACTTTCTTAACCCATTTTCAATTACCGATAAGGTATGAAACGAGAACGGAACTCCTAACCAACTTCAAATAGACAACGGCCACTCACATATCTGATCATATACATGAGTGGCGACGTCGTCGTAGAATGGTAAAAACGTACGTCCCCGATCAGCTATTAGCTGAATGGTTTATCAAGTCGTTACTTCCGGCCATAACGGAAGATGTGGCAAAGGGGGGAGTCGTAACGGAAGAGCAAGTTATCGCTCGTGCGCAATATCTGGACTTGGTCTATACTCAGTCTGGCACGCTCTACGACAAAATACCTGACGCCCCTAGACCAGAATTCTCAATTCCTCCTCCTCCTAAATCAAACAATGACTCTCACGCTGGCGATGGCGTGATTGGCATGACAGACACGAAATCGACAAAGGCTACATCTAAAAAAACCCGTAAGATTTCCAGTCAAAATGCAAATGAGGAACTTCTTGCCTCGGAAGTAAATGCCGTGTCGACCGACAAGGGAAAACAACTGAAGCAACCAGGGGGCAAGAAGAAAAAGAAAGGGAGAAAAAGGAAGCCCCCTGCGGGGTGTCATATATGCGATGAGGATCATTGGACGAGAGATTTTCCACATATAGCTGAAGTTAAGAAACTCTTTAGGAGTTCAAAAACCTCAGCAATATCTCTCGTCCACA
Source organism: Pinus tabuliformis (assembly GCA_031772625.1). Taxonomy (NCBI): domain Eukaryota; kingdom Viridiplantae; phylum Streptophyta; class Pinopsida; order Pinales; family Pinaceae; genus Pinus; species Pinus tabuliformis. The sequence goes on from CM062808.1 coordinate 169,462,362, forward strand.
TATAGCTGAAGTTAAGAAACTCTTTAAGAGTTCAAAAACCTCAGCAGTATTGACTGATCTGTTTCCAAGCCCGGGAACCAAACTGGTTGCTAATCAAAATGCTTCCCGATCCCAAGTGCTTATGTTGTCTATCTCAAAGCAGCAAAATGATGCTTTGGCAAGGAATAAAGATTACGGGAATCCACAAATGTCGAATAACAAGACTAATGAACAACCTAGTAGTTTGACAACAACTTTGACCAAAGTTGTGCCACCCATCATTCCTGAACAAATGATAAAGTCGCCAAAGGGAGTAGTGCACAAATCGACAGTTAATCCTCGTGCAAAAATAGCACAGAATTATAATATAATAGAGGACCTGGCCCAATCGCCGTCCGCTATGTCGACACTTGAGGTACCGCAAAATTACCTCTCCCAAGAGAAAGCTTTATTATCAGCAATAGGTGGGATTGACCCAATGGATTCCAATCTTGTATCCTTTGATCATAAAGGATATGACCCTCAGTTACCAGCTCAACTAGCTTTCCTTATTCAAGTGAAAGCCCTCAACAAAACTGTTCATCGAACAATTATTGATGAGGGGGCATCTACATGCATTATGTCGATGAGTTGCTGGAAAACTTTAGGATCTCGAACCTTGTCGCGATCTTCGACGACATTAAAAGCATTCGACGGAAGGACATATACCCCATATGGTATCCTAAGTAACTTGAAAGTTGAACTAGGAGGGAAAACAGTAGAAATAGATGTTGAAGTCATCGATGGGAATCTTGATTACAACATCCTACTAGGAAGACCGTGGATCTATGCCATGGCCGCAGTTGTGTCGACCTACTTCAGGAAGATTGCATTTCCCTTCCAAGGAGGAATTACAATCGTCGACCAACAAACTTTTCTCCCCAACAGTTCACAAGTTACGGGAAGCATTCCAATGATCCATGGAAGCAATCATTCGCTCCAAAATATCGGAGTAGGTCTCCTAAAAGACCCTGCTTTAATGGGTACTTTTGCCCTACCGCCTCCAAGTAATCTGGCGGAAGTGGCCACAGTGGAATATGAAACCTTCTACATCTAATGGATTTGGACTGCGAGGACGGTTCTTATCTATGTCAACCTCATTAAAAAATGAAACAAATCCCCTTTGCAAATCTCAAAGGTAAACCTTCATTCCAACCACCGAGTTGAATGCAATGAAGCTTGGGGGGCATGCACCTCGATTTGCGTTATTATGCTGGGGGCATGCAAACTTATCATCAAGCAGTTTTAGCACATAGTTCATGCTCGTTAAAAAATAAACATAAGATCGAGCAAGTGTTTCAATTTGCGTTTAAGCTCGTTAAAAAATGAACTACCCGGTAAATAACCACCGTGAATGTAAGTTTATCAACCATTAAAGCCTTGGTCTTGTTTGCACCATCACCTCCACTTTTCCATTGGCCGATCGTTCACCTCCATATGTTTGTTTACCCATTTTGAGGAACAGCTGCGAAGAGTGATTTCACTAGCCATCCTTGTGACACTGCCGTGATTGGAAAATTCCAACCTATACCTGGAATCAGCTGCTAACCCGTTTTATCACTCGTTCCTCAAAAGACGAGTCTTCTTTAAGCTCTTTTCATCTGACTCGTAAAATATGAAAAGATTGCCGAGTCCTTGGCCTTCCAGCTCGTTAAAGGGACAGGAAGTGCTATCCCTCCTCTAGATTTTAATCTTTTTGGACCTGATGGATTATTGCACAAAAAGATCGAGCGCTTGTTTTATTCGGCTCGTTAAAGCTATCGAAAACTCATCCCTTCTGTATTGTTTTATACTTTTTTGGACTTAAGGGATTAGATGACGAAAAAGGACTTTTGGAGTTAACTTTATGTACCTTTTCAGACTCTCTAAAAATGAAAAGGACCGAGTTATCTTTGTCGTTAGACTCGTTAAAATCGTTAAATAGCGACAAACTTGTCTTTAGATGAGAACGAGTTTCACTATCGCTAGGCTCGTTAAAACATAGCGATGGGCTTGCCCGAAGGGCAGGTTATAGAACAAGCATAGTTATCCTCCTCAAGCTTGACAAAAATAAAGAGGTACTGGTCAGCAATGACTGGGGAAAAATTGGGAGAAACTCAAGAAAACTTTGATGGTAGCAAGTCGCTCTTGAACATGACACTTTTCCTCCGTACCACAATCAGGTTAGGTTTTTTCATTCACCGGTCACATCCATGGTCTCGCCATACCATCCATATTTGGGTTAATGCTACCGATCCATCGCATCAGTGTCGCCATATGTTCAAGAGAAGTCGTTCAGAAAAAGTTAACCGTATCCCATCCACTGCCGTACATTATCCTTCATCCTTTCATGACCGCCACCCCGAATCATATGTCACAGATCGTTTTTCACCTCCATCAAAATCATTAGCTCCGTTCTGTGTCATTGATGTGGGATTCATTAAGGTCCTCCTTTGACGGATCACTTCTTGTCGACATCAGCTCATTATCCGAGAAGTTGATCTAGGAACAACCCCTTCAGTACTTTGAAGCTTGCATGCCTCAATGGCAAGTTTCTCACTTCCGGCGACAGGTATACATCAATGACCTTCGACCGAAAGATTTTGCGTGGTGTTCGACGCCAAGTCCTTTATTCACACCATGTGAATTGTACTGCAGTACCTTGAGGGTCATTATCATTATCGGTGATTCCTCTCGCGCTTGTTAACGGTTTACCTCATTGACCGGTAATCAAGCGATGTCTTTCCATGTTCGACTTCAGAACAATTCTCACATGGATCGACTTGTACTTAGAGTGAAGATCGAACGAGTTTGAAGACCCTGGATCTAGTTTCATCCATCCAGGCTGCGATATATATTCAGGAAAAATAAAGACATTGACATGTACATCATTGCAACAGATAATCATCCTACCCAAAGGATGATAATTTCATCAAAATTATCAGTCTACCACCAGACGATTGTCTGTTCTATGTACAGAAAAATGAATTTATAAAGCTGAGCATGGGAATGCCCGCCTCAGCTAGATCATGAAAGCAGTATGAAAAATAATGTATTGTATTGTATCTTATTACAGGTCTCCTCCCAGCATTGGATGAACTTCGGATCCCCCTGATAAAGCATTTCACCCGATAAATAGCCTCATACTTTAGGGGGCAACTATTATAGACATTTTTGTGCCTTACAGCATTGAGCATGAAATTTCCATAATCTAAGGGATCCAAAGTCCCTAAACATGTTGTTCCTACCCCTAGAGGAACAAGGCTAACAAACCACAGCAATTCACAGAAGTTCTCCACCAAAAACTGCTCAAAAACAAGTCAATTCAGGATCAATTCAGTGGCTCCACTAGCTGTCTGCCCTGAATGTAAAAGACAACATTGGCTACCTGCACTGCAACGCAGGTAGAAGCACTACCAGGGTGCGTTGAGCGAGAATTGCCAAATGGCAAGTTCATTCCAAGAGGTGTCAAGACCCAGGAAGCTTCCAGAATCTTCCTCAATGACACTTGCCTCAGTGAATTCGACTGGTGATGAGTAAGAGGTTCCCAATCTCCAAGTGGAAGCAAGAACCTCCAATTGGAATCAAGAACTGACAAAGGGAGAGGACACTAGTCAGATCTCAAGCTGACTCATCCTCTCTCCAAACATCTATATATGGATCTCTCCTCCATGAGATCTAGGGGCTGGAATTTTGTTATCGCAAAGAATTGCTGTTGGTTTGAGATTGGAACTATTGGGTGCTTAATGCTTTGAAGGGGGTGAAGATAGGAATTCCATTTGCTGGGAAGGAGATGCTGGATTGGAGCCCTCTGGGTTGTATCTCTTCCTGAACCTTGTTATTCATCAATAAAGCTATCTTGGTTTCTCCTATATACTGATGTATCTTTGATGTATGATTGCATTAGTATGTTTAGTTTATTTCTAATCCTGAACTAGTTATGAATATGAATCCATGTCTTGTGTAGTGTTCTCTTCTTGTGATCTTGCAGAAACCTCTTGAAGCTGGGCGAGCGAGAAGGCAAGTAGTTGGGAACCCTCAAAGAGAAGAGAGACCGGATCGAGGGACAAACGGAAGACACCGGTTAGTCCATCTATCTCTCTTCATTCTTAATTCATAAAGGAAGAATACTAGAATAGCTGTCTCTGTTTGTTGCTAAGGCACTGTCACACCTTAGGTGGATAGGATCATCCTGCATAGGAATTTTTCCCCACAACACGGACGCTAAGCTTCGGGCGGTTCGGGGATGGGAGGGCCCGTCAGCCATAGATCTGCGGGGCGGAAAATCCAACGGCTGGCGGCGATGGTGAGGCGGCGGGGGTATACGGGCGGGGAATATCCAAGGAATATTTCGATTTTAATAAAGCGCGCGGGTGGGTTTAGACTTAGGGAAAGGCGGGGTTTAAAGTTATATGGGTGGGTTAATGTATTTGCATTCGGGACTTAGGGTAAGGGGTGAAACATGGGTTTAAAATGAGCACGATTAATATTTTATGTACAAACTTTGGGTTAGGGGTGGAATAGAGGGATTTTTTAGGGTTTTAGGGCTAGGGAAGAGGATGTTAGCATGACCAGGTGTCATCTAACTCCTGTTATGACTTGGATGGGCTAAAAACAGCCCCAGGTGGACCATTTTTTCCCGGACTTATAAAAATATGGCTATATTGCCAGGGAGGGGATATTTTACATAGGGGGACTTTTATATACAAAGTTTTAGTAGGGGAAAGGGGAAAACTGATAGGGAGTTATATACTAGAGTTAGTAGTTAATATGGAGATGATAAGCAGGCACCAAGGTCAGGGACCTTGGGCTAATTTTGGGGAAAAGAATTTGAAAAGAGATAAAATCCTTGAGTGAAGCAGATCTTCACCAAGGAATCTGATGTGGAGGATGATGGAACTAAGAGGAATCAAGCAGATCTTGACCTCTTTGGGGAAATTAGTAAGTGACTTAGGGAATTAGAAGAAGGGGGAGTTAGTGATGTCCACCTTTGAGCTCCTTTGAATGAAAACTGCCTGCACTGTGATCCAGAAAAATATACACTTAGTAACACAAAATTGATCATAAGTCATCTTTCCGCAACCTCTCAGCTACCTACCCAACCTACTCACCTAACATTTTTTTCTTCTTTTTTTTCGTTTGGGTGCACTTAGACTTGCAGACCCAAAATTACAATTTTTCTTTTTAATGTTTCCTATCTAGCTCTACACTTATTTCTGCCAGGGCCCAGATTAAACAGTTGGGTCCCTTTGATTCTCTACCTATCTACAAATCTGCCAAGATTAAAGTGTTTGGACAGACACATTTCTCTATATTCTAAAACAGGAAATTGAAACCTAGGAAGGCCAAGATTAGACTGTTTGGACCTTCCTTAAATGAAAACTCTTCAAAACTGGAACAACTCATCAAAATTGGAATCAGCAGTGGCATTTGGACTAGCACACTTCATGGCTTTCTTCTTTGGCTTCTTATGGAAATATGGAACATTGCAGCTTGCAAAGTATGACATATTTGGCATGTAAAAATGTCAATCATGAAAGATGAAACCCTGTTGCAACAGGAGGCTAACAGTGGCTCCACTTGGGGATGGCTTTTCCTTGTGAAAAGCCAAGAACAGCAGGTCAGACTGCCTTGATCTTCTGTTTGTTGCTGTAGACTGGAAACATTTGTTCTGGCTGCTAAAAATATAAACTTTGAACTATGAACAACCTCCTCCTCAACCGAATTACTGTGAACTGTAAAACATCACTTGCTTTCTTCTGCGTGCTTGATAATTATGCACAATGACTGCAAATAGTTCTTTTCTACCGTGAATTGCTTGTAATGTGACAGTCTTCCTTTTGTTGTTTTGCTGAAATTGGTGCAGAGACAGAGGCTTTAAAACTGGAATACTTGTTTTGGCTGTGCCTTCCCAAATTTACTGCTGCTTCTTAAACAATCGGTCTGCTTATACAAAATAAAAACAGAGTGCTGATATATACAAATAAGACTGGACAAAGATATATACAAAACTGCATTGTGTCCCTTAAAAGGGATCATGGTAATGTTTCAGCATACAGCCATTGACAGGGCCTTCTTTTGCAGTGCCGTCCTCTATAGATCTAAGAAAATAAGTGTTATTTCCCTGAACAGTAGAAATAACCAATGGACCTCTCCATAGAAAATCAAATTTGGCATGTTTGCCCTTGTCTTCCCTTCTTGAGTCCCATCTTAGAACTTTTTCACCAACATTGAAATCCTCAGCCTTAGCTCTCTTATCAAACATCTTTTTAAGATTTTCCTGCAAAATTTGTGTTCTGTCATAAACCTGTTCTCTGGTTTGCTGAAGATGAATGGTCTGATTGATTCTTCTCTGAATGTCATTTGGTTCAGCCTGAATCTCTTGTAACAGTTTGATAGTAGGAATGCCCAGGGATGAAGGAAATCTAGCCTCCATGCCGTATACTAACTCATAAGGGCTCATCCCAATTGATCTTTTTCTTGAAAGTTTGTCTGCCCATAGGGCATTTACCAGTTTTTTGTGCCAGTTCTTCTTGTTTTCTTCCAGCACTTTCTTTATGATGTTGATGAGGCTTTTTTTAGATGATTCGGCCAAGCCATTACCTTGAGGGTAATAGGCTGTGGAGTGGCCCAAGGTAATATGAAATCTGTGGCAGGAATTGATCATTTTTTTGGACTTAAAGGCAGCGGCATTGTCAGTGATGATTTTCTCAGGGCAGCCAAATCTGGAAAGGATATTTCACTCAAGGAATTGGATAATGATGGTGTCATTGGTTTTTCTACAGGGAATGGCTTCAACCCAATTAGTGAAATAGTCAGTGGCTGTTAGGATCCATTTGTGCTGGCCTGAGGAAGAGGGATGGATTTCTCCAATGAAGTCAAGACCCCATTGTTGAAAAGGTTGTTCGGTTGAGATGGGTTTAAGGGGCAGGGGTAACAACTTTCTCTTGCCCTCAAAAATTTGGCATTTGTGACATGACATAGCAAACTTCTTTACATCTGCAAAAAGAGAGGGCCAATAGAAACCAACCCTTAAAATTTTATCAATAGTGGACTTCCAATATAGATGTCCTCCACAGTCACCTGCATGGAATTTTTTCATGACATTGTTAGTTTCATTCATGGTTAAACAATTAAGCAATATACCTTCATGATTTCTCCAAAATAATGCACCATCTATAACACAAAACTTTAAAGCCTTCATTTTCAAAAATCTTTTCTTAGTTCTGGACAATCCTGGGGGAGCACACAGGTTTAAAAATACAAAGCATATATCAGCGTACCATGGGGATTGTAAAAAGATTTCACTGATCTGTGGAGTCGCCAGCTCCGGTTCATTGTCCAGCTGGTTAATGTCTAAGGCTTGGAAGTTTGTTTCGGACATTAGTTTAGCTAACCCTTGTCCTTTCATCAGCTTGGTTGGTTTTATTTCTATGTCATATTCAAGGATGTTCGCAATCCACTTGCCTCTTTTGCCTTCTAACCCCTCTTGAGTCAATATGTCCTTTACAGCAGCATGTGGGACATAGGAAATCGCATGTGAATATAAAATGTACACTCTGAAATCCTTGATGGCCTTAACAAGTGCGTAGGCCTGCTTTTCCATTATTGGGTACTTCAAAGGAGCGTCTCTTAAAGCTTGGCTGAAAAAAGCGATTGGTTTTTCAGCTCCTTGTTCATCCTTTTGTAGCAGGATAGCTGCTATTGTGTGGTGAGATGCAAATGAAAATATGATAAAATCTTTGTCAAATTGTGGGCTAGTTAGGACAGGGGTTTGTGTTAAGGCTGATTTGATACTCTCAAATGCTTGCTTGGTTTCAAGAGACCATTTTACCTTGGCATCCTTCTTTAACATATTGCTTAACAATCTTATCAGCTCAGCTAGATTTGGAATAAATCTTCTCAAGAAGTTGATTTTCCCAAGAAATGCTTGTAGCTCTTTAATGTTTCTTGGAAATGGGATTTGGAGGATGGCTTGTATTCTTTCGGGATCAATTCTGATCCCATCCTTTGATATGATGTGGCCAAGTAATTTTCCTTCTTCAAGGCCAAACAGAGACTTCTTGGGGTTCAAGGAAATGCCATATTTCCTACATGTCATGAAAATTTGCCTGAGATGCTTGAGGTGTTCTTCATCAGATTTGGAAAATGGGATTAATTCATCAAGGTAGACAACTAGGAAGTCATGTATTTCTTTGGCGAAAGCAATATCCATTGCATGTTGAAAGGTAGCACCAGCGTTTTTAAGACCAAATGGCATCTTTACATACTTAAATGTTCCCCAGGGTGTGGTAAAAGCTGTTTTGTCTTGGTCGTCTGGGTGAACAAGTATTTGGTTGAAACCCGAAAAACCATCTAGCAAGGAGATTCTAGATGATCCCACTACCCTTTGTAGGATGTGGTCCATTTTAGGCAAAGGGTAATGGTCTTTTAGGGAGACTTGGTTTAAATTTCTGAGATCTACACAAAGTCTAATTTCACCTGTCGTTTTTCTCATAGGAACAAGATTGGACACCCATTCAGAAAATCTGATGGGTGCTATGATGCCTGCTTCAAACATCCTCTTTACTTCCTTCTCAATCGGGGGAAGAAGCATAGGGTTAATTCTTCTAAGTTTCTGCTTGAAGGGTTTCTGGTTTGGTTTTAAAGGAATGGTGTGTTGGATCACCGACGTGTCATAGGATTTCAGATCCTCATAGCTCCAAGCAAATACATCTTGGAACTCTTTGAATAAGTCAATGTACTTGGGCTTTTGATCAGGTGGTAAATTTTTGGATAGTTTGATCATTTTTGGCTTTTCTGCTGTCCCAATGTTGTGTTCCTCTATATCAGTGTTTATGGGCTGCAATTTTGGCTTTCTTGGCACGTCATTAGCATCAAACATGTCTTCTAATGGGGTTAGGCCAGCAGGCAGAAAATTATCCTTTAAGTCAATGATCTCTACCTCTGCTTTGGCTATATCTTCCAAGTGTATTTGTCTCAGTTGTTCTATGTTTTCTTCGTTAAAAATAGTTGGTTTCAGGATTTTCTTGACTGTTGCACCTGTTACATCTTGCTGATTTTCAGTTGTTTGGTGTTCTGGATCTGTCATAGCATCCATGTCAATGTTAATATTCAAAAACTCATGCTCAAGGGTGAGGAAATTGTTAATCTGGGCATCGTTTTCGAATACTTGCCAGTCTCTAATGTTATTTGGGATTGCGGGCCTATGTTTTATTTCAGCTGTGAAGTGATGGCTTGGGTCAAAAGGAAGTTTGCATGTACTAGCAAAGGTGGCTAGGCTGTGTGCATGAATGTTGTGATTTCTGAAAATCTTGTCAAGCTTGAATTCAGTGAATGCCTGGAGTATATTAGTAGCAGTGGTCCTATAGGCTCTCATTCTGTTGTCATTGGTTACAAAATTTCCTTTCATCTGTTGTATGATTAATTCGGAGTCTCCTAAAATAGACACTTTTGCAGCTCCTAGAGCTTTGAGGAGTTTAAGGCCTAGCAGCAGAGCCTCATACTCTGACATGTTATTTGTGCATTTGAAATTCAGTCTGTAGGCATGACCTTCTGCATGGTTGTTATATGTATTGTGAATCCAGACACCTGCCCCTGCTCCTAACTTGTTAACATAGCCATCAAACTCTAAATACCAAGTGATTTCTTGCTTATGGTCAGTATCAAGAGATTGAGCTGTTTTAGGATTGGGCAGTTTTAAAATTTCTGTTTGGGGAATTTCTTTTGGTAGGCTGGTTGCATTAACTGTTGTGACAGTTTTGTGGGTATGTGCAACCGACTCTTCGTTGATGTGTGCTTGTTGCTCTAGAGCAAAGGGCTCATTATCAATTGAAATGTTTGTATCATCATTAAACAAAATAAAGGAATCCATATCAGAGTGGATTGAGTAAATGGGAAAATTTTCAGGCTTGCTCTCACTACTTACCACATATTTCATGAGCGTTTCTCTATACAGTCTCTTTGGTTGCCCGAAGACTGAAATGGTGGCATAGGAAAGGTCTAATTGAAGGGATCCTTGGAGCTTTGCTCCCCATGATCTTGACAGGAGCATACCGTACTTTGGTGGAATGTCAGCAACCACTACATCCATGAGGATGGTCTTGTTGGGATATTGGACTAAGGAGACACACAAGTCTTTGAGGAGGCCTAGACATTTCACTTGACTTGAGTCAAATGAGTATAAAGCTTTGTAAGGTCTTGTAACATCAAGATTCAGTTTTTCCATAACTGCTTTGGGCATAAGATTGTGCGATGCCCCTGAGTCAAACATAACGTTGTGCAAAACTTTGTCATGTATATGCAAACTGACATAAAAGGGTGGGACAGGTCCATGTGTTGATTTTCCATTAACTTCTGGGCCAAACAGCAGCTCTGGGGTGTCATCTAAAACATTTACATCATCCTTAACCTCTGGCATTTGAAGTGATCTTTGAATTTGTTGCCTATATACATCATGTTTGGCCAGTTCTGAGAGGGGAATGGATATCTTCAACTTAGCTATTTCTGCCTCTAAATTAAATGGTTTTTCCAATGGAGTTTTGGTGTTGATAATGGCAGTTTTTTCTGTTTCATTTGAATTGTCAGCGTTTCGCTCTTGTTTATCACTGCTATGGGAAGTTTTAGCTTGCGGTTTTTCAACTTCAGGAAAGTTCTTGGGAACCCTGTTCGAGCTTTCTTTCAAGGAAGGAGGTGGCAAAGGCTGATCTTTGGAAGACTGTATTTCTGTTATGTCTTCTACCGTCACGATGCAGGTTTGGAATAGGTATATCAACTGGTTCTATTATGACAACCTTGCCTTTGATCTTGTTGGGCTATTTGCCATCCTTTGTTTTGCTAGGTTCGGAAATGTCAATGGTCCTAGTTCTCAGCTTATATTGTTTGTGTACTTCATACACAGCAGTATCATAACCCTATTTAAAATCAAAAGACTCACCAGATTTAGTCTGAAACTGATTGTAATCGGGTTCATTTTGGTCTTCTTGGGACAGGAAAGTTTGGTCCTCGCCCTTTAGATCCATTAAGTTCATGTGAGTGTCCTCTATGGGTTCACCAAAGTAGATCCTTCAACATAGTTATCCTGAAAAGGGGGTCTTATATCATGGTCTTGGGTGGGTCTACCAGCATTTGTGTTCTGCGTTTTCCTAAAATTTGGGTTCCTTATGGTATTGGACTGCTGTCCTTCCCATGATGCTTTTCTCTCAACATTTTCTACTCTTTCTCCCAGCCTTTGCAGGCCACTGATGATAGCATCAAGCTTTTGATCAAAAGCCGAGGGTTCTTCCTTAAAGGTGGTTCTTCTTTCCATTCTAGCTCTATTTCTTTTGGCAATTAAATTGGCTTCTACACTAACAACAACATTTTGCATGTCCGCAAGGGTTTGAGGAGCTCTTTCTTTTAACTGGTATGCCATATTCGGGTCGAATCCATCGGGAAATTTGTACAAGGCAAGGTCAGGTGGAGGCCTTAAGTTCTGTGGTATTGCATTATATACATTATTGAATCTTGCACAGTACTCCAAAACAGTCTCTTGAGGACCTCGTTTGATCGTATCATATTCAGCTAGTATGTGCAAGGGGTCTTTCTTTTTCTCCCATCTATTGGTAAAGGATTGGTAAAGCTCATCTAGGGTGGTTATGGAATTTGCAGCAAGTGATCTGAACCAAGTTCTTACATCACCTGTTAAACTCTGAAAAAAATTCTCATTCTTACACTATCATCATCTATCTCGTAGTTTTGAAAATAATCTTACATCTTTTTGGTATGCTGAATGGTTGTGAAAGGACCGGTGCTGTCAAAATATGTGATTTTAGGTTGGTACTCTTGAGGCAAAGCCCCAGCATTAGCAGGCAATTGCAAGGGTGCATATCTATTAGCCATATTGGCAGGTATAAGTGGAACAACGGGGATAAATGGAACAACTGGAGTAACGGGGATCACAGGAGTAACTAGAACGCTAGAAACAACAGTAGTGTTAGTATGTGCAGTGAATGAAGGTGTGGAAGAAGTACTATGGGATGTAGATGATGAAATAAGGGAAATAGGGGTTGACCGGAACAAAACCTTGACAGGAGTCAGAATACAGCTAGGGTAAGCTGTTTCAGGGCTCAAATCAACAAAATTTTCCAGTCTTTCTTACTTCCTAAGGATTTTCGAGATTAGGTTAGGGTTTTCAAAAACAGCTGGAGGGTTGGGATCTGGATTTGACCTTGTATATCGTGGATTTTTCTTGGGAGCCATCTTCTGAATTGTTTTTTGGGTATTTTTCCTGGGAATGTTTTTGTAATCAACAAGGGACTAAAAAATTTTGGACAACTTACTTGTAACTTAAAACTAGCATGAAGATTGACTGAAGCAACATTTATTTACTCCTGTTAATGCAAAGCAAAAAACAGTTTCAAAGGCTTCCTGGCTGACATTCAGGCTTCATTTGTAGTTTTAAGAGATAAACAACAATTGGAAAGTTTGATTTATGGTCTCAGCGGAGCTTTCTTACCTTCTTCGTGAAACTATCTGAGGAAGTTCCCCAGTGGAGTCGCCATTATGTTATCACTCTGTTGTCCTTAAGCTCCGGAAAAGGATACGGCCAAGGTAACCATAGACCAACTTTGGACTGCAGGTTCTAGCCAACCTGCAATCAGAGAGGGCTCTCTCTTTTATATTTAGCTTTGTTGAAAAGGATTTTAGGCTAGGTTTTGAGTTCAAAGGGTTTTTGTTTTGTTTTTGGTGGGAAAATTGATGTCTTTACAGAGAGGCAAGGCATAGGTTGGGAGTTTCAAACCATTGGGTGTGGAGTCGAGGAGGAGAACTGCTGGTGCACTTCTTCAGTCACAAGAGAGGGAAAGTGGAGCTAGATAGCTGCACATGAAACAATATTTCAGGTTTAAGTGATGGAAAGAATGCTAACTAATGAGAGGCAGTTAAGAATCTCTCAATCAGCTTAACAGATGGGGGTCACAGAGCTCTACCTAGGGGCAGTAAAGAATCCCTAGATAATTGGCTAGCACAGGTGAATCGGGGTAAATATGAGCCCAGAGTAATTCACATTCATAACCAATTAATTCAGAGGAAAACATAAAGAAACAGCAGAAATTGAGCATAGAGTGTACTTAAACAAATTCTAAGCTATTCTTTCTTTCTGCTATCTAGATAGTGGTAAACAATAAACAGAGGTAAGATGCACTTATTGCTTCAGACTGCAGCACAAGAATTCCATCTTCATATCTCCAAAAACATTCACTTACAACAGACAGTTTGCTCTCCAAGCTTTCAACAATCTTTAATTATAGAAAAACCAACGTATACAAGGCGAGTCTCTAGTGAAAATTCTCAATTGTCCAACCCTTGTAACAATGTAGAGGGCGGTATATATAGGGAAAAACTCTCTACAACTACTTTTATTACAACTTGACCTAAACAGGTCTGAAAGAAAGATGATTACTTGACCTAATCCTATCCAGAAATAAATGCAAAAAATATCTCGGGCTGCGCTCAGGGCTGCCTTATCAAAACTGAGTAAATGATGTAGTCCTTGGCGGCTTGGTGCAGTGTTTGCTGCAATAAATGTGTATGGGTTTCTGCTTCTTTGCTGTCGGTCTGCATTTAAAGCTTTAACAGTGATTTGAGGGCAAGGATGGGCTTACGCCTCTTGATTTGACTTTCTGGGGGGCTCATCAATGTTCAGGTGCTTCGAGCCCCTAAAACATCTTGACTGATACTCTTTGGTTCTTCTTCTTCCTCTGATACTCTTTGACAATAAACTCGACTGCTGTTTTCCTTTGTTGTGGGTCTAATCACAAATTAATGGCCGTTGTTCGGCCTTTGCTTCCTCTAGAACTGTCTTCTGCTCCTTCCGGCAAGCTTCGCGAAGAAAAATGGGTCATTCGGCGCCTTTCGGGCTTCCTGGGGGCTGCAAAATGAAAAGATTCTCTAAATATTCCCCATTTTGGCCTAAGCGCAAATCGCTCATCAAAAACTGCCTCAGAAACTGATTCCGGGGCTCCGAAGTGCGATTTTAGCTCCTTCACGCCAAAAAAGTGATGATGACGTTAGCATGATGTCAGCAATGGGACCTCGTACGGTGGGTGACGTCAGCGATGACGTCAGCATGATGACGTCATCACGTACGGACAGTGATGTGGTAGGTACGGTGGCTCTGATGATGTGGCAGGACACGTGGCAGGAGGCCACGCAGGCGGGTGACGTGTCATGTTGACTGGGCAGGGAGGTGACACAAGCGGGTGACGTCACAAGGGAAATGGCGGTAAGTGGTTTTGGGCGCACCACCTTAGCGCCTGGGTGGTTTTGGAGGGAGGGGCTCCACCACACCCGAGAGCTTAACGCATGGCGGGAGTATGGCGGTAATACCGCTCATCTCCCAGACGCTAAGCTTCGGGCGGTTCGAGGATGGGAGGGCCAGTCAGCCGTAGATCTACGGGGCGGACGATCCAACGGCTGGCGGCGATGGTGAGGCGGCGGGGGTATACGGGCGGGCAATATCCAAGGAATATTCCGATTTTAATAAAGCGCGCGGGTGGGTTTAGACTTAGGGAAAGGCGGGGTTTGAAGTTATATGGGCGGGTTAATGTATTTGCGTTCAGGACTTAGGGTAAGGGGTGAAACATGGGTTTAAAATGAGCGCGATTAATATTTTATGTACAAACTTTGGGTTAGGGGTGGAATAGAGGAATTTTTTAGGGTTTTAGGGCTAGGGAAGAGGCTGTTAGCATGACCAGGTGTCATCTAACTCCTGTTATGACTCGGATGGGCTAAAAACAGCCCCAGGTGGACCATTTTTTCCCGGACTTATAAAAATATGGCTATATTGCCAGGGAGGGGATATTTTACATAGGGGGGCTTTTATATACAAAGTTTTAGTAGGGGAAAGGGGAAAACTGATAGGGAGTTATATACTAGAGTTAGTAGTTAATATGGAGATGATAAGCAGGCGCCAAGGTCAGGGACCTTGGGCTAATTTTGGGGAAAAGAATTTGAAGAGAGATAAAATCCTTGAGTGAAGCAGATCTTCACCAAGGCAATCTGATGCGGAGGATGATGGAACTAAGAGGAATCAAGCAGATCTTGACCTCTTTGGGGAAATTAGTAAGTGGCTTAGGGAATTAGAAGAAGGGGGAGTTAGTGATGTCCACCTCTGAGCTCCTTTGAATGAAAACTGCCTGCACTGTGATCCGGAAAAATATACACTTAGTAACACAAAATCGATCATAAGTCATCTTTCTGCAACCTCTCAGCTACCTACCCAGCCTACTCACCTAACATTTTTTCTTCTTTTTTTTTGGTTTGGGTGCACTTAGACTTACAGACCCAGATTTACAATTTTTCTTTTTAATGATTCCTATCTAGCTCTACACTTATTTCTGCCAGGGCCCAGATTAAACAGTTGGGTCCTTTTGATTCTCTACCTATCTACAAATCTGCCAAGATTAAACTGTTTGGACAGACACATTTCTCTATATTCTAAAACAGGAAATTAAAACCTAGGAAGGCCAAGATTAGACTGTTTGGACCTTCCTTAAATGAAAACCCTTCAAAACTGGAACAACTCATCAAAATTGGAATCAACAGTGGCATTTGGACTAGCACACTTCATGGCTTTCTTCTTTTGCTTCTTCTGGAAATATGGAACACTACAGCTTGCAAAGTATGACATATTTGGCATGTAAAAATGTCAATCATGAAAGATGAAACCCTGTTGCAACAGGAGGCTAACACCCACTACTCAGGTGATCCCATCTTATCTTGAGTATGCTTCGCCAAACCTGAATCGACAGTTTCCCTTCATAGCAACTTTAGAATTACCAGATTTGAATCGTCTACCAAATGATCCAATTGCTTATGGCCCTTGGTGGCCAGCGATTCCTCATAAACTTCTGTTAGATATTCCTAAATTCAATGGAAATTCAGGTGAAGATCCATCGAATCATGTGATGACATTTCATCTATGGTGTTCATCCAACACCCTCAATATTGATTCGATTAGGCTTCACCTTTTTCATCGAACGCTAACTGGTCCTGCAGTGAAATGGTACATCGAATTTCCTAGAGCTTCATTCGATAACTTCAACACCCTTGCCACCACCTTTTTAACCCATTTTTAGTTACCCATAAGGTATGAAACAGGAACAAAACTCCTTACCAATTTTAAATAGATAACAGCCACTCACATATCTAATCATCTTCATGAGTGGTGATGTCATCGTCGAATGGTAAAGACATATGTTCCTGATCAGCTTCTAGCTGAATGGTTTATTAAGTCATTGTTACCTTCTATTACAGAAGATGTGGCCAAAGGAGGAGTCGTCACTGAAGAGCAAGTCATTGCTCATGCACAATATCTAGACTTGATCTATACTCAGTCTGGCACGCTCTATGACAAAATTCATGATGCTCCTAGACCAGAATTTTCCGTTCCTCCTCCTCTTAAATCAAACAGGGACTCTCATTCTAGCGACAACGTGATTGGCGCCTCAAGTAAGCAAACTACAAAAGCCCCATCTGGTAAAGCCCTTGTAGTTTCCAGTAAAAAGGAAAATGACAAACTTCCTGCCTCGGAGGTTAATGCCGTGTCGACTGACAAAGGAAAAGAACTGAAGCAACCAGGGGGAAAGAAGAAAGGGAAAAAAAAAAGAAGAAACAGGAAGATTCGACTCCTGAAAAATCTTCTGGAAACCCTTTTGGTCAAAAGAAACCTAGTCAGCCATGTCACATATGTGATGAAGGCCATTGGACGAGAGATTGTCCACATAACGCTAAGATTAAGAAGTTATTTAAGAGTTAAAAAACCTGAGCGGTATTGACTGATCCGTTTCCAAACCCAGAAACCAACTTGGTTGCTAGCGACAATGCTTCCCCATCCCAAGTGCTTATGTTGTCCATTTCGAAATAGAAAAATGATGCTTTGATATCGACAAGGAATAAAGATTATGGGAATCCACAACTGTCGAACAACAAGGCTACAATCAACCTAGTAGTTTGACAACAAATTCCACTGAAGTTGTTCCACTCATCATTCCTGAGCTAACAATAAAGGCACCAAAGGGAGTAATACACAAATCAACATTTAGTCCTCATGCTTGAGCAGCACATAATTATAATATAGTAGAGGATCTGGCCCAGTCGCCATCTGCTATGTCGACGCTTGAAGTACTACAAAATTGCCCCTCCCAAAAGCAGGCTCTATTATTAGCAATAGGTGGGATTGACCCAGCGGATTCCAATCTTCTGGCCTTTAATCATAAAGGATATGAACCTCAGTTACCAGCTCAACTCGCTTTCCTCATACAAGTGAAAGCCCTCAACAAAACTGTTCATCGAACAATTATTAATGAGGGGGCATCTACCTCCATTATGTTGATGAGTTGCTGGAAAACTTTAGGCTCGCCACCCTTGTCAAGATCATCAACGAAATTAAAAGCATTTGATGGAAGAACATACACCCCGTACGGGATTTTAAGTAACTTACAAGTTGAACTGGGGGGCAAGACAGTAGAAATTGACGTCAAAGTTATCGATGGAAACCTCGATTACAATATCTTACTGGGAAGGCCCTAGATTTATGCTATGGATGCTATTGTGTCAACATACTTTAGAAATATTGCATTTCCCTTTCAAGGAGGAATTAAAATCGTTGATCAACAAACTTTCCTCCCCAACAATTCACAAGTTACAGGAAGCATTCCAATGATCCATGGAAGCTCTCACTTGTCTCAAAATGTTGGAGTAGGCCTCCTAAAAGACCCTACCTTAATGGGTACTTTTTCCCTACCACCTCCGAGTAATATGACGGAAGTGGCCACAGTGGAAACCTATAATATGATATCTTCCATATCTACACAAATTCAGAAGATTTCCGAACATTTTGTTAGCATGGATCATCAACAAGTGTTGCCTCGAAGCCTAATAAAAATTTTGTAGCAATCAATTTTCTTGGCTTGGGTGGCAAACCCAAATCAAAGCTCATCGAGTGTTTGGATAGGTGGGTCTAAGGAATATGGCACCTCTTCAGATCCTTGGTCGCATGTACATTCTACAAATGAAGGAATTATTCAGTCGATGATGATAGGAGAGGCACCATGGGAAGATTACCACCATTGTTCCCATCTTCCGGATTACAACGAAGATTATTCCAGTGACCTTAATCATCCTTCAGTTTTTTATTTTCTATCAAATAATATAAATACAATGGATTCCTAGCAAAATTTGTCAAATATTGAAGAAACTATCACCATAAATATCTCGACCAAACCTAATGTTGTAGAGAATATTCATGTCGGCAAATCTTGTTCTTTTGCAGAACTGGAAATATATTGCACTCTCTTTCGCAAATTCAAAGATGTCTTTGCATGGTCATATGAAGAAATGCTAGGCATAGACTCGAGTATAGTTGAACACGAAATCATGATGTATCTAGATGTCAAACTGGTACAACGACGGCTTCGGTAGGTACACCCGAAGAAAGCCGCTGCCATCAAGGCAGAAGTTGAAAAACTTTTACATGCTAGTTTCATTTACCCAGTTCCTCTAACTAATTGGGTATCAAATATTGTTCCTGTGATGAAAAAGAAAGGAACGATTAGAGTGTGTGTCGATTACAGGGATGTAAATCAAGCTTGTCTAAAGGACAACTACCCTACACCCTTCATCGACCAGATAATTGATGAATGTGCCGGATGCAAAATCTTTTCATTAATGGATGGATTTTCTGGGTATAATCAAATAAATATCCACCCACAAGACCAGTCAAAGACTGCATTTATATGTCCGTGGGGCACATTCGCTTACCACATACTACCTTTCGGTTTAAAGAACGCAGGGGAAAATTTTCAGAGGGCTATGAATTATGCCTTCCATGATATCAAGAACATCGTTCAACCATATCTCGATGATCTATCGGCTCATTCGCAAAAGCGAACTGACCATCCATAGCATTTGAGAGCTACATTTCTATGTTGCTGACATTACAAGATACGACTCACTCCGCACAAGTGTGTTTTTGGTCGGTTATAGTCGTTTACCTGGTTTTGTGGTTTCTAAGGATGAGATTCGACTCAACCCATGTAAGGTTCAGGCAATCATCAACATGCCTCCACCTTCAAATTGCTTCAGATTCAGAAACTCCAAGGGAAACCAAACTTTCTGAGGAGGTTCATTCCAAATTACGCCAAACTTGCTAAAGGTTATACGCATCTTTTGAAAAAAGAAGTGCCCTTTAACTGGGATCAGGTTGAAGCTTCCTTTGATTCTCTAAAGGAATCCATAATAAAAGAACCATTAATGTACGCTCCTAACTATCAAAAAGACTTTAACCTGTATCTAGCTGCAGCAGATACGACCATCACAATGGTTTTAGTACAAGAAGGCAATGGAATCGAACATCCTGTCTATTATTTAAGTTGAAACTTAAATGATACAAAAAGCAAGTACTCCTATGTTGAAAAGATGGCTCTTGCAGCGGTTCAAGCAGCACAGAGATTTCGACACTATATCCTCTTTTGCAAAACTACCATTTTGTCAGATTGCAACACTATGATTTACATTTTGTCATGTCAGTTACTTAGGGGCAAATATTTGAAATGGATAGCCATTTTGCAAGAGTTTGATCTGGAATTCGTAAAATCCAAATCAAAGAAATCTATAGTATTCGCAGAGTTACTATGCAACTTACCAACGTCGTCCAATGATTCAACATCCAAGGCATCAATCGTGGATGAATCTTTGTTTTTGATATCATCAAGCGATCCGTGCTATGGAGATATATTGATCTAACTCCAAACCCACACATTTAGGCCTAATACCTCTCGCTTCAAACAACAACATACTCGATACAAAGCAAAATACTACATGATTATCAGTGATACACTTTACCTTCATGGTATCAATATAGTTCTGCGAAGGTGCCTCACCCATGAGGAGGCTGAAAAATTCCTGAATGATTTCCATTCAGGTACATGTGGGGGGGATCAATTTGGTTACGTTGCGGCTCAAAATATCTTACGAGCAGGTTACTTCTGGCCAACAATGTTCAAAGATTGCATAATCATAGTCAGAAGTTGCCATACTTGTCAAATCTTCGACCGCAAAACCAGAATACCACCTGCACCTCTTCGTCCAGTAGTTGTTAGTGGTCCATTCGCCAAATGGGGCATAGATTTCATGACATGTAACCCCACCTCGGCCGGGGGGCATGGGTATATCATAGTCGCTATCGACTATTTTACAAAATGGGCCGAGGTGATTCCTACATTAAGCAACAGCGGCGAAACAGCTGCTCTTTTCTTTTTCAATCATGTAGTCTCTAGGTTCGGTGTTCCACAGGCTATAGTCACAGATCATGGATTGCATTTTTGCAATCACATGATGGTTGAATTCACTACCAAATTAGGACTATCCCACAATAGTTCTACTCCATATTATCCGCAGGATAATGGACAAGTTGAAGCAATCAACAAATTCCTCAAGTGCATGCTGCAGAGAATGATTGGAGCCCACAAGTGAGATTGGAATTTTATCCTGTACTCAGCTCTATGGGCATACAGAACCTTGGTAAGAAATGTGACTGGGTTTACACCCTTTCAATTCGTGTACGACCTAGAAGCTGTGTTACCAATTCAGTGTGAGATTTCATCTCTCAAGCTCGCAGTCGACCTTCTCCCCGGAACTTCAAAGGAAGAGGCTCGTTTCTTGGAACTAATCCAACTGGATGAAACCCGTCGTGATGCCACCTTGGCTAATGAAGCTCATAAGAAATGAGCCAAAGTGGAATTTGACAAAAATTTCAAACCCCGTGTCTTCTCAGAAGGTGACCTGGTCTTACTCTACGATTAGGAATCTGATAAATTGGGAGCAGGTAAGTTCCAATCATTGTGGATGGGTCCCTACATTGTTAAGCGAGTATTAGCAAAAGAAGCCTATGAGCTAGTAGATTACGATGGGATTCCATTGTCCCAACCCCAAAATGGGTTGTACCTTAAGTGTTACTATGCTTGACTAAGTGTAGTAATCTCTTTATATGCTTTTGTTACATTTTTGTTTTCGTCAAGAGTGATTGTTTTGGTTAGGTAATCCACTTTTTCATTTTTTGCAGATGTCAAACCTATTGGAATCATTTGTTGGATATGCTGACAAAACTAGTCGTAGTACGCGGAACCTATCTTCTGCAGCCTGGGCCATTTTTTATCCAAGCGATGAGTCAGTGAGTTTCAGAGGGGTATGTATTAGTCAGTCAACGAACAACATCGCTGAATACAACGTGTTGATAGAGCTTCTCTCTAATGCCATCGCACATGGCATATGCCGACTTGTTTTCAGGCTAGACTCACAACTCATCATCCTATAGCTTACTGGCATCTATTTCGTTCAAAATCCAGCTATCTATCGTATGTTCCTAAGGGTCAGGATTTTGGAAAGGCAGTTTGATTCTATTCAGTATCAACACATTTCCAGAAACTTAAACACATTAACTGATTCATTAGCAAATTATGTGTTAGATATACATTTGCAACATTTATAAAATAAAAAAGAGTGTCAATCAACATTTACATTAGGATCATATAACTTAACCAAAATAAAGCTCCGAAAATAAAAAATATATATAATTGTTTATAGTCTTTTACAAATTCCCTCATGGATTCACCTACACGGGCGGATCCCGATAGTGAGAGAGGGGCACCACGCCTCGATAAACCAGTTAAGAAGTAGATATCCTCAACTGTCAAAGGGATGGATTTACCTCAAATCTGGAACACTTGGTTGGTAGGATCCCATGCATCGAGAAAATATTTTTAGGTAATAATTGAACATAACTATTATATATTTTAATTATTTTTAATATTTTTTATCACAATATTAATTTATTTAAAGGGCTAGTCCCCCCGGGTAGTATTTTTTAAGGTACCTAGTCAAAAGTAGTTGTTAGTCTTTTTAGCCGTTGGAGGCTTTGCTCTGTCTATTTAAACTGCTAAGCTGGATCTGTTTCTTCAACTTGTCCTAACGATGAACCACACTGGTTGGTTCGAAACGCGTCGACAAATGATGTCTCATGTGATCTTCGCCGAATTTTTTTTTGTAAAAAAGGATCCCATGCATCGAGAAAATATTGCAACAAATTGATTTGTTCCCTCATGCTGGATATGCAAGAGAATTTGAGCAAGCCACAGTTCCGCAATGAAATCACCATACCTAGATCATGTAAGGAAATCATATCCTCTTCTTCATGCTCACGTTCATGCCATGTAATGACCATCTTAATTCGATGAATCTCTGAAAAACAAACAAGAGAAGAACTAGGATCCTGATTTGGGAAAAAATAGGCAAAATTTCTATGAAAAACAGTGCATAAACTTTCCTTCTTGCGCCCATCACACCCTAGCTGTGTACTGGGTGGGATGCATACTGACTAGCCAATGGCCAGCTCAGTATGCATTACACTTTTCGATGTATGCTACGTGCGATGGGGAGAGAATGAATTTTTCAAGCCCCTGAGGCCCAGAAAAATAGGAAAGATCTTCATTATCTGAAAAGGAAAGAATGCAATTGAAGAGCTTAGGGTTAGCTCCTACCTGGTCCAGACAGCACCGAAAATAGTCCACCAAATCTCTTGGAATCAGTTGACGAAAATTGAGGGGGAAAACACCTCCAGAGCTCCAAAAATCCTAAATTTTAATGAAATGGTAAAAATGAGAGGTAAAAACTACTTTTATGTTACTATTCACGTAATTCAAGTATGATGTTAGTGTTTAACTCATTCTTCAAGCATGTATTTACATTTCTAATCAATTTGATGGAGAAATTGAATAGGAAATATGACCATCAAGAGAACACAGTGTTAATGGTGAATTGAACATCTCTGACTATTATAACGAGAAAGTTTACGCGAAGTTCAAGCTTGTTAAAAAATAAACCTAGCAATGAGCATATGTTCCCCCAGAGTTCAAGCTCATTAAAAAATTAACCCACCTTCGGTAAATAACCTTTGTGATCGCATTGCTATTAGCTTTTGAGCCTTGGTCGTGTTCTTACCATCACCTCCACTTCATTTTAGCTGATCATATGCCTCCACTTGATTGTTTACCCTTTTGAGGAACAACTGCGACGAGTGATTCTATTAGCCACCTTCTTTACAATGCCATGATTGAAAAGTTCCAAACCTACCTAGAACTAGTTTCTATCTGAAAACATCACTCATTCCAAAAAAACGAGTCCCCTTTAAGCTCTTTTTAGACTCATAAAATATGAAAATATTGTCAAGCAATTGGCCTCTCGAGCTTGTTAAAGTGATTGGAAGTGCCATCCCTCCTCTATATTTTAATCTTTTTGGACCTAAGGGATCATCACACAAAAGGATTGAGTGCTTGTCTTTTGGGCTACATCCACCTCGAACAGCTAGTCCTTCCTTTCTATTATCTAGCAAAATGAAGAGACACAACCTACAACAAATCCGCTGTAATATCCTCTGTTTTCTCTCACAGTCTCACCTCTCTGTTTCTCGCTCAGAGAATACAAATCTATATCACAGCCTCAAATACAATGCCCTCATATAAAGAGAGGGGTTGCCTTTAGGGAAAAAAACCCTAAACTAAACATAAGTTCTACCATCAAATCATCCGCCTAATGAATGGCTTAGCTTGACTAGAAATTACTATACTTTTACAAGGCAATTTTACATCTATTTTTGGCTTCGGGGGCGCTGCCCCTGAACCCCCGCCGGGGACCGCTGGCCCCCGGACCCCCTAGCTGTGGGGGATTGGCTCCCCTGAACCCCCGCAGGGGTACAAGTCCCCCCCGCACCACCCCCCCCCCCCCACGTGGAGGGGTGTACAAACTTCCTGGGGTATACATCCGGCTGAAACAAAAGACCTCTGAACAATCATGCTCCACACACAACAGTCTGTCCTATGTACATGAAAATGAATTTATAAAGCTGAGCATGGGAATGCCTACCTCAGCTAGATCATGAAAATATTGTGAAGATAATGTATTGTATTGTATCTTATTACAGGTCACCTTCCAGTTCGAAAAACCTCAAAGCCTCATGATAAAGCATTTCACCAGACATCAGAAGATTTACGACCTCATGCTTTAGGGGGCAACCGTTATAGACATATTTGGGCACTACAACCCCAATCACATATGTCGATAAACTAAGGGCTCTCAAACCCCTAAAAGTTTTGTTTCATACCCTAAAGGATCAAGGTCAACTGATTACATCACTTCCCGGAAGTTCTCCCTGAAAAACTACTCAGAACTGGTAAAAACTAGACCATATAGACTGCTCCATGTTGAGGGTGTGATGCATCTCACCTGCTACACACAAAGAGTGCGATGCATACTGAAAATCCCTTATGTAGGGTGCGATGAGCGAGAGCAGACAAATGGCAGAGGCAGTTTACTAGGTGGAAACTTAGAGAATCTTCTAGAAACTGCTCATATGACACTTGCCTCTCTGAATTCGCCCAGGGATGAGTAAGAGATCATGAAATCTCCAAGTGGAACCAAGAAATATCAGTGAAATGGCACTAATCAAAATCCCAGAAGCTAACTCACTCCCCTGCAAACATCTATATATGGATCCCTCATCCTAGAGATCCAAGGGCTGGAATTTTGTAATTTGTAAGGAAGTGTTGTTGGTTTCTCTTTGAGACATTGTATTGTTGGGTGATCTAGCTTTTCATGAGGTGAGGGAGGATGATGTTGGATCAGACATCCGGTTTGTAATCCTCTCTTCTACTACTTCTATCAATAAAGCTATTTGAGTTTTCCTCCATATACTTGTATATTTCTTAATATTGTATTTGTATATGGATTTGTATGGTTAATGTACATCTGATTCTACATTGTTTATGGTTACAGATCTCTAAGCTTTGATGGTATTTTGCTGCTTTGATTACTACAGGTATTCTTTGAAGCGGGACATGTGAGAAAGAAGTGGAAAATATCTTTCAAGGGAGAGAGGAAACTAGCAAGGAGCCAAGCGAAAGGATGAGGTTGGTGCTCTCTGCTTCTCTCTCATCTATCTCTCATAAAATTAATTTGAATTGTTTGTTTCTAATAAGCTAACTATCTTAGTGGGACTAGCAGCTCTGAATGGACACTAGTTTTCCTGGAAACAGTAGTGTTCTTCTAGGTGAACCTATAAGCACACAAGGCTTCTGGAAGCTTTTTAGCCCAATCCTTATGACGTTGCTATACAATTTTAGTAAGGATATTTTCTAGTAACTTATTGATAGCCTCGACCTATCCATTGGCATGTGGATGGTGGCGGTAGACATTTGATGTTTGACACGTAACTTTTCGATGAGATTTTGAATAAGCTTGGAGGTGAATTGAGTTCCTTGGTTTGTAACAAGTTCTCAAGGCATGCCAAGTCGAATGAATATTTATTCATAGATAAAATTAGCCATTTCCTATTTAGTTTCCTTTGATAAGGCCTTTTCCTCCACCAAATTGGTTACACAATCAGTATATACCAAGACGTACATATTTTTCCTCGATGGTGGATTAATTAGCCCCATAAAGTCAAGTGCCCACTTCTCAAATGGATCCAACATGATCTGAGGTTGTAGTGGCATCTCACAATTTTGTATTGGTTGGCTCATCCTTTGACACTTATCACAACTCCTGACATATTTCTTGGCATCCTTGAAATTGGTAGGCCAATAATACCATTTCCACAGAATATTACTTGCGATCCTTTTATTTGCAAAGTGTCTTCCACAAGACTCACCATGAAAAGCCTTCAAAATGTTGTAAATTTCTTCCTCCCAGACGCATCGCCTAATAAAATAATCAATCCCATTTCGAAATAAAAATCCTTGAATCCAGGGTTTTTTAGTATTATCTCTTACGATTTTTTGTCGTTCTCTAAGCAACAAATGTTGTGGAAGTCTTCCTACAGCCAAATAGTTAGCAATATCTATGAACCAAGGTTCTTTAGTAGACAAATTGAACAAGTGATCATCAAGAAAAACATCTTCTATAGACATACTTCTCTTCATTATATAGCCTTGATAATAAATCAACAACAACATTTTCTTTTCTAGGTTTATCAATAATTGCAATGTAAAATTATTGCAAAAGAAATAGCCATCTAGTCACTCTACCATGAGTGATATGTTTGTTCGTAAGATATCATATGGTCGAATGATCAGTCTGAAAAAACATAGGGCATCCAGTAATGTTATGAAAATTTTTGTTGATGGCATGGACTACAACAAGTAATTATTTTTCGGTGACTGTATAGTTCAACTCAGTTGGGGTTAGACTCTTACTGATGTAGTAAATGGAATATGGTTTTTGATCTTATTTTTGTCCTAATAAAACCTGAATGGTCATTTATGAAGCATCAATATGGATATGAAAAGGTAAATACCAATTGGGACCTCAAATAATGGAGGCAGTGGACAATTTTTTTTTTAAGTGTATCAAAAGCTAGTTGACATTACTCACTCTAGGAAAATTCATCAACCTTTGTCAAAAGATGGAAAAGGGGAGAGGCTAGATTGGTAAATATTTCTATAAATCTACGATAGTACTCTTCATAACCTAAGAAGCTATGAACATCCTTTTGTGTTGTAGCAGTAGATATATTTAGAATGACTTCTATCTTAGTAAGGTCCACTCTAATTCCCTCACTTGAAACATGGTGTCCCAGAATAATCCCTTGATTAAGAAGCATTTGACACTTTTCATTACTAAGAGCGAGATTAGTTTCTAGAAAAGGAATTAATACTTTTTGTAAAGTCTTTAAGGCTTCCTCAAATGTGACTTTGTAGACAATAAAGGCATCCATATAAATTTCAACACAATCATGGATTAAATAAGAGAATATACCAAGGATAGCTCATTGGAAAGTAGTTGGGACATTACATAAACCAAACGAAAGTACTTGATACGCATATGTTCCCCATGGGAAAGTAAAGGTATTATTCTCTTGATATTTAGGGGCTACTTGGATCTGATTGTAGCCACTAAACCCATAAAGAAAAGAGAAAATTTTATTTCCCACCAAAGTATCCAAGACTTGGTCAATAAAAGGTCATGGGAAATAATCTTTCAAGGTATCCTTTTTCAAGTCACAATAATCAACATATATCCACCACTTCCCATTTTTATTAGGGACAATAACTAAAGGGGAAACCCATTTTCTATCATAAATAAGATAAATAAAGTTAGCATTAAGCAGTTTTTGTAACTCTTCTTTCACAATGTTCTTTAGGGAAAGGTTCATCCCCCTTTAGATAAATATGATGAGTACATAGGTCAGGGGAGATACCCTTCATATTAGTGTAATCCCAAGAAAAATCACTACTATTCCTCTAAAGCATTTCCACTAGTTTCTTTTGCTAGGAAGGTTCTAGATAAGCATTAATGTTTAGAGTTTTTCCAGGGT
Organism: Pinus tabuliformis; assembly: GCA_031772625.1. Taxonomy (NCBI): domain Eukaryota; kingdom Viridiplantae; phylum Streptophyta; class Pinopsida; order Pinales; family Pinaceae; genus Pinus; species Pinus tabuliformis. The sequence goes on from CM062808.1 coordinate 169,489,765, forward strand.
GGAGTTTTACAACCTTACTTTCATTATCAACACTTGGTGAGGCTAATGAATCCAATCGTTGTACTAACTCAACAGGTGACATTTTCCTGGAAATTTTTCCCTAAATTTTGATTATAGGGTGAAGGTTTGTCATTATGAGAGTTGATTAAAGAGGTACAAAGCAAATCATCTTCAATACCCTCTTTAAAAGTAGCAGCTTGTTCCAAAGTCAAGAGAGGTTGGATGATTTCTTCATCACTATCTTCAAAACATAAAGGATTATCAAATTCCAATGACAATTTGGCAAGTGGGTACAAGGTAATTTTTTTTTGTAGAGTTCCCATGTGAAATGATCATATCCCCCTAACCTATAGCTGATGTAGGCATTTGTTGTGACCAATCAAGGTCTCCCTAAAATTAATGGGTAACCACCAAGACTAGCTTTAGGTTAGAGAATGATAAAATCAACTGGGTATTCCCACAAATCTATGGAAACGACAATATCTTCCACCACCCCTTCTGGTTTGACAGTAGACCAGTCAGCCATTTGGAGGATAGTGGGAGTTGGTATTAAGTCAGATAATCCAAGATTTTCCATAGTTTCTTTAGTCATTGTTATTGACATTTTTGGGCACTGCAACCCCAATCATACATGTCCATAAACCAAGGGCTCCTAAGTCCTTAAAAGTGTTGTTTCATACCCTAAAGGAACAAGGTCAGCTGATTACATCATCTCCCAGAAGTTCTCCATGAAAAACTACTCAAAAATGGCCAAAACTGGACCATACTGATTGCTCAGTGCTGAGGGTAAGATGCATCGCACCTACTACACACAGGAGGTGCTATGCATACTGAAAAGTCCTTCTATAGGGTGAGATGGACGAGAATAGACAAGTGGCAAAGACAGTTTGCGAGGTGGATGATCATGGAATCTTCCAAAAACTTCTCATGTGACACTTGCCTCTCAGAATTGCCCAAGGATGAGTAAGAGATCAATGAGATCTCCAAGTGGAATCAAGAACTATCAGAGAGAAGATACTAATCAAAAACCCAGAGATGACTCACACCTTTGCAAATATCTATATATAGATCTCTCATCCCAGAGATCCAGGAGGGGAGAGGCTGGAATTTTGTATCTTGTAAGGAAGTGCTGATGGTTTCTTGGTGTAACATCATATTGTTGGGTGATCTAAGATTTTCATGAGGTGAAGAAGGGATTTCTTGCTGAGAGAATGACGCTAGGTCAAAACAATTGGTTGTAATCCTCTTTTCTATTCTTGATATTAATAAAGCTATTCAAGTTTTCCTCCACATTTTTGTATGATTGATGATATGTGCATTTGTGTGGTCAATATATATCTAGTCCTATATTGTTTGTGATAGTAGATCCCTGTTCTTGGATAGTGTTATGCTGCTTTGATTCCACAGGTGCTCTTTGAAGCTGGGTAGACGAGGAAGCGAGTGGAAAATATCTATCAGAAGGGAGAGGAACCAAGCAAGGAACCAAGCACAAGACAGAGGTTGGTCTCCTTTGTTCCCCTCTCATCTACTTCTCATAAAGGAAAACAAAAGTAGTTTTAGTTTATTTGTTTCTAAGATAGCTACCAGTCTTAGTGGGACTAGCAGATCCAAGTGGATACTAGATTTCCCAATAACAGTGGATACTATAAGGGTATTACTAACATTTACTGTCACAACAGGACTCCCAAGATCTCCATATTTTATCATGGGTACCTTCCCCAACATTATTCAGATAGTTTCCCTATGACTTGAACTATCTTAGGGTCCTTATACTTCCTTCTCTTTTTTTTCAAACATAGTTCCCGGACTGTTTTTGCATATATTGGAACATCTCTAATGGCTTGAAGGAGTGGAATTTTTCCACACAGATTTCTTAGTTCTCCTAAAAGTTTGAACTCAGGTTGTACGATGGCCTTTTCCAAAGTTGATCTCTCTTGGTAAGGAGCAAGCTATTTTTCAAGAGGTTGCTTAATTATCGCATCTTGAGTTTCAGGGAGAAGCAGTCCTAGTTCTCAGGAGGTATCTTCCTCATCTTGTTACTTAATGATGGGAGAAGTTTGATATTAGAGTACCTTACTAGAATGTAAATGGATATCTTTACATTCTAAGTTGAGTTGCTTTACTATTCAATTTAGGCATCGATTGAGTTGGAAATTGAGGTATTTATTGAGTTTGAGCCTTAGTGGGTTGATTTGAAGGTAATTGAAGTAGTTGTGGATAATTCTGAGGTGGTGCTTGTGATGTCATATTCCCGTAGGAAGAGGGTCCTCTCCATCCTTAAGCCCATCCTTGGCTTTGTAACTAAGATGGCCATTATTGCTAGGCATATGAGGATACCAACCAAAGGTTGGAGTAGGAGGTTATAAAGATGGTTCCTGGGGTGTGTTTCCATATTATCGAGGGGGGAAATTTTTCTTTTGGTTGGCCATGAAGCAAATTTGTTTCATTCATTCACTGGTGTTGGCTTGAAGGGGCCTGACCCAGGTTCGGGGTTAATTACCCAAACAAATCCCTACACTACTGGCCCTTTCGGCATCAGCTCGTAGAGCACGAAATGAAGTCTCACCCAAAGTAATATGGGGGGATGCTGGAACCAAGTTTTCGCAGCCTTGAGATTTCTGAGGGGTCTATTTAGTCCAACTGTGCCTACCTTCGTGCAGGTTACTTCGTGCACTGTTATGATCTGCGATACCTTCACGATCTGCTATAATTTTCCTTCGCGCAGCCCTAGCCAGGGGTTGAGGTGATTTTGCGCTACTATGGCAGTAATATGCACTATTTCCCCAAGTTGCACCATGTATCTTACTTATCCTCTTATAGATGCTAGTCAACCTCACGTAAACAAACACTTTAACTCATATTCACTTAACCTACATAGTTATCTATGTTTGCGCACCATATAGACAATAGGAATGCAATTTATACCCAATATATTCAATACAGAAAATAGGAAATAAATACATGAAATTGAGGTAAAAGTTCTCTTTATTAATGCTTCAACAGTTACAAACTCAACTCATCCTGTGCACTCAACTGTGGGTGTCCGCACATTCAGCTGCAAACTACTAGGCCTCTACGCACTCAACTACAGAGCCTTCTCCTACTCTACAACCCAAAGACTCAACCTTACCCTTAGATCCTCCGCTATGCTTCTATTCCATGGTAATTCCATTCTATTCTTTTACAACTTAGAACCTCAGTCTATTTATACAATCCCATGGTCCACGGACCAGGGGTAGATCTCTATAGCTGACATTATACTACAAAATTGAGGGCAGAAAAGCCTATGACTCATTTACAAGCTACACACTCCACGCCACAAAGTGTAGATTCTTTACATTAGATCTACAACTTTTAACCAAAATCTAGGCTTTTAGCCCCAAAGCTTCCCGCATCCAACAGGCCCTCAACACAAACATTGTGACTCACCCTCGAGTCACTCTGTCAGTGCAGAGACCTTTGCGTGCATACCTCCCAACTCTGCCTGGACTGCTACAAGGTCAACAATGCATAGAGCAACTGCCTGTTGCACTTCCTGGATGCACTGTTCAGAAACCGCAGTATCTGAACTGCTTCCCTGAATTTGTTCCCATGTTCCCTGCATCTGCACGAGCTTTACTTCAATCAAGATGGTAATGATGAACACCTCATCAATCCATGGTTGTACACGTGCCTTCAAAACAACTTCCTTATGTCGCATAGCATCTACCTTTTCCTTGAGCGCTTTTTCCTGCTGCATCCGCGTGAGCCTCTATGTAAGGGTCACCGTATGCACGTTCCCTTTGACTTCATCGTGCTTATGCTACAGCTCATGCACCTCTATTTCTAAGCATTGTGTCTTCGGGTCCTCTTGCAGAGTAGTGAGAACCTCGAACGACTCCTTAAATAGCTGAGTGCGGTATTTCATTGTACTGTTGATTTGCGCTATTCCTATTGTAATGGTGCTGGCATGTTGTTTCTTCACCTCTAGGGGAGTTGAAGGTTGCGCCTTCAATTATAGTTTAGCTATCTAAAGGTTCAGTGCCAGCTGAACCTTGGCCATCTCTTCCTTCACCTCGCACACCCCTGCTAAGAGTTTCTGGATGCCAGCCTCCCCTAGGTCTTCTGTTGGGATGGCCAACTCCAAGACTATCTGGCAGGCATCCTCGACCACCTGCGCAATATGTCGGTTTTGCGCCACTAACTCATCATGTTGCAGGCTCAACTATTCCATATTGATTCATTGCTCTCTTATGACCTGGAGCACGCAACCCTCCCTGGCTTGTAGTTCTACAGTCACTCCATCCTACAGAACATGGAGTATCTCCCGAGGGAGCGTAGCCATGTTTATTCCAACTCCCATAAGTGCACTGACCATAGGCCTGTTAGCCTCATTTTCTATAACCAGTGCTCCCTCTGGTAGCACTATAGTTTTGGTCATGTGGGCGCACATCATTTCCTCAGCTACGGTCGTGCCTACTGCGAGGTTGGTCAACAGAGTACCAACCTGAGGAGTGCGCACTTGCAACTCCTGTATTTGTGCCTAGAGGGCCCCCAACACTATTTGGTTTTCCTCCACAAATTGCTAAAGGGCCTCCGCAGTGACGTCGTGCACCATCTCCCAAATGTCATGGAGATCACCCTTAGTGTGGGTGATCAGGTTGAAAGAGGTTTTTAGGCCTTTGACTTCTTCTGTGGCCCCACCTGCTCTCTTGGGTGATGTCGCTTTAGTTGTGTGGATGATGTCTGCGGGTCAGCACCACCTTCCTTTGGATCTATCTCATGTGCAGGCGAAGGAGACTTTTCTCCCTGGCGATCCTTCTCAGCTTCCCTTTGATGCTCTTCTGTTTCCTTCACAACGTCATGCCCTCCCGCGCCTTGGTTGCTGCTGCTTCGTTCCTTCTCTTCTCTGCCAACTACAACATCCACAATTTTCCCTCCTCCTTTGTCCTCTGTGCAACGGACTTCTCTACTTCCACTGCGGAGCTGGCTGGAGCGTGCCACTCCAGTGGCCATGACTCAAGGATGGCGAATATGACATCATTCGTCGCCAGATAAGGTAGCTCCTTCCATGCCTTTGTGGGGTCCTTCCTTGCCCTGATGTACACATGATGAAAGTCCGCCTTGAACTCTGCAAATCTCTGTTGACTGTTATAGACAGTGGGCGATAACCACAACTTGTGGTTAATCCCCATTCTGATGTTCATCTCCATGAACACCTATAATATTTTGTTGTCTTTGATCCTCTATGCATCTTTAGTTGCCCACAATGAAGCATACTTCGCTACCTCCAAAAGTTCCTGTGCAATCATTGGGAACTAGCTATCCTCGAGCAATTCCCAAGCCACCAACACTATGGATAGAAGAAGCCATGCATAGTGGAAAGTCTTCCCCTACTCCTATGCCTCACAATAGTTTTCCAGGAATTCTCTGAACAGGTAACCGCCCAGTTAAACTGGACCCCCTCTGCACACTGCGCAGCAAGTGCAACCATTGGTGCAGGCACCTCATCTACGCGGCACTATCGCATGACTTTACCAGCCAATATATGTGTCATGACTTTGACCACAGGGTTATTGATACTGGGGATCATGTACCCTCTTTTTTTCTTCTCCATCTTGAACTTCTTCTGCATGGCCTCCGTGATGGAAAAATCATCACTTTTACCCTCGTATATGTTTGCTGGATCCTCCCCTTTAAAAGGGAGTCAGGTAATTCTATGAATCAAATGGTCTGTGATGGGGATGGGCTCCTCTAACCACAAACACCCATCATGCACCAGGCAGAGTAGCTACGTGATGACAAAAATAGTCACTGGGGCACGATGGTAATGCGATACCTAGAGCAGGTTTAACAATCCTTCTTTCTCTACTCCTCATAACCACTTGTGCAGTTCCAACTCTATGACTCTTGCTGGTGTGTTTTTCTTCTGGCACATTTGCTACGAGGTTGCTAGATGTGGGAATTTCTCATGGTCCGCAAGATCCCAATCTTCAAATTTTAGAACTGGCACCCATCCCAGGTCTGCTCCATCAAAAATGATGTCATCGAGAAGCAGTGGAGTTTTCAGAGAGCTCTTTCTCTCATCTAGGTCCTTGGGCACCCTTGCTTTCCCTTTCCACAGAGGAACATACGCGGGTAGCCTAGTCAGAGGGTCCGCACCCTAGGTTTCTTCATCCATTTCTTCGTCCTCCTCCTCTACCAGGATTTCTTCAAAGTCTTCTTCCTCCTCATCGACTTCCAAATTGATTGCCTTCCCCTTTTCTTCCATGGTCAGCCTTTTCCTTAACGAATTCCTAGGGGACACGTGAAGTGGTACCATAGGCTTCTTATCTATCTTGGGTCTCGGTGTACATGGCGATTTAGGGATTTCTACGACTATCCTGGTGCTTTCTGGGGTTTCTCCTGCTGTTATGACCTACGCAGCCTCCTTAGCGGTCATCTCTCCAATATCCATGGCTTCCTCTGGTGCGGCCATACTGCTATTCCACAATTCTCTCAACAGCTCAGGTAAGTGCTCAAACAATGCCTTCAACTTCAAAAGATCGAACAAATCGGGGTTCATGAATCTCTGGGCGCGCAATAGCTCAATTCTCAAATTTCCAAGTGTTGTTTGTTGGGCAACCCTTTGCACTTTATAGCACCTTTTGAATTTGAATTCAATCATTCCCCCCACTTTTGGTCCATTAATGCTCCCTTGGCAGTAGATTTTCCCAAATCTAGCCCTTAAAGTTCGCCTTAAATTCCTGTTGCCCGCTCCATTTAATCTCAAACCAAGCGTCACATCCTTAATAGTGACTGTAATGGTCACTTTCCAACCAATGCGCATGGCAGCGCAGCTACCTTTGCATTGTCGCAGACCTTGTGATACTTCGCTATTGCGCATAGCCCTGTCATCGTGCATCTCCTAGGGAGAGTAGTTTATAGTCCCGCGCCTCCTTTCAGCTACTTGGAGTGCTAAGACTATGCCTCCTGTGGCTAGTCAAATGGTCGGGCCGCCTATGTATAGATTCAAACGACTGTCATTTACTTTTCCTAAGAAGAGTTCACCATTTAATTTTAGCAAATGCACCGCGCCACCATATATGATCTCCTTAATAACATACGGTCCCAACCAATGCATTTTGAGCTTCCTTGGGAATTGATCAAACTTACTATCATATAGCAACACCAAATAATTCACCTTAAAGGTGTGAAACTTGATATGTCAATCATGCTAGGACTTTCCGTGCTGCTTTTGTACCTACTGGTGGAATCTAGCCAAAAACCATTCTTCTTCAAGCTCCTCCAACTACGCGAGCATCTCCTCTAGGGCTCTGTGGTCCGTCATACCTATGAGCACTGCTATGTGTAGACTAGGTACGATATACTCCATCAGAATTACAGCCTCTACTCCATAATCAAGCTGGAAAGGTGTCTTTCCCTTCAATTTCTTGCATGTTGTCTTATAAGCCCATAATACTGTGGGTACACGCAGGTCCCAATCACTTCATTGGGCATTGCAAACCTTGGTCAGTGCAATCTCCAGTACTTTTTTAAACGCTTCTACTATCCCATTAGTTTGTGGGTGATACGGTGTGCTGTTCTAATGATACACCTGAAACTCTTCTGTCAACGCACTGATCGTCTCGTTCAGGATATGTGTACCACAATTGCTCATCAAGATCTTCAGACATATGAATCATGTCAAGACATGTTCAAACGAAAACTTCATGGTTGTGCAATCTTTTACCAATTGCACTTCTACCCAACAAGTCAAGTACTCTGTTGCAGTGATAATATATCTCGTGCCCGTCTTTCCTTGAGGTTTGATAGTTCCTATAAAGTTGATCGACCACTTTTCAAAGGGTTGTAATGTCATTTGCAGATTCAAAGGCATCTCGTCCCTCCACAATGCTTTACATGTTCTTTGACATACATCATAGGCCTTGCAATGTGCTTTTGAATCTTGATGAAGGGTTGGCCACCACAACCCTGCGTGGAGAATCTTCTATGCGGTCGCTATCCTTGTATAATGTCCTCCCACAGTGACCCCATGGACATCTACAAGGATATTTCTTCATTTAAATTCAGATACATACCTTCAAAGTATCTCATCATTCCCCATCTTATATAGGTGCCTGGAAATGACAGAGAAATCTTCTGATCACACCACTAGTTCCTTTTTCTGCTATACGGAGTACCCTTTCGGTGTAGTTCCAGTCATGATAAAGTGAATTATATCTTCAAAATCTCCACTCGCTACGCATAGAGAAAAGAGTTGTACGTCAAGTAATCCTTCCTCCAAACTAGTAGGTTCCTCTCCCGTCTCAATGCGCGATAGGTGATCTGGTCCTGCGTTCAATTGTCTGGGCTTCACAACAACTTCAAAATCATATTCTTAGAGCAATAAAAGCCATATTCATATGCACCCCCCCAACATAGGCTTATTTACCAAGTATTTCAGCACGGAATGATCTATATACATCTTGAAGTGTCCCCCTAGCAAGTAGTGCTAATATTTCTCGAGCGCATACACCATAGCCAATCCCTCGTGTTCAGTGGTGGAATAATTCTTTTATGCTTTAGATAATTGATGACTTTTGAACATGATAGGGTGATCCAAGCCTTCTCCACCCTCCTGTGTTAGTACTGCCCCTAGCGCTATACTCAACGTGTCAACATGGACATGAAACTCTTTCTTCTAGTTCAAGAAGACCAGAATCAGCGTAGTGACTATCTTTTCTTTCAATACATCCAGGCTTTTCTTACAATCATCGTTCCAGCAAAACGTGACATCCTTTTTCAACAACTTTTCCATTGGGCATAGCTTTTGATGAACTTCCTGTAGTGCCCCGTATGCCCCAGAGTAGTGCGCAGCTGTTTCACACTCTGCAGAGCTTGCAAATTCAGACTCACCACAATTTTCGCGATGTCTACCATCAGCCCTTATCTACACACCATAAGCCCCAACAGGTTCCCAAAATGAATGAGGAACATACACTTCTTTAGTTTTAGCACAATTTGGTATCTTCGACATGTATCCATCATCAAGCGCAGGTTTGCTACATGGCATCTAACCAACCCAAATACAATCTAGTCGTCAAAATAGACCTTGAGGAATTTATGAATATATTCCCTGAATGCTGCAACAACTCCGCGCAAAAAAATATCAGGGGCATTCTTCAATCCAAATGGCATGACAGTATATTTAAAGAAACACCACTTAGTCGCGAGGGTTGTCTTGCTTCTATCCCTCGGTGCAATTTTGATATGGTGGTACCCTGAGAACCCATCAGTGAAAGAATATGCTTCTTGACTGCCTACATTGTCTAACACCTCATCCGTGAACGGATTTGGGAATGGATCATGTACACAAGCATCATTCAACTTTCTAAGATCCATGCATATTCTTCTTTCTTCCAACTACTTCTTTTCTTGTACCACCATCGGGCTTACCCAATCGGATTCCTCCACAGGCTCGATGATGCCTGTCGTGAGCATCTTATCTAGTTCTACACAAACCTTCTCCTTGTATTTCAGATTTAAGCAATACGACCACTGCTTAACTGGCTTTGTGTTGGTTTTAATGTTATCTTCGTTATCCCTAAATCTCTAATTATTCCCTTCAAATCCGTAAACTTGGTCAGGAAAAAGTCCTAATATTCACGGAGAAATTCAACGACCTTATCCACCATCGAGCCATCCTAATCATCTCCAATCTTCGCAAATTTAGGTTCCACCTCCGTACCAATATTCACTTGCTTAGTGTTGGAATGTTATAATGTAATTACTGAAGAAGAGGATGAAGATCTGCGGAAAATTAACATTCCAGATGGAAGGCCACCATGAGGTTCAGGTGAGTATCCCATTTAGGTTGAATTGATTCTACCAGCTCCTGTGGTATCCTAAAGATGGCTACTTTTACCTCCTGTAGTGCTTCATTGATGTTGTCCCACTCTCCTCAAAATTTCATCACGAACGCCTCGCACAAAACATCCCATTCACCTATCCCATGGTGAAGCTCTGTTTCTATGTACTAGTTCATTGGTATAACATCCAAGGTGTGACAGAACAGGTGTACCCACTCAGGCTATGGATTTTTCCCATAGACCTATGTCCATTTGGCAAAATATGCACGTGGACCATCCTGCCCATTGTACTTGTCTGTAAACCACACCCTCGACTTCCCAAATTGTAAGCGCTTCATTCCCCTACACTTGTGCTAGTTGTCAAATCTCCTTTTGGCATACCTTGCGGGCATAGTGCGTAGTACCCAATTTAAGGCATGGAAGAATTGCTTTTCTGGCACCTCCCTTTCAAATTTATTCAAGAAGGTATCTACCTGACTTAGGCCATCATAAGTAGGCAAATCTCTTACTTCTGTTGATACGCAACACAGTGACCTTGTCATCATATTACAATTCAGTGTAGTCACCTCATGTAACCGGTTTTGCCATCAATCTGTTTCCTCATCTGAATTGAAGTATAGGAGCTCTCGTGCTCCCATGCAAGCCGTCCATCCGCAGTGGGATTCACCCAGTCCTCATTTCACACTGTTATCTTATGGATGCAGTCCAAATCATCATCTCTTTCATAGTCGTCCACTGGCTCTGTATAGCGCGATCCTTCAGCAGGGTCGAGAGGTATAACTACGAATAGTGACTTCTTCTCAAAAATCATCTTGTGCTTCTTCATATTAATCACCCTATTCATGTTAGTGGCCCAATCAATTCCTAAAAGCACGGGATAGGGATTGTTGTCATCAAAAATATCTATAACTTCAAAGTTTGCTAGCATTCTCGCTCCCTCATAACCACAATGATTCCCTACAATCGCCCCACGGGTATTATCTTCTGCTGATTCGTCATTCGCAGCTGAATAAGAGACCATTGTAGCATAGGCCTCCCCATTCGCTCACATGTCTACTTCGGTAGAATAGTCACATCCAATCCTAAATCAAAAATTACTTGGTCCATTTCATATTCTCCAATTTGCACGGTTAACCTCATTTCTCTTCCTGTCCTTGTCTTATGCTTCCAATCCTTCTAACCACGTGTAGTTCTCCTGGCGTGGTCTCAGTGCATCTGTTAATGAGTTCCTGTAACCCTTTTACATCTTTACTGTCGTGCAGTAACTTCATGCATGTTTCCAGGAATGTTGTGAGCATAGATGGGTCCATCTCTGGCTCCAATCTATCTTTGCTTCTTGAAGTGGAGGCCTTAGCGAAGCTCTTCTTGGCTTCCATGAAGGTTTCCCCGAGCGTGCTCCAAGTCAAACTCCGCTTCTTTCGCCGAGGCTTTGCAAACCCAAGTACTATCTTCTGGTTGTTTTCCTTTGTCATCTCCTATCGTGATTCCACTTCGAAGCACAATGTTCACATTTGGATCTTCCTCGTATGGCTCATACCTCATCATCTGCAGGTTCTGAGTCAGGAGAGGCAATAACGCTCATTTGTTGCGTATCCTAGCTATTAGAGTAGGAAAATCTTCCATCTCATGATCAAATAAGGTGTGATATAAACATGACAACCATGTCATATTGGTACAATCACAGACATAATGTCCTGGCACTCTGTAATTGTAGCATATCAACTGATCGCGACGTCTTCTAGGACCTACTTCACCTCAGCCTCATTCGTGCCCCTAAAATCTTGTTTGCACCACTCCTGCATTCTGGTCTAGGGGCCGCAATTCGGCCTAAACTCTATAGGTGGGAGTTCTATCAATCATCAACTCATAGCTTCTACAAGTGCGCTCATAGTGTCCCACTGTCCTACAAAAGTTACAGAACAATTGCTGCGAATTTTGTGTATACTTTTGTAACAAATGGCAATTGTCCGTAGTGTGTTTTCCACCTATTTAACAAGTCACGCACCACAAAGCAGGAAAAACGCTAGGTCTTGCTTGTGCTTCTAACCTTAACATCATCGGTCCTCCTCCTATTAGGTAATTTTTGAACACCGAGCAATGGTCCTTGTCATGACCTTGAACTTTGCATTTTATGCACCACACTTCTTTGCACACTTCTGGTCAAGTTGTCTTGTGTTGTTTTAGACTCTGCATTTCCAGGAATAAATTCTTCAACTACGCATGGATCTACTGAACACCTAAGTTAGGATCCTACATTGGGGTCTTATGCAGCCTCATCGCGATCTCTAAGGCCTTTGCCTGAGTCGTTAACTTCTAATGTGATAGAACACTCCTCAAATGTGGCGTTAGTGATGCTACAAACCATTCACGATGTTGTCCATCTGTCAGATTCATATTAGCTTCGTGAATCGTACACTTCAATGTTTGATCCAACTCTCAAGGAGTTTCGCCTGGTAGCTTCGTGATTTATTTGAACACAATGATCGACTGTGCTTTAGACTTTGGCCTGCTAAATTCTCTATTTAGAACTACTTAGATATCCGTGATTCCCGCATTTGGATTATCATTGGAGTGCTTAATCTACCAGGTTATCACGCAGTCCTACAGGGCACTAACTAGTGTCACTTTGTTTATATTGTCATACAAAACTCCCTGGGCTTCCCATAAGGCTCATAAGACGAACCAAAATTGGTTTGGATCCTCATTTCCCACTCCCTTGAACACAAGCAACTTTATTGTGCTTGCCATATTGACTCGCAGTGGTGGCGGAGGTGGTACAGGTGAAGATGGAGGTGAAGGCAAGTGAAGCTAGTTTCATATCAAATGAATCACACTTCATAGAGGGACCTTCACGAGCTCTTCCTCATTCCCTCGCGAAGGTGAAATCAAGGGGCTAATTTCTGGTCCCTTATTTCCTTCATTCCGATAAGTTTTTCCACTTCGTGTAGCCCCAAACACCAAGGTAATTGCATAACCCTCTTTTCACACAATAACATTTTAATCCAAGTATTCAGAGACTTTACATATTTACCTTGCGGTCCCTTGAGAAAGCATCGCTCTGCCTCACTGTAGCTAACTGAGGTGTCAACCGCGAACTCAGTAATGAATCCTCCTATAATTGGATCGAGCCAATGATCAACAGCGTGCATGACCTTATGCTCCGATTCTGTTAACTCTCAGGTTGTTCCCTTTGACTCCTAAGGGAATACAGCTGAGGTAACCACAAACCAACTTTGGATTACAGGTTCTAGCCTACCTGCAATCAGAGAGGGCTCTCTCTTTTTTATTTAGCTTTGTTTCTTTGGGATTTTAGGCTAGTTATGAAGTATAAAATTTTGTTTGAATTTTGGTTGTCATCTATTGTCTAAAGAAGGGTTTGCAATGATCAAAAAGGGTTTATTCCATTGGGAAATTGGAGTCATGACTGATTATTACTTAGTGCCTATGATAAAGAGAGTGTTACTGCAGAGCCAGATAGGTATTCATGATACAAACTTTTGATTTAAGAAGAAACAGTATAGAATCACACCATGAAAGGCAACAAAGATTTCTTTCTTGGTGATACAGAAAATAAAGGGCTGAATCCTATTCAAGAGAAAAAGAGAATTCCCGAATAGAAATTCACCATAAAATTAGAGTAAACAGGAGCATTTAAGAATTCCATATTTACAGCTAATCCTGAAGAAAACATAGTTAGCAGGAATGATTGAGTTTAGGGTGTCTTACTGGACAAATCCTGAACTATTCATTTTCTTTCCTACTAAGATTATCAAACATATAGCATAGATGAGTTATGTAAACAGATAAAACACAGACACAGTTAGGAAAACACTTATTGCATCATGAGAAAACACGAGAGTTCTGCAACAGCCAACAATACCATCACAACGCTTCCAAGCATAGCCAAGTTGAGAAAACCAGTAGCTTCTTGTATTATACTTCTCATAATATACAGCCGAGTTCTTCAGAACAAATAAACAACAACCCCCAAATAAGCTAAGCAGGGCATATATATACAAAATTATCTTTACAAAATATCTCAAAAATGAGTCATTAACTCATAAATTTCTCTACCAACTCTCAAAAATAGTGGATACAATAGTTATTGCTATTAAAGCAGATTGATTACATCTAGTCATTCCTGTCAGAAACCTTTGACTTTTGGAGCACCTTGGGATGGCTGAGCACCTTTGCATTGATTTTGAGAATTCTTGCGTTTATGCTGCCCTGTGATGATGTTGTTGTACTGGACACATCAATTGCATTATCCAGCTGTACCCAAACACTATCATTTTCATCTGGTTGTCTTCCACTATTGCTCTAGGTAGATTTGATACATGAGTCATTTGAAAATGCTGACTTTAGGCGAAAATTAATTTATCAAAGTAAAGTTTCTATCATACTCCTCCACCATTCTTCAGTGGGCAATTGGTGCCTCTGTATTTTGATTAGAGTTTCATCAGCTTCAGTGTATTTGTAATAATTGGGAGGAACTGCAAAAAGGTGCCTGATCTCATGCTCAATAAAAAATAGATTTTCCAGCTTATCATAAAGATCCTCCCCAGATGGGGGCCCTGCTTCCTCTGGAGCGCTTGCAGATGATGTTATTTGATTTGTTGCAAAGTTGTTGACCCTTTTGGCATAATGTTCATGTGATAACAATCTTCCTGCACTGGTCACCAAACTGGGGAGGCCCCTGTTATGTAAAACTGTGATTTTTGCAATAAATCCATTCACTTCTGCTTGTATTTCTTGACACTTTCTCTCCAATGTCTGGACATAATTTCTCAAGGTAAGCACCCTTTTTATCAGCAGAATAGTATCAGTCCTGTCTCTAATGCCCATTCCTGCTAGTTGAAGGCCAGTCCGATTGTTAAGGACATTTATGATTCTGTTGGCTATTTCAGGCATACTCCCTAAAGATGCCCTGGCTCTTTGATTTTTCAGCTTGAGCTCTGCCTAGTAGATCCATTTGCTCATGAACTGTTTCAATGGACTGCCATTGGTCTGTAATGGATTGGCCAATTTTAGCCCACAGAATTTTCTTCACATCAGCTATAGTTTTGTTCATGGTCAATTCATTTTCCAGCTCCTTTATCTTCTTTTCCAGGGTTCTTATTTCTCTTGTCCTTTCAGCCACATTTTGCTTTGATTTATCATATTTTTCTTCCACTGTAGCCAATTTTTCTTTTGCTACCTTTAGTTCTGCCATCTGTGCTTCAAGAGCCTCCAGTTCTTTCCTCATATTTTGCATGTCGAGGCTGGGTGCCTACTCTGGTGCTGCCACATCTGGTGCTGGTGCTGAAGGGCCCGCTTCTGATGTCCTTTTCGGGGGAGGAATTATTACTTGAGGAGCATCCTCAATATTTATAACTGGCTGAGGTGGCTGAGACACCTGTTCTCCTTCCTTTTGCTTTAGGGCTGCCTCCAAGGCACCCTTTGTCTCCACCAGCCTTTTGTGCAAGGCCACCAGCATGGCCGATACATCTTGATCTTTTCTTTGATGGGCAACATCTTCAGTCCGAGGGTGAAGCGTTGGTGGTAGTTTAACCAGCTTCTTCAAAACTGCTATGTCCTCATCTTTCTTCTTCATTAATGCTTGCACTCCCTTAGGGTCATTTGGATCATGCCCCAGTTCTATGATAATTTCTTCCAAGGACTTGATTCTGTTGTCCTTGGCTTGAGAGGAAGCTTTCTCTAGCTCCAATTGAGTAGTAGTGTTATTCAGGGAGTTTTGCAACCTATGTGCCAATAGATTCTTATCAGCCAATGTGGCATAAACCATCTCAACTGTTTGTTTGTGCAGCTCTATCTGATCCATGGGATGGATGTCCTTGGCAAATACCTCTAGGTTAGTCTTGATATAGTCAGCAGCTGACTGGGGTTGCAGCATGGTGGGCCTAAAATGACTAAGAGTCATTTTTACCTCTTGGATATCATAGGCCGACATAAGCCTTTCTTGATTAGTTGGCGCCATCTTGAGCAGCTGGTTATAGAGTTGGACTCTGATTGGCCCATTTCTTGCTTTTATCTCTATAAACTGCTTCTTGATGCTAGGCTCGGATCTTGTCTACTATCCTAATGAACTAACTTCTCCTCCATGATGCATTTCTTGTTCCTGCTGAAAGGAACTGGCCGATGTTTCAATGTTGGGAGGGAGCATGGTATCAGTGGGTCTTTCAGGCATCTCCTCCTCAGAAAAGGGATTCAGCCTTTGTCTTTTCTCACCTTTCTCACCTTGCTGATCTGTTGAGGTAGTGAGAGGAGTTTCCTCCTGCCTATCTCTCTTCCTGGTTCTCTCTTCATTAGCTGGAGTTTGTAGCACCGAGGTTTCCACTGTTACCTCCTGCCTAGGAAGGACTTCTTCCTCAGTTTGCTGCTCTGTATTTGAAGGTGCCTCAACCATCTCTTCTTGCTGTTCTGCTTGCTGCTCTACATTAGGAAGTGGCTCCTCTTGTTGCATCTCTTTTCCTTTAGCTGTAGTTGCTGCTTGAGTACTGGCTTGGGCAGATTGCTGGGGAGTAGTAGAAGAGGAAGCAGCTACTCGAAGATGCTTGAGTACTGGGGAGCAAACCTGTCCAAAAAATTCTAAGTCAACTGCTTTTTCTAATTGCTTCATTGTTTTTGGTGCCATTTCTTCCTTAGAACATGCCTCCACTAGGGTGCCCTCTTTCCACTCTAACTGATTTGCATATTTTTCAATGTGTGGGATTCTGACATGGTCATAGTTGGCAAGTCTGTATCTGACTCTTCTAAGACTTATAAAATGAATGGGGTCATAGGGTGACCAAAGGAAGCTTGTTTGCAGCTGGAAGCTCTTTAGAATTTTATCTGCTTCTTGCCAGGCTTCTTCTCTTTTGTTGAAAATGAATGGACCCAGTTGGTGTTTGTTTTTAGCTGTGCTTTTTTATTTCTGCTATGAAAATGAATCATGTCTGCATTTCCAAATTGCCGGAAATACTCTAATGCAAAAAGTCTCATGGGAACATACTTTGGCAGTCTGTAAGGGGCTAGCTCACAGCCATATATTCTAATTACTGTGTGGTCTTGGTAGAAGTACCAATCTCCAATGCTATAATTCTTTGAAAGCTAGAGGATCTTCTGCATTTCATCGGTGAGTCTAGGAAGAGGAGAAATCTATAGCAGAGACAAGGCCGGATAGATGAACAGATCAATGAACTCACAATAGCTATATGGGGAGCAAGAGATATGGTGACAGATTGATGACCAAAATACCACTGACCTCCTGTTTCCTTTTGCATCCAGCTTTCTCAAGGAAACAGGGAAACTATCAGGCTGAAAATATAATATCAAGTGATATATATAGGAGGTGTACTTGAATACCCTTTCCCTCTCCAAATTCATGAATTGCTCATGAATCTTGTCAGCAATAAATTTGGCATAATCATACTGGGCAGCAAGAGGCTGCCCTGGAGTGAACATGGATAACATTACCAAGGTTGTATCATCCACAAACTCACTGGTATTGAATCCTAGAATGCAGGATATCATATCCACTAGCAGTCTCCCTGTTTCATTGAACCAGACATGTAGATAAGGAGGAGGTTTCCGGGGCTGATATTCTGGCTTCATGAACAACTGGCCAATCTTTGTGACCTCTGAGCTGGGCAACTTGGCAGCTTCTTGGAGCAGAAAATTCATAGAAAGGGGGACCAGAGGTTTAGTTGGCTTAAAGTTCAGTATCTGATTTATGGATTGAGGAGTGATGTGGAATAAAATATTCCCAGATGAACCAAAAACTGCTCTTTGTGAGGGTTCATAGTGTTCACAACACTGATGGATGAGGTCTGGGAAAACATTGACTTGGGGTAGGTAATAAATGGGCAAGTGAGACTCCCAGATACCTATGTCATCAGCACCACTCATGTATTTCTTCTTCAGCTCACAAACAGTGTGTATGTGATATTTGGTAGTTATCTCGACTGTTTCTTTAATTTGATGATCCCGGTCAGCAAGGGCCAACCAGTCCAGGTTCCTCTGTGGGGCACTCAGAGGAGTAATATTCAAGGCCACAGGGGTCTCCATGCTTCACTTGTCCTTTGAACTGGATTTATACTTGAATTGTGGATGAATGCGGTGAATTTTGACAGAGAAAGTGATTTACAGAGAGCAACAGGGTAGCTTTGGCAAAATTGAGGTGAAATGTTGCGAAAGGGGGTGAAACGAGGTGAATTATCTTGCTGTGGTGCGCCCTGCGACACGAAAAACTTTGCAAAGGGTCTGGGTTGAGCACAATGAAGGGAGTGAGGGAATTGAATGAATTTGGGCCCTTTGATGGATACTAGTTCTGTTTTTGAAGGTACAGGAGTTCAGAATGCCGGAAAACTGGTTATTTTGTGTTTTTAGCAGAGGAAAACTGAAAAACCAGTTTGTGGAGAAAACGGGTAAATACCTGGTTGTCGCGCGACGGGGGGAGCTGACTGTGCGGAATTTGGGGCGGCAACATCTCAAGGGTGAATTTCTGGAGGTTGGCAGAAAAAACGTCGTAAAACGCATGCAAGCGACAGAGTGCAAAAAATAAGAAAAACATGACTTTTGGGCGAAATATGGAAAAATCAGTTTTTTGGCGCCTTTTTGACGGATGACGTCATTGGTGGGGTCGAGTACGGCGGGATGATGTGTCAACCGGTGAGTGGGCTGACCTGGACAAGCGACATGGCGGAGTTGTTGGAACCATGGCGAAACGGGAGCTGACACGACGCTGATGCGGCAATGACGTGGCGGTGATGCAAGGATGACGTAAGGCGGAAAGGTGATGGCGGTAAGTAGTTTTATCGGACTGCTTTACGTACGGGCCTGGTTTGTGTCGAAAACTGCCCGATACAATCAAAATCCAACACGCGTCCACGGAGAGACGTCATCATTCTGACAATATCGGGCGCTAAAGGATGGCGATTGGGGGCGGTCCGAAATCGCCGAGGACCGTCGGATGGGAGGGCCCGGATCCGACGGACGACGGGACGCAGAGATGGTAGAGCAATATGGCGGGGCCCGTCCAATAAACAATTATTATTTCTGGTAAATCGCGCCGGGATAAACTTTGGATAAACCGAATTTGTGGGTTTTATGAGGTTTTACGGATCAGCGGGTGTTATAGACATTTTTGTGCCTTACAGCTCCAAGCATGAAATGTCCATAAACCAAGGGCTCCTAAGTCCTTAAAGTGTTGTTATAACTCCTAAAGGAACAAGGTCAACAAATTACAGCTTCTCCCAGAAGTTCTCCACCAGAAACTGCTCAGAAATAGTCGAATCAGGATCATTTCAGCTGCTCCACTAGCTAGCTGCGTTGCAAAGCACCCAAATACACTAGCTAGGTGTGTTGCAACGCACCTAAATGCACTACCAGGGTGTGTTGAGTGGGAAATGACAAGTGGCAGAGTCATTCCATGAGGTGGAGAGACAATGGAAGCTTCCAGAATCTTCTCCAATGACACTTGCCTCACTGAATTCGACCAGGGATGAGTAAGAGGCTCTCAGTCTCCAAGTGGAAGCAAGAACTGACAGAGAGAAGCCACTAATCAATTCATGAGCTGACTCATCCTCTTTGCATACATCTATATATGGATCCCTCATCCAAGAGATCCAGAGGCTGGAATATTGTACATTGCAGAGAATTGTTGTTGGTTTTGAGATAGATATCAGAGTATTAGGTGATTTATGCTTTGTTGGAGGTGAAGAGGGGCTTCTCTGCTGGGAGGTTGATGCTGGATCAGGAATCATCGGTTGTAACTCCTCCTGGACCTTCTTGTTATATCAATAAAACTATTTGAGTTTCTCTTACATGCTTGTGTATCATTGATGTTTGTTACATTTGTATGTTTAGCTTAAATCTGATCCTAAGCTATTTATGAATATAAATCCATGTCTTTGTGTAGTTTTCTTCTTCTGTGATCTTACAGGAACTTGGTGAAGCTGGGCAAGTAAGGAAGCAGGTAGCTGGAAGCTGTCAAAGAAGAGAGAGATTGGATCAAAGGACTAGCGCAAGACACAGGTTGGTTCATCCTATTTCTCTTTGTTTATAGTTCATAAAGGAGAATACAAAAGTAGTTTTCTCTGTTTGTTTCTAAGGTCACTGTCACACCTTAGTGGGATAGGGTCGTTCTGAATAGACACTTTTCCCATTAACAAAATGGCGACTCCGTTGGGGACGATCGTCTAGTTGGTTTGTTTGTGTTTCTCTTATTGTTTGTTTCATAAACTTAGAAGTAGCGAATCGAACTGCATTTGCCATTAACAAATGCAAAGTAGACATCTGCTGCTTCAATCCATTCACTGGATCTGTTAATGATTTGAACTATTGATTCATAAATGATCTGATTTCCCTCTGTGATAGCTCTTAGACCTCCTTTAAATCTACCCTTTGATTGTGCATTACTGATTGCTTTTACTCGGCCAAAAACCATAGATTAAACTGCAAACCGTGACCCAGAACCCGGATAGAATTCTCGTTTTTGCCCCAGTGCAGGTACTGTGAAGAGTTCCTGCATTTTAGCGTAGTTCCCGAGAGGGCAACCTGCGTTGCAATCCAGTTTCTCTGTGTACCAGGTGCGTTGATCAGCCTAGCCCTGTGCAGCTGACGTTCTTTGCTCATTTTTTCCAGTTTTGCCTCTGATTTTTGCAGCCTGTGATCAGTGTGTGTGTCTATTTAGAAACCCATTTTCTTTGCTGATATTCTGCCTGAGTTGTATAAAAGAAACTGTAGATGTTTTTTGTGTGTTTGTTACGTCATTTACAATTTTCCATTGCAAAAGTAGAATAGTCATACTGTCATCCTTTGATTTAGATCTGTCGCAAGTGTCGATTCTGATCATAGGAGAAAGTTTATTTGTTGTTGACAGTCGATTATGCTTTTACTTTTGCCTTTGGTTTGAATTTGTGACTTTCTAGTGTCGAAACGAGTGTTTATTTCAAAATCATAAAGTGTCGTAATTGTCTCTACTTTTTGATTTCGAAAAGAAGCTTGTTTGTGTTTTTCACTTGAAAGCGAATTCAGATTTGTACAACAACTTTCTTTTTAGGCATCAATATTAAGAAAGTGAAAAACAAAACACATGCATGTGCATTTGCATATTGACAGTCTGTTTGGCTTGATTTAGGAAAAGTGCATTTACAGTGTGCTCTTTGCTTTTTGCGAAAAGATTGTGTTTTTCTTTTCCCTTGTAGCTAGGATTTTCATTGCTGAAAAGATATAAAAGTTTGTTTATCATCTTTAGTTTGAATTTTAGGAATTACATCTACATCTCGTGGTGATCCCAAAAGGCAAACTTCATAAGAAAGATCAACTTAAAATAAACTCAATGAACTTAACAACGCTTTGTAACTTAATGCACAACATTTAGAGGTCTAGGCTAGAGACGTATTCCGACGTCGTAAAGCCTGGTAACTGTTGTCCTCACTGATGGTTGGGTGATTCCTCCACTTTGAGACGATAAGTGCCAGTACGGACTTGTGCTCCCACGTACCATCGAGTATATATTGGGAGACCCCTATAGGCTTAAAACCTTTTATCCATAGGAAGCCGTGTCGGCCGCCCTACTGATCGCAATGCACCGAACACAGCATTTGGGAAGATTGACTGCCGTACCGTAAAAAGTATTCTGCAGTTTTGCGATTGGTTTGGTACTCCCTCTACCTAGACCTCCAGAGCAGTCCCTTTCATTCCTTTTCAGACTCCTTAACGGAAAAAGGTCCATCTGAGCACTTGTCACTTCAGGCTCATTAAAAATCGAAGGAGACTAGAGTCATCTTTTGTTTTTTCTCGACTCTTTAAAACTGAAAAAACAAGTTGTGTCAAAGCGTGTTAAAATTTATTTTAAACGGAATATTCATACCCTTTTCCTACGTTGATCTTTTGGTTGAGAAAATGGATCCTACCAACCAAGGAATTCCCCTTGGTGTAAATCCTAGTCCCTTCTCCTCTTGGGGAGATGTTGGTACGCCCCATATGGCCACATTGTCGCTTCCATGACTGACAATTGGCTTGCGAGTATGGCTCTTCTCAACCAATGTCGTTCAGAACACCACTATTCCTGAACAATCGAATCAGCAATTAGACGAGTCCAGAGTCACCCACCAGCCTTCTACTTCCTCTAATTCTTCCTCTCCTCCTTCCTCTTCGCTTGATGGAACTGGTAAAGCTAAAAGCCAAGTTCCTAAGGAGAAGAAGGGAAATAATAAGAAAGAGAAAAAGAAGAAGGAGCCAAAGGCGAATGGGGGAAAACGAGTGTCGTCTAACGAAAATCCACACACAGCACCGACCAGGCCTAAATCGCCATGTGTCATTTGCAAAGGAGACCACTTTCACAGAGATTGTCCTTGCATCCCTCGGATACTAAGGGACTGGTCTCCTCGTTTGCACAATCCGGTGTCATCAACCTCTGGTGATCATGTTGAAAGCACACCGTCAACTAGTGAAAGTGAAGTCCCAGGACAAAAAGGGAAAGCTAGATTTCCTTGTAAACTGTGCGAAGGCGACCATGCCCTCCACCGTTGTCCCTTCTTAGACGAAGCTAAAAGAGTTTTGGATGATCATCCGGTTTCACCGTTACGACTTCCTCCTGGATATAAAAAAATCTTGCTGAGTCCGTTACTAGTTGAGAACCCAGCTGGCCCGCTCAAGTGGTTGGCTGAAGCACCTATCATTGAAGATAAACCAACTGAATCCATACCAGACGAAAGTCAAAAGGTCGAGGCGGCAGTTGACCCGTCTTGCCTTCAGAGGTTTTATCTTCGGATGATACAGTCACTGAAGAGAACAAGGATGACACCATCCAAATTCTCTTCATCAACATAGACTTCGACGAACATGGGGGCAATCCACCCATTCCTTTACCGCAGGAAGGAAGTTCGTCAGAGCCGTACCCGGCCGTCTACTCAGTCCCACCTCCAAGCAACCTAGTTGTCTCCTTCGACTGGAATCAACTAGGCAGACCCCGTTTTCCAGCAAGCATAACATTCTGAATTATCGTTCAAATATATAGAATGGTCATGGCTGGTACCATCATAGATTAGGGGGCTTCTGTGAGTATCCTTTCCTCTATTGCTTGGAAAGCGCTTGGTTCGCCATCGTTGTTGCCTGAGATGAGAAATTTGACAGACTTTGATAAAGGAACCAGTCGACCTTTAGGGATCCTTCCCGATGTGCCCATAACATTGAGAAGGAAGACAGTTCGCATGAACGTCATGGTAGTTCAAGGACCCTTGGATTATAACCTACTCCTTGGACGAGACTATATTTATTGCATGGGAGCCATCGTCTCCTCACTCTTTAGAGTAATGTGTTTTCCGCACGAAGGAAGAGTGGTCAAGCTCGTGGACCAGCTTTCATTTCCCGGATCACGCATAGCAAATAGTCATATACCGTCCTTAAATGGTCTCTTCACGCAAGAAATGTCTCAATCCCCAGTTCGTCCTCCCGATAAGCGCGAGTAATTCGGAGGGATATGACTGAAACCAGGGGGCATGCGTCCTGGTCTGCTTCGGCAGGAAAACTTCGGGTATAGGGTAGGTTTCCGCGGGAGAATATGACTAGTCCGTACCCCGTCCGTCGGTGGAAGAGGGGTTAGTCTAGAATAAGATTCTCTTGTCAAAGTTATGTGAGTTGGCGGTCGTCGTCACTCACCTTTGTTTATCTCGGTAGACTTCGCCGAAGAAGTGTTTTGTTTGCACCGCGAATAGAGCAATCTTTGGGTGACCTGTAAGAGGTAAGCCTCTCCTGATAGAACAAATGTTTTGTCTGCAAATTGAGGGGTAGCCTTGAAACCATATTTTATACCTGGGGGCATGCAAACCTTTTGGAGTGCAAGCAAAGAGCGATTATTTATCTGTTTTTTGGATTAGTCGTTTCCTAACTTGCATAAAGAAAGGATGTGGGGCAAAAATCTAAAAATTGCCATTTTATATGAGACATTCTTATCATATGACTAGATTAATCGAGCAGTTTTAGCACATAGTTCAAGCTCGTTAAAAAATAAACATAAGACCGAGCAAATGTTTCCACCCGCGTTTAAGCTCGTTAAAAAATGAACTATTCCCCGGTAAATAACCACCGTGAATGAAGCATTTCATCCATTAAAGCCTTGGTCGTGTTTGCACCGTCACCTCCACTTTTCCATTGGCCGATCATTCACCTCCATTTGATTGTTTACCCATTTTGAGGAACAGCTGCGAAGAGTGATTTCACTAGCCATCCTTGTGACACTGACGTGATTGGAAATTGCAAACTTTACCTGGAATCAGCTGCTATCCATTTTATCACTCGTTCCTCAAAAGACGAGTCTTATTTAAGCTCTTTTCATCTGACTCGTAAAATATGAAAAGATTGCCGAGTTTTGGCCTTCCAGCTCGTTAAAGCGACAGGAAGTGCTATCCCTCCTCTAGATTTTAATATTTTTGGACCTGAGGGATTATTGCACAAAAAGATCTAGCGCTTGTTTTGTTCGGCTCGTTAAAACTATTGAAAATTCATCCCTTCTGTATTGTTTTATACTTTTTTGGACTTAAGGGATTAGATGACGAAAAAGGAATTCCGGAGTTACCTTTACGTACCTTTTTAGACTCTCTAAAAATGAAAAGGACCGAGTTATCTTTGTCGTTAGACTCGTTAAAAAGATTAAATAGCGACAAACTTGTCTTTAGGCAAGAACGAGTTTCACTATCGCTAGGCTCGTTAAAACATAGCGATGGGTTTTCCTGAAGGGAAAATTATAGAACAAGCATATGTTATCCTCCTCAAGCTTGACAAAAATAAAGAGGTACTGGTCAGCAATGACTGGGGAAAAATTGGGAAGAAAACTCAAAGAAACTTTGTTGGTAGCAAGTCGCTCTTGAACATGACACTTCCACTCCGTGCCTGAGTCGGGTGGGGTTGTTTCATTCACCGGTCACATCACCATGGTCACGCCATACCATCCACATTTGGGGTAAATGCTACCAATCCATCACATAAGTGTCGCCAACATGTTCAAGAGAAGTCATCCAGAGAAGTCACCTGTGTCCCATCCACTACCATACATTATACTTCATTCCTTCATGACCGCCACCCTGAACAATATATCATCAGATCGTTTTCACCTCCATCAAAATCATTTGCTCCATTCCGTGTCATTGATGTGGGATTCATTAAGGACCTCCTTTGACGGATCGCTTCTTGTCAACATCAGCTCATTATCCAAGAAGTTGATCTAGGAACACCCCATTCAGTACTTTGAAGCTTGCATGCCTCAATGGCAAGTTTCTCACTTCCAGCGACAGGTATACATCAATGACCTTCGACCGAAAGATTTTGCGTGGTGTCTGACGCCAAGTCCTTTATTCACACCACGTGAATTGTACTGCAGTACCTTGAGGGTCATTATCATTATCGGTGATTCCTCTCGCGCTTGTTAACAGTTTACATCATTGACTGGTAATCAAGCGATGTCTTTCCATGTTCGACTTCAAAACATTTCTCACATGGATCGACTTGTACTTCGAGTGAAGATCGGACGAGATTGAAGACCCCGGATCTAGTTTCATCCATCTGGGCTACGATATAAATTCAGGAAAATAAAGACATTGAAATGTACAGCATTGCAGCACAGATAATCATCCTACCAAAAGGATGATGACTCCATTGGAATCATCAGTCTACCATCAGACGATTGTCTGTCCTATGTACATGAAAATGAATTTATAAAGCTGAGCATGGGAATGCCCGCCTTAGCTAGATCATGAAAACGATATGAAGATAATGTATTGTATTGTATCTTATTACAGGTCTCCTCCCAGCATTGAAAGAACTTCGGATCCTCCTAATAAAGCATTTCACCCGATAAACGGCCTCATACTTTAGGGGGCAACTGTTATAGACATTTTTGTGCCTTACAGCTCCAAGCATGAAATGTCCATAAACCAAGGGCTCCTAAGTCCTTAAAAGTGTTGTTATAACTCCTAAGGGAACAAGGTCAACAAATTACAGCTTCTCCCAGAAGTTCTCCACCAGAAACTGCTCAGAACTAGTCAAATCAGGACCATTTCAGCTGCTCCACTAGCTAGCTGCGTTGCAAAGCACCCAAATACACTAGCTAGGTGCATTGCAATGCACCTAAATGCACTAACAGGGTGCGTTGAGCAGGAAATGACAAGTGGCAGAGTCATTCCACGAGGTGGAGAGACAATGGAAGCTTCCAGAATCTTCTCCAATGACACTTGCCTCACTGAATTCGACCAGGGATGAGTAAGAGGCTCTCAGTCTCCAAGTGGAAGCAAGAACTGACAGAGAGAAGCCACTAATCAATTCATGAGCTGACTCATCCTCTTTGCATACATCTATATATGGATCCCTCATCCAAGAGATCCAGAGGCTGGAATATTGTACATTGCAGAGAATTGTTGTTGGTTTTGAGATAGATATCAGAGTATTGGGTGATTTATGCTTTGTTGGAGGTGAAGAGGGGCTTCTCTGCTGGGAGGTTGATGCTAGATCAAGAATCATCGGTTGTAACTCCTCCTGGACCTTCTTGTTATATCAATAAAACTATTTGAGTTTCTCCTACATGCTTGTGTATCATTGATGTTTGTTACATTTGTATGTTTAGCTTAAATCTGATCCTAAGCTATTTATGAATATAAATCCATGTCTTTGTGTAGTTTTCTTCTTCTGTGATCTTACAGGAACTTGGTGAAGCTGGGCAAGTAAGGAAGCAGGTAGCTGGAAGCTGTCAAAGAAGAGAGAGATTGGATCAAAGGACTAGCGCAAGACACAGGTTGGTTCATCCTATTTCTCTTTGTTTATAGTTCATAAAGGAGAATACAAAAGTAGTTTTCTCTGTTTGTTTCTAAGGTCACTGTCACACCTTAGTGGGATAGGGTCATTCTGAATAGACACTTTTCCCGTTAACAAAATGGCGACTCCGCTGGGGACGATCGTCTAGTTGGTTTGTTTGTGTTTCTCTTATTGTTTGTTTCATAAACTTAGAAGTAGCGAATCGAACTGCATTTGCCATTAACAAATGCAAAGTAGACATCTGCTTCTTCAATCCATTCACTGGATCTGTTTATGATTTGAACTATTGATTCACAAATGATCTGATTGCCCTCTGTGATAGCTCTTAGACCTCCTTTAAATCTACCCTTTGATTGTGCATTACTGCTTGCTTTTACTCGGCCAAAAACCATAGATTAAACTGCAAACCGTGACCCAGAACCCGGATAGAATTCTCGTTTCTGCCCCAGCGCAGGTACTGTGAAGAGTTCCTGCATTTCAGCGTAGTTCCCGAGAGGGCAACCTGCGTTGCAATCTAGTTTCTCTGTGTACCAGGTGCGTTGATCAGCCTAGCCCTGTGCAGCTGACGTTCTTTGCTCATTTTTTCCAGTTTTGCCTCTGATTTTTGCAGCCTGTGATCAGTGTGTGTGTCTGTTTAGAAACCCCTTTTCTTTGTTGATATTCCGCCTCAGTTGTATAAAAGAAACTGTAGATTTTTTTTGTGTGTTTGTTACGTCATTTACAATTTTCCATTGCAAAAGTAGAATAGTCATACTGTCATCCTTTGATTTAGATCTGTTGCAAGTGTCGATTATGATCATAGGAGAAAGTTTATTTGCTGTTGACAGTCGATTATGCTTTTACTTTTGCCTTTGGTTTGAATTTGTGACTTTCTAGTGTCGAAACGAGTGTTTATTTCAAAATCATAAAGTGTCGTAATTGTCTCTACCTTTTGATTTCGAAAAGAAGCTTGTTTGTGTTTTTCACTTGAAAGCGAATTCAGATTTGTACAACAACTTTCTTTTTAGGCATCAATATTAAGAAAGTGAAAAACAAAACACATGCATGTGCATTTGCATATTGACAGTCTGTTTGGCTTGATTTAGGAAAAGTGCATTTACAGTGTGCTCTTTTCTCTTTGCGAAAAGATTGTGTCTTTCTTTTCCCTTGTAGCTAGGATTTTCATTGCTGAAAAGAGATAAAAGCTTGTTTATCATCTTTAGATTGCATTTTAGGAATTACATCTACATCTCGTGGTGATCCCAAAAGGAAAACTTCATAAGAAAGATCAACTTAAAATAAACTCAATGAACTTAACAACGTTTTGTAACTTAACGCACAACATTTAGAGGTCTAGGCTAGAGACGTATTCTGGCGTCGTAAAGCCTAGTAACTGTTGTCCTCACTGATGGTTGGGTGATTCCTCCACTTTGAGACGTTAAGCGCCAGTACGGACTTGTGCTCCCACGTACCGTCGAGTATATATTGGGAGACCCCTATAGGCTTAAAACCTTTTATCCCTAGGAAGCCGTGTCGGCCGCCCTACTGCTCGCAATGCACCGAACACAGCATTCGGGAAGATTGACTGCCATACCGTAAAAAGTATTCTGCAGTTTTGCGATTGGTTTGGTACTCCCTCTACCTAGACCTTCAGAGCAGTCCCTTTCGTTCCTTTTCAAACTCCTTAACTGAAAAAGGTCCATCTGAGCACTTGTCACTTCAGGCTCATTAAAATCGAAGGAGACTAGAGTCATCTTTTGTTTTTTCTCGACTCTTTAAAACTGAAAAAACAAGTTGTGTCAAAGCGTGTTAAAATTTATTTTAAATGGAATATTCATACCCTTACGTTGATCTTTGGGTTGAGAAAATGGAGCCTACCAACCAAGGAATTCCCCTTAGTGTAAATCCTAGTCCCTTCTCCTCTTGGGGAGATGTTGGTGCGCCCCATATGGCCACATTGTCGCTTCCAGGACTGACAATTGGCTTGCGAGTATGGCTCTTCTCAACCAATGTCGTTCAGAACACCACTATTCCTGAACAATCAAATCAGCAATTAGACGAGTCCAGAGTCACCCACCAGCCTTCTACTTCCTCTAATTCTTCCTCTCCTCCTTCCTCTTCGCTTGATGGAACTGATAAAGATAAAAGCCAAGTTCCTAAGGAGAAGAAGGGAAATAAGAAGAAAGAGAAAAAGAAGAAGGAGCCAAAGGCGAATGGGGGAAAACGAGTGTCGTCTAACGAAAATCCACACACAGCACCGACCAGGCCTAAATCGCCATGTGTCATTTGCAAAGGAGACCACTTTCACAGAGATTGTCCTTGCATCCCTCGGATACTAAGGGACTGGTCTCCTCGTTTGCACAATCCGGTGTCATCAACCTCTGGTGATCATGTTGAAAGCACACCGTCAACTAGTGAAAGTGAAGCCCCAGGACAAAAAGGGAAAGCTAGATTTCCTTGTAAACTGTGCGAAGGCGACCATGCCCTCCACCGTTGTCCCTTCTTAGACGAAGCTAAAAGAGTTTTGGATGATCATCCGGTTTCACCGTTACGACTTCCTCCTAGATATAAAAAACTCTTGTTGAGTCCGTCACAAGTTGAGAACCCAGCTGGCCCGCTCAAGTGGTTGGCTGAAGCGCCTATCATTGAAGATAAACCAACTGAATCCATACCAGACGAAAGTCAAAAGGTCGAGGCGGCAGTTGACCCGGTCTTGCCTTCAGAGGTTTTATCTTCGGATGATACAGTCACTGAAGAGAACAAGGATGACACCATCCAAATTCTCTTCATCAACATAGACTCCGACGAACATGGGGGCAATCCACCCATTCCTTTACCGCAGGAAGGAATTTCGTCAGAGCCGTACCCGGCCGTCTACTCGGTCCCACCTCCAAGCAACCTAGTTGTCTCCTTCGACTGGAATCAACTAGGCAGACCCCGTTTGCCAGCAAGCATACCATTCCGAATTATCGTTTAAATATATAGAATGGTCATGGCTGGTACCATCATAGATGAGGGGGCTTCTGTGAGTATCCTTTCCTCTATTGCTTGGAAAGCGCTTGGTTCACCATCGCTGTTGCCTGAGATGAGAAATCTGACAGGCTTTGATAAAGGAACCAGTCGACCTTTAGGGATCCTTCCCGATGTGCCCATAACATTGAGAAGGAAGACGGTTCGCATGAACGTCATGGTAGTTCAAGGACCCTTGGATTATAACCTACTCCTTGGACGAGACTATATTTATTGCATGGGAGCCATCGTCTCCTCACTCTTTAGAGTAATGTGTTTTCCGCACGAAGGAAGAGTGGTCAAGCTCGTGGACCAGCTTTCATTTCCCGGATCACGCATAGAAAATAGTCATATACCATCCTTAAATGGTCTCTTCACGCAAGAAATGTCTCAATCCCCAGTCCGTCCTCCCGATAAGCGCGAGTAATTCGGAGGGATATGACTGAAACCCAGGGGGCATGCGTCCTGGTCTGCTTCGGCAGGAAAACTTCGGGTATAGGGTAGGTTTCCGCGGGAGAATATGACTAGTCTGTACCCCGTCCGTCGGTGGAAGAGGGGTTAGTCTAGAATAAGATTCTCTTGTCAAAGTTATGTGAGTTGGCGGTCGTCGTCGCTCACCTTTTTTTATCTCGGTAGACATCGCCGAAGAAGTGTTTTGTTTGCACCGCGAATAGAGCAATCTTTGGGTGACCTGTAAGAGGTAGGCCTCTCCTGATAGAACAAATGTTTTGTCTGCAAATTGAGGGGTAACCTTGAAACCATATTTTATACCTGGGGGCATGCAAAATTTTTGGAGTGCAAGCAAAGAGCGATTATTTATCTGTTTTTTGGATTAGTCGTTTCCTAACTTGCATAAA
Source organism: Pinus tabuliformis (assembly GCA_031772625.1). Classification (NCBI taxonomy): domain Eukaryota; kingdom Viridiplantae; phylum Streptophyta; class Pinopsida; order Pinales; family Pinaceae; genus Pinus; species Pinus tabuliformis. The sequence continues at coordinate 169,520,228 of CM062808.1, forward strand.
GAAAGGATGTGGGGAAAAAATCTAAAAATTTCCATTTTATATGAGACATTCTTATCATATGACTGGATTAATCGAGCAGTTTTAGCACATAGTTCAAGCTCGTTAAAAAATAAACATAAGACTGAGCAAATGTTTCCACCCGCGTTTAAGCTCGTTAAAAAATGAACTATTCCCCTGTAAATAACCACCGTGAATGAAGCATTTCATCCATTAAAGCCTTGGTCGTGTTTGCACCGTCACCTCCACTTTTCCATTGGCCGATCATTCACCTCCATTTGATTGTTTACCCATTTTGAGGAACAGCTGCGAAGAGTGATTTCACTAGCCATCCTTGTGACACTGCCGTGATTGGAAAATTCCAAACTTTACTTGGAATCAGCTGCTACCCATTTTATCACTCGTTCCTCAAAAGACGAGTCTTCTTTAAGCTCTTTTCATCTGACTCATAAAATATGAAAAGATTGCCAAGTTTTGGCCTTCCAGCTCGTTAAAGCGACAGGAAGTGCTATCCCTCCTCTAGATTTTAATATTTTTGGACCTGAGGGATTATTGCACAAAAAGATCTAGCGCTTGTTTTGTTCGGCTTGTTAAAACTATTGAAAATTCATCCCTTCTGTATTGTTTTATACTTTTTTGGACTTAAGGGATTAGATGACGAAAAAGGAATTCCAGAGTTACCTTTATGTACCTTTTCAGACTCTCTAAAAATGAAAAGGACCAAGTTATCTTTGTCGTTAGACTCGTTAAAAAGATTAAATAGCGACAAAATTGTCTTTAGGCGAGAACGAGTTTCACTATCGCTAGGCTCGTTAAAACATAGCGATGGGTTTGCCCGAAGGGCAAATTATAGAACAAGCATATGTTATCCTCCTCAAGCTTGACAAAAATAAAGAGGTATTGGTCAGCAATGACTGGGGAAAAATTGGGAAGAAAACTCAAAGAAACTTTGTTGGTAGCAAGTCGCTCTTGAACATGACACTTCCACTCCGTGCCTGAGTCGGGTGGGGTTGTTTCATTCACCGGTCACATCACCATGGTCACGCCATACCATCCACATTTGGGGTAAATGCTACCAATCCATCACATAAGTGTCGCCAACATGTTCAAGAGAAGTCATCCAGAGAAGTCACCTGTGTCCCATCCACTACCATACATTATACTTCATTCCTTCATGACCGCCACCCTGAACAATATATCATCAGATCGTTTTCACCTCCATCAAAATCATTTGCTCCGTTCCGTGTCATTGATGTGGGATTCATTAAGGCCCTCCTTTGACAGATCGCTTCTTGTCGACATCAGCTCATTATCCAAGAAGTTGATCTAGGAACACCCCATTCAGTACTTTGAAGCTTGCATGCCTCAATGGCAAGTTTCTCACTTCCGGCGACAGGTATACATCAATGACCTTCGACCGAAAGATTTTGCGTGGTGTCCGACGCCAAGTCCTTTATTCACACCACGTGAATTGTACTGCAGTACCTTGAGGGTCATTATCATTATCGGTGATTCCTCTCGCGCTTGTTAACAGTTTACATCATTGACTGGTAATCAAGCGATGTCTTTCCATGTTCGACTTCAAAACATTTCTCACATGGATCGACTTGTACTTCGAGTGAAGATCGGACGAGATTGAAGACCCCAGATCTAGTTTCATCCATCCGGGCTACGATATACATTCAGGAAAATAAAGACATTGAAATGTACAGCATTGCAGCACAGATAATCATCCTACCAAAAGGATGATGACTCCATTGGAATCATCAGTCTACCATCAGACGATTGTCTGTCCTATGTACATGAAAATGAATTTATAAAGTTGAGCATGGGAATGCCCGCCTTAGCTAGATCATGAAAACGATATGAAGATAATGTATTGTATTGTATCTTATTACAGGTCTCCTCCCAGCATTGAAAGAACTTCGGATCCTCCTAATAAAGCATTTCACCCGATAAACGGCCTCATACTTTAGGGGGCAACTGTTATAGACATTTTTGTGCCTTACAGCTCCAAGCATGAAATGTCCATAAACCAAGGGCTCCTAAGTCCTTAAAAGTGTTGTTATAACTCCTAAAGGAACAAGGTCAACAAATTACAGCTTCTCCCAGAAGTTCTCCACCAGAAACTGCTCAGAACTAGTCAAATCAGGACCATTTCAGCTGCTCCACTAGCTAGCTGCATTGCAAAGCACCCAAATACACTAGCTAGGTGCGTTGCAACGCACCTAAATGCACTAACAGGGTGCGTTGAGCAGGAAATGACAAGTGGCAGAGTCATTCCACGAGGTGGAGAGACAATGGAAGCTTCCAGAATCTTCTCCAATGACACTTGCCTCACTGAATTCGACCAGGGATGAGTAAGAGGCTCTCGGTCTCCAAGTGGAAGCAAGAACTGACAGAGAGAAGCCACTAATCAATTCATGAGTTGACTCATCCTCTTTGCATACATCTATATATGGATCCCTCATCCAAGAGATCCAGAGGCTGGAATATTGTACATTGCAGAGAATTGTTGTTGGTTTTGAGATAGATATCAGAGTATTGGGTGATTTATGCTTTGTTGGAGGTGAAGAGGGGCTTCTCTGCTGGGAGGTTGATGCTGGATTAGGAATCATCGGTTGTAACTCCTCCTGGACCTTCTTGTTATATCAATAAAACTATTTGAGTTTCTCCTACATGCTTGTGTATCATTGATGTTTGTTACATTTGTATGTTTAGCTTAAATCCGATCCTAAGCTATTTATGAATATAAATCCATGTCTTTGTGTAGTTTTCTTCTTCTGTGATCTTACAGGAACTTGGTGAAGCTGGGCAAGTAAAGAAGCAGGTAGCTGGAAGCTGTCAAAGAAGAGAGAGATTGGATCAAAGGGCTAGCGCAAGACACAGGTTGGTTCATCCTATTTCTCTTTGTTTATAGTTCATAAAGGAGAATACAAAAGTAGTTTTCTCTGTTTGTTTCTAAGGTCACTGTCACACCTTAGTGGGATAGGGTCATTATGAATAGACACTTTTCCCGTTAATAGCGGGTAAACTATGTACAGGTTTATAAGGTGCGCTAGGGCTATTAGATCAACCAGATGTTGATTTAATCCCCCAAAAATAAACTATGAATGCACATTCGCATTAGCGCCCGAATTTGTCATGCCTTCACCTTTTAGAGTATTAAGGCTATATTGCCTGAGGGGGGGGGAATATATATTTTATGGGATTTTTGTACAAAAATGGTATAATAATAGGGAAAAGGGGAAAATTGGGGAGCTAAATAGTAAAATTAGGGGTTAATATGGATTTGAGATGAGAGAGAGGAACTGAATACTAAGTTTAATTAGTGAACTTAGGTGCAGGGACAGATGAAAATGATCAAGGATTTTACATAGGAAATGTGGCTTTCTTGTGTAATAGGAATCAACACCTTGGCTTGATGTTGCCATAATCAAAAGGTGATGCTAGGACTCAATGAGGAAATCCCATTGGACCTTTAGGGAATGTTAGAAAGAAGTTTTGTGGGGAATGACTGGGGAGTTAGACATGCTTCACTGTGTTGTTACCAAAATGCTAAATAGGTGAACCTACTCTTGCCAATATATGCTTTCTCTGTCAAGGCCAGCAATATGTGTGAAAACAAACTTCTGCAACCCCTTTCTACCTACCCATCTTAGTGCCTATCATTTTTTATTACTTCAACGAGGGTACACTTAGACTTGCAAACCCTCAATTGCTCTCTTTCTTTTCTTTTTCTTTTCATTTTGAGTTTCTATCTAAAACTACCCTTATCACTTCCAAGGCCCCAGATTAAGCAGTTGGGAACCTTTATTCTCTACCTAACTACTAATCTGCCAAGATTAGACAGTTTGGACAGATTGTCTTTCTCTATTCTACAACATCAATTTAAACATGGCATGATCCAGATTAGGCTGTTGGATCACCCATCCAGAAGTAGGACACCATCCAAACTATGTACAGACATGTTCTTCCACAGAAATATGGGATCTTTGCATCATCAAAGTAGAACATATTTGGAATTTCCCCTGCCAATCATGAAAAATGAAACCTATTGGTATAGGAGGCTAACAGTGGCTCCACTTGGGGATGGTTTTTCCCTATGAAAGACCAAGAACAGCAGGTCAGAATGCCTTGGTCCTTGATTTCTTGCCAAAGCTGGGAACTTCGCTTTTTGATGATCAACACTGAGGGTTTTAAAAAAATGAGAAATCCTGAAATAATGGCCTTTCCTTGCTCTCTTTCCAAAATTTGTGAAACTGTAACACCCTTTATCTGCTGAAAACAAACTACTACAACTAAGTAATAATGTACAAGGCAATGTCAGATTATATACATGGAAAATAGTCAAAATAGTGCTTTAACATTCGGCCATTTATAGGGCCCTCTTCAACTTCAGTGTCATCCAAATTTTTCAAGAAATATGTGTTATTTCCTTGTACTGCTTGAGTAACAAAGGGTCCTTTCCAAAGAGAATCAAATTTGCCATGTTTTCCCTTATCTTCTCTTCTTGAATCCCATTTAAGCTCTTTATCACCAATGAAAAAGTTTTCTGCTTTTGTTCTTATGTCAAAGATTTTCTTTAGCTTCTCTTGTAAAACTTGAACTCTGTTGTATACCTGGTCTCTAGTTTGCTGCAAATAGATTGTTTGGTTGATCCTTTTTTGCATATCATTGGGTTCAGCTTGGGTTTCTTGAAGCAACTTGATGACAAGAATCCCTAGTGATGAAGGAAATTTGGCCTCCATTCCATAAACCAACTCATATGGGCTGGTCCCAATAGATCTCTTGGTTGTTAGTCTATCTTCCCATAAGGCATTTGCAAGCTTTTTATGCCAATTTTTCTTATTTTCCTCCAACATCTTCTTGATGATGTTAATAAGGCTCTTATTAGATGATTCAGCTAAACCATTGCCTTGAGGGTAGCATGCTGTGGAATGACCCAAGGTAATATGGAACTTATGGCAAAAATTGACCATTTTCTTGGATCTGAAAGCAGCAGCATTATCTGTAATGATCTTTTCAGGACAACCAAATATGGATAAAATATTAGTTTCAAGGAACTGAATGATAATGGAATCTTTCGCTTGTCTGCATGGAACAACCTCAATCCATTTGGTAAAATAATCTATGGCTGTTAGGATCCATTTGTGTTGACTTGAAGATGAAGGATGAATTTCTCCAATGAAATCTAAGCCCCATTGCTGAAAGGGCCTTTCTGTTGAAATAGGCTTCAGAGGTAAGGGCAGTAATTTTCTTTTTCCCTCAAACACCTGACACTTATGACATGAAGTAACAAATCTCTTAACATCTGCAAATAGAGTAGGCCAATAGTAACCTGCCCTTAATATCTTATCCACAGTGGACTTCCAATATAAATGTCCACCACAGTCACCTGCATGAAAATCTTTCATAACATTGTGAGTTTCATTGATTGTTAGACAATTCAACAATATACCCTCATGATTTTTCCACAGTAAATTACCATCCATAACACAAAATCTTGAAGCTTTCATTTTTAAAAATCTGCCTTTGGTTCTGGAAAATCCTGGGGGAGCACACAGGTTTTGCAATACATAACAGATATCAGCATACCAGGGGGATTGTTCAAATGCTATATTGATCTGTGGAGTCGCCAGCTCCGGTTCATTGTCCAGTTGATTAATATCCAAGGCTTGAAAGTTTGCTTCAGACATGAGTTTAGCCAAACCTTGTCCCTTTATCAGTTTTGTCGGTCTTATTTCAATGTCATTCTCCAAAATACTAGCAATCCATTTTCCTCTTTTGCCCTCTAACCCTTCTTGAGTCAATATGTCTTTCGCAATGGCATTTGGCACATAAGCAATAACATGAGAATATAAGATATAAATCCTAAAATCTTTGATGGCCTTAACCAGGGCATAAGCCTACTTTTCCATAATCTGATATTTCAAAGGTGCATCTCTAAGGGCTCTACTAAAGAAGGCAATAGGTTTCTCACTTCCTTGATCATCCTTCTATAGTAAAACTGCAGCAATAGTATGTTGGGAGGCAAAAGAGAAGATAATGAAATCTCTATCAAATTGAGGATTTGTAAGAACGGGTGTTTGAGTCAAAGAAGCCTTGATGCCCTCAAAGGCCTGTTTAGCCTCTAATGTCCATTTTACTTTGGAATCTTTTTTCAACATGTGGTTTAATAGCCTTATCAATTTTGCTAGATTTGGGATAAATCTTCTTAGAAAGTTGATCTTTCCCAAAAAGGCTTGTAATTCCTTAATGTTTCTTGGTTGTGGGACTTCTAGAATAGCTCGAATTCGGTCAGGGTCGATTCTAATTCCCTCTTTAGAAATGATATGACCTAGCAACTTACCCTCTTCCAGGCCAAACAGAGACTTCTTGGGATTTAAGGAAATACCATATTTCCTACATGTCAGAAACATTTGCCTCAGGTGTCTAAGGTGTTCTTGGTCAGATTTAGAAAAAGGAGTGAGGTCATCAAGATAAACAACTAAGAAGTCATGAATCTCCTTGGCAAAGGCAATATCCATTGCTCTTTGAAAAGTAGCTCCTGCATTTTTCAGTCCAAAAGGCATTTTGACATATTTAAACGTTCCCCATGGGGTTGTGAATGTTGTTTTATCCTGATCATCTGGGTGGACCAAGATTTGATTAAAACCTGAAAATCCATCAAGTAATGAGATTCTTGAAGCCCCCACCACTCTTTGGAGAATGTGATCCATTTTGGGTAAGGGATAATTGTCCTTGAGGGAAACTTGATTCAAGTTTCTAAGATCAACACAAAGCCTAATCTCACCAGTTTTCTTCCTTGTAGGAACAAGATTGGAAATCCATTCTGAAAATCTGATGGGTGCTATAATACCTGCCTCAAACATTTTTTGTACTTCTTTCTCAATTGAAGGGAGAAGTATAGGATTAATTCTCCTTAATTTCTGCTTGAAAGGCTTTTGATTTGGTTTGAGAGGAAGTGTGTTGAATGAATGAAGTATCATAGGATTTTAGATCCTCATAACTCCATGCAAATAAATCTTGGAACTCTTTAAAGAGGTCAACATACTTGGGCTTCTGATCAGGGGGCAAAGACTTTGATAGTTTTATTATCTTGGGATTTTCAATTGTTCCAATGTTGCACTCTTCAATGACAGCATTTAGGGGCTGCATCTTTGGTTTCCTAGGAATATTGTTTGAATAAAAAATGTCTTCCAAATTTAGGCCTGTGGGCAAAAAATTGTCCTTTAGTTGTATGACTTCAGCCTCTACTCCAGCTATTTCATCAAGATTGATTTGTTTAAGCTCTTGTACATTCTTATTATCAAAGGTTGTGGGTTGAAGTATTTGATTTGTTGTTTTGACTGATATAGTTCTTTGACCTTGGTTGCTCTGTGGTTGGGAGTCTTTTACAACATCAGTATCAACATTTAAACCCAAAAACTCTTGTTTCAAAGTTAAAAATTTATTTATTTGTGTGTCATCTTCAAATACTTGCCAGTCTTTGACATTGTTTGGGATGGAAGGTCTGTGTTTTATCTCAGCTGTAAAACAATGGTTGGGTTCAAAGGGTAACTTACAAGTACTAGCAAAAGTAGCTAGACTGTGTGCATGAAGGTTGTGGCTTCTAGATATTTTGGTCAGTTGAAATTCAGTAAAGACATTGAGTATTTCAATAGCAGCAGTTCTGTAAGATCTTAGTCTTTTGTCATTGGTGACGAAATTGCCTTTCATTTGTTGGATAATGAGGTCTGAATCTCCCAGGATTGACACTTTTGTTGCCTGTAAGGATTTGATTAGTTTGAGGCCTAGTAAGAGAGCTTCATACTCTGCCATATTATTAGTACATTTGAAATTTAGCCTATAGGCTCGACCCTCTGCATGATTGTTTTGTTTATTGTGGATCCACACTCTTTCTCCTGCCCCTAACCTGTTAACTGATCCATCAAACTCAAGAAACCAAAGGATTTCTTGATTTAGAGCAGAATTAGGAGACTCATTAGGACTTGGAATAGGGAGTTGGAGGTCTTGTTTTTCATCCGATTTGTTTTCTAGAATAGTTTGATCAATTGATTCCATAATTTCAAGACCTTGGGCAGCTGATTGCTCATTTGTATGCATGTTTTGTTCAAGAGTGAAAGATTTGTTATCAGCTGTAGGACATGTGTTATCATTGAACAGAATGAAGGAATCCATATCAGAATGGACTGCATAAATGGGAAAATTTTGAGGTTTTTCTTCACTGCTCACCATATATTTCATGAGTGTCTCTCTATATAGCCTCTTTGGTTGCCCAAAGACAGAGATAGTGGCATAAGACATATCTAATTGTAGGGACCCTTGGAGCTTGGCTCCCCATGATCTTGATAACAACATTCCGTATTTAGGTGGGATATCAGCTACCACCACATCCATTAAAATAATTTTATTTGGATATTGGACAAGGGAAACACACAAATCTTTGATCAGGCCCAGGCATTTGACTTGGCTGGAATCAAATGAGAATAGGTCCTTATATGGCCTTGTGATGTCTAGGTTTAGTCTCTCCATTACATATTTAAGCATAAGATTATGTGAGGCGCCCGAGTCAAACATTGCATTGTGTAGTATCTTGTCATGAACGTGCAAGCTGACATAAAAGGGTAAAACTCCTATGCGTATTGTTTTTCCATCAACTTCTGGGCCAAAAGGTACTTCTGGTGTATCATCCAACACATTGACATCATCTTTATTCTGAGTTAATTGGAGGGATTTTTTGATTTGCTGCTTGTAAATGTCATGCTTAGCCAACTCTGAAAGAGGGATGGCTATCTTCAACTTACCAATTTCAGCGTCTAGGTCAAAAGGTTTCTCAGATTGGGTCTTGGCATTATGGTTAGCAGCTTTTTCTTTCTCAACTGATTTTTTAGAGGCACCCTCTTGGATTTCAATTTTATCTTGGGGTTTATCATTTTTACTAATCTTTTGATGAATGTTACTTTGATTATGCTTTGAAGGAGATGTTACCAGTTGTTGTTGACTTGGGGGGTGTATTTCAGTTATATCCTCCACTGTTACTTCGTTTGAAATAGAGCTGGTTTTGTCAATTGGTTCTGTAAAAGTGACCTTCTCCTTTAACATCTTGGGCTGTTGGTTATCTTTTGTTTTTACAGGCTGTGGCACATTTATGGTCCTGCTTCTCAGCTTGTATTGTTTATGAACTTCAAAAAAAGTTGTGTCATAGCCCTGCTTGAAGTCAAATGACTCACCAGATTTGGTTTGGAACTGATCAACATCATCATCTTCCTGATCTTCTTGACTTAGAAAAACCTGTTGTTCATTATTTAGACCCATCAAATTAATGTGAGTATCATCTATCTATTCACTAGAGGTGGATGCTTCAGCATAGTTTTCTTGGAAAGGAGGTCTTATGTCTTGTTCTGGGCTGGCCCTTCCAGCATTTGGGTTTTGGTTTCTTCTAAAGCCAGGATTTCTGACAACATTATTTTGTGGCCCCTCCCATGATGATTTCCTTTCAACTGACTCTACTCTATCTCCAAGCCTATGCATACCGGTGATTATTGCATCTAGTTTCTGATCCCAGCCTGAAGGCTCTTCTTTGAAGGTAGTCTTTCTCTCGATCCTTGCCCTATTTCTCTTGGCTATTAGGTTGGCTTCCACACTGACTGCTATATCTTGCATCTCAACTAAAGTTTGGAGGCTCTTTCTCTCAATTGGTATGCCATGTCTGAATCAAACCCATCAGGAAAGGTGTATAAGGCCAGATCAGGTGGAGGCCATAGATTCTGGGGGATGGCGTTGTATACGTTATTAAATCTAGCAGAATAGTCCAAGACAGTTTCTTGAGGGCCTCTTTTAATAGAATTGTACTCAGACAATATGTGAAGAGGGTCTTTCTTCTTTTCCCATCTATTTAGGAAAGTTTGATAGAGGGCTTCTGGATTAGCAATAGAATTTGCTGGAAGAGATCTGAACCAGGACCTTACATCTCCTGTCAAACTTTGAACAAAAATCTTCATTCTAACCCCCTCATCATCTATCTCATAATTTTCAAAGTAGTCCTGCATCTTTTTGGTATGTTGCAGGGCTAGATAGGAACTAGTACCATCAAAATATGAGATCTTGGTCTGGTAATCCTGAGGCATAGCCCCTAGATTTGCTGGTAACTGTAAAGGGGTATACCTGTTAGCCATGTTTGCTGAGATAACTGGAACAACAGGAACAAACAGAACAAGTGGAGGGAAATGGATGAGAGGGGTGTGTGTAGTTAATGGGGGAGTTGAACAAGCGCTATGTGAAGTGGGTGTAGAACTGGGAGACTGTGAAGTTGTGATATGAGGATGAAAGGAGACTTTAGCAGGTGTAGGAATGTTACTCTGAAATCTTGCTTCAGGGCTTGAATCTGGACTAGTTTCTTCCTTTTTCTTGTTTTCTAAGAGTCCTTGAAATCAGGTTTGGATTTTCAAATACAGGTGATGGATTTGGATCTGGATTAGATCTGGTGTGACGTGTCTTCTTCTTAGGAGCCAGCTTCTATGTTTCCTGACCTCTTTGAAATTTTGTAGGAAGTATTGTGAATCGGGCAGTGGTTGGGAAATTAGTTCACTCCCCAGTGGAGTATCCAATTATGTTAACTCTCAGGTTGTTCCCTTTGAATCCTAAGGGAATACGGCTGAGGTAACCACAAACCAACTTTGTATTACAGGTTCTAGCCTATCTGCAATCAGAGAGGGCTCTCTCTTTTTTATTTAGCTTTGTTTCCTTGGGATTTTAGGCTAGTTATGAAGTATAAAATTTTGTTTGAATTTTGGTTGTCATCTGTTGTCTGAAGAAGGGTTTGCAATGATCAAAGAGGGTTTATTCCATTGGGCAATTGGATTCCATGACTGATTATTACTTAGTGCCTGTGATAAAGAGAGTGTTACTGCAGAGCCAGATAGGTATTCATGATGCAAAATTTTGAAGAAGAAACAATATAGAATCACACCATGAAAGGAAACAAAGATTTCTTTCTTGGTGATACAAAAAATAAAGGGTTGAATCCTATTCAAGAGCAAAAGAGAATTCCCGAATAGAAATTCACCATAAAATTAGAGTAAACAGGAGCATTTAAGAATTCCATATTTACAGCTAATCCTAAAGAAAACATAGTTAGCAGGAATGATTGAGTTTAGGGTGTCTTACTGGACAAATCCTAAACTATTCATTTTCTTTCCTACTAAGATTATCAAACATATAGCATAGATGAGTTATGTAAACAGATAAAACACAGACACAGTTAGGAAAACACTTATTGCATCATGAGAAAACACGAGAGTTCTGCAACAGCCAACAATCCCATCACAACGCTTCCAAGCATAACCAAGTTGAGAAAACCAGTAGCTCCTTGTATTATACTTCTCATAATATACAGCCGAGTTCTTCAGAACAAATAAACAACAACCCCCAAATAAGCTAAGCGGGGCGTATATATACAAAATTATCTTTACAAAATATCTCAAAAATGAGTCATTGACTCATAACTTTCTCTACCAACACTCAAAAATAGTGGATACAATAGTTATTGCTATTAAAGCAGATTGATTACATCTGGTCATTCTTGTCAGAAACCTTTGACTTTTGGAGCACCTTGGGACGGCTGAGCACCTTTGCATTGATTTTGAGAATTCTTGCGTTTATGCTGCCCTGTCATGATGTTGTTGTACTGGACACATCAATTGCATTATCCAGCTGTACCCAGACACTGTCCTTTTCATCTAGCTGTCTTCCACTGTTGCTCTAGGTAGATTTGATACATGAGTCATTTGAAAATGCTGACTTTAGGCCAAAATTAATTTATCAAAGTAAAGTTTCTATCATACTCCTCCACCATTCTTCAGTGGGCAATTGGTGCCTCTGTATTTTGATTAGAGTTTCATCAGCTTCAGTGTATTTGTAATAATTGGGAGGAACTGCAAAAAGGTGCCTGATCTCATGCTCAATAAAAAATAGATTTTCCATCTTATCATAAAGATCCTGCCCAGATGGGGGCCCTGCTTCCTCTGGAGCGCTTGCAGATGTTGTTATTTGATTTGTTGCAAAGTTGTTGACCCTTTTGGCATAATGTTCATGTGATAACAATCTTCTTGCACTAGTCACCAAACTGGGGAGGCCCCTATTATGTAAAACTGTGATTTTTGCAATAAATCCATTCACTTCTGCTTGTATTTCTTGACACTTTCTCTCCAATGTCTGGACATAATTTCTCAAGGTAAGCACCCTTTTTATCAGCAGAATAGTATCAGTCCTATCTCTAATGCCCATTCCTGCTAGCTGAAGGCCAGTCCGATTGTTAAGGACATTTATGATTCTGTTGGCTATTTCAGGCATACTCCCTAAAGATGCCCTGGCTCTTTGATTTTCAGCTTGAGCTCTGCCTAGTAGATCCATTTGCTCATGAACTGTTTGAATGGACTGCCATTGGTCTGTAATGGATTGGCCAATTTTAGCCCACAGAATTTTCTTCACATCAGCTATAGTTTTGTTCATGGTCAATTCATTTTCCAGCTCCTTTATCTTCTTTTCCAGGGTTCTTATTTCTCTTGTCCTTTCAGCCACATTCTGCTTTGATTTATCATATTTTTCTTCCAGTGTAGCCAATTTTTCTTTTGCTACCTTTAATTATGCCATCTCTGCTTCAAGAGCCTCCAGTTCTTTCCTCATATTTTGCATGTCGAGGTTGGGTGCCTGCTCTGGTGCTACCACATCTAGTGTTGGTGCTGAAGGGCCCGCTTCTGATGTCCTTCCAGGGGAGGAATTATTACTTGAGGAGAATCCTCAATATTTATAACTGGCTGAGGTGGCTGAGACACCTATTCTCCTTCCTTTTGCTTTAGGGCTACCTCCAAGGCACCCTCTGTCTCCACTAGCCTTTTGTGCAAGGCCACCAACATGGCTGACACATCCTAATCTTTTCTTTGCTGGGCAACATCTTCAGTCCGAGGGTGAAGGGTTGGTGGTAGTCTAACCAGCTTCTTCAAAGCTGCTATGTCCTCATCATTCTTCTTCATTAATGCTTGCACTCCCTTAGGGTCATTAGGATCATACCCTAGTTCTATGATAATTTCTTCCAAGGACTTGATTCTGTTGTCCTTGGCTTGAGAGGAAGCTTTCTCTAGCTCCAATTGATCAGTAGTGTTTGTTAGCCTCTTGCTGCAGCAGGTTAATCATCTTTCGTGATCGACATTTTTACATGCCAAATATGTCGTACTATGCATGCTGCAATGCTCCATATTTGCTACAGATGACCAGAGAAGTATCCATGAGAGTGTGCTAGTCTAAATGCCACTGCTTGTGTTCCATTTTTGGTGAGTTGATCCATTTCATATTGTCAAGTGTTATATCTATCATATCACAAGTTGAAGGCAGTTGTTCAGTTGGAGGAATTCAAGCGAGGCATGTCTAACTTCCCCTTCCTCCTCTTTCCCAAATCACTCACTAACTTCCCCTAAAGAGGTCAAGATCTGCTTGATACCTCTTAATTTCATCATTCTCCATATCATCTGCCTTGGTGAAGATCTGCTTCACTAAAGGAATGTTCACACTTCTTCTATCAGTCATTTTCCCTCTTAATTGCCTAAGATTCACATACTTAGCGCTTTCTTATCACTTGTCATGTTATCTACTAACACTACTATGTAGCTCCCTATCTATTTCCCCTTCCCCTACTAAAACTATGTATATAACTCCCCTATATACTTATCCTCTCCCCCTGGTTGAAAATAACCATATACATCCTTGTAAATTGCTAAGTTTATCTGAAACTCAGCAAGAATCCTCACTTCTCCCCTCAAACCATCTTCTCATGCATTTTGGACCCTTTCCGATGCATAGAACCCTTCATCACCCCCCTAACTATCTTCCAAATGCATAAGGACTCATTCCTTTGCATAGTTTCCCTTCATATATATAAAAATCATCCCTCTGGCCTTGGTTTGCCTTTTTAAGGCATAAATCCCTTGTTTGGCCTTAAAACCCTTCTCAAACCACATAAAATTCCTCTTAAGTGCCTTAGGACGCCTTCCAAGGCATGAAAATCCCTCATATGCTTGAAAATTCCTCCTTTTGGGCTACCGGACCCCCTCCGATGCCTTATCATCCATTCAAAACACTAAAAAAGGCCCCTCTGATTTCACAAAGCCTCCCTTTAGTGTTATAGCCTTGCTCCGAATGAAAAGCTCCCTTTTTGGACCCCCTCCGATGCGATATCGCAGTCGGGAGGGGGAGTCTTGCATTAAAACAAACATATATGTGTGCTGCCGATGGGTTCTTCGCCGATGGTGGACCGCCGATCGCCGATTGCGATATCGCATCGACAGTCGGCAGTCGCATCACATTATTTCATTACATATATTATATAACATGCGCATCGCTCCATTGTTAAGGCCCGCCCCCGGGTTTCCCCGATTGCAAAGCTGCCGAGTTAATCTCAACCGCCCATTTTGGGCCCCTAGATTAATGGCCCATATTTAATCGCATTGCTCCCGTGTGGCTCCAATGGGCCGGAGCCGAAATATTATAAAGGCGCGCACAAAAGGGATTTCGGGTCAGAAAGGGGGCTGTTGCACAACGAAAGGGAAGGCTACCGACGGGCTGGAGCCGAAATGATATAAAGCAGCACTTAAAGGGTTTCGGGTCCGCGGACCCATTTCAATTATAAATAGGCCGATATGCGGGTCCCGATGGGTCGGACCCGAAAAGAGATAAAGTGGGTCTGTAAAGGATTTCGGGTCCGCCATTTTTCGGCGATCACACAGATGCTACCCCCCGGTCCCTCCGACTGCCGATATGCGATTTAGTGCCAGCCACCGGATCGGGCCCCCAGATCAATGGCCCTGATTTAATCGCAGCACTCCCCATGTATCGCTCCGACTGGCGGAGCCGAAATAAAAATAAAGCATGGTATATTAGCATTTCGGGTCTGCAAACCAAATTCTTGTAAATCGGCTGATATGACATCGCCGATGGGCCGGACGTGATTCCAAATAAAGCATGGCCTATAGTATATCGGGTTCGCGCAGTTCGGCGATTGTTTATGTGCCGCCCCCCCCGGTCTGCCCGGATATGATTTAGCGCCAGCCGTTGGATCGGCCCGCGCTGGATCCAACGGCCAGGATTTAAAGGCTGCTACAGTGCCCGCCAAAAGCCAATTTTTTTATTAAAATTTCAGGTTTCTGACACATTTTCTGTGTTATTCGGAAATGGGCCATTTTCAAAGGTTTTGTATGCGGCGCCCGCGCCCGCCTAAGTTTAAAGAAATAATGGTTTTCTCAGGCCATGCTTGGATCGCTCCAGGCCCAAATTGCCCCAAATAGCAGGCTTTCATCTCGGCAGGCTTTCAGTGACCCTTTACCCATCCAGTTCATGATGTTAAGTGTTGCTAAAGCATTTTGAGTCGGACAAGGGCCGACAACCACCCAGAAGCAACAAAGCGCCTCGCAGTAGATATTTGGGCCAAATAACGGCCACTAATGAGATGATGTGATAGTTTAGAGCATTTTTAAAGCCAAGAGTATCAGGGAAGCAGCAGAGAGTATCAGTCAAAATCTTCCAAGGCAGATGAAAACAGAAGGGCCCCAGCAGATTTGGCAAAGCATCATCAAGCCGTTATGGCTCCCCAACTTATAGTTATGGCCATGAGGCCAGCATACTACTCAAAGACCTCTCTCCACTCGTTTTTGAGGCTGCTGCCTCATGCGCAGCCCTTGTTTACATGACTTGAGATGCCAGCTGCCCCAGCACAGCTGTTTCAGATATTTTATGCAGTTATTTCCAGCATAGATGAGGTTCAAAGACAATGATTGCAGAGATCTCTTTTGATCTGGTTTCAGAGATATTTTTTAGGATATTTTCCCCCTTGACACCTGTTCAAGGGAAGTCTGTAGCTATTTTTCTTTATATACCACCCTCTGCACTGTTTTAGGGGTTGGTTGGTTGTATGACTCCTCTAGAGACTCGCTCTGTATCTGATATGATTTCTTTAATCAAAGACTGCTTAAAGCTTGGAGGATGGATTGTTTGAAGTGTTTTTAATGGTTGAAGAGTGAATGATGGAATTCATGTGCTGCTATATGGATCAATAAGTGTTTCTCACCTCTGTTATTTCAATTTCATACATGCTCAAGTCACAGAACAAAAGATTGGTCTAGAATTTTCTTAGCTGCACTCTATGCTCAGTTTCTGTGGCTTCTTAATGTTTTCCTCTTGATTTAGGCATAAATATGAATTCCTTTATGGCTCATGTTTGATCTATTTCACATATGAATGACTATTGTTTAAGAATTCTTAGCTGCTCCTAGATAGAGCTCATTCATCTTCCCTCTGTTAAGCTGAGTGAGAGATTCTTTGTTGTCTCTCATTCCTTAGCCCTCATTCTATCATTTTAAACTTAAGTGTTGTTTCACGAGCAGCTACCTTGCTCCTCATTCCTCTTGTGACCAACAAAATGCACCAGCAGTCCTACTCCATGACTCCATGCCCAAAGGTTTGAAACTTACCACACTATGCATTGCCTCTCTACTTGAAAACATCCTCCTTCCCACCAAACATAAATAAAACCCCTTGAACTCAATAACTAGCCTAATATCATCTTCAACAAAGCTAAATCATAAAGAGAGAGCCCTCTATGACTGCAGGTAGGCTAGGACCTGCAGTCCAAAGATTGGTTTGTGGTTACCTCGACCGTATCCCTTTAAGGAGCTTTAGGGACAACCTGAGTGATAACATAATGGTGACTCCACTGGGGAACATCCTCAGATAATTTCACAAATCAAGTTCAAAAGCTCCGTTGGGAAAGAACCAGAGTTATTTTTCATGTTCAGTTCTGATCTGTGATGGTGGACAGAGATCAGACGTACCTGAGGTTATATCTTCCACCTGGCGACTCCACATCATCTTCACAATCTAGACTCCACTGGAAGAACGAACCTAAGAGAGAGAGCTTCAAGTTTCAGAGCACTCCTACAGCCCAACAATCCATATTCCAAAGCATTGATAATAAGACAGGATGACCGGATTTGTGGAAGATCTTTCATTTGAACAAGTTTTAGATGAAGCCAGGGAGAGTTTATCAGAATTTGAGCTCGATGAAGAATTTTTTAGATTGGTGTTGTTAAAAGTCAAAGCAGCAGGACTCCCGCATAAGACCAATATCAATTTTCTTGAATTAGTCATTGAAAGATATGAAAGGGAAATTGAACTCTTGCATTCTCAAATTCAGTCATATGATTTTCATGATCCTAAAGATTTCTTGCAAAATCTTCCTTCTCCAAGTCATGAGGAAATTGTACTACCTTCTGATTTACAGATTGAGGATAATCATGTTTTCAATGCAAAGTTTGAAGAATTGGTTGCAGGGTTGATTGCTGAGGATTTCACTGTTTCAAGTCCTGAAACACTTCCGCATATATATATCCCTGCCCCTTCTAAAGTTTCATTCCATCCTCACGCTGTTATTTCTCCTAATTCCTCATCCATTTCTCAAAGCACCTTTTTTACACCTTCATCCACTACACGTACTCCTACTATTATCTCCACTCCTCCAGTCGTCCCATCTCTTCCTGCTATTTCATTTATCCCCGTAAATATGAACCAAGAAGGCCCAAAAGAAGCTATCCCACATGATGCTTTTGTTGATCCTCTAGCAGATTACATTGAGGATCTTCTCAACTCAAAATCTGTAACATGTTTTCTCTGTGAGGACCAAATACATCAGGAGTGGCCTTTCTATGTCACAATTTTTATTATGGGGGCACATGACCGAATAATGCTTCCGATTTTATTAACAATCAGTCAGCCAGTTCATTTCTTTCTACAGTTGCTTAAGTGGTTGCACTGGCTGTTTCATTTTACCTAACCAGCAAACAGAAGGTGCTGATTAGAGTAGGTAGGTAGGATTTCAGTTTTCTGTTTGGATAGCAGCTTGCTGCAGTTGAAGCCCGAAGTGAAGGCCCTAAGCTCCTCAAGTATGCTGTCATGTTCATAAATAAAGAAGGCGATGCTATGTTTTTCACAGTATTTTAGTTGAAGAAGAGTGCTGCATTCAGATGCCAAAATCCCATTTATTTGACAGCCAACACTAAGAAGTTTCTAGTGTTACAGCAACTACAGAGGATCAAGGCATTCTGACCTGCTATTCTTGGCTTGTCACAAGGAAAAGCCATCCCCAAGTGGAGCCACTGTTAGCCTCCTGCTGCAGCAAGTTAATCATCTTTCATGATCGACATTTTTACATGCCAAATATGTCGTACTATGCATGCTGCAATGCTCCATATTTGCTACAGATGACCAGAGAAGTATCCATGAGAGTGTGCTAGTCTAAATGCCACTGCTGTGTTCCATTTTTGGTGAGTTGATCCATTTCATATTGTCAAGTGTTATATCTATCATATCACAAGTTGAAGGCAGTTGTTCAGTTGGAGGACTTCAAGCGAGGCATGTCTAACTTACCCTTCCTCCTCTTTCCCAAATCACTCACTAACTTCCCCTAAAGAGGTCAAGATCTGCTTGATACCTCTTAATTTCATCATTCTCCATATCATCTGCCCTGGTGAAGATCTGCTTCACTAAAGGAATGTTCACACTTCTTCTATCAGTCATTTTCCCTCTTAATAGCCTAAGATTCACATACTTAGCGCTTTCTTATCACTTGTCATGTTAACTACTAACACTACTATGTAGCTCCCTATCTATTTCCCCTTCCCCTACTAAAACTATGTATATAACTCCCCAATATACTTATCCTCTCCCCCTGGTTGAAAATAACCATATACATCCTTGGAAATTGCT
This sequence comes from Pinus tabuliformis, assembly GCA_031772625.1. NCBI lineage: Eukaryota > Viridiplantae > Streptophyta > Pinopsida > Pinales > Pinaceae > Pinus > Pinus tabuliformis. Next base: position 169,539,038 of record CM062808.1, read on the forward strand.
AAGTTTATCTGAAACTCAGCAAGAATCCTCACTTCTCCCCTCAAACCATCTTCTCATGCATTTTGGACCCTTTTCGATGCATATAACCCTTCATCACCCCCCTAACTATCTTCCAAATGAATAAGGACTCATTCCTTTGCATAGTTTCCCTTCATATATATAAAAATCATCCCTCTGGCCGTGGTTTTCCTTTTTAAGGCATAAATCCCTTGTTTGGCCTTAAAACCCTTCTCAAACCGCATAAAATTCCTCTTAAGTACCTTAGGACTCCTTCCAAGGCATGAAAATCCCTCATTTGCTTGAAAATTCCTCCTTTTGGGCTATCGGACCCCCTCCGATGCCTTATAATCCATTCAAAACACTAAAAAAGGCCCCTCTGATTTCACAAAGCCTCCCTTTAGTGTTATAGCCTTGCTTCGAATGAAAATCTCCCTTTTTGGACCCCCTCCGATGCAATATCGTAGTCGGGAGGGGGAGTCTTGCATTAAAACAAACATATATGTGTGCTGCCGAAGGGTTCTTCGCCGATGGTGGACCGCCGATCGCCGATTGCAATATCGCATCGGCAGTCGGCAGTCGGCAGTTGCATCACATTATTTCATTGCATATATTATATAACATGCGCATCGCTCCATTGTTAAGGCCCGCCCCCGGGTTTCCCCGATTGAAAAGCTGTCGAGTTAATCTCAGCCCCATTTTGGGCCCCTAGATCAATGGCCCATATTTAATCGCATTTCTCCCATGTGGCTCCGACGGGCCGGAGCCGAAATATTATAAAGGCATGCACAAAAGGGATTTCGGGTCCGAAAAGGGGTTGTTGCAAAGCGAAAGGGAAGGCTCCCGACGGGCCGGAGCCGAAATGATATAAAGCAGCACTTAAAGGGTTTCGGGTCCGCGGACCCGTTTCAATTATAAATAGGCCGATATGCAGGTCCCGATGGGTCGGACCCGAAAAGAGATAAAGTGGGTCTGTAAAGGATTTCGGATCCGCCATTTTTTGGCAATCACACAGATGCTACCCCCCGGTCCCTCCGACTGCCGATATGCGATTTAGCGCCAGCCGCCGGATCGGGCCCCCATATCAATGGCCTTGATTTAATCGCAGCACTCCCCATGTATCGCTCCGACTGGCGGAGCCGAAATAACAATAAAGCATGGTATATTAGCATTTTGGGTCCGCAAACCAAATTCTTGTAAATCTGGCGATATGACAACGTCGATGGGCCGGACGCGATTCCAAATAAAGCATGGCCTATAGTATATCGGGTATGCGCAGTTTGGCGATTGTTTATGTGCCCCCCCCCCCGGTCCGCCCCGATGCGATTTAGCGCCAGCCGTTGGATCGGCCCGCACCAGATCCAACGGCCTGTTTATGTGCCACCCCCCCCCCGGTCTGCCCCGATGCGATTTAGCGCCAGCCGTTGGATCGGCCCGCACCAGATCCAACGGCTAGGATTTAAAGGCTGCTACAGTGCCCGCCAAAAGCCAATTTTTCATTAAAATTTCAGGTTTCTGACACATTTTCTGTGTTATTCAGAAATGGGCCATTTTCAAAGGTTTTGTATGCGGCGCCCGCTCCCGCCCAGGTTTAAAGAAATAATGGTTTTCTCAGGCGATGCTTGGATCGATCCAAGCCCAAATTGCCCCAAATAGCAGGCTTTCATCTCGGCAGGCTTTCAGTGACCCTTTACCATCCAGTTCATGATGTTAAGTGTTGCTAAAGAATTTTGAGTCGGCCAAGGGCCGACAAGCACCCAGAAGCAACAAAGCGCCTCGCAGGAGATATTTGGGCCAAGTAACGGCCACTAATGAGATGATGTGACAGTTTAGAGCATTTTTAAAGCCAAGAGTATCAGGGAAGCGTCAGAGAGTATCAGTCAAAATCTTCTGAGGCAGATGAAAACAGAAGGGCCCCAGCAGATTCGGCAAAGCATCATCAAGCCGTTATGGCCATGAGGTTAGCACACTACTCAAAGACCTCTCTCCACTCATTTTTGAGGCTGCTGCCTCATGCGCAGCCCTTGTTTACATGACTTGAGATGCCAGCTGCCCCAGCTCAGCTGTTTTAGATATTTTATGCAGTTATTTCCAGCATAGATGAGGTTCAAAGACAATGATTGCAGATATCTCTTTTGATCTGGTTTCATAGATACCTTTTAGGATATTTTCCCCCTTGACACCTGTTCAAGGTAAGTCTATAGCTATTTTTCTTTATATACCACCCTCTGCACTGTTTTAGGGGTTGGTTGGTTGTATGACTCCTCTAGAGACTCGCTCTGTATCTGATATGTTTTCTTTAATCAAAGACTGCTTAAAGCTTGGAGGATGGACTGTTTGAAGTGTTTTTAATGGTTGAAGAGTGAATGATGGAATTCATGTGCTGCTATATGGATCAATAAGTGTTTCTCACCTCTGTTATTTCAATTTCATACATGCTCAAGTCACAGAACAAAAGATTGGTCTAGAATTTCCTTAGCTGCACTCTATGCTCAGTTTCTGTGGCTTCTTAATGTTTTCCTCTTGATTTAGGCATAAATATGAATTCCTTTATGGCTCATGTTTGATCTATTTCACATATGAATGACTGTTGTTTAAGAATTCTTAGCTGCTCCTAGATAGAGCTCATTCATCTTCCCTCTGTTAAGCTGAGTGATAGATTCTTTGTTGCCTCTCATTCCTTAGCCCTCATTCTATCCTTTTAAACTTAAGTGTTGTTTCACGAGCAGCTACCTTGCTCCTCATTCCTCTTGTGACCAACAAAACGCACCAGCAGTCCTACTCCATGACTCCATGCCCAATGGTTTGAAACTTACCACACTATGCATTGCCTCTCTACTTGAAAACATCCTCCTTCCCACCAAACATAAATAAAACCCCTTGAACTCAATAACTAGCCTAATATCATCTTCAACAAAGCTAAATCATAAAGAGAGAGCCCTCTTTGACTGTAGGTAGGCTAGGACCTGTAGTCCAAAGATTGGTTTGTGGTTACCTCGACCGTATCCCTTTAAGGAGCTTTAGGGACAACCTGAGTGATAACATAATGGTGACTCCACTGGGGATCATCCTCAGATAATTTCACAAATCAAGTTCAAAAGCTCCGTTGGGATACGGTGGACAGAGATCAGACATACCTGAGGTTATATCTTCCACCTGGCGACTCCACATCATCTTCACAATCTAGACTCCACTGGAAGAACTAACCTAAGAGAGAGAGCTTCAAGTTTAAGAGCACTCCTACAGCCCAACAATCCATATTCCAAAGCATTGATAATAGGACAGGATGACCGGATTTGTGGAATATCTTTCATTTGAACAAGTTTTAGATGAAGCCAGGGAGAGTTTATCAGAATTTGAGCCCGATGAAGTATTTTTTAGATTGGTGTTGTTAAAAGTCAAAGCAGCAGGACTCCTGCATAAGACCAATATCAATTTTCTTGAAATAGTCATTGAAATATATGAAAGGGAAATTAAACTCTTGCATTCTCAAATTCAGTCATATGATCTTCATGATCCTAAAGATTTCTTGCAAAATCTTCCTTCTCCAAGTCATGAGGAAATTGTACTACCTTCTGATTTACAGATTGAGGATAATCATGTTTTCAATGCAAAGTCTGAAAAATTGGTTGCAGGGTTGATTGCTGAGGATTTCACTGTTTCAAGTCCTGAAACACTTCCGCATATATATATCCCTGCCCCTTCTAAAGTTTCATTCCATCCTCACGCTGTTATTTCTCCTAATTCCTCATCCATTTCTCAAAGCACCTTTTTTACACCTTCATCCACTACACGTACTCCTACTATTATCTCCACTCCTCCAGTCGTCCCATCTCTTCCTGCTATTTCATTTATCCCCGTAAATATGAACCAAGAAGGCCCAAAAGAAGCTATCCCACATGATGCTTTTGTTGATCCTGTAGCAGATTACATTGAGGATCTTCTCAACTCAAAATCTGTAACATGTTTTCTCTGTGAAGACCAAATATATCAGCAGTGGCCTTTCGACCGAATAATGCTTCCGATTTCATTAACAATCAGTCAGCCAGTTCATTTCTTTCTACAGTTGCTTAAGTGGTTGCACTGGCTGTTTCATTTTACCTAACCAGCAAACAGAAGGTGCTGATTAGAGTAGGTAGGTAGGATTTCAGTTTTCTGTTTGGATAGCAGCTTGCTGTAGTTGAAGCCTGAAGTGAAGGCCCTAAGCTCCTCAAGTATGCTGTCATGTTCATAAATAAAGAAGGCGATGCTATGTTTTTCACATTATTTTAGTTGAAGAAGAGTGCTGCATTCAGATGCCAAAATCCCATTTATTTGACAGCCAGCACTAAGAAGTTTCCAGTGTTATAGCAACTACAGAGGATCAAGGCATTCTGACCTGTTGTTCTTGGCTTGTCACAAGGAAAAGCCATCCCCAAGTGGAGCCACTGTTAGCCTCCTTCTGCAACAAGTTAATCATCTTTCATGATCGACATTTTTACATGCCAAATATGTCGTACTATGCATGCTGCAATGCTCCATATTTGCTACAGATGACCAAAGAAGTATCCATGAGAGTGTGCTAGTCTAAATGCCACTGCTGTGTTCCATTTTTGGTGAGTTGATCCATTTCATATTGTCAAGTGTTATATCTATCATATCACAAGTTGAAGGTAGTTGTTCAGTTGGAGGACTTCAAGCGAGGCATGTCTAACTTACCCTTCCTCCTCTTTCCCAAATTACTCACTAACTTCCCCTAAAGAGGTCAAGATCTGCTTGATACCTCTTAATTTCATCATTCTCCATATCATCTGCCTTGGTGAAGATCTGCTTCACTAAAGGAATGTTCACACTTCTTCTATCAGTCATTTTCCCTCTTAATAGCCTAAGATTCACATACTTAGCGCTTTCTTATCACTTGTCATGTTAACTACTAAAACTACTATGTAGCTCCCTATCTATTTCCCCTTCCCCTACTAAAACTATGTATATAACTCCCCTATATACTTATCCTCTCCCCCTGGTTGAAAATAACCATATACATCCTTGGAAATTGCTAAGTTTATCTGAAACTCAGCAAGAATCCTCACTTCTCCCCTCAAACCATCTTCTCATGCATTTTGGACCCTTTCCGATGCATAGAACCCTTCATCACCCCCCTAACTATCTTCCAAATGAATAAGGACTCATTCCTTTGCATAGTTTCCCTTCATATATATAAAAATCATCCCTCTGGCCGTGGTTTTCCTTTTTAAGGCATAAATCCCTTGTTTGGCCTTAAAACCCTTCTCAAACCGCATAAAATTCCTCTTAAGTACCTTAGGACTCCTTCCAAGGCATGAAAATCCCTCATTTGCTTGAAAATTCCTCCTTTTGGGCTATCGGACCCCCTCCGATGCCTTATAATCCATTCAAAACACTAAAAAAGACCCCTCTGATTTCACAAAGCCTCCCTTTAGTGTTATAGCCTTGCTCCGAATGAAAATCTCCCTTTTTGGACCCCCTCCGATGCGATATCGTAGTCGGGAGGGGGAGTCTTGCATTAAAACAAACATATATGTGTGTTGCCGAAGGGTTCTTCGCCGATGGTGGACCGCCGGTCGCCGATTGCAATATCGCATCGGCAGTCGGCAGTCGGCAGTTGCATCACATTATTTCATTGCATATATTATATAACATGCGCATCGCTCCATTGTTAAGGCCCGCCCCCGGGTTTCCTCGATTGAAAAGCTGCCGAGTTAATCTCAGCCGCCCATTTTGGGCCCCTAGATCAATGGCCCATATTTAATCACATTGCTCCCATGTGGCTCCGACGGGCCGAAGCCGAAATATTATAAAGGCATGCACAAAAGGGATTTCGGGTCCGAAAAGGGGTTGTTGCACAGCGAAAGGGAAGGCTCCCGACGGGCCAGAGCCGAAATGATATAAAGCAGCACTTAAAGGGTTTCGGGTCCGCGGACCCGTTTCAATTATAAATAGGCCGATATGCGGGTCCCGATGGGTCGGACCCGAAAAGAGATAAAGTGGGTCTGTAAAGGATTTCGGGTCCGCCATTTTTTGGCGATCACACAGATGCTACCCCCGGTCCCTCCGACTGCCGATATGCGATTTAGCGCCAGCCGCCGGATCGGGCCCCCAGATCAATGGCCCTGATTTAATCGCAGCACCCCCCATGTATCGCTCCGACTGGCGGAGCCGAAATAACAATAAAGCATGGTATATTAGCATTTTGGGTCCGCAAACCAAATTCTTGTAAATCCACCGATATGACATCGTCGATGGGCCGGACGCGATTCCAAATAAAGCATGGCCTATAGTATATCGGGTCTGTGCAGTTCGGCGATTGTTTATGTGCCGCCCCCCCGGTCCGCCCCGATGCGATTTAGCGCCAGCCGTTGGATCGGCCTGCACCGGATCCAACGGCCAGGATTTAAAGGCTGCTACAGTGCCCGCCAAAAGCCAATTTTTCATTAAAATTTCAGGTTTCTGACACATTTTCTGTGTTATTCAGAAATGGGCCATTTTCAAAGGTTTTGTATGCGGCGCCCGCTCCCGCCCAGTTTTAAAGAAATAATGGTTTTCTCAGGTGATGCTTGGATCGATCCAAGCCCAAATTGCCCCAAATAGCAGGCTTTCATCTCGGCAGGCTTTCAGTGACCCTTTACCCATCCAGTTCATGATGTTAAATGTTGCTAAAGAATTTTGAGTCGGCCAAGGGCCGACAACCACCCAGAAGCAACAAAGCGCCTCACAGCAGATATTTGGGCCAAGTAACGGCCACTAATGAGATGATGTGACAGTTTAGCGCATTTTTAAAGCCAAGAGTATCAGGGAAGCGACAGAGAGTATCAGTCAAAATCTTCCGAGGCAGATGAAAACAGAAGGGCCCCAGCAGATTCGGCAAAGCATCATCAAGCCGTTATGGCCATGAGGTCAGCACACTACTCAAAGACCTCTCTCCACTCATTTTTGAGGCTACTGCCTCATGCACAGCCCTTGTTTACATGACTTGAGATGCCAGCTACCCCAACTCAACTGGTTTAGATATTTTATGCAGTTATTTCCAGCATAGATGAGGTTCAAAGACAATGATTGCAGATATCTCTTTTGATCTGGTTTCATAGATACCTTTTAGGATATTTTCCCCCTTGACCCCTGTTCAAGGTAAGTCTGTAGCTATTTTTCTTTATATACCACCCTCTGCACTGTTTTAGGGGTTGGTTGGTTGTATGAATCCTCTAGAGACTCGCTCTGTATCTGATATGATTTCTTTAATCAAAGACTGCTTAAAGCTTGGAGGATGGACTGTTTGAAGTGTTTTTAATGGTTGAAGAGTGAATGATGGAATTCATGTGTTGCTATATGGATCAATAAGTGTTTCTCACCTCTGTTATTTCAATTTCATACATGCTCAAGTCACAGAACAAAAGATTGGTCTAGAATTTGCTTAGCTGCACTCTATGCTCATTTTCTGTGGCTTCTTAATGTTTTCCTCTTGATTTAGGCATAAATATGAATTCCTTTATGGCTCATGTTTGATCTATTTCACATATGAATGACTGTTGTTTAAGAATTCTTAGCGTCTCCTAGATAGAGCTCATTCATCTTCCCTCTGTTAAGCTGAGTGAGAGATTCTTTGTTACCTCTCATTCCTTAGCCCTCATTCTATCCTTTTAAACTTAAGTGTTGTTTCACGAGTAGCTACCTTGCTCCTCATTCCTCTTGTGACCAACAAAATGCACCAGCATTCCTACTCCATGAATCCATGCCCAATGGTTTGAAACTTACCACACTATGCATTGCCTCTCTACTTGAAAACATCCTCCTTCCCACCAAACATAAACAAAACCCCTTGAACTCAATAACTAGCCTAATATCATCTTCAACAAAGCTAAATCATAAAGAGAGAGCCCTCTCTGACTGCAGGTAGGCTAGGACCTGCAGTCCAAAGATTGGTTTTTGGTTACCTCGGTCGTATCCCTTTAAGGAGCTTTAGGGACAACCTGAGTGTTAACAGTGTTATTCAGGGATTTTTGCAACCTATGTGCCAATAGACTCTTATCAGCCAATGTGGCATAAACCATCTCACCTGTTTGTTTGTGCAGCTCTATCTGATCCATGGGATGGATGTCCTTGGCAAATACCTCTAGGTTAGTCCTAATATAGTCAGTAGCTGACTGGGGCTGCAGCATGGTGGGCCTAAAATGACTAAGAGTCATTTTTCCCTCTTGGATATCATAGGCCGACATAAGCCTTTCTTGATTAGTTGGCGCCATCTTGAGCAGCTGGTTATAGAGTTGGACTCTGATTGGCTCATTTCTTGCTTTTATCTCTATAAACTATTTCTTGATGCTAGGCTCGGATCTTGTCTGCTGTCCTGATGAACTAACTTCTCCTCCATGATGCATTTCTTGTTCCTACTGAAAGGAACTGGCCGATGTTTCAATGTTGGGAGGGAGCATGGTATCAGTGGGTCTTTCAGGCATCTCCTCCTCAGAAAAGGGATTCAGCCTTTGTCTTTTCTCACCTTTCTCACCTTGCTGATCTGTTGAGGTAGTGAGAGGAGTTTCCTCCTGCCTATCTCTCTTCCTGGTTCTCTCTTCATTAGCTGGAGTTTGTAGCACCGAGGTTTCCACTGTTACCTCCTGCCTAGGAAGGACTTTTTCCTGAGTTTTCTGCTCTGTATTTGAAGGTGCCTCAGCCATCTCTTCTTGCTGTTCTGCTTGCTGCTCTACATTAGGAAGTGGCTCCTCTTGTTGCATCTCTTTTCCTTTAGCTGTAGTTGCTGCTTGAGTAGTGGCTTGGGCAGATTGCTGGGGAGTAGTAGAAGAGGAAGCAGCTACTCCAAGATGCTTGAGTACTGGGGAGCAAACCTGTCCAAAAAATTCTAAGTCAACTGCTTTTTCTAACTGCTTCATTGTTTTTTGTGCCATTTCTTCCTTAGAACATGCCTCCACTAGGGTGCCCTCTTTCCACTCTAACTGATTTGCATATTTTTCAATGTGTGGGATTCTGACATGGTCATAGCTGGCAAGTCTGTATCTGACTCTTCTAAGACTTATAAAATGATTGGGGTCATAGGGTGACCAAAGGAAGCTTGTTTGCAGCTGGAAGCTCTTTAGAATTTTATCTGCTTCTTGCCAGGCTTCTTCTCTTTTGTTGAAAATGAATGGACCCAGTTGGTGTTTGATTTTCAGCTGTGCTTTTTTATTTCTGCTATGAAAATGAATCATGTTTGCATTTCCAAATTGCCGGAAATACTCTAATGCAAAAAGTCTCATGGGAACATACTTTGGCAGTCTGTAAGGGGCTAGCTCATAGCCATATATTCTAATTACTGTGTGGTCTTGGTAGAAGTACCAATCTCCAATGCTATAATTCTTTGAAAGCTGGAGGATCTTCTGCATTTCATCGGTGAGTCTAGGAAGAGGAGAACTCTGTAGTAGAGACAAGGCCGGATAGATGAACAGATCAATGAACTCACAATAGCTATATGGGGAGCAAGAGATATGGTGACAGATTGATGACCAAAATACCACTGACCTCCTGTTTCCTTTTGCATCCAGCTTTCTCAAGGAAACAGGGAAACTATCAGGCGGAAAATATAATATCAAGTGATATATATAGGAGGTGTACTTGAATACCCTTTCCCTCTCCAAATTCATGAATTTCTCATGAATCTTGTCAGCAATAAATGTGGCATAATCATATTGGGTAGCAGGAGGCTGCCCTGGAGTGAACATGGATAACATTACCAAGGTTGTATCATCCACAAACTCACTGGTATTGAATCCTAGAATGCAGGATATCATATCTACTAGCAGTCTCCCTGTTTCATTGAACCAGACATGTAGATAAGGAGGAGGTTGTCGGGGCTGATATTCTGGCTTCATGAACAACTGGCCAATATTTGTGACCTCTGAGTTGGGAAACTTGGCAGCTTCTTGGAGCAGAAAATTCATAGAAAGGGGGACCAGAGGTTTAGTTGGCTTAAAGTTCAGCATCTGATTTATGGATTGAGGAGTGATGTGGAATAAAATATTCCCAGATGAATCCAAAACTGCTCTTTGTGAGGGTTCATAGTGTTCACAACACTGATGGATGAGGTCTGGGAACACATTGACTTGGGGTAGGTAATAAATGGGCAAGTGAGACTCCCAGATACCTATGTCATCAGCACCACTCATGTATTTCTCCTTCAACTCACAAACAGTGTGTATGTGATATTTGGTAGTTATCTCGACTGTTTCTTTAATTTGATGATCCTGGTCAGCAAGGGCCAACCAGTCCAGGTTCCTCTGTGGGGCACTCAGAGGAGTAATATTCAAGGCCACAGGGGTCTCCATGCTTCACTTGTCCTTTGAACTGGATTTATACTTGAATTGTGGATGAATGCAGTGAATTTTGACAGAGAAAGCGATTTATAGAGAGCAACAAGGTAGCTTTGGCAAAATTGAGGTGAAATGCTGCCAAAGGGGGCGAAACAGGGTGAATTATCTTGCTATGGCGCGCCCTGCGACACGAAAAACTTTGCAAAGGGTCTGGGTTGAGCACAATGCAGGGAGTGAGGGAATTGAATGAATTTGGTCCCTCTGATGGATACTAGTTCGGTTTTTGAAGGTACAGGAGTTCAGAATGCCGGAAAACTGGTTATTTTGTGTTTTTAGCAGACGAAGACTGAAAAAACCAGTTTGTGGAGAAAACGGGTAAATACCTGGTTGTCGCGCGACGGGGGGAGCTGACTGTGTGGAATTCGGGGCGGCAGCAGCTCAAGGATGAATTTCTGGAGGTTGGCGGAAAAAACGTCGTAAAACGCATGCAAGCGACAGAGTGCAAAAAATAAGAAAAACATGATTTTTGGGCGAAATATGGAAAAATCAGTTTTTTGGCACCTTTTTGACAAATGACGTCAGTATGACGTCATTGGTGGGGTCGAGTTCGGCAGGATGACGTGTCAACCGGTGAGTGGGCTGACGTGGATGAGCGACGTGGCGGAGCTGTCGGAACCATGGTGAAACGGGAGCTGACATGACGCTGATGCGGCAATGACGTGGTGGTGATGCAAGGATGACGTAAGGCGGAAAGGCGATGGCGGTAAGCGGTTTTATCGGACCGCTTTAGGTACGGGCCTGGTTTGTGTCAGAAGCTGCCCGATACAAGCAAAAGCCAACACGCGTCCACAGAGAGACGTCTTCATTCTGGCAATATCGGGCGCTAAAGGACGGCAATCGGGGGCGGTCTAAAATCACCGAGGACCGTCGGATGGGAGGGCCCAGATCCGACGGACGACGGGATGCGGAGATGGCAGAGCAATACGGCGGGGCCCGTCCAATAAACAATTATTATTTCTGGTAAATCGCGCCGGGATAAACTTTGGATAAACCGAATTTGTGGGTTTTATGAGGTTTTAGGGATCAGCGGGTAAACTATGTACAGGTTTATAAGGTGCGCTAGGGCTATTAGATCAACCAGATGTTGATTTAATCCCCCAAAAATAAACTATGAATGCACATTCGCATTAGCGCCCGACTTTGTCATGCCTTCACCTTTTAGAGTATTAAGGCTATATTGCCTGAGAGGGGGGAATATATATTTTATGGGATTTTTGTACAAAAATGGTATAATAATAGGGAAAAGGGGAAAATTGGGGAGATAAATAGTAAAATTAGGGGTTAATATGGATTTGAGATGAGAGAGAGGAACTGAATACTAAGTTTAATGAGTAAACTTAGGTGCAGGGACAGATGAAAATGATCAAGGATTTTACACAGGAAATGTGGCTTTCTTGTGTAATAGGAATCAACACCTTGGCTTGATGTTGCCATAATCAAAAGGTGATGCCAGGACTCAATGAGGAAATCCCATTGGACCTTTAGGGAATGTTAGAAAGAAGTTTTGTGGGGAATGATTGGGGAGTTAGACATGCTTCACTGTGTTGTTACCAAAATGCTGAATAGGTGAACCTGCTCTTGCCAATATATGCTTTCTCTGTCAAGGCCAGCAATATGTGTGAAAAAAAACTTCTGCAACCCCATTCTACCTACCCATCTTAGTGCCTAGCATTTTTTATTACTTCAAGGAGGGTACACTTAGACTTGCAAACCCTCAATTGCTCTCTTTATTTTCTTTTTCTTTTCATTTTGAGTTTCTATCTAAAACTACCCTTATCACTTCCAAGGCCCCAGATTAAGCAGTTGGGAACCTTTATTCTCTACCTAACTACTAATCTGCCAAGATTAGAAAGTTTGGACAGATTCTCTTTCTCTATTCTACAACATCAATTTAAACATGGCATGATCCAGATTAGGCTGTTGGATCACCCATCCAGAAGTAGGACACCATCCAAACTATGTACAGACATGTTCTTCCACAGAAATATGGGATCTTTGCATCATCAAAGTAGAACATATTTGGAATTTCCCCTGCCAGTCATGAAAAATGAAACCTATTGGTATAGGAGGCTAACAGATTCTTCTAACATTCATACTAATTTTGGGGTCCGCACAATAGGATTGTCGAGTTTCCACCTTCCTTGGCTATCTATTAGCTTCGTGATCCACTTTTACAGCTCAGTAGGGAAAGACGCAAAGAAGATTTCATGGATCTTTATGTATAGGTACCAGTCTAATCACTCTTCTTTTGTCAGTAGCGAGTTCTTATTCTCCTGCGCCGCGAACTTTTGAATTATTCTATCCAACTAGCCTTCAATTCCCTTCTTAGTTGGATTACAATGATACGACATCAGACATCTCTATGCAGATTTCAGTCCCGGAAACGGAACCATTTGTTGGCTTGATGGGGCCTAACCCAGGTTCGAAGTTAATTAGCCAAACAAATCCCTACACTACTGGCCCTTTCGACATTAGCCCGTAGAGCACAGACTGAAGTCTCATCTGAAGTAGTATGGGGGGATGATGAAACCAAGTTTTTGCACCCTTGAGATGTCTGAAGGGTCAATTTAGTCCAACTATGCCTACCTTCACACAGGTTACTTCGTACATTTTTCTTACCTGCAATACCTTAACGATCTACTATAATTGTCCTTCGCGCAGCCCTAGCCAGGGGCTAAGGTGATTCCGTGATGCTATGGCAACAATCTGTGCTATTTCCCCAAGTTACACTGTGTATCTTACTTATCCTCTTATATATGTTAGTAAACCTTACATAAACAGATGATTTAACTCACATTCACTAACCTACATAGTTATCTATGTTTTCGCACCATATAGACAACATAAATGAAATTTATGCCCAATATATTTGATACAGAAAACAGGAAATAAATACACATAATTGAGGTAAAACTTCTCTTTATGAATGCTTCAATAGTTACAGACTCAACTTGCCCTGCACACTCAATTGCAGGGGTCTGCGCACTTAGTTGTAGACTACGAGGCCTCTCCACACTCAGTTGTAGAGCCTTCTCCTACTCTACGATCCAAAGACTCGACCTTACCCTTAGATCCTCTGCTATGCTTCTATTCCATGGTGATTCCATTCTATTCTTTTACAACTTAGAGCCTCACTCTGTTTATACAATCCCATGGTCTACAGACTAGGGGTAGATCTCTATAGCTGACATTACATTACAAAATTGAGGGAGGACAACCCTATGACTCATTTACAAGCTACGCACTCTGCGCCCACAAAATGTGGATCCTTTACATCAGGTTTACAACTTTTAACCAAAATCTGGGCTTTTACCCCTAAAACTTCCCTTAGGGGATCCCGCGCCCAACAACTGGCCTCTTGAAATATGGATCTAAGTTTTGGAAGAAAAGAAAATTCTTGGGTTGAATGTTTCTGCTCACAAAAGTTGCATGTCTTAAAATTGTTTAATGGGCATTCTCTTAGAGGATTATTTTTATGGAATTTAGAGAAGAGTATAGAAAGTTCCAAGTCATCTTCCTCCTTTTTCTTGACCTAAAAAACATCCAGTTGGGAGCTTAGGGTGCAAAGGATATCAGTTTTAAAATTTTATAATAAATTTCCTAACTTTACTTTTGTCACCCATATTCCACTAGATTTATTAACCCTGGAAATCACACCACAAGGATTTCAGTTATACTTTAAACTTCCTCTGGAATACCTTGTACATAGCTCACATATCTTATCATAAGGCAACTAAGAGACATCTACTGCCCCCATAAGATTTAGGTTTTCAAGGCAGTCTTCATGTATCCATTTAAGAAAAAGAATATGCAAGGTGTCAGGATCTAGGGAGTTCTACTTTGTCCTTTGTAGGGTATATTGGAACCATTCCACATAATATTTCAAAATTTCATCATCATCTTGGGGCATCCTAAATATTTCTTCCTTAATATCCCACACTTTACAATAGTCTTTATATTTTTTTCAAAAATATCCTCTTCATTTGATCCCATGTCTGAATGGAGTTTCCTCCAAGTCCCATGAACCAAAAGAATGCAAAATATTTAATGTTTCTGAGAAAAACTTCAATTTGTGTGCATCCATGGAGTAGTTGTAACTACAATGAAAGGACATCAAACTCAAAAGGAAATTTGTCAGTGTCTTCCTTATAAATTCCATGAAAGTTAGGCAGGGCAGAGAGATTAATATTCTTCATTCGTGCCATCACATTAGGATCTTGGATGGGAAACTCAAAAGTAACAGGACCTTGTGGTCCATTTACCTCTTCATCCGACATATTTTCCTCGTCTGAAGTTTCAGGGATTTAGAATTCGTTAGATGTGGAAGAGAATTTTGTTTCTTCATGGAATAAAATTCCTTCCCGTATTGGTTCCTCACCTTTCAATGGTTTCTCTACTGCACTATTCTATACAAAAGGGCCCCTCGCAGGTTTCCCTTCTTTGTCTGCCAAAGTATTAGTATGAGTGGCTCCTACTGCACCACATATTGGGGTTTTTATGGATTTTTTTCTTTCTTATATCTATGGTGTCTACTTAGCATGCTCTAAATGTAGGACATTAAGGATGTAGGTTACTAAAAGGATCGCTAAATACCTCCCTTTGGTCACTTCTACTCCTAGTTTCATTTCCTATTGGATAGGAAATTTTAGTACTTTTAGTGCCTCCTTAGTAACAACACCAAAAATGACAGTGCGAAGATATTTATGTTTATTAAGAGATAGTTCACTTAGTCTGATCTAGGTGGATATTGGTGACCACCCGCCAATTCCACTTGGACCTCCACCATTGTTTCTTTTAGTTTTCTAGTTTCCTTATTTGTAGCACATTTATTATTTTTGGTAGTTTTTTGGGTCCTGCACTTCTGGAGCCGTTTTGAGACCCTAAACGATGTTTTTTAGAAACCTGGGAACAACATGTGTCTATGGATAGATGTTTTTCATCCCAAAGTTGTAGTCCTCAGATAGATATTTCTAATGAGGTGTTGTGCATGTCAAACATAGATCATATGCCAAAGTTATGACCCCAGGAAGTTGATGTACCAATTTACCCAAAACGGGGCCCATAGTTTGGCGCTTCATCTCCTAGGGTTAGGGTGTTGGATGTATAGGGTTTTCCATTGTTTTTCAACAATAAATAGGCCATTGAGCCTCATTGTAAGACAGTTCAGAGGCATGTAACTGCCACATTCTCCCGAGCTAGTTTATTTCCATTTCTGTTTGTAAGCATATTTTAGTATTTTACATTAATGTAATGAAGTATTATTTCTATTATATCTCTGTATTTATGGTTATCTCTGTAATTTGTTGCATTCCTATTTAAATCCGAATCAGTGGTATCAGAGTGGTCTACTCTTTCTCTGTTTTTCTTTGCATTTCCCCAACGAGGTCGGGATATTAGGAGTTATGGCTTGAACTGGTCAAACCTTTGCAAGACCAATGTCGCAAATCCCAACGGTCTCCAATGGGGGATGAAAAGAAAGACGAGGGGGAAGAGATCCTATTAGAATCTTGCTCAAAGAGGCCCTTGAGTGACAAAGGAATGTGATGATGGACAACGTTTCCTAGATCCTTCAACGGTTACCCAGGGGTGACAAATCTACTTCCAACAGCTACTTTAGAAGTGCCACACCCTTTAAGGTACAAGTTAACTTTGACATTCCCATATTTGAGGGTCAGATAGATGCAGACATTGTAGATAAATGGTTAAATATGCTAGAAGGGTATCTTTTGTTCATGGTTTTTCCGACCGGAAAAAGATTACTTTCGCTCTTCTCAAAGCCACCCCCCGCATTAAGGACTAGTGGGAAACCTACTACGAGTAGAAGGATGAAAGTACGACCTCACTGCTTTCAGTCGCACCCACTTGGAATTCATTCTAGAATTCCATCAAGGAGCAATAATACCTTGTCAGAAGCTATGAGGATAAATACATAAAGTGGACCACGTTGCGGTAGGGAAGGGACCAAGACGTGCCAGAAGTTCAGGACCTGAAATACTGCCAAAAATAGTAAATTGTGCTACAAATAAGGAAACTGAAAAATTGAAAGAAACAATGGTGGGGTTCCAAGTGGAATTGGTGGGTGGCCACCAATATCCAACTCTAAGTCAGAACCTGATAAGGGGAATGACAAAGGGAAGTAGATTATCGATGCAGAGCCCAACACCACCGTTTTCACCACGAAGATCCAGAAGGAGGAACCCGAAGATCTAGAGGAGGAGGAACGCCTCTTCCACTCCTAGATGTGGGTAAGGGGCTCCCCAATATAGTTCATTGTCGACAGCGAGAGCCAAAAGAACCTCATTTCTGTAGGTATTGTGAAGCGGCTAGGCTTACTGACCACAACACATCCACAGCTATACACCATTGGGTGGCTTCACTAAGGACGGGATCTTCGCATGAGCTAGCAGTGTTGCCTTCCATACAACATCAATCCCTTCACAGATTAGGTATTGTGTGATGTTTTCCCCTTGATGTTTGTGATGTATTATTAGGCCAACCATACTTGTGGAAATGACATGTTGTATATAAGGCATCGTGATGTCATTGATACTTTAGTAAATAAGTTGTACAAGATACCGGAGGTAGCATCACCTACCGCCATCTCTTTGGTTACTGCAAAGCAATGTAGTAAGCTCATTTCCAAAACCGAGAAATTATTTTTCCTAATGATACATCCTCAAGGAAAGAAGAAGATGGCAGCCACCACCTCTAGTTAGGGCCCCTCCACATGACAACTACAGATGGAAAAGTTCATGGAGGAGTACGAGGACATCTTCACCTCCCTCATAGGGGTTCCTATACACTGTCAGGTCAAGAACTCCATCGATCTCACCCCATTTGCGTTGTTGCCCAATGGACCAATCTATTGTTGCTCCCTTCTGGAGAAAGATAAATTCAAGGGGAAGATTCAAGAGCTGCTATAGAAAGGTCACATCCAACCGATCTCATCGCCTTGTGGGAGCCCAATTGTGTTGGTACAGAAGAAGGATGGGACTTGGAGACTTTGTATTGACTATCGGGCATTGAACAAGATCACTGTCTGAATAGGTACCCGATCCCACATATTGATGACCTTCTGGACCAACTGAAGGGGGTAAAATATTTCAGCAAGATTGATTTGAAGTCAAGATATCACCAAGTACCAATCGAACCCTCCAATGTGTGGAAGACTGCCTTCAAAGCCAAGGAGGGACTTTTTGAATGGTTGGTTATGCCTTTCGGGTTGACGAATGCTCCTGCAACCTTCGTGAGGCTAATGGTTGACATCTTGTAGCCATTCACCAACTCATTTGTAGTGGTATACTTGGATGACATCTTGATCTTTAGCCAAAGTTGGGAAGAGAACCTCCACCACATCAACAGGTTCTCCAAACACTGCGGCAACACAAGTTATGTGCCAATTTGGAGAAATGCACTTTTGGCATGAACCAAGTTCAATATCTAGGATACATTATTGATGAACAGGGGGTGCATGTGCATCCAGCCAAGATCCAAGTCATTTAGGATTGGCCATCTCCAACCACTCTGATAGAGCTCTATAGCTTTCTAAGTCTTTCCAACTTCTACCATAGGTTCGTGTTGGGATTGTATCATATCACTTGGCCCTTGAGTCAAGTCACCAAGGGAGGAGAGAAATAAAAATTCTTTTAGTTTGAATCTCAACAGAGGCATTCACAGAGTTGAAACATCGCCTCTGCTCAGCACCAGTGCTGACATTACTAGACTTGCAACAACCATTTGAGATCGAGATAGATGCCTCTGCCTATTCTATTAGGGCAGTCCTCACTCAACACAGGCATCCAGTGGCATATCACAGCGAGACACTTTCAGACACAGTCTAGACGTATCCCACTTATAACAAAGAGATGTATTCCATTGTGCAGGCCTGCTGACAATGGAAGAATTACATTTTGGGGAAGGAAACGGTCATCCACACAAACCGCTGACCCCTGCAGTTCATACAGATGCAAGGGAAGTTGCATAATGATTTCCATCATAAGTGGTCCACATACCCACAACACCAATAATGCTTCATATTGCCTCAATCGACTACCGATCACGGTGTTAACCACCGTGCTCAAATCTTGTGGGAAAGATACTTTTGATTGACCACTTCTCTACAAAAGAGACCCAGAATTCAGCCATACATACCAGACACTCTTGGAGGGTTAGCATGTTCCAGATTTTCACCTCTAAGGTGCACTGTTATGCCACCTGGGTCACCTTTGTGTTCCTTCAAGCGAGCGTGCCAAGATGATTTGGGAAGCACACTACAGTTGGGTTGTTGGGCATTTTGGGGTTAAGAAAATGGTAGTAGTACTACAAAAGTATTTCTATTTTCCAAATATTCGACAGGATGTCAGGAAGTACATCAGACCTTGCACTGCCTACGCCATTGCCAAACTGACCATCAAGAAATAAGGCCTCTATACTCCGCTTCCCACCCCTAGTCGAACTTGGGAATTCATCTCCATGGTTTACATGTCAGGCCTTCCTTCTACTAAGCATGGAAATGACTATGTTTTTTTGTTCGTCAATAGGTTCTCAAAGATGGCCATTATGGAGGCCTACATGAAGAATATCACACCAGAAACCACGACTAAACTCTTCTTTGAACGAGTGTGGGTACACTTTGGGATCCCACAGTCTATCATCTCAGATCAAGATAGCAAGTTCCTTAGTACATTTTGGTCCAGTTTCTGGTCGATGCTCGACACCAAACTCACTAAGTCCACAGCCTTCCATCCCCAAACTGATGGCTAGACAGAGGTTGTCAACAAGATGATCATACACATTTTGCACATGTACAACTCAAAGCATCCACACACATGGGATGAGAGCCTTCCCTATGTTCAACATAGCTATAACTGGGCTCTCCATAGCTCGACTAACCATAGCCCTTTTCAGGTGGGCTTGGGATTCCAGCCACTATGTACCATTGATGTGGCCATGCCATTTGCAGCTACTCAGGAAAATTCAGCTCATGTCCAGTCCGAAACAGATAAGGCAAACATCTTCATTGAGCACATCCAACATATCCACCAGTAGGTCCACAACATTCTGGAGAAATCAAATTCCAAGTACAAGAAGCAACATGATCAACATCGGGTGCCACACAAGTTTCAAGTGGGCGACAAATTCTGGTTGCATTTGCAAAAGAAATGCCTTACCGGAGCCTATTGGTAACTCATACCACTCTGATATGATCCTTACACCGTTACTAAGGTTGTGGGAGACAATGCATTTGAGCTCCGCATTCCCCCATTCCTTGGCCTACACCCAGTGTTCAATGTGGACCGCCTTCGGCCATACTTTCCACCATTACTAGACACATCCGACATTGCAGAACAACTCACACAAATAGAGTTAAATCCAGATTGCATGGAACAAGCTACAAATAATTGGATCATGGAAAATCAGATCAAGCACACTCGCTAGCAGAAGATCCAACTATATCGAGTTGTCAAAGTAGGCCAACTCCTTCACCAGGGAAAGTGGCTCACCAGGGACCAAGTTTAGTAGAAGTTTCGTCATCTCATGGAGGAACTCAACGCAATGGGGACCATTGCTTCCTAAGGGGGGAGGAATGATCCCGGTGGATATTGGTGGTCACCTGCCAATTCCACGTGGACACCCACCATTGTTTCTTTCAGTTTTTCAGTTTCCTTATTTGTAGCACAATTTACTATATTTGGCAGTTTTTTGGGTCCTGAACTTCCAAAGTCGTTTTGATGCCATAAACGACATTTTTTGGGAAAACTGGGAGCAACATGGGTCCATGGCTGATGTTTCTCATCCTAGAGTTGTAGTCCTCGTATATATCTTTCTAACGAGGTATTGTGCGCGTCAAATGGAGATCGTATGCCAAAGTTATGACCCCGGGAAGTTGATGTACCAATTTACCCAAAATGAGGCCCATAGTTTGGTGCTTCAGCTCCTAGGGTTAGGTTTTTGGTTGTTTAGGGTTTTCCATTATTTCTCAACAATAAGTAGGCCTTCGATCCTCATTGTAAGATAGTTCAGAGGTAGGTAGCCGCCACATCTCTCCTCAGAGATAAGCTACCATCGCCCAAGCTAATTTATTTCCATTTTTGTTTGTAAGCATATTTCAATATTTTTACATTAATGAAATGAAGTATTATTTATGTTGTATCTCTATATTTGTTACATTCTTGTTCAAATCTAGATCATATTCATTTAATTATCGACCAATTTTTGTTAACTTGTGAGGACTCAGTGTTATAGACACCAGTACCAAAATTCCTACCAAGTGGTATGCTTATGCATAAAACCTACAAGTGGTTGCAATTAGAGTTAAGAAAGGTTAAAATATTTTAATTACCCTAGCCATAAGCGATCTAGGTGGATATTTGTGGACACCCACCTATTCTACTTAGACCCCCATTGTTATACCATTATTTCTTTCAGTTTCCATAATTGTAGCACAATTTACTATTTTTGGCAGCTTTTTGGGTCCTCAATTCCGGAGCCGTTTGAGGCCCTAAACAACGTTTTTTTGGCAAATGGAAAAACATGAGTCATTAATTGATTTTTATAGTTGAAAGTTATGTTCCTCGTATCGATCTTTCTAAAAAGACATCATGCTGTCAAATGAAGATTATATGCCAAAGTTACGACCCTAGGAAGTTGATGTTCCAATTTACCCCAACGGGTCCCATAGTTTTGGCACTTCATCTCCTAGGGTTATTTTTTTGGATGTTTAGGGTTTTCCATTGTTTCTCATTAATAAATAGGCCTTCGAGCCTCATTGTAGCATAGTTCATATGCATGTATCCACCACATCTCTTCTCAAAGATAAGTTACCATCACCCGAGCTAGTTTATTTCTATTATGTATGTAAGCATATTTCAGTTCTTTGATATTAATGAAATGAAGTTTTAGTTATGTTGCATCTCTGTGTTTATGTTTATAATTGTATTATGTTTCATTCCTACATAACTATGGATTGTTGTTATTAGAGTGGTCTGATCTTTCTCTATTTTTCTTTGCATGCCCCCAACAAGACTAAGGTATAAGGAGTTAGGGATCAAATTGGTTGAACCTTTGCAAGATCAGCATGGAAAACCCTGATGGCCTCCCATGGCAGAAGAAAAAAAGATGGGGTAGAAGAATATCCCTTCAAAATATTCCTCGAAGAATCCCTCGAGTGACAGAGGAACGCAATGATGGACAACTTTTCCTAGATCCTCCGGTGGATGCCCATAGGTGACACATCTTCATCTAGAATCCACTCCCTTTAAGGTACAATTCAACTTTGAGATTCCCATATTTGAAGGCCAGTTAGATGCAAACATTGTAGATAGATCATTTAATCTATTGGAAGGGTATTTTTCAATTCATTATATTTTTAATAGGGAAAATATTACTTTTTCACTCCTCAAAGTCGCCCCCCACATCAAGGACTGGTGGGAAATATATTGTGAGAAGAAGGACGAGAGGGAACCCTCACTATTTTCAGACACACCCACTTGGAACTCTTTCTAAGACACCGTCAAGGAGCAGTATTAACCTATCAGGAGATATGAAGATAAGTACATATAGTGAACCACATTATGGCATGGAAGGGACCAAGATGTGTCAGAGTTCACAAATATTTTTCATACCCTTTGTACGAAGTTGGGTATCAAGGATCTGAGTGGGATCTAGTACTCAAGAACTATGGTTGTCTGCAGAAATACATCCATGACAAAATGGAGTTCCTAGACATCTCCTCACTTGGTGCTTCCTACCGATACACTATCAAGATCAAGCAGAAGTTTAAACAGAAGAAACGTGACTTTGGATTTGTGAATCTGAAGGAAGGGAAAGGCACCCCCAAACCACAGAACAAAGGACAAAGCCAAGGTGAGATGACATAGGACAACCCATCAAAGCTACAAGCAAAGAACAATACTACAAAGAGAAAGAAGGACACACGAAAGTGGTGTGAGTTCCATAAGAGCCCCAGTAAGACCACAAGTGAGCTTCAAGCCAAGTAGTCACTAGTGGCTGAGCTAAAGACTTCAAAATCTTATGCATCTTCTAAATTTGAGTCGGAACCCAACAAGAGGAATGAAAAAGAGAAGAATATTGTTGATGTGAAGCCCAGTGGCACTGTTTCCACCACCAATATCCAAAATATTGAGCCCGAAGATCCAAAGGAAGGGGAGTATCTCTTCCAGTCATAGTTGTGGGTGAATGGTTCATTGTTGCAATTAATTGTTGACAATGTACACTCATTTTAGTAGAGGTCTTGTGAATCAGTTAGGCCTACCCACCATACCACACCCATAGTACTACACCATCAGGTGGCTTCACCAAGAATGAGATCTTCGTATCAGTCAACAGTGGTACTTTCCCTACAACATCAAGCTCTTCACAGATGAGGTATTGTGTCATGTTGTTCCTCTTGAATTTTTTGATGTATTATTAGGCCAACCATACTTATGGAAGCGTCATGTTGTGTATGAGTCGAGGCCTCGCACTGTTATTATTTATTTGGCTAAAAAGTTATATAGGATACCAAAGGTGACCCAAGACAACCCGTCAAAGCTCCAAGAAAAGAAAACCACCATGAAGTCAAATAATGACACAGGAAAGTGGTGTGAGTTCCATAAGAGCCCCACTCACAACATAAGTGATTGTCAGACCAAGCAGTCGTTGGTGGCTGAGTTGAAGGTTTCAGAATCAGATGCATGTTTCGACCCTGAGTCAGATAAAGTAGATTATTGATGCGGAGCCAATGCCACTGTTACCACCTCCAAGATCCAAATAATGATCCTAAAGATCCAGAGGAGGGGGAACGTCTTTTCCACTGAAAAATGTGGGTGAATGGTTTTCCACTGCAATTCATTGTCAACAGTGGTAGCTAGAAGAACCTCATTTCAGCAGAGGTCATGAAGTGGTTAGGCCTATCAACTACACCACACCCACAACCGTATAATATTGGGTGGCTTCACCAAGAATGAGATCTCTGAGTCCGCCAGCAGTGTTGCCTTCCCTACAACATCAAGCCCTTCACAAATGAGGTATTGTGTGATGTTTCTCCTCTTGATTTTTGTGATGTATTATTAGGCCAACCATACTTGTGGAAGTGACATGCTATATATGAGTCTAGACCTCGCTATGTGATTATTTCTTTGGGTAATTCATTATACAGGATACTAGAGGTAGCCCCACCTACCACTTCCTCTTTGATTGTTGCTATGGAATGTAGTAAGATCATCTCCTAGACTAGGAAATTTATTTTTTGTCTGGTTCACTCCCAAAGCTCCAAGCACTGGAGTCACAGAAGGTAAAGAATGACACCTTGTATGTATAGGAAATGAAAACATCACACAGGTTAGAACAAAGGGCCAAACAATTAGAGAGTAAGACTCTAATGGCAAACACTTTGGCCCATGCCAAAGAGGACATTTGGTTAGATATTAGCCACTCCATAACAGAAATGTGGCCATCTATTCAAATTATTTTTGAGCAGCAAGAATTGATTGCTAGATGCAAGACAAAGATAGATAATGAGAGGGTAGCATTGGGCACAAAACCCAAAGAAGTAGCAGGGATGATCAAAGTACTAAATCCAAGACAAGGAAATAGTTACAAGAGATAAATATTCCAGATAGGACAACTACTATTTTGGAAATAAAGAAAGTCATAATGAAGAAGAATCTACTAACTCAGCTAAAAGTAAAGTGTGAATCCTTGAACATTGTAGTTGAAAGGTTTCATTCTAAATTCAGTATTCTGAAAAAGAAAGATTTACCAGAGTTAGTGAAATCAAACGATTAGCTAGTAAAATTGGATGATTACTATGAAAGATTATATAGTATTGTAGCAAACAACAGTCAATTTGCAGGGATAAAAAGACAGATTACTGGCAAAGAGTTTTTGGAAGCTTTAAGCCCTAACCTCACAATCAAATATGAAGTTGGACATGTTTTTCTCACTAAACCCAATTTTGAAACATATACTGAAGTTGATGAGATATTAAGAAGAATGGTAAATCCAAAGATACCAAGTGAGCAGAGGTGGGATCAATTGTGTGAAAAATTTGATTAAATCTCCATCCCAACAAGAAGACATCACAATAGTTTTTGAAGGAATAGTCATCAACAACTCGCTACCTAATAGGGACACATCATTCAGCAGTTTTCTTTTCCTATTTTCTTTCAATCTATTTTTGTAATCAATTTAGGATATTTTGTTTACTATCCAAACTAGTATAAATAAATCTCTTTTACAAGTTATTAAAGGTGGTACCTTTCCATAAGAAATTTTGCAAAGCATTGATGTACAAGCTTTTTCTAGATCAATGATAATAAAGCAAAGGATTCTGAATTTGGTATCATATAGTTTAATTTTCTTCTGTAAGTTTCTAATGTGGTTCATTCATTCTATTAATTCCACATATGCTTAAGTTTTATAGAGATATCAGGTGAGAAAAAATGTGTTACAGTTATTCTTAAAATTCTTTCTGAAGATATTATCATAAAGAGATTGAGATATTGGACTGTATGTCTGAAAGGCTCCCTCTAAATCATAAAATTGTCAGTATATTATGTAATTTTAAAGCATGTTTTGTTTAACTTTTGAACATTGGACAAAGGTTTTCCCACTTATGATGATTTATATTTATGTCTAAAATTTAAAGCAATCATATCTCCTTACTATTCTTTCTGCACACCTTATAAATTTAAATCATTGTGTGAAGTTAAATAGTAGCCCTTTGGTTATTTATTAGTACTATCTAAAAGAGTTAAATACATCATTCTTACAGTTTTTTCTATGTATTGGTCTTCCATAAAAAATAAAACCAAAACCAAAACCCCAAAAGAAATATCTTAGATGCTCTGGCATGATCAATTGACCATTATCATCTCAGAGGTACAACATCAATCTGGCGTTGTTGCCGAGGATCAAATTTGATTAGTTTTCTTGGGACAATGATATAAATTCTATTCCTTTAAAGGTGACTAAAGGTCTATATAGGTCAAAATTCTTTACCTGGCGACTCCACTGTGCCAAACTGGCACCTTTTAAGCACACTAGATCCCACTCTAAATCTGACATTGTTAGTCCACTGTCAGATCCAGAAAAAATTGTGAGAAGTTCCAATTCCAAAAGAAGACTTCAACCATCTTCTTCTTCTTCAGCCCTACAGCCTAAAGATATTTTATCATCAGATCCCTTTAGCAACATTCCATCCAATCTAGATTGGACACAATTATCACCTAGGGTTTCTGAAATTTTAGATAGGGGAGTTGATTTTAAATTAGCTTTCCTTGTTTACTTACTTGAAACATGTCAAGAACCCCCACTACCATTAGGATCACCTAAATATAAGTCTGAATTTGGTGTTCATTTACCATAATACAAACCTATAGATATCATATCCCCCACTACTTATTCATTCCCTTCTACTTCTAAACAACCTAAAGAAACCTTCTCTGTATACTCAAACCCACTCTTTGAAACAAAATAGGACATTCACTCATAGGTTCAGAAGCTAGTTATTAGAACTCCCTTAAAATCGTTTAGGAGATCTCCTCCTTCATCTCCTCCTTCTTCTCCTCCACACAGATATACACCTTATCTATCACCATCTTCCTCTTCTTTTTCTTCATCATCTACACAAACATCTCATACACCATCTTCTACTATGGAATTCCAACCTATTGTACAGGCTATATATGCAGCTTTAGTTTTTCCTCAAAACCTAGATGCATTCCCTCTTGGATATTTAAAACACCTTCCTAGGTATAATGGAGAAACTGGTTCCTCAGTTGAGGACCATCTTCAAGCATTTCTAGATTTTGTAGATAGTATGAACATAGAACAAGAAAATTTTTATATGATTTTGTTTGTCCAATATCTTGAGGGAAATGTGAGAACCTGGTTTAGGTAGTTACCAGCAAACTCCATTAGATCTTGGGAGGAGTTAACAAATATATTCAAAAACTAATGGGGTGTGAAGAAATATGTTATTCACTTTTTAACTCAGTTTGAAGTACTAAAATGAAACTTTGGTGTACTTGTAGTTGATTTTATTAAAAGGTTCAACAAAATTTACCATAGTATGCCCCCTGATTGCAAACCCCCTATAGCAGCAACCAAATCTAGGTTTTCAAAAGCCTTTGAAGATGATTTTGTTGTAATGTTAAGAGAAAGAACTTCTAGGACTCTTGAAGACATGCACACTAATGCTATAGTAGTGGAAGAAAATAGGGTCCCCTCAGCCACTTTAAAAGCTAAATAGGAAAAGGCCCAAAGAAAGCTTAAATCTAGTCAAGAGGACTCTACTTCTTCAAAGACTAAAACTAAAGATTCCAAAATTGATGACATCACTTCACTTCTTAGAAATATATCCAATATAATTTCCAAGATTGAAACTCAACCTAGATCATTTCAATAGACGGTCACTCGACCTCAAAATCAAAATCAAGGTCAATACAAAAGAACTCCAAAACTACAAATTCTTCAAAGACCTAGTAATTATTAGCAAGTTCCAACTCCTTTGTTGATAGATGATCAATAGCCCGATGACAATACCATGACTATCATTGAAGACATTAACAATATGGATACCTCTTTTGGTCACACCACTATTGTTCCTCTTTCACAGAATAAACAAGTTCAAGAAGATCAAGAATCCTCACAGGTTTCCAAATACCATGCCTTATCTGAATCCCTAATTGCAGAGATAAAAAAAATATATGATCCCAGACCTAGGCCTGGACCTGGAAGACCTCTTGAGGAACCTCCAATAATTGAACCTCATACCAAATCTGTTGAAACTCGGTGACTACTATTCGACCATTAAATCAGTCAACTGGTACAGCTAAATTGATAAAATTGTCTTAACTACATTTAATGTTGAAAAAGAGTTAGAAAGAGTTAATATCCCTATACCACTCTCAAAATTTTCAAAAAATCCTGGATATAAAAATCAAGTTTCCAAATGGATACAAAACACCTTTGTTGATGCTGAAAGTGATGTTATTAGCCTTCAGGATGAAAACCAGCAGTTGTCTTTGGTCCTAGTTCAAATATGATAGATGAAATAGTACCTCCTTTCTATGTGACACTAAAGACAAATGACTCCATGTTATATAACTGTATGCTTGATTTTGTAGCATCACATAATCTCATGACAAAAACCATCATGGATCATTTAAATATTGACATAACTAGATCCTATCATGACTTGTACACCTTTTGGTTCCAAGAGGGTACCTTGTTTAGGATTGATTAAGGATTTAGTAGTCACTCTTGCCCAAATCCTGGTAAAAAGCATAGTATTAGATATAGTTGTCACTGATATCCCTCCCAAATTTGGAATGCTCCTTTCAAGGTCTTATTGTTCCAAACTAGAGGGAACTCTTCAGATGGACATGTCTTATGCCACTATTCTAGTTTATGAGGGAGAACAACTTAGGTTGTACAGAGAAGTTAGATTTGTGCACACTGTATGCAAAACAAATCAACCAAAGAACCACCCCATCTATGCTATTGATCAAGATTTTGGCTGCTTTCAACTCTATTCAAATCAAATACATGAATCTCAAGTAAAAATTGAAGATGTAGTTGAAAACCCTATATCAAATCAAACTAATGTGAGGAAGTTGTTCTTTGATGGTTCTTGTACAAAATATGGAGCAAGGGCTGGGGTAGTACTAATCTCACTAGAAAATGAAAACGTTACAAAATCATGTAAACTTGACTTTGAAGTTACCAACAACATAGCAGAATATGAGGCTTTCCTTCTAGGACTATAGTTAGCCAAGAGTTTAAAGGTACACAACCTAAGTGTTTTCACTAACTCCGAACTCATTGTAAGACAAGTTAGAAATCTTTTCCAAACAAAGCATCCTAGGCTTAGGTCTTATCGAAATGAGGTTTGGGATTCCATTGAAAAATTCTTTGATGCCTTCAATATAACTTATGTCCCTAGAAATGAAAATATACATGCAGATTTTTTGGCTGTCTCTGCAAGCTCATTTAAGATTCTTGATCAAAAACAAGTGTTATACCAAATCCAGGTCAAATATAGGCCATCCATACCAGATAACCAAAAGCATTGGTAAGTATTTGAGGACAATGAATAACTAAAATATTTCCTTCAACTTGTAGGTGAATTTTCTCTTCTTCAAATTGATGAAGACAATCTTGACATGATTAATCCTCAAATTAATCATGATCTAGAACTAAACTCCAAGGTTGAAGATCATGACATCATACAATTATCAAACAACTTCATTCCTAAAGGTTTAATTCCTTTAGAGAACTTATTCGATTACAATGATGTCCCTTGAAACCCTCCATCCATCTCTCCCGAAGATGATATTGAAGAAATCAACATTGGAACTCAAGAACAAGTACAAAAATATAAAAATCTTTGCATCTTTAACCCCAAAACTTAAAAATGAATATATTAAGTTACTTAAAAAATATAAAGATGTTTTTGCTTGGTCTTATGAACTTAAAACCTATGACACATCCCTCATTTAACATAATATTCCATTAAAAACTGAAGCTAAACCCTACTAGAAAAAACTCAGAAGAATTAACCTAGTTCTTCTGCCAACTACTGAGAAAGAGCTTAAGAAAATATTAGATGCACAGAACATTCTTCCACTAAGATATTCTAATTGGATTGCCAACCTAGTACCTGTCAGGAAAAAGAGTGGTGAAATTAGACTCTGTGTTGATTTTAGAAACTTAAATAAAGCATCACTAAAGGATAACTATCCCTTACCTAAAATGGATCAGTTACTTCAACAAGTTACTGGAGCTAACAGACTTTCTATGTTAGATTGTTTTTCTAGTTATAATCATATTATGGTTGACAAGGAGGATAGGGAAAATATTGCCTTCACAACACCTTGGGGTGCTTTCATGTATGCTAGGATTCCTTTCAGTTTGACAAATGCAAGAGCTACATTCTATAGAAATTCCCACCTATAAATCAGCTGGTAACGCAATGTACTAAAGAAAAACACTTGATCTACTTCTAAAAATAATTTAGCGGAAGCTTAATCGAACATGAACAACATCAAGCATGAACAGATACAACTGAGAATGAGAAGTAATCAACCATAACACTAAAGATTTATCACTGGGGAAAGCACCAGCCTAAAACCCCAACTCTGCATTATCATAAAAGTGGAAATCTTGTTCAAGTTACAAAAAGAATTAGCTCTCAAGCTATCCTGATCTCTCTGCACTCAAAAAACACTGTTCACAGACTCAATAGACATAGAATATATCTTCCTCAAGCCCTCCAAGCCTCCTATTTCCTTGCGCAGTTTTGATTGGGGTCCAATGATATCACATGTGTGAATTGGCCTCATCACACTCACTGTAATCTCAGGTAAAACTATTCAATCCATAAGGAATAATATTCCTTCTGCATGCAAGGAATATTCACCAAGGAATATCCTAGCAACTGATAGTACACTATCCCACCATCTGATCTCAATTGGGTCTCTGATTGAACTGACATGCATGAGTTATCCATGAGTGAATACTCAGTTATCTGAATTACAGTAGTTACATGCATGCAAGCATTAACTAACTAAACTCTCATTAATTTAACAAACTGTTAAATTAATCTAACTGGACTTGACTAAGTTAAACTAAGTCAACTAATTACAACTCTATATTACAACTCATCCTTATCTCTTTAACTGAAGGTTAAATTCCTCAATTAATGGAGAAACTGTTGCATGTCCTCACATAGACTTCAAGATTGAATTTCCTTAAATCACTAACTCAAGATGAATTAATTAATTAATTTTCAAACTATTGTTGATATCAAATTCGAATTTTACTTCCTATGTTTAGTCCAAGGACTGACTAAAATAAGAGGGGATCCTGAAATACTATTTTTAGAAAAGCTATTTTTAGCATTTTCACTTTTCACCCATTGTAGCTAAGATCTCCAATGGTTGAATTGCTATTTATAGCCTGCCTATTTATAGAATTTCTATTTTTAGCATTTCTTGTTGCACACTTTTCAACACTCCCTCTCAACAAGAAACGGATTATCAGCAACCCTGATCTTGTCTTTGTGGAACTCAAACTTGCATTTTGACAATGCCTTTGTCAAAATATCTGCATCCTGCTCCTCAGTCGAAACATACTGCAACATCATGATCCTCTTGACCACACAGTCCTGTAGATGATGGTAATGGATGTCTATATGCTTGGACTTGTCATGAAACACTGGATTCTCAGATAGTTTTATGCAACTATGATTATCACAGTATATCAATGTAGGATCCATCATCTGACCAAACAATCCCACTAGAATCTTCTGCATCCAAATGGCCTCACATGCTGCCTGACTCGCAGCCATGTATTCAGCCTTTGCTAAGCTAAGTGCAACTAACCTCTGTTTCCTGCTATACCAAGAAACTGAAGCTGAACCAAGGTTGAAGATTCCTCCAGAAGTGCTCTTCCGGTCTGATGGAATACCTGCCCAATCCGCATCCATGAAGCCTTGTAGCTTCACTCCCTCTGTCCATCTGTACCATAATCCATACTATGTAGTGCCTCTAAGATATCTCAGCACATGCCTTGTTGCCTTCCAAAACATATTTGTAGGCAGAACCATAGCTTGACTCAGCTGGTTCACCGGAAAGCATAAGTCGGGTCATGTGTTCACTAGATACATAAGTGAACCCACCACCTGCTGATAAACAATAGCAGCTACTACCTCACCTAAAGTAGCATCCTCCTTCCTCCAGTTCCCAGCTAGAGGAGTCTACATGGGCTTGCATTTCTCCATGGAAAGCACTTGAGTATCTCATTGGCATACTTGCCTTGAGATACAAATACTTCCCCATATTTCTGCCACACTTCTATGCCTAGAAAGTAGTGCATGAGGCCCATGTCCTTCATCTCGAACTCTCTTGCAAGGTCCTCCTTGCAAGACTATATCATCTGGTCATCACCTGTCAAAATCAGATCATCGACATAAAGTACAATACTCAAGGTCTTACCATCTACCATGATGTGGTATAGGTTCACATCTGCTTCACTCTTGGTGAAGCCCTACCTAGTGAAATAGTTGTCGATCCTGGTATACCGAGCATGGGGTGCTTGCTTCAACCCATACAGTGCTCGCTTGAGTTGACAGACATGCGACTCGTGATCGAAGGTCTCAAATCCTTCAGGCTACTCAATGTATACCTCTTCCTCAATCTTCCCATTGAGGAACGTCATCTTCACATCCATCTGATGGATCTTCCAACCCATTTGAGTTGATAAAGATAGCATCAATTTGATAGATGTGTACCTTTCTACAGGAGCAAAGGTCTCATCGTAGTCAATCCCCTCAACTTGTGATAAACCTCGGGAAACAAACCTTGCCTTGTGTTTCTCAACACTGCCATCAGCTGCCTGCTTTACCTTGTAAAGCCAATAGAAATGAACCACTGATTTGTCTGCAGGTCTAGGGAAACATCCCACACACTGTTCTACATGATAGAATCATACTCTTCTACCATTACATCAACCCAAACTGGTTGCTACACTACCTCCTGAAAACTAGAAGGTTCAGTCGCTACACACTCCCCAACCAGGGCCATGTAGCTAGTGTATCTCTTGAGATATCTCCTCTATCTTTGCTGAGAGGATGGTTGCCCCACATTCTCTCTCGCATCCTACATCAATCTGTCAGCTTCCTGCAAGCTTTTCCACCTGTATCTGGAAGACTCTCTAGCAGTGGTGGTCTCCACTATTGGATCCTCTGCATGTGGCTAATCCACATCATCAGGAGGCTCCTCCTCCTTTGGAACTAAAATTTCCTCATCACCATGTAACTTGATCTCCCTCTCAAGTGACACTCACATGGCTTTCTACTTGTCAAACTTCAGATCCCTGTGCACTACAGTCCTCTGACTGGCAGGGAAAAACACACGATAGTTGTGGGGTGTATCTGTGTACCCCACCAGTATCCCCAACTCAGTTGTTGGGTCTAGCTGTTTCCAATCATATTTGGTCACATGATAGAAAACTGGTGATCCAATGATGCGGAAGTGACTCACATTTGGTCGCTTCCCCAAAAAGGCCTCCATATGTGTCTTCATCCCCAAAACACGATGAGGACTTCTATTCTGAAGATACACTATTTTATTGCATTCCTCAGCCCACAGATGAAGTGATAGGCCTTGGTCATGCAACATCGCTTAAGCTGCTCCCACAATAGATCCGTTCTTCCTTTCGGCCACCCCATTCTGTTGTGGGTTATGAGGTGTCGTCAGTTCCCATTTAATTCCTTCTGCTGCACAAAAGTCTTTAAACTGTTGGGAGATATACTCTCCACCATTATCCATACGCAAGGATTTTACTTTCTTCCCAGATTCTTTCTTTGCCAAGGCTTTAAACTCACAAAACCTCAAGAAGGTCTGATCCTTCTTTTGCATAAAGTAGATCCAACATCTACAAGAAAAATCATTAATGAAAATAACATAGTACCTTGGTTTAGTAGTGGAGGCTATAGAGAAAGGTCCACATCTATCTGAGTGAACTCACTCCAGGATTGCTCCAGCTCTACTATCCTGATCTTGAAAGGAAGCTTTCGCATACTTACCCAGGGTGCATCCTTTTCATGTGTCTATTTGCTCTAGTTTTGCCTTGGGTAAGCCAGTAGAAATTTGTTGTGTGATCTTCAAGGCCCCATGATGCAAGTGGCCCAGTATCCTGTGCCATAGCTTGCCAACATCTTGGCTTTGCACCACCTCTACTTTGGAACTTAGTGAAACACAGTCATCTACCTCCAGCTTGTAGAGATTCTTTACTCGAACCCCTATTCGCTTGGTCTGTCCAGTGCCGATATGCCTCAGTAACACTTTTCCTTTACTAAAGACTACATCATAGCCTTTATCTTCTAACATAACAACAGACACAAGATTTTTTTTCAAACCCGGTACATATTTCACAGTAGATAGGGTGAGAGGAGCACCATGCTCCCTTTGAACACAACTATACCTTCACCTGAGACACAGTACTTTCCATTGTCGCCCATCTCAATCCGCATCTGGAGATCCTTCTCCTCCAATGTACTGAAAATATTCTTGTCACCCGACATGTGGAAAGAAGCTCCACTGTCCAGGTACCAAACACATCCCACCATGGATGAAACCATGCATGCGATAAGTGAGAAATCCAGCTCAAATTGTGAATTTAGTGCATCACCATCATATCCCTTTGAGGAACCCTTCTTGGACTTCTTTTGTGGACAATGCATAGCATAATGGCCCACTTCATGACAGTGAAAGCATCGCACCTTCGACTTGTCAACATTCTTCCCACCATGAGAAGATTTGGATTGGGATGCCTTCCCTTTCCCTTTCTTAGCTTTACTCACTAAAGCTAGATTTTCTTCATCATCTTGTTTTGATGAAGATCCATCCCTGGTGCTCTGCCTTATCTCCTCCTGCATCAAATCCGACCAAAGTTGTTCCCAATCTGGCAGTTTCTCTCTTCCATTAATTGAGTCTTGGTAGCTATGCCAGCTCTTAGGAAGACCAAGGAGTGCTAGACTCACCATGTCGTCATCAGTAGTCACGACCCCTACACTTGCAAGCTCATCCCTATAGGTGGTGAGCTTGTTCAGGAATGTAGAGATTGTGTCGCCCTTTTCGCACTTGATCTTGAGAAGTTTGTCCTTCAGCACCAGCTTCCTCTGATCGCTGCTATTCTGTTAAAGATATTTCAATGTTTTCCACATCAAAAATGGAGTCTCCTTCCCATGGAGGCTCGAGACAATGTGATCTCAAACTCCCTCCAGGAGGATTCTCCTTGCTCTAGCCACACACTTTTTCCATTCTACTAGTTGAGTAGCATCAGTCGACTTTTGGACTTCTTGATCAATGAACTCCTTGAGATCGTTATCTTCCAATACTACCTCCATGCGATCCTTCCATGCTATATAATTCCAACTACCCTCAAGAGCATGTTCGAGTCTTAAACCATTGAACGCCATCGGTGAAATAGATGTGATAAGAACTCAATTCAGTATTTAGAAACCAAACTTTGTACTTCTCCTGCTTGTATACTGTTCTTCATTGATCACCTTTTCTTTGATACCATGTAGAAATTCCCACCTTTAAATCACCTGGTAATGCAATGTACTAAAGCAAAACACTTGATCTACTTCTAAAAATAATTTAGTGGAAGCTTAATCGAACATAAGCAACACCAAGCATGAACAGATATAACTGAGAATGAGAAGTAATCAACCATAACACAGAAGATATATCACTAGGGGAAGCACCAGCCTAAAACCCCAAATCTGCAATATCATAAAAGTGGAAATCTTGTTCAAGTTACAAAAAGAATTAGCTCTCAAGCTATCCTAATCTCTCTGCACTCAAACAATACTGCTCACAGACTCAATAGAAATAGAATATATCTTCCTCAGCCCCTCCAAGCCTCTTATTTCCTTGCACAGTTTTGATTGGGGTCCAATGATATCACATGAGTGAATTTGCCTCATCACACTCACTATAACCACAGGTCCAACTGTGCAATCCATAAGGAATAATATTCCTTCTGCATGCAAGGAATATTCACCAAGGAATATCCTAGCAACTGATAGTACACTATCCCACCATCTGATCTCAACTGGGTCTCTGATTGAACTGACATGCATGAGTTATCCATGAGTGAATACTCAGTTATCTGAATTACAGTAGTGCCTCTAACATATCTCAGCACATGCTTCGCTGCTTTCCAAAACAGCTTGGTAGGTAGAACCATAGCTTGACTCAGCTGGTTCACCGTAAAGCATAAGTCGGGTCGTGTGTTCACCAGATACATGAGTGAATCCACCAGCTACCAATAAATAGTAGCAGCTACTACCTCACCTAAAGTAGCATCCTCCTTCCTCCAGTTCAGTCTGCATGGGCTTGCACTTCTCCATGTGAAAGAACCTAAGTATCTCATTGGCATACTTGCCTTGAGATATAAATACTTCCCCATCTTTCTACCACACTTCCAAGTAGTCCATGAGACCCATGTCCTTCATCTCGAACTCTCTTGTAAGGTCCTCCTTGCAAGACTGTATCAGCTGGTCATCACCTGTCAAAATCAGATCATCGACATAAAGTACAATAATCAAGGGTTTACCATCTACCATGATGTGGTATAGGTTCGCATCTGCTTCACTTTTGGTGAAGCCCAACCCGGTGAAATAGTTGTCAATCCTAGTATACCAAGCATGGGGTGCTTGCTTCAACCCATACAGTGCTCGCTTGAGTTGGCAGACATGCGACTCGCGATCGAAGGTCTCAAATCCTTTAGGCTACTCAATGTATACCTCTTCCTCAATCTTCCCATTGAGGAACGTCGTCTTCACATCCATCTGATGGATCTTCCAACCCATCTGAGCTGATAGAGCTAGCATCGATATGATAGATGAGTACCTTGCTATATGAGGAAAGGTCTCATCGTAGTCGATCCCCTCAACTTGTGAGAAACCTTGGGCAACAAACCTTGCCTTGTGTTTCTCAACACTGCCATCAGCTACCTGCTTTACCTTGCAAAGCCATTCCGAACTAACCACTGATTTGTTCGCAGGTATAGGGAAAACATCCCACACACTGTTCTGCATGATAGAATCATACTCTTCTACCATTGCATCAACCTAGACTGGTTGCTGCACTGCCTCTTGAAAAGAAGGAGGTTCGGTCGCTACACACTCCCCAACCAGGGCCATGTAGCTAGTGTATCTCTCGAGAGATCTCCTCTGTCTGCGCTGAGAGGATGGTTGCCCCACATGCTCTCTCACATCTTGCATCAATCTGTCAGCTTCCTACGAGCGTTTCCGCCTGTATCTGGAAGACTCTCCAGCAGTGGTGGTCTCCACTATTTGATCCTCTGCATGTGGTTGATCCACATCATCAAGAGGCTCCTCCTCCATAGAAAC
The DNA here is from genome assembly GCA_031772625.1 of Pinus tabuliformis. Classification (NCBI taxonomy): domain Eukaryota; kingdom Viridiplantae; phylum Streptophyta; class Pinopsida; order Pinales; family Pinaceae; genus Pinus; species Pinus tabuliformis. The sequence continues at coordinate 169,575,338 of CM062808.1, forward strand.
TAAAAGTTCCTCATCGCCATGTAACTTGAGCTCCCTCTCAAGTGACACTCACATGGCTCTCTGCTTGTTTAACTTCAGATCCCTGCGCACTACGGTCCTCTGACTGGTAGGCAGAAACACACGATAGTTGTGGGGTGTATCTGTGTACCCCAAAAGTATCCCCAACTCAGTTGTTGGGTCTAGCTGTTTCCAAGCATCGTTGGTCACATGACAGAAAACTGGTGATCGAAAGATGCGGAAGTGACTCACATCTGGTCGCTTCCCCGAAAACGCCTCCATAGGTGTCTTCATCCCCAAAACACAATGAGGACTTCTGTTATGAATATACACTACTGTATTGCATGCCTCAGCCCACAGATGAAGTGGTAGGCCTTGGTCATGCAACATTGCTCGAGCTGCTCCCACAATAGATCTGTTCTTCCTTTGCGGCCACCCCATTCTGTTGTGGGATATGAGGTGTCATCAGATCCCGTTTAATTCCTTCTGCTACACAGAAGTATTTAAACTATTGGGAGATATACTCTCCACCATTGTCGCTACGCAAGGCTTTTACTTTCTTCCCAGATTCTTTCTCTGTCGAGGCTTTAAACTCACAAAACCTCAAGAAGGTCTGATCCTTATTTTGCATAAAGTAGATCCAACATCTACAAGAAAAATCATCAATGAAAATAACATAGTACCTTGTTTTAGTAGTGGAGGCTGTAGAGAATGGTCCACATATATCTAAGTGAACTCGCTCCAAGATTGCTCCAGCTCTACTATCCCGATCTTGAAAGGAAGCTTTCGTATACTTACCCAGGGTGCATCCTTTGCATGTGTCTATTTGCTTCAGTTTTGCCTTGAGTAAGCTAGTAGAAATTTTCTGCATGATCTTCAAGGACCCGTGATGCAAGTGGCCCAGTATCATATGCCATAGCTTGCCAACATCTTGGCTTTTCACCACCTCTACTTTGGAACTCAGTGTAGCACAGTCATTTACCTCTAGCTTGTAGAGATTCTTTACTCGAATCCCTATTCTCTTGGTCTGTCTAGTGCCGATATGACTCAGGAACACTTTTCCTTTACTAAAGGCTACATCATAGCCTTTATCTTCTAGCATAGCAATAGACACAAGATTCTTTTTCAAACCCAGTACATATTTCACAGCAGATAGGGTGAGAGGAGCACCATGCTCCCTCTGAAACATAACTATACCTTCACCTGAGACAGAGTATTTTCCATCATCGCCCATCTCGATCCGCATTTGGAGATCCTTCTCCTCCAATGTACTGAAAATATTCTTGTCACCCAACATGTGGAAAGAAGCTCCACTGCCCAAGTACCAAACACATAGCACCATGGATGAAACCATGCATGCGGTAAGCGAGAAATCTAGCTCAAATTGTGAATCTAGTGCATCACCATCAGATCCCTTTGAGGAACCCTTCTTGGACTTCTTTTGTGGACAATGCATAGCATAATGGCCCATTTCATGACAGTGAAAGAATCACACCTTCGACTTGTCAACCTTCTTCCCACCATGAGAAGATTTGGATTGGGATGCCTTCCCTTTCCCTTTCTTAGCTTTACTCGCTAAAGCTAGATTTTCTTCATCATCTTTTTTTGATGAAGGTCCATCCCTGGTGCTCTGCCTTATCTCCTCCTGCATCAGATCATACAAAAGTCATTCCCAATCTGGTAGTTTCTCTCTTCCATTAACCAAGTCCTAGTAGCTATGCCAGCTCTTAGGAAGACAAAGGAGTGCTAGACTCACCATGTCGTCATCAACAGTCACGACCCCTACACTTGCAAGCTCATCCCTATAGGTGGTGAGCTTGTTCAGGAACGTAGAGATTGTGTCACCCTTTTCACACTTGATCTTGCAAAGTTTGTCCTTCAGCACTAGCTTCCTTTGATCACTGCTATTCTGTTAAATATCTTTCAATGTTTTCCACATCAAAAACGGAGTCTCCTTCCCATGGAGGCTCGAGACAATGTGATCTCAAACTCCCTCTAGGAGGATTCTCCTTGCTCTAGCCACACACTTTTTCCATTCCACCAGTTGAGTAGCATCAGTCGGCTTTTGGACTTCTTGATCAATGAAGTCCTTGAGACCATTATCTTCCAATACTGCCTCCATGCGATCCTTCCATGCTATATAATTTCAACTGCCATCAAGAGAATATTCGAGTCTTAAACCATTGAATGCCATCAATGAAATAGATGTGATAAGAACTCAATTCAATATTCAAAAACCAAACTTCGTACTTCTCCTACTTGTATACTGCTCTTCCTTGATCACCTTTGCTCTGATACCATGTAGAAATTCCCACCTGTAAATCACCTGGTAATGTAATGTACTAAAGCAAAACACTTGATCTAATTCTAAAAATAATTTAGTGGAAGCTTAATCGAACATGAGCAACATCAAGCATGAACATATATAACTAAGAATGAGAAGTAATCAACCATAACACAGAAGATATATCACTGGGGAAAGCACCAGACTAAAACCCCAACTCTATATTATCATACAAGTGGAAATCTTGTTCAAGTTACAAAAATAATTATCTCTCAAGTTATCCTGATCTCTCTGCACTCAAACAATACTGCTCACGGACCCAATAAACATAGAATATATCTTCCTCAAACCCTCCAAGCCTCCTATTTCCTTGCGCAGTTTTGATTAGGGTTTAATGATATCACATGTGTGAATTGGCCTCATCACACTCACTATAACCTCAAGTCCAACTACGCAATCCATAAGGAATAATATTCCTTCTGCATGCAAGGAATATTCACCAAGGAATATCCTAGCAACTGATAGTACATTGTCCCACCATCTGATATCAACTGGGTCTCTGACTGAACTAACATGCATGAGTTATCCATGAGTGAATACTCAGTTATCTAAATTACAGTAGTTACATGCATGCAAGCATTAACTAATTGAACTCTCATTAATTTAACAAACTATTAAATTAATCTAACTGGACTTGACTAAGTTAAACTAAGTCATCTAATTACAACTGAATATTACAACTCATCCTTGTCTTTTTAACTGAAGGTTAAATTCCTCAATTAATGGAGAAATTGTTGCATGTCCTCACATAGACTTCAAGATTGAATTCCCTTAACTAATTAACTTAAGAAGAATTAATTAATTAATTTTCAAACTGTTGTTGATATCAAATTCGAATTTTACTTCCTATGTTTAGTCGAGGGACTGACTAAAATAAGAAGGGATCCCGAAATGCTATAAGTTATTCTTAGCATTTTCACTTTTTACCTATTGTAGCTAAGATCTCCAATGGTTGAACTACTATTTATAATAGTGCTATTTTTAGCAATTTCTATTTTTAGCATTTCTTGTTGCACACTTTTCAACAAATTCCAAATAGCTATGGATATAGCTTTTGTAGGCCAGGTAAATAAATTTCTTGTTATTTATCTTGATGATCTTACAATTTTTTCTAATTTTGATAAAAAATATTTAAAGCACTTAATGAAAGTTTTTGAAAGATGTAGGAAATTCGGGATATCGTTGAATCCAAAGAAGTCTCTATTTTCTATCACACAAGGGAAATTGCTTGGCCATATAATTTCTAAAAATGGTGTAGTCATTAATCCAAACAAAGTATAATCCATTCAGACATTATCATTGCCAAGAAATAAAAAGGAAGTTCAGGATTTTCTAGGTAAAATCAACTTTTTAAGAATATCCATACCCAATTTTTCTGAAATTGTCCAAGATATAACTGATATGTTTAAGAAGGGTCATGTAGTTAAATTGACTGTCTATTCCAGACATGCATTTGATCAAATCAAGAAAGCTATTTCTGAAGCTCCAACCTTGACCAGTCTTGATTATACCAAACCATCCAATATCTTTTCCATTTCCTCTAAAACAACCCTTGCTACTATTTTACTACAAAAGAATGAAGATTCCCCTGACCAAACTATAGAATTTTTTATCAAAGTCATGAGAGATGCTGAGCTCCAATATGACATAACTGAGAGCAAGATTATGCCCTAGTCCATTCTTTGAAATCTTTTAGGATGTATGTTTTACATTCAACCATCATAGCCTATGTCCCCAATAGTGTTGTTAAAATTGTTCTCACTCAACTAGATACTATTGGGAGGAGAGGTAGATGGATCACTCAAATTTTGGAGTATGATCTAACCATCAAAACCACAAAGCTAGTAAAGGGTCAAGGATTAGCTAAGCTTCTAGCTGAGTCCAATTGCAAAGTATAAGGCATCAACTCTGTTTTGGAAATACCAGGGGAGAATCCACAAGAACCTTCCCAAAATTTAAATGAGAAGAATCCACAAGAACCTTTCTAGCATCCTGAAGAAAAGAATCGACAAGAACTTTTACCCTCATATCAGACCATTTCTGTACATATTGATGAGAAATTTCTTATTCAATTTGATTGTCCTGCATCATTTTCTAAAAGTCAAATACTGTATCATAAATGAAAATTTGTATTATAAAGACCCACTCAATATCTTTTTATTATGTTTAATAGAATCAGAAACCGAAGGGATCATTGATCAGTTTCATGCAGAATTTTGTGGAGGAAATTATGCTTGTTGAGAAACAACATATAAGATATTAAGGGCAGGATTTTATTGGCCAATATTGTTCTTACAAGTCGGAGCAAAGGTCAGAAGTTGTGTCCCTTGTCAGATGTTTGCTGGTAAGAAAAAACTGCTAGCTCTTCCACTAATCCCAACACAAGTCTCAGCACCTTTTCTCCAATGGGGATTATATTTTATTGGAGAGATTCATCCTACTTCAAGCAATCATCATAGATGGATCCTCACTGCAACAGACTATTTTACTAAATGGGTGGAAGCAATTCCACTAAGAAATTTTATTAATGTAGTAGTGATCAAATTCATTAAAGAAAACATTTTATCCAGGTTTGGTTGCCCAAGCTAGATTGTTATTGACAATGCCACATCATTTTCCAGTATTAAAATGATTGAGTTTTTCTATAAATATCAAATTGTGTTACACCATTCAACTCCATATTATCGTCAAGGTAATGGTCTTACAGAATCATCTAATAAAAGTCTAGTAAAGGTTATCAGAACAACTTTAGCAGATCAAAAAAAGAGCTCGGACACTCATCTAATTTATGAAATCTGGGACAACAGGATTACTCCAAAGAGATCTATTTGAAAATCTCCTTTTCAGTTTGTTTATGGGAAAGATGTAATTTTCCCTACCAACTTGGCCTTCCCTATTTTAAAGTTTATGCAGGAAATAACTTATGATCCTGATGATTTTTCAAGGAGGATAAATCAAATCATTGAACTAAATGAGAATAGAGATGAGGTTCAATACAAATTGAAAAAATATCATAATAAAATGAAGAGCCTGTTTGATAGAAGAGCCAGGGAAAGGGACTTCAAAGAGGGAGATTTGGTTCTAATATGGGATTCCAGAAGAGAAGACAAAGGAAAACATGGAAAGTTTTACAATCTATGGTTTGGACCTCTAGCTCTTGTTGAAGTAAAAGGGAACAACACTTTTGTCTTACAAAATCTAGAGGGACAATATTCCACATTTCCTATTAATGGAATATTTTTGAAGCATTATATTCAGTATTGAGAAGTTGAAGTAGATTTTACTACAATCATTGTAAAAAGTCCACTTTTATTTTACTTTTCAACTGTCAGTATGATTTTTACAGAAAATACTCCATATCCCGAGGAGAAGGCACATGGATATGCAAGTTCTCTACATTCTGCAGGAGAAATCAGTCCCCAGTTGGAGCCAATATTGTAGCTCTTTTATTTTTGATAAGTTAGCCATTAGTGAAAAAATAAAAATGCTATAGAAAAATGATAAGTTACGATATGGATTAAAAAACAAATTTGAAAATAAAAAATGTTAGGATTTATTACTATTTTAGGTCCATACCATAAAAAATGATAGGGTAGTTTATCTAAAAAAGAAAGGCAAATAAAAAATGTTAGATAAGCAATAAAAGAAAATATTTGCTTTAGAAAAATTAATTAAGGCTGCTAGTTCAAACGCGCCTTTAAAATTTGTTTTTAGTTTAAAAATAATGTTTAAATCCTTAATCATAGTTTAAATTATTATAATAAACATGATTGCTTTGCAAATAGTCAATAAATATGATGTTATCATAAACGGTGGAAATGAAAAACTTTCAAATCAAGTGTTGAATAAACTCCAGACACCTTTCAACTGATAGGATTCACTCCGCCTAGATCAACAGTGGAGGTAGCTTTTCGGCCCCCCTTTAGACGTTTCTTGTTAACACGAAGCAGGGGATCTGAAAAGCAGTTTTAAAGGCTGCCATTTTTTGCTACGTGGAATTCCCGTGGCGTTTCGGGCCCCCAAAGCTCAAAACCAAAAACCATCGCACCCCCCACCCCGAAATCCCACCGACGGTTTTCCTCCATCCAACCATTGACCTTATTCCCGCACCATGTCATAGTCCCATTATCCCTTCCTCCATTCACAACCGTCCACGTCATTAGTTCGTTATATCTCACCCATTCACCACCCGCCACGTCACAAAGACATTGTGCCCTATGCTCCAAAGCCATTACCAGCCTCAGTTAACCATTTAATCTCCCATTAGACATTAATTCTCGCTCCTCTCCAAATTAATTGCCTACAACTAGATTTAAATGGAAAATTAAGCCCGATTTCATTTTTAAATACCCCATGGATCTACATTTTGCCACTTTTCTGCTTCTTTCCTATCACCTAAAGCCTTTTTCACGCTCTGTATTTCCCCTTTCATCCATTTTTCAATTAAAACAGTTTTCAAATCCCTCACCCGCAGAAAAATGGCTCCCAATGCTAAAACATAGAAAGTTGTCAAAGAAGGAAATCCATCTACACCATTGTTATAGACATTTTTGGGCACTGCAAACCCAAGCATGAAATGTCCATAAACCAAGGGCTCCTAAGTCCCTAAAAGTGTTGTTCTAACCCCTAAAGGAACAAGGTCAACTGATTACAGCTTCTCCCAGAAGTTCTCCATGAAAAAACTGCTCAGAATTGGTCAAAACAGGATCATTTCAGCTGCTCCACTGGTCAAGTGTATTGCATCTCACCTAAGTACACTATGTGGGTGCGTTTCATTTCAAAAATCCCTTCTATGGGGTGCGATGGGCGAGAAATGACAAATGGCAGTGTCATTCCGCGAGGTGGAGAGGCAATGGAAGCTTCTAGAAACTTCTCCTGTGACACTTGCCTCTCTAAATTCGACCAAGGATGAGTAAGAGATCATCAATCTCCAAGTGGAAGCAAGAACTACCAGAGGGAAGACACTAATCAAATCACAAGCTGACTCATCCCCCTTACAGATATCTATATATGGATCCCTCATCCCAGAGATCCAGAGGCTGGAATTTTGCATATTGTAAGGAATTGTTGTTGGTTTCTTGAGACAAACATCAGATCGTTGGGTGATCTAAGCTTTGTATGAGGTGAAGAGGGGCTTCCTTGCTGAGAGGTTGATGCTGGGTCAGAACAACTGGTTGTAACTCTTCTTGGCTCTTTCTTGTTTATCAATAAAAGCTATTCAAGTTTTCCTCCATACCCTTGTGTCATTTATGTTTGCTGCATTTGTATGGTCAATTTACATATGATCCTAGATTGTTTATGATTATAGATCCATGTTCTTGTATAGTGTTGTGCTACTGTGATCTTACAGGTACTCTGTGAAGCTGGGTGTGCAAGGGAACAAGTAGTGAAAGACTATCAAGGAAGAGAGGAATCGAACGAGGAGATTAGCGCAAGACAGAGGTTGGTCTTCTTTGTTCCTCTCTATCTATACTTCATAAAGGAAAAACGAAAGTAGCTTTACCTTGTTTGTTTCTAAGGCAGCTGTCACACCTTAGTGGGATAAGCAGTTCTGAGTAGACACTTTTCCCTATAACAAAATGGCGACTTCACCGGGGATGATTAGTTTGTTTGTTTATCTTCCTTGTTGTCTATTTCATAAAATTATAGACGGAGTCTGAAGTTGTGCCAGGTAGCATTCGAACTGCATTTGCTATGCAAATGCAAAGTAGATAAATGCCACTTCAATCCATCTCCGGGATCTGTTTATGATTTAAACAACTGATTCACAAACTCTTTGATTGCCCTTGTGATAGCTCTTAGATCCTCCTTAGATCTACCCCCGATTGTTGCATTACTGATTACCTTTTGCTCGGCCAAAACCCATGAACTGAACTGCAAACTATGACCCGGAACCCAAGCAGAGTCTCGTTTCTGGCCTAGCACAGGTACTGTTCTGATAATCTGAACTTCAGCGCACTTCCCGAGTGGAGAAGGTGCGCTGCATTTCAAATTCCCTGTGTTATAGGTGCGCTGATCAAACTAGGCTTTGATTTCTATGATTCATTCTTTCCAGTTCTATTCCTGAATTTTGCTGCCAGTGATCAGTATATGTCTATTTGAAACCCCTTTTCCTTGTTGTTATTCCGCCTCCTTTTTACAAAAGAATTGTAAATGTTTTTGTGTGTTTGTTGAGTCATTATCAGTTCTCCTTTGCAAAAAGTAACATAATCGCACTGTCGTCCTTTGATCTGAAAGTGTCGCAAGTGTCGATTTAGATCATAGGAAAGACTTTGATTACTGTTGATGGTCGATTATCCTGTTACTATTGTTTTTGGTCTGAATTTGTAATTTTTTCTAGTGTCAAAAACAAGTATTCATTTCAAAATCGTAAGGTGTTGTGATCATCTCCATTTTTGATTTCGAAAAGAAACTTGTTGATATTTGTCGCTTGAAAAGAAATTCAGATTTGTGCATCAACTTTCTTTTTATCATTCATATACTAAGAAAGTCGAAAACAAATACATGCATGTGCATTTGCATTTAGACAGTCTGATTGGTTTGATTTAGGAAAGTGCATTTAGAGTGTGCTCTTTGCTCTTTGTGAAAGGATTCTGTCTTTCTTTCCTTATTAGCTAGGATTTTCATTGCACAAAGAAGATAAAAAGATTGTTTATCATCTTAGATTGCATTTTAGGAATTACATCTACATCTCGCAGTGAACCTGAAAGGCAAACTTCATAAACAAGATCAACTATAAAATAAATTCAATGAACCTAACAACGCTTTGGAACCTAATGCACAACATTTAGAAGTCTAGGCTAGAGACGTATTTTGGTGTCGTAAAGCCTGGTAACTGTTGTTCTCACTGATGGTTGGGTGATTCCTCCACTTTGAGACGATAAGTGCCAGTACGGACTTGTGCTCCCACGTACCATCGAGTATATTTTGGGAGACCACAATAGGCTTAATCCTTTATCCATAGGAAGCCATGTCTACCGCCCTATCGATCGCAATGCACTGAACACAGCATTCGGGAAGATTGACTGCCATATCGTAAAAAGTATTCTGCAGTTTTGCGATTGGTTTGGTAATCCCTCTACCTAGATTTCCAGAGCAGTCCCTTTCGTTCCTTTTCAGACTCTTTAACAGAAAAGGTCCATCCGAGCACTTGTCACTTCAGGCTCATTAAAAATCGAAGGCGACTAGAGTCATATTTTTTTTTCTCGACTCTTAAAAATTGAAAAAACAAGTTGTGTCAAAGTGTCTAAAATTTATTTTAAACGGAATATTCATTACCCTTTCCTACGTTGATCTTGGGTTGAGAAAATGGAATCCACCAACCAAGGAATTCCCCTTGGAGGAAATCTAGTCCCTTATCCTCTTGGGGAGATGTTGGTGCACCCCATATGGCCACATTGTCGCTTCCAGGACTGACAATCGGCTTGCTTGTATGGCTCTTCTCAACCTCTATCATTCAGAACATTGCAATTCCTGAACAATCGAATCAGCAACTAGATGAGTCTAGAGTTACCCACCAACCTTCTACTTCCTCTAATTCTTCCTCTCCTCCTTCCTCTTCGCTTGATGGGGCTGGTAAAGCCAAAATTCAAGTACCTGAGAAGAAGAAGGAAAAGAAGAAGAAAGAGAAGAAGAAGAAGGAGCTAAAAGCGAATGGGGGCAAACGAGCGTCGTCTAGCGAAAATCCACACACTGCACCGACCAGGCCTAAATCGCCATGTGTCATTTGCAAAGGAGACCACTATCATAGAGATTGTCCTTGCATCGCTCGGATCTTAAGGGACTGGTCTCCTCGTTTGCACAACCCGGTGTCGTCAACCTCTGATGATCATGTTGAAAACACACCGTCAACTAGTGAAAGTGAAGCCCCAAGACAAAAAGGAAAATATAGATTTCCTTGTAAACTGTGCGAAGGTGATCATGCCGTCTACCGTTGTCCCTTCTTAGACGAAGCTAAAAGAGTTTTGGACGATCGTCCAGTTTCACCGTTATGACTTCCTCTTGGATATAAAAAACTCTTGTCGAGTCCGTCACTAGTTGAAAATCCGGCTGGCCCACTCAGGTGGTCGGCTGAAGCATATATCATTGAAGACAAACCATCTGAACCCATACCAGATGAAAGTCAAAAGGTTGAGGCGGCAGTTGACCCGGTCTTGCCTTCAGAGGTTCCATCTTTAGATGATACAGTCACTGAAGAGAACAAAAATGACACCGTCCAAATTCTTTTCGTAAGCACAGACTCTAATGAACATGGGAACAATTTACCCGTTCCTTTACCACAGGAAGGAAGTTCGTCAGAGTCATACCCAGCCGTCTATTTGGTCCCACCTCCAAGCAACCTGGTTGTCTCCTTTGATTGGAATCAATTAGGCAGACCCCGTTTACCAGCTAGCATACCATTCCGGATTATTGTTCAAATATATAAAATGGTTATGGTTGGTACCATCATAGATGAAGGAGCTTCTGTGAGTATCCTTTCCTCGACTGCTTGGAAAGTGCTTGGTTCGCCATCGCTTTCGCCTGAGATGAGAAATCTAACAGGCTTTGATAAAGGAACCAGTCGACCATTAGGGATCCTTCCCAATGTGCCGATAACATTGAGAGGGAAAACCCTTCAAATGAACATAATGGTAGTCCAAGGACCCCTGGATTATAATCTACTCCTTGGACAAGACTATATTTATTGCATGGGAGTGATTGCCTCCTCACTCTTTAGAGTAATGTGTTTTCCGCACGAGGGAAGAGTGGTCAAGCTCGTAGACCACCTTTCATTTCCCGGATCGCACAGAGTAAATAGTCATATACCATCCCTGAATGATCTTTTCACGCAAGAAATGTCTCAACCTCCAATCCGTCCGCCTGATGAACGCGAGTGATTCGGGGGACATGACTGAAACCCAGGGGGCATGCACCCTGGCCTGCTTCAGCAGGAAAACTTCAGGTATAAGGTAGGTTTCCGCGAGAAAATATGACTAGTCTGTACTCCCGTCCGTGATTGGAAGAGGGGGTTATTCTGGAATAAGGTTCTCTTGTCAAAGTTATGTGGGTTGGAAAGCATCGCCACTCACCTTTGTTTATTTAGAGAAACATCGCCGAAGAAGTGTTTTGTTCGCACTGTGAATAAAACAATCTTTGGTAACCTATAAGAGGTAGACCTCTCTCGGTAAAACAAATGTTTTGATGGAAAGAAGAAGGGGTAACTTTGAAACTCTATTTTATACCTGGGGGCATGAAAACCTTTTGGCGTACAAGGAAAGAGCGATCATTTATCTGTTTTTTGGATTGGTCGGTTCCTAACTTGCATTAAGAAAGGATGCGGGGCAAAACTCTAAAAATTACCGTTTTTATATGAGACATTCTTATTATACGACTGGATTAGTCGAGCAGTTTTAGTGTGGACTTCATGCTCGTTAAAAAATAAACATAAGCAATGAGCACATGTTCCTCTAGAGTTTAGGCTCATTAAAAAATGAACCAATTTTTGGTAAATAACCATCGTGAATGTAATACTTCAGCCTTTAAAGCCTTGGTCGTGTTTTCACCGTCACCTCCATTTTTGCATTGGCCGATAATTCACCTCCATTTGATTGTTTACCCATTTTGAGGAATAGCTGGGAAGAGTGATCTCACTAGCCATCCTTGTAACACTGTCGTGATTGGAAAATTCCAAGCCTTACCTGGAATCAGTTGCTACCCTTTTTATCACTCGTTCCTCAAAAGACGAGTCTCCTTTAAGCTCTTTTCAATTGACTCGTAAAAGATGAAAAGATTGCCGAGCCATTGGCCTCTCCAACTCGTTAAAGGGACCGGAAGTGCTATCCCTCTAAATTTTAATGTTTTTGGACCTGAGGGATTATTACAAAAAAATATCGAGCGCTTGTTTTGTTCGGCTCGTTAAAAGTATCAAAAATTCATCCCTTCTGTATTGTTTTATACTTTTTCGGACTTAAGGGATTAGATGACGAAAAATGAATTTTGGAGTTTCCTTTACATTCCTTTTCAGACTCTCTAAAAATTGAAAAGGACCGAGTTATCTTTGTCGTTAAACTTGTTAAAATTTTAATAGCGACAAACTTGTCTATAGACGAGAACGAGTTTCACTATCGCTAGGCTCGTTAAAACATAGCGATGGGTTTGCCCGAAGGGAAAATTATAGAACAAGCATATGTTATCCTCCTCAAGCTTGACAAAAATAAAGAGGTACTGGTCAGCAATGACTGGGGAAAAATTGGGAAGAAAACTTGAAGAAACTTTGTTGGTAGCAAGTCGCTCTTGAACATGACACTTTCACTCCGCATCCAAGTCGGGTTGGGTTGTTTCATTCACCGGTCACATCACCATGGTCCCATCATACCATCCACATTTTGGGTTAATGCTACCAATCCATCACGTCAAAGTCGCTGATATGTTCAAGAGAAGTCATTCAGAGAGTTCACCTATGTCTCACCCACTACAATACATTTATACTCCATTCTTTCATGACCGCCACCCTGAACCTTATATCACCAGATCGTTTTCACCTCCATTAAAATAATTTGCTCCGTTCCATGTCATTGATGTGGGATTCATTAAGGCCCTCCTGTGATGGATCACTTCTTGTCAACATCAGCTCATTATCCAAGAAGTTAATCTAGGAACACCCCATTCAGTACTTTGAAGCTTGCATGCCTCAATGGCAAGTTTCTCACTTTCGGCGACAGGTTTACATCAATGGCCTTCGACCGAAAGATTTTGCGTGGTGTTCGACGCCAAGTCCTTTATTCACACCACGTGAATTGTACTACAGTACCTTGAGGGTCATTATCATTATCGATGATTCCTCTCGCTCCTGTTAACAGCTTACATCATTGGCTGGTAATCAGGCGATATCTTTCCATGTTCAACTCCAGAACATCTCTCACATGGATAAACTTGTACTTTGAGTGAAGATCGAACGAGATTGAAGACCCCGGATCTAGTTTCATCCATCCGGGCTACGATATATATTCAGGAAAATAAAAACATCAAATGTACATCATTGCTGCACAGATAATCATCCAATCAAAGGGATGATGGCTCTATCAGAATCATCAGTCTACACTCAGAGGATTGTCTGTCTTATGTACATGAAAATGAATTTATAAAGATGAGAATGGGAATTCTCACCTCAGCTAGATCATGAAAATATTATGAAGATAATGTATTGTATTGTATTTTATTACAGGTCTCCTCCCAGCTTGAAAGAACTTCGGATCCTCATAATAAAGCATTTCACCCGACATCAACATATTAATGACCTCATGCTTTAGGGGGCAACTGTTATAGACATTTTTGGGCACTGCAACCCCAAGCATGAAATGTCCATAAACCAAGGGCTCCTAAGTCCCTAAAAGTGTTGTTCTAACCCCTAAAGGAACAAGGTCAACTGATTACAGCTTCTCCCAGAAGTTCTCCATGAAAAATCTGCTCAGAATTGGTCAAAACGGGATCATTTCAGCTGCTCCACTGGTCAAGTGCATTACATCTCACCTACGTACACTGTGTGGGTGCGTTGCATTTAAAAAATCCCTTCTATGGGGTGCGATGGGCGAGAAATGACAAATGGCAGTGTCATTCCGCGAGGTGGAGAGGCAATGGAAGCTTCCAGAAACTTCTCCTGTGACACTTGCCTCTCTGAATTCGACCAAGGATGAGTAAGAGATCATCAATCTCCAAGTGGAAGCAAGAACTATCAGAGGGAAGACACTAATCAAATCACAAGCTGACTCATCCCCCTTACAAATATCTATATATGGATCCCTCATCCCAGAGATCCAGAGGCTGGAATTTTGCATATTGTAAGGAATTGCTATTGGTTTCTTGAGACAAACATCAGATTGTTGGGTGATCTAAGCTTTGTATGAGGTGAAGAGGGGCTTCCTTGCTGAGAGGTTGATGCTGGGTCAGAACAACTGGTTGTAACTCTTCTTGGCTCTTTCTTGTTTGTTACGGAGGTAAATCCTCTCTACGGACAGAGACAATCCCTACTAGCCCACAGCGGGTCTAGTAACAATCACACAATGCTACCACGCAGGTTCCTAATTGCAATTAAAAGAGAGGTAAAGAAGACCTACTTGAGTTCCAACGCTTATTTTTGATGAAGAAACCTTGTCCTCACTCCTTCACCTTGGCTGGTCACGATCCTTCACGATCCTGGTGAATGGATACCTGCACACACGAAGAGAGATACAAATACAAGCGTGAAATCTGATAAAAGCAACCATACATCAGTCAGAAAGGATGTAATTCACATTGACCATCATGAGACAAATGAGAATGGAACCATAACAGTAGTCATCTATTATTAATGATAAATACAGAGAAGAGTACAACCAAATGTTCTGACGTCGAAACCTTCTCAGGAGGGTTCAGCCAGCAAGTCTCTTAAGCATTCACTTTTGGAGGTGGGATTCTCAAGACAAATTCTCTCTCTCACACAAGTCACACTATGCAATCTTCCTCAAGCTTTATAACAATCCACACTTGTCACACCAACTACCTATCAAAATGCACACTAGCAGCAGTTCAAGCTCTATAAACTCCACACAATCAAAAACTAGCTGCTCATGGCAAAGGTAGAGGTTTAAATAAGAAGAGGAGCCTCCATAGCGGGTAAGAGGATGAGCTCAACTCCAAGGAAGAAGGGGAAAATGATGAACAAACATGCCATGGAAGGGAGGGCGATACTCACAAGGCCAACAACCAGGTCTGGAGGCATCTGGAAGGTTGGCTGTTAGAACAAATTTGCCCAAACAGGATCAACGCGGGTACATAACTGGACTGTTGCGCTGACGTCGCAAGACTATAACAGAGAAGTCTGTGTCACCGCGGCTTAGTACAAGCAAAGCATGCGCTGTTCATGAAATTCGACTAGCGCGGGAATCCCGTGTACTTCCACGCTGGCAGCGCATCAAATACACTATAAGCCGCCGGTCAGCGCAGGTATTTTAATAACAGTTGTGCTGGTAAAACAAACTTTGGCAAAGTGGGTCATTTGGCCAATTCAGAGGGCATGGGCTTGATTATTTGGAAACCCAGACACAGCAGAGAGACTGACAGGGAGACAGTGACAAATTACTGCGTAACAGATTGCCCCCTAAAGCGTGAGACCCGAGAGAGTGGGAGGGGTGAAATGCTTTACAAAACTCGCTGAACTGGAACACCACCAGGAAGGACCGAATATCTCTGATAATCAAGTACATGCAGTCTAGGCATGGGCGCAGCCATCCAAAAGATATGCGAAGAAGGTCTGTGGTATGGATGCAGCCACCCATCTAAGAAGACCATGATGATAATAAGGTATGGTCGCAGCCATCCATGAAGACTCAGGTATGGGCGCAGCCATCCATCAATGAGTCATGTAATGATCATCCACAAAATCGTAACCTGGATCATAACAGATAGGGATCCAGGGTCTTGCGCTCCATCTCGACCCGAACAAAGTACAAGTCCAAGCATGTGAATACATGAGTCGAAGTCGAACATGCATGAACATCGTCTAATTACCAGTCAATGATGAAAACTGTTAACAGACGCGAGAGGTACCACCAATAATGACAATGGACCTCAAGGTACTATAGGTACAATCCGTGGCGTGTGAATGAATGAGCTGGCGTCGAACACCCATGGAATCATTCGATCGGAGGCCCATGATGTAAACCTCGCGTCGAACACGAAGAACCTGCCATTGAGGCATGTAGGCTCCAAGGCACCTGAAGGGAGTCTCTAAGTCGCCTTCCCGGATAATGAGCTGAAGTCGACGGGAAGTGACCTTGATCGAAGGTGGGCCATAATGTTTCCCACATCATCGACACGAGACAGAGGGAAAATAGTTTGTGTGAGATATAAGCGAAGGTTGTACAAGTGCAGAGGACAACTTCTCTTGAACATATCGGCAGCACGATAGTGGATTTGGCAGTGTTTGACATCAAATGGGCAAAGGTCATGATGACAAGGCAATGAGCAGATGAGAGGTCAAAACAGGGTAACCCAAACCCACGGAGGCTAATGTGAAATGAGATGAAATATTCCCACCCAGAAACGAATGCAGACTAGTGCCATGTTCAAGAGCGACATACTGCCGACACGACAATTATTACAGTTCCATTTTCCCCACCATTTCTGGCAGGTACCCTGATTATTTTTGGATGAAAAGCTTGATGGGGATAGCATATGCTTGGAGAGTTTCATTGTGATAATGTCCGATTTCATTAAGTTTTAACGAGCCTGACAAAGGGAGAACTCGACGTCTTTTCATGTTTAGAGAGTTTGAAAAGACAGCGGAAAAGGAAACTCCAGGGGGGTCCTTTTTCATAGAGTTGTGTCTCTCGAGCCCGAAAAAGTATAAAACAATACTCAAAAGAACCGCCCGACCATTACGATCGAGGAGTACTTTTCGTAAATAGTGACTTCGACCCGAAAAAGTAAAAAAGCAGTCGGAAGTACGTCGTTTTGGAGCCAATAACGAGTGCGAAACGACAAACACCCGGCAATCTTTTTAAGTTAAACGGTCGAAATAAGAGCTTTAAAAGTGACCGCCTCCCGTTCCTTTTAACGAGCTGGAAGGAAGCTCGACCATCATTTCTTATTTTAGGTCGGAAAAGAGCTTAAAGACGACATTTTTGGGACCAAGTGTACTTGAAGTTGTCATGACCACACCAATTACTGAGACCTGCACAATAAAATTACCCGCATAAATTCGTTCGACATGCTTAAAAACACAATAAAACATGCATAACAGCATACTAAGTGATGTGAGAGCTAAATCCATGGCAAAAATGTGACAAAAAACCCATATCGATAAGAAATTATGGCTAATTAGAGATTTTTACCATAAATAGGGGGGTAAAAGTCATTTTTACCATTGTTACCATTTTGAGTTGTGAAGAACGTGGAGGAGCTGCAAAGTTGACGGAGCGATTTCCAGCCCGTGCGGACACCATTCACTCGACAGCTTCTTCCAGGTAGGTTCTCCATCTCCTGCGTTTCATTTTAAGCCTTTTTGTTTGCAAATCCATGGTGGAATTTGGCCATTTGGGCAAATTCTTTGAGCGTTGGTGCGCTCTCGGTCAGCGCGGATTCCCAGCACGGGTCCGCGCTGATCGAATTAGATTAACACGTACCACCTTTTGGGTCAGTGCGGAAAACGCATGTTCTTCCGCGCTGATCCAGCGAAAAAACAACAGGGCGCCATTATCAGCGCGTCTGTTTTAAAAACAGACGCGCTGGCGCAACGAAATTTTGTTTTTAATATATTGAACGTACAAAACTCATTGATTATTATCCTGATGCTTTTCATGGTCTTGCAGGGCAAAATGGCTTTTGTATGGCAGGAGAGATCTCATGATGACGAAGATATAGCTGCATATGAGCTCGCCGAATGCCGAAATGCAATGCGGGCATGCGGATTCCTGAAATTCTTCCTAACTCCGGGCCTGAGGGCGCAACCTGACCTTCTTGAGCTCTTAATTAGAGCTTGGAATCCAGTGGATGGGAAATTCACCATCCGAGGCCGAGATATTGAGTTTGATTCCTCGGAAATCTACTTCTTGACTGGATTATCACGCCGAGGTCAGATGCCCATTCTGGAGGGGCAACGACCCAGCGGTGAGAGTCTTGATCAGCTTATGGCCAGAGTGTGTCCACAAGATGTCAAGACGCGGAGCGGGAAAGTTGGTAATCCGATGGTGCGTGACATGCCTCTTCGCACCATACTCTTCCTAGTGACGCGGGCAGCGGGGTCTTTGGTTAACCATGAGGCGTCAAAGACTCAACTACTACTTGCTCTTGAGTGCCTACAGCCCACTATCTTCAACTGGGCAGCAGCTGTGACCAACAGCATGAAGAGGCAACTAAGCAACTACCGACACGGAGAGTCGAAGCAGTTTGCTTATGGGTCGCTCTTACTGCCGCTCATGCTGGAGCGGGTGCTGGCCTTGCAGCTACAGACCATGGCTGTGGATCCACCCAGAGGTCCTCGGGAGACGAGGGCCACTCGATGGGCCCGGGTCATGCCACGTGGAGGTGGTGGCCGCCCAGATGCTTGGGGTGTATACTTTCGAGAGTGGTTGGATCGACAGGCCATTCTCATAGAGGAGTGGCCATATGCCGGTATGGACTTCCGCGGCGATCCCGACATGCCACTGCCTGTGGGAGAGCATTGGGACGATGGAGGTACGACACTTGATCTCTTTTTAAATTTTTTTAATGTTTTTGATTTTTTCATGTACATGTCTTGATGAATGTCTTTGTGTGTAGATGTGGCACCCGTGAGACCCATTGGTCTAGCCCCAGAGGCTCGGAGAGA
The DNA here is from genome assembly GCA_031772625.1 of Pinus tabuliformis. Lineage (NCBI taxonomy): Eukaryota > Viridiplantae > Streptophyta > Pinopsida > Pinales > Pinaceae > Pinus > Pinus tabuliformis. The sequence continues at coordinate 169,594,003 of CM062808.1, forward strand.
GGGGCAACCAGCTGGAGCCCTGGCCCTCGTTCCTCCAGGAGTTGACACGACGGAGACGATTGTTCGCAACCTTGAGGGGTTGCTGGAGGGGGTGCCGGATTACCAGGGGGTTGAGGAGGTCCCCATAGTTCATCAGATCCACACAGTGGGGGTGGAACCTAGGATGCACCGCCTTCTGAGGCAGGTGGCACGGGCATGCGTGTGCTACAGAGAGTATAACCCAGCCCAGTAGTCTTCTAGGATTTATTTCCATTGTTATATTTTGAGAGACACTCATCTCAGATGTACTGAGAACTTGCGGCTTTATGTTCAGACATGTACACTCTATTTTTGAGCGCCTAGTGCGCCACACGATATATATATATATATATATATATATACCATTTTTGATGGATCTTGTACATGTGATGATGCTTTATATGTTATGCAAAATGTCTAATACAAATGTGATCTTATGTATCAGTTGCACAACACATGACCCATGTATTTTAATTTTTTAAATGCAAGTTTAAAAGCACACACAGCACGCATGCAAACTATGCTTGGAAAATTTTATTTACATATGCCTATGGTCTCATTATGCTTTCTATGTCTTCTTGTATGATGTTTATCTGTTCCGCAAATGCCTATCTAACACATGATTTGCCAATGCATCAGTTAACATGTTTAATCGTCTCGGAATATGTTGATATGTGATATAATCAAAATTTCTTTCTAACAATCTTACACGTAGATACAACCTTAGGATACGTTGGTCTCTGATGGAATAACGTCGGTTGAGCTGATGGACAACAAGTTGGGAGTCCAGGTTCACCACCAATGTACGAACACCGAGATCAATTGCCTCAGCTAATAGCTCAATCACAGCACTGTACTCGACCACATTGTTAGTGGTACGTCCTAGGCACACACCTTGGAGATCTAACAGCTCTCCGTGAGGATCATATATCGCCCACGCCGCAGACGACAAATTGCAAGTGCTATGGGAAGCACCATTAGCGAAACCAACATAAGGTGTACTAGACATCTGCACAAGAAGCAGAAAAACACAATGAGAGGCAAGCACGCCTTCACACCAAAGAAAAACGAAATCACACATGCATCACACACCTACTAAAACACACGTATGTACAAACTAGGTGTATGAGATCATGCATAATATTTCTTCAGGTAAAGCCCATTACGGGGCTTGTCAAGAGGGTTTCCTTCATAGTCAATCAGCTCATATGCCCCTTTCTGTAAAATTCTCTTCACAATATAGGGACCTAGCCACATGGATTCGAGTTTTCCTGCCCCCAGCTTGTCCTTAGCTTGATCGTAGAGCAGTACTAGATCTCCCTCAACAAAGGAACGAGGTTGAACATTATGGTCAAAGTGAGCCTTGACTCTCTTCTTCTGCACTTCGATAGCCAGAGAAGCTAAACGACGGGTCTCATCTAACCGTTCTAGATAAAGAAGCCGTTCCTCCACCGGAGTGGTGTTGGGAAGCAACTCGACAGCTAATTTCAATGAAGGAATCTCACACTCGACAGGAAGGGTGGCCTCCAGTCCATAAACCAACTGAAAAGGAGTAAAACCGGTGGCGTCCTTCACTGAGGTTCGGTAGGCCCACAAGGCAGGGAATAACATTAAGTGCCAATTAGACTTGTGTGTGTTAACGGTGCGTTGGAGCATCGTGATCAAAACCTTGTTCACGGCTTCCACCTGACCGTTGGATTGGGGATAGTACGGTGTCGAACTATCTTGACGCAAGCCTAGCTGGGTTGTCAATTCCGTCATCATATGATTACGAAAATGTTTTCCGTGATCAGTGACGATGGCTTGAGGGACCCCGAACCTAGTAATGACATGATTGAATAAAAACTGCGCCGCTGTGTGACCGTCTTCCGTCAGTGTAGGCATTGCTTCGGCCCATTTAGTGAAATAATCCACGGCGACGATGATGAACCCATGCCCCCCGGCCGAGCGAGGGTTACAAGAGGTATAATCGATGCCCCATTTGGCAAATGGACCTACGGTAATGACAGGGTGCAGTGGTGCAGGGGAAGCACGCATCTTCCGGTGGTAGACCTGGCACTCATGGCATGCACGAACGACAAGGATACAATCTTTAAATATAGAGGGCCAGAAATAACCAGCACGGAGGATCTTCTGAGAAGTAGCATACCCGGACATATGACCGCCACAAGCACCAAAGTGGCAATCATTCAACACTCGCTCAGCTTCCTCTAAAGTCAAGCATCGGCGGAGGACAGAGTCGGCGCCGAGGCGGTATAGGGTATCGCCAACAATGTGATAGGGTTGGGATTGGTGACGAATCCTTCGTCGAGCGTCTTTCGACACGTTAGGATGGAAGGAAGACGTCTGCAAATATACGATGATGTCCCCATACCAAGGGTCGAGGGTACTGATCAAGAACAATGTTTCGTCCAGAATATGCTCTTCAGGAACATGGGGTGCAGAAGAGGATGGCAGAGAACATAGCAATTCAGCGAAGACCAGAGACTTCTTAGACTTGGCAGCAGTAAATTCCAAGTCAAACTCTTGGAGGATGATAATCCACTTCGAGTACTTGCCCCCCAGTGGAGTCGCCAAATTCTTACGGAGGTAAATCCTCTCTGCGGACAGAGACGATCCCTACTAGCCCACAGCGGGTCTAGTAACAATCACACAATGCTACCACGCAGGTTCCTAATTGCAATTAAAAGAGAGGTAAAGAAGACCTACTTGAATTCCAACACTTATGTTTGATGAAGAAACCTTGTCCTCGCTCCTTCGCCTTGGCTGGTCACAATCCTTCACGATCCTGGTGAATGGATACCTGCACACACGAAGAGAGATACAAATACAAGCGTGAAATCTGATAAAAGCAACCATACATCAGTCAGAAAGGATGTAATTCACATTGACCATCATGAGGCAAATGAGAATGGAACCATAACAATAGTCATCTATTATTAATGATAAATACAGAGAAGAGTACAACCAAATGTTCTGACGTCGAAACCTTCTCAAGAGGGTTCAGCCAGCAAGTCTCTTAAGCATTCACTTTTGGAGGTGGGATTCTCAAGACAAACTCTCTCTCTCACACAAGTCACACTATGCAATCTTCCTCAAGCTTTATAACAATCCACACTTGTCACACCAACTACCTATCAAAACACACACTAGCAGCAGTTCAAGCTCTATAAACTCCACACAATCAAAAACTAGCTGCTCATGGCAAAGGTAGAGGTTTAAATCAGAAGAGGAGCCTCCATAGAGGGTAAGAGGATGAGCTCAACTCCAAGGAAGAAGGGGCAAATGACGAACAAACATGCCATGGAAGGGAGGGCGATACTCACAAGGCCAACAACCAGGTCTGGAGGCATCTGGAAGGTTGGCTGTTAGAACAAATTCACCCAAACAGGATCAGCGCGGGTACATAACTGGACTGTTGCGCTGACGTCGCAAGACTATAACAGAGAAGTCTGTGTCAGCGCGGCTTAGTACAAGCAAAGCGTGCACTGTTCATGAAATTCGACCAGCGCGGGAATCCCGTGTACTTCCGCGCTGGCAGCGCATCAAATACACTATAAGCCGCCGGTCAGCGCAGGTATTTTAATAACAGTCGCGCTGGTAAAACAAACTTTGGCAAAGTGGGTCATTTGGCCAATTCAGAGGGCATGGGCTTGATTATTTGGAAACCCAGACACAACAGAGAGACTGACAGGGAGACAGTGACAAATTACTGCGTAACATTGTTTATCAATAAAAGTTATTCAAGTTTTCCTCCATACCCTTGTGTCATTTATGTTTGCTGCATTTGTATGGTCAATTTACATCTGATCCTAGATTGTTTATGATTATAGATCCATGTTCTTGTATAGTGTTGTGCTACTGTGATCTTATAGGTACTCTGTGAAGCCGGGTGTGCAAGGGAACAAGTAGTGAAAGACTATCAAGGAAGAGAGGAATCGAACGAGGAGATTAGCGCAAGACAGAGGTTGGTCTTCTTTGTTCCTCTCTATCTATACTTCATAAAGGAAAAACAAAAGTAGCTTTACTTTGTTTGTTTCTAAGGCAGCTGTCACACCTTAGTGGGATAAGCAGTTCTGAGTAGACACTTTTACCTATAACAACCATTGCTTGATTTAGATCACCTTCCCCTTGTAGACTCCTTGTTCAAAGCTAATGACTTTGAAGTGAATTCGAATTCCACAAATTGCATTTATGGTTAAAGCATAAATATGTTGATAAAGAGGATCACAGTCATTTCTAACAGACACTTTTTCCCTTGTACTCCTTTCCCAAGGCCCATCACTTCCCTGATTTAATACTTGGTGTCAAGCTAGGTATGATCCTGTACAAAGAACAATGACGACTCAGGATGGAAAAATCCTGATAACCATTACCACTCATAGCATTAACCAAATGTTAATGATACCTCCATCTAACTTCCTCATCCTTTTCTCACCAGCAGCTCTCATGGAACTTTACAATAAACTCACTTTCCCATAGAGAGCCCTTATCTTTGAACTTTTTCTACCAAAAGATGTTGAATTACCCAAGAGAAATCCACCTTATCCATATTCTATGTTCCCTGAAGCCACTAGACATATTGTCTCCCTACTATTATACCTCCTAGGCTATGAAAACGATCAATCTGTTGATGAATCCATCCTTGGATTCTTTTCCATTTTTAGCAAAGAATATCAACCTGCTTTCATGTATAATTATAGTCAATTTCTGGTTGATAATATACATGAAAAATTTATGAATTTTACCACTCAAGGAGTTTTTATATATAGCTCAATCATAATCCATTTGATTTTGTTTCAGCAGGGAGATTCATTTCCCATTCAGCTTAACAGACAAGATGAGAAGGGAGTGAATCAATCAGCGATTCACTGGACAGAGTTAGTGAAAGCAACATCATTACAGTTTACTTTCTCTTAGTTTATATATTCTTTTGTACATCCAGTTCTTCAATTACTCAATAGCCAGGCAGAGCCCAAAATTGGAGAAGAGATTAAGAAGACATTTCACTTATCATAGTGGACTAAGATATATGGCAGTGAGTTGGATCCATACAAATTGCCTAAGTATTTTCCAATGAGGATATTCTCACTAGAATACATCAGGCAAATGATAAATATGGATGAAGTCCATTTTGCCTCAAGCAAGAAAAAGTCATAGTTCAAACTCAAAGCCAAGGTAGGGACATTCATTTGTAATACTAGGTCTGCAGGTACAGAGGCAGATAAATTATTGAAGAGTGTGAATTTCTAGCCAAGATTCACCTAGTCTTATGATCCTTTTGGGATCATTTCAACCCTTAGAGTTCAGTTGAATGCAACACCTTACAATGATACTCCCATGCTAGAATTGGAGAAGTTTATGAACCAGGAAAAGTGGTTTGAAAGAACTCTCACTGAAGCAGATGAACAGGTTATATCCACTCCACAGGTAAAGACTCTAGTCACTCAAAGTACTCAACATAAAAGAGCCAGAGAGGAAACTCAGTCAGCCACATAATCAGTTGAAGAGTACTATATACTACAAAATAAATTGAACACCGGATTGTCACTGTCATCAAGGAGTAAGCCACTAGAAATCATTGATCTTTGAGATTTATAAGATGTTTCATTAGCAGGGACAATTGATCCCAAACCTCCTTCTACTTCTTCAACTCCTTCTTCAACTAAACCTATGGATATTATTCAGTCAACTGAGACTAGCTCAGCATAAGATACTAATATCTTCTCAACATTTTTGGAAATCAAACAAAAGAATCAAAGTCTTAAATCACAAGTATATAGTCAGTTTTGGAAACAAACATCTACTTCTCAGAACAGACTTCTCTCTGCCTTTGACAATGAAAGAGGAAGGATGCAAATGGAATTTTTGCAAGCTCAGATTCCATTTCCCAAATCTACAGAAGATTACAAGAAGACCATATTTTCATTTGATGTAAACAATATACATCCTATTGACCAAATGGATTTGCATAGGCAATCAGGTGAAATGTTATTTTCCACAATGACTACAACTGCCATGTCTCTTTCAAAGCTCAGAATTGCCTTGTCAAATGTGTAGTCATAGCTTAAGATTGAAAAAATGTTATCTTTAGCTAAAGATAACAAATTAAAGTCTTTAGAAGATATATTTATCAGAATCGGATATTATCCCCAAGACTATAAAGCAATTGAAGAAATACTCCAGAAGAATAATATAAAGATAACAATTTTTAAGAAACAGTTGAAATTGCCTTCAACTGAGGATCCCCAAACCAAAGAGATGGCATAAAATGAATAGCACAGGGAGGAGATGTTGAAGCTCATTATTAAGAAAAACATACAAATGAAAAAAATGGAAGAGAAAATAGAACAACTGCTCAAGGAAAAAGAGGCAGCACAACTTGATGTGACCTCAGTAATAACAATTCCCATACAGGTACAGATTTAAGATCATCTCATACTGACATTGCTTCATCTTTAGCAATAGTTGAAGAAACAAGATTATCACAGGAGTTACAGGTACAAAAATAGAAAAATGAAAATCTACTCCAAAAGTTCCAAGGAGTCATAGAAGGTAAATAATGACACCTTGTATGTAGAGGTAATGGAAAAATCACACAGGTTAGAACAAAGGGTCAAACAATTAGAGAGTAAGACTCTAATGGCACACACTTTGGCCCAGGCCAAAGAGGACATATGGTTAGATATCAGCCACTCCATAATAGAAATATGGCCATCTATTCAAATTATTTTTTAGCAGCGAGAATTTATTCCTAGATGCAAGACAAAGATAGATAATCAGAGTGCAGCATTGGGCACAAAACCCAAAGAAGCAGCAGGGATGATCAAAGTACTAAAATCAAAGACAAGGCAATAGTTAGAAGAGATAAATATTTCAAATAGGACAGCTACTATTTTAGAAATTAAGAAAGTCATAATGAAGAAGAATCTACTGACTCAGCTAGAAGAAAAGTGTGAAGCTTTGAACATTGCAGTCAAAAGGTTTCATTCTAAATTCAGTATTATGAAAAAGAAAGGTTTACCACAGTAAGTGACATTAGATGATCAGCGAGTAAAATTATATGATTCCTATGAAAGATTATATACTATTGCAGCAGATAGCATTCAATTTGCCGGGATAAAAAGACAAATTACTGGAAAAGAGTTTTTGGAAGCTTTAAGACCTGACCTCACAATCAAATATGAAGTTGGACATCTTTTTCTCACTAAACCCAATTTTGAAAGATATACTGAAGTTGATGAGATATTAAGAAGATGGTAAATCTGGAGATACCAAGTGAGCAGAGGTGGGATCAATTGTGTGAAACAATTCATTAACTCTCCATCCCAACAAGAAGAAAGCACAATAGTTTTTGAAGGAACAATCATCAGCAACTCCCTACCTAATAGGGACACATCATTCAGCAGTTTTCTTTTCCTATTTTCTTTCAATCTATTTTTGTAATCAGTTTAGGATATTTTGTTTACTATCCAAACTAGTATAAATAACTCTCTTCTACGAGTTATTAAAGTTGGTACCTTTCCATAAGAAATTTTGCAAAGCATTGATGTACAAGATTTTTCTAAATAACTAATAATAAAGAAAAGGATTCTGAATTTGGTATCATACAGTTTCATTTTTTTCTATAAGTTTTTCATGTGTTTCATTCATTCTGTTAATTTTGCATGTGCTTAATTTTTACAGAGATATCAGGTGAGAATAATTGTGTTACAATTTTTCTTAAAATTCCTACTGAAGTTATTATCATAAAGAAATGGAGATATTGGACTGTCCGTCTGAAAGGCTCCCTCTAAATCATAAAATTGTTAGTATCTTATGTAATTTTAAAGCATATTTGTTTAAGTTTTGAACATTGGACAAAGGTTTTCCCACTTGTGATGATTTATCTTTCTATCTGAAATTTAAAGCAATCATATATCCTTACTATTCTTTCTGCGCACCTTATAAATTTAAATCACTGTGTGAAGTTAAATAGCAACCCTTTGGTTGTTTATTAGTACTATCTAAAAGAGTTAAATACATCATTCTTATAGTTGGTTCTATGTATTGGTCTTCCATAAAAACCAAAACCAAAATCAAAACCCCAAAACAAATATCTTAGATGCTTTGGCATGATCAATTGACCATTATCATCTCAAATATACAATAGCTAGAAGGGTATTTTTTTGTTCATGTGTTTTCTAGATGGGAAAATATTGCTTTCACTCTTCTTAAAGCCACCCCCCATGTCAAGGACTGGTGGGAAACCTATTGCTAGCAGAAAGATGAAAGTACGACCTCACTGTTTTCATCTGCACCCACTTGGAATTCGTTTTGGGACGCCATCAAGGTGCGGTACTACCCTGTTGGAAGCTATGAGGATAAATACATAAAGTGGACCACGTTGTGGCAGGGAAGGGACCAAGACGTGTCAAAGTTTACCAATATATTTCATACCCTTCACACAAATTTGGGTATCAAGGATTCTGAGTGGAATTTGGTACTCAAATACTGTGGCTGCCTACACAGGTACATCTAGGACGAGATGGAGTTCTTGGACATCTCCTCGCTTGGCACGGCGTATCGATACGCTGTCAAGATCGAGCAAAAGCTTAAACAAAAGAAGTGAGACTTTGGATTTGTGAATTCGAAGAACAAAGGACAAAGCCAAGGCAGGGTGACCCAAGGCAACCTGTTGAAGCTCCAAGAAAAGGAAACCACCATGAAGTCAAAGAAGGACACAGGAATGTGGTGTGAGTTCCATAAGAGCCCCACTCACAACACAAGTGATTATCAGACCAAGCAGTCATTGGTGGCCGAGTTGAAGGCTTCAGAATCAGATGCATGTTCCGACCCTGATTTAGATAAAGTAGATTATTGATGTGGAGCCAACACCATTGTTACCACCGCCAAGATCCAAATAATGAGCCTAAAGATCTAGAGGAGGGGGAACGTCTTTTCCACTCACAAATGTGGGTGAAGGGTTTTCCACTGCAATTCATTATCGACAGTGGCAGCCAAAAGAACCTCATTTTAGCAGAGGTCATGAAGTGGTTAGGCCTATCGACTACACCACACCCACAGTCATACAATATTGGGTGGCTTCACCAAGAACGAGATCTCTGAGTCCGCCAGCAGTGTCGCCTTCCCTACAACATCAAGCCCTTCACAAATGAGGTATTGTGTGATGTTTCTCCTCTTGATGTTTGTGATGTATTATTAGGCCAACCATACTTGTGGAAGTGACATGCTATATACGAGTTTAGACCTCGCTATGTGATTATTTCTTTGGGCAATTCATTATACAGGATACTGGAGGTAGCCCCACCTACCGTCGCCTCTTTGATTGCTACTATGGAATGTAGTAAGATCATCTCCAAGACTAGGAAATTTATTTTCTGTCTGGTTTGCTCCCAGTGTAAGGGGAAGATCATTGCCACATCCATGACGCACAGGAAGGGTTCCTCCGCGTAGCAAAAGCAGGTGGATATGGCCATGAAAGTATATAGGAACATCTTCTCCTCACCCACAAGGGTATTGTTGTACTGTCAATTCAAACATTCGTTTGACTTGAATCTCGAAGAACCTCTACTCAATGGGATGATATATCACCGCTCCATTGTGGAAAATTCCAAGTACAGGCAGCGACATGATCAACATCGAGTTCCACACAAGTTTTAGGTGAGTGAAAAAGTCTGGTTGCATTTGCAAAAGGAATTCCTTACCGGAGCCTATCGGAAACTCAGACCACTCTGATATGGTCCTTACACCATTACCAAGGCTATGGGAGATAATGCATTTGAGCTCAGCATTCCCCCATTCCTTGGCCTGCACCAAGTGTTCAATGTGGACTGCCTTCAACCATACTTCCCACCATTGCTAGGCACATCAGACATTGTAGAACAACTCACACCTACAGAGTTAAATCTAGATTGCATGGAACAAGACACAAATCGGATCATGGACACGCAGATCAAGAACGCTGGACAACAAAGGATCCAACTATATCGAGTTTTCAAAGCAGGCCAACTCCTTCACCAAGGCAAGTGCCTCACCAGGGACCAAATTCAGCAAAAGTTTCCTCATTTCATGGAGGAAATCAATGCAATGGGGACCATTGCTCACTAAGGGGGGAGGAATGTATTGGTGCACTAAGATGTATTTTTACAAACAATATTAATTCCTACATTAATTTTCAACTCGAGACAAATCTTTTTATTTCAAGAGTGTCATCACTATATATGCAGTAAATTCAAAGGTTAACTAATAACAAATCATTGCAATTGCTAATGACTATCTTATTCAAGCTCAATCCAATCAACTCTGAAAGAAGTAATTCTGAAAGAATTTCATAACGCACTCTGCAATTCTACTTAACCTATCATGGAAGAAAATAGATTTGAATACAACTTGTAAAGAATCACGCTTGGCAGTTTTAACTAGAATTGAAGCTAACTCACTCACTCATGAGAGAGAATTGTAACAATTAAGATAAATGGTAATCGAACAGCAGATCCTATTTAAACAACAAATACTAATTAAACAGCAATTCTGAATTGAACAGCAAATCTGAATTAAACAACAATTCTGAATTGAACAACAATTCTGGATTGAACAACAATTCCAAATTGAACAACAATTCTGGATTGAACAGCAAATCTAGATTGAACAACAAATTCGAATTGAACAACAAATGATACAGGAATATCAAACATTATCTAAATAGAAAATGAATGTGGAAGCATAAAATGATTAATTCTATCTTTGAAATCTATGATAACATTACTTGAAAAGAACAATGATCTGAGATGGAACTATCATAACCAATTCAATCAAAAGTATTATTTGCATATAACACACGGATCAATCTAAATCTCGAATGAATAGCAAACACAAACTAAATTGACAATCCTTACAATAATCAAAAGTAATATTAACTTAACATTAACAATCAATCAAGAATGAAATAGAAAATATTATGACACAGGTGAAGCAGTAGATCTTCTCTTGACTGAGCCCAAAATCTCCATAAGTATCCGCTAAGAGATACTCATAATATAAATATGAATTAAACGCAACCTTTCTTCATTAATATACATAACCAAGTTACAACATCCAAAATAATAGTATGATATGTTAAAAAGAATAATTACAAACTATGAAATTCTGAACTCCGTGCAGTTTTGACTTTCGTCCTTATATATTAAATTTATAAAGTAAATAGATAAAAGTGAATCCTTAGGATTAGGGGATCCTGAGGATTTCGCTATACTTGATCTGATTCTGTCATAAAATAGTCATTGGTTTGCCTGACCTTCCATTGTCATGCCTTGCCTCTAACATTGTCGCTTTCCATTGTGAGATGTTGTCATTCTATCGATTGGGCAGCCATTGCTCAATTCGTGACTTCTGCACATAAAGATAGTTAAAATCATTTTTTCCTGCTTAGATTTGTCTAATTCATTACTGATTACTTTTACTCGACTTTAGCTATTATTTCCTCTACTTTTATTCATAAACGGAGATAATCATATGAGTATGAGTGCTAAATAAAGTGATTACCAAGGAGAAAACATACCTTTTTCTTGACCCAACAAAATGATCTAGGTGGATATTGGTGGCCACCCACCTATTCCACTTGGACCCCCACCATTGTTTCTTTCAATTTTTTAGTTTCCTTATTTGTAGCACAATTTGCTATTTTTCGCAGTTTTTCGAGCCATGAACTTCCAGAGCCGTTTTGAGGCCCTAAACGATGTTTTTTTGGGGAAAATTGGGACCAACATGAGCACTAGACCAATGTTAGTCACTCAAAATTTGTATTCCTCAAATATATCTTTCTAACGAGGTATTGTGTGTGTCAAATGGAGATCGTATGCCAAAGTTACGACCTCGGGAAGTTGATGTACCAATTTACCCAAACAAGGCCCATAATTTGATGCTTGATCTCCTAGGGTTAGGTTTTTGGATGTTTATGGTTTTCCATTGTTTCTCAACAATAAATAGGCATTTGAGCCTCATTGTAACACAATTCAGAGGCATGTAGCTACCACATCTCCTCTCAGAGATAAGCTACCCTCGTCCAAGCTAGTTTTTTTCCATTTTTGTTTGTAAACATATTTCAGTGTTTTACATTAATGAAATGAAGTATTGTTTCTGTTGCATCTATGTATTTATGGTTATCTCTGTAATTTGTTGCATTCCTGTTTAAATCCGGATCACATGATGTTTTTCCCTTGAGCAGATCTTTCATTTTATATACTGCATTGAGATGTGTTATAAAGCTCCATAAGTAGTATGCCTTCTTTTAGCAGGTTCTTGAGGTATATAAGTGATTGAACATCGAGGATGGTGTCCCCCAAGGGGGAGGGTTCTACAATATCCCTGGTGAGAATTCCATGCAATAAAAGTTAAAAAAAAATAATAATCACGAATAAATGGGGCACTTATTCCAAGTTGAATGTTGGGCAAGACATCCTAGGGGGGTATTCATTTGGTTGTTTATGGCTAAGGAAATTGGCAAAGGAAATGGCTAAGGCTTTGGAAAGGCAAAACAGAATTTTTGGCACAATATTTATGAAAATAATGGAAATTAGGAGAAAAATGAGGTGAAAGGTCATAGGTTGCATGTGAGGAGGAAAATGAAGGAAAATAATGGAAAATGAAGAAAATTGAGGCCTCATTCATACAAAGGCTTCTGGGGATCAGTTGGTAACATTTTGTCATTTTAGCTTTGGAGCTCTTTCATTATTATCTCTCTCTCTCTCTCTCTCTCTCTCTCTCTCTCTCTCTCTCACACACTCATACTCTTAGACACTTAGAGTTTTCTTGGAGCACTTTGACATTGCAGCAAGAAGAAGCGAAGATCAAGCAGGGAAAGGCAGGATCAAGTAGCTAGAGAAAGATTCATTACAGGTATCAACTTGCATGTGTATTTTCCTTGCTATATTTGGCATGCATGGGATTGCATTTGTTTCTTTTCTACCATGGCATGGGTTTTTCTAGGTGTGACAGTATTTTTATCCTAGCCTTTCCCTTTCCTAATAGCTTTGATGAGATGGGATCTCTCATTTGGTTTATGTGGGATGGTCAGATTGGATTCAAAGCTGAGTGGGGTGGATCTCTGAATTGACAAACACATGGTGTAGTGGTCCCTGAACCAGACTGAGGATGCATGAAGCCATTGGCCTAGTAATCCTTGAACCCAACTGTGGGTTGTGGTAAAGCCATATTGTGTGCCTTGATGACCCTAAGAATCCTTGTCAGTGAATGACAAGATATATAGTAAATCAAAGTGGTGGATTTTCTCTCCGTTGGGCCTAGTGATTCTGGGATGGAATGCACGGTAAATCATTAAGAGTATGTCTCGGTGTAGGGCCTAGTGATCCCTGGATCAGACTGTGGATGCATGGTAAAGCTTAAGAGACTAGGAGGCACCCAAATTCCTCACGACGTAGGTGGAGATGGCATCAATTGTATGTTAAGCTCAGCAAGTGCAGTTTCTTTCATATTGAGGTACACTACTTAGGGCATGTGGTCTCCAAGGAGGTCATTGCAGTAGATCGAGAGAAGATAAGTGTCATCATGGAGTGGGTAGCTCCTAAGAATGTGGATTAGGTGAGATATTTCATGGGTCTGGTAGGCTATTATAGGAGGTTCATCAACAACTTCTAATAGATTGCTTATCCCATTACATCATTGCAAAGGAAAGGTAAGAAGTTCGAATGGAAAAAGGAGTGTAAAGCTAGCTTTAAGCAACTTAAGCAATTGTTGATGCATGCACCAGTACTACAGATTGCAAATCTGGACAAAGAGTTTTTGGTATGCACATATTCTTGCAAGAGAGGGATTGGTGGAGTCCTTATGCAAGATGGATAGGTTGTATGTATATGTGGAGGCACTATCTTCTTGGCAGGAAGTTTTTTCTTATGAGTGATCACAATGGGTTGAGGTATTTGTTTAATCAACTAAATATGAATGCCAGGCATGCTAGATGGTTGGCCATGATCAGCGAGTTTGATTTCGAGATTAGGTATATAAAAGGTAAGGAAAACAGGGTGGTAGATGCTCTCACTAGACTAGTACAGGTACATTACTTGGTAGCTATGAGCTCCTATGGGACAGACTTACAGGATAGGATCTTGCAAGCAAGACAGTAGGATGTCAGGTATATGGAGATTATGCACGGTTTGTAGCAGGGTGATAGTATAGGTACATGTACATGCCATGGTACAGGTATAGGTACAAGTCATAGTACAGGTACAAGTGCATGTACATGTACTTGTAGTGGTCCATATACAGGTGATAGTATAGGTATAGGTGCAGGTGCATAGGGCATGGACTATTGCCTTAAAATAGATAGATTGGTCAGGTTCTGAGACAGGATATATGTACCAAATAGTAGTGAACTAAGGAAGGTGATCTTGAGGGAGTTTCATGTGAAACCATATTCAGGTCACCTCGGTTATCAGAAGACACTCACAACGGTGAAGAGATATTACTATTGGCTGAATTTGAAGAGGGAAGTACCAGAGTTTGTGGCGAGATGCTTTGATTGTCAGCGAGTGAAAGAAAAGTGTAAACATCTAGGTGGACTTCTAAAGTCAATTGTAATTCCAGAATGGAAATGGGAGGTTATTTCCATGTATTTCATCACAGGGTTTCCAAATATAGTGAAGCAGCATGATTCCATCATGTACATTGTGGATAGGTTAACAAAGGTTGCACACTTCATTTCGGTGAAGTCTACATTCTCAGTTAGTGATGTGGCACATGTTTTCATCAGAGATGTGGTTAGAATACATGGTGTTCCAAAGAAGATTGTGTCATATTGGGATGTGAAGTTCACTTCTAATTTTTGGAAGGAGTTATTTGTAGGTTTGGGCAAAGAGTTGGCCTTCAACACAGCCTATCATTCGTAGATGAATGGACAGGCAAAGAGGGTCAACAGGATATTAAAGCACATGTTGAGGATGTATGGGATGCATCAGGAGAGGAACTGGGAAGAGTATCTCCTTTGGTAGAGTTTGCATACAACAACAGTTATCAGAAGTCATTGAGGATGAGTCCTTTTGAGGCATTATATGGGCGGAGTTGTAACACTCCCATTAGTTGGAGTGATCTAGTTAGCAGAGTATTGATTGGACTAGATATGTTGGAAGACATGGAATAGGAAATTCATGTGATCAAGAAGAATATAAGTGAAGCACAGGATAGGCAAAAGAGTTATGCAGATAGGAACAAGTTCTTCAAGGAGTTCTAGGTGGGGAACAAGTGTACTTGTGCATCAAACCAAAGAAGAGCTCCTTGCAGATTGGATCATGTGCCAATATGGCACCATGGTTTTGTGGACCCTTTCGTATCATTAAGAGAATTGGGCTAGTAGCCTATCGACTTGCACTACCTCCAACAGTGAAAGTCCACGATGTTTTCCATGTATCTTTGCTTAAGAAGCATGTTAAGGATGTTGATCATGTAATTGATTGGCCTGTATTGCAGGTGCAACTAGATGGAGAATTCCAGCCAGAGCCTTAACGTATATTGTAGAAAAAGGTGTTCATGCTCTGAAACTGAGCAATCGAGCATGTTAAAGTGAAATGGAAGCACTTTGGGCCTGATGAAGCTACATGGGAGATGGAGGATCAGATGCAGGCTATGTATCCTTACTTATTTTCGATTGAGGCAAAGTGGCTTTACATGGTGTTTGGTATTTTTTTTATGGTGGTTTGGTATTTTCTTATGGTGGTTTGGTATTTTTTTTATGGTGGTTTGGTATTTTCTTATGGTGCTTCGATATATGCTTTCTGATGTTTTGATATATGTTATATGATGTTTTGATATGTACTTAGATATGATGACTAGTATATGTTTTATCTATGTTTTGGTATATGATTTGGCATATGTTTTGGTATATATATTTATGGTGATGTTATATGTACCCATGTGTATGGATGTAAATACCATAACGAACTATGTTATAAAGCTCCACTATGCGGTATGGGTGTCATGTCATTATGGTTATTTTATCATGTTATTATGTTATTGTGTGGTTATGATATCGTGTGGTTATGTTATCATGATGTTATGATGTGATATGATTTGTCACTCAGCATGATGATCATTGTAAATACGGTAATGAGTTGTGTTGTAAAGCTCCACTATGTAGTATGTTGTCATGTTGTCATGATGTTTTTCTCTTGGGCATATATTTGATTGTAAATACTACATTGAGTTGTGTTATAAACCTCCGTAAGCAGTATCTCTTCTTTCAGTAGGTTGTTGAGGTATATGAGTGATTGAACACCGAGGACGGTGTCCCCGAAGGGGAAGGGTTCTGTAACAACCCTAGTGAGAATTTCATGCAATAAAAGCTAAAAAAGAAATAACCATGGATGAATGGGACACTTATTCCAAGTTGAATGTTGTGCAAGACATCCTAGGGGGTGTTCATTTGGTTGTTTATGGCTAAGGAAATTGGCAAAGGCAATGGCTAAGGCTTTGGAAAGGAAAAATGGAATTTTTGGCACATTTATTTATGAAAATAAAGGAAATTAGGAGAAAAAGGTGGTGAAAGGTCACAAGTTGCATTCGAGGAGGAAAATGAAGGAAAATAATGGAAAATGAAGAAAATAGAGGCCTCATTCACAAAAAGGATTCTGAGGATCAGTTGGTGACGTTTTTTCAATTTAGCTTTGGAGCTCTTTCACTATTCTCTCTCTCTCTCATACTCTTGGACACTTAGAGTTTTCTTGGAGCCCTTTGACATTGGAGCAAGAAAGGGAAAGAAGGCAAGAGGAAGCAAAGATCAAGTAGGGAAAGGCGAGATCAAGCAACTACAGCAGGCTTCATTGCAGGTATCAACTTGCATGTGTATTTTCCTTGCTAGATTTGGCATGCATGGGATTGCATGTTTTTCTTTTCTTCCATGGAATGGGTTTTGCTAGGTGTGATAGTATTTTCAGCCTAGCCTTGCCATTTCCTCATAGCTTTGATGAGATGGGTTCTCTCATTCGGTTTATGTGGGATGGTCGGATCAAATTTGAAACTGAGTAGGGTAGATATCTGAATTGACTAACACATGGTGTAGTGGTCTCTGAACCAGACTGAGGATGCATGAAGCCACTAGCCTAGTAACCCCTGAACTCGACTGTAGGTTGCAGTAAAGCTAGATTATGTGCCTCGGTGGGCCTAGGAATCCTTGCTAGCGAATGGAAAGATATACGGAAAATCAAAGAGGTGGATTTTCTCTTCGTTGTGCCTAGTGATTCTGAGATGGAATGCACAGTAAATCCTAAAGAGTATGTCTTGGTGTAGGGCCTAGTGATCCTTGGATTAGATTGCGGATGCATGGTAAAGCCCGAGAGACTAGGAGGCACTCAAATTACTCGTGATGTAGGTGGAGAACTCCAGTGACATACACATTGATTGGTGTTTTTGATGTGTTCTATGAGTCCCACATTCATGCTTGGAATATGGCATGGGGATGATTGCCTGAAGAGAGACTTGGCTCAACCAATCTATGGTTGGGTGGAACATGGTAGTCCCATCTCCGGTTGGTTCATTGCATTGATTAATGAGAAAGTTATTCCATGGGTTTTCATGTGTAAATGTACTAATTTATATATGGATTTTGATGGCTGATATGTTTATTGTATTTCTATTCCTATTATGTTGTTTATATGCACATTTTATGACAGCAGCTATGTATGTCTCTTAGCATGTTTTTACTTGTATATGAATGGATAATGTGTCTATGACCTAATAGATGAATATGTAGCAAATAACATGAGGGAACAATGGTTTATAGTGATTCTCAAATAAGTATGAGATCCCTACACTTAATTTTCTCGTTTACACCTGTAGGTTACATGTCGATGATATGTTTGATGAAATTCTTATCATGGATAGTATGGGTCTGGTTAAGGTCTTGTTGAGTTTATTGCTTTTGCTTCATTTTTTCCCTGTACTTTTCCTGATTTCAAGTTTTCATTCCATTTTGGGAAGTGGCCTGGTCTCTGGACCTTAAAAAGTGGCTTAAATCCTGGGGTCTCTAGAACAAAACTGGCAAGTTTGGTCTATAGTCGCTGGCATGCAGACCTATGAGAGTGAATTTAGGTCTCTGGTCACTCCCTTTACCATAGCATGAGAGCGACTATGGTGTTATAAGGAAATCTAGTGTCTATTCAGATTTTCTAGTCCCACCAAGATGGGTAGCTATCTTAGAAACAAACAGATTAAAGTCACTTGTTTTTCCTTTACAAGAGAGAGATGGGAAAGAAGCTGAGAGTACCAACCTCAGTCTTCTGCTTAGCTCCTTGCTTATTTCCTTTCCCCTTTGATAGAATCTCGCTACTGCTTCCTTACTCGCCCAGCTTCAAAGAGCACCTATAGATTCATAGCAGCATAATACCATCAAAGCATAGAGATCTTTCACTGTAAAAAATATAGGACCGGATATATATTGACCATATAAATGCATATAACAACAAATATTCAGAGATACACAAGAATATGGAGGAAAACCCAAATAGCTTTATTAGTAAAAGTTGTAGAAGAGAGGATTACAACCACTTGGTCTGACCCAGTGCCATCCTCCCAACTTGAAAGCCCTCTTCGCCTCACACAAAGCAAGATCACCCAACAATGTCTTCAAAGAGAAACCAGCAACACCTCTTTGCTACCAAATTCCAGCCTCTGGATCTCTTGGATGAGGGATCCATTTATAGATATTTGCAGGGGGGTGAGTCAGCTTCTGGGATTTTGATTAGTGTCATATCTCTGATTTCCTGGTTCCACATGGAGATTTTAGATCTCTTACTCATCCCCAAGCGAACTCAGAGAGGCAAGTGTCAAATGAGCAGTTTCTAGAAGATTCTCTGGGTTTCCACCTAGTAAATTGCTCGTGCCATTTGTTTTCTCTCGCTCATCACACCCTATGAAAGGGCTTTCCAGTATGCATCACACTTTTTGCATGTGGCAGGTGAGATGCATTGCACCTTTAGCACTGGGCAATCTGTATGGTCCTGCTTTGACTATTTCTGAGTAGCTTTTCATGGAGAACTTTTGGTAGATGATGTAATCAGCTGACCTTGCTCATTTAGGGTATGAAACAACACTTTTAGGGACTTAGAAGCCCTTGTTTTATGGACATATGTGCTTGGGTTTGTAGTGCCCAAATATGTCTATAATAGTTGCCCCCTAAAGCATGAGGTCGTAAATCTTTTAATGTAGGGTTAAATGCTTTATAATGAGGATCTGAGGTTTTTCACACTAGAAGGTGACCTGTAATAAGATACAATACAATACATTATCTTCATAATATTTTCATGATCTAGCTGAGGTGGACATTCCCATGCTCAGCTTGATAAATTCATTTTCATGTACATAGGACAGACAATCGTCTGTGTGCAGACTGATGATTCTGGTAGAGCCATCATCCCTTAGTTTGGATGATTATCTGTGCAGCAATGGTGTACATTTGATGTCTTTATTTTCCCGATTATATCATAGCTCGGATGGATGAAACTAGATCCGGGGTCTTCAAAACTCATTCAATCTTTGCCCTAAAGTACAAGTCGATCCATGTGAAAATATGTTTTGATGTCGAACATGGAAGGACATTGCCTAATTACCAACCAATGATGTAAGCTATTAATAGACGTGAGAGGAATCACTGATGATGATGATGACCCTCAAGGTACTGCAGTACAATTCACATGGTGTGAATACATGAGTTGATGTCGAACACCACGCAAAATCTTTTGGTTGAAGGCCATTAGTGTAAATCTATCACCAGAAGTGAGAAACTTGCCATTGAGGCATGCAAGCTTCAAAGTACTAGAAGGGTTGTCCCTAGGCCAGCTTCTTGGATAATGAGCTGATGTCGACAAGAAGTGACCTATCATAGGAGGGCATTAATGGATCCCACATCTATGACATGGAACGGAGCAAATGATTTTGTAGAGGTGAAAACAATCTGATGATACAAGGTTCAGGGTGGTGGTCATGAAAGAATGAAGCGTGAAGGTATTGTAGCGGATGAGACACAAGCTGGGTAGGTGAATTCTCTAAGCGACTTCTCTTGAACATATCGGCGACACTGAAATGGATTGGTAGTGTTAACCCCAAAAGTGGATGGTACGGTGGACTGATGGTGGTATGACCGGTGAACGGAATAACCCAACCCGACTCAATCATGGTGATGGAGTGAAAGTGTCATGTTCAAGAGCGACCTGCTACCAATAAAGTTTCTTCAAGTTTTCTTCCCAATTTCCCCCAGTCATTTCTTACCAGTACCTCTTTATTTTTGTCAAGCTTGAGGAGGATAACATATTCTTGTTCTATAATTTTCCCTTTGGGCAAACCCGTCGCTATGTTTTAACGAGCGTAGCGACAATGAAACTCGTTCTTGTGTGAATGGAAAAGTTTGTCGCTATTGTTTTAACGAGTTTAACGACAAGGACAACTCGATTATTTTCAATTTTAGAGAGTCTAAAAAGAAACAGAAAGAAGACTCCAATATTCCTTTTTCGTAATATAATCCCTTAATTCCGAAAAATTATAAAACAATGCGAAAGGGATGACTTTTCAATAGTTTTAATGAGATGACCAAGACAAATGCTCAATCTTTTTATGTAATAATCCCATAGGTCCAAAAAGATTAAAATCTAGAGGATAGATAGCACTTCCAATCACTTTAACGAGCTGGAGAGGCCAATTGCTCGGCAATCTTTTCATATTTTATCAGTCAGATGAAAAGTTCTTAAAGGAGACTCGTTTTTTTAGGAATGAGTGATGTTTTCAGATAGTAGCTAGTTCCAAGTAATGTTTGGAAATTTTCAATCATGGTAGTGTAAAGAAGGTGACTAATAGGATCACTCATCATAGTTGTTCCTCAAAAGGGGTAAACAATCAAATGGAGGTGAATGATCGGCAACAACGGAGTGGAGGTGATGGTAAGAACACGACCAAGGCTCAAAAGCTTATGATAATGCACTCACAATGGTTATTTACCAGAGGTGGGTTCATTTTTTAATGAGCTTAAACTCTGGTGGAACATATGCTCATTGCTAGGTTTAATTTTTAACGAGCTTGAACTTCACGTAAAACTGCTCGTGCTAGTCGTATAATAAGGATGTCTCATTGATAGGTTCATTTTTTAGGGAGCTTGCACCATTCGAAATTATGCTCCGACTCCTTTCATTATGTAAGCTAGGAATGACCAATCCTACGAGTTTAAAGGGTTAAGAACCTACAAACTAAGAAAATAAATGGTCACTTTTCACTTTCACACAAAAATTTTGCATGCCCCCAGGTATAGCGAAGTAGAGTTTCCTAGGTTACCCCTCAATTTGCAGACAAAACATTTGTTCTATCGGGAAAGGCCTACCTTTCCAGGTTACCCTTCAATTTGCAGAAAAAACATTTGTTCTATCGGGAAAGGCATACCTTCTAACAGAGGTATCTTATTCTGGTCTAATCCCATTTTCCTAAAAGGACAGGTGTGTCAGACCAGTCATATATCCTCTGCGGAAACCTAACCTATACCTGAAGTTTTCCTGCTGAAGCAGGCCAGGGTGCATGCCCCCTGGGATTCAGTCTTGACCACCGAATCACTCGCAATCATCAGGTGGATAGATTGGAGATTGATGAGACATTCCTTGTGCAAAAATACCTATTAGGGATGGAATTTGACTATTAGCTATGTGTGAACTGGGGAATGAAAGCTAGTCTATGAGCTGGACCACTCTGCCTTCATGCGGAAAACACATTACTCGAAAGAGTGAGGAGACGATGGCTCCCATGCTATAAATGTAGTCGTGCCCAAGGAGTGGATTGTAATCTAAAGGTACTTGGACTACCATTACATTCAGATAAACGGTTTTCCTTCTCAAAGTTATAGGTAAACTTGGAAGGATCCCTAACGACCGACTGGTTCCTTTATCGAAGCTTGTTAGATATCGCATCTTAGGAAAAAGCGATGGTGAACCAAGTGATTTCCAAGCAGTTGAGGAAAGAATACTCACAGAAGCCCCTTCATCTATGATGGTACCAACCATGACCATTTTGTAAGTTTGCACTATAATTCAAAATGGTACATTAGATGGTAAGGGTCTGCCTAGTAGATTTCAATCAAAGGAAACGACTAGGTTGCTTGGAGGTGGGACCGAATAAACAGCCAGATACAACTCTGACGAATTTCCTTCCTATGATAAAGGAATGGGCAGATTTCCCCCATGTTCATTGGAGTCTGTGTTTATGAAAATAATTTGAACGGTGTCGTTCTCATTCTCTTCGGCGA
Organism: Pinus tabuliformis; assembly: GCA_031772625.1. Lineage (NCBI taxonomy): Eukaryota > Viridiplantae > Streptophyta > Pinopsida > Pinales > Pinaceae > Pinus > Pinus tabuliformis. The sequence goes on from CM062808.1 coordinate 169,616,303, forward strand.
CTGTATCATCTGAATGTAAATCTGTTGAAGTCAAGATGGGGTCGACCACCATTTCGACCTGTTGACTTTGGTCTGATGTGGACTCAGAGGGTCTACCTTCAATGATAGGTGCTTCGACCGACTCCAAAGGTGGGTTAGTCAAATTTTCAACTAGCGATGGATTTGGCAAGAGTTTCTTGTACCCAGGAGGGAGTTGCTGTGGTGATATAGGATGATTATCAAAGACTCTTTTAGCTTTGTCCAGGAAGGGACAACGATGGAGGGGATGGTCGCCTTCACACAGTCTGTAGGTAACTTTATATTTTCCTTTTTGTCCAATGACTTCGCTTTCACTAGTTGACGATGTACTTTCAACATGATCGTTAGAGGTTGACGACACCAGATTGTGCAAGTGGGGAGACCAGTCCCTTAAGATCCATGGGATGCAAGGACAATCTCGGTGATAGTGGTCTCCTTTGCAGATGACACATGGAGATTTAGGTTTGGACGTGCAGTGTGTGGATTTTCGCTAGACGATGCACGATTGCCCCTTTTTGCTGTTGGCTCCTTATTCTTCTTCTCCTTCCCCTTCTTCTTCTTCTCAGTTACTTGGTTTTTAGTTTTACTATCTTTACCAAGTGAAGAGGAAGAAGGAGAGGGAGAGACAAACGAAGTAGAAGGTTGGGGGGGAACTCTGGTATCATCTAGTTGTTGATTCGATTGTTCAAGAATCATGGTGCTTTGAACGACAGAGGTCAAGAAAATCCATACCGGCAGGCCAATTATCAGTCCTGGAAGGGACAATGTGGCCATATGAGGTGCACCAACATCTCCCCAAGAGGATAAAGGACTAGGACTTCCCCCAAGGGGAAATCCTTGATTGGTGGACTCCATTTTCTCAACGTAAGACCAACAAGGGAATAGTGACATTATTCCAATTAAAATAAATTTTAAACGCTTTGACACAACTTGCTTTTTCAACTTTTAAGAGTCGAGAAAAAGCTAAAGATGACTCTAGTCACCTTCGATTTTTAATGAGCCTGAAGTGACAAGTGCTCAGATGGACCTTTTCCTTTAAGGAGTCTGAAAAGGAATGAAAGACACTACTCTATAAATCTAGACAGAGGGATTACCAAACCAATCGCAAAACTGCAGAATACTTTTAAAGTACGTCAGTCAATCTTCCCAAATGTTGTGTTCAGTGCATTGCGATCGATAGGGCGACAGACACGGCTTCCTAAGGATAAAGGATATAGCCTATTGTGGTCTCCCAATATATACCAGATAGTACGTGGGAGCACAAGTCCGTACTAGCACTTGTCATCTCAAAGAGGAGGAATCACCCAACCTACGATGGAAGAGACAGTTACCAAGATTTATGACGCCAGAATGCATCTCTAGCCTAGACTTCTAGATGTTGTGCGTTAGGTTCCAAAGCATTTTTATGTTCATTGAATTTATTTTACATTTGATCTTTCTTAAGAAGTTTTCCTTTAAGGTTCACCGTGTGAGGTAGATATACGATTCCTAAAATGCAATCTAAGATGATAAACAGTGGTTTACTCTTCTTTTTGCAATGAAAATCCTAGCTACTAAGGAAAGAGAAATGAAATCCTTTCAACATAGAGCAGAGAGCACACACTAGATGTACTATCCTAAATCAAAATCAACAAGCAGTCTAAATGCAAATGCAACATGAATGTATTTGTTTTCCGCTTTCTTAATGTGTGAATGACAAAAAGAATGCTAAGAACAAATCTGAATTATTTCTTCTTTCAAAGCAATAATACTAACGATTTTCTTTTCAAAAAACGACAAGAAGGCAAGACGAAACTTTGCGATTTTGAATTGAAAGCTACTTTTGACACTTCAAATACTTATAAATTCAGATCAAATACAAGAGTAACAAAGTAATCGACTATCAAAAAGAGAAGTATTCTTTTCTTTGAATGAAAACGACACTTGCGACACTTCCAAAACAAAAGACGACAGTTCGATTAAGCTACTATTTTGTAAATGAGAACTGTGAATGGCGAAAAATACATAAAAACATTCACAAATATTTGCACAATGGAGGTTGGATGATGCAAAGAAGGGGGTTTCAACAGTGGTCTACTGATCACAGATAGAAAAACTCCTGAATAAAACTAAAGAGAGTGAAGAAAAAACCAAAATCTGGAGGCAAATCTAGTCTTGTTTGATCATCGCACCTGTAACACAGGGAAACAGGGATGCATCCCACCTACTGCACACGGGAGGTGTGATGCATCCAGATTTCCTAAAGGAGAGGGTGCGATGGTCAAGGAACGAGACTTTAACTTGGTTTTTGGTCACAGTTTGCAGTTCAGTTCAGGGATTTAGGCCGAGCAAATGATAGTCAGTAACTACAAAGTATAGGGGTTGATATAATGATGTTACTCAAGCTACCTCTAGGGCACTTAGGATGTTTGCAAGTCAATTATTCAGTTCATAAACAAACCCGGAGATTGACAGAAGCAGCATTGATCTACTTTGCACTTGCATAGAAAATGCAGTTCGTAGGCTAGCTAGCTTAACTTCCGGCTCCGTCTGTGGTTTATGAATCAAAAAACTAGAGACAAGAAATCAAACTAATCGTTCCCCAGTGGAGTCTCCATTTTGTTATCGGGAAATCTAGTGTCTATTAAGAGATGATAATCCCACTAAGACGGGTAGCTATCTTAGAAACAAACAGATTAAAGTCACTTGTTTTTCCTTTACGAGAGAGAGATGGGAAAGAAGTAGAGAGTACCGACCTCAGTCTTCCGCTTTGCTCCTTGCTTGTTTCCTTTCCCCTTTGACAGAATCTCGCCACTACTTCCTTACTCGCCCAGCTTCAAAGAGCACCTGTAGATTCACAACAGCATAATACCATCAAAGCATAGAGATCTTTCACTGTAAAAAATATAGGACCAGATATATATTGACCATATAAATGCATATAACAACGCAATATTCAGAGATACACAAGAATATGGAGGAAAACCCAAATAGCTTTATTAGTAAAAGTTGTAGAAGAGAGGATTACAAACACTTGGTCTGACCCAGTGCCATCCTCCCAGCTTGAAAGCCCTCTTCACCTCACACAAAGCAAGATCGCCCAACAATGTCTTCAAAGAGAAACCAGCAGCACCTCTTTGCAAATTACCAAATTCCAACCTCTGGATCTCTTGGATGAGGGATCCAATTATAGATATTTACAGGGGGGTGAGTCAGCTTCTGGGATTTTGATTAGTGTCATCTCTCTGATAGTTCCTGGTACCACATGGAGATTTTAGATCTCTTACTCATCTCCGGGCGAACTCAGAGAGGCAAGTGTAAAATTAGCAGTTTCTAGAAGATTCTCTGGGTTTCCACCTAGCAAACTGCTTGTGCCATTTGTCTGCTCTCGCTCATCGCACCCTATGAAAGGGCTTTCCAGTATGCATTGCACTTTTTCATGTGGTAGGTGAGATGCATCGCACCTTTAGCACTGGGCAGTCTGTATGGTCCTGTTTTGACTAGTTCTGAGTAGCTTTTCATGGAGAACTTCTGGGAGATGATGTAATCAGCTGACCTTGCTCCTTTAGGGTATGAAACAACACTTTTAGGGACTTAGAAGCCCTTGGTTTATGGACATATGTTCTTGGGGTTTCAGTGCCCAAATATGTCTATAACATATGGCCTCAAAGGTTTAGAACAATAATGGGACCCAGGGACAAGATGTTTGAGTGGTTGACTTGTCTCCTAAGGGGTTTTTTTATTACATTAGATGACTATGTGTGATGTTCCATCCATTCCACTTCCTTAAGGTCACATAGGAGGTCAAATCTGATCATAGTAGCCTCTCGTCTCATGTTTACCCTGGTTGGCATAGTTACTTGGGTGGATGTGGGAGGAGGGTGTTACAAACACAGTTATAACATATCTCTCCTTTGCTCGACTAGTCATAGTTCCTTTCAAGTGGGTCTAGGATTTCAACCATTGTGTATGATTGATGTTTCCATGCCTCATGCGACTACAAAGACATAATCCACAGATCTACAATTTGAGTTTGATAAAGAAACCTGATTTATTGAACACATCTAGCACATCTGACAACAAGGTCATTGTTATGAAACCAGCTCACAAAAAGATAGAAAAGAAAGATCAACGCCTTAGAATTCAGCCTCTTCGAGGGGGAAACCTCCTTTACATTACACAAATGAACAATTCTTGGATGATACAAATGAAAAGACCTCCTTTCTATATATAGGAGTCTAAGGGGTCATACCATAATCAGAGCCGACATAACAATAATAATGTAAGGGCACAATAATAAAAATAGTGGGCTTCTATGTGGCACAATAGTAACAAAATTGGCACTACATGGGTACATCAATATAATAAGTGGGTTGTACTAATAACAATAAGGGGTTACAGTAGTAGTATAGGGCCCTAACATGCCCCTCTCCTTCAAAAAGTGTCGTCCTCAATGCTTGAGTAGTTCTTGATGCTTTTGTATAAAATTCTTATCCTCACATGTGGAACTTCAGCGGGTAAGTTCTTCCACTTGATGAGACACTCTAAAATTGATCGATTTCATAGCTGTTGGGTTCTTGTTTTTATGACTGCTCCAGGTTCCAATATGATTTTTCCTTCCTCTTCAATTTCTGGCAATATTGTTTAAATTGTGATCTTTTGCAACTTTTGAATAAGTGGCCATACTTCTTCGTCCTTCTTCCATTCATCCCTTGCTTCATTTATCCAATTTTGTTGGATAATAGAAATGACACAAAACAATGCTTCCACATCCTCATCCTTGAAGAGTCTTCCCATTGGGTAAGGTCGTCATTTTTCAAGTGCATGTAGTATTGCCAACATTTCCTTCTCATAAATAGCTTTCTTGAGATGTAGCAGTAAAAATACCCAATCACCTACATCAAAACATTTTTCACTACGATGTTTATCTACCTGTTGTTTCGTTTGATTTTGCACTGAAGTGGCGTTATCCTTTAAAAGTTGGAGAACTTGTTGTTGATGCTCGATGTGATCTTTCTCTGATTGAACCTTTTTCTTCTTGATATGTCCTTCTATCTCTATAGTTTGAGGAGTGGTAATTTCTTCCAATCCTTTGCAAGATATGGTTGGATTCATTTCTTGATGCTTGATGTGATATTTCACTTCTTGAACATTTTTCTTCTTGATATGTCCTTCTATCTTGATAGTTTGAGGAGTGGTAATTTCAACCAATGAATTACAAGATATGGTTGGATTCATTTCTTCTTTCTCGATGTGCTCTTTCACTTCTTCCACCTTTTTCTTCTTGATATGTCCTTCTATCTTGAGAGTTTGAGGAGCGATAGTTCTTGCCAATGCTTTAGAAGATATGGTCAGATTCATTTCTTCTTTCTCTGGGGTGGGGTCCTGGCGTATATCCTCTTATTTTGATGTTTCTTCATCCTTTTCTTCCTCCTCTTCATATTCTAACAATGTAAACTTTGAAACGGGAACTGATACTGTTACCCGTTTTGTAGAGGTGGCAAAAAAATGACCCGATTTTCAAAAGTGTTGATGCAGAATACACATGTTTTTTTAAGAACATGGTTTTTGGAACTTTAATTTTTTTCATGTGCATTAAGTGGGTGAGGCTCGGTGAATGGTAGTGATTTTCATCCTGATTTTAAAAAGTGAGTATTCTGCATCACACCCTTTTTTTAAAAGACCTATTTTTTGACTTTAAATTTTCTAGTGTGTGAAATGTAAAAAATTATTTTCTAAATTTGATAGTTTTTGAAGTTGTCATTGTATTCATATTTTCTTGTTCTCTATCTTAATTTTTTTTTTTTTTAGTGGGGTTTTTATTGTTTTTCATTTTTAAATTAGAAAGTCGATAGTTTGAATTTTAGATAATCTACATATTTAGACATCCTTAATTAATTTTTCAATCCACATGAAATAATTGTTTCTAAAAAACAACATTTTTTAACAATGGACATAAAAAATAACCATTTTTAACATAAATATAAGCAAAAAACTAAACGTTTTGATAATTTTTCGCGAGAATTAACATGTCAAAATTACAATTTTTATACAAAAATATTAACTAAAAATGGTCAAATAATAGTTTTTTTTATGAATTTCATGTCAAAAAGATAATAATAACTACTTTTTTTTTCAAAAATTAATGATTAACTTAAATCTAACCTCATTTAGTAACCTAAACAATGTGATACACAAAACTTTAATATTCATCAACCATGTGTAAGACCAACATTATTGTTTTGCCAAAACTAACCATAAAAAATAATTTATCTAATGAATTTGCATCGTGTGACTGCACATATATTGTTGTGGCTATTTAGCACAAAGTTTTGTACCCCACGATTATGATGTCACTCAATCCTAACGAGCCTTCCCTGGCTTATCAGATGATCTACTTGCTCGTACAATTAAAATCAAATTTTTTCATGAGCTACTAACTGGATTCCTTGGTCAATACATCACCGTGTATTAGCTGGGGGATGATAAATTATCAAGGTTTGTTGGGCTGATAAACCACTATTAGAGTGCTTTCCACGACTAATAAACCACATGTAACTAAAATATTGTATGAAATGACCATGATTTCCAAGAGTGTTGGCATGTAACAATAAGTTTTTATAAAGACTTTGTTTTTATAAAGACGTGCTCCCAATTGGTTGATGTCAAGAAACAATTACGAACTTTGTAAAAACTGTTTCTTTTTTTGAATGGTTTTGGCAAATACCATTAGTTTATGGACACCAATATTTCTAAAGGGGGGATTGATTATGGGGAATTAACCCAAAATATATGTGCAAGGACATTTATTCTTAGGGAATTGATTATTTTGTGCCTACAAGTTTATACATTTTAGCATGTGAGCTTGACTCTACCTTATACTGGAAGGAGAATTTATTTTTATTTTTTATTTCTATGGTAGTAAATTATATGAGCAAGTAAAAATTGTGCTCCATCATGCTAAGGATGGTCACTTTATGTTTTTCTTAACTTCGCTAGAATTCTTCCACCTTTCTTACCCAATTATTATATAGAAAAATACATATTTATGGAAATGGGAGTCAAAGAATGTGGTATATCAATAATGCCTTTAGAAACATTCTTAACTGCTATTAGAAATAACTCATGAATTTTTTTATTGCAATTAATAAGAGGTTTCTCTTAAATCAAAATCCCAACTTCAACAAATATTGCTTCCCTGGCTAGGTATAGGCAATGAAGTGGCAACAACATCATATCCAAGTCATGTTTTAGATATTAGTACCTTGGGAGCAATAGGGGTAGCAGTTACTTTTCATATATTTTTTAAAATTAGGAGAAACATCATTACATACTACTAATGCTTGAGATGGGACATCAATTGTCTTGTAAATAGCTGTATTGCAAATAGGTGAGCATCTAATCAACAACTTTCTTCTAAGCGTATAGTACTTAGTACTTTAGCTCATATATAATAATAAAAATGTTATTTGTATATTTGATAACATCGCTGTTACATCATATTATAAATCTATTGATGTTTTTTATATGGTTGATAACATCAGCCGCATTAGAATAATTTCGTTATATCTTACAAATAAAGTAAAATCGTAAAACGTGACTGGGTTGAATCGAACTCGATTGTCAACCGAGGGTCTAAATTCATTGCTTCTTATTTTTATTTTGTTTCACTAAATTCATTGGTTTATCTTCATCTCTTTCACATCCATTATTATCCATTATTCTTAAGCAGCGACTACGCCATTTACATCACGTGTAGAAGGCTAATTTCTTTGGCTCAGCAACTTCCTTTTTTCAACGCGTTTGATTATGTTGTGGATATTTAATGGAAGTCTGTTGAAGGCATTTCCTTTTCAGATGTGCGTGTGGGTTTCTTTTTAGTTGATGAATAAGCGGAGGAAATTTCCTCGACTGTCAATTTGTCAGTGTGTTTTCACATGAAAACACACTGACCACTAAACCATTTTAACAAATTAACTCAGGCGCAGTCCACTAAACCATAAAAATGTCATTTTTGCAAGGATGTAACAGAAGTTTGTCATATATGGCTGCAATGGAAACTCGCAAAAAGATGAGAAGTAAAGACTTTCAAGATGACTTTTTCAAAACCTAGGTGTTGACGGTACCATTTGAAAAAATTCCGCTCAAGTCCGCTCAATCCCTTTGTTCTTCTCATCATATCCGAACGAACGGGACAAAAAAGAGAGCATGTGCTCCACTATTTAAAGAAGCGGCCAGCCAGGAAAGTGGACTCCCACAATGAGTCACGAAGTCCGCTCAATGAGTCACGAAGTCCGCTCAATCCCTTTGTTCTTCTCATCATATCCGAACGAACAGGACAAAAAAGAGAGCATGTGCTCCACTATTTAAAGAAGCGGCCAGCCAGGAAAGTGGACTCCCACAAGATCTTGTTATGTTAGAGATTTTACCCATGTACCAGCCAGACATAACAATCTTCCCAATTAGACATTGTACCACTGCGCAAAGGAAACAACTATTCTCTAGACTAATAGATTAGCAGTTGAAAAATACACAAACTATACTCAAATAAATTAGGTCTGCCTATGCTACTTATGGATTTAAGCACTTTCAGCGCAACTCTGAGTAATAAATGAACGCTACCAAGTGTATGTTGGGGAAATAGTTGTGTGCAGTGTGCACGCAGACCTCAGCGCAAAAATATAAAATAAATGAATGAAGTCGTAGGTGGTTTGCTACAACAAACAAAGATTATAATTCTTACCATATTTCTTACTTTCATTGCACCATGAAAGCAAAGATTGTTAGATTAGGAAATTGATCTTTCTCTTGAACATCGAAAAATGATTGTTAGATTAGGAAATTGATCTTTCTCTTGAACATCGAATTTTGGATACGTAGATTTTGAAAATATTCCGAATTTTTATGATAGGGTCAAACAATTAATCTTTCTCTTAACTATTTTTGAAATCTGCAATAAACATGATAGAAATATGATAGAAATGAGTCAAACAATTAACCCTTCCCTTGTAATGATAAGAATTCAAAGATACAAAGATGATCGTTCACAGCTTCGAAGTTGACAGTAACATTTAATTCACAAGATTTAGGTATTTTATACTTTGAATTCTTAGATACACTAACTAATACCTTCCACTGATATTATCTGCTGTTTAACAACATATGGAAGCGCGTGCGTAAATACCGAATAATTTGAGATCAGGTCACAGAAAATATTAACAGCATTTGTATAATCCAGAAATACATTCAAAGTTCTGATGAAAATTGAAGAGAAAAAATGAATGCAACAGAAAACAATAGCGACGATCTGTAGATTTTCTAATTCAAAGCACGCACTCTACTGAGTTCAGTAGCAATACATCAATGAACTTTATCATATGCCCTGAGGGAGACAATAAAAAGCATAAATAGAGATGATATCCGCATAGAAAATTCACCTCTTCGCATTTGTCTCTCAAATGACCACCTTATTCAATTCCCTTCACCATTTTTACGAAATCGGTCTGAAGTTTTTATCACTGGAATCTTATTGTAGTAATAACCATTTCTAATGAAGATTTCACTGTTGCTGTCCTCACCATTTTCATGAACTCGGTGTAAAGTCTTTATCACTGGAATCTTATTGCAGTAATAACCATTTATAGGTGTTTTGTTCATATTCTCCAATAGGTGTGGCGGGTACGGGTCGATTCCCGGAATCGACCCGCCGCTGGTCGGGCGAGGCGGAGCGGCGCTGAGGTGGCGCAGCGCCACCCTCGCGCCGCTCCGCCCCGCCCGACCGGCGGCGGGTCGATTCCGGGAATCGACCCGACCCGTAAACAAAATTTTGTTTGCCTATTTCAAGAATAATTTGGAATGGGAATTACAAAAATAATGAAAAAAATTACTTCAGATTCATTTTATTCAAAAATAATTTCGAAATATTCTTAAAATCTGCAATTAAAATCACAAAATTATGATACATACTTATAATTATTTTTCATAATCTTCAAATTTATTTAAAAACTCTGATTTCATAGATGGGATTATGCTTACCGGGATTGTCAGCTACGAATCTTATGGCAGCCCATCCATTGACTGGAACATCAACAGTGTTGCGCATGGGAGGATCAACAAGGTTGAAGGTCAAAGGGTCCGTGCGAGGATTATAGTTGCCAAAACCTTCTCCCACAATGTAAAAGTCATAGCCATGAAGATGGATCGGATGGTTCTCAGCATTGACGATGTTTGTGTCCTGCAGAATTATTTGCACCTTCGCGTTGTAATTAAGCACCTTCACTTTGGTTCCCTTAACAGGAGACCAAAGACTGCGGCTCACATTCTGCGCAGTATAATCGAACTGCACAGGAGGGTTATCAGGAAAACCCGTGGTGAAGATTCCTTTCCTGCCCAAGTAATGGGCTTGTAGTATGGAGAAAGTGCTTGGCAGGACAAACGATACGTTGTTCATACTTGCTGTAAATCTGGTTCCGTTGGGACCTCCACAGGACTGGTTTGGGCAGTTGAAGAGTCCAAGCCCAATGGTGTAGAAGAGGTTTTCATCGACGGTCTGAGGAACGTACACCGGGTGCTCGATGTTGGCCAGGCTTCTGAGTCCTCTGGCAAAATGCGTGGCAGTTCGGGTGTCGTTGTAGGCTGGAAGAATATTGAATCAAAATTATATGACATGTATTATCCGTTTATATTATTGAATCAAAATTTTCAAGGTTGTGTATTATCTCTTTGGCATAATTTTTTTAATAAGAAACGACACCATTTTTCACAAAATAAAAAATTACTAATACAAATAAAATTATAATGTAAAAGAAATTAGAAATGCTTTAAGTAAAAGTTTGGCGTTATTGATTAATTAACTTTACATATTAACAAAAATTTCACCAAATTTGAAATTCAAATAACTCCATAATTAGCCATAACCTCAAGAAATTTCAAATTACATCAATGATTAACCACAGCATGGAATAATACATTAGATTTTCTTTATCGCATTCCGCGACCTCATAATGTTATGGAGAAGGTTTATTAATTCTTAGAATAGAAAAAATTTAAAAATGTGGAAGTAGGGAAATTACCTTCGATCTTCTTTATAACATTCGAGAGCCTATTATTATGGGAAGGTTATTAGCTCCCGCAACCTAGGTTATTAAGATTATTGACAATGATGAAATTCGAGTCTTCCAAACGAAGTTTATAATATTCCAAAGCCTATGAAATTTGAGTCTTCCAACACGAAGTTTATAATATTCCAAAGCCTATTTATAACATTCGAGAGCAGATTATTATGGGAAGGTTATTAGCTCATTGGCAACCTAGGTTATTAAGATTATTGGCAATGATGAAATTTGAGTCTTCCAACACGAAGTTTATAATATTCCAGAGCCTATTATTATGAGGAAGGTCCTTAGCTCATTGGCAACCTAGGTTATTAGATTATTGGCAATGATGAACTTTGCAACACAAAGGTTATTGGAAGCGATTCTTAAGGTTATCTTCGAAAGCCTATTATTATGAGGAAGTTTATTAGCTTCTTGTTATATTAAATGTGGATCTAGAAATACATGTAAATATGATTATGAGATTTGTTAAACACATTAAGTTTAAGTAAAAGTTTGGCGTTATTATATTAAATGTGGATCTAGAAATATATGTAAATATGATTATGAGATTTGTTAAACACATTAACGAGATGTGTCTATATGATTGACAATGGCTACTCCAATGTTATGCATCTATGAGAGATCTGATCTGAGATCTGATTGTATTATTGATTTTTAATTTATAAAATTATTTTTTCAATTTGGTTTGGTGAAATAAAGAAACAAATAGTTCTATCTAATAGCATGTTTGTTACCTAATTGATTTTTCAAGTGTTAGTCTTGGAAAGGGATTTAGAGAATTAGTTATCAAATTTTGCAAATTATTTTTCCTATATCAAATAATAAAAGAAATAGCAAAACCAATCCATGGTATGACAAAGAGTGTAAAAGTGCGAGGAGAGCAATTAAGGAAGCTGTTGATGAATCTCTTAAAATGGACAAGATAAAAATATATAAAGCCCTAACTAAAAGGAAAAAGAGGCAATACATTCGTCAAAGACAAGGGAATCTCTTAGACCTCTCTAAGCTAGCTCCTAAGAAATTTTGGAGGCAAATTCTGACTAGGAAGACTAAAGAGGTGTCTCACCTCCATTCTTGGAATAAGAAGAAGGATTCAGGGGAAGTTGCTAGGGGGATGCATGAGAGAATTCAAATAGGAGGATTCTCATAGATATGATTGCGCTTAGTTAAAAAACAACTGTGCATATTCATTGAACCCTTATGCTTTGGAACAATACAAATATTAGGATTGGATAAGTTCTTTAGTGATGCATACGCCCTTTGGTTGGAAGTCCTCACATGTATAGTGTATTTCAAGACCATATTACACTTCATGGACTCTTAAAGACTATTGTAATATATTGTATTTTATTATATGATACTGTGAAGGATGCCTCTTAGGTCAACAATGGTCCAAGTAGCATGTTTTTGAAAAATTAATTGTATATATTAAATTTGTTATTTATTATGTGAATGTTTGAGCAACGATATCTATATTTGGTCGAGCTCTATTATTTTGTCTGTACTCCAATTATATATAGTTAGCATTATAGTTTTGATGAAAATTTTAAGGTGACGCTAGGTTGCCTTCGCATCCCTGACTACAGGTTATCAGAGAGACAGTACGCGACAGAGAGACTCGGCAAAGTGAAAAGACGCAGACATTCTCCATTGACGGGCAGCTTGGGTTTTACCAATTCCACGCATCAAATGACGATCCACATTACCAATTCCACGCAGCGGCACCCCCGGGCCACCCCGCCCCGCTGGATCGGCGGCGGGTCGATTCCAGTATCAACACTTTCGTTCTGAAGCTATATTTTGCAGGAAAATTTCGTAGAAAATTTCATAGTCACTGCCATTTTTAAAACAGCCGCAAAATTGACACCTAAAAAAATAAATCATTATTCCAGTATCAACACTTTCGTTCTGAAGCTATATTTTGCAGGAAAATTTCGTAGAAAATTTCATAGTCACTGCCATTTTTAAAACAGCCGCAAAATTGACACCTAAAAAAATAAATCATTATTCCAGTATCAACACTTTCGTTCTGAAGCTATATTTTGCAGGAAAATTTCGTAGAAAATTTCGTAGTCACTGCCATTATTAAAACAGCCGCAAAATTGACACCTAAAAAAAAAAAACATCGTTCCAGTATACACACTTTTCGTTTTGAGCACTGTTTTTGTGGTTTTTTTGGGGTTTTTGGGCCAGAGTTCTCGTTTTGAGTTTATAGTTCCCGTTTCAAAGTTTACATTGTTTTCTATGTAAAATAATTTCTTCTCAGCACACTTATGAACTTTAGTGCATTTGCTATCACAATTGTAACAAAGCCCTTTTTCTCTTTTTTCTTCCAATTGTTGTGGTGTAACCCTTGTAGGTTGTGGAAGGCTGGGAGAAACAACACTTCCATATTTATAGTTGTGAGGGGTATGCTTCCTGGTTTCCATAATTTTGCTTTCCACTATGTCACAAAGCCCTTTTACTCTTTCCAATTGTTGTGGTGTTGCTCTAAAGAAGGTGTTGCTCTTTGTATCCTCATAATGTGCTATCATTTCCTTCATGAAAATTGACCATGTAACAAGTTTTTTACGAGAACAAAGCCCTTCGTACCATAAAAATTGATCCGGTTCTAAATATGAAGATGCATTACATACCTTTTGTAACAATGGTACACCATGTAGATCAAAATATTTCTCCATCTAAAGTATCCAATTTATCGGATCCTTGCCATCAAACTTCCTTATCTTGATTTTTCTTGATTTTAGGAGCTCGATCTTGAAATGACTGTAACTCTTTATTTTCTGATCTTTAAGTTCTGAAATTGTGACCTATAGTAGCCCTCTGCATCCTCTTTCCAATTCCACCAGTCTGATCCAAATTGGATTCTCCAAGAAAGATTTATGCACAATCTCCCAAGATGACCTAATTATAGACATTTCCAGAAGAGCGAACTTTTATGAAGTGCCATGTGTCACTGTTTCGAACTTTGGCTCTAAAAAATATATACAAGAAACTATAGTCTATCCTCTTTCTGTACCTTATTACGAAATTTCAATCCAATGCTCAGAGAGAAAGTTATGACGATTTTCCCCGGGTCACCTGTTTGGATGTAATTCAGGAGTCTGTAAAAAGACCAACTTCTACAGATCATATCTCTAAAAATTTAGTGCGAAAAGCTCTGAAATTTAGACCTGAGATTCAACGCGATTTCTTCTCAAATGGGTTTTTTTTTTAGCTTCTGAAACATCACAGAAAAAAATTTATAGCAAAAATTCCATGATGACCTGTTTGGAGCAACGAAACCCTAGAATCCAAAGCTCTGATACCAAATGTTATGAAACCAGCTCAAGAAAAAGATAGAAAATATAGATCAACGCCTTAAAATTCAACCTCTTCGAGGGGGAAACCTCCTTTACATTACATAAATGAAAAATTCTTGGATGATACAAAAGAAAATACCTCCTTTCTATATATAGGAGTCTAAGGGGTCATAAAATAATCAGAGCTGACATAACAATAATAATGTAAGGGCACAATAATAACAATAGTGGGCTTCTATGGGGCACAAGAGTAACAATATGGGCTCTACATGGATACATCAATATAATAAGTGGGTTGTACTAATAACAATAAGGGGTTACACTAGTAGTATAGGGGCTTAACAGTCATGACATCTTGGAGAATTCCAATGCCAAGTACAAGCAGGGACATGCTCAACATCGGGTGCCACACAAGTTTCAGGTGGGCGACAAAGTTTGGTTGCATTTGTAGAAATAACACCTTACTAGAGCCCATCGAAAATTTAGACCACTCCGATATGGGCCTTACACCATTACCAAGGCTATGGGAGACAATGATTTTGAGCTCAGCATTCCACCATTCCTTTTCCTGCACCCAGTGTTCAATATGGACTGCCTTCAACCATACTTTCCTCCATTACTTGACACATTAGACATTGCAGAACAACTCACACCAACAAAGCTAAACCATGATTGTATTGAACATGCCATAATTAATCATATCATGGACACGTAGATTAAGGACACTCATTAGCATAAGATCCAAATGTATCAGGTTGTCAAAGTTGGCCAACTTTTGCACCAAGGAAAGTGGCTCACCAAGGACCAAGTTCAGAAGAATTTTCTCCATCTCATGGAGGAACTCAACGCAATGGGGTCCATTGCTTCCTAAGGAGGGAGGACGGATCTAAGCAGATATTGATGGCCACTAGCCTATTGTTGGGTAGGGGAGGCCCCGCATAATGGTTTTGGGGCTTAAAGCCTAGAATTTAGGGTAATGATATTGTAAAAGTTCCGCGAAGTGTGTGGAGCGCGAACTATAATAGGTCAAGTCAAAGGGTTGTCCGCCCAAAAATAATGTAAAATAATAGATAGTGAGTCGACCTACCCATGGTTCGCGGACCATGGGTATAAATGGAGCAAGGCTCTAAGGGTAGAAGGTAGCTTTTGGGGGGAGGAAGATCTGATCTATTATGGGTTTGTGAAGGCAATATTCGCTCTAAGTCTATAAGTCCGAGTCTTGGGTTGTAGTAGGAGATAGAGGCTCTACAGTTATGTGCACAGAGGCCTGATAGAGTCCATAGCTGGGTGCCCGGACCTGTGCAGTTGAGTGTGCAGGTTGGAATTGATTGTACTAAACAGAATATTAATAAAGATAAGTGTTTCTGAAATATTGTGTGTTTGGTCGTTGATCTATATGTTTATGTTTATGTTCTAAGTTAATGTGTATCTGTAAGATGTATGATTGTGCGCATTGGTTATATCTGTTGAATGCTTGAGTAAAAGACCTTATGAACTAGATCAAAACTATAATAGACACATTAATAATAAGAATCTAAGAAGAGCCTTGTCACAGATCTACGCGAAGGCCTGATAACAGTGCAAAGTAGCGCGAGGGCACCGATCAGTTTGCGGTCCTTCCAATCCTCATCAAGACATCCCTAGGGTGTGGAAACCTGGTTCCAGCACCCTCCCATACTACCTTGGGTGAGACTTCAGTCCAGTCTCCATGGACTATTGCCGAAAGGGCTGATAGTGCGGGATTTGTTTGGCTAAATCACTTCCAAACCTTGGTCAGGCCCCTACAAGCCAAAAAATGGTTCCATTGCCAGGACCGGGATCTGCCTAAGGGATGTCTAATGTCCAAACACTAAAACCCTATGAAGAAAGAGATTGAAGATTGGCTGGATCAGAAGCTGCACGAGTTCGTGGTTGGCCTTAGCACACATGTGCACACCACCTCCGCCAAACCAGAAGTTTAACATGGCGAGTGCGATCAAGTTGCCTGTATTCAGAGGAGTAGGAAACTAAGATCCAAAGCAATTTTTGTTCATAGTAAGGGCAATCTAGGAAGCGCACGAAGCTACGGACGATAACATTAAAAAGGATACCTTGGTGAGTGCGTTGTAGGATTGCGCGCTGAATTGGTATATCAAGCACTCTGGTGATCATCCAAATGCAAAAATAACGAAGATCCAGGATGCATTGAACAAAGAGTTTAGTTGGTCGAAACTAGAGATGCATTCAATCATTGGGTTCAAGGAGATCGTGATGCTACCAGGTGAAACCCCTTGGGATCTAGATCAAAGACTGAAGAGTATGATCATGAGGCTAACATGACGTTAACGGATGCACAACATCGCGCATGGTTTGTGGATATTTTGACACCACATCTGAGGACAATGTTGTCACAGCAGAAGATCTCAACCCAGGCTGAAGCATTAGAGAAAGTGATGAGGTTGCATGAGACTCCAATACAGGATCCTGGATTGGGAGTTCAGCAAATCCACGTGCAACTATAAAACCTATGATTGGATATGCAAAGTCTGAAATAGGAGAAGGCGCCCCAGCCAAAAGCACGAGAAGAAATGTGGTGTTGTTGGGTCCCTATAATACTAGTGATTACCCCATTACTATTGTAGTTATACCCCTTATTTATATTTTTGTGCCCCTATTACCCCCATGTTGTTATTTTTGTGCCCCATAGAATCCCTCTATTGTTATTTTTGTGGCTTTATATTATTATTGTTAGGTCGGCTGGATTATATTGTGACTCCTTAGACTCCTATATATAGAAAGGAGGTTTTGTCATTTGAATCATCCAAGAATTGTTCATTTATGTAATGTAAAGAGGTTTCCCCCTCGAAGAGGCTGAATTCTAAGGCGTTGATCTATCTTTTCTATCTTTTCTTGAGCTGGTTTCATAACATTTGGTATCAGAGCTTTGGATTCTAGGGTTTCACTGCTCCAAACAGGTCATCGTGGAATTTTCACTATAACCTTTGTTCTGTGACATTTCAGAAGTTTCAAAAAAACCCATTTGAGAAGAAATCGAGTTGAACCTTGGGTCCGAATTTCAGAGCTTTTCACGAGATATTTGCGGAGATATGATCTGAGGAATTTGGTCTTTTTGCAGACTCCTGAATTACATTCAAAACAGGTGACCTAGGGAAAATCGTCATAAATTTCTCTCTGGGGATCAAATTGAAATTTTGTAAGACGTTACAGAAAGAGGACAGACTATAGTTTCTTGTGTGCATGTTTCAGATCCAAAGGTTGAAACAGTGACTCGTGGCACATCGTACAAGTTCGCTCTACTGAACTAGTCTAGAAGCAAGTCACTGTGGGAGATTTCACATAACTCTTCCTTGGAGAATACAATTTGGGTCAGACTTGTGGCATTGGAAAGAGGACACAGAAGGCTACTACAGATCACAATTTCAAAACTGGATGATCTGAAATTACAGAGATACATCAGATTCAATATCAGGCTTCTATAAAGTGAAAAAAGGTGTGTAGTTTTTTTTTAAATTTTTGCGTAAGCTTGGTTTAACAGAATTCAAAGGGCATAGTAAAGCATTATTATTGGTAACTGATTCCCCGAGGAAAGAAAATGCAAACACTTAGTAAGGAACCTAAAAGCTCTAGCATGACTCATGAAGAAGAGGAAGAAATGCTACATGATATATCAAAATTAGAGGAACAAGTGCAACAAATGTCATGCTCACAAAAGCTAACAGAAGCTAAGATAAATGGCGTGGAATCTAAGATAAAGGGCATGGGAGCTAAGATGGATGATTCGAAGATAGATTTGAAGAGAGACATGGCATATTTGAAGATAGATTTGAAGACAAACATGGCAGATTTGAAGACAGATTTGACAAATTTTCTACAAGAAATACTTACTAATGGTGAAAAGGTTGTAAAGGAAACTCATGATGTGAAAAAAAGTAATGTTAATCATGATTCCATAGACTCTAATGTTGGATCGAAGACCCACCATATTCCAAAAATCGATATGAGGAAGTTTGATGGCAAGGATCCCGCCACATGGATATTACAGATGGAGCAATTCTTCGATCTCAATAATGTGCAAAACACACAAAAGGTACGTATGGCAACTGTATATTTGGAACCAAATCAGTTTGTATGGTATCAATGGCTTTTCTCTCGTAAAAAAAATATCACTTGGGCAATTTTTACGGAAGAATTGATAGCACATTATGAAGATACAAAAAGCAACACTTTTTTTAGCCAATTGATAAGTCTCAAACAAAAGGGTTCAGTAATGGAGCACATTGAGGAGTTCCAAAAATTGAACATAAGGGTAAAAGATATTACAGAGGAGCATAGGATTGATGTGTTCATAGGGTCTTTAAAGGATAATATCCAACATGATGTTCGCCTTTGGGAACCTGATTCATTAGAGAAGGCATTCAGGTTAGCAAGAAAAATGGAAAGCAAAATTATGGCAACCAGGAAGCATACCACTCACAACTATAAAGATGGAAGTGTTTTTGCCGCTAGTCTTCCACAACCTATAAGGTTGACACCACAACAATTGGAAGAAAAAAGAGCAAAAGGGCTTTGTTACAGTTGTGATAACAAATACACTAAAGGTCATAAGTGTGCTGAGAAGAAATTATTCTACATAGATTGTGAAGAGGAAGAAGAAAAGGAGAAAGAAAGGTCAAAAGAAGAAGATATACTCCAGGAACAAAGCCTAGATGAAGAACAAATAAATCCGACCATATCTTGTAATGCATTGGCGGGAATTACCACTCCTCAAACCATCAAGATAGAAGGACAAATCAAGAAGAAAAAGGTAATAGTGTTGATTGATTCAGGAAGCACCCACAATTTTATTCATTGTAGGGTAGCAAAAGAATTGAATTGCTTCCTATATCCAGCACCAGAGTGTCAAGTGATGATTGCAAATGGAGGAACAATAAATTGCTCTAGAAGGTGCCATAATATCAAGCTATCCATGGGAGAAAATGTATTGACTAGCCCAATGCTTTCCATTCCAATGGGAGGTGCTGATGTTGTACTAGGAGTCCAATGGCTACAATCCTTGGGTACAATAGCTTTTAATTTTCAAGAACTTTTCATGAAATTTTCTGCGGAAGGAAAGGAAGTTGAATTAAGGGGTATTGCAGGGAAACTGGGAAAGATAATCAGCTCTAATGGTATGACAAAGCTTCTAAAAAAGGAACAAAGAGGTGTAATTGCACAATTATGTTCACTAGATGTTTCCACATCGAAATCATCTATTTCTCCAGATCTCCAAAATGTCTTGGACAATCATTCCAAGGTATTTGAGACTCCAAAAGGTCTCCCACCTATGCGTGATCATGATCATGCTATTCATCTGATTCCAGGAAGTTTTCCTCCAAACATCAGGCCGTACAGATATCCCTATGTCCAAAAAAGTGAAATTGAACGTATGGTTGCAGAAATGCTAGAGGCTGGTATAATTCAACCAAGTCAAAGTTCTTTCTCTGCTCCAGTAGTATTGGTGCACAAGAAGGATGGATCATGGCGCATGTGTCCGGATTATAGGGAGATCAACAAGCTCACTATTAAAGATAAGTTCCCCATTCCTGTCATTGATGAATTACTGGATGAATTGCATGGATCAATTTACTTCACCAAGTTGGATCTTCGTTCGGGATATCATCAAATCAGAATGAAGATTGAAGACATTCCGAAAACAGCATTTAGAACTCATGAGGGTCATTATGATTTTTGGTCATGCCTTTTGGCCTTACCAATGCACCTTCAACATTTCAAGGTTTGATGAATTCAATTTTCAAACCATTCCTTATAAAATTTGTGTTAGTATTTTTTGATGATATACTAATCTACAACAAGTCTTGGAAGGATCATGTTGAACATGTTGACAAGGTGCTACAACTATTGGAGGAGAAACAATTATATGCAAAAAGATCCAAATGTTTCTTTGGAGTCCAGGAGGTGGAATATTTGGGTCATATTGTATCTCATGAAGGAGTTAAGGTAGACCCTAGCAAAATTAAAGCCATTAAGGAATGGAAAATCCCCACATCCATAAAGCATCTGCGAGGATTTCTTGGGTTGACAGGGTATTATCGCAAATTTGTTAAGAATTATGGGAGAATAGCAGCACCTCTAACAACATTATTGAAGAAAGATGCATTTTCATGGACTTCGGAAGCAACAAAGGCCTTTGAACATCTTAAAGAGGCAATGTGCCAAGCACCGGTCTTAGCTACACCGGACTTCACAAAAACCTTTATTGTGGAATGTGATGCTTCAGGAAATGGAATTGGTGCTGTTCTAATGCAAGATGAAAGACCCATTGCTTTTGAAAGTCGTCCAATCAAGGGAAAGTTTTTAAGCAAAGCTATTTATGAGAAGGAAATGTTGGCAATACTCCATGCACTTAAGAAATGGCGACCCTACCTAATGGGAAGACACTTCAAGGTAAAAACGGATCATGATAGCCTTAAATACTTTTTAGAACAAAGATTATCCTCTGAAGAGCAACAAAAGTGGGTCACAAAGATGTTGGGTTATGACTTTGAAATCATCTACAAAAAAGGGAAGCAAAATGTGGTGGCAGATGCACTCTCAAGAAAGGATGAGGATGTGGAAGCATTGTTGTGTGCCATTTCTATTATCCAACCAGATTGGATAAACGAAGCAAGGGAGGAATGGAAGAATGATGAAGAAGTGTGGGCACTTATTCGAAAGCTACAACAAGATTCCAGTACGTCTGATACATTTAGCTGGAAAAATGATTCGTTATGGTACAAAGATCGCTTATACCTCTGTAAGAATTCCCAGCTAAAACAAAAGATTCTTATGGAATTTCACACTTCTCCCTTAGGAGGGCACTCAGGATTTTTAAAAACTTACCATAGGGTTAAGAAGGAATTTTTTTGGGATGGCCTTAAATCAGATATTCAAAAGTTTGTGGCGGAATGTTTGGTTTTCCAACAAAATAAAGTTGAAACAATTAAGACACCGGGTCTATTACAACCTTTATCCATTCCAAGCCAACGTTGGGAGGAGGTTTCAATGGATTTTATCACAGGTTTACCCAAGTCTGAGGGAAAGAGTGTAATCATGGTGGTAGTTGACAGACTTACCAAGTATGCACACTTTTGTGCATTATCACATCCATTTAAAGCCAGTACAGTTTCTACTGCATTTATGGAAACAATTCAAAAGCTACATGGAAACCCAAAGATTATTGTAAGTGACAGAGATCCCATTTTCACTAGAAATTTTTGGACAGAATTATTTTCTTGTCTTGGTACTCAGTTAGCTCATAGCTCATCTTATCATCCTCAATCTGATGGGCAAACTGAGATAGTAAACAAATGTTTGGAAGGATATCTTCGTTGCTTTGTATCTGATAAACAGACACAATGGGTCAAATGGTTGCCTCTAGCTGAATGGTGGTATAACACTTCCTTCCATACAGCAACAAAAATGACCCCATTTATGGCACTTTATGGGTATCAACCACCATCCATCACATCATATTTAAGAGAAAATTCTAAGGTTCAGGCAGTGGAACATCACATCGAACATCAACAACAAGTCCTCCAACTCTTAAAGGATAACCTCGTGTTGGCACAAAATAGAATGAAACAATAGGCAGATCAACATCGCAGTGAAAGAAGTTTTGATGTAGGTGATTGGGTATTCCTATGGCTACAACCATATAAGAAAATGTCCCTAAAGCAAGCTAAGAAGGATAATAAATTATCACCAAAGTATTATGGTCCGTACAAGGTGTTGCAAAAGATTGATACTATGGCATACAAATTGGAGCTTCCTGCAGCTTCTTGATTGCACCCAGTTTTCCATGTTTCATGTTTAAAGAAGGTTATAGGTGACAAGCTCCCAGTTCAAACAATATTGCCGGAACTTGATGAGGAAGGAAAAATTATATTGGAACCGGAAGCAGTCACAGAAACAAGAACTTGACAGCTATGAAATCGATCAATTTCAGAGTATCTTATCAAGTGGAAGAACTTATCCGCTGAAGATTCCACATGGGAGGATGAGAATTTTATGCAGAAGTATCCAAAACTACTCAAGCGTTGAGGACAACACTTTTTTGAAGGAGAGGGGAATGTTGGGTACCTATAATACTAGTGATTACCCCATTACTATTGTAGTTATACCCCTTATTTATATTGTTGTGCCCCTATTACCCCCATGTTGTTATTTTTGTGCCCCATAGAATCCCTCTATTGTTATTTTTGTGGCTTTATATTATTATTGTTAGGTCGGCTGGATTATATTGTGACTCCTTAGACTCCTATATATAGAAAGGAGGTTTTGTCATTTGAATCATCCAAGAATTGTTCATTTATGTAATGTAAAGGAGGTTTCCCCCTCGAAGAGGCTGAATTCTAAGGCGTTGATCTATCTTTTCTATCTTTTCTTGAGCTGGTTTCATAACAAGTGCATAAAATGTAGAAACCAGGTGAAGATAAGGATCACTGTCTAGTATTTGCGAACTATTTGGCAAGGGGGGAGCCAATGTCGCTAAGGCTAGAGGTGCAGGCAGGACCAAGTGCAGTTCCCTCACTCTGGTGCATGATCTGTTAGGTGGGAGGAAAGAACAATGTTACACAGTAATTTTTCACCATTTGTCACCATCCCTGTTACCCCTCTCCCGCACGCTGGAGGACTCATTCCGGGACTTGTGAGAAGTGGCATGACCTAAAACCACTTGCATTATATTCCTCTAAGTATGAGCTTCATATGCCCTGAAGACATCTCCTACAGAATACCCATAAAAATACCTCTTTTGCATTGGCGCGGTTCCACAGTGTACTACTCGCGCCAATGGGGGAAATCCTCTAAAGAGGGCGCGCCAGTTGGCGCTCTGTCTCAGAGTTGCACTCGCGCCAACCCAGTTGGGTAAAGTTTTTAACAAACAAACTTCCGAAGGTTCTCCCTAACCCATTCATCAACTAAATCTATGTTGAGCTAGGATGGTTTTGCTTCGAATCTCCATAGAAGGGAAGTGGTTTGCCACCTTTCATGGAAGCTTCTTAGTGATAAATCCAATCCCATGAATATTGTGGTTGATCCTATCTCCTTCCCCTCTATCTATAAAAGCTTGTTCTTTTGCCTTGAGCAAGCTAGTTCCAGCATAGTGCTAGTGATAGTAAGAATTCTAGGAGTTCAAGAGATTGAAGTTGCAAGAGCCTTCTTTGCATCCATAAGGCCAAATCTAAGTGAGGAGATTCTTGTCACCAAGGAGAGAGAGGCTTGTTTCCCATCCCAACAAGCTTTGCAAGACTTGTGTAGCTGATCACCCAGCCAAAGGAGGATTTGACATCAGAACTATGGTTGTATTCTTCTTTGTTATTTATCAATAATAGATGACTATCATTATGGTTCCACTCTCATTGTCCTTTGTAGTGATTGATGTTGAGTTATATCTTTTCTGACTGATATATAATTGCATCCATTGGATTTTATGCTTGTATTTGTGTTGTTCTTTGCATGTGCAGATGTCCAATCACGGAGATCGTGGGGATCGTGACCGGCCGAAGCAAAGGAACGAGAGCGACGTCTCTTCTACGGATATTAGCATTGGAATCCAAGTAGGTTCTCATCATCCACCTTTAATTTGCAATTAAGAACTTGCGTGATAGCATTGTTTGATTGTTGCTAGACCTGGTCTGGGCTAGTAGGGATCGTCTCTGTCCGCAAAGGGGATTTACATCCACAACAATTTGGCGACTCCATTGGGGAGTTAGCTTGTTGTTCGATTTGTAAACTTTAGTCAGAGCCTGAAGTACGGCCAGATAGCCTTCGAAACGCTGTTGCTTTGCATTAGCGAAGTAGATCAACGCCACTTCAGTCAATCTCTGGTTTGGTTTACAAACTAGACAACTTGGAGTTTGTCTTGACTCTTTGGTTTCTCTTGTTTTGATTGCTTAGATAGCTTTCTGGGTTAGATGCTCTGTTGTCTCTTGCTGCCTGGTCTGTCTGGATACTGTCGACCAAGCCTTGGACTGCTTGTTTTTATTTTTAAGCTAGCAAACTTGATTGGCGCTCTTTTTTGCATGACAGTCGCGCCAATTGGCACTACTTGCCAGTGTACAGCCCGCGCCAATCCTCAATTGGCGCTAGTTTTCTGCTTGACAGTCACGCCAGGCCTGTGAACTTTTCCAGTTTGCTTGTTTGCAGCCTTCCAAGCTTGGGTTTTGTGTCTAGCTACACCTTTCTCAATCACTTGAGTGTGTCAGAGTCTTGTTTGACTGGTTATGAGTGTTAATCGCCTTTGAGTGTTTTTAGTTTATGATCTTTGGGACTCACACCCGTTTTTCTTGATTTGCACTTGATTGGTTCTTAGATTACATTAGAATCATCGTGTGTTTGAGAATTCTCTTGCATAGATCACACTTGCATAATTAGAATTCTCATTTTCAGGATATGAATGAAAAGTGTGCATAGATTACATTTGCATACTTTGGGTGTTTGCCAATTTCCACCGATTTCACATTTTAGCGCTAGGGCATCTAGTGGCTTTATGCATCGAGCCTTCCTTAAGAGTTTTGGTCTTCTATTGGTCCAGTCAACTTTTTGGTTACTCTCTTGCACTTGTTCAGTGATTGTTAAAATTTTTATTGCGTTATTCGAGTGATTCTCTTCTTTTCGCTTGGATTTCACTTGGCTTCGTTTTGGGCTTATATTACATGGCCCATTGAGGTCTTTGAGATCTTCTCTTGGTTCTGAAGGACTGCCTTGGTATTTATGGACTTGATTGTATTTTCATTGAGTGAAATTTGTCTTTTTACTCTTTGTTATTGTCTCTCAAAATTTGTTTAGTGCATTTTGCCATCAAAAAAGAAACAAACAATCTCTTTTGCTTTGCATTAGTTAATGGAAAATAAAGCTTTTCGTTGTTATTAGCAATTAGTAACTTTAGAGAAAAGTTTTGCTAATTGACATTAGCTGCATTAGAGTTATTGTTGATTGTTTTATGGTCATTTTTGTTTGTGTGAAAGCTCTCAACCCTCTCGTAGTTAGCATTCATCGAACGAAATGATATATTTTGGCATATAGCTTGCATTTAGGGAATTGTGATGGATTACATACGGTAGGACCTGGAAATCGAAACCTAATCAAAGATCAACCATAAAATGAACTTAATGAACTTAAAAACGCATTGGAACATAACGCTTACTGTTTAGAGGTCTAGGCTAGAGACGTGCTTCGGCGTCGTTAAACCTAGTCACTTTTGTTTCACTTAAGGTTGGGTGATTCCTCCTTCCGTGATGCAACAAGTGGTCTAGCACGGACTTGAGCTCCCATGTACCGTCGAGTATATGGGGAGACCCCACTAGGTTATCCTCCTTTATCCACAAGAAGCCTTGTCTGCCGCCTTACAAGCCGTAACGCACCGAACACAGCATTCGGGAAGATTGACTGCTGTACGGGAAGTCCTTGGTTTTCATATGACTGCCAAGGTGTATATGCAGTTTTACGGATTTGTTTGGTAAACCTTTTTGCCTAGCTCTCCAGAGTAGTCACTTTTGATCCTTTTCAGACTCCTTAAATGAAAATGCTCATCTGAGCGTTTGTCACTTCGGGCTCACTAAACATTCGAAGGAGACTAGAGTCATATTTTTGTCCTTTTCTCGACTCTTAAAACATGAAAAGGTCAAGTTGTGTCCTTGCGTCTTAAAATTTATTTGGCCGCGATTAACATTATCTGGTTAGATCTTGTTTGCGTTAGCTTGAGTAGGCTTCTTTTCGTTCTCGATGGCAACTTTTCCGGGGTTCACCAACCCAGGGATCCCCTCTGACGGGAACCCTGGTCATTTCGCTCCTTTTGGAAATGTTGGTGCTCCTTATATGGCGATGTTGTCCCTCCTAGGGTTAACTGTTGGGTTTCCGATCTGGTTGTTCTCAACCTCTTTGGTCCCTGTTGTCTCACTGTCTAGTCAATCCGTCCCTCCACCTGAATAACATCATGTTGATTCTAAGGTGGATCTCTCCCCTTCTACCCCCACTTCTACATCCTCATCTTCCACTTCACCTGGTGAAAGTCTCGATTCGAGTAACCTTGTCGATTATGCAAGGAGGACCATCTTCTTCGTGATTGTCCCGGCATTCCCAGGGTACTAGAAGTATGGTCTCGCGATCCGGCCTGCCCCTCATCGTCCTTTGAAGCTCACGGCGATGCTACCTTATCAGTCGGGAATGGTAAGGGAAAAGGGAAGATTTGAATCCCCTGTAGACTTTTTGAAGGCAATCATCCCCTTCACCTTTGTCCACTCATGGGTAAAGCCTCCATTGTCTTGGAAAGTCTTACAGCTCCTTCACCCCAACTTCCCGCTGGTTATCAACATCTCTCTGTAGCCACAGATCGTTCCCCTGCTGACAAAGAGATTGATTCATATTCTTCTCTTGTCCAACCTCCTCTTCCCGAACCCGGATGTCCCCAGCCTGTTCCAGACCAACCATTGGTCAGAAAGAGTGTCGACTCGAGTCCGCCGCTCGCTCACTCTGTTTCGGAAGAGAATCATGCCCATGTTCTTCTCGTCTCTTCAGATTCTCCTGAGTCCTGAAATGACTTTCCTAACCCAGCTGCTCCCGAAGGTTCTCCTTCGGTTCCTTTAGCACATGGGGGCAATCATACGATTCCCCCACCAAGTAGTCTGGTCGCTTCCTTTGATTGGAATCGCCTGATCGCCGGTCACCTTCCATCCCATATGCCTTTCCAGGTCACAGTACATGCCTGTGCTAAGGCAGTACCTAGCACTGTTTTGGATGAAGGGGCGTCTGTCAGTCTTATGCCGTACACTACTTGGCAAGATTTAGGTTCCCCGCAGCTTGGGCCAGTCACTCAGAATCTGTTGGCCTTCAATGGAGGAGCCTGTCCATATCTAGGAGTTCTCCCGAAGTTCCCTATTACTTTGGGAGGAAAAACTGTCTATATAGATGTCTTGGTTATCCAAGGTGTTTTAGAATTTAGTCTTCTCCTTGGTCGCGACTATGTTTACGCCATGGGGGCCCTCGTTTCTTCGCTTTTCCGTGTGGTTTGCTTTCCGTACAATGGAAGAATTGTGACTATTGATCAAGTGTCATTCGTTAGTCCCCCGATGCCTCCTGCGCCGTTGTTGTCCCCTCCTAGTTTTCATCCACCAGTTGCATCTACCCCACCACAGATCAACTACGTGGCCACCTATCCCATGCCTGGATCTAGTGATGCCGCCATCGTGCATAGTGTCCTGGGGGCATTGGACCCTGACTTCCAAGATGTTTCCCTTCCACCGGGAGTGGCAATACTAGAAGCCCCGACTTTCTATTCATTATGATGAAGTTCGCGTGGAGCATAGTTCCTTTCCTATGTCAAGCTCCTTAAAAAATGAAACTAGGCTTGGTCGGAGCATAGTTCCTGATCTTGTGTCAAGCTCATTAAAAAATGAAACAAGGGTTATGAGGATAGTTCTTTTACTGTGTCAACCTCATTAAAAAATGAAACAACTCCCTTTCCAAATCAAGTCTTTTGATTAAGATCTCATAAAATACAAGTCGAGTCTTTCATCGATCTCGAGAGTAAACCTTCATTCCATCCACTTTGCTGAATGCAATGAAGCTTGGGGGGCATGTACCTCAATTTGCATCATTATGCTGGGGCCATGCGAACTTATAACAAGCATAGTTTTTCGTTTCAAGCTTGTGTAAACATGAAACCGAATCCAAGCAGAGTTCTCCATGGTTCAAGCTTGTGTAAAAATGAACCCATACTCGATTTACATCTCGTGATTGTCGTTTATCCATTAAAATTAGATGAGCCTTGGTTGTTTCTTTCCATCGCCACCATCTCTTTGGCCGATCATATGCTTTCACTTGGTTTTTTATCCTTTCCTGAGGAACCGCAGTGATGAGTGGTTTTATTAGCCAGCCTCTTGACCATTACATGTTTTGAGCAGTTCCACCATTGCCGGAACTAGTTGCTACCCTTTATACCACTCATTCCTCTAGGATGAGTCTCCTTTAAGCTCTTTTCTGACTCGTAAAATATGAAAAGATTGCCGAGTATTTTTCCCTTTTTGACTCATTAAAGAGAATAAAAGTGGAGGTCTACTTTCAGCTCTTTTCCGACCGTTTAAAGACGAAAAGATTGCCGAGTTCCCTCTTGACTCGTTAAATGGAAATAAGAGGCGGTCGTCTTTAAACTCTTTTCCGACCGTGTAAAAAACAAAAGATTGTCGGGACTTTGTCATTTCAGGCTCGTTAATGGTTATGAAACGACGTGATATCGATCTTTTTTTTACTTTTTCAGGTCGATGTCACTACATATGAAAAGTACTCCTCGATCGTAATGATCAGGCGGTTCTTTCGAGCATTGTTTTATACTTTTTCGGGCTCGAGAGACACAAATTTACGAAAAAGGACCCCCCTAGAGTTCACTTTTCTGCTGTCTTTTAGACTCTCTAAACAGGAAAAGACGTCGAGTTCTTCCTTTGTCAGACTCGTTAAAACTTAATGACATCGGATTCTATCGAAATGACGCCTTTCAAGCATATGCTATCCCCGTCAATCTTGTTAAAAATAACTGGGGTACTCGCCAGAAATGGTGGGGAAAATGGACCCATAATTATTGTCGTGTCGACAGTATGTCACTCTTGAACATGGCACTTGTCTACTTTCGTGTCTAGGTGGGGACATCTCATCTCACTTTTCACTTGCCTCCGTGGGTTTTGGGTGATCCTGTTTGACCTCTCATCTACTCATTGCCTCGTCACCATGACCTTTGATCCGTTGATGTCAAATACTGCCAAGTCCACTGTCGTGCAGCCGATATGTTCAAGAGAAGTTGACCTCTGCAGAATAATAACCGCCCTCTGATAACTCACATAATCCTGATTCATAACATTCCTCCTCTATCTCATGTCGATGATGTGGGAAACACTATGGCCCACCTTTGATCAAGGTCACTTCCTGTCGACTTCAGCTCATTATCCAAGAAGCGGATCTAGAGACTCCCTTCCGGTGCCTTGGAGCCTGCATGCCTTAATGGTAGGTTCTTCGTGTTCGACGCGAGGTTTTTATCATTGGCCTCTGATCGAATGATTCTACGAGTGTTCGACGCCAGCTCACTCATTCGCACGCCGTAGATTGTACCTATAGTACCTTGAGGGCCATTGTCATTATTGGTGGTACCTCTCGCGTCTGTTAACAGTTTTCACTATTGGCTGGTAATCAGACGATGTTCATGCATGTTCAACTCCAACTCATGTATTCGCATGCCTGAACTTGTACTCTGTTTGGGTCGAGATGGAGCGCAAGACCCTGGATTTTGTTTGTTGGAATCCAGGCTGCGATTTGTGGCTTATTATGATCATTACATGACTCATTCACTAGATGGCTGCGACCATGCCCGAGTCTCTTTATTGATCCTCACTGGATGGTTGTGCCCATACCTTGGATCTAGATTCTTGTGTGCTCTGTTATGGATGGTTGCGCCCATACCGCATATATCATGTACTTGAGTTATCAGTTGTACTTCCTTACGCAGGTTCTCTGGCAGCTGTGTTTTCAGTTAGGCATGTTCTTGTAAAAGCATTTCACCCCTCTCTCTCTCTCAGGCCTCATGCTTTAGGGGGCATCTGTTACACAGTAATTTGTCACCGTTTGTCACCGTCCCTGTTACCCCTCTCCCGCACGCTGGAGGACTCATTCCGGGACCTGTGAGAAGTGGCATGACCTGAAACCACTTGCATTATATTCCTCTAAGTATGAGCTTCATATGCCCTGAAGACATCTCCTGCAGAATACCCATAAAAAGACCTCTTTTGCATTGGCACGGTTCCACAGTGTACTGCTCGCGCCAATGGGGGAAATCCTCTAAAGAGGGCGCGCCAGTTGGCGCTCTGTCTCAGAGTTGCACTCATGCCAACCCAGCTGGGTAAAGTTTTTAACAAACAAACTTCCGAAGGTTCTCCCTAACCCATTCATCAACTGAATCTATGTTGAGCTAGGATGGTTTTGCTTCGAATCTCCATAGAAGGGAAGTGGTTTGCCACCTTTCATGGAAGCTTCTTAGTGATAAAGCCAATCCCATGAATATTGTGGTTGATCCTATCTCCTTCCCCTCTATCTATAAAAGCTTGTTCTTTTGCCTTGAGCAAGCTAGTTCCAGCATAGTGCTAGTGATAGTGAGAATTCCAGGAGTTCAAGAGATTGAAGTTGCAAGAGCCTTCTTTGCATCCATAAGGCCAAATCTAAGTGAGGAGATTCTTGTCACCAAGGAGAGAGAGGCTTGTTTCCCATCCCAACAAGCTTTGCAAGACTTGTGTAGCTAATCACCCAACCAAAGGAGGGTTTGACGTCAGAACTATGGTTGTATTCTTCTTTGTTATTTATCAATAATAGATGACTATCATTATGGTTCCACTCTCATTGTCCTTTGTAATGATTGATGTTGAGTTATATCTTTTATCACTGATATATAATTGCATCCATTAGATTTTATGCTTGTATTTATGTTGTTATTTGCATTTGCAGGTGTCCAATCATGGAGATCGTGGGGATCGTGACCGGTCAAAGCAAAGGAACGAGAGAGACGTCTCTTCTACGGATATTAGCACTGGAATCCAAGTATGTTCTCATCATCCGCCTTTAATTTGCAATTAGGAACTTGCGTGATAGCATTGTTTGATTGTTGCTAGACCCGGTCTGGGCTAGTAGGGATCGTCTGTCCGCAGAGGGGATTTACCTCCACAACAAACACCATGGACAATTGTCACCTATTGCAGAAGTTTACCCAGAGCCCCCAGCAGTTATTTTTCAATTTTTGTAGATCAGTGGGCCACGATGAACGAGACTATCAGAGTTATGAATTGTTGATGGATCAAACACCTACCTATAGGATGCAGACTGAGGCGCAAGGTTAGGATCCAGCCGTAGCGATAGCACGCAATGGTTTCCAGGGGTGAGGATGAGGACAAGGAGGAATGGGACCAGGAAGGGGTCGCAGATAACTAATCTGCTATAAATTCAGAGGACCAGGGCACTACACTCGTGACTATACCGACTCGACTAGAATTCGTGCCCTTATTGTGAGTAGTTTGATCATGAAATGATAGATTGTCCCACACTAATAGCACAAATACGCGAGAAAAGTGTAGCACAGCCTACACCAATGCAAAACATCCAAATGATGAGGTATAAACCACGCGAGGAAGACCCAAACATGAACATGATGCTCAGAAGTGGTGCAACCACAGGGGAAAATAATGGGAAACAAACTAAGGGAGACACTTGGGTTCGTAAGGCCCCTACAAAGCAGCCTAAGTTTGACTTGGAACGTGCGAAGTAGACATTTATGGAAGCTAAGAAGAGCTTCGCGGAAGTCTCTAATTCAGGATGTAAGGATCAACCCAAGCCAAAAATGGATCCCTTTATGCTAACTACCTTTTTAGAGACATCCATGAAGCTGCTACGTGACATTAAGGTAGTTAAGGGATTACAAGAGCTGATAACTAAGTGCATAGGATCAAGTGAACCTCACGTGATCAGGAAACTTGGGAAACATGCTCTGCGCACCGGCTGGGAAATGCAGTTAATGGTGCAGATTGGCAACTATGAGATGGATCAGGTCATTCTGGACTTAGGTTCGGATGCCAACGTGCTACCTAAACAGTCATGGGAACACATGGGCATGCCCACATTACAGTGGTCTCCTATTCAATTACAGATGGCAAACCAAAAAAAGATCTTGCCCATGGGGAGATCGCAAGGAGTCACAGTGGATATAGAAGGCACGAAGTAGCCGAACAGACTTTGAGGTAATAGAAATTTTGGATGACAATAACCCTTACCCTGCATTGTTAGCGATAGACTGGGCCACAGATATGAATGGAGTCATTAATTTAAAGAAATAAAAGGTGATATTTGAGAAAAAGTCCCTACGTGTAGTCATTCTGCTAGACCCAGCTGAAGGAGTGCGCTACATTGAACCCATGCATGACAAAGGAAGTGATGATGAATTTGATTGTATCTACAAGATAACTGTGAGAAATCCGGATTGGGTCAATCCGATTGCAGAGGGAAGTGTTGGAAATAATACTGAGAGGGGGGGTGAATCAGTATTATCTAATTATTTTAATAAATCTTCCTTATTTGTTCTTTGAATTATTTTTGCATGTCAGTACCATAAAATAATGAGCATGAACAAAGAAAAACAGATAGTCACACCAAAGAACACAAGATGTAAGGTGGAAACCCAATGTGGGTGAAAACCACCTGCTGCAATATGTCTCTATCTTCTTTCAATTTAGAAACTTCTTTTACAATGGTTTTGTACTGGTGTAGTCCTTTACCAGTACGCAGGTTGCAACCTGTAGAGAGCTACAACTCTCTCTCTCTCGTTTTCCAGTCTCTCCTGGAAGGGAGCTACAACCCCCCTACTTCTTTTCATAAAGCATCAAATGATCATTAAGTACATAACAGTTACAGTCCACTACAGTTATCAGATCAGCAATAACAGAACTAACCCAGAACGCCTTATCAACAGAAAAATTCAATCAACAGAACATCTTAAGACAGATACGCAGTTTTCCCTTCTGTGGCATGCGTCGCTACACAGTTCACCTTCTGCTTTCCTGCGTATACCCGCAGAGTTCCTTCTGCCGCGCTACGTGCCCACGCACTGTTCCTTCAACTACACTGCGTACTATTACTACAGGTACGCACCCAGAGACATTATCGCGCCGCGTACTGTTGCTGCAGGTACGCACCCAGGAATACTATCGCGCCGCGTACTTTTGCTGCAGGTACGCACCCAGGAATACTATCGCGCCGTGTACTTTTACTATGCGTACGCACCGGAACCTTAGTCGCTCTGCGTACCCACGCAGCTCTCCTTCTTCTGCTCTCTACATACCCACGCAGGTCTCCTGTTTCTGCTCTGCGTACCCACGCAGATCTCCTGTTTCTGCTCTGCGTACCCACGCAGCTCTTCTGTTAAACACCTGCGTACTTCTGATTAGGGCCGAATAGGCTATCCACCAGAGTGGCACAGTTGCTCAGATCTGATCATGCGCTCGAGAGATCACCCTTCACAGATTCGCCTTCAACTTCCCTTTCATATAGATCAAGATTTTAAGACCATAACCCAATATTTCAGATCTAAAGATATTCAATTGCCAAAGATACTTAGCCAAGTGATCTCGTTTGCTTTATATAGGCAAGCTCCTCCTAAAATCATGGAACAATACCACGAGCCAAAACCGTAATAACACAAATATCGTCGGCTAAATACCAAGAGTAAAACATAAGAAACCCCACGTGTGCTTTTCTCTGCCTTGAAATGTGTGCACTGGGGGTACGCACCTCCTGAATGGCTGGCCTGCGTATCTGGACGCGATCCCTGTATGGTGTACCTGCGGGTACGCACCTTCTGAACTGATCGTACTTCTTAATTTTCAACATATTGAGAGCCTTGCCACGGGAGTTGCCATCAAGTACAACATCTGTAACATATAGCCATACCAGAAACATAATGCCAACAATCTCCCCCTTTGGACTTGATGGCAACCTCACAATCTTCAGCTTCATTCTCCCCCTTTGACATCAAGGGCAAAGGGGTATGCTCCCCCTAAGAACATGCTCCCCCTGAATATGAACCAGATCTGCAACAAAGAACCATAATCCACCATGAAAGAGATAGAGACATATTGCAGCTATTTCCAAGATCTCCTTCTGACCATCCTCCATAATGCCAACAATGCATTATATGCTCCCCCTGAACCTGTACCATCAATCAAAAAAAGGTTCAACAATAAGATGATGCATCAACAACCCCCAGCTTTTGCCTGAGGTATTCAAAAGTGTCCCTGGGCAATGGTTTGGTGAGAATATCAGCAACTTGTTCCTTAGAAGGAACATACTCCAACTTGACCTTTTGTTCAAGTACTTGTTCCCGGAGAAAATGGTACTTGATTGGTATGTGCTTGGTTTTTGAATGCATAACAGGATTCTTTGAGATGCTGATTGCACTTGTATTATCACATAAGATGGGGATTGGTGGTGTACAAGTGATTTGAAAATCCTGCAAAGTCTGCATCATCCAAAGGAGTTGGGTGCAACAAGATGCAGCAGCAACATATTCCGCTTCAGCTGTAGACAAGGCAATCAAACTCTGTTTCTTGCTGAACCAAGATACCAGTCTGGAACCCATAAAGAACGCACCACCACTTGTGCTTTTCCTGTCATCCACGCTTCCGGCCCAATCTGCATCTGTATAAGCATGAAGTGTAAGATCTGTATCTCTAGGATACCATAAGCCATAATTTTGAGTCCCTTGAAGATATTTGAAAATTCTCTTCACTGCCTGAAGATGAGTCTCCTTCAGATTTGCCTGAAATCTTCCAACTATTCCAACTGCATGCATGATGTCTGGGCGGGTACCTGTCAAATAAAGTAAACTTCCAATCATAGATCTATAGGTTGGTTGATGTACTGCTGCAGATTCATCATTTGCACTGAGGCTACATCCTGTGACCATGGGTGTACATACTGGTTTTGCATCTTCCATACCATATTTCTTCAAAATCTGTTTGAGATACTTGGTTTGAGATAAAAAGATTCCTCCTTCTTTTTGTTGGATTTGCAAACCAAGGAAATATGTCAGTTCTCCTAGCAAGGACATTTCAAATTCTTCCTGCATGACCAAGGAAAAGTTTTGACTCATAGCTTCTTCATTGCTCCCAAAAATAATGTCATCTACATACACAACAAGTATTAGCAATTTGTCATTTTCAACTTTTATATAAAGATTGCTATCTGCCGATCCTTTTGAAAAGCCTTGTTGATGAAGATATTTGTCCAAACGGTAGTACCAAGCCCTTGGAGCTTGTTTGAGACCATAGAGAGCCTTTTTCAATATGCATACAAGATTTGGATCATTTCCAAGAATGAACCCATCTGGCTGTTCAATGTACACTTCTTCTTCCAAGTCTCCATTCAGAAAGGCTGATTTCACGTCCATTTGAAATACTTTGAAGTTTTGAAAACTTGAGAGAGCAAGGAACATTCGGATGGCCTCAAGTCTTGCAACAGGAGCAAAGGTTTCTTCAAAGCCTATTCCTTCTTGCTGCGCATACCCTTTACAAACAAGTCTGGCTTTGTTTCTAATTACTTCTCCATTTTCATTCAATTTGTTTTTGAAGACCCATTTTGTCCCGATAACATTCTTATCCTTTGGTCTAGGAACCAGCTCCCAAGTGTTGTTCTTTTCGATCTGCTCAAGTTCTTCATCCATTGCTTTCACCCAACATTCATCTTTGCATGCCTCTTTCACATTTTGTGGTTCAGTAGAGGAGAGTAATGCCAAATAGCTTGAAGCTTCTGCAACTGTTCTTCTAGTTTGTACACCTGCTTCTTTCTGCCCCATAATCTGAGATTCTGGATGGTTCTTCTGAACATATCTGGATGGAGTCTTTTCTTCTATTCTTGTTTGCTCCTCTAGTTCTTCTTGAGGTTCTTCTTCTTCATCATTCTGTCTTTGAGGGTAGCCTTCATCTTCTTTGATGTCTTCATGATGTACTTGCCTAAGAATGTATCCCTTCTCATCAACCACTACATCAATGCTGTCAACAATTCTGCCAAGTCTTTTATTTTAGCATTTGTATGCTTTGCTATGTGGAGAGTAACCAAGAAGAATGCCTTCATCTGCTCTAGGTTCAAGTTTGCCAAGCTGCTCATCAGTATTCTTGATATAGCATTTGCTCCCAAAGATTTTGAAGTGCTTTACCGAAGGAGTCTTACCACTCCAGAGCTCATGAGGAGTTTGAGTGCTGTTCACCCGGACATTTGTTTTGTTGAGAATAACAACCGCAGCATGTGCAGCTTCACCCCAGAAAGTTGTGGGAGTTCCGGATTCATCAAGCATAGCACGAGCCATTTGTTGGACTGTTCTGTTCATTCTTTCCACAACTCCATTTTGCTGAGGAGTTCTAGCTGTAGAGAATTCTCTTCTTATCCCATGTTCTTCACAGAAATCGAAAAATTCATTTGAGGTAAACTCCCCACCTCTGTCGGATCTGAGGCACTTAATTTTGTGACCTGATTCATTTTCAACCAAGGCTTTGAAGGATTTGAACTTTTCGAATGCTTCATCTTTGTGCTTCATAAGTCCTAGCCAGACAAACCTGGAGAAATCGTCAATGAATAATATCAAGTATTCTTCTCCTCTAGGTGTTCTTTTCCTGAATGGACCGCATGTATCTGTATGTACTAGCTCAAGAGGCATGCTAGCTGATCCTTCCTTCTCTGGAAAGTTAGTTCTGGTTTGTTTTCCAAACTGACATGATTTGCATATGGTGTTGTCAGGAATTTTGATATCTGGAAGATCGCGAACTGCCTGATATTTACATGCTTTCCTTATTTGTGAAAAGCTTAGATGCCCCAACCTCCGATGCCATAACCAGTGCTCATCATCCTTGCTCAGATAGCATTGTTGTTGTCCTTCTTCAAATATGTACAGATTATTTGGAGTTCTTTTGCCTTTGATCATTGTTTTACCTGTATCAAGATCACGAACAAGACATCCATTTGATCTGAATATAACCTCGGTTCTTTGATCACACATCTGGCTGACACTTAGAAGATTATTCTTCAATCCATCAACATACAAAACATTTCCAGCCTTGACCTTTTCTTTTAACTGAGCAATGCCCTTTCCTTTTATAGTTGCAGGAGTATCATTTCCAAAAGAGACTTTCTTTCCCTTTTCTAGAGCAGAATAAGACTCAAGTTTTTCTTTATCACCTGTCATATGCTTCGAACATCCACTGTCAATGTACCATAGATTTTCCTGTCCCTCTGCATAAAATGCTATCCCACATCTTTCTGTTTGAGGTTCCTTTATTCTCCATGTTTTGGTGCTTGAGGCTTGTTCCTTTTTCTGCTGAAACCTGCTCCTGCATTCAGAGTCTTCATGACCAAAGTTATTGCAAATAGAACATTCAACTTCATTTTCAAGAACCGAAAAGTTGTTATAGGTCCTTTTTGTAATCCCTGTCATACTTCTTTGTTTTTGAGCTTCCCTAGTCATGATCGTTTTATATGCAACACATTGAGCTGCTTTGTGACCAAAGTTATGGCAAGAAAAGCATTGTCCATTGAAGAAACTTCTGCGGTTATCGAATCTACCAGCCAACTGATTGTAATTTCTATTTTCATCTATTCTTGAACCAAATTGAGAAGATTTTACCTGTGGCTGGTTGTAGCTTTTGTTCACCCTTAAGATGGATTGCCCCTGATAGTTTCTGTTTGTAATTCGTCCCTGCTTTACCTGATGATCTTCATTGTTCTTTTGCTCATTTCTTCTTGCTGCATCAAGATAACTTTTTGAGGTGGATGCTTGAGAGGTTTCTCCATTATAGCCCAGACCTGTCTTGTTTAGTGGAGACCACTGCACATTGATAATCTCATCCAAAGTTTCAGATCCTTTGACAAACTTGAGATTAATAGCTTTTGTTTTCTCAATCTCTTTTCTAAGACCAACAATTTCACCTTCTAATTTTTCAAGATGTTTTTCCTTCTCATCAATTTGAAATTGTAGAGTATCAATGATCATGTTCTTTTCTTCTATACATCTCTTGAGTCTAGTAATTTCATCATAAATGTTATCCACATCTACAACATCCATATAATCATCATCTTCAAATGCCATTAACAACTTATATTCATTACCTTGTTCATCTTCATCACTGTTTGATAGACCATCACTATCTTCATGAGTGTAGTAGCTTTTCTTATTTGCGTTCTGTTTCTTGTTCCATCTAGCAGGTTCCTTTCCTTTATCCTTATAAGGACATTTTGCAGCATAATGACCTACTCTTCCACAAGCAAAGCATTTAAAAGGTAACTTACCTCTGAACCTTCCAGAACCCCTTTGAAGATTTCTGACAAAATTTGATTCTTCTTCCTCTTCTTCTGGGACGTGGCTTGCTTCATAATAATCTCCTTTGCCTGATGCCTTGAAAGCAGCTTCTCTTCTGTCTGATGGACCTCCCTTTCTCATTTCATAAGCAGTTAGAATTCCATGTAGCTGAGACATAGTAAGAATTCGTAGATTTTCCTTTTCTTCTATTGCAGATACTTTAGATTCAAACTTGGGGGACAATGATCTTAGGACCTTTTCAACCACAATAGCCTCTTTTATTTCTTCACCCAAATTTTTCATACAATTAACAACCTCATCTACCCGAAGAAAATAGTTAGCCACACTTTCATCATTATACATTTTGAGAGTCTCATATTGAATTCTGAGAGTTTGAAGTTTAGCACGCTTTACCTGTTCGTCTCCTTCATAGTTCGTGACAATTTTGTCCCATATCTCTTTTGCGGATTTATAGTGCATTACCTTCATGAATTCTGATTGAGATATAAATCCTAATAGAGTACTGACTGCTTTCGCATTTGTTTCATACTTCTTTTTCTCAGCTGCATCTGTAGGAGTAGCTGAAGGAAAAGCATAGCCTGTCTCTACGATGTCCCAAACTTCTGTACCAAGAGATTGAAGATAGGCAGTAACTCTTACCTTCCAATAATTGAAGTTTGTCCCATCAAAAACCGGTGGCCTGATTGATGCTTCTCTCTCGTAGTTGCTCATGATGAACGATCTACCTTCAAGCGATCAAGCTTCTCTGAAGGACCTGCTCTGATACCAATTGTTGGAAATAATACTGAGAGGGGGGGTGAATCAGTATTATCTAATTCTTTTAATAAATCTTCCTTATTTGTTCTTTGAATTATTTTTGCATGTCAGTACCATAAAATAATGAGCATGAACAAAGAAAAACAGATAGTCACACCAAAGAACACAAGATGTAAGGTGGAAACCCAATGTGGGTGAAAACCACCTGCTGCAATATGTCTCTATCTTCTTTCAATTTAGAAACTTCTTTTACAATGGTTTTGTACTGGTGCAGTCCTTTACCAGTACGCGGGCTGCAACCTGCAGAGAGCTACAACTCTCTCTCTCTCGTTTTCCAGTCTCTCCTGGAAGGGAGCTACAACCCCCCTACTTCTTTTCATAAAGCATCAAATGATCATTAAGTACATAACAGTTACAGTCCACGACAGTTATCAAATCAGCAATAACAGAACTAACCCAGAACGCCTTATCAACAAAAAAATTCAATCAACAGAACATCTTAAGACAGATACGCAGTTTTCCCTTCTGTGGCCTGCGTTGCTACGCAGTTCACCTTCTGCTTTCCTGCGTATACCCGCAGAGAAGCTTCAGGAGGATCCCTAAAGGTTGACTGGTTCCTCCGTCAAACGCCAACAGATTTTGCATGACTGGCACAAGCTGTGGGGAGCCCAAGGCTTGCCAAGTAGTGAAAGGCATGAGACTAACAGATGCACCCTCATCCAAGACAGTGCCAGGTACTGCATTATCATAGGCATGTACTGTAATTTAGAAAGGCACATGGGATGGAAGGCGGAATGCAGTCAAATGACTCCAGTCGAAGGAAACGACTAGACTACATGGTGGGGGAATCGTATGATTGTCCCCCCGCTCTATAGGAACCGATGAATGACTCTCTTGATCAGCGAGGATAGGAGGGTCGTTCTTGGACTCATGAGAATATGACGAGACGAGAAGAACATGAGAATGACGCTCTTCCGAAATAGAGTGATCAACAGATGGTGAACCCAAGTTGACACTCTCTCCGACCAAGGGTTGGTCTGGAACAGGCTTAGCACAACCAGGTTCGGAAAGAGGAGGATGGACAAGATAAGAATCTAAGTCAATCTCTTGGTCGACAGGGGGAGGGTCTGAAGAGAGCCTCTGATAATCAATGGGAAGTTGGGGTGAAGAAGTTGTAAGATTTTCCAAAACAGTGGAAGCTTTATCCATGAGAGGGAAAAGGTGAAGGGGAAGGTTGCCTTCGCATAGTATATAGGGGAATCGAATCTTCCCTTTCATCTTACTGTTTCTAATTGATAGGGTAGCATCGCCATGAGCTTCAGAGGATAATGAGGGATGAGCCAGATCGTGAGACCATACTTCTAAGATCCTAGGAATGCCAGGATAATCACGAACAAGATGGTCACCCTTGCATAATTTACAAGGAAACTTAACCTTTTGCAGAGGAGTAGAAGGTGTTCTGACCTGAGATGTACTTGGAGCAGTAGCTGCACAGGTGGCCTCGCGTTTATCTGACTTCTTCTTCTTCATCATCTTCTTCTTCTTCTTAGTCTCCTGGTTACTAGATGTGAAACTTTCACCAGGTGAAAGAGGAGAGGAGGAGGAAGAAACATGGGAAGAAGGCGTAGGCTCAACCTTGGAATCATCATGCTGTGGTTCAGATGAAGAAGACGGTGGAACAGGAGTCATGATGCTCAAGACCACCGAGGTTGAAAACAACCATACGGGCAAACTGATGGTTAAGCCGGGCAAAGACAATGTTGCCATATACAGAGCACCGACATTTCCAAATGAAGGAAATAGAATAGGATTTACATCTGGGGGGAAACCTTGGCCGGTAGACTTGGGGAATGTTGCCATCGAGAACGAGCCTGAAAAGACACTCTTCTCACAACCAATAACTCAAACTATTACCAGGAATATTTCATGAGCAGTAAATTTTATGACACATGAACAAAACTTGACCTTTTCATCTTTAAAGAGTCGAGAAAAGGACAAAAATATGACTCTAGTCACCTTTGAAAATTAAATGAGCCTGAAGTGACAAGTGCTCAGATGGACCTTTTCTTTTAGGGAGTCTGAAAAGGAATGAAAGTGACTACTTTGGAGAACTAGGAAAAAGGTTTACCAAACAACCCGTAAAACTGCATATAAAACTTGGCAGTCATAAGAAAACCAAGGACTTTCCGTACGGCAGTCAATCTTCCTGAATGTTGTGTTCAGTGTGTTACGGTTTGCAAGGCGGCAGACACAGCTTCCTAAGGATAAAGGATGATAACCTAGCAGGGTCTCTTGACATATACTCGACGGTACATGGGAGCACAATTCCGTACTAGACCACTATTGAGTCACAAAACGAGGAATCACCCAACCTTGAGCGAAAACAATAGTGACTAGGTTTAACGATGCCGGAGCACGTCTCTAGCCTAGACCTCTAAACAGTGTGCGCTATGTTCCAATGCGTTGTTAGGTTTATTTAGTTCATTTTAGAGTTGATCTTGAATTATGTTTCAGTTTTCAAGCCTTACCGTATGTATACAACAAAACCTAGGATGCAGCTCGAATGAGTAAAGCATCTTTTTACTTCAATTAACACCTACCTACAGAAGGGTAGAGAGATCATTCCCAAACCAAGGCAAGCGAATGCAAACACTAAGACACACAATGCATCAATACACTAATCTCACGATGCATCGATACTACTAATGAAAGATTTAAAATTTGCTTTCCAATTTCTCAAACATGAAAATTCATAATGCAAATATCCTTTCACTTTCATATGCTAAATGAATGCAAACTTTTGATTTTTTTTTTTTTTTTTTTAATTTAAAGAGACAAACAAGCAAGTGTGAACTGATTGATCCAAACAATTGTGATCTATGCTTGGTAGCGAAGAGAAATCTAATCAATACTAAGGATTGGTTCAATAACAGTCACTAAAAATCAACCAGTAAGAAAACAAGCAGTGAAAGAGCCTCAAGCAAATCGCAAGAGGGTTGTGGATGAACCTTGAATAGACAAGTAACCCAAGCAAACGATTTCTTGATGAAACTTCTAAAGGGCTAGGTCACATGGTCTAAAAACACAAGACTCACTCAGTGAAATCAAAGAGACA
The DNA here is from genome assembly GCA_031772625.1 of Pinus tabuliformis. NCBI lineage: Eukaryota > Viridiplantae > Streptophyta > Pinopsida > Pinales > Pinaceae > Pinus > Pinus tabuliformis. The sequence continues at coordinate 169,658,513 of CM062808.1, forward strand.
GTACCCTAACCAAAAGCAATTAAAACAAGCCAATGAGAGACAAGAAACAACAGGGGATAAACAAGATTGATGAATTCAGGAGGTAAAGTTGTAAAAAAAACAGGAATCATCGCAAGTGTTACACTGACAACTAGAGATGTTGTCGCTAAATAGAGACCATCGCTAGTGATGCACAGACAACTAGAGATGTCATCGCTAAATAGAGACCATCGCTAGTGATGCACAGACAACTAGAGATGTCATTGCAAGTGTTACACTGACAACTAGAGATGGTCGCGGAACTACACCTATTTTCCGCGATGGTGCGATTTCAAAAGTCGTCATGGGAATTAAACTAGCAACCTGAGATCATCGTGGGTACAAAGCTATAAACTGGTGATGCGTCGCGACTGTACATGTCTTTTCCGTGATGGACAAATTTTCAGAGTTGTCGTGACTATGTGACATTATTCAGCGATGCACAGGATTTTACAAAAGAGTGAGCACGATGACAGTGCGACTGTTAAATTTTAATCCGCGATGATGTTTAAAACAATGACAGATGAACAAAAACTCCCAAACCAAAAACAGTCAATCCTTCAATCAGATATAGTTATTTCCCAGATCAACCCAGGAAACTCAAAAGACTGACAATTAATCCCCAAACTTCAAGAGAGACCAAATCAAGATCAAAACAAGAGAAGAACATAGGCCAAACTCCCCAATGGAGTCGCCAATTTGTGATGCAAGAAAGTGTTCCCTCTGCGGACAGAGGCAACCCCTCTAGTCCTAGAGTGGGTCTAGTCACAAACAAGGATAGATCAACAATAGCTTTCCTTAAACAGTCATATTTGGAGGCCTACCTCAATCGGTGGTCGATGGAGTTCCGTTGCACTGCTCCAGCTTTCGCTTCCTTCTCCTAATGAGTGATCAACTTGAAACAATGCAAAGGAAATACAACAAAGCATGTAACCAGAAAACAACGATGATCTATTTACTCACAAAGTCAAGAAGTCATGAGCTATCAAGTAAATTACATACAAGACATAGGAAAACATCATTGATTGTATTAATAAGAAAATAAGAGTAAGCTTACAACCAAAATCTTGACGTCGCAAGCCTTCTCAGAGGGATCCATCCAACATGTTCTTCAAGCATTCACTCTTTGAAGATGGATCTCCCAGCATACAAAGTTCTCTCTCACTCACAAGTTTTACACAAAATCAAGGGCACTTCACAACCTTCCACGAACTATCAACAATCCCACACTTGTCACACTCACACCAGCTACACTAACAACACTGCTCAATCCAAGAACTTACCAACTAGCCAACTATCCAACTATCCAAAACTAGCAGTGCATAGCAATGGTGAGAGTTTAAATAGGAGAAGGAGTCTCCATGAAAGGTGGAAGAGTGAGCTTATCTCCAAGGAAAGTAGCACAAATGACGGAACTGCCACACCAGAGGGGGAAAGGCGACACAAAATATGCCAACAACCAGGTCTAGAGTCATCCAGAAGGCCGACTGTTGGAATAACTTCACCCAATCTGGATCATCGCGGGTGCATAACTGAGCTTTAGTGTTGACATCGCTAGTGAGCAATATAGCTAGTCAGATCATCGCTAAAGATAATAAGTAACCTCGTGTTGGAGCATGAAATCGGACCATCGTGGGAATCAGATGTACTTCTATGCTAGCAGTATAGTTTGATTGTTCATGAGCGCCCTTCAGTGCGTATATTAAGTTCATAGTCGCGATGAGGCAAATAACTTAGGAAAAGTGGGTCATTTGGCAGCACAAGAGAGCATGTGTTCAATATGAGCATGTTTGACTTGGACACATGACACAGTAGAAGGACTGGGTTGAAAGCAGTGACAAATTACTGTGTAACAGTTAGACAAAAGGGAACACATACTATAATCCTTTGAAGAGAGAATCATTATTGTTTCCTTGATATTCTGAAAATATTTGTATTGCAAAGGAAATATATTATGAAATTATAACATGCAGTGTTTTCTTAGAATTTATGAACCTTTTTTAAGTCTTTCTTTCCCCTATTTATTTAGAGATGGGAGCAATAAGATATATTACAATAAAATATCTATATCCTAGATTTAGCTATCAGGTCAACTAGCTATATCAGTCGGGAATGGCTCTGTGGCCCAAAAATATATTACAGAAATAAATGCCTCATTGAAGGGAGGCATGTTACAAGACATCAAAAATGAATATCAGTAAAATAGGAGCATTAACTATCTTAGTGCCCATCCCGGGCATAACCAATGTTACAAATTGCAATTGGCTTTTTGTATGGCCCTTTTTTTTTTACTTCTTGAAGGCCTTCCTCTGTGGAGTAGGGGTTGGGTCACCTATTAGTGTTGGTAATTTTGGTCCTTTACTGTGTAGAGGGATGAGGCTCCATACTGAGCCATTAATCCTTATGATTCCCTTGTGTCACTCCATCGTTGCACCATGCTCTATTAAAGTCTTCATTTGCTAGCCCATCCACCCATTAAACCTATATATTGCACCATCAATGTCTTGAAGTAGCAAGTAATATGCATTCCAGTGTAACAGCATGGACTCATGGGTGCTTTCTTTTTCTTCTCAAACAGACGAAACAAGAATTTTGGATTTTCCCCTTAGCCCTCGTGTGACTTTCCTCATATGACCAAGATCTGGAACTAGGGGCTGACCCCTTAGGCGCTAAGGCCTTCAAACCCATGTCTAGAGGCCTTTTCCTTTATTATCGCAAATCTCGCATATCGGCGCTTTAACTCTGCTTTACCCTGATCTTGTAGAAATTCCCACCTATAGATCACTTGATAATGCAATATACTAAAGCAAAATACTTGATCTACTTCTACAACCAATTTAGCGGAAGCTTAATCGAACATGAGCAACATCAATAAGAACACATATAAATGATAACAAGAAATCAATCACACATAACACAGAATATATAACCCGAGGAAAGCCTCAGCCTAAAACCCCAACTCTGTATTATCATACATAGGATGTATACAAAGCCTTAGCTCTCACACAGCTAGCCAGCTCTTAGTACAATCCTCACAGACGAATGTGGAAATACATCAGGATTACACAAAGCCTTAGCTCTCATAGCTAGCCAGCTCTTAGTGCAATCCTCCTCGATGCTCATAGGCAATCAAGACTTCTCCTAAGCCTTCTCCTCTGCCCTCCAAGCCTCCTATTTACTTTTTCAGTTTTTCCTAGGTGATCTTCCTGTTACCAAGTGTAACACTAATCTCTCACACCGATCTCGTACCCTGTAAACTGCACAATCCTCAATGAACCTTAATCCTTCTGCTTGGATGATTTTCCTTTATAGGAAAAATCCATCCAACTGATAGTACATTGTCCCTCCTCTGATCTCAACTGGGTCTTTCTCTAAACTGACATGCATGAGTTATTTATGAGAGAATATTCAGTTATCTGAAGTGCATCAGTTACATGCATGCAAGCATTAACTAACTAAACTCACATTGATTTAAACAAACTGTTACAATAATCTAATTGGACTTGACTCAGTTAACTGAGCCAACTAATTACAACTCATATTAGAACTCATCCTTATCTCTTTAACTGATGGATAAATTCCTCAATTAATAGATAAACTGTTGCATGTCCTCACATAGACTTCAAGTTTGATTTTCCTTAACTAATTAACTCAAGATGAATTAATTAATTAATTTACAAATTGTTGTTAATATTAAATTTGAATTTTACTTCCTATTTTTAGTCTAGGGATTGAATAAAATTGGAATCCATCCTGAACTACTAAAAATAGAATGCTATTTTTAGCACTTCCATTTTTCATTCCCTATTTCCCAATCCATCACTAGTACCCAAACTGTTATTTTTAGCAGTGCTATTTTTAACACTTCTATTTTTAGCAATTTCTTTGCCATTTTCAACAGTCCCTTTCAACAAGAAAGGCTTCAACCTTGAACCCAATCTTGTACCTCTAGAATGTTCTACATGCAACACTTCTACCAAGTGTGGTTGCTCCAGCAATTCTTGGAACAAAAAAAACTCCCAACTGACCTCTCTGTTGGGCTAGAAACATACTTTAATGTTGAAGCTCTACCTGCTACTGAAAAGTGCTCCCTCTCTAACTTCTACGTTATTGCAACATCTCCATGCATCTCGCACCATTGTACACCTCTCTGTGCCATCCTGCACTGGTGCAACACACTTGTCCCTCTCGTATTGCTGCAGCCTACTAGCTCTGCGTTGTCTTGGGATCCCTGCACTGAAGCTCTCTCTGCTGCTCCATCCGCATCTATCTCTACCCAATCATTCATTCTTGCTACTCCTCATCGGGGCTCCTGTAGCAAAGTCAAATCAAAGAGGTTGGGTACCTGAAGGATCTTGCCCCTCCTCCTTGGGACGATCACTCTACATCGCCCCACCTCCTACTTGGAGGTATGGCTGCATGCCCTCAGCCCACCTAGCTCGAAGTTTCCCCCTAATGGAGGTCTCTACATGAGTAGATGTCTCTACTCAATCTCCACTCAGCTTCCCCTGTTGTGGCTGCTCCACAAACTGTTGAAGTTGCTGCACCAATCGTGGCTCCTCCACAATCATCTGAGACTTCTTCTAGTGTTGCATGTTGAGGGATAATTTACTCTCCCTCTCAACCACCAAGTATCTAACCTTTGCCTTGCTCCTCAAGGCCTTGCATGCATCTTGTACCTTAAGTTCATAGAGGTTCTTGGCTAGCACACCAATCTGTTTCATCTTTCCCGCCGTCATGAAATTTTCTGGAAAAACAACTAATTTTAAATCAATGATATCTCCCTCATCCGAACTTCGATTCAGCCAATTTTTTTTTGAATTTGGGTATTTTTCTGCAAGGAATCCAAATCTATTATTCCTTTCTAAAAAAATTTTACAAAAATTTTCAGATATGCTCTATAAACTCTCGGCCCAAAACTCAAAACTTTGAAATCTCCTCTCAGTATATTGTTCTTCCTTGATCACCTATGCTCTGATACCATGTAGAAATTTTTCTACAAAACCTCGCTCTGATACCATGTTGAAATACCCACCTATAGATCACCTAACAATGCAATATATTAAAGCAAAATACTTGATCTACTTCTACAACCAATTTAGCAGAAGCTTAATCGAACATGAGCAACATCAATAAGAACACATATAACTAATAAGAAGGAATCAATCACACATAACACAGAAGATATAACCCGAGGAAAGCTTCAGCCTAAAACCCCAACTCTGTATTATCATACATAGGATTTATACAAAGCCTTAGCTCTCACACAGTTAGACAGCTCTCAGTACAATCCTCACAGATGAAGGTGGAAATACATCAGGATTACACAAAGCCTTAGCTCTCATAGCTAGCCAACTCTCAGTTCAATCCTCCTGGATGCTCACAGGCAATCAAGACTTCTCCTAAGCCTTCTCCTCTACCCTCCAAGCCTCCTATTTCCTTGCGTAGTTTTTCCTGGGTGATCTTCCTATTACCAAGTGTAACACTAATCTCTCACACCGATCTCACACCCTGTAAAACTACACAATCCTCAAGGAACCTTAATCCTTCTGCTTGGATGATTTTCCTTTATAGGAAAAATCCATCCAACTGATAGTACACTGTCCCTCCTCTAATCTTAGTTGGGTCTTTTAGTACATTGTCCCTCCTCTGATCTCAGCTGGGTCTTTCTCTAAACTGACATGCATGAGTTATTTATGAGAGAATATTCAGTTATCTGAAGTGTAGCAGTTACATGCATGCAAGCATTAACTAACTGAACTCACATTAATTTAAACAAACTGTTTAAATCAATCTAACTGGACTTGACTCAGTTAACTAAGCCAGGTAATTACAACTAAAATTAGAACTCATCCTTATCTCTTTAACTAATGGACAAAGTCCTCAATTAATAGATAAATTGTTGCATGTCCTCACATAGACTTCAAGTTTGATTTTCCTTAACTAATTAACTCAAGATGAATTAATTAATTAATTTACAAACTGTTGTTAATATCAAATTCGAATTTTACTTCCTATTTTTAGTCCAGGGACTAACTAAAATAGGAATCCATCTTGAACTACTAAAAATAGAATGTTATTTTTAGCACTTCCATTTTTCATTCCCTGTTGCTCAATCGAGCACTAGTACCCAAACTGCTATTTTTAGCACTTCTATTTTTAGTAATTTCTTGTTGCCATTTTCAACAGATCTACCATTTTTCCTTAGCACAGGCCGACAGTCCAAATGCGAGATCCTTATGGACCACGCTGTAATAATTTATCGCATCCATGGGGGTCTCGCATATCGCAATCGCTCTGCATCATTGTCTTTAGCCTTTTTCCCCTTAGCATCTATGATCGTTGGTCTGCGGGGTGACATCATCACTACCATGTGTCACCCTGTGAGTGGTGACATGTGGCACTAGAAAATGGCCCCATGTCACCCTTCAAAACAGTGAAACTGGGTAACACGTGTCCTCTGCCATGTCATCATCTGTACCACCGCATCACTTGTCGTACTACCATGTGAAGGAGAGAGAAAGGGGGTCATCCGTCTTGGTTTTGCAAGCATCTTCTTTGTTAAATCATTTTAGCCCTCCCCCGGCGATATGATGCTATATTGCAAATCAGCCCCTGCAAAGTCTTTAAATTTTTTAGAGCTTGCCAATCTGACAAGCTACGGAACTACTGTGATGTGGGATTGTTCCATGTGGAGGAGAGAGAAGGGGGGCAGCCTACTCCTGTTTTGTTTAGATTTCCTTTTTTAAATCATTTCTTTACTTTCTATACAACATTATATCACAATATCAGCCCCCGCATAGTCTTTCAAGTTTGGAACCCTTCGATACACCTATCTGTGGGATTGTTGTGATGTGGGATGCGGGATGCAGGCTTGCGCCACATGGAGGAGAGAGAAGGGAGGCATCTCGCTCTTGTTTTGCTCACCTTTCCTATGTTAAACTTTTTCAGCCCTCCCCCGCTGATTTCTCATTATATCACAAATCGGCCCCCACAAAGTCTTTAAAGTCAGAACCCCCTGATACATAGATATTGAGGGATTGCGGGATGTGGGGTCGTCGAGATGTGGGAACCTGCCATGTGGAGGAGAGAGGAGGAAGGCATATCGTTCTTGTTTTGGTCCCTCTTTCCTATGTTACACTGCTTTAGCCCTTCCCCGACGACACAACGTTATATGGAAGATTAGCCCTAGCAAAGGTCTATTAAGTATGGAACCTGCCCATGTGACGACTTGCAGGACTGTCAGGATGCGGGAACCCACCACATGGAGGAGAGAGGAGGAGGGTGTCCTGTTATTGTTTTGGTCACCTTTCCTATGTTGAGCTCTTTTAGCCCTCCCCCGGGAGTGTAGCGCTTTATCGAAAATTGGCCATCGCATGATCTTTGGGGTTTGTTGTGACTACGAGCCTGTGGTGGCAGTCGATTTGCAGGATTTTTCTCATACTTAGCCATTTTTCTTCATTTGTTGGGTTTTTCCATGGTAATATTCAAAGTGCTTTAAATGTTGCTCCAGGAGTCCATTTTTGGACTTCTATATACCATTGGAAAGATTTTTCTAAGCACTAGGCATTGGAGGGGGATTGATCAAGCCCTAAGATCTTCTGTGACCTGGGACAGTGGCTCCAAATTTCACTACTCTTGGACAAGATTGACCAATTGAAATCCACAATGCAATGAGTGACAACATTAGCTCCAAATGGGGATAGTGCCTTGCTAGAAAGGTGTTGCGGACCTGCAGATCAATAGCCTTTCCTTCCATTGGGCATGGAGTTATTCTTAAACAAAATATAATTTTCTGAAAAATGAATTTTTGATAATAAACTGAAAAACTCAAATAACAATTTCAACACAAACCAGATATTTGCAATGAGCAAGAGATAGATATCTCTAATTTTGAAAATAAAATTTTAGGAACTAACCATTTACAGGTAGTTCCAACAGTTCACCATCCAATTTTTCAAGCATGTAAGTGTTGTTTCCCCTCTCTTCTGCAATCTTGAAGGGGCCCAACCATAGTGGATCAGATTTCCCATGCTTGTCTTTGTCTTCTCGCCTGACATCCCATATTAGAACTAAATCTCCTTGCTGAAAAGGTATGTCCTTAGCCTGATTGTCAAATAGAGATTTCATCCTTTGTTGGTAGTTTGACAGTTTGGTCCCCACCTACTCTCTATTCTCATGAAGCTCCACCAACTGATTTATTCTTCTAGTCAAGGTGCTAGGCTCTTCCCCGACTTCTTGCAACAACTTGGCTACTGACATTGCTAATTGGATTTGGAAGACAACAACCTGGCCATACACCATCTCAAAAGGATATTTCTCAGTGGATCTTTTGGGTGTTACATGGTTAGCCCACAGAGCAAACTTTAGTATAGAGTCCCAGTTCCTTTTATTTTTAGTGTTGGTTTTCTTTATAACTCTCACCATGATTTTATTAGAAGACTCGGCCAAGTCATTCCCTTAAGGGTAGTATGTATTGGAGTGTCCAATAATAATGTTTAATTTGTGGCAGAAGTTCATGAACTTAGAATATTTGAAGACCTATGCATTATCAGTGATGATTTTAAAAGGACACCCAAAGCGGGACAGTATGTTCTCCTCCATGAATTTTATCATAACTAAATCAGTAGCATTCCTAGCTGGGATAGCCTCTACCCACTTGGTAAAATAGTCAGTGGTTGTTAAAATCCACTTGTGTTTGCTACTAGAAGGTGGGTTTTTTCCCCAATGAAGTCCAATCCCCACTTTCTAAAGGGTTCCTCTACATGCACAGGAATCAAGGGGAGAGGAGAAAACTTTTGTTTTTCAGTAAACAACTGCCATTTTTGGCATGATCCGACTTAAGAATAAACATCTCCAAACATAGTGTGCTAGTAAAATCCTACCTTGAGGATTTTTTGTGTTGTTTCCTTCCAAATGTAGTGTCCTCCACAGACTCCCCCATGGAAAACCTCAATCACTGCACAGGTTTCTCCCTCAACCACACATAGTAGAAATACCCCCACCGGGTCCTTCCAATAGAGCAGTCCATTAGATATAATGTATTTTTATGCCTGCAAACTTAGACTCCGATATTTATATCTATCCAATACAAATGGGAATCTTAGGAATAAGAGGTAATGAACAATGTTCTTATACCTAGGTGATCCCTCATATTTGGAATAGATCTTTTTCTCAGCCATTTTTATTCTTCTCTGTTCATCCTCTGGGCTACCCTCGTATGTGATCAGGCTTATTCCTAGAGCTTGGTAGTTCGATTCGGACAAAACCTTGGCCAACCCCTAGCCTTTGATGAGCTTGGTAGGCTTGATTTCCAGCTCATATTCATGTATTTTATCTATCCATCTTCCCCTCTTCCCTATGTTGTCTCCCTGCACCAGAATGTCTTTGACTGCAATCGTTGGGACAAATGTTGTGATTTTGGATTGCAACACATACATACAAAACAACTTTAGCTCCCTGAACAGTGCATAAGCATGTTTCTCCAATATATCATACTTCAGTTTAGTGTCCCTCAGGACTTGGCTAAAAAGGAAATAGGTTGCTCGTGACCATCTTTATTTTTATGTAACAGTGTAGCAGCAATGATATGTGGAGAGGTGAAAGAAAATATGTAAAAGGGCACTGAATAATTGAGGTTGGCTAGCACCGGGGCCTCAACCAAAGCTTGCTTGAACCTACTAAAATAATCACGAGGGGGCAGAGCTCCACTTAACTTTGTTCTCCTTCTTGAGCATATGTGTGATACCTTTAACTATCTCAGCATAGTTGGGCACGAATTGCCTTAATAAATTTATCCTCCCCAAAAAGGCTTAGACTTCTTCCTTGTTTCTAGGTAAGGGAATAAGGCTGATGGATTTGGCTTGTTCGGGATCAATCTTTACTCCTACCTGCACTACTATGTGCCCAAGCATCTTCCCCTCACTCAGGGTGAACTGAGACTTTTTCAAATTCAGAGACAAACCATACCTTTTGCACTTCTTGAAAATGAGCTTTAAATGGAGGATATGCTCTTCATTAGTATTAGAAAAGATTGTGATGTTGTCTAATTAAACTAACACAAATTTATCTTTCTTGCCCACAAAGCTATGTCCATGCCACTCTGGAATGTGGCTCCTACATTTATCAACCCAAATGGCATGTGAGCGTACATGAAAGCAATTTTTTTCTGGTCCTTTGGGTGGACTACCACCTCATTATATCCTAAGAATCCGTCCATCATGGACATTCTATCCGCACCCTCTACCTTCTACAATATATTATCCATCTTAGGCAGAGGGTAGTTTTCCTTTAGGGGCGCCCTGTTTAAATTTTTGAAGTCCATGCACAACCTTATATCTTCGTTCTTCTTCCAGATAGGGACCAAATTAACCACTCACTCAGAGTATCTTAGAGGGACTATGATTTTGGCCAATAGCATCTTCCTTACCTCCTTTTCAATGGAGGGGAGTAAGAGTGGGTTTATTGGTCTATGTTTCTGTTTACATGGCTTTATCGCACTCTTTAGAGGAATATTATGTTGAATAATATTTGTGTCAAACGATTTAAAATCATCATAAGACCAAGAAAAGACATATTTGTAAATTTTGAACATATCTAAATACCTTTGTCTGTATTGTGGGGGGACTCCTTTGGACAGCCTAATTGTCTAGGGTTCCTCCTCTTATCCAATGTTACAGTCTTTGACTTGCTCATCCTTCTCTGGGGCCATTGGCTTGGACGTTATGTCATCTTTATTGAAAAGTATTTCTAGTGGAACAAGTCCATGAGGGATGGTGTTCCCTTTTAGTTGCAATTTTTTTTCCCAACCACTATGTCTTTCCACAGAGTGGCTGCTTATTTTTATTCTTCCTCTTCTTGATCGATGGTGGAGTGGGAAAAATCCCCAATGACTTCTATGGATCTTTTCACTTGCTCGTCATCTTCGAATACCTACCAGTGTTTGACATTATCAGGTATTGAAGGATTGTGTCTGAATTATATCTCGTATCTGAGGAGTGGATTTTTTGGGGGCCTGAAAGTGATTGAAGCCACCCCAAGAGAGTCAACCATCCTATTTTCTTCCCTAGGTAGAAATTGGATGTTAAATGCCAGGAAGAAATTTTCGATTAAGTCCCACACTTCATTTCGGTATGTCCTAGGCCTGGGGTGTTTGGCTTTGCATTGGTCTCGGATCTGCTTCATGACCAGCTCAGAATCTCCATAGACCAATAAGATTTCAATGTTCATATTTCTCGCCGTTTGTAACCCCGGGAGCAACGCTTCGTACTCTGCTATATTATTGGTTGCCTCAAATTCTAGCTTGAAAGAGAGGGGTATCATGTTTCCTTCTAGAGATACCAACAATGTTCTAGCTCCGTTCCCATATTTTGAGTTTTCTCCATCAAAGTATAACTTCCATACCTCGTTTTCATTTAAATGTTATTATTTCAACTACCTTGTCAAGTGTACTGATGATTCTTCTAAGAGGTTCTCATTCTCTTCTAATAATAGGTAGGAGATGTCACTATCTTTCCCATGCACTGGGGAGTTCTCTGAGCCTTTATCTGGGGTCACTGTTTGTTGGCTTGATGGGCCCTGACCCAGCTTCAGCATTAGTCAACCAAGGAAATCCCTACACTACTAGCCCTTTCGGCATCAACCCATGGAGCGCAAACCGAAGTCTCACCCATAGCAATACGGGGGGATGCAGGAACCAAGTTTTTGCATCCTGAGATGGTTGTGATGTTGATATACACTTCCTAATCCTGCCTTCGTGCGGATCGATAAGCCTTTAGGGCTTATTGATGTTCCTTTTCTTCCGTCCTTCAGTACCTTCACGAAGGTACCCGACTGATCTTCATGCAACACTAACCAGAGGTCCAGGCACTTACGCGCCACTGTGGCTATGTTACTATATAAGTTCCCAAGTTATCTTAAGTGTTACCTACTCTACCATGCATTTACAGTTATCTTCGCGTAAACCTATATTCTTGCTTGCGTTCAATTAACAGATATAATCAAATACATTCACACATAAAATAAGCATTATAATGTAAACCCAGATTGTAACATAATATAATTAAATGCATTAAATAGAGACAAAATACACAGTGATTTGCAGAATACTTCTCTTTATTGATATCTCAAGTTTAGTACAGACTCTATCCACCCTGCGCACACAACTGCAGGGGTTCGTGCACTCAGCTGTGGACTTCAACCCTAGGCCTCTACGCACTCAGATGCAGAGCCTCTACCTACGCTAAGACTGGAGAACACTTACAAATTCTTACCCACAAACTCTTCCCTTCTTATTTCTCCCTTCCTCCCCTCTTAGACTCTTCTAATACTCCCTTTTTATAGAATCCCATGGTCCGCGAACCATGGGTAGATCTTTACAGCCGACATGAGACTTTACAAAACAGGGGCGGAAAACCCTTTATGACTCTTGACATGTTTGCGCCCCATGACCACAAAATGTGGAGACTTTACATCTTTATTACAAAATTTGGACTTTCTGCACCAAAACATGGGCTTTTTGACCCAAAAATGACTCTTAGGGTAACCCATTCCTAACAATCCCCCAACACAAACATGGTGACTGGCCCTCGAGTCACTCTGCGGGCACGTAGATCTTAGCACGAAGACCCCCCAGATCTAGTCCCGTGTTCAATCATCTAGGCTTCACTATAACTTCAAAATAATGCTCCTAGAACAATAACAACCATCTAAAGATCTTCCCCCACAACACAGGCTTATTGACCAGGTATTTCAACACAAAATGATCCATATACATCTTAAAATTTCCACCCAGCAAATAGTGCCTAAAATTTTGGAGTGCATATACCATGGCTAGTCCTTCGCGCTCTTTAGTGGAATAGTTATTCTCAACCTTGGACAACTTCCTGCTCGCGGATGCTATAGGATAGTGTGATGAAGTAAAATTATAAGTGCAAACACAAAAAAATTCTTCTAGCCCAATAATGGGTCTAGCCACAATAGATACATTCTATGGAAGATTTCCTTAGGTTTGAACCAATCAAGAGAGTGTACCTCTTGGTACGCTTATCCCGTTTGATGATGTCCTTGCTTACTCGCTCCAACTATCTCTCACTTCCTTCTTCAAGCACCTGAAACAAGTAATTAACAGAAGAAAACAAACGTGATAATAGACAAATTGTAATTCAACCTACTTAACAAGTCAAGAAACATTAATCCATGAATACGTAAGGTGAAAAATCATGTAGGAAATCAATCGATAGTTGCATATATTAATATCAAAGTGAGATTACAACCATTTCTCTTGACGTTGCAGTCCTCCTCTGACAAGACCAAGTTCCCACACACTTCTGCTAGCATTCCATGATGGCCTCAATCCACAATAGTTTTAAGGATCTTCCCTTTAGGCTTCAATCCAAACCAAATCACACTTCTCCCTCACACAACTAGATAGCTACAACTTAGAATATCTTGTTATCTACTCCAAACCAAAATAACACTAGCACACCAACATTAACACTTCAACACTAACACTAGCTGGTGCTTGGGAAAAAGGGAGGTTTATATAAGATAAATGGATGGGAGATGGATCCTCTTGTCATGGGAGAAGGGCTTATCCCTTGAGGTAGTTCCATCATTATAGGGGAAAGGATCCCAAACTGACATCCTTGACCCCATCCTGCCAAACCATTTACCAAACTTCCATTTCGAAAGCTTCTAGGGCTGGAAGCTTCAGCTCTTTATTTAAAAAACTTTCCATAAGAGGACCGACACAACTGGAACAAAGCTAAGTCGCTCCGGTCGGCACTAGGGACAGTGTTAATCCCTGCATAGTGCCACAAGGAGGAAAAAGGCCATTAGCACCGGCCTTGTAAACTGGGAAAAGCAAATGTTTCATGAGAAATGGTGCAAAAGGGAATTGATGTGCTCATGAAGAGGGACACAATGGGGGTTTCTTCATGAAGGGTAAGCATATAAGCTTCACTATAGATGTCCTCCAGGATCAAGAAATGAGGAGTACAGGGACAATGACAAAATTTTGTGTAACAGATGCCCCTTAAATCGTAAAGGCCGAACTAGAGTGAGAGATGAAATTATTTATGAATCAGTGCGGGGAACTGCAGTCTGTCGTCAAAAAATCTATAAGAAAGTACATATACATATACATAACTGAGAGCTCTGTCAAATGATACATGAATCATGGCATGGACGTAGCCATCTAGAGAATGATCATGTAAATGGATCCAAGTATGGGCGCAACCATCCATCAAAGAGGATCATAATGAAACCAAGGTATGGTCGCAGTCATCCAATAATGAGAAGGATCACATATGATAACTCATGGTCTAGTCACAACCATCCATCTGAAAGAGACATGCATTTCAACATAACCATGTCACATCACTTCGCAACCTGGACTTTTGTGATATGATTCCAGGGTCTTGTGCTCCAACACAACCTGATCAAAGTACAAATTCTAACATGTGAATAGATGTGTTGACGTCGAACATGCTAGAAAGTCGCTTGATTACTAGTCAATGATGTAAATTGTTAACAAGCGCGAGAGAAACCACCAATAATGACAATGGTCCTCAAGGTACTATCAGCACAATCCATAGAATGTGAATAGAGGAACTGAAGTCGAACACCCATGAAATCACACAATCAAAAGCCAACGATGTGAACTTGGCGTCAAGTGCGAAGAACTTGCCATTAGGGCATGCAAGCTCTAAGGTACCGGAAAGAAGTCTCTCGGTCAACTTCCCGAATAATGAACTGAAGTTGATGGAAAGTGACCGTGTCGAAGGAGGGCCATAATGAATCCCACAGCATCGGCGCGAGACAAAAGGATGCAAAATTAATTTGGATGATAAAGAGAAATAGAGGTAAGTGTAATTACAGAAGGACAACTCTTGTACATATCGGCGACACAACTAGAAGTTTGGAAGCTTTTGGATCCATAGGATCGGTGGTCATGATGATGTGGTAGAGATCAAATGGAAGGAAAAAATGAATGGCCCAACCTAGGGAGGTCAACAATAAAAGGGAGGATGTCCTGACCTGACACAAAGCAGAAAGTGTCATGTTCAAGAGTAAGCTGCTGACACAACTGATTAGATTTCCAAATTTTCCCCCACCATTTCTGGCAGGTACCCTAGTTATTTTTTAATGGCAAGCTTGAATGGGATAGCATATGCTTGCACTGTAAGTTCATGCTTCGGATGAATCTGACTTAGTAAGTTTAACGATCCCTAGGAAGGAGAAGGTCATGTTCGTCATGGTGACAAATCTGATTTCGTTTAATATTTTAACGAGTCCAACAAAGGTGTAACTCAATATATTTTTCATGTTTAGAGAGTTTGAAAAATACACGTAAAATAAAACTCCACATGGTCCCTTTTCATACATTTGTGTCTCTTGAGCCTAAAAAGGTAGAAAACAATACTTAAGAGAACCGCTTGACCATTTCAGTCAAGGAGTACATTTTTTGTAAATAGTGCCTCCCAGCCCAAAAAGGGGGTAAACTTATACTAGGTACATGACATTTTGCATCCGTTAATGAGTTCAAAATGACAAGGGATCAGCATTCTTTTCACTTTTAAAGGGTCAGAAAAGAGCTTGAAATCGGACCCCCCATTTTATTCTCTTTTACGATTCAAAAGGGAAAAATACTCCGCAATATTTTCATATGAGTTTTACGAGTCGAGAAAAGAGTTGAAACGTGACTCGTCCTAGAGGAACAAGTGGTATAAGGGGTAGCAATTGGTTTTGGAAATGGTGGAATTGCTCAAAATATGTAATGGTCAACAAACTCGCTATTAAAACCACTCATTGTTGCGGTTCCTCAAGAAAGGAAAAACACCAAGTGAAAGCATATTATTGGACAAAGAGATGGCGACAATGGAATGAAACAACCATGGCTCATCTAACATAAATTAGCTGATAAAAATGACAATCACGAGATGTAAATTAGGCATGGGTTCATTTTTACACAAGCTTGAACCATGGAGAAATCTGCTTGGATTCAGTTTCATGTTTACACAAGCTTGAAACGAAAAACTATGCTTGCTTTAAGTTCACATGCCCCCAGCATAATGACACAATCGAGGTACATGCCTCCCAAGCTTCATTTCAGTCAACTAGGTGGATGGAATGAAGGTTCACTTTTTAGATCTTGGAAAGAATTGACTGGGATTTTACGAGATCCTAATCAAAGACTCGATTTGGACTAGTGATTTGTTTCATTTTTTAACGAGGTTGACACGGTAAAAGAACTATCCTCAAGACCCTTGTGTCATTTTTTTAACGAGCTTGACACAAGACAAAGAACTATGCTCACACCCTTTGTTTCATTTTTTAACGAGGTGGACACAAGAAAAAGAACTATCCTCGTGGCTCCTTGTTTCATTTTTTAACGAGGTCAACACAAGAAAAAGAATTATCCTTGGGACTCCTTGTTTCATTTTTTAATGAGGTTGACAGAGGAAAAAACTATCCTCACACGCTGTTTCATTTTTTAACGAGCTTGACACAGAAAAAGAACTATCCTCAGAAATTTGATCATGGACCATATGAGAACATGGCTCCCAAGAGGTCTTCATTAGATGGAAGAACCATGCTCTGGGAAGAATACATGTCATTTGGTACCAAAGACAGATCAGGTTCCAATGCCCCTAGTACATAATGTACAAGACCATCCATGTAATTATTATCAGATGTAGAGACGGAATGGGTAGCCACATAATTGACCTATGGCGAGGAAGGTACTTCTTGCAAACAAGAGTTGATAGGGGATGATGATTGCAAAGGAGGCGCCTGGTGACTAATGAATGACAATTGATCAAGAGTCACAATTCTCCCTTTGTGCTGAAAACAAACCACACGGAAAAGCAAAGAAACAAGAGCTCCCATGATATAAACATAGTCACATCCAAGGAGAAGATTGAAATCTAAGGTACCTTTCACTACCATCACATCTATATAGACTATCTTTCCTCCCAAAGTAATAGGCAACTTCGGAAGGATCCCTAAGGGTTGGTTGGTTCCTTCATTGAAAGCCAACAGATTCTGAGTGACAGGCGCAAGCTATGGGGAACCCAAAGCTTGCCAAGTAGTAGAAGACATGATGCTAACAGACGTTCCTTCATCTAATATAGTGTTAGGTACTACCATATTATAGGCTTGTGTTGTGATCTGGGAAGGCACATAAGATGGGAGGCGGAAAGTAGTCAAGTGACCCCAATCAAAAGAAATGATAGAAATACTTGGTGGGGGCATCATATGATTGGCCCCATGCTATACAAGAATAGGAGAAGGACTCTCCTAAACAGCTAGGATGGGAGGGTCACTAGTCGATTCATTAGAATCTGAGGAGGCAAAAAGAACATGAGAAATATGATCACCACTCTCTTCCGAAACAGAGTGATCAACTGGTGTCAGGACCAAGTCGACACTTTTTCGACCAATGGTTGGTCAAGAACAGATGCAAAAGAGTCTCACTCAGGAAGAGCAGGATGGAAAAGAGATGAATCCAAGTCAATCTCTTTACCAACTGGGAGAGGGTCAAAAGAAAGCTTCTAATAACCAACAAGAAGCTGAGGTTGAGGAGCTGCAAGGTTTTCCAAAAATTTGGAAGCTTTATCCATAAGAGGATAAAGGTGAAGAATATGCTTTCCTTCACATAACTTATAGGGGAATTTAATATTTTCCTTCTTCTTACGATCATTAGCTAAGGTGTAGCATCGACATGATCTCTAGAGATCGACAGGGATGGTCGGTTCAGGTCTTGAGACCATACCTCTAAGACTTTGGGAATGCCAGGACAGTCTTGAAGGATATGGTCACCCTTACATAGCCTACAAGGGAATATGACCTTTTGTGGAGGATCAGAAGGTCTGTCTACAGGAGGTGCATTTGGAGTAACAGTCGCACGATTGGCCTCTTGTTTATCTTACTTCTTCTTCTTCGTCTTCTCCTTCTTCTTCCTAGCCTCTTGGTTACTGGATTTGAAACTTTCACTAGGTGAAGTAGAAGAGGAGGATGAAGAAATAGGGGAAGAAGGTGAGGGGTCAACCTTAGAATCATCGTGACATGATTCAAATGAAGGAGATGGTAGGGGAGGAGTTGGGACACTCAAGATCACCGAGGTCAAAAATAACCAGACAGGTAAACCAAACGTTAACTAGGAAGGGACAACATCACCATATAAGGAGCACTAGCATTTCCAAAAGAAGGAAAAGGATTGGGATTCCCACCCGAGGGGAACCGTTGACTGGTAGACTCTAGGAATGTTGCCATTGGAATCGACCCTAAGGAATCACTAAGGAAGATAACTTTAACCACGAATATTTCATGGGAAATTAATTTTAAGACACTGAAACAAAACTTTGCTTTTTCATATTTTAAGAGTCGAGAAAAGGATGAAAGGTGACTCTAGTCACTTTTGGAATTAACGAGCTCGAAAGGACAAGCGCTCGATGATATTTTTCAAATTTAAAGAGGCAGTAAAGGTCAAAAGTTACTACTCAGGGTACTCTAGGAAAAAGGATTACCAGGTAACCGTGAACTGCATAATACCTCCCAACGAACCGAGAAGTACAGGCAGGCAATATCCCTGAATGATGTGTTCGGTGTATCACATTTACAAGGCAACAGACTCAACTTCCAACGGATAAATGATTGCAAACCTAGTGGGGTATCCCTTTATATACATGACCATATGAGGAGCACAAGTCTGTACTAGCACTGTTTAATGCCGAAGCAAACGACAGTTGCTAGGTTTAAAGATGTCGGAACATGTCTCTAGCCTAGACCACTAAATGTGGGCGTTAAGTTTCAATGCTTCCTTAGGTTAATTCGATAAATTATAACGGTTGATCTTGAATTAGGTTTCAATTACAATGCCCTACCACTATCATCTGAAAACTCCTAGATGCAGTTATATGAGAAAAGAGATATTTGTCTTCGATGAAAGTTATCACTAATTGAGAGATAGAGAACACAAAATTAATGCAACAATCAAAGAATGAAATCTTTCTCTAATACATCTCCTAAATGCACTGAATCCTCCTATAACAACAAAAGAAGTTTCATTTCATTTTCAATGCTTATGATGATGCAATTCTAGCTTCTCAATAATGCTACTAATGCAATATTTTCGCTTAAGTAAACTAGAATGATGTTCTTCTTTTCAAAAAATGCAAAATGAATCTTTCACATTAAGCGCTTTAATGAAAATTTTCACAATTCCAAACAAACAAGCATTAATCAAATCCAAAGCATTATAAATGAAACTAAAAACAACTTCTTCCCTGAATCAAACAAACCAAACACATAAATTCTTGAATCAAAAAACCAAGCAATCTAATCTATGCTTGGAAAGAGAAAAGAGACACTCGAAATAAGAGAACAAATGAGACTCTCTAATTATTCTATTGAAAATGAAGCAAACAAACCATCCTAGTCACTTCTAGGCAGAAGAAGAGAGTCTAAGGGTCAAAACACACTGGCACTGGAATGAAAGAAATTCTGATTTTTTCTCAACTCAGAGACTAGAGCGACTTTTGGGCCAAAAGTAGTGCCAACCGGCATGAATTTCAAGCTAAAACTAGTGCTAATAGGCCTAATTGGCACGACTGTTTGGCAAAAAATAGTGTTGATTGAGGGATTCAAAGAAAAAATAAAAAAGAACTTCACACAGGGCCAAACTTAACACATCATAGGGTGGGCTAAACCAAGCAAGCACACAAACCAAGCTAAATGAAGCTCTCTAGTTAGGGGGAAAATACTCTAAGAGGCTTACCGAGTCGAAATCATGAGAGAAAAAACACACTGGCCAAGATTGGGGACAAACCCTAATCTTCACTTACAGGCATGAACGCAACTACCTAACTGACAACAAGTGCTAGAGGTTGGTTAGCACAACTGTTTCTCAGCAACTCCGCTAATCAACGCAACTGTCAGCGAATTAAGCACGCTGATCAAGGGAGCTAAGGAAAAAAAAAATGAAACAGGGACCAAATCTACTACTATGAATTTTCGACTCAAGCCAGTAAGCAGGAGAAAAGAAACAGAACCAAAGGGAAAAAGTGGAACTAGAAAAGTTCTCATGAAATTATGAAATCCAAGACAAACAAAAGGATTGGGATCCCCAGCAGAGTCGCCAATTTGTGGTGAAGTAAAATTATAAGTGTGGACACAAACAAATTCCTTGAGCCCGATAATGGGTTTAGCCACAACAGATACATTCTATGGAAGATTTCCTTAGGTTAGAACCAATCAAGAGGGCCTACCTCTTGGTACACTTATCCCATTTGATGATGCCCTTGCTTGCTCACTCCAGCTATCTCTCACTTCCTTCTTCAAGCACCTAAAACAAGTAAACAATAGCAGACAACAAACGTGATAATAGACAAATTTTAATTCAACCTACTTAACAAGTCAAGAAACATTAAGCCATGAATACGTAAGATGACAAATCATGTAGGAAATCAATCAATAGTTGCATATATTAATATCAAAGATAGATTACAACCATTTCTCTTGACGTTGCAGTCCTCCTTTGACAAGACCAGGTTCCCACACACTTCTGTTAGGATTCCATGATGGCCTCAATCCACAATAGTTTTAAGGCTCTTCCCTTTAGGCTTCACTCCAAACCAAATCACACTTCTCCCTCACACAACTAGATAGCTACAACTTAGAATAGCTTGTTGTTTACTCCAAACCAAAATAGCACTAGCACACCAACATTAACACTTCAACACTAACACTAGCTTGTGCTTGGGAAAAAGGGAGGTTTATATAGGATGAATAAATGGGAGATGGATCCTCTTCTCATGGGAGAAGGGCTTATCCCTTAAGGTAGTTCCATCATTATAGGGAAAGGAGCACAAACTGACATCCTCGACCCCATTCGTCCAAATCATTTACTAGACTTTTGTTACGAAGCTTCTAGAGCTGGAAGCTTCGGCTCTTTATTTAAAAAACTTTCCATACGAGAATAGGTGTGACTGGAACAAATCTCAGTCGCTCCGGTTGGTGCTAGGGACAGTGTTAATCCCTGTATATCGGCGTGAGAAGGACACAGGCCATTAGTACCGGCCTTGTAAATTGGGAAAAATAGAAGTTTCAGGGGAAATGGTGCAAAAGGGAATTGATGTGCTCATGAAGAGGGACACAATGGGGGTTTCTTCATTAAGGGTAAGAATATAAGGTTCATTGTAGAGGTCCTCCAGGATCAAGGAATAGGAAGTATAGGGATAGTAACAAAATTATGTGTAATAGATGGTCCAATTCCCCCTCGCTCGTCTATGTTAGCATGGACCCCAGTGCAATACAGGATGCATCCACATGCACATGAAATTCCTTCTTCTAGTCTAGGAAGACTAGGATTGGCGTAGTGACCATTTTCTCTTTCAGCACATCCAAGCTCTTCTCGCATTCATCTCTCCAGCAGAACATAGCATCATTTTTCAACAATTTCTCCATGGGCACGGTGATCTAGGCATAGCTCTTGATGAACTTCCTATAGTATCCAGTATGCCCTAGGTTGCGCGCAACTGTTTCACATTCCTTGGCGCCTCAAAGTTGGTTATCACCGCCATCTTCATGGGGTATACCATCAATCCTTGTTTGCATACCACATGACCCAGTAGGATCTCGAAAGGGACACAAAACAGACACTTCTTCAGATTGAGCGTGATCTGGTGTCTCTGACATGTATCTAACATTAAGCACAGACGTGCCACGTGATGCTTGACCAGTCCAAACATTGTCCAATCATCAAAGTATACCTCCAGAAACTTATGAATGATGTCTTTGAATGCCGCAATGACTATGCGTGAAAATATTGTTGGCACATTCTTTAGCCCAAAAGGCATTACAGTGTACTGAAAACATCCCCACTTAGTCACGAATGTCATCTTGCTTCTATCCTCAGGTGCAATTTTGATCTGATGGTACCCAGAGAACAAATCAATGAAAGAGTATGCTTCATGGCCGCCTACATTATCCAGGACCTCGTCATTGGATGGGTTCGAGAAGGGATCATGCACACAAGCATCATTTAGCTTCTAAGATCCATGCATATCCTTATTTCTTCTTTTTGTTTCTTTTCCTGAATCACTATCGGACTTACCCAATCGGATTCTTCCACTAGTTCAATAATTCCTGCCATGAACATCTTATCTTACTCAACATGAACCCTTTCCTTATACTTAGGATTAAGGCAGTAAGGTATTTGGTTTATGCACTTCGCGTCCAGTTTCAGGGTGATCTTCATGACACCCAAGTCTCCTATTATCCCTTTTAAATTAGAAAACTTCATGGGGAAAAAATCTTGATATTCTGGGAGGAGCTCAGTGACCTTTTCTATTGTCGCATCATCCCAATAGTCCCAAACCTTTGCAAATTTTGGTTCCACCTCTGTGCCAATGTTGACCTACCTGGTTTTCAGCGGCGCGGTTATGTCAGGATCCTCTATCTGTGGACCTTCAACCTCACGGTGACCTTCAGTTTCCAGAATATTAATCTCTTGTGGATCCTTGTCTTCTTCTTCAACAATCATGTTATAGCATTCCACTGCATGGCTCAGTTGAGTAGTCCAATCAGGTTGGATTAGGTCCAAAGGATCTTGTGGTATCATAAAGATCACTGCTTTAACCTCTTGTAGCTCCGTGTCAATAGAGTCAAACCCATCCTCAAATTTGAACGTCATTAAAAATACCTGGCGCAAGATGTCACACTCTTCAGTGCCATGGGGGAGCTCGATTTCCAAGTACCAATTCATTGGTATGATGTCTAGGGTATGAAAAAATAGATGCACCCATTCAGGCTTAGGCTCCACTCTATAAGCCTGAGTCCATTTGGCTAGGTGATCATGCAGATAATCCCTTCCATCATACTTATCTGTCATCCACACTTTTGGCTACCCAAAATGTATTCTCATCATCCTCCTATAGTCGTGCCAATCACCGAAACTATCCTAATGCATACCCCACCATCTTGCAAGCGTAGTGCGCAGTACCCAGTCCAAGGCCTTAAAGCGATGTTTCTTCAACACTTCCCTTTCAAATGCATCCAAAAAGCAATCAACATCAGTTAGCCCATAATAATGAGGCATATCTTTGACTTCGGATGACACACAGTGCAATGACTTGGTCATCATATTACAATGCAACGTAGATACTTCATGCAGCCGGTTCTGCCAATGCTCCAATTCTTCATCCGAATCTGACGTGCAAGAGATTTCGAGATCCCATGCAATACATATGTCCGTTGTCAAATTTTCCCAATCCTAGTCCCATGTCATTATCTTGTAAATTTGGTCCAGATCTTCATCGCTTTCATAATCTCAGACTGGTTCTATATAGCATGGTCCCTCCGTTGGATCTAGCGGCACCACTATGCGGAGCAACTTCTTTTAAAATATCATCTTCCACTTCTTCATGTTGATTACCCCATTCATGTTAGTGGCCCAATCAATTCCAAGGAGCGTACGGTAGGGATTGCTATCATCCATAATCTCTATTAGATCAAAATTCGCAAGTGCGCTTGCGCCCTCGATGTCAACTGTGACCCCTTGCAGCCTTCCCATTGAGATAATTTTTTGTTGATTCGCCATTCTTAACTATATCGGAGACAACTGGAGCGCAGGTCTCCCCATTCTTTCCCAAGTCTGTTTTGGCAAAACATTCGCGTCGAACCCCAAATCCAAGATAACTTGGTCCATCTCGTATTCCCCTATCTATGCGGTGAGTCTCATTTCATGCCCATTCCTTGCCTTGTACTTACCAAGCATCTTGAACATGCAGTGTTCAACAGTAGCACCATCCTTACTAGTGCATCGATTGATCAGTTCCTACAGGCCCTTCACAGCCTTACTGTCACGGAGCAACTTCATGTAGGTATCCAAGAATGTGGTAATCATGGATGGGTCCATTTCTTCAGCTGGTTTCTCCTAACTTCCTAAGGCAGAGGCCTTGGTGAAGCTTTTCCTTGCTTCCATACATGTTTCTTTTGTGCGCTCCAGATCATACCCAGTCTCCTTTTCTGGTGCTTTGCGTACCCATTCGCCTTCTGTAGGTTGCTTGCATTTATCCTTCACAGCATAATGTTTACCTTAGGGTCTTCCTCACGGGGCTCAACCCTCATCATCTGAAGGTTCTACATCAGCTGCGGAAGTTGTGCCCCCTTTTTGTGAATCTTAGCCAATAATATTGGGCAATCCTCAGTCATATGTTCAAACTGACTACAGTAGTGGCATGACAATCACATCGGATTCAGATAGTCCCTTGCATAGTTTTCTGGACCTTCGAATTGTAACAAATCAGCTACCGTCGGCCTCTCCTAGGCCCTCATCCACCTCGGCCTCGGCCGCACCCCTGATACTCACCTCGCATTCCCCCAATGCCTTAGTCTAGAGGCTGCGTTTCTACCTGCACCCTATATGCAGGTGTCCTATCCATCATCAATTTGTAACTTCAACAATTGCACTCATAACTTCAGTCGTATGTTTCCCTGCTACCTGACATATAGAACATCATAGTGCGGGTCTTGCACTTGGCCCTGCCATGGCCTCCAGTTGTAGAGGCATTGGTCCTCCTGCTGCAACATAGTTCGTGAAGACTGGGAAGTGATCCTTGTCATGCCCATGACCCTTGCATTTTATGCACCAAACTTCTTCGTGCACCTCTGGTCGAGTTGTTCTATCCTGCTTCAGAATTTTCATTTCGAGACAAAGGTTTTGCAACTATGCATGAATCTACTGAACCCCCAAATTCGGAACTTGCATCGACGTTTCATGCAGTCTAATTGTGATCTCAAAGGCTTCTAACTGAGTCGTAATCTTCTGTTGTGACAGCGCAAACCTTAGGTGAGGAAGGAGTGAAGCCACAAACCATTCGTGGTGTTTCCCATTCGTTAAATTCATATTAGCTTCACGGATTTTACACTTCAATCTCTGATCCAACTCCAAAGGGGTCTCACCTAGTTTCATCATGATTTCCTTGAATCCCACAATCGACTGTGCTTCAGACTTAGGCCTACTAAATTCTTTATTCAGCGCGGTCTGGATCTCTGCCAACATAGCTACCTGGTTATCATTAGAGTACTTGATGTACCAGGTTAGCACGCAATCCTGCAAAATACTAACCAACGTTGCCTTCTTCATGTGATCCTTTGTGATGCCCTGAGCTTCCCATACAGCCTTTATGACGAACAAAAACTGGTCCGGGTCCTCATTTCCCAAGTCTTTAAACAATAGTAGTTTTACCGAATTTGCCATACTGAACTACGGTGGAGGCGGTGGTGGTGTGGGCGAGGTCGTAGATGATAGTGGTGGAGATGGAGGTGGTGTGGGTGGATGTGGTATTCATGGGAACCCTTGTTTTTTCATCTAAACTGCACTTTACGAAGAAGCCTCT
This sequence comes from Pinus tabuliformis, assembly GCA_031772625.1. NCBI lineage: Eukaryota > Viridiplantae > Streptophyta > Pinopsida > Pinales > Pinaceae > Pinus > Pinus tabuliformis. The sequence continues at coordinate 169,683,934 of CM062808.1, forward strand.
GCTAATCCCTCATAATCACTCAACGGAGGTGGAATAAGCAGGATATATTCAGGGCCCTTTCTTCCTCCATCCCTGAAAGGCTTTCCACTTCACGTAGCTCCAAACATCAAGGTAACCACATAACGCTTTGTTCACACAAGAGCATCTTAATCCAAGTATTCAATGATTTTAAATACTTACCTCATGGTCATTTAAAGAAGCAGCACTCTACTTCGCTATAACTGACAGAGGTATCGACCACGAACTCTGTCACAAATCCTCTTATGATGTGGTTGAGCCAATGGTTGACAGCGCACATGATCTTATCTTCAAAAGCTTCCAACCTCCTTACTAGCTTGGGTGTCCAAACAATCGAACTGTCAAGCCTTCACCTTCCTTGGTCATCTGTCAACTTTGTGATCCACTCGTATAACTCAACGGGAAGGAACAGAAGAAGATTTTGTATATTTCTATGTATAGGTATCTGTCCAACCACTATTCTTTTGTCAATCGCAGATTCTTTTTTTCTTGCACCGTGAATTCATGGATCTTTCTATCCAACTAGGTTTCTATTTCTTTCTTAATTGGATTCCAATGATACGACATCACACATCTCGTTATGCAGCTCCTGGTCTCGGCAACAAAACCTTTTGTTGGCTTCATGGGCTTTGACCTAGGTTCAGCGTTAGTCAGCCAAGAAAATCCCTACACTACTGGCCCTTTCGACATCAGCTCGCGGAGCTAGACCAAAGTCTCACCTCAAGCAGTATGCGGGATGCAGGAACCAAGTTTTTGCACCCTGAGATGGTCGTGATGTCGATATACACTTCCTGATCCTGTCTTCGTACAGATCAATAAGCCTTTAGGGCTTATCGATGTTCCTTTTCTTTCGTCCTTCAGTACCTCCGCAAAGGTACCTGATTGATCTTTGTGTAGCCCTAACCAGAGGTGCAAGCACTTACGCGCCTCTATGGCTATGTTAATTTATAAGTTCCCAAGTTATCTTAAGTGTTACCTACTCTACCATGCATTTACAGTTATCTTCGCGTAAACCTATATTCTTTCTTGCATTCAATTAACAGATATAATCAAATACATTTGCGCATCAAATAAGAATTATAATGTAAACACAGATCATAACATAATATAATCAAATGCATTAAATCAAGAAAAAATACACAGTTATTTTCAGAATACTTCTCTTTATTGATATCTCAAGTTCAGTACAGACTATATCCACCATGTGCATAGAGCTGTAGGGGTCTATGCACTTAGCTGCGAACTTCCCCCCTAGGCCTCTACACACTCAGTTGTAGAGCCTCTACCTACGCTAAGACCCGAGAACACTTAGAACTTCTTACCACAAACTCTTCCCTTGTAACTTCTCCCTTCCTCCCTTGTAACTTTTCTCTTCCTCTTCTTCAACGAGTAGGTTATTGAACTGCTTATTGAATCTTTTGATAAATTATGTAGTATCCTCCTGCGGCTTTTTCCTTATTTCATTGAACTTAGTAAGGAGGTACTCATGGTTCCTCTTTTCTCCCCATTTCTGGCTGAAGGAGTTTTCAAGTTGCTCCCATGTAGTGATGGAGGCATGAGGAAGGGATTTGAACCATTTTCTAGCCTCTCCATCAAGGGATTGTACAAAAAGTCTCATAACCACATTCAACTGGTCCACATTTATTTTCTCAGCAAAAGCACTGAATGTTTCAATGTGACTTTGTGTCATGTTATCATCTTTCCCATTGAACCTAGGTAGATGCTTTAGGTAGTCTTGGGGCATTACACTCAGAGGTTTAGGAATCTCAAGGGGTGCATATTTATTGAGAAAAAATCCTAGGAGAGCCATCTAGACTAGTGGAGGAAGGCTCAAATTTTCTTGAGGGACTGAAGTTAAGACCACAGTGGTTGGAGGGGAAGGAGGGTATGCCAGGGCCTTAGGAGTAAGTCCTGAATAATGAGCAGCAGAAAGCTTAGAACTGGAAGAGGGAACTTTGAAGGCTAATGAGATGGTAGCATAGTCTAGGGGAGTTGTCTCTTTCCATACTTTCTTAAAAATCAATTTTTCAGGGTCAGATACCAATGGGGCTTTCTGCTGGGATGTATCTGAGTGAGAATGAGGCCTTTTAAGAGCCATGGTTATGAATGATAATGAGAAAGGTGTGGAGTCACCAAGGTGATATGGATGCAATCATAAGAGACTTTGATCACTTATTCAAACAGTGTTTCAGCTTGTCATATACCAAGGGAAAGAATCCTTCAATAAGCTCCCTAGCAACGGTGCCAAAAGATGTTGTATCTCCTAGAGACAACCTTGGATTGCTTCAAGACGAGTGCTTGGGCACATCTAAAATGGTGTGTCTCAAATGATTTATAGGAAACTAGAGACAACAATTATGTTCTATTAATACATTATATACATAGGAAATAGGTTGGTTCATTAATCCAGATAAATGAAACATAGATTTCTGATACTTCTTCTAGTTCAGATCTCAAAAATAAGCCTAAAAATAATGGAGGCCAAGAGCTTCAAGGTATTATAGCTTAATATTTTGCAGAGTGGGTGAGTGAGGATAAGAGATAAGAGTAATCCATCACATAGAGAATAAGGCCTCAAGACTTCTATATTCAACACACAGAGCTTGGGGCAGTAAGGATTTCTATGCTTATTTGGGTTACAAGCAGAAATAATGAATGAAGGGAGAACTGAAAAGCTATGATTCATGCGCTATAGATTTAAAGATCTAATCTCAATAATCCTCATAGGCATATACATAAACAATGTTCAGACAAATGAATCTGTGAAACAATTACAAGCATTTGCATTAACATATAGATACTAATGAATCTATGAGGGAGCTTGAAACACATCTAGCAACAATAATTACATGAATTCAGGGAAGAAGCATGAACATAAAATGAGTTAGACAAAGGGGAACACATACTGTAATCCTTTGAAGAGGGAATCACCATTGTTTCCTTGATATTTTGAAAAGATTTGTATTGCAAAGGAAATATAGTCTGAAATTATAACATGCAGTGTTTTCTCTAAAATTTATGAACCTTTTCTAAGTCTTGCTTTCCCCTATTTATCTAGAGAGGGGAGAAAGAAGCTACATTACAACAAAAATATCTATCTCCTACATTCAACTGTCAGGTCGACTAGTTGTATCAGTCGGGAATGGCTTTGTGGCCCAAAAATATATTATAGAAATAAATGCCTCATTGAAGGGAGGCATGTTACAGGACATCAAAAATGAATATCAATCAAATAACAACATTAATTATCTTAGTTCCCATCCAGTCATAACCACTATTATAAATTGCAGTTGGCTTGTTGTATCGCCCTTTTGTGTTGCTCAGTCAGCTCCCATCACTTTTGTTATTACTGCTTGAAGGTCTTCCTCTATGGAGTAGGGGTTGGGTCACCTGTTAGTGTTGGTATTTGTGGTCCTTTGTTGTGTAGAGGGATGAGGCTCCATACTGAGCCATTAATCCTTTTGAGTCCCTTGTACTTCTCCATCGTTGTGACATGCTCTATTAAAGTCTTCTAGTTGTCAACCCATCCACCCATTAAACCTCTGTACTTCACCATCGGTGTCTTGAAGTAGTAGGTGATATGCATTCCAATGTAACAGCATGGACTAATGAGCACAGGATTTTTCTTCTTAAATAGGTGAAACAGGAATTTTGTATTTCTCCTTTAGCCCCTCGTGTGACTTTCATCATATGACTGGGAGCTGGAACCAAGGGCTGAGCCCTCAGGCACTAAGGCCTTCAGACCATTGTCTGGAGGCATTTTCCTTTGTTATCAAAAATCCCATATATTGGCGCTTTAACTCTAATTTACCCTGCTCTACCATTTTTCCTTAGTGCAAGCCGAAAATTCAGACGTGAGATCCTTATGGATCACACCGTAATAATTTATCACATCTGGGGGGAGTCTCGCATATCGCAATCACTCTACACCAGTGTCTTTAGCCTTTTTCCCCTTAACACCTGTGATTGTCAATTCACAGGGTGATGTCATCACTGCCACATGTCACCTTTTGAGTGGTGACACATGGCACCTGGAAATGGCCCCATGTTACCCCTGAAAACAATGAAACTGGGCGACACGTTTCCTTTGCCACATCATCATCTATACCGCCACGTCACTTGTCATACTACTATGTGGAGGAGAGAACAATGGGATCATCTGCCTTGGTTTTGCAGGCATATCCTTTGTTAAATCATTTTATCCCTCCCCAGTTGATACAACACTATATCGCAAATCAGGCCCCACAAAGTCTTTGAAGTTTTTAGAACCTGCCAATGTGATGAGCTGTGGGACTGTTTTGATGCGGTATTGTGCCACGTGGAGGAGAGAGAAAGGGGGCGACCCACTCCTATTTTTTTCATCTTTCCTTTGTTAAATAATTTCTCTGCCTTCCCGGTGATACAACACTATATCACAATATCGGCCCCTGCATGGTCTTTCAAGTTTGGGACCCGTCAATACGCCTATCTGCAAGACTACTATGATGCGGGGTCGTTGGGATGTGGGAACCCACCACGTGGTGGAGAGAGGATGAGGGAATCCTATTCTTATTTTGGTCCTACTTTCCTATGTTACACTTCTTTAGCCCTTCCCCGGTGATACAATGTTATATCGTAGATCGACCCCTGCAAAGGTCTCTTAAGTATGGAACCTGGAACCTGCCCATGTGATGAACTACGAGACTGCCAGGATGCAAGAACTTGCCATGTGGAGGAGAGAGTAGGAGGGCATCCCATTCTTGTTTTGGTTGCTTTTCCTATGTTGAGCTCTTCCAGCCCTCCCCCGGCAGTGTAGCACTTTGTCGCAAATCGGCCCCCGCACAGTCTTTGGGGTTTGTTGTGACTACGGGCCTATGATGACAACCAATTTGTCGGATTTTTCTCATACTTAGCCATTTTTCTTCATTTGCTAGTTTATTCCATGGTAATATTCAAAGTTCTTTAACTGCTACTCCAAGAGTCCATTTTTGGACTTCTATATACCATTGGAAATATTTTTATGAGCACAGGTTATTGGAGGGGTGATGATCAAGCTCTGGGATCTTCTATTGCCTAGGAAAGTGGCTCCAAATTTCACTTCTCTTGGGAAACCTTGACCAATTGAAATCTACAATGCAGTGAGTGACAACAGTGCTATTATTTCTTTCATTTTCCGTAATTGTAGCACAATTTACTATTTTTGACATTTTTTCGAGTCCTGAACTTTCGGAGTCGTTTTGAGGACCTAAACGATGTATTTTTGGAAAATGGGAAAATGTGGGTCTTAGACCAATGATTATTGTCTAACTTTATATTCCTTGGATAGATATTTCTAATGAGGTATCATGCACATCAAACAGAGATCGCATGCCAAAGTTACAACCGTGGGAAGTTGATGTACAAATTTACCCCAATGGGGCCAATAGTTTTGGCGCTTCATCTCCTAGGGTTACATTTTTGGATGTTTAGGATTTTCCATTTTTTCTCAATAATAAATAGGCCTTCAATCCTCATTGTAACATAGTTGAGAAGCATGTAGCTGCCACATCTCTTCTTGGAGATAAGTTACCATAGTTCGAGCTAGTTTATTTCCATTTCGTATGTAAGCATATTTTAGTTATTTGATATTAATTAAATGAAGTTTTATTTCTACTACATCTCTGTGTTTATGTTTATATCTATATTCTTTTGCATCCTTTCATAAGTCTAGATCAATGCTATTAGAGTGTTCTTCTCTTTCTCTCTTTTTCTTTGCATGTCCCTAACAAGGTCAGGGTATAAGACAAGCATCGCAAACTATGACGACCTCCCATGGTGGAAGAAAAGAAATATGAGGGAGCATGAGATCCCTTCAAAATATTTCTCAAAGAATCCCTTGAGCGACAAAGGAAGGCAATGATCGACAACTTTTCCCATATCCTTTAGCGAAGTTTGAATCTTTGCAAGACCAGCATCGCAAACCCTTATGGCCTCCCATGGTGAAAGAAAAGAAAGTTGAGGGAGCACAGTATCTCTTCAAAATATTACTTGAAGAATCCCTCGAGAGACAAAGGAAGGCAATGATGGAATACTTTGCCCAAATCCTTCGACGGATTCCCATAGGCGACACATCTTCATCCGCCAGCCACTCTAGAGGCAGCACTCCGTTCCAGGAACAAGTCAAATTCGACATTCCCATATTTGAAGGCTAGATATATGAAAATTCCATGGATAGATGGTTAAATATGGTTGAAGGTTATTTTTCGGTTCATGATTTTTCTAATAGGGAAAAGATTACTTTTTCACTCCTCAAATCTGCCCCCCATATCAAAGATTGGTGGGAAACCTACTGTGAGAAGAAGGATGATAATGAACCCTCATTGTGAGCAGAAGTGTTGGCTTAATGGGCCCTAACCCAGGTTCAGCATTAAGCAGCCAAGCAAATCCCTACACTACTAGCCCTTTCAGCATCAATCCGCGGAGCATAGATTGAAGTTTCACCCGAAGTAGTATGGGGGGGATGCAGGAACCAAGTTTCCCCACCCTAAGATGGTTTTGATGTTGGTTATTTTCCCTAACCTTCCTTCGCACAGATCGATAAGCCCTTGAGGGCTTATCAATGTACTTCTCTTATTCATCCTTGAAGCCTCTGTGAAAGTCCCTGGTCGTCCTTCACGGGCCCTAAATAGATGGATCAGGCACTTACGCACCCCCATAATTACTCTTACTTCTGTATCTATGCAATTCGCTTAAGTATTGGTTACTTTAACATGCATTATGGTTATCTTCGCGTAAACATATATTCCTACTTTCATTTATATAACAAAGTAAAATACACAGATTCGCACATCAATATAGCATTACTTCATACTCCAGTATTCCACATAACGTAATCCCAACATTCATAACAGAAGTAAAATAATGCATACACAGATAATTGCAGAATATTCCTCTTTATTAATAATCCAGATTTCCAGTACAGACTCTAATTTCCCTGCTACACAGTTGCAGGGGTCCACACACTCAACTGCGGACTTCTACCCTAGGCCTCTACGCACTCAGCTACAGAGCCTCTTCCTATGCTAAGAATCTTCACTCTTCACTCTCACAGACCCATACATAAAACATAGCATGAAAACTACTCCCCTAAAAACTACCTTAGACTCTTCTAAGACTCCCTTTTTATACAATCCCATGGTCCGCGGACCATGGGTAGATCTCTAAATCCAACATGACTTATACAAAAGAAGGGAAAAAAACGCTTAGTAACTCTTTACATATTCATGCTCTGTGGCCACAAAATGTGGAGACTTCACATTCTTTACCCAAAACTTGGGCCTTTAGCCCCAAAACTTGGGCTTTTAACCCCAAAATTGACCCTAGGGGACCAGTTCCCAACAGGCTCGCAACACAAATCCGGTGACTCGCCCTTGAGTCACTCTGCTGGGTAGATATCTTGTCACGAGGACCTCCCAACTCCACTTGTACCACTGTGACTTCGACGGTGCACTATGTTGTTGCCTACTTCATCTGCTTGACTAGCTACTCCATCACTGGCCCTGCACCATCTACTTGTACCTTCTGCTATGTTTCATGTAGACTATCCAATTTTCGTTCAATGTTGGCCATGAGCACATATGCTTCATCTAGCTAAGGCTTCAATTGAGCCTTCAATAATTCTTCCCTGTGTTGTGCTCCATCCACCTGCTCTTCCTTTGTAGCCCAAAGCAAAGTGAACTTCGCTACTTTCGGCAGGTCTTGCGCGAATGGAGGAAACTGACTATCCTGTGGTGACTGCCACACGACCAACATTATGGACAGCAGCATCCATGCATAGTGAAACGTTTTTCTTTGATCGTGCGCCTCTCTGCAATTCACGAGGAACTCACTTCAGAGGTAGCTTGCCCAGTTGATTTGTATGCCCTCCGCGCACTGAGCTGCTAGTGACACTGCTGGTGTTGGCACTTCATCTACATGATACTTCCTTATAATCTTTCCTGTCAGGATCTGGGTGGCTACCTTGACCATGAGGTTGGTTATGCTAGTGATGGAGTAGCCACGCGGCTTCTTAGTGAGCTTAAATTTATCCTTCATTGCATCGACGAGGTCATGCTCCTATCTTTCTGCCAAATGTCATGGCCGGATTTTCTCCTGCATGTGACAGTCGAGTGATCCTATGGATCAACATGTCAGTGATCGGTATCAGCTCCTCTGGCCACAGGCACCCATCATGGACCAAGCACAATAGCTGCTTGGTTACTATCATGGTTATGGGCGTACAGTTGTGATGAGGTACCCACAACATGTTTAACAGACCGACCTTATCCACCCCTTTTGCCCACTTCCTTGGCTCCAGTGTGGTCACACAAGAGTCTTTATAGTATACGCGTTGCATGAGTTGATTTGTTTCTAAGTGAGGAAAGAGCTCTGTATCAGCCAAATCCCAATCCTCCAATTTTAAATGAGGGACATGCCCTAGTCGCGGTCCCTCAAAGGCGATTTTGTCTGGAAGAAAGGGTGTATGCAATGTGACCTTGCTTTCATCAATGTCCTTCGGAACCTTTGTCTTGCCTCTACATAGAGTAATGTACTTGGGAAATTTAAAGATAGGGTCGGACCCCTCAACATCAATGTCCTCTGCCCCCATGTCAATGTCTTCCTCATCCATAGGAATTTCTTCAACATCCTCTTCAGGCTCCAAGTCAATTAGCTTGCGCTTCTCCTACATGGTGGGCTTTTCCTTCTGTGGGTGCTTTCTGGGTGATGCATGCACTGGTTGTGGCACTTTTTACTTGTCCTTCTGTTTGTTTGGACCCTCTTTGGTCAGCGTAGGCCTCGACCTGGGAGACCTTGGTGATTTAGGCACTTGTGCTAGTACTTCGACACTACAACCTCCAAGGTAGCTCCCTTCGCTATCATTTCTACTTTTAAGGAAGTTCCCTCAGTTGTCATTTCTTCTCCAGTAATCACGGTTTCTGCAGGCACCGATATGATACTAGACAACAACACCTACATCTCCTTTGGCAACTTCTCAAACGCTGAACTCGCAATCAAAGCTTCAAAGTACTTACGATTCATACGTGCCTGAGAGCTCAAAACCTCAATTCCCAAAATGCCAAGTGTTTTTCGTTGGGCAGTGACCTGTAATTTATAGGCACTTTTGAATTCAAATCCGACCATTCCCCCCAAAAATCATTCATAAATGCTGGATTGGCAACAGATTTTCATATACCTTGCCCTTAAATTCCGACCTAAATGCCCCCCCCCACTCCATTTAGTTGTTTTCCCACTGTCAAGTCATGAATAGTGACCATAACAATCACTTTTTGGCTGCCATGCATGGTCCCTTCTTGGATAGCACATTTCTGCTGACACTATGACATTCCTCCATTGCACACAGTTAACCAATCATGCAACTCTCCAACCTGGGCAGTGTAGTTTATAGTCCCGCGCCTCCTTTCAGCTACCTGAAGAGCTAAGATTGTGCTTCCACCATGTAATCATCTAGCTGATCGTCGGTGTATGGCTTCAATTAGCTACCATTCACTCACCTTGGGAATGGTTATCCCTTCAACTTTACCAACTGAACTGCTCCACCATCGGTAATATCCTTGATGACATATGGCCCTAGCCAATGCATCCGAAATTTTCCTAGAAATTTAACAAACTTGTTGTCATATAATAGAACTTACTCATTCACCTTGAAGGTGTGCAGTTTGATGTGTCGATCGTGCCATACCTTTTCGCGCTCCTTTTGAATTTGTTGATGGAATCCAGCTAGAAATCTATTTTCTTCAAGCTCTGTTAGCTGCGTGAGCCTTCCCTCCAAGGCTCCACGATCTGCCATTCCTATGAATGCCATTATGCGTAGACTAGGTACAAGTTACTCTATTGGCATCATAGCTTCCATGCCATAAACCAGTCTGAATGACATTTGTCCAGTCAACTTCTTGCGAGTCATTCTATAAGCCCATAGCACCACGGGCACGCGGACATCCTAGTCGTTTCCTTGAGCATTGTAAACCTTTGTGAGCGCGCTCTCCAATATCTTATTAAATGCTTCCACCATCCCATTAGCTTACAGATGATATGGCGTGCTCTTCTAATGGTAGACTTGAAATTCCTCTGTCATCGCACTAATTGTCTCATTAAGAAATTGTGTACCACAATTGCTCATTAAAATTTTTGGACAACCAAACCTTGTCAGCACATACTCAAAGATTTGGCTACACCTCCACCCATCTGGTTAAGTACTCAGTCACGGTGATGATGTACCATGCACCCATCTTCTTCCCTAGAGGCTAAATTGGTCCTACAAAGTCAATCACCCACTTCTCAAAGGGTTGTAGCGATATCTTCGAATTCAAAGGTAGCTCATCCCTACGCGAGGGTCTGTCCATCCTTTGGCATGTGTCGCAGGCCCTACAATATGCTTTTGAATCCTTATGCAAGGTTGGCCACCATTACCCAGCATGTAGAATCTTCTGCGATGTTACTTTTCCCACATAATGACCTCTCATGGCTCTGCCATGAGCCTTAGTGAGGATGTTGCTTCATTAAAACTCTGGCACAAAACATCATAATATTTCATCTGATCCCATTTTGTACAAGTGACCTGCAATGACAGAAAAGTATGACATGCACACCACTAGTTCCTTCTTCTGTTGGCTTGTATATCCTTCTAAAGTCGTACCTGTCATCAAGAAGTGTATAATATCTTCAAAGTGGTTCTCTGCAACGCATACTGAAAAGAGTTGCACGTCGGATAGTCATTCCTCCAAAATTCATAGGTTCCTCTCTTGTTTCAATGCACAACAGATGATCTGGTTCAGCATTCAATCATCCTGGTTTCACAATAACTTCAAAATCATATTCCTGGAACAACAATTGCCACTTGCATATCTTCCCCCTCAACACAGGCTTGTTAACCAGGTATTTTAATGTCGAATTGTCTGTATACATCTTAAAATGTCCACCCAACAAATAATGCATGAACTTCTGGAGCGCATACACCGTAGCTAGTCCTTCGCACTCTGCCGTGGAATAATTTTTCTCATCTTTGGACAGCTTCCTACTTGCGAACGCTATAAGTTGATCCAAGTCCCCTTCATCGGCCTATGTCAGTACTGCTCCCAATGCAATACATGACACGTCCACATGCACATGAAATTCCTTCTTCCAATCCAAGAAGACTAGGATCGATGCAGTGACCATTTTCTCCTTTAGCACATCCAAGATCTTCTGGAATTCTTCATTCCAATAGAACATAACATCCTTCTTTAATAGTTATTCCATTGACGTGATGATCTAGGCATAGCTCTTGATGAATTTCTTATAGTATCATGTATGCCCCAACATTGCGCGCAGTTGTTTCACACTCCTTGGAGCCTCCAAATTCATTATGACCATGATCTTTGCAGGGTCTACCATCAAGCCTTGTCTGCATACCACATGGCCCAGAAAGATCCCAAAAGGGTCACAAAACAAACATTTCTTTAGATTGAGCACGATCTAGTACCTCTGAAATGTATCTAGTATCAAGTGCAGACTTTCCACATGGTGCTTCACCAGTCCGAACACTGTCCAATCGTCAAAATATACTTCAAGAAATTTATGAATGAAATCCTTGAACGCCACGATGACTACACGCGAAAATATAGTCGACATGTTCTTCATCCCAAAAGGCATCACCGTATATTGGAAGCATCCCCATTCATTTACGAAGGTCATTTTACTTCTATCCTTTGGGACGATATTGATCTGATGGTACCCAAAGAACCCATCAGTGAACGAATATGCTTCCTGGTCGCCAACATTATCCAGGACCTCATCGGTGAACGAAATTGGGAAGGGATCATGCACACAGGCACCATTCAACTTCTAGAGATCTACACATATCCTTATTTCTTCCTTCTGCTTCTTTTCCTGAACCACTATTGGGCTTACCCAATCAGGTTCTTCCATCGGTTCAATAATACCTACCGTGAGCATCTTGTCTAACTCTAGGCAAACCCTTTCTTTATACTTTGGATTGAGGCGATAAGGTCTTTGCTTCATAGGTTTCACGTCTAGTTTTAGGGTGATCTTCATGACACCTAGGTCCTCTATTATCCCTTTCAGATCTAAAAACTTAGTGGGAAATAGATCATGATATTCATGGAGTAGTTCGGCGACATTATCTACTATCGCGTCATCCCAATAGTCCCCAATATTTTCAAACTTTGACTCTGCCTCCGTGCCAATGTTCACCTGCCTGTTTTTTAGTGGCCCAGTAATGTCTGGGTTCTCTAGCTGTGGTCCTTCAACTTCGCAATGTCCTTCAGTCTATGGAATACTAATCTTCCTCAGGTCTTCGTCTTCTTCTTCCACTGTGAAATTGTAGCACCCTAGCACGTGGCTCAGCTAGGTGGTCCAATCATGTTGAATCAAATCTAGAGGATCCTGCGGTAGCCTAAAAATTGTTGTCTTAACCTCCTATAATGATTCCTTGATAGAATCCATCCTCAAAATTGAACGTTATCAAAAATCCCTGGCACAAAATATCCCATTCTTCGATGCCATGGCGAAGTTCTGTCTCCAAGTACCAATTCATTGGTATAACATCCATGATATGACAAAACAGATGGACCCATTCCAGTTAAGGCTTCTCTCAGTAAACTTCATTCCATTTGGCCAAATGGTCGTGCGAATCATTTCTCCCATCATATTTTTCTGTTAATCACACCTTTGGATGACCAAAGCATACCCTCATCATCCTCTTATATTCACGCAAATCATCAAAACTGTCTTTATGTGTACCCCACCATCTTATGAGCATAGCACGTAGTGCCCAATCTAATGCCTGGAAGTGATGCTTCTATGGTACTTCTTGTTATCACCCCAAGAAACTCACCTAGGTTGCATATCGGTGATGCTTGGGAACATTACAAATTCAACCAAATATAGTTGGATAAATGGTGGATGAATGAAACAAATGCTGCATATTCAAGCTAGATAACCACTTCTACTATGATTGACCCCAGACATGGGTGAACACCCCCAGACTACAAGGCTTTTAACCACCAATTACTCACAATTTGAGGATAAGGTGATAATGGAGAAGACTGACCACACCAGCAGATGCACAGGACTCTGTGATGGCTGGCTGCAACCAGTTAAAAGGTCTGTAAATCTAGTTTCTAATACACAGACAGGATGACAGCTCTCTATGCATTAAACAATAGAAACCTGCATACATGTTCAATGATACATGCTAAATCCTAACACAGAGGTGGGATGACAGCCCCTCTAATGCTAAACATTCATAGCACATGAACAAATGCAAAACAGGCACAGCCTGGAACAAGAAGGAGAAGTGGAAAGTGAGCAATTAACAGCAAAAGAAGCTTGTATTAGCTGGAAATGAAGAAGATGCTGCAGGTTACAAATTAGTTACAGTCTCCAGAAGTTGAACCTTGCAATAGAGTCACCTTCATCTAACACTCATCAATCTGATTACAACTGTTTTTCAGTATATATGGTGTCTCATTACAATCTTTCTGTTAGCTATGCGTGGAGGAGCCCATAAATGGACACCAACCACAATTACATTCATGAATGGGCCACTGATACAAAATTGGCTGAGTTTTAAATAGATTAGACCCTCTCTGGCTCTCTGCAGTCCTTCTTGGGCAAGTGGAAGGAAATATGGGTGAAACCCATACCCATTGAATGCTCTGTTTGAATATGTGGTGTCCTGTTTCCTCCTCGGCCATACTGCTGATTAAATGCTGTTATTGAATCATTGAACGGCTCTATCATGACTGCTTTGGCTTAAAAACAGTGAAACGATGCCCAAACTATACATTCCCGCCCATCACTGCTTCCATGTTGACTTTTAAAAGGCTCAGGCATAGTCTATTTTCTCTATCGGGTCTGCCTTTTGGATAGCAATGCATATGATAGCCGGCCAATCCCTCTGTTTCTTTATATTTGATAGTACATAAGAAATGCTGCAAAAACAAGGGAAATTTGCTTTTTGCAGACTTGAAAACACATATATTTTACTTCCCGGACCCCATCGGGTCTGGGCTTCATTACTATCGGCAAGGCTTCCTTTATACTTCCTTATATTTCGTTATATAACGAAAATGCTCCCAAAACCATAAAAATGGCCTTAGCGCGGATTTGAAAATTTATGAGAAATGAATCATGATGTTGTCGGGTCCGACCCATCGGATCGGAGGCATGTCATATTTAAAAGCCCTGCCCCTTTTGTAAGTGCCGATGCGATATGCCGACGTGATATCAGCAATCGCATAATATAAAGGCCCAAACCTCTTGTAAGTCCTTCATTGTGACCCGCTGATGCAATATCGGTGATCGCTCATTGGCGAGGTCTTCCTTGTCATTGCCAATGCCCGCCTGCTCCGACTGCGATACACCAACGAGATCTGGATTGTTGATCAACCAGATCCAACGGCTAAGATTGATGCGGATTCATAAGCCTGCGCTTTTGAATTTTATATGGTTTTTTGGGTATTTTCTCCTCCCAATAGTGTAATTCTGCCCTCCAAAGGGCTTTTCTCTTGCAACTTCTTTGATCGGTGGGTAGCTTTTTGTCATGTTTTGATGATTTGAACAGCAAACATGGATTTTGGGCATGATTATAAGCATATTTGTAGCCTTTGAGAGCTTTTTTTGAATCTATTTTTAATCCATTTGCATAGCAAATCTAACACTGGCTCCTTCTGGGGATGAGATCCTCCCTGTGAGGTCTCAAGGATCTGCAGATCAATGCCTTCATACAAAACAAGCTTAAAAGATTTTCCTAGTGTCCATTAGGCATGGAGTCAACTAAGCATTCAACAGAAAACTGTAAAATAACATAATTACAGTAAACAAAATTACTCAAAATTTGGCCAACTGATAGGCCCTCAAAATTTTTTCTCCTATTCTCAGCCCCCTTCATCATAGAGCTGCAAAATAGGATTGATTTGATCATCCACCTCGAATAGTTTGGGGCATTTGAGCTTATTGGGTAGAGATGATCTATACTTCATTCCCTCTCTGCGTATTTTCCTCCTTGGATGTTCTTTAGAGGAGCCTTTGTACACCTGCTGAATAACCATGAATGTTGTGTATCCATTTTTATCTTCTGTGGCCTGCAAAATAAATATGAACGATGCATCATTGTTTTCTTGTGCAGAGGACACAAAGATAATTTCTACTCCTGAATCTTCCTTTGAACCATCCTCATCCAAGGAGGAAACCCATGACTGTGCATCCTCTCCTTTTGTCATCTGATAAGCTACCATTTCAATCTTTGTGGAGGCCTTCTGGGCAGGCATCGGAATATCAAGGTCGAGATTACTAGTTTCAGCCTTGAGCATAGAATTATATTCTGCCTCAGTGTTAAAGGGGTAGCAACGAGGGCTTTTCACTTGAGCAGACAGAGAAACAAAAGATGATGGGGAGCTTTCCTCCCCCTTTTTAATCACTGAACTGGGGACAATAGCAGGCTAGAAAATTTGAGATCTGCATAGCCATGGAGAGGTGTGTTGATTTCGGGCTCAGATTGCTAGAAGGGGCAGGTGTTTGCTGCAAGCTACCACTACTGGTCAACTTGTTTTTCTACAGCTACAACAAATTGTCGAGCAGCACTCTTGGCCAATGCCTCTTCATAGGCAGCTCTGGTTAGGAAAGGAGCACCTTCCAAACCAGAGACCTCCTCCTCCTCAGGATACACTTCTTTTATGACTATATTCTGTAAAAGGGGCCTTACCCCTTCATCTTCATTTGTAACTCTGTTTCTCTACAAAATCTGTGCATGCTCATGTGTTCGTCTACATGGATCTAGAGTTGGAAAAGAACTGGAACAATGAGCTCCTGCTTCTTCAAAACGCTGCTCAGCTTTCAACCTGGAGACTTTAGAGGATAATAGCTTTATCATCCTGGCCAATTTATCTATCTCAGGCTCATAGGATGATGAGGGTTCACCTCCTTGACTTCCGCATCCATCATCACCTTCAAGTCTTTCTGCAGCCATAATATTTGCTTCTACTTCAAAGGCTGCAGCTTGCATATCAACCAAAGAAGTACATCTTCATTCTTTTAATAGTAGGCAGAACCTAGAATCGAAGGCATTAGAATAAGTAATCATGGCAGAAGTAGGGGTGGGTTTTATTTCTGCTGGCATTCTGTTGTACAAATGATTGAATCTGATATTGAAATCAGACAGCAGCTCACCATCTTGTCTCTGCAAGTTCCCAAATTCATCATGATAGAAGAGCAGATCTTTATTATTTCCCCAGTGTTTTAAAAATACATCATCTAAAGCATCAATTTCTGTAATGGACCTAGGGGGTAAATCTCTAAACTATTTTCTAGCTTCCCCATCTAGGCTTTGAACAAAAAACCTCATCCAAACATCCTCTTCATTGATATCTAAGTTATCAGCGTAACAATAGAAAGATTCGAGGTGCTCTTCAGCTGATACTCCTTCTGAACCAGTAAACTTAGGCATATATTCCATATAATCTCCTACAGGCATGGCATTCAAAGTTGAACGAATTGTTCTCTATCTTTGAATGCCATGGCTGAGGTAAGGTACAAGGATACTGGTAGACTGAGTGGAATGGATCAGTGAAAAGGATGACAGAGATAGAGGAATACGATCGACAACACGGATGCTTCTTTCAACTGAGTTCCGAAAAGGAAATGAATAAACGGGAGCTGTATGAACCTCTGAAGGTGAACTACACTAACAGAGACACATAAAAATTCTTTAAGGCTTACCTGATCCTAATGCTCCCTTCCACAAAGTTCCTTCTACTTATCGATCTTCTCAAGATCAGGCACTGGCCAGCTAGTGATTTTTGAAGATTTCTCTGAGCATGCTTCACGAACTAGACCAGAACTTCAATGTGGAGTAACCAAAGGATGGCCTTCCTCCAGTCGAGTCGCCAGACAGATGATTACAACCAAAATCTGTGTTCAAACCTTGTCTGTCATCAAAGTTTGAAGCTATGTCGTTCTCCTAAGGAAGCTGAGCTTCGATTCTCCCCTCCCCGGCAACGACGCCATTTAATGTTATCACCCCAAGAAACTCACCTAGGTTGTATATCGGTGATGCTCGGGAACATTACAAATTCAACCAAATATAGTTGGATAAATGGTGGATGAATGAAACAAATGCTACATATTCAAGCCAGATAACCACTTCTACTATGATTGACCCCAGACATGGGTGAACACCCCCAGCCTACAATGCTTTTAACCACCAATTACTCACAGTTTGAGGATAAGGTGATTTTGGAGAAGACTGACCACACCAGCAGATGCATAGGACCCTGTGATGGCCAGCTGCAACGAGTTAAAAGGTCTGTAAATCTAGTTTCTAATACACAGATAGGATGACAACTCTCTATGCATTAAACAATAGAAACCTGCATACATGTTCAATGATACATGCTAAATCCTAACACAGAGGTGGGATGATAGCCCCTCTGATGTTAAACATTCACAGCACATGAACAAATGCAAAACAGGCACAGCCTGGAACAAGAAGGAGAAGTGGAAAGTGAGCAATTAATAGCAAAAGAAGCTTGTATTAGCTGGAAATGAAGACCAGACGCTGCAGGTTACAAAGTAGTTACAGTCTCCAGAAGTTGAACCTTACAACAGAGTCACCTTCATCTAACACTCATCAATCTTATTACAACTGTTTTTTCAGTATATATGGTGTCTCATTACAATCTCTCTGTTAGCTATGCGTGGAGGAGCCCATAAATGGCCACCAACCACAATTACATTCATGAATGGGCCGCTGATACAAAACTGGCTGAGTTTTAAATAGATTAGACCCTCTCTGGCTCTCTGCGGTCCTTCTTGGGCAAGTGGAAAGAAATATGGGTGAAACCCATAACCATTGAATGCTCTGTCTGAATCTGTGGTGTCCTGTTTCCTCCTCGACCATACTGCTGATTAAATGTTGCTGCTGAATCATTGAACGGCTCTATCATGATTGCTTTGGCTTAAAAACAGTGAAACGATGCCCAAACTATACATTCCCACCCATAACTGCTTCCATGTTGACTTTTAAAAGGCTCAGGCATAGTCTATTTTCTCTATCGGGTCTGCCTTTCGGATAGCAATGCATATGATAGCCAGCCAATCCCTCTGTTTCTTTATATTTGATAATACATAAGAAATGCTGCAAAAACACGGGAAATTTTCTTTTTGCGGACTTGAAAACACATATATTTTACTTCCCGGACCCCATCGGGTCTGGGCTTCATTGCTATCGGCAAGGCTTCCTTTATACTTCCTTATATTTTGTTATATAACGAAAATGCTCCCAAAACCATAAAAACGGCCTTAGCGCGGATTTGAAAATTTATGAGAAATGAATCATGATGCTGTCGGGTCCAACCCATCCGATTGGAGGCATGTCATATTTAAAATCCCCGCCCCTTTTGTAAGCACCGATGCGATATGCCGACGCAATATCGACGATTGCATAATATAAAGGCCCAAACCTCTTGTAAGTCCTCCATTGCGACCCGTCGATGCGATATCGGCAATCGCTCATCAGCGAGGTCTTCCTTGTCACTGCCAATGCCCGCCTGCTCCGACTGCGATACGCTGACGAGATCTGGACCGTTGGTCAGCCAGATCCAACAGCTGAGATTGATGCAGATTCATAAGCCTACGCTTTTGAATTTTATATGGTTTTTTGGGTATTTTCTCCTCCCGACAGTGTAATTCTGCCCTCCAAAGGGCTTTTCTCTTGCAACTTCTTTGATTGGTGGGCAGATTCTTGTCATGTTTTGATGATTTGAACAGCAAACATGGATTTTGGGCATGATTATAAGCATATTTGTAGCCATTGAGAGCTTTTTTTGAATCTATTTTTAATCCATTTGCATAGCAAAGCTAACACTTCCCTTTCAAATGAATACAAAAAGTTATCAACAACAGTTAACCCATCATCGTAAGGCAGATTTCTTACCTCTGATGATACACATCAATGACTTGGTCATCATATTATAGCGCAGTGTAGATACTTCATGCAATCAATTCTTCCAATGCTCCAGTTCTTCATTTGAATCTAATGTGCAAGAGCTCTCGTGGTCCCATGCAATATGTTCGTCTGCTATCGGATTCACCCAGTCCTGATCTCGCGTCGTTATCTTATATATCTGGTCCAAATCATCATCACTTTCATAATCGTAGACCGGTTCAATATAGCGCGGTCATTCTGTAGGGTCTAGTGGCACCACTACGTGAAGCGATTTCTTCTCAAATATCATCTTTCGCTTCTTCAGGTTGATTACCCCATTCATGTCAATGGCCCAATCGATCCCAAGGAGTGCGGAGTAGGGATTATTGTCATCCACAATCTCTATCACTTCAAAATCTGCTAGTGCGCTCACGCTTTCGATATCAACTTTTACCCCCTGCAACCTCCCCATTGGGATTATTTTCTATTGTTTCGCCATCCTTAACTGAATCGGAGACCACTGTAGCACAATTCTCCCCATTATTTCCCATGTATGTTTTAGTAAAACATTCACGTCAAACCCTAGGTCCAAGATAACTTGGTCCATTTCATATTCTCCTATCTGCACGGTGAGTCTCATCTCACATCCAGTTCATGCCTTATGCTTACCAAGCTTCCTAACTATGTGTGGTCCATCAGTAGTGGTTTCCTTGCCAGTGCACCTATTGATCAACTCCTGCAGTCCCTTCACAGCCTTACTATCGCGGAGCAGTTTCATGTAGGTCTCCCAGAACGTGCTAATCATGGACAGGTCCATTTATTCAACCAGTTTCTCCTGACTCCTTGAGGTAGAGGCCTCAACAAAACTTTTCTTTTCTTCCATAAATGTTTCTTTTGCACATTCTAGATCAAACCTGATCTCCTTTTCTGGTGCTTTGCAAACCCACTTGCCTTATTCAGGCTACTTCCCCTTATTCTCACCAGTCGTGACTCCACTCCACAGCACAATATTTACCTTGGTGTCTTCCTTATGAGGCTCATCCCTCATCATCTGCAGGTTCTGAGTCAGTTGCTGAGGTTGCGCTCCATTCTCACATAACTTGGCTAACAATATAGGGAAATCCTCCATCGCATGGTCAAACTGAGTACAATAGCAGCATGATAGCCATGTCGGATTCGGGCAGTCTCACGCGTAGCGTCCTCTTCCTCCACAATTGTAACAAATAATATGCCCTTGACCTCTACAAGGTCCTCCTCCACCTCGGCCTCAGTCACACCCCTAATACTCGCCTCACACTCCTCCAACGCCTTGGTATGGAGGTCGCGTTTTTACCTACACCCTATATGTAGGTGTCCTATCCATCATTAATTTGTAAATTTGCAATTGCAGTCATCATGACCCATAGATTGACAAAAGTTGCAAAAGAGTTGTTGCAGTGTCTGTACGAATGTCTACAACAAATGGAAATTGTTTGTTGCATGTTTCCCAACTACCTGACAGATAGCACACCATAGCGCGGGCCTTGTACTTGGCCCTGCTGTAGCTTCTGGCCTCATGGGCATTGGTCCCCTTGGTGCAACATAATTTTTGAAAACAGGACAATGATCTTTGTCATGCCCCTGGCTTTTGCACTTTAGGCACCACACTTCTTCGCACCTCTGGTTGAGTTTTTCTGTCTTTCTTCAGACTTTACATTTCGAGGCAAAGGTTCTACAACTGCACGTGAATCTACTAAACCCCATATTAGCATCTTGCATCAGTGCCTTGTGCAATATCATCGTGATTTCCAGAGCTTCCGCCTAGGTCCCAATCTTCTGTTGTGATAGCGCAACCCTTAGGTGAGGCAGGAGCGAGGCCACAAACCATTCACAGTGCTACCCATTAGTCAAATTCATGTTTGCTTCACTAATCGTACACTTCAACCTTTGATCCAAATCCTAGGGCATCTCTCCAAGATTTATCATGATCTCCTTGAATCCCACAATTGATTGCGCCTTAGACTTAGGTCTACTAAATTCCTTATTTAGCGCAATCTAGATATCGGCCAACTTGGATGTCGAATTATCAGTGCAATACTTAATGTACCAAGTTAGTGCACAATCCTGCAAAGAACTAACCAGCATTGCTTTCTTCATTTGATCATTTGTGATACCCTGAGCTTCCCACACAGCCTTCGCGACAAACCAAAACTAGTCTAAGTCTTCATTTCCTACACGCTTGAACACAAGTAGCTTTACAGAGTTCACCATGTTGAACGTGGTGGAGGTGGCAGCGGTGTGGGTGAGAGGGTTAGTGGTGGAGGTGAGGATGGAGGTGGTGAGGATGGAGGCGGTGAGGATGGAGGCGGTGAGGACGGAGGCAGTGTGGATGGATGAGGTGAGGATGGAGGCGGTGTAGTTATTCGCGGGAATCCATGTCTTATCAACTAAATAACGCTCAGCGGAGAAGCCTATGCTTCTCCTTCGTCATCACTCAGAGGAGGCGCAATTAGCAGGCTATATTCAAGGCCTTTACTTCCTCTGTCCCTGAAAGTCCTTCCATTTTGGGTAGCCCCAAACATCAAGGTAACTGCATAACCCTCTTTTCACACAAGAGCATATTAATCCAAGTATTTAATTATTTCAAATACTTACCTCGTAGCCCCTTGAATAAGTGGTGGTCTGCTTCGTTGTCACTGACCAAGGTATCAACCGCAAACTCTGTCACAAACCTTCCTATGATACGGTTGAGCCAATGATTGACAGAGCGTGTGATATTATCTTCAGAGGCTTCCAATTTCCACACTAACTCTGGGGTCTAGACAATCGGACCGTCAAGCCTCCACCTCCCTTGGTCGTCTACCAACTTCGCGATCCACTTGTATAATTCAATCGGGAAGGAACAGAAGAAGATTTTGTGTATCTCTGTGTATAGATATTTTTCCAACCATTGTTCTTTCGTCAATCGCAGATTCCTATTTTCTTACGCCATGGATTTAGGTATCTTTCTATCCAACCAGTCTTCAATCTCCTTCTTAGTTGGATTCCAATGATGCGACATCACACATCTCATTATGCAGATCCCAGTCCCGGCAATGGAACCATTTGTTGGCTTGATGGGCCCTGACCCAGATTCAGCGTTAAGCAACCAAGAAAATACCTACACTACTGTCCCTTTCGGCATCAATCCATGGAGCGTGGACTGAAGTCTCACTCAAAGCAGTATGGGGGGATGCAAGAACCAAGTTTCCACACCCTAAGATAGTTGTGATATCGGTTATTTTCCCTAACCTTCCTTTGCACAGATTGATAAGCCCTTTAGGGCTTATCAGAGTACTTCTCTTATTCATCCTTGAAGCCTCCGTGAAAGTCTCAAGTTGTCCTTCCCAGGCACTAAATATATAGATCGAGAGCTTAACCACCCTTGTAATTACTCTTACTTCTGTATCTACCCAGATTTGCATAAGTATTGGTTACTTTAACATGCATTACGGTTATCTTCGTGTAAACAGATTCCTACTTGCATTCATATGACAAAGTAAAATACATAGATTCATGCATCAATATAGCATTACTTCATACTCCAGTATTCCACATATCATAATCCCAACATTCATAACAGAAGTGAAATAACGCATACACAAATAGTTGCAGAATATTCCTCTTTATTAATAATCCATATTTCTAGTACATACTCTGATTTCACTACGCACACAGATGCAGGGGTCCGCGCACTCAGCTGCAGACTTCTACCCTAAGCCTTTGCGCACTCAGCTACAGATCCTCTTTCTACACTAAGACTCTTCGCTCTTAACTCTCACAGACCCATACATAAAACATAGTAGAAAAACTACTCCCCTAAAAACTGCCTTAGACTCTTCTAAGACTCCCTTTTTTAGATCTCTAAAGCCGACATGACTTATACAAAACAAGTGTGGAAAACCCTTAGTAATTCTTTACATCTTCGCACTCTACGGCCACAAAATGCAAAGACTTAACATTCTTTACACAAAACTTGGGCCTTTAGCCCCAAAACTTGGGCTTTTAACCCCCAAATTGACCCCAAGGGACCTGTTCCCAACAAGAAGTGAGTTCTTTTTTAGGTTATTTACAAATTCACAAGCATGATGCATCCTTAGAACAACTTTTAAAATTCATCTTCATCATTGAGCTACTTGGATTGGTTTACTAGTCCACAAATCTAGAATTTGTGGATGACTCTTGTAGTAAAATAGTAGTAATTTTATGTTATTTTTTAGAACATATTAATTAGATTCATTTTAGTTGATTACACTTTTATTGGGTCATAAAAACATTCAAGTTAATAATAAAAAATTACCCCATATCATTTTCACTTGATTAGGTTAGGCATTTGGTAGGCTAACTAGCTCACTAGTTCTTTAATTTCCAGTTTTTATAGTAGTAATTTTTTGCTATTTTTTAGCACGTGCTAACAAGGTTATTTTGGAGTGATTCCACTTGGAATTGATTAATAATACATCCTACTTAATAATAAATTTTTCCCCATCCCATTTTCATTTTATTTACTTGATCATTCGACAAGTTATCTCCCCCTGTAGCAAAACAAGGCCTCCAGTAGCACCTCCTGTAACACTCCTATAGCACGTGTAAACTTAACCAAATATGATCCAAAATCTTGGTTTTTGTCCCTTATTCTTGAATAATAACCCCTAGGCTCCAAAACCGTGATATAGTAAGACCAAAAACCTCTTAATCCTTGCCTCTTCTCCATTGCAATTCACCTCTACAGTTATGGTTAGTGGACAGATTCATGACTTGAAGAACATAATGATGATTTTCATGATTACCTTATGAACTATGTTGACAAAATATATTTTGAATGTAGTGATTGAAGAATGATTTCATGATTAGGTTTTTTTTCATACATCTTAAGCTAAGGTTTCCATTTCCAACATTGTTATTTCTATTGCATAGATTGGGTTTCCTTTTGATGCAACAATTTCATTTTGCAAATAGAATAGCATTTACATTCATGCAAGTAGGTTAATCTTTACATTTATGCAAAGTAGAGTAATATTTCCATTCCTGAAAAATATATAAGCATTCTCATTTCTGCAATTAGTTTAGGCTTGATTCCATGATACTCGCTTCATTGCATCAGATCAACCAAAGAAGGACACATTGTATGTTGCACATATAGTGCCGACACCTCTTAAGTTTGTATGAACCCCAGGTTGACAATTTAAGTTGATAGCTTTGTGAGTTGTAGAATTATTGTTGCAATATTGGGGCTCATCACTTGTAGCCCCCATAATAAATGTAATCAACAACATATATGGTAGAAATATAAATCATCCATTGCTTTTACTAAAGACACCTTTGATTGTGCAGATGTTGAATCAAATGAGTCATTTGATTCTCAATGATATTCTTCCCTCTATCTTATGGACAAAGAGGAAGAGGTTTGTTTTTTAAATATGGGTCGAAAGTGGTCAAAAGAAGCAGAAAAAAGGATGACATGATTAGAAGTAGGTGTAATAGTAGGATTTCAAAGATTGTTGGGCAATGAACAATTCTAGAAGGAGATTGCACATGGTTACCATCCACCCATCCTATATGTGTTGTGAAGGAGGTTTTGTAATGTCCATGATGCTAGGATGTGGCTATAATTAATTATCAGGTTGGGTAAAGAGTGGAGGCAAGAAAATTTGCCCTCCTAGGTCATTATAGCTAATATGTATGAGTTGATTAAATTTTTCATAGTTGGCATCAAAGTCAATGCAAAATATTATCCTTTTGTTTCTCCCATCTTATTAAACTACATTTGGCCTTTTTCCTCTACCTCTCTTATTTCCCATCCTACCGTTGTTGGAAAAACTTATTTATAACATCCATAAAATCAATCAATATGCTGGAGTATAATACAAAATGACGTAAAATACAGTTCGCTAAAAATTGTTAAAATTTATCAAACAAGCCTTGGACCATAACAAGAAGAAAAAACATTTAGGAAAAATTAACAAGGAAAATTTTATGGAAGAGGTAACAACGTAAACAAACCCTATTTAAATAAACTTAATGTACCACCATATATGTCATCAAATATCACAATAATAGATATAGGTTCTTTTTTTCAATTTCATATCAGTCTTCCATATGCCTTTTAATATATCAACAGTCTTCAATAAGTATAGGGAAAGGGAGGATAAATTTAGGAACATGAAGAGTGGGAAAATGAGGGTATACAGTTACAAACAACTTTTACATAATATGAATGACATTTGGCATAATATTTAAATTTATAATGAAAAATAAGAATTTGAACAATATTGTTTCTTTAGATGGAATAATGTAGTTAAAGTGGATATATGAAATAGTTTGCAAACTTCAAGTCATTGGTTCAAACCCTTATTCTGTCATTCAAAAATATTCCAAGGCTCCTACAAGTTTAAATATCAATCAAATTATTCTCATAGTATTTATTATTGAAGCCTTCCTAATATTTCTCTCATAATAATGTCATTGAAATGAAGGCTAGAAATAATTGTCTTTGAATGTTATAAAATTGCTACTACGTTGCACAATAATCATGTCAATATTTATGGTATTGCCCATTTTGAAATTCTTGATGCTTGTAGCATGTGCAGGTACTTTTGCAGAGGCCTGAGTGTCTAGGTGTGTTGAAGTCATAGTCACCTAATATAACATTGACCTTAGAAACCTCTTTAGTCATTAAAGCAATTCCTTTCATAAGATACAATTAATTAATCTAATGAAATGCATAGGTTTCTGCATTAGTGATTTAGATGAATCTCAAGTGATGTGGATCTAATATATACACTCAACAACTTTGGAGATTAGGGTTGTGGATTCAGTCATAACTCAAATTCATAAAACGAAGGCAAGACTAAGGGAGAAGACACATTACATTGAGTGGCCACAAGACATTGAGAGAAGGACATCTCAATGATCGACTGGAGAAGGACTTCAATTCAAGTTTGTTAAGTTCAAGGAAGATGCAAGGAGCAAGAAGGGAGATGCAAATTATCCAAGTGGATCAAAGGAAAAATCTAGGGTTTGATCAATTGGATTAGTTCCATGTTATTATTGTATGTATTTTCCACTGTAGGCTATTATCTTAGGAAGGGAGCCCTTGTAAGTTATAAATTATTTTATGAATGAAGAATTGTTTTAAAGGACATAATTTTATGTGCATGTGACTGTGATATTGTGATTTAACTTGATCCCAATGATTATTTTGTTTTTGTTAAAACTCTAGTCATGTTATTTTTCAGTAGATCAACATAATCTGCTAGGAAGTAATTAACTAGGTGTTAGGGTTATAAATTAACCTAGCATCAAAGTGTAACATCTTAAATTTATCTCTGAAGTATTTCACATAAGACAGATTCATATAATAGTTGCAAGGCTTAGGTTCATACAATGATCATACAAGGATGAAACCAAATATCACATTGGGGATGAAGAAAATCAAGGTCATGCATTATACACTAGGTGTAGTTGCAACTAAGTGAATTTCAAAAAAAAAAAAAGCAAAAGAAAAAGGGGTGTTGCTATGAGTAGTAGATAGGGTTGTCAATCACATAAACATATGGTAGGCCCGCTCTGTAGGGACAAAAAAGAGAATGGGTTGCCATGGTCACTGCCAACCACCATAGTTGTCAACAATCTTCAATGTTGAAGGGTGCCATCAGGGTGTGCCAACATGTGGTGCATGAATGATCCAATCATATGGAAAAGGTAGAGCATACAATGTAGATGACAATTGCACAATAGTCATTATGGGAGAATAGGTTTTTGAGACATGGGTTACACCATCGACATGATAGCTATTATAATGGTGCAAGATTTTTTATTAGTGAAATTGTGGGTTCACATAGTGTAGCCACTACATAAGTGTGTCATGGGGGGTATAAAAATGTTGACCAATAGCTAGAAAAATCCAACCACCAACATTTTTAGAACCAAACAGTTGTAGGATACACTAAGACCCGTTAGAGAAGATTGTAGCACGTAACTATGACAGGATTCAAGGCATCCACCAAGAATCCAGACTATATGTTGTCATATAGTCAACAAAGTAGAATTTATAGATAGGATTCAAGTCATACAATGTACAATGTAGGAAGCATCAGGAGATGTCAAAATAGTTTGCGAGAAAGGTATGAAGGGCTGTATCAAGTTTTCCAGTGTGATTGGTAGAGGTTAGCCTTAAAAGGGAGAGAAGGATATCATACAAATTAGAATTAATTTTGTAGGTATTTCAAAGGATTGAGACACAAATCCATACAAGATCCTAGCATATATATAAACCAACATTTATTCTTGTGGGTGCTAGAAGGACTTAACATAATGCTAATTTGCATATCTAGATATGGCAACAACTAGTTTGAGATTCAAGGACCATTTAAATGGAGCATAAAATTTCTTGCCTTGGAAGGAAAGGTTATCTTATTGTTGAAGAAGAATGACCTTTGGGATATTGTGTATAAGGAGATATAATTTCTAATAGATTCAACATAGTTGGAAGCCCACGAAAAGAAGGATAGTAGAGCTTAGTGTGTCATCATGAATGCCATGAATGGTCACCTATTCCTCACTTGAGAAAGAAGGAGACATCTAGGAAGATGTTCAAGGCTCTAGTGGACTTATTTTAGTGTGATAAAATGAATAGGAATATGATATTGGGAAACAAGCTCAAATCCATCCAAATGTCAAGATCTAAGAATATTACCAATTACTTCATGAGGATCGCCTAAACATGAGATCAAATTGCAAGTGTTGGGGAGAAAGTGGAAAGTGTAGAGCTCATGAATATGGAAATAAATGGTTTTCCCAAATCATGGGAACTGTTACTATTAGGTTTGCACCTTTCCCTAAAAGGTCTAAAGGCTATATTTATCAGTTCATTTTGCAAATTCATGGTTATATAAAAGGCCTATAAAAAAATTGTGTAAATTTCTATATAATCCTAGGGAGATGTCTAATCAAGTTTTTTCACCTAACCCTAAGATTATACTAAGTTTTTTCGTAATGAAATCAACCTATCACAAGCCTACAACTGGTGCTACGAAATATTTTCATAGCGCTCACTAAAAAATATAAAAGTTAGGTTTTTGAGTTTCCAACCCCATCATTTCAAGTGCCCAAGTGTTTTTTCACAAATCCCTATCCCCTTTCATCCATGATGTGAAAACTAGCTGCATTTTGAAGACCAAGAAATAAGTTTAAACTCAAATCCTAAATTTCCCAATGTACCCTAAAACAGTAATTTCCAGCAAAACCAAAAATTTATTTACAATGCACACGAAGGTTCTAGAGCAGTTTACAACATCTGGCCAGGAGAACTCAAGATTGTATAAGGATTTGCAGTGTTAGAGTCTTTTCAAGATGGATCAGAAAGGTCATGTAAAGCGGTGTGAGCCCGATGGGATTTATTTTGAAGTTTATCTAGAGATGTTAGCTTTGTTCAGAAATGTTGAATGGGAATCAATGTTCCAGCACTTCAATGGACACAACCTGAGTTGGTTTCATGACTTCATATACTCATTTGATGGAAGCACAACAATAATTAGAGCCCTACAGCTTCCAGTCATTGAGGAATCCATTACAGAGGCCACATTTTTGTCAACTGAGGGTGAGAGATGGTTTAAGAAACAAAGCTTGCAGAATGTGGACTTGGTTTTTTTCTTGAAAGAGGACTGTCAGAACCAAGAGTAGATTGTAGGAGTTCTCTAGAATATGTTGAAGCCCGAAAGGCATAATGCCCTTAGGACTATGTAACTCTTCTTAACCTGTGAAGGAAGGTATTCTAAAGCCTGTTTGTATCATATGAGGTTTTTATGTCATTTAGTAGGTTTTAGTAAGATGAAATTTCCTTATTTTCTTCACCAAAGTTTTCTAAAGATGTCCACTAAAGCAAGAACTAGACTTGAGCTGCAACCTCGTGACATTTTTCATCACAGCCTAATACAAATATTATATACCCATGAGCTAAACAAGCAGGTAAAAATATTGATACAAAGAAACATAAGACAACCTACACCTAGAATACCAAGGAGAGGCCAAACTAAAGTTTTTATTCAAACTCTAGCTCAGGAAACAAAGGGAGAGTCTAGTCATATCCTTGTTGAAGAACATGTTGAAAACCTTGTAAAGGAACTAGATTTTGGGGTTTATGAGACGAGAATAAGAAGACAACATAAACTAATTCTAGAAGAAGAAGAGGCAAAATAGAAAATAGTAGAAAGTGAAAAAGGAAAAAAAAAGTTCAAAATAGGGGATGAAGAAATGGAAACAAAACCAAGGGTTTATTGCAAAAAACCTCATACTCTCCCTATAAATAAACTAAGACTAAATTTCAAGGAAAAAATAAGCCATAAGTTGAAGGAGACAATTGATCTTAATGAAGATGAAGGGTGTTACACAAAAATATCGTCACCATGATTATTTGCAGTCAGTATGGGTCTATCATCACTTGTACTGTCCTCCTAAGCAAGTATAAGACCTCGGCTCTTCAAATCAAGCTTTGGAAATGGGAGAAAGACATTTAAAATCAATGTAACTTTGGTTCCGCACTTTCTCTCATGGTCACCTGCGGTCCCGCACCTTCTGTGTACAAAATCTGCGTACCTACCCGCTCTGTTCCTAACGGTGCAGGTGCAAACCCCTGTGAAAGTCAAAAGGCGCAATTTTTATCTTAAAAAACTCACTTTGGGTTAATTCTAGAGTTTTCTAGAAGGAATTTTGACGTGGATTGTTTGCTCTGAGGTGGTTCATGCATCCCAAAAGAGAAGGAGCTAATCCCTTGACTAAAGGAGCTATCCCTTTAAAGGAGGGCTTTATCCCTTTGAAGGAGGACCTAGTAACTTCCCTCCATTGCACTATAAATACAGGCATTGGGGTGAGGACTAGGGAGGTTAGAAGATGAACATTTTGAGGGTAAATGCTGGTGAAATTAAGACTCTTTGGTTGAGCTTGAGAGGAGAGATCACATACCTCTTGGTTCCATTGGAGAGTGAGTGAAACTTGTCAAAGTAGAGGAGACATCTTGTTGGACCCTGGGAAGAGCTTGTACAGCGTCAAGGCAAAGGTTGTAAAGTTCTTCTTCTTTTGAATTAATACAATCAAACTCATTTTTCTCAACAAGTATCTTATGTTATTTGTTTCATGGACTCCTTGACTTTCATGTTAAATATGTTTTATGCAATTGGTTTTTCAGGTGCTATTTAATTTGTTTGCCTTGTTTGTGTTTGCAGATTCGCGAAGAGGAGCTCATTTGGATCAAAAGAGCGAGGGCATCCACAAGCTTGCGTTGGACCAAAGGTAGGCCCTAAAAACACTTGTTTACTATTGTTTATTGAAGCATATTTAGATAAAGATAGTGTCTGGTTGGTTTGCTTGTCGTTAGGTCTTCTTTAGATTCTAGGAAGTTCTATCTTGTCCGCAAGATCGACTCATTCCGTGCGACAAAGAGATTGTGCAAGTTTTGAAGAGCATAAAGAAGACCACCAAACAAAGGAAAACAAAGTATGTATACAAAAAAGGGAAAGAAACCTTAAAGGCTGGAAAAATCATACAAAAAGCTACCAGAAAGATGACAAGAAACCAAGATAATTTATACATCCTTTCTTAGGCTATAGAAGTTATAGAGAAATGATCAGTCTACTTCATGGGGTAGAGACATATACAAAACCCTATTATTTTTTAACAAACCTTAATTATACCTCAACATTATTACGTACTCCATTTTTTTTTTTTTTACAGCAAGTTATTTTCGATATGTTATGGTAATATGTCAAAGGGCTTTCTCATGACCTAAACAAGAAAGTAGAACAATTGAGACAGAGAAACATAACAACCTACACCTAGAAGACCAAGGAGAGACCAAACTCAAGTTTTTTGTTGAAACCCTAGCTTAGGAAACAAAGGGAGAGTCTAGTCATATCCTTGTTGAAGAACATGTTGAAAAACTTGTAAAGGAACTAGAGTATAGGGTTTATGAGAGGAGAACAAGAAGACAACATAAACTAATGCTAGAAGAAGAGGAGGCAAAACAGAAAATAGTAGAAAGTGAAAAAGGCAAACAAAAGTTAGAAACAAGGGATGAAGAAATGGAAACATAACCTAGGGTTTACTGTAGAAAACCTCATACTCACCCTACCAATAAACTAAGACTAAATTTCAAGGCAAAAATGAACCATAAGTTGAAGGAGACAGTGATTATTGATGAAGATGAAGAGAATGTGCAAGTT
Organism: Pinus tabuliformis; assembly: GCA_031772625.1. Classification (NCBI taxonomy): domain Eukaryota; kingdom Viridiplantae; phylum Streptophyta; class Pinopsida; order Pinales; family Pinaceae; genus Pinus; species Pinus tabuliformis. Next base: position 169,715,128 of record CM062808.1, read on the forward strand.
TCAAAGAGCATAAAGAAGACCACCAAATAGAAGAAAACATAGTATGCAGACAAAAAAGGGAAATAAACCCAAAAGGCTAGCAAAATCATACAGAAAGATACCAGAACGATGAAAAGAAGTCAGGATAAGTTAGACCTCCTTACTTAGGTTGCATAATTTATGGAGAAATTATCAATTTACTTCATGGCGCGGAGAAATATACAAAACCCTTTTTTTTTTTAAAACCTTAATTATACCTCAACATTTTGACCTACTCCATTTTAATATTTTTTACATTAATTTATTTTTGATATGTTATGTTAATATGTCAAAGGATTATTGTGTTTGAGGGAGTGTAAAGAATATGAATCAAAATAAGGAAAAAGAGCCTTAAAAGGAGCAAGTAGTTATAAGGGTAGTTGCGTAGTTTCAACATAGTTTACAGGTTCATGCACCAGTTTTGATACCAAGAGGGAAGATGAGTTGCAGTTCTAGATATCAAGCCTACAAAAGAGTGAACAGTTCCAGATTCTACAATGCAACTATGACTCATATTTGTTCCAGAAGAATAGTAGGAGATACGCACAATAGTTCCACAATATAATTTGACTAATGTTATGTGCCAGATAAAGATATGAATATCTAAATGATAGTATTGTGATTTTTTTTGTTAATTAAACTTTTAAATATTGTAAATATTATGCAGTTATTACTACCATACTTTTTGGATCTTATCTTTATTGTATTTTTCATATATATTACATGATAAATGAGGAAAAAAGGTTGGTTTTTTATGAAAATATAGTTGTTGCCTATGTGTTGAGAGCTATATTAATTTACAGTTTGCCAAGATCACAAGATTTTGATCAATGACACAAAGATTCATGTGATGGTATCTATTAGTCTGTATTCTCTAAATGTTTCAGTGTTTCCATCTTTGTAATATAATTTTAATATATGGTCTTTTGATATTTGAATGAGAAAAATGTTACAGAATTCATCCTTTCTTTGATGCTCTGTCTCATATATTCAAATATTTGCATTCCTATCTTCTAAAGCTACTTTAGGATTCATTTCATATGCCCTAGTATAGTGGATTGTTTTTATATTTTCCTCTTTCAGCGACAATGATGACTTGAAATGTCTTGGATGTGCCATCTACCTTGCCTTTGTGAATCCTGATCTGATAGCCAATATCTTGGCAAGTTGCCATAAACCCTAGCTTGTTAACTCCATTGCCCAATGGATTATCTCCCTCATGCCCAACCAAATCCTACTTCAATACAACTCAACTGAAGATCTAGTCACGGTGTGAACATACAGTTAGTTGTTAATTAAGTGATTAGACTGTTAGAGAGAGCCCTCTTTGGATTGAAGGGGTTATCCTTTAATATGTAAGATTGATTTGTAAATATTACCTTAGGAATTTCTCTCCTACAACCAAGAGGATATTTCGAAGTGATGACAGGAACCATTTTTCAAAGGAATCTATGCTCCGAAAAAAATTCCTAATTGGGAAAGGCTTTAGGATGAGTGCATCTACGAAGAGACTCAGGAGGAGTCCAAAGCTAACAAGTAGGCATATATAGAGGAACCTAGCCTTAGCTATCATGGCTAGGAATGCAAAAGGGAGGGTTTCAAAGGGTGACAGTGAGAGAGGAAGCTCTTAGCTAGATAATAGAAAGGACTTGATCAAGATAAATTTCTTTAGTTGCCACAAGCATGGGAACTATGCATCACAATGTTTGGAGAAGAAGAAGGGAATGAGAAGTCACAATATATTGTAGCATAAATAGAGGTTTGGGTTTGATGAGTTTTCAATGAAGTTTGATAAGTTATTTTCATTAATTCTCTCCTATCTATCTACCAACACCATCACAAGGAGTGATTGGTACTTGTACAGTGGTCTATCACATTACATAACAAAGGGAAAAAAATTTGTTTAAGAGTCTAATGGAGAGAAACTCATATTTACATGTGGATCTTGGTAATATTTCCAATTATGTAATGAAGGGGGTTGGAACCATTAAGTTCCAATTAGATTCAAGAGGGAAGGGAAACCAAGGATGTGTTAATTATACCAGGGATAAAGAAGAATATGCTCTTAATCTTAGTTATCAAGGACAGAGGATATGAGATCATGTTCAGGAATTGGAAGTTTCTCCATTCATCGAGAGAAGTCTAGCTGAAAAAAAACATTGGTTAAGGGTTAGAGAGAGAAACTCGTATAGGTTGATGGGAAAACTTATTTAGGAATTGGTACATGATAGTGACATCTTGTGTGAGATATTGCGTGAGAGGATGGGACACTTGCAATTTAGGGCATTGTTGATCTGAAGGGAGATTATCACTAATCTCCTAGATTTTAGTATTCAGTATGTTAGGTCCCTATAATACTAGTGTATCCCCCTTATTGTTATTTTTATTGTAGCCCCTAATTCTTATTTTTGTTCCCATGTATCCCCCATTCCGTTATTTTTGTGCCCCATAGAAGCCCACTATTGTTATTGTTGTGCCCTTACATTATTATTAGTATGTAGGCTTTGATTATATGGTGACCCCTTAGACTCCTATATATATATCAAGGAGGTATTATCATTTGTATCATCCAAGAATTGTTCATTTATGTAATGTAAAGTAGATTCCCCCCTTGAACATGCTAAATTTTAAGTCATTGATCTATATTTTCTTCTCTTTTATGAGTTGGTTGCATAACATTTGGTATCAGAGCTTTGGATTCTAAGGTTTCGCTTCTTCAAACAGGTCATATTGGTATTTTCGATACAACTTTTTTTATATGAGGCTTCAGAAGTTGAATTTACAACCACGTGTAGTATAAATATTGGTGAACTTTTTGTACAAATTTTAGATCTTGGTTCGCTATATTTTCAAAGATATCATCTGAGGAAGTTAGGGTTTTTGTAGGCTCCATAATTCCATATCAAACAAGTGACCTAGGGAAAATAGTATAACATTATCTCCAAGAATCAGATTAGAATTTTGTAAAAAGTGAACAAAATGTAGTTTTTCATGTATCATTTTCAAGGTCGATAGGTCGAAACAGTGACACATGGCACTTCGTACAAGTTATCTCTACTGAACCAATCTATAATCAGGTCATTATGGGCGATTGGGCATAAATATTTCTTGAAGAATCTAATCTCGATCTAACTTGTCTGGTTGGAAAGAAGACTCAGAGAGATACCACAAGAAGAAATTTCATACCTTGGAGATCTGAAATTACAGAGATACAACAATTTCAATATTGAGCTCCTAAAAAGCAAGAAAAAGGTGTGTATTTTTTAAAATTTTGCATAACTTTTATTTGAAAAATTAGTTTGAAGTGATTCAAAGGGCATAGTGAAGCATATATATCATTGTTTGGTTCTAAAATGCCTCGAAACAAAAATATGGACACACCTAGTAAGCAACCAGAAAGCTCTTATATGACGCATGAAGAAGAGGAAGAAATGCAACATGATATATCAAAATTACGAGATCAAGTGCAATAAATTTCACTCTCACAAATAGTAACCAAAAATAAATTGGAAGCAATGATGAATGTTAACATGGATAGTTTAGAATAAAAAATAAAAAGGAACATGGAAGTCTTGAAGGATGGTTTAAAAGCATAAATAGAAGGTTTGAAGCAAGGTGTTGTAGCGACTACAACCATCCTCAAAAATTTTGCCATAGCTTCGTTTTGGAGCCTCCCTACCAACCATCCTTACCAGCATGTCTTGCACTACCCAGGTACTTATGCTTTCAATTGAGTTTCTTTGGCTTAATAGCTTGTGTTTGCTAACTTGTTTGTCTTTTACCCACAAGATGACCTCCCGTGACTTGGTCTCAAACCGACTCTTGTGCTAGCTTGGAAAATTGCACAGAACTAGAGGGAAACTAGCCTTTCTCTCCTAATTATGTTTTGCATCCTGACAGCCAGCACTGCTCTTCAAAATTGCATAGAACAGGCATGCTGCCTTCCCCAAGAAAATTATGCAGAGAAGCCCATCATCGAGCTTTCTCTAAGAATTTGCGCATTTCTAACTCGCAACCTTGGCTTCAGTCCATAAATTACGCAGAGCTTGAGGGGCAGCCAGAGCCACTTAGCCCAAAAACTACACAGAAGTCATCCCAAGGCTTGCTGACTGTTACATGTGCTCACATGTTGACTAGGTTCCTCCAACACTATGCAATCTTGCCTTGCATGCATGAGCAATTTTTCCTGAAAAATCAAAAAGAAAAAAGCAAAAAACATCCCTAGATTTTAGGGATCTATTTTTAGTAGCTAGGGGTTACATGCAAAAGTCATTTTAGAAACCTCCCACCAAATGTTTCTTTTTCCTAGATTTGTGGCATGCGCATCATAAGCCTCGATCTTATCAAAACTATTTATTCGATGCTTGAGATATCACTCTTCACTTTCTATCTTAGAGCTCTAGTAGTCCCAACGCATCTAGGAACCTTCAGCACACTTATCACAGCTTTTTCCGAGTAAGTTTGTTTTTCATGTCTTTGTTTGCTTTTCTATCGCTTTTTACATTTCAGTTTGTGTGAGTGTTGTTTACTTGGTTTTGTTGAACACTCGCTATCATTTCAATGCATGTTAGCTTGTAGAAGCGTCTTTTTGAGTTTTTCATTGCATTTCCTCATTGTCGCATGCATCATACTATTTCTACACTAATAGTCATCGTTGCGGTGACTCACTTCACACACTTTTTTGTTTTCCCATCTTACTAAATCATGCACTTACTGATTCCATGCATGTTTTTTCACTCATTTTTGCACCATCTTTGCACATGATTTCAGTCCTTACTAATTTTCAGTCGCCCATCAGCAGGTCTAAGTTTCCTTGGCCTAGACCTTGCCTTGTCTGGCTTTCACTGTGCATTTCTAGGATGGAAGGCCTTTCCTTGCTCCCAGGAATTGCGTAGAGCCTACCTCACACTGGCCTCCCCAGCTATGCTCTGCGCAATTTTGAGAGACAGTGCCTCAGTTGGCCCCCGGGATTCGCAATGCAATTTTCCGAGTAGCAATCATGCTAACTGAAACTACGCATTGCATAGTTCTAGTCCTTATTAGGCCAAGCTGGACTGTGTTCTGTGTAGTTTCAATAGTCATTCAACTCACTGGTAGCCTGTACTGTGCTTTGCTTAATTCCAACAGTCAATCTCCTAGCCTCTCCAAGAGAAAACTACGCAATTTTCCCAGTCAGACAATCAAGTGTGTTCAATGTCAATCCTCAAGTAGCTTTTGGTTTTCAACTAGAATTTTTCTTACCATGAGAATTTCTCTATCTCCATTTATCACAAGTATTCATCAGTCTCTCAGCAGTATAGGTACAATGGTTTCCCAGAGAGCAGGGTCAAATGACACTATTGAGAGCACAATTGGAGATGTGGTTGAGCAAGTGCCTGTGTGTTTTCCCATCTATGAATATACTAATTTTTTCATGGACAAGGAGATCAAGATTACATGGCAGGACATAAATGACATCTTTTCAGACACCTTTGAAGATAATCTGGAGGACTGCAAAGTCTATGTCAACATACACAAGTTTCGCTTGTACCGGGTTGCATGCAGGTATCATGCATTTCCATGCATAGACATGATCCACTGGATTGTCTCTCATAATGATCCAGAGACAACAATACTGAGAAGTCTTAGTGGAGCAAAAATTTCTACCTTCAAGGAAGAGAACTTTTAGGATATGTATCACTTGTCATAGCCGGTGAATAATATGGATGCACTCTTCACCAAACCCAATAGCAATGCAAACCCAAGAGACATCTTGAAGAGCTGGGTGAGAGAGTCGTCTAAGTTCAAGACGACACCCACCCAAGTATACAAGACAAAGACACTACCTAAAGCTTATGATTTCTAGGTGATCTTCGTATGTCGCTTGTATGACCAGGAGAGTACAGAGACCTTCCTGTAGAGTTGGGTGATTGTTTTGGATCAGTTGGAAAATGAAGGAAGACCTTTCAATTGGTTTGACATGTTGGCTCTCCAGCTGAAGGGGCAAGTAACAAATGTTTGGCACCTACCCAAGGGTCAGCAATCAAATTTATTCAGGTCTACCTACATGCTTGATGCAATCTGTGCCCGTCAACAGTTCCCTAGCTTAGGTTGGCCATGGACACCTTAAGAAACCTCTGTGCACAGCTATTGCAGGTTTTCCTCTGAGTTCAGCTTTTGTGGAGTTATACTACAGCTACCATAACACTTCATCACCCCGATGTATAGGATGATCTTTGAGCAGGATCTACCTTGCTTGTCATATGCAGTGATGGAGGCACTAATTAACATAGTAGATTGGTACACCTCACCCCTTGGCACCTTCATCCAGATGTACAACACGAAGAAGGCTCTGCATGTGTTACCGAAGTTTTCGATGGACAAGATGATCATGTAAGAGGTTGGATACCACATCTTGACAGGCTTGTTAGTGAGACTGCACATGAAGAAGAGGGCATCTTGGCCACTCTTCCTTTGTGGATCAGGTTGTATGAGATCCAGAGTCTCAAGCAAGCTAAAGTCGAGACAGAGGAATTCAATAGGTTCACCTTTGGCACCAAAAGTTTTAATCCATATAACCTACATTTCTTAGTAAAGGACCATTGTGTGAGAGTGTATCATCCTTGGATCCATGGGGTATGTCATTGGCCTGAGGAATACCCATGGAGATATTTCTATAACTCCTCAAGGCCCAATGAACCAGTCATAGTGGCTATAGAATGGTTAGAACCGCACAAGGCAACAACACTTCACAGAGCAACAACATCAGCAGTAGTAGAGGGTAGCAGAATTGTGCATGACAAAGGTAAGAGGACGATTTCTGACAGTGTAGAGGCGGAGCAAAGCTACAAATTCAAAGAAGACCCACTTGTAGTAAGAGTATCTTTGGATATTGAGGCAAAGAAGCGAAAGTGCAATAGAAGGATTGCACAAAGAAAAAGGGAGAAGAAAAAACTGGAGGAGGAAGAGAAGAAGTTGCGGGAGGTGAAGCAACAAATAGGAGTTGCACAGAAGGGAGAAGGAAGTGTAGTAGGAACAGTAACAATAGGAAGCACATTGTGCAGACATTGATGAAACTATGCAAATACAGGTTATTGAATTGGGAGAGTTGGCAGATAGTAAACAGGGTGAGCAGTCGCAGGAGCAGGACTTTTCTCTGGAGAATAAATAATTTTTGGAGTATATGGACATAGATTTGGTTCAACCAAAACAGGATCAAGATACAACCCTCATACCCAAGGAGCCAAAGTTCACTCCACAGACTTCACAAAATTCGGGAGCATAGCAAGTCCCAAGTGATCAAGGAGACACTAAAATCCTTTAGGACAATTCAGAAGCAGATGTTCACAACATATCCTTTGACGAGTCACAACACAGAGTTGCGCAGTCGCACAGAGTGCCCACTCCGAATGTCCATGCATCTCCTATGCATTTTCAAGAATGAGTGATCATGTCTGATGTGCATAGACATCCAGCTGCATTGGCCGATGCTACAAAGGCATATATCAAAGCCGCCAGCTCAAGTGTGAGATTCTTGATAGCTGAGAACCAGCACATGACTAAGGAATTGCAAGTGGCCAAGCAGAGAGAAGAGCAAGCTACAGCATCCTCCTAAGAAGAGTGGAGGAAAGCGATACTTGATGAAGTATCATCTCTTGAGATAGTCATGTGGAAGTTGTACTTCAAGTTCATCACCATGCATAAGTCAATTGTCCATATTAATGGTTGGAAGCATCATTGTGCTAGGAGAGCATTCATTTCAATAGATATACACACTGCTATCAACCACATGCAGATATGGACAATGAGGTACAAGGGAGCCCCATTGTGCTTGCCAAAGATGATGAAGCCAAAGGTAGTGGAGTTGAAGGCACGCATTCAGAGTCATATTTGGAACTATGAGTAACTCTCACAACTCATCACCAGCTTACAGGCTTCACATGCACGAGTGTTTAGGAGCATGGATGTCATTGTGCACACTCATGTGATCCCATCCATTGGCACACTCACCAAGGCAAAAGCAAAGAATAAAGTCCGATTGGAGCTGGACATGTACTTTGAGAAGTTGATGCACATAGCCACCAATACAGATTTACAGATGAGTGCAGACACTATGTACATGTCGTTGGTCAAGCTGCACTCAAGGCCATGATGCGCATGCTACATGACGAGTTAGACAAAGGTGCCAAATAAATTTACCTGAATGTCACCACGGAGTACATGGACACCATAGCAAACTACCAATCTTGGCATCAACTTGCTACCAACTATCACCAAGAGGATGTCGATGAGTTAGTCTTCCCATAGTTGTATGTCTCAGTGATGTCTTGTATTGCTTACTCAAGCCCATTTTTGTCTCAAGTGTCAATAGTAGAATGTAAATAGTCATGTGTAAGTTGAAGAGTCATGAGGGTAGCTCAAGAGTCACAAAGGGGAATGTCAAGGGTCACCCATGTTACAAATCCATTTGGTAACATCACTCCCATCATCCAGATCAGTGTTTTAGGGCTCATCAAAACCTAATTTCAATTGATACATGCCTTAAACAAGTCAACCTATTGAATGCCTCCTTCCCAAATAGTTTCATGGCTTGAAGACATCCTGAAATGACTCCTTGAAGGACCAGCACAGGTAGGCCCATGTAAGGGTGCTCTACAAAGCACTTAGGCCCATGCAAGGGTGTTCTGCAGAGCACTTGGGCCCACTTTGACCTGCACTGGGAGAGATTAAGTGAAATTTTCATAGAGTTCTTGGAATATTCCTTAGTTCTAAATCATTCTAGAAGGATCCCACCTCTTATCCCCTCCTATGAGCTCAAAATTGGATAAGCAAAGGATCCATTAACCTCCTATCCTCTCATCCCTTCCTCCATGGAAACTAACTCTAAGTTTGGAAGGTCATTCAATACCCTCATTTATGACGAAACCTCCTCCATCTTCCTATAAATTGAGCACTCATCTAAGTGGTCAAAGGCTAGAATTTGATGATTGTAAGGAGATAATGCTAGTTTGATAATTGAGACTAGTGTAAGTGTCATTATGCTGCCGGATTGTCATGCTTATGATGTGATGTGGATGGAACCAAAGCTGGAGGAATGACTTCGAATCAGGCTTCATGGTTGTAATTCTTCCTTCTATTCAATAAAGTATTTGCACCTTTCTCCATATGCTTATCTTGATATGTGATGCTTATATGTGTGAAAGTATCTGATACCATTTACTTGTAATCAATAGATATTTTTCTTTGATTGGTTCTTTGTCTTTTGTTGATGTTTACAGGTACTTATCAAGCGTGTTAAGTACGGGAAGAAGCGAAAGGATCGATACAAAGGATACAAGAGGAAAGAAAAACTACAAGTAGGTCTTCTCATCTTCTTTGTCGTATCTATTGCTTATAGGAAAAGGCTAAAGTGCTTTAAACTATTGTTCTAGATATGGCTACTTATTTATGGAATTAGTATTTATCCATAGATACCGAATTCTCCAAAACAAATTGGCGACTCCGCTGGGGAATGATCATCATTCCAAGTAGCTTATACACATCCTAGGACACTCTAGCAGACCTTACTTCCTTTCATTGATTCTATTTCAGCCTTGTTGAAGTGTTATTTGGTCAAAATTTGAGGTTAGATGACTCTTGAGTGGCCTCTCAGGAATCAGCACAGGCTTGGTCAGGGGACAGTGCTCTATAGAGCACCCTTGAGTGAGAGATAGTGCTCTGCAGCGCAATTAGGCCCTCTTTGACCTATGCCAATCCACCTTAGGGAAAAATTTCACCTTTGGATTGGGTTTTTCCTCCAAATTTCCTTCTTTTTATGCTTGTTGAAAGATCAATGATTGTAGTATGTCTCTGAAATCAACTTGTATTTCCTCTTTCTAGCCCTACTTTGACATGATTGATTAATGTTTCTTAAATGATTTCTTTGTCATTATCAATTCATCATCAAAGTTAGATTATAGTCGATTAATCTTTGTTCAAAAGAAATTGTCATAAAGGTCTTCTTTTCCTTTGAAACTGAACTGTCGTAAAGTCTTCATTCTTATAAAAAGATTGATTGATCGTATGTGCATTAGTTTCCATTTTGTTCATCATAACATTAAGTGATTCGAAAATAAAAACTTACATCATTCATATTGTAGCTTGTGAATGCTTGAAAGGAATAGCTAGGGAAATTGCATTAGATGTGCTCTTTTCTCTTTGTCAAAGATCTTATTGGTCTATCCCTACTAGCTAAGGTTTTCATTGCTCAATTGTATGAAAATAATGCTTATCATATTAGTTGAATTTTAGGAATTGAAAACACACATCATGTGGTGAACCTTGAAAGGAAAATTCTAAAGAAGATCAACTTAAAATTTATCTGAATTTACCTAATGGATCATTGTCACCTAACGAAAAAAATTTAGAGGTCTAGGCTAGAGACGTGTTCCAGCATCATAAAACATAGCAGTTGTCACTAACTTGTTTGCAATACATCTCAAGTGTGATACCTCATTCCATGTACATGATTATATCATAGCTCGTCCACATACCTTCGGGTATATAGGGCGGTGTTACAGTATGTAAAGTATATGGAAATTCTCTCACTCTGCGATTTTGCATTAGACAGCGCTAATACGGATTGGGTCTCCACATGCTTTCAGGTATATATGGGAGGACAACACTAGGTTTCTATCCATCCTTAGGTAACCGAGTCGGTTGCCTTGTACACTATGATACACTGAACACAACATTTAGGGAGATTACCTGCTCGTACTTTTTGATTCACCGGGAGGTATTCTGCAGTTCACAGTTGCTCGGTAAACCTTTTGCCTAGATTATCCCTCTTTTGTTTTGTTATGTTACTTTGATTAAAATAAAATTAATTGACCGTGGATAACATCCTCCACGCTTGCTCCTTAGTTGATCTTAGGTTGAGACATATGGCAACAAATTCGGAGTCCACCGATTAAGGAATTCCTTTTAATGGGAATCTTAGTCATTTTCCTCCTTTCAGAAATATTGGTGCTCCTTATATGGCTACATTGTCCCTTCCAGGATTTACCATTGGCTTGCCAGTATGGTTGTTTTCAACCTCCTTGGTTCAAAATGTCATGATTTCTCCGCAATCAAGTACACCTCCAACTGGACAAAATCAAAATCCAGTTGACCCTTTACCTTCTTCCTCAATTGTTTCTTCCTCCCCTTCTTCCTCTTCGCCTGGTGAAAGTATTGGTACTAGTAACCAGGTGGCTAAGAAGAAGAAGAAAGAGAAGAAGAAGAATAATAATAAGAAGAAAATTCAGTAGAGGGGTAACCAAGCAACCATTGCTTTGAATGCAATGTCTAATGAGAAACCATCCATCAAGCCTCACAAAGTTCGATACCTATGCAAACTTTGTGCAGGAGACCATCTTCTTCGAAATTGTCCAGATATTTCTCAGATCTTAGAAGAATGGTCTTCTCGTTCACATCATCCTGTGTCATCAACTTTTGGAAATCATGTTGGTGACACACCATCAACTAGTGGTAGTAAAGTTCATGGAAAGAAGGGTAGAGCTAAGTTTCCCTATAGGTTATGTGAAGGGAATCACCACATTCACCTTTTTCCCTATCTGGATGAAGCCAAAAAAGTGTTAGATAATCATCTTGCTTCACCGTAGCGACTTCCATCTAGTTACAAGAAACTATCCTTCACTAGTTGATAAAGTGACTAACCCAAATCAACCGTCGGTCAAACCCACTCTCTCTGAATGTGAATCCCATAAGTCTACAGCTCACCCATCACAGGTCGAGGAAATAGTTGACTCAATTTCACCTTTATTTAATCGTACCTTTCCCGTAGAGAGTGAGTATGATACCACTCAGGTCCTTTTTGTTTCTTCAGATTCAAATGAGCTTTCAGGAAACCCTCCTGTTCCATCAAGATAGGAGGAAAATCCTCCCATTCTAGTAACTCAAAGGGGTAGTTCTCCCGTTCTTTCGGTACCCCCTCCAAGTAGTCTAGTCACTTCCTTTGATTGGAATCGACTGGCAAGATTTTGTCTTCCTTCTTATGTGCATTTCCAGATCATAGTACAAGTTTATAATATGATTGTATCTAGCACTATTATAAATGAAGGTGTATCTGTGAGTATCCTTTCCTCCACTGCTTGGAAAGCACTCGGTTCGCCACCACTTGTGCTTGTTACCCTGAATCTATTGGCTTTTAATAGAGGAATCAGTCAACCATTAGGGATCATTCCTCAGTTTCCTATTAATTTGGAAGGAAAAATCATCTGTCTGAATGTGATGGTAGTCCTAGGACCTTTAGATTACAATTTAATTATTTGACATGACTATGTTTATGACATGGGAGCTATTGTTTCAACACTCTTTCGAGTGATTTGTTTCCTACATGAAGGCAGAATTGTCACCATTGACTAGCTTTCATTTCCCGGTCCAAATATGGATTCCACTCAACCATATTCCCTAAATGGTCCTTTTATACCAATGGTATCTTCCCTGCCACGGGTCAAATATGTGACAACCCGTTCCATGCCTACATCAATGGACGATCAATTTCGTGATGTTGTACATTATGTATTGGGGGCATTGGAACTAGATCTCTCTAATGATCCCTTCTAGAGCATTGTTCTCCCATCTGATGAGAACCTCTTGGAAGTCATGACCTATTACGGGTCATGAAAAAAGGAATATGAGGACAATTCCTAGTATTGTGTCAACCTCTTTAAAAAATAAAACAAGGAATACGAGGATAGTTCCTTGTCTTGTGTCAACCTCGTTAAAAAATGAAACCAAGGATATGAGCAGAGTTCCTTGTCTTGTGTCAAGATCGTTAAAAAATGAAACAAGGAATATGAGGATAGTTCTTTTACTGTGTCAACCTCATTAAAATATGAAACAGCTCCCATGAAGATAGTTCCTTGTCTTGTGTCAACCTCATTAAAAAATGAAACCAAGGATATGAGGATAGTTCTTGGTTTTGTGTCAACCTCGTTAAAAAATGAAACAAAGAGTATGAGGATAGTTCCTTGTCTTGGGTCAACCTCATTAAAAAATGAAACCAAGGATATGAGGATAGTTCCTGGTATTATTTCAACCTCGTTAAAAAATGAAATAAGTTCCATGAGGATAAGTCCTTGTCTTGTGTCAACCTCGTTAAAAAATGAAACCAAGGATATGAGGATAGTTCCTGGTCTTGTGTCAACCTCGTTAAAAAATGAAATAAAGGGTATGAGCATAGTTCCTTGTCTTGTGTCAAGCTCATTTAAAAATGAAACAAGGAATCTTAGCAAAGTTCCTTGCCTTATGTCAAGCTCATTAAAAAAATGAAACAAGGTCCCCCAGAGCAAAGTTTGAAGTCGAGTCTTTAATTAGATCTCACAAAATCCCAGTCGAGCCTTTCACTTGATCTCGTAAAAGAACCTTCATTCCATCCACCTAATAACCACGAGTAGTCTACTTAGGTGAATGTAATGAAGCTTGGGGGGTCATGCACCTAGTGGTAAAGTTAAGTTTCCCCATAGGTTATGTGAAGGGAATCACCCCATTCACCTTTGTCCCTGTCTAGACAAAGCCAGGAAGGTGTTGGATAACCATCCTGCTTCACCATGGCGACTTCCATTTGGTTATAGGAGACTCTCCCTTTCATCATGCTGGTGGCATGTAAACCAATCTCAAGTATATTTCTTCATTTCAAGCTTGTGTAAAAATGAAACTAAAACCAAGCATAGTTTTTCATTTCAAGCTTGTGTAAACATGAAACTGAATCCAAGCATAGTTTGTCGTTTCAAGCTTGTGTAAACATGAAACTGAACCCAAGCATAGTTCCCTATGGTTCAAGCTTGTGTAAAAATTAACCCATTTCCATTTTTAACCTGCATGATTGCCATTCTATCAGCCTCTTTCATCAGATGAGCCTTGGTTTTTTTCATCCCATCGCCACCATCCCTTTGGTCAATCATACGCTTCACTTGGTTGTTTTACCCTTTTTGAGGAACAGTTGCAATAGGTGGTCTTATTAGCTAGGCCCTTCACATAAATCAACATGTTTTGAAAAGTTCCAACATCACCGGAACTAGTTGTTGTCCTAGACACCACTCATTCCTCAAAGTGGAGTCTTCTTTAAGCTCTTTTCAAACTCTCTAAACATGAAAAAATTGTCGAGTGCTTGTCTTTTTCAGCTCGTTAATGGATTGGAAATGACATATACTCAGTATAAGTTTAACCATTTTTTGGGCTGAGATAGATTAACTACGAAAAAGGAATGCGTCGACTGAACATGGTCAATAGGTTCTCTCTCGTATTCTTTTATGCTTTTTCGAGCTTGAGAGACAAATCAACGAAAAAGAACTTGTGGAGTTTTCTTTTTGTCCCTTTTCAAACTCTCTAAATATGAAAAGGACCGAGTTATCTTTGTCGTTAAACTCGTTAAAACCTCAAATAGTGACAAAATTGTCCATCTAGACAAGACCGAGTTTCACCTTCGCTAGACTCATTAAAACATAACATAGCGATGGATTCACTCGAAGGGTGGAATTATAAAACAAGCATATGTTATCCTCCTCAAGCTTGATAAAAAATAAAGAGGTACTAGTCAGCAATGACTGGGGAAAATGGAAAAAGGGGTAAACCAGTTTATGGTAGCAGGTCACTCTTGAACATGACACTTTCACTTCATCTCTGTGGCTATTTGGGTTGGGTTATCTACTTGACGGTTATCATACCTATGGTCTATCACACCATCCATCACTTTTGGTTTTGGGTCAATGCTGCCAATTCATTCAAACTATTTGGTTTGGGTTATCTGCTTGATGGTTATCATACCTATGGTCTATCACACCATCCATTACTTTGGTTTTGGGTCAATGCTGCCAATTCATTCATTGTCATCGATATGTTCAAGAAAAGTCATTCAGTTAAAATTCATCCTTTGCAATAATCATAAACCTTCATTTTCATGACCTCGATTCCTGAACCTTATGTCGTCGGTCAAATTCTATCTCCAAAATCGTTGCACTCATTTCGTGTCATTCATGTGGTATACATCAAGGCCCTCCTATGATGAGTCGCTTCTTGTCGACATCATCTCATTATCCAAGAAGTTGACTTAGAAACACCCTTCCAGTACCTTGAATCTTGCATACATCAATGGCAGGTTTCTCACTTCCGGCCATAGGTTGACATCAATGGCCTTTGACCGAAAGACTTTGTATGGTGTTCAACATCAAATCATCCATTCACACCATGCAGAATGTACTATAGTACCTTGAGGATCATTATCATTATCGGTGATTTCTCTCGCGTCTGTTAACGGCTTACATCATTAGCTGGTAATCAGATGGTGTCTTCCCATGTTCGACTTCAAATCGCATATTTGGATGGCTAGACTTATACTTAAGCGAACAATTGAATGAGATAGAAGACCCTAGATCTAGTTTCATCCATCCAAGCTACAATTTCATGAGTACTAAATCATACGTACAATGGCTTTACATTGATGCTCATTCCGATCATGGGTCTACATCTGTAGATGACTATATATGTACTTGTAATGAAAGTTTATATGTTGAGCATGGGTATGCCTTCCCTTAGCAATTCATGAGAAAAAATCAAAATATCATGATATTATGTATTGTAATCAATGCAGGTCACCAACCACTTCGAAACCTCCTCATCACATCATAAAGCATATCACTCAACATTATTATTTTTGACTTCATGCTTTAGGGGGCAACTGTTACAGATCCATTTGGGCACATCACTCCCATCATCCAGATCAGTGTTTTAGGGCTCATAAACCCTAATTTCAGTTGCTACATGCCCTAAACAAGTCAACCTATTGAATGCCTCCTTCCTAGACAGTTTCATGGCCTAAATACATCATGAAATGACTCCTTGAAGGACCAGTGCAGGTAGGCTCATGTAAGGGTGCTCTACAGAGCACTTAGGCCCATGCAGGGGTGCTCTTCATAGTACTTAGGCCCACTTTGACCTGCGATGGGTGAGTGAGCAAAATTTGCATAGGGTTCTAGGAATATTCCTTGGTTCCATATAATTCTAGAAGGATCCCACCTCTTATCCCTTCTTATGACCTCGAAATTGGATAGGCTAAGGATCAATTAACCTCCTATCCTCTCATCCCTTCCACCATGGAAACTAACTCTAAGTTTGGAAGGCCATTCAATACCCTCATTTATGACAAAACCTCCTCCATATTCCTATAAATTGAGCACTCATCTAAGTGATCAAATGCTGGACTTTGATGATTGTAAGGAGATAATGTTAGTTTGAGAATTGAGACTATTGTAAGTGTCGTTATGTTGTCGGATTGTCATGCTTATGATGTGATTTGGATGGAACCAAAGATGGAGGAGTGACTTCGAATCAGGCTTCATGGTTGTAATTCTTCCTTCTATTCAATAAAGTATTTGCACCTTTTTCCATATTCTTATCTTGATATGCGATGCTTATATGTGTGAATGTATCTGATTCCATTTACTTGTAATCAATAGATCTTTTGCTTTGACTGGTTCTTTGTCTTTTGTTGATGTTTACAGGTACTTCTCAAGTGTAATAAGTACGAGAAGGAGCAATAGGATCGATACAAAGGAGACAAGAGGAAAGCAGAACTACAAGTAGGTCTTCTCGTCTTCTTTGTCGTATCTATTGCTTATAGGAAAAGGCTAAAGTGATTTAAGCTATTGTTCTAGATATGGCTACTTATCTAGGGAATTATTATTTATACGTAGATACCAAATTATCCAAAACAACCCAACCCTTTGCTATATATAGAACCTCATAACTCATTGTAGAGGCTTTCGGGAGCCAAGCTTCTAATAGGTATAACTTAGAGAAAGCTTGGAGTGTATTGTAACGATCCTTGACTTCTCTACAGTGCAAAGCAAGTACATATCTTTGGAGGAGTAGGCAGTAGTGACTGTAACATTCCACTATTGGGGCTAGTGGTTGTCATAGTTGTATGTATGATTGGATCTTTCACTCTTTTAATATAATAGAGCCAACATGTTTCATGCATGTATTGTTATTGTAGTTCAACTATTCTAGTTACTCTAACAATGTATGTAGGTGTAACTTACCCATGTATGTATGGAAATTTTTGTATATGTTTGTATGAATCTTATCTAAGTGTGTTGATGGTTTAACTCATCACTTTGGATTGTCGACTATTCTGATTTCCATCTATGATGTCTTTCAACTCGTGTGTTCCCTTTCAAGTTGCGTACTATTATAGGTTTCTAAGGGGCTCACTCCTCTCCCCTTCCGTGTGTTAGATCCTTTCCATGAATCTTCCCTGATTTGCTGCAAGGTCACACCCTTGTTTCCAACAAGGACATCTTGCTTACCCCTATGCATAATCGCAGTAAACGTGATACCATACTACCCATTGTTGGGATTCCTATTCCAAATAGTCTAAGGTCTAGTTGGGACTTCTTACCGGGGAGATCCCCTAACGTGTTGGCAAATCCAGCATCGTCAACATTTCTAGTGTAGAAGGAGGGTCAAATGACAAGATTAGTCCTCGCAATTTGTTTTGAATCTTCGCACATCTATCATGGAGTTCATTATAGTTCACCCTCCAAAATGTTTGTCCAACAGACGTATCTTTGAAGTCGAGAGGGAGTTATGGGATAACTTGTCACAAATCACGTATGATGGTGAAGGAAAAGTTGAATGGCCTGAGCACTTACATGACTTCCATGCACTCATGGAGAGCCTGGAAGGTCTTAATGAAACATAGGTCTATACACTACTCACACACACACTTCGCAACTACCCATTGTTATGGTGTCGCATACTGTCTCATAACTCCGTGCACTCATTCAAATAGTTTAGTGATCAAATAGAATCTATTTTTCACCATTTCAATCCTGAAGCACTTGATAAGAAAATGTTACAACAATAGAACGCCCTGCATGAATCTCTAATGGAATTTTGGGATCGCTTACCTCTTCTCTCTTTTGAAGCTCCAAAAAGTAAGATGAAGTTCCAATATATTTTTGAAGGATTTGAGTATGTCTCTATCAAACCGATCTATCCAAAAGTGAAAAAAAAAATTCTCAAACACCACTCAGCATAGTTCGGTGATGGAGCTAAGCAATCACAAGCGAACACAGTCACTATCACAAGTGATTGTCCACCTTCCTCTCATCAAATAGCTCCACCCCCACAGAGTGGTGTGGGAGGATGTACACACAAGCCTATTGAACTATCACATCCTCCCACCCCCACTACTCTCAATTTCTGCGTAGATTTAGTTGGGAAGCCCATGGGTTGTCATATGCACTTATTACCTCAACCTCTGTCTCCACGTTCTATTGATCCTCTGGATTGTACTATCTTGTGTTCTTTCGTTCCAGACTCCACACTTGTTGTGAACAAGGATCAAGCTATCAACGGACTTGATGTTGCTCAACCAACCTACGTTGTCATTTATGATGAGTATGACTGAGAATCTAAACATGAACCCGTGATGAAGGATGGCCTCATTCTATCCGCACCTCCTCCACTTTTTCCTAACATCTTTGGTGATTCTATTATTTCTTGTTTTCCTTGTGAAAATTCATCCTCGGGTGTATCTACTTCTGATCATTCGTAGAAAAAACGGATGTTAGTCCATCTTTTAAAAGCTTATGAGCACCAGTATTGCAGTAAGAATGATGCAACTCCTGGGGCTACCAACTTTATCAACCCAGGGTTCATACAAACTTGGAGGTGACAGTGTTGTATACACAAGTAAATGTGATGAGTCTGCTCTTTTTCACTATTAAGCTAGCGATAGACCACTAAGATGTTTCAAATCAGGATTCTATTGATTCAAAAGAAGCTTGATTACCAATGAGGAAAAGAGAAATCTACATTAAAAGAAAGCTTGTCTACTGCAGTAAGGAAAAAGACTGAAATAAAATGCTTAAACACACCATTTTTCTAACTAACTACTAAGAGACTTTGCTTCAAAATAATTTTAAGTTTACATGAACGCAATCCTACTATCCTAGGTATGAAAAATCAAAACATCAAACATTCTACTATTATGCATGTAAAGGAACAAAATAACTCTGTTTATCTTTTTATCTTTTTTGTGTGAAAGTGTGAAAGCTAATCTCTTTTGGTGATGTGGTAGGTGGCTTAGGGATGACAGTGAATGGTCTGAAGGCTTCGGAGACAATTAGGGGTCCTTTTCTAGCTTCCTAGGGGCTTTTTCCACAATTTGGCCTTAAAGCAGGCCACTACAGGTCAACCTACAGGATGTCCTGAATTCCTACAGGATCCCCTATATTCCTACAGGATACATCCGAGAGAAAAAGGAGGGATGTTGAAGGTGATGGAAGGCTTAGGGAAGGTGGTTTGTGCATGGAATGAGGCAAGGGAGTGCCTAGGACCACTTTAGAACTCAAAACCATAGTTGTGAGATGGTTGGATTTTCTCAACAAGCTTGGAGAAGTATTCTTGTGAAATGATGAAATTGGTGAGGGTTTTATTGAAAGAAAGAAATGATCATGGATGGATGAAGTTGGGATGATGTTATTGATCATGAAATATCTATGTAGTACTGAAACTCTTACACTGCATCAACCATTGACATTTATCCATAAATCATGTAAACAAGAAGGATTTCAATTAACTAAGGAAAACGGAATTTCATGAGCTAGCTGCCTATTTCATGGATGGGAAGAACTTGCAGAATAATATAAAACATTGATGAGATCTAATGTAATACTGAAGATAGAAGAAATGATAACTAAATCCTATTCTTGCAAACTGATCAAATACTGGCCTAAGTAACAGAAAACCCTAAATTCCATGAGAAACTAGAATTATGTCTTTTTGGGGTTGAATAGGAGTTTTTTCCTCAAACCATGATCCCTGGAGGGAGGAGTGAGAACAAATCCACCTACTGATAGCTTTGTGATGCTCCTTTATCTCTTCTAAACTACTTCTTAAGTAAAGCACAAATGGAAGAAAACTAATCAAATCTACAACTACTTGCAATGAAATAATACTAAAGACAATTCAACCATTAATCTATGAAATCAATCTAAGCATATAAATACAAGAAGAGGATCCTTTGCTACTAGGGTTGGGCCCTAACCCAAGAGCTTCAACCCTCTGATTCAACTTAGTGATGGATCAAAGAAATTCTCATTCTCATTGTCAAATCAGAAAATTACATAACAATGTCTTCCACAAGTCTTGAACTCATAAATGACTAGTGTTTTTAAAGCAATAATTTGAATCCTAATGAGGCTCTACGCCTCTTTATTTATACAACTGAAGTCCCCAATGACTTCCTTAAATCTAGGGAGGCTCAACTCCCAAACTTGAGATAAAATGGCTCTTTAACTGTCACTTGCTCAACTACCTTTTGATCTCAATGACTTGGCTACTTTTACTCTGAGCTAGTGTGATTGATGGAGGAATATTCAAATGAGTGAGGCGTAAATGAGGAGGATCTACCTCCTATAATCTCTCCTCCTTGTCTAATTCAATTTTAAGTGCTTAATTAGCCAAAATTACCATGATTTTCTCTCGAAAACCTATAATCAATGCACATTAGTCCACTAGGCATAATATCTCACTTTAACTCATCTCATTAAGCAAAATACAATCAAAATATAATAAATTGTGAGAACAATTGATTTGAATAAGCTAGGAAGTGTATTAAGGTCCATATAGTTACCCAATTATGAGGCTCATCATCACTCCCCTACTAAAAGTGTTGCTCATCCTCTGAGCAACTCAATCTATATCCATGTCTTTCATTGCTCTAGTGGCCTCCCTAACATCCCATGCTTCTGTTGTAGTTTCCTCTTCTTGTGCATAAAATCTTGCCTTCCTTTCTATCTCTTCCCACTGCTTTCTTTCTTCCTCTTCCTTCCTTCTTTCCAACATTACTAAGAGAAATGGTGGACTGAGTCTCAAGCCAATCTAATTGACTTTGAGTCTTTGGAGAGATTTCTTGTACATGGGTTTCTTGTTCAGTGCTTCTCTCATTCTTTGAGAATGGTACTCTCTAATTTTCAAACTGTAGGGAAAATTGTTCCATCTCCTTTGGTCAGCTTGCATGTTGTCATCCCCTAACAGCCTGAACATGTCCTCAAAGTGTTTGTTTGCTTCCTCTTGGGCAGCAAGGTACCTAGGTGCAAGTTGAGGGTCATTTGCAATCAAGTTATGGGTGTTGATGATAGCCATTAGATTTGATTACTCAGCTCTTATCATGAGGGGTTCTTTTTCTTCCCTTGTCATTACTTTCTTCATTTCTGTAGCCCTTTCTTCCTCATGATTCATCCATGATACCAAAGCCATCAACTGTAAGGCCCCTAGTTTTGAATTAGGGTCCCACACGTTCAGATCTGTCAAGGCTAAGTTATGTAGGTAGAACTCAAACATTTTAGCCCTATCCTCCAATGTGCTTTGATCACATAGATCAATGAATTGTGTATAGTCTTGGAATGGCATAGTGCCTCTCTGTGCTAAAGTCTTTATTTGGAACTGCAACAATTATTCCTTAATATATGTTAAACTCACATGGATAGGAAAACAATAGGAAAGATAAATCAGTGAGTACAATTTTTATTAACAAAAGATGTACATTTATAGTACAATAGGTGACTCTTGGGATTCAGATCCCAAGGTCTCTTGGACTGCTTTGTCCATTCAACTTCCACGCTAACCCTTTAGGATTAGGTGTCCAACATTGCCCCCCTTAATCCGAAGGGTTATGTATGAGTCCAAGAAGAGAGCTGTAATACAAAATGTGCAAAAATACATGGCAGCACTAGGCTGAATGTGCTCTATGAAATGTTGGTAAAAAAGGGGCGGTGGTTTAAGGATGACCACCAACACTGGAACGCTTAGTGCAGTTCCCGGAACTCTTCCAAGACTGGCAAGAAACTGAAGTTTTCTGCTAGAGGAAGTGATCCTATTGTTTTAAAGAGGGAAACCTTCAACCATAAAAGGGAGGTCTCACCCCGCATAAAAGGTAAAACTTCAACCTGAAAAGGGAAGTCTCAACCTGTGATGGTTTAAGGATAACCAACAACTCTGGAATGCTTAATGCAATTCCTGGAACTCTTCCAAAGCTGGCAAGAAGCTGGTGTCTTCTGCTAGAGGAAGTGTTCTCAATCTGTGATGGTTTAAGGATGACCAACAACTCTGGAACTCTTCCAAAACTGGCAAGAAGCTGGAGTCTTCTGCTAGAGGAAGTGTTCTCAATCTGTGTTCACGGGCATCTTTGTCTCTGGCTGCAACTCTGAAACTGGTGTGGCAGGTTGTGGCTCAGGCTCGCTTGATGCGACTTTGAAGCTTGTAGATGACCATCATTTCCCCCCCTGTCAGGTACAAGGTGAGAAGATGGAGAAAACTCAACTGCAAGACTGTTCAATACTCTGGAACAAGTTCTAAGATGTGTTTGGAATATCTTCTTGGCTGTTGATGCCCATTGCCAAGAAGCGATCCATCCAAGATGAATCTTTGTTCTTGCAGGACGTTTGTTTCTGAAGCATCTGTGTGAAGAATGGCTGGTTTTATGACAGTGCTCACATGGATGGAGATCAAAACAGTGATCTTTCAGATGGCCAACTCAGTCACAGTGTTGGCATTTCACGATCTGTTGTTTTTGTTGTTGTTGTTGCTGTGGAAGAGGGGCAGAATCTGGAACAGCTGAAGGTGAGCTGTCATGAGGAGCAGGTGAACTGTCATAAATGAAACCAGCACTCTGAAACTGAATGGGCTTGGCGTAGTCTGGAATATGAAAGGACAAGTCCTTGTCATATCCAAGACCAGTTCTGTGCTTGTTGTGGACAAGCTGTTCCCAAGGTCTGATGATGGGCTTGAGAAGTACAGACTGAATTTCTGCATTTGCATATACAACTGCTGCTTTACTTGAATGAACTGTATCATTATTAACATGCTGCTGATGGGTGGTTGTCTCAATGTTCTGAACAGAAACAGGTTCAGAATGGTGTCTATTTTGATGTAGCTCTTCTTGCTGTAGCTGTGATTCAAGCTGCAAAAAATCGATCTTTTCCTGTGCATTTTGTAGACATGTCTGAATTTCTGAGAGAGATCCTTTGCTGATTTGTAATGTGTCATAAACAGTAGATTGTATAAGAGTTTTCATGAACTCTAATACTTCACTGATTCTGGCCATTTATGCGTTAAAAACTACTACTTAATGCAGAAAAGTAATACCCACTCACAGTACACAGCAATATCCTTATAAGTGTGCAGCAAATGATCAGTGTGCAACAAGAAGCAACAGGTAGTATAATTTGAAGATGCTGAAACCGGAATACCAGAAAGCAACTGTAATTCTTTCTTTATCAAAATTTGCAATGAGTCAACAAACTAGATAATGCAGATTCATTCTTATTGAAAACTTTTATATCTCAACACTTGATATAGACATATAATCTCAGTAATAGCACCCAATTTCGTTAGCTCATCAACACTGTCTCTTGAATAGAGTATCAAAAACTGCAGCAATGTCTCTCAAGCAGTTCCTTCTAAAGCTGAAGTAGGTCTTCCACCTCCAGCTATTGCAAGTACAGTTAAAAAACCACTGGTAGCAAAGAGAATTGTTGGAAATAAAACTGGTGAGCTTGATGTCAAAAAGCTTACAACTAAGTCAAAAAGAAGATCTTTATGATCAACAAACCATAAGAACTTTCATCTACTACAGCAGTACAGGATGCCTCTTGCTCTTCTCGGTTCACATATATGGAAAATAATTCCAATTCAAACTCAGATTGTGGAGCACATATCTCTGGTCAAAGTGAAATACAGATGCCCTGGGTACTAGGTAGCAGCGTTATGCCCTCTCTCAGATTAAGTCACGAGGATTTGCCTGCTGTTGTGAAACCTTGTTTTCTCTGTTTTTCATTAAAATGGTGAAATAGGATGGGAAATGAGGGCCTCCTTGTACTGCAATGAAGCCTATTAAGGGCACCGTCGGAGTACATGGATTGCACGATCTACCAATTTGGGTGTGCTGCAACTGGGTTTTCTGTTAGGATTGAATTGGAATGAGGAGATTGAACAGTCAAATGGGTTGTTAATTTGAATTTAATGGAACATTGTAGGCAACATGAATAGGTCGGCTATTGACATTGAATGCAAAACAAATATATGAGATAGATCTGGCCCAGCGCGATGTCGGTAAAGTGATCTGTAAAGTGAATCGGTGTTAGCATGAGTCAATTTTGAAACGACCTTAAAAAGCTGGGACGCCCCATGGTAATTTTAAATGCTGTACCTCCTTCCGGTCCTACACAGAGTCCCACTGTTTTAGTATCACAAAAGAAGCAAAAGACTACAAATGTAATGTCAAGTATGCATTTACAGCCTCCACCAAATCGCCATCAGTCACCAGCTCCGTCATCATCAGTCCCATTTGCAGCGACATCGAAGCAGGGAGATCCTCTGGTGGCCCGGACTTATTTCTGCGGGTCGCTGGTCCACACAGGTAACAGTAGTAGTGGTCTACGTAGGCTCTGGACAGGGCTTTTCAAAATTTCAGGTGGGCAACCCAGAGACGCATAACGGCTATGACTGGAAAGGTAACACATGGACTATGCATGGAGTCATGGATTGATATCCAACGAGACTTACAATACCATCATCAACAACTGCAATTTCTTCGTTAACAATACATTCGACAACCAGACATGTAATGAAGCAGTAAACGAAACTTTAACGCAGTCTAATCAGGTCGATAGGTACAGCCTTGTCAACGTTACAACAGATTGGCTTACGCATGACATTATGCTTGACATTGGAACAGATATGCTCATTGCTCATCGAGACTGACTATTAATTATATGTGCTGCCTTTGAGAACGCATCGGTCACTTAACAAACCGATGAGCCTTCGAGGACAGTGCGCATTTAAACGAGCAGCAGTTACCAAGTATATTCATTCGAAGTGCCAGAGAAAAACGATTAACGCAATCCCTTACAGTATATTCAATATCATCACAAGCGCTTCATGCCCGGAGAGAAAAAAACTAATGAAGTAAATGCAGGCCGTCCACTGCTACACGCTGTCCAACGCAGCCTCAGAGAGCTCCAGCAAGGTAAATTTCCGTGAAACAATCGAACCTCAAGTGAAATGAAAGGCCAAACAGTCACTTGAAGAAGTCGAACCACTGAGATATCTCCAGCAAGGAAAGTTTTGCGTCTTTTTTTCTTATAACAGCAGTATACCAGCTCTATAAAACTCCATGCAGCTCAAAAAATGAGAAGTTAAGGGACTGATATTATACACAATAATATATTTCTTTGCTCAGTAGGTATATGCTCAGCCAGCCATGAAAATGAATGCAGATGCGTTATGGACAGAGGGGTGAGCGTTATGCAGAGAACTATGCAGATGCGTATGACAGATACGCAGATGACAGATGCGTTATTCAACGTAGCATTATTGAAATGATGCCTTATTCAACTAAATAGATGCGTTATTCACCTGCAAATCTGCGAGGATTAAGATTTCACAGAGGCTGAGCGTATATGGACAGTGAACGCAGAGCGTATATGGACAGTGAATGCAAAGCGTATATGGACAGTGACAGCATGTCAGGAGCGCTGGAAAAGAAGCATGTGTTTCACTCAGCAGTGTTTCAGGCAGCGTGTTTCAGCTCTGACATCATTTTGTATGCAGCTTCAGAAGAGCAGGGCGCAGGTACAGCGCAGGGATGGCAGAATTAATGGAGCGTTACAGAAGACTAGGCCAGCTCTAGTCAGCACTATTCAAGGCAACTCAGACCAGTTGCTCAGGGAAAACAGGCCACTCATCATGGCTCTGATACCATGTTAAACTCACATGGATAGGAAAACAATAGGAAAGATAAATCAGTGAGTACAATTTTTATTAACAAAAGATGTACATTTATAGTACAATAGGTGACTCTTGGGATTCAGATCCCAAGGTCTCTTGGACTGCTTTGTCCATTCAACTTCCACGCTAACCCTTTAGGATTAGGTGTCCAACAATATACAATGCATAGGACTTTTCTCACATCATGCACTGGATTGCCTCTAAGGATAGACTGGCCATGGATGCCAATTGGTTCTCTCTCTCTTGTAGTTGTCCCCTTAACCATGAATTTTCTACCTCCAATTGAGCTTTCATCATTGCCTCTTTGTCCCCTAGGTTGCTCAGTTCTCTGCCCGTCTCTTTAACTTTTTCCTCCATGTGACCTATGTCCTCCACTCCTTTGGATTTGGCAATATGCATCCATTTATGTGTTCTTTCCCTTTCTTTCTCAAGCTCAAAGAATAAGGGGATGGAAAATTTTTGTGGAACGACCCTACCCCCTTCAATGAACTTGTAGTAGGAGTAGTAGGAGTCAAGGTTAGGTTGAGGACTAGGTTCCCTTAGCTTTAGATCCTCCTTCTTTGTTTCTTGCTACATACTCCCTTCTTTGTCCAATTTATGAGTTTATTGTAGGTTTAGAAAAGTTTCTTGTAGGATTGCCTATGCTTCCTGTAGGTCCTTATGTGTATCCTATAGGAGACCTTTTCCTTTGGATGAGGCAGATTTAGTGACAGACGTCCTAACATAAGTGATAGGAGACTTGGGAGAGGCTTGTCCTGATGATCCTTCTCCTTGATTTTTCATAAGAGGGGCTATCTTTTCCTGCTATTTTGGTGAGCCTTCAATGACAATAGGAATATTGGTGGGAGTTTGAGGTTTCCTTTGCCTTATTCTTGTACTTTTTATTGTCCTAAAGTACAATGGAGTTTGTCTCTGTCTTTTCCCTTTTTGCTTGATATGGGTACGAAGGGAAGTGAGGACAGTTGCTGCCTCTTTCTCAATGGGTTTTGGAGATACCCTGGGTGATTCCTCCCCTTATTTTCCTCGCATTTTAGACCTCTATTCTTCCTTGTCTTCTATCTCCCCTTTTCCATTTTCCTTTTCACTCTTGTCTTTCTCCTCTTCTTCTCCCTCTAGTTCCTCGCTTTGTTCATCAGTTTCTTCCTTTGTGTCTTTTTCTGTCTCTTCATCACTTTCCTTCTCCTTTTCTTCCTCTTCTTCCTCCTCTATTTACTCTTCCTCTCCCCTCTATTTCTTCTTCATTCTTCTTTGTTTCTTCTTCATCCCTTTCACTCGAAGTGGGGATTTTGTCATATTCAAGGGCCTTTACGTCTTCCTCTATCTGCATGTCTCTGAAATTTTCCCATGTGATAGGGATTCTGAGGTTTTGGAGGGCATCTTCTATGATAAGTCTAATTAACCCATGATGGGCTAGTTGTTGATGGTTTCCTTCCTGCACCTTAATGCTCATATCTATCATTGATTGAAGAAGGAAGTAGGGTATGTTGAGTCTATTTTGAGGAGGTGTGTCTACTCCAAACCTCAACTCTTGGAGAAGCCTAAAATGGTATCCATATACCACATTGTACCTACCTTCACATGATATATATTTTATAAGGTGGTAGCTAATTTCATTCCAAGGATATGGTAGGCTTGCTCTTCTGACCCCATTTTTGTCTTCCATTGCCTCCTCTCCTTCTAAAAAGAATTTCTTCTTTGCAATTTGGCTATTACCCTTATCCTTCTTCCTCCAAGGCATCCCTAAAGGAAGGGTGGTGATTTTGCCTATGATTTTATGGGTGAGTTCTATTGAGAGGCCTTTCACCACAACAGTTTCATGGGTCCTAGTTAGTGGAATGAGGGAGAGAGAAAAGTCTTTGGCTACTTCATCATCATATCCCCTCAATTTTTCAAAGAAACGCATCCCATTGTGCCTTGTGAATATCTCTAGTACAAGATGGTGTTGATGAATCCTCACCGTGTTGATGGTTTCCCTCTTATTAAATCCCCTTGTCATTTTTTTCTAATGGATGGAGGGTTGTATATGTCTGATACCAAATTTAATGGCTGAGGAATTTTAAATGAAAATTCTCTGTATACAATTCCCCTAGACTACAATATTTTTCGATAAACTATAAGGTTTTTCTATATTCTTTTCACTTGGAATATGTGGGAAAGTATAGAGCCTACCTCCTTATCACTGCTTGATGAAGCCAGCCTCTATTTTTCCCTTTTAAAACTGCTCACTGCCAATCCTGTAGGTGTTGTTCTATATCCTGTAGGATCTCCTATAGGATCCTGTAGGTTTTCTTGTAAGATCCTGTAGGTGCTCCTGTGCTAGAAAAAATGAATTATGCCTTTCCTTTAGATTGTTTGAGGGCTGAGAGAAACTTTTCTAGTGTATAGCCTCAAGAATGTGAATGCCTCTATGCATGGGGATCAACGTTTATTTCCTCATATGGGTGATTTGAGTGGGGTGGTGTGCTAGCAGCCGAGGTACGGGTATCTATTCTTGGACCGTTGGTCCCACTACCACATCATCATTCTCCTTACCTCATAATCAACTCCCACTTTGGGCATCCGTAGCTTAATGACTTTCAACCTCATCTCTCCTTTTCCTTTACTTGATTGTTGCCACGCGTGTAAGGATCAACTATATTCTCCTCATTGACTGAGCGAAGGTGTCCAAGTTAACTAGCCACCTTTTGTTTATAAAACCAACTCTTTCACAACTTTTACATGTTTGATTGTATTATGCTAACGAGAGTGGAAGTGAGATACATATATGTGGTAATGATGCCTCGATGCAATTTGTTGAAGAGTGAAGTCCTTGTTGTGTATTTGCTTCATGTGTTTCTACTCTTTTTTTTATTGTCCTATGATGTTTTTCTTTGATGTGCAAATACTTGTATGGTGATGTTGATGATCATGATGTTGTTGTTAAGCTCTAGAGGAGCTTCTTTGACCTCTAGATCTCCATGCTGAGGCTGACTCAACCTGTGATTTTTTTGTTTTATGGGATAGGCTGCTACAGGATTTCCTATAGGATGTCCTATAGTTGCCTCTCACTCAAATTTTTCAATCATTTCTTCACTTCTGGAGCATGAGGATGGGTTGCATGGGTATAGAAGGGATCTATAGATTAGTGAATGATAGGTATAACTTTCAGGTGATGTCCCCTTGTTCTCTGTCTTCATCCTCTCTTATCTGTTTTTTTTTAATTGTAATATTTTGAAACTAACTTTATTGGATCAATGCAGGGGTGATCATGGTGGAGAGAGGCATGGTAATGAGATGGTGAAGTAGGAATTTATTTTTTTGACATGGTCGAGTCATCCCCTTGCTTTAGGGTTATGTTATCACCCTAAAATTTTTGTTTCTAAGATTTGGAAAGTTTTCCTTGTTTCTAGTCATAGTCATATAGGTTTTGAGTCATCTCATCTCAATAAGTGTCATTCTCTTTTCCAAAAAAAAGTTTCATAGCCTCATTCCATGTCCTAGAAGCCTCACCATGTGTTTTGACATCAATTTGATTCCAAAGGATTGACGTTAGTCTTGGTCTAGTCTTTCCATGGTTGTTTTAGAGTCTGAGATCTAAAAGAGAGTCTTGTTGGTATGGTCAAATAGGTTCAATACTCTGTTCTTACCTATCACTGGTCCCACATCACACATAAGTTCCATGTGTCAAACTTGTGTCAAGGTTTTCGTAGTGAAAAAACTCAGTCTAGGACTTTTCGTAGCACAAAACCCAGAATTTTCACTAGTTGTGCTATGAAATCGGGGATTTTGAACTAGGAGTTTTCGTAGTGCGCTATGAAACCCCTGAAGACCCTGTTTCAGCATAAAAGACTCTGTTTTTTGCTTTTACTAGTCAACTTCCAGAAGGGTTCCTGAGCAGCAGAGAACTCAATTTTCAAAAATAAAAGAGGATTTTATTCCTAACATACTTAACTACAAAAACCTCTTTCAGTTTCTTCAAATTCGTTCTGAGGTGGGAGGAATTTATGGTTAAGCTTGCGCTACGAAACTTCTGAAAGTCAAGCTTTGTCTTCTAGTTTGAGCAGTCTTTTTCAAGATCAGTTTCTAGTCACAGGAAAAGGTATTTTGGAATTTTGAAGGAGGTTTCTATTCATGAACTCTCCATATATAATAAACCATCTCACTTTCTTCATAAGTGTTTTCAGTTGGGAGATAGTAAGCTTTCTTTGAAACCCTAATTTCAGAGAACGAATTTTTCCTGTTTTACACGTGTTTTTCAAGGACAGATTCTGGACAGCTGGAGAAGTTTTTTAAAAAACCAAGAGAGGTTTTTGTTCTAGACAGAATTTAATACAAAAACCTCCTTCAGTTTCATAAAATAGTTCAAGGATGAGAAGATAAAGGCTCTGTCCCACGTGCCAATTTTCAAGGATCCCAAACCTAAAAACAGGGAAACTTGCTCCCGAATTTCTAGGGTTTGTCATTAGCAGTAAGGTGACAACGTGGGAGGCTTCATCAAATTCGACTTCATGAGGTTGCAGCTGCCAAATAATGCTTTCAATGTTTAGATAAGGTTGTTGTAATCATAATGAGTTACACTCCTAATTGTATTAGGACTCTAGGACTGCTAGTTAGCTGTCATTTGTATTTAATATTTTGTTTTATGGTTAGAATAGGTGTCACTCATAGAAAATTCGAATTCTCTTGATGAGTGATGAGGGAATACATGTTGTAAATGCTTTATATAGAGAAATAGGTCAAATTAGCAAAGGGTTGGAGACTTTTTGGCTCAGCTGTTGTTCTATGTGCAGACTGTGTATATTTTTAACCTAATGCAAAATTTCTACTTAGACAACTCAAGATTCATGAAGAGTTTTTGTATGTTCTTATTTTTATGGCATCTTCCAATACTTACATTACAGTGGTGTTTACTTATTATACTCAGAATTCATCAACGATGCTCTGACTTCCTTCATAGATAAACTATCTGTGTTTCACTGTTTTATATTTTCATTTCTGCACTTGAACTCTATAATGCCTTGACTTCCATGCTAGGTAGAATGTTTTGGCTTCACTACTCAGGATTCAAAGAGAGTTTTTAATGTCCTATTATCTCATGGCTTTCCTCTTTCATTTACTTGCAGTGGTATGAATACATGTTACTTAGAACTCATCAATGATGCTCTAACTTCCTTCATGTATTTATAAATTGTGTTTCCTTGCATTGTATCTTTGTTTTGTTGATATATAAAATCTCTTTATGCCCTGACTTCATGTTAAGTTGATCTTGTTGTGGTACTCAAACATACTTTGACTCCATAGCCCAATGGTAGCCAACCTTCTTCTTTCAACCTATAAACATATACAATCACAAACCATAGAGTTAGCCATCTATCTTATTCTTTAATCAAAATCATTAACCCTTTGAGAGAGCCCTCTCAGGTTGAGGAGGCTAAGCCTTAGATAAAAGATTGGTTTGAAATAGTTACACTGAGATAGTCTGATCAACAGCCTATTAGGGTCCTATTTTGGTGATAACAGGTTACTTCCTTTGGGATTCCCAAGCCACTGTAATTCCTACATGATCTTCTTGTAGGTTTTTAGGGAATCCTGTAGGTTTACAGGGAATCTTGTAGAAAACACAGAACCCTTGCAAACTAAGATAAATGAGTAGAAAAATGGAGGGAATGATGGAATGATGAAGGATCATGGATGGAGAAATAAAAACATGAACTGGATAGGTCCATTTTGATCCTCTCTTTGTTGCTCTAATCCTCCTCAAATAAAAACATGAACTGGATAGGTCCATTTTGATCCTCTCTTTGTTGCTCTAATCCTCCTCTTGCTGACCTGCAAACAATATTTTCAAAGTTTTATTTTCTCTCTTTTTTTATTTGTTTTTTGTATTTTTTTCTTTTTGAAAGCAAATACTCTACCTCCAAGAGGTTTTCATCCTAGTTGCTTGCCCTGGGCACCTCAAAAGAGGTTTTCACCCAGAGATCTTTTTATTTCTCTTTTCTTTTCTTTTTTTTCTTTTTTTTGACACCATTGGGATACATCAAGAGGTTTTCAACCCAACAGTGGGACTCAGGTGCCTCGTGGAGGTTTTCACCTGAGCCTCCTTATTTTTTTCTCTTTTTTTCTTTTTCTTTTTTAATTTTTTTCTTTTCCAGTGACTTGATGAGGTAGAAGCTTAGACTTGCTCCACCACCATCACTGTCTTATTGACTCCATCAATGAATTCTTAGTTTGACAATGGCTTCTTATAAACCTTCAATTTGTGCCCATTAACAAGTAAAGGAATAGTCTCTACATCAATGGTTCTAATCTACACTGAACCATTATCATGACATTTCTCTATGACATAACACCCTAACCATCTAGTCCTTAACTTTCCTTTAAAATTTTTGTATCTGGAATCATACAAAAAAGCCCAATCACCTTCTTGAAATTGTTTGTCCTTGATGTTCTTGTCTTACCAGATCTTCCTCTGAATTTGAGCCACCTCTGTGTGCATGAGGGCCTGCATTCTAAACTCATCTAACCCATTCATCTGGAGAAATCTCTCTTTTTGTGCACTACTAAGATCTAGATCTAGTTGGGCTTCCATCTTCAATGTATTGTACTCAAATTCAATGGACAACAGGGCCTTCCTCCCATAGACCAACTCATAGGGTGTGAATCCAATGGTGGTATTCCAGGTGGTATTGTAGGCCCAAGTGGCCTCAACTAATCTATCTGCCCAATATTTTATGCTGTTGCTAACCACTTTGGTCAGGATGTCCTCCAGCGCTATGTTGGTCACCTCCACTTAACCATTAGCTTGTGGGTGACAAGGAATGGATGTTCTATGCTTGATCTTGTGTTGGGTTAACAAGTCTTCAATCATGTGAGGTGTAAACTGGCTGCCTTGATCAGTGACCAGTTCTCTATGGTACCCAAACTTGTAAAATACATTTTCCCTTAAGAACTCAACCACCTTCTCCTCTGTTGCTGCCTTGATTTCCTTGGTTTCAACCCACTTGGTCAAATAGTCAATGCACACAATGATGTATTGCTTTTGCTTGGATGGAGGGCTGATATTCTAATGAAATCCATGCCCCACTTGTCAAATGGCACGAAAGTCACTTGAGGTTGCATAGGAATTTCATCCCTTGGATTAGGCATTCCCATCCTTTGGCACTGATCACGCTGACTAGTATACCTTCTCACATCCTGATGAAGAGTGGGCCAATAATAACTAGCGTGTAACACCTTGAATGTTTTCCTCTTGGCTACAAAGTGACCTCCACAAAGCCCATCATGATAGGTTAGAAGAATGTCAAAGACTTTCTCCTCCCTGACACATCTTCTCAGAATTTGATCTGGACCTAGTTTGAAGAGGTTGCCCCCAATCCAAGTGAGTGGGAACTGTGCAGAAACCAAATAGTTTTCTATGTAAGCAAACCATGGAGAGAGAACTGAAATGGCGAATAAGTGTTCATCCGATAACCGATCATCAACCATTCCTTTCTCCCCTACAGGAAAAGTTAATCTGGACAAAAAATCTGCAACAACATTCTCCTTGCCAGGTTTATCAATAATAGTTAGATCAAACAATTGTAATAAAATTAACCGTCTAATAATCTGGGCATTCACATCAGGTTTATTCATCAAATATTTAATTGCAGCATGGTCAATATGTATAAATGTTTGGTAACTAGTAATGTAATGCCTAAATTTGTTCAATGAATGCACAACAGCTAGGAGCTCCTTTTTGGTCACTATGTAGTTCAGTTCTGCCTAGTAAATGGTATAAGGTAACTTGTCATCTATGTAGCCTAGAGTTGCTCCTATGGCTTTGTGTGAGGCATCAGCATGTATATGAAAAGGAAGGGCCCAATTTGGGCCTGGGAGAATAGGTGTAGTGGTCAACTTGTCCTTCAAGGTGTCCAAGGCATCTTGACATCTTTTTGACCATACAAATTCAGAGTCTTTGGCCAATAACCCAAATAAAGGAGAAGCTAACTTGCTAAAGTCTTTTATAAACCTCTGATAGTATCCAACTAAACCTAGAAAATTTCTGACATCTCTCTATTTTTACAGAGGTGGGACCCTTTGGATGAAGGCTATCTTATTTGGGTCTACTTGCAATCCTTTTTGGGATATTGAATGACCTAGAACAGTCCCTGCAGTCATCAAGAATTCACATTTTTGGGGACTAAGGGACATGTTCATTTCAATGCATTTATTCAGCACCTTATCTAAGTTGGACAGAGCCTCTTGGAAATCACACCCATAGGGTGTAAAATCATCCATATAGATTTCTATTGCATCATGGACTAGCTCAACTACTCAGGACTGCTCTCTGGAAAGTGGAAGGGGAATTGCATAGTCCAAAAGGAAGGACCCTATAGGTGAAAGTACCCCAAAGACAAGTGAAGGTGGTTTTATCCTGGTCTTCTGGGCTGATCTAGATTTGATAATACCCGCTGAACCCATCTAGGAAAGAGAAAAACGTTTTCCCTGCCAGGCCATCTAGCACTTGGTCAATGAAAGGCAGAGGGAAATGGTCCTTCTTTGTTGCTTTGTTTATCTCTCTATAATTGATACAAATCCTCCACTTCTCATTTTTCTTTGGAACCAACACCAAAGGAGAGACCCACTCACTGTCTAATATAGGGTAAATGAATCCTGCATCTAGCAGCTTTTGCAGTTCTTCTTTAACTATATCTTTGAGAGCTGGATTAATTCTCCTTTAGGGTTGTTGGACTAGTTTGCAACCTTCTTTGATATAAATGTTGTGAGTACACACCAAGGGGTGCACTCCCTTAATTTCCTTGTAACTCCAAGCAAAGGCATCCAGATGTTCCTTTACCATGTTGCACAACTTTTCTTCTTGGTGTACAGAAAGAGATGGGTTGATTTTCAAAATTTTGTCAGGGCTGAATTATATGGTTTTGACACAGGTAGGGTTTGAATCATCTAAGCATAGATCAATTTGATGGTTGTTATAAGTTTTGTTTACTACTTCCTCTAAGAACAAGGTGCTGGGAGTTGGACTTTGGAGTATGTGTTCAATCAAATCATCTTCATCCAGTTGTCCTCCTCCCATGGTTGTTTCTAAGGTATAGAGTTGGGCTGAGTAGACTTCATCTTCTTCCTCCTCTTCTAGCCATAAAGGTAAGTCATGTTCTAGAGATGGCTGAGCAGGAGGGTACAGGACTAACTGCTTGGACATATGCCCATTTTTTATAGTCATATTTCCAGCCCTACAATTGATGTAGGCATTGGCAGTGGCTAACCAGGGCCTCCCAAGGATGAGAGGATAACCAGTAAGCTTGGCCTTAGGCTGGAGAACTAGGAAGTTTGTAGGGTACTCCCAAGAGTCAATGGAGACCATCACATCCTCCACAATCCCCTCAGGGGTCACTATGGAATGATCTGCAAGTTGCAAGACTATTGTGGTCTTTCGCAATGAACCCTAGAGATTGAGCTTGAGAATGGTGTCCTTAGTCATCACATTAATGGCATCCCCAAGATCAATAAAAGTGTGTGGGAGAATGGTGCCATTGATGTGCACATCTACTAAAAGGCTTCCAGGGTCCAAATACTTCAGGTAAATTACCTACCCCAGCATTAAGTTAGATAGTTGTCCAATGACATTAATGGTAGGGGCGTCTCTTTTTCGCCTCCCTGGATGTTTGAATCACTTCTCCTTAATCAACTTTTTGTAAATAGGAACATCCTTTATGGCTTGGAGAAGTGGAATTTTGACACACAGATTTTTCAATTCTCCCAGAAGTTCATTCTCTTCTGGGTAGGCTGGATTGGATGGATTAATCTCTTAGGAAAGGGTGGTGCCGGATTTACTTTAGGTATGATTTCCACTCTTTCCTCCTCACTCTCTCTAAGTGGAGGTGGAGGTTAGTTGTCCAGGAGTACTCTCCCAGATCTCAGGTTTATTTACTGAATCTCCACAGCATAAGCAAGATAGGATGTCTCTCCACTGTATACTTGTTGTGCATGTCTGTTGTTCAGGTTCGGATTTGGCTAGGCAGGCATCTGGGGTTGTTTAGGTGGAGCGAGGTGTAAAATTTATGGTTGAGTAGGTGGTGAAGGTAATAAAGCTAGAGCATTGTTGTATGTGGACCTCTACCCCTGGGGCAGTGCATTCCACTAAGGCTGTGGTGGAGTATATAGATGAAATGACTAGCTAGTCAGCTGGGAATGGTACTGAGGTGCAAAGGACCAAGGAGGAGGTGCAGACCAAGAAGGATGAGAAGGGGCCCGCCAAGAGGAAATGGATGTGGTCTGGTTGGGGTTCTAATAGGCATTGGATGACCCTTGCATGCCCTGCTGATATGGCTGAGGTCCATGAGGTCTTCTTTGATTTATGCAGCAGAGTTGTTCAATCACCCCCTCAGTTCCTTGATACACAACTTTTAGTCCAGGTAGAGAAAGCCACTTTTCTGTGGAGTGGTTTTCTTCACAGACTGAGTAGACTTCAATCAAATTCATTGGACATTCATTCCTAAGGTGAATTTGGGTGCATCTAGGGCAAGAAATGGCTAAGGCTCCCTTTTATTCCTCCTGCTTTCTCTTGATGTGCATAGTTTCCATTTGTAGGGCAAGGGTTTACAACATCTCACTCTTGAAATCTTCCAACATATTTCCAATTTCACCCTTGATGGATGTATTGGAAGAGGATGGACTTACCATAGGTTGACTACCCCTACCCTTTTTCTTAGATGCCCTATAATGGTTCCTAAAGACAGTCTTGATATCTTCATAGGGTAGTTGGTAGATGTCCCCTCTTGCTAGCAGGTGTAGGGTATCCAAAAGATCTTCCCTTACCCCTCTAAGCAAGACTAGTTTCAGTGACTCAGGATCAAGTGTGCACCTGGCCTTTTGTAGCTATTTTGGAATCTTTCTTCATAAACCTCTACGAATTCATCATGCCCTAAGGTCATCCTAAAAATTTCCTCTTTAATGTCTCTGGACTTGCAGTAGTCTCAATACTTGTTGTTGAAGGCTTGCTGCATCTGAGCCCAAGTTGCGATGTTATCCCGAGGTAAACCCATGAACCAACGCAAAGTTACATCCCTGAGAGTGGATGGGAATAGTTTCAACTTATGCTCATCATTGGTGTAATCATAGGATCTGCATATGACATAAAACTCAAACAAGAAAGTGTACGGATATTTTTAGGTCAGCCATGGAAATGAGGAAGAGCAGAGGGGCTTATATCCTTCATCTTAGCATCCCCGTTGCTTTCTCTGATGGGAAAAGCACCCTCAATTCTTTCTCTATCTCCTCTGCCATTTCTATTTTTAGCCATTGGGTCAGTTGGAATGGGTTCTTCTTCTTCTTCTCCCCCTCTAAGCTCTTCAAATATCTCTGGTTGTTCACCTAATGGGTTCTCTAATTCACAGCCATCGAAGAAGAGGGAAGGTTGGTTGTTTGAAGCGATGGGGGTATTTGGTAGAAATTTCCTTAAGTTATCCCTATTCATACTATTATTGCTCTATGATTTTTAACATTGGAAAGACAAAATAAAAAAGGATACATCAAACCACTTAGGAGTCTAGGATCTAGCCCTCCTAGACTCAGAGAGGGCTCTCTCTTTATATTTCCATATTTATCTTTATTTTTAGTGTTTTAATGTATTAGGCTAGCTATAATGGTGAAATGGTTTTATTACTTAATTGCTTGATTGTTTGCTTGGTTGGGGCAGGTCAGATTAAAATATTTTCCATTGGGCTATGGAATCAAAGGTTGGGTGGTAACATCAACTTTTCCAGAGCATTTGAAAGGTAAGCTAACAATATTTACTGGATCCAAAATCAAAATGAATGAGATGACAGAATAGTGAAATCAGTCATGATTAAAAAGAAATTAAGTATTTTTTAACCATACATCAGAAGAAAACATTTAGATTGTAACCACAGATAGAAATAAGGTGCTCCAAAAACATATCTTAATCTAGAATTTTTGCTTACAATAAGATTTAATGATGCATAATGAATAAAACAACAATATATCTGACACAAAAAGAAGACATCACTTGGTTAAAAACAACTTAAGTATCTTGCAAACGATCTTTTATTATTGATGCTCCAACTCAAAATTACAGTGCTCCAAAAGAAAGATTGTTCAAATAACTCAGGTCCAACCCCTAATACTTCCAATGCATGAAGTATTTAACAAAAACCTACAATGATTGCCTTGTACACTTGGCAATTTGTTATTAATTACAATGAAAGAAAATTTGACTAGTGTAACCACGAAGTGGCCATGATGAGATAACTTGGACATCTGGTCCCCTTTTTTCCAGGATGATGTTGCTAAGTAATTAATTTTTCTGTAGTGGCTCTGCTGACTTGGTTGGATGTTGACTCAGCTCTATGTTGTTCCTTCAATCCTCTTTGTCATGTTCCTCTTGGTAATCACACAAGTCACTCCATGATTCTTCATCTGGAATCTTGACCTTGATTAACCTATGGTATATTTCATTAGCTTCAGTGTATCATGCAAAAGTGGGTTTAACTATAAAAACGTGCTTCAGTTCATGCTCGATATAGATTGGATTGCTGATAGCTTCCAGCAATGCTTTTCTTGTTATGTTGCCTTTAATGTTGGAGAGATTCACAACATCCTGGGCTATGCCTTGGAGCCTCTTGACATAATCTTCTCTGGCCATGAGTTTGTCATTAATGACAAATAGAGAAGGGAGACCTTTCTATGTTAAAGGCTCAATTCTGTTGAAAAACTTGTTCACTGTAAGCTCCAAATTTTGGCATTTTTCCTCAAGCTGTACATTCAGGTTCTTCTTAGTCAATACCTTTTTCACCTGTAGAATAGTTTCTATCTTGTCTGCTACTCCCAGCTCTTCTAGATCATACATATTCCTTGAATTGAGAAATTTAATGATTCTGTTGGTTGTTGCTGGCATGTCTCCCAGCTCTAGATTAGTAGATGAAATAGCTTCTTTAGATTTTTCCACTAACTCCTTCTGTTCAAATATAATTTGGATGTTGGGCCAGATTTCATTCATGTCATTGATGATGTTGTGCCAGATGATCTCTTTCACCCTTCCTAGAGTGTTACCAATGGATGATTCCTTTTCAGATTTCTGCAACTTTTCGATTAAGGTCCATGCCCTCTACATCTCCACTAAGTGTGTACTTTCAACTCTTTTGATTTGGTCATGCAGAACACTAACTTGGGTTTCTAGTCTCTTGATCTCCTCAGTCTGAAGATTCATGCTTTCCATGGACCTGGCTAGCTGTTCTATACTACTTCTTTTCCATGTAGCAGTTGTTGTTGGAGTGGTTGTAGGAATAGTTGCAAGAGGAAGAGCCTCCATAGTGGTGCTAGTCGACTTTGCTGCCTTTTCCTTCTCTTGTACCATCTTCTCCATCTCTTCTTCCATTTGTTTTATTTGGAGTGATTGCTCCATTATTAATTTCATCATTTCAGCCTTCTGACTCTTTGTTTCCTCTATCGCTTTGGTCAAGGGATCATGGGTTGCAGACATTTTGAGCTGCTTCTTCAAAGTTGCTATATCAATCTCCTTCTTCTTAATTATCTCTTCTGCTGCTTTTACATCTGAGGGATCATATCCAATTTTCACTACTAAGTCTTCCAAAGACTTAATTCCATTGTCTTTTGATTGAGATGAAATATTTTCCATGAGATTGAGCATTTGATAAGGCCACCTACATTTTAAACAAACGCATAGAGGTACTATCTAGAGCGGATGAGATAATTTCACCTATTTGTTTGTGCATTTCTAGTTGATCAATAGGATGAACAATCTTGGCATCAAACTCAAAAGAGGTTTGTTTGTAATCAGCTGGAGTTTTAGATTCAGCTATTTGTGCTTCCA
Organism: Pinus tabuliformis; assembly: GCA_031772625.1. NCBI lineage: Eukaryota > Viridiplantae > Streptophyta > Pinopsida > Pinales > Pinaceae > Pinus > Pinus tabuliformis. Next base: position 169,754,792 of record CM062808.1, read on the forward strand.
AAAATGCCATATGCATTTTGCCTTTTTCTGAATCAAAAGTTGAGAGAAGTATGCCTTGCGAAGAAGAAATTTGTTTCCAGAATTGAACATAAGTACTCTTTTTTAACATTTCATTCCTGATCTTTATCTCTATGAAGGTGTCAAAGACGGTCTCCTCCCTTTCTTCGGTAACATTGGTAGATCTGGAGACTTTGAGAGTCTATTGCCTTTCTGAGATTGGAGTGGTAGGAAGAGATTGACCTCTAGCTAGATATGAATCATAAATATCACTCAGATTAATGATTACTTGAGGCGATGATTCCTTGCCTAAGCCCATGTGCATCTTCGCCCTTTTCCTATATTTCAATTTGAATTCTTTCATAGAAGTATAAGTCCTTGATGACTGATCTTCTCTCGACCTTTTCCTAGTTGTTCCCTTTTCATGTTCCTTGCCCTTGTCTAATTTGTCTTTTGTAATATGTCTTTCTTGCTGCCTAGGAGTTTGTGCACTTTGTTATAGACATTTTTGTGCCTCGCAGCATGGAGCATGAAATGTCGATAATTACAGGGATCCTCAGTCCCTAAACGTGTTGTTCTTACCCCTAGAGGAACAAGGTCAGCAAACCACAGCACTTCCTATCAGTTCTCCACCTGAAAACACTCAGAAACAGGCTATTTTTGGATCATGTCAGCTGCTCCACTGAGCATCTGCGCTGGAATGCAACTGCTCCTCCTTGTACCTGCGCTGAAAGTCAAATCTAATGAAGGCTACCTGCGCTGGGCGAGATTGGCCAAGTGGCACAGTCATTCTGCAAGGTGTCAATTGCCCAGGAAGCTTCCAAACTGACACTTGGTTCGAGGGATTCACCCTGTGATGAGTAAGAGGTACTTGATCTCCATGTGTAAGCAAGGATCTCCAAGTGGACTCAAGAACTGAAGTTTAACTGAAGAAGGAGAGGACACAAGGCAGCTTTATGTCAGTCTCAAGTTGACTCATCCTTTCTTCTTCTATCCTATATATAGAGCTCTTCTATGAGGTCTAAGGAGGCTGGAATTTTGTGTAAAGCAAGGAGGTGCTGTTGGTTTACAGTTAGAGCTATTGGGTGATTGTTTTACTAGAGGTGAAGAGGAGAGTTCTTGCTGCTGGGGAGGTGCTGCTGGATTGGAGCCATCATTGGTTGTAACCTTCTCAGAACCCTGTTACTTCTATCAATAAAGTTTTGCATGTTCTCCTATATACTTGCATTGCATTGATGTATTGTATTTACTTGTATATTTGATTCACTCTAATCCATGCATCAGTTATGAGTACATGTATCTTGTAGTTTCCTCTCTTGTTTTGTGCAGGATCTGTGTGTAGCTGGACCGGCAAAGAGAGCAAGGAGCTGGGAACAAGAGACAAAGAGAGAGGATAAGGATCGACTAAGCGAAAGACACCAGGTTGGTTAATCTTTTCTTCCTTCTCTCTGTACTTTCATAAAGGAAAATATCAAAGCTTTACTTTCAGTTGTTGCTAAAGACTGTCACCTTTAGAGTAGGGATAGGGTCATTCGAGTCGGATACTTTTCCCCACAACAAACTGGCGACTCTGCTGGGGAACCCAGTATCTTGTTGGTGTTTGTAGTATTTTGCTATTCATTTCTTGAAGAAAAGAGTACCAAATCGAAAAGCTTTTGACTATATCAAAAGCGAAGTAGAGGGACTGCTACTCTTGCTCATTTGCTGAGCAAATTCAAGATTTGAACAACTTATCTACAAAAGACTCTTTACTCTTTGTGATAGCTTTTCATCCTCTTGATCATCCCTTAGCCTGTACTTGACCTATAGCTTTTTATTTCAGCAAAAACAGTGCATTTTTGAGCTTTTTATGACCCGGAATTCCTTGTAAACGCAACTCTCGTGTCTCAGTGCAGGCTGTCCACAGGCAGTCTGCATTACAGCGCAGGTACTCCCTTCGGGAACTGCGCTGGAAGTCAATTTGACAGACCAGAGCCTGCGCTGGTCCAGTTAGCCAGTGTCTTGCTGAGGTTTCCCTTTGTGTCTGAGCCCTGTTTTCACTGATTTTTTGCTGATTGCTTGCTGGTCATTGTACTTGCTGTAAACCACTTCTCCTTGACATTATTCCGCCTCAGTTGTGTGATGAAACTGTGAATGTTCTTTTAGTATTTCTTGTTTCAGTTACAGTTTCCCATTGTGAAAAGCGAACCAGTATAGTTGTGACCTCTTAGATCCTGAACTGTAAAAGTGTCTTTGTGATCTTAAGAGCTAGTTTTATTACTGTTCATGGCTGTTTGAGTTTGTTTGTTTTTCATCTTATGGTTTGAATTCGTATATTTTTAGTTTTAAAACAAGTACCTGTAAGGTGTCTTTTCATTTTAGACGAAACTTGTTTGTTTACACTTCAAATTGAATTCGAAAATTATACAACAATTTCCTTTTGTCTACATCAACATTAAGGGAAAAGAAAAGAAATACATGCATCTTGCATTTGCATTTTTGATAAGTTTGTGTGTCTGATCTAGGAGAAAGTGCATTAGTTTGTGCTTTGTGCTCTGTGTGGAAAGATATTGTTTTTCTCTCCCCTCAGTAGTTAGGATTTTCAAAGCTAAAAAGATTGTAAAGCTTGCTTATCATTTTAGCTGCATTTAGGAATTTGTACCAATACATCTCGTGGTGATCCTGAAAGACAAACTGATAAACAAGATCAACTTAAAATATATTGAATGAATCTAAAAACGCATTGTAACATAACGCTCACAATAGAGGTCTAGGTAGAGACGTGTTCCGGCGTCGTTAAACGTAGTGACTGTCGATCTCTACGAAGGTGGGTGATTCCTCCTGAGGGACGATAGCACTAATACGGACTTGAGCTCCCGCGTACCGTCGCGTATATTGGGAGACCCCTATAGGAAATTATCCTTTATCCTTAGGAAGCCGTGTCGACCACCCTACTGATCGCGATGCAGTGAACACAGCATTCACGAAGATCGACCACCCGTACCGTAAAACGTATTCTGTGGTTTCGCGAAAGGTTTGGCACACCCTCTGCCTAGATCTCCAGAGCAGTTTCTTTTGGCCCTTTTCAAACTCTATAACTGAAAAGGTCCAACCGAGCATTTGTCACTTCGGGCTCGTTAATACATCGAAGGCGACTAGAGTCATCTTTAGCTTTTTCTCGACTCTTAAAACATGAAAAAGCAAAGTTGTGTCTAAAAGCGTCTAATAAAATTCATTCAATACGGAAACATAATTCCCCTTTTTGTATTTTAGTTGATCAAGTAATCCGCAACCGTGGAGGAAAGTCAATTAAAACTCCGTCGTTCGGGGAGACTTGCGAGTCAACCACCTTTGTCTCCGGAACCGAGAGTAGTACGGACAAAGCGAACTCGCTGGACCAGGTCAAAATCTCCTTTTAAAGTTAGAACGGAAGTTCCAACAACATCTGAGATTCTGGTCACTCCCAATATTTCTGGAATCCCTGCCTCTATTGAAGAAGTTCAACAGCAACAGAAGGACAGTTGTACTGATCCTAGTCTGAAGACAAGTACTTGCATAACTGAACCAGTTCCATCTAAAACCGGTCCACAGAGTCTTGTTGTTCAAACAACTGTCGCTGTCGAAGCAACCCCTTCTTCGGCACCAGAAATCTTTTACGGACCTGACGGTCTTCCTCTTCCTCCTGGTCTGATTGCAATAGAGGAAATCGTAGAGGACCAGCAAGCAAATACTCCAATTCATTTTGGAGTAGGTACCCCTCTTTTTCCTTCTGCATCAAAAGTTTGTCTATCGCCACCGGAAGTTCCTGAAGAATCGTTAGGAAGTTTATTGGATAGACTTAAAATGTCTGAACAACCGTCGACATCTAGGACTGTGCCAAATGACACAGCGATAGCAGAAGCTCCTGCTGTCACTCCAACGATGTTTGCCGGCATACCAGCCGTCCCGACTAGCTCTCATCAGCTAGAAGGAGTCCACCCAGAGACTATTATGACAACTTGGTCTGTTCCAGTTTGTTCTTCCGGTATAATACCCGGTAATTCTTATGTTGAAACTAGACAAATTGATCCCTTTGGGAATCAGTTTGGGCCATCCAGTCCTCAAAGGCCATCTACACCCTTGAGCTCCGGATTGTTACCGTATGGGGGGCAATATGCCCTTTCACTTCCCCTTCCGGGGGGATACCCATACGGCAGTTTTCAACCACATTCAAGTTTAACTGAGATAACGACGAGTGGTTGGGTACCTATGTTACCCCAACAACCAAGAGTTGTATATTCCATGCAACAGTGTGTACCTATGTCTAGTATCCCGACGACACCAGCAATTGTAACCGTGTCGCAAGTTCAGTCGATGCCTGTTGTATGTCAACCCCAAGTTGTAATGCAACAGCCTATTGACCCTGCAACACAACCACAATCGCCAACTGCCGGGATGACACAGATACAAACGGGAACCATAACCCCGCATCTTGGTCCGCCGGTTAGTGTCGCACAGCAAAACATGGCTTCACAACCATGGATGGTGCAATACCAACAACCTCAGTTTCAACAGGTGTACCAGGGATCTGAGCAACAGATCTTTGCAAATAGTGGGCAACCCTATATTCAGAATGGGTTAAACCAACCACTTTACAGTGGCCAAGCCCACCAACCATATCAGTCATATCAACATCAGTTGCATTATGCTGGTGTGCAAAGGCCTACTGCTCAGGCAATTCCATCGTATCCTGGGTACGCCTCGCCAAACCTGAATCAGCAGTTGCCATTCGTGGCGACCCTAGAATTACCAGATTTACATCGATTAACAAACGATCCAATCGCCTATGCTCATTGGTGGCCAGCGATTCCTCACAAACTTCCTTCGGACATTCCTAAATTCAATGGAAATCCGGGCGAAGACCCGTCGAATCATGTGATGACATTCCATCTGTGGTGTTCGTCGAATACCTTGAATGATGATTCAATAAGACTTCGTCTTTTCCAGGGGACATTGACTGGTCCGGCGGCCAAATGGTATATTGAATTACCTAGAGCCTCTTTCGACAATTTTAGTTCCCTAGCCACGATTTTCTTAACACACTTTCAGTTACCTATAAGGTACGAAACTGGAACAGAGATCTTGACCAATTTCAAGCAGACAACAGCCACACATATATCTGATCATATACATGAGTGGCGTCGTCGTCGCAGAATGGTAAAAACCTATGTTCCAGATCAGCTATTAGCTGAGTGGTTTATAAAGTCGCTTCTGCCTGCTATAACAGAAGATGTGGCCAAGGGAGGCGTCGTAACAGAGGAGCAGGTTATTGCTCGTGCTCAATATTTGGACTTAGTATATACTCAGTCGGGCACGCTCTATGATAAGATACCTGACGCCCCCAGACCGGAATTTTCAATCCCTCCTCCTCCCGGATCGAATAGTGACTCTCATGCCGGTGATGGCGTGATTGGAACTGCAAACGCTAAGTCGACAAGGGATTCGAATAAGAAAGCCCGTAAGACTTCGAATCAAAAAGCAAATCAAGAGATTCTTGCTTCGGAGGTAAATGCCGTATCGACAGATAAGGGCAAAAACTCCAATCAACCAGGAAGCAAGAAAAATCAAAACGAAGGGAAGAAGAAGAAACAGGGTGAATCATCTCCTCAAAAAACTTCTTCAAGCCCTCCTAGGAAAGGGAAACCAACGAGTCCATGTCATATATGCGATGAGGATCATTGGACAGCAAATTGTCCATATAAAGCCGAGTTTAAAAGATTCTTAAAGAATTCACAAACCCCAGCTGTATTAACTGATCCGTTTCCCAATCCAAGCCAAAATCTGGTTGACAGTGGAGATACTTCCCGGTGCCAGGTACTAATGGTGTCGACCTCTGAACAGCAAAATGATGCTTTGATTTCGACAAAGTGCAAAAACTGCGGGCATCCGCAGTCGTCGAACAGTAAAGGAAATGATCAACCAAGCAGTTCGACGACAACTTCGACAAAAGTTGTGCCACCATTTACTACGGGAAGCACTCCTATGATCCAGGGAAGGAATCACTCTCTCCAAAATATCGGAGTCATTCTCCTAAAAGACCCTACTTTAATGGGTACTTCCGCATTACCGCCTTCAAACAATATGGCGGAAATGACCACAATGGAATATGAGACCTTCTGTTTCTAGCGGATCTGAAAGCTCGAGGATAGTTCCTATCTCAGGTCAACCTCGTTAAAAAATGAAAAACCATGAGGATAGTTCTTTTACTATGTCAACCTCATTAAAAAATGAAACAATCCCCTTTCCAGATCTCAATGGTAAACCTTCATTCCAATCAACAAAGTTGAATGCAATGAAGCTTGGGGGGCATGCACCTCGATTTGCATTGTTATGCTGGGGGCATGATTAGCATTATCGAGCAGTTTTAGCACATAGTTCATGCTCGTTAAAAAATAAACATAAGTTGTGAGCAATCTTCACCTAGAGTTCAAGCTCATCCAGAAAAAATGAACCGGTAAATAACCGTGGTAAATGTAACCTTTGACAGCCATATTAAAGCCTTGGTCGTGTTTTGTGCACCGTCACCTCCATCTGTTCATTTGGCCAATCGTTCATCTCCATATGTGTGTTTACCTATTTTGAGGAACATCTGCAAAGAGTGATTTCACCTAGCCATCCTTGTGACACTGCCATGATTGGAAAATTCCAACCTGTACCTGGAATCAGTTGCTATCCCTGTTTATCACTCGTTTCTCAAAAGACGAGTCTTCTTTGAGCTCTTTTCACTGACTCATAAAATATGAAAAGTTTGCCGAGTTTTGGCCTTCCAGCTCGTTAAATGACCGGAACGCTATCCCTCCTCTAGATTTTAATCTTTTTGGACCTGAGGGATTATTGCACAAAAAGATCGAGCGCTTGTCTTGTTCGGCTCGTTAAAAGTACCGAACACTCATCCCTTCTGTATTGTTTTATACTTTTTCGGACTTAAGGGATTAGATGACGAAAAAGGAATTATGGAGTTAACTTTCTGTACCTTTTCAGACTCTCTAAAAATGAAAAGGACCGAGTTTTCCTTGTCGTTAGACTCGTTAAAATGATTAAATAGCGACAAACTTGTCTTTAGACGAGAACGAGTTTCCCTATCGCTAAGCTCGTTAAATCATAGCGATGGGCTTGCCCGAAGGGCAGGTTATAGAACAAGCATATGTTATCCTCCTCAAGCTTGACAAAAATAAAGAGGTACTGGTCAGAAATGACTGGGGAAAAATTGGGAGAACATCAAAGTTTAATGGTAGCAAGTCACTCTTGAACATGACACTTTTCCTCCGTACCACATCGGGTTGGGTTGTTTCATTCACCGGTCTCATCGCCATGGTCCTCGCCAAACCATCCACATTTGGGGTAATGCTACCAATCCATCGCATCAGTGTCGTTATATGTTCAAGAGGGGTCATTCTGAAAGTGTCAACCGTGTCCCATCCACTGCCATACATTATCCTTCATCCATTCATGATCGCCACCCTGAATCATATGTCACAGTTTGTTTTCACCTCCACTAAAATCATTAGCTCCGTTCCGTGTCATTGATGTGGGATTCATTAAGGCCCTCCTTTGACGGATCGCTTCTTGTCGACTTCAGCTCATTATCCAGGAAGTTGATCTAGGAACAACCCCATCAGTACTTTGAAGCTTGCATGCCTCAATGGCAAGTTTCTCACTTCCGGTGACAGGTATACATCAATGACCTTCGACCAGAAGATTTTGCGTGGCGTTCGACGCCAAGTCCTTTATTCACGCCACGTGAATTGTACTGCAGTACCTTGAGGGTCATTATCATTATCGGTGATTCCTCTCGCGCTTGTTAACGGTTTTCATCATTGACCAGTAATCAAGCGATGTCTTTCCATGTTCGACTTCAGCGAAATTCTCACATGGATCGACTTGTACTTAGAGTGAAGATCGAACGAGTTTGAAGACCCGGATCTAGTTTCATCCATCCGGGCTGCGATACATATTCAGGAAATATAAAAGCATTTGTCATGTACATCATTGCAGCAGATGATCATCCTACTCAAAGGATGATAATTTCAGCAGAGAATTATCAGTCTACCATCAGACGATCGTCTGTTCTATGTACCAAAATGTATTTATAAAGCTGAGCATGGGAATGCCCGCCTCAGCTAGATCATGAAAATAGAATGAAAAATAATGTATTGTATTGTATTATTACAGGGCACCTCTCAGCACTTGAATGAACTTCGGACCCTCTGGATAAAGCATTTCACCCGATAAACGGCCTCATACTTTAGGGGGCAACTGTTATAGACATTTTTGTGCCTCGCAGCATGGAGCATGAAATGTCGATAATTACAGGGATCCTCAGTCCCTAAACATGTTGTTCTTACCCCTAGAGGAACAAGGTCAGCAAACCACAGCACTTCCTATCAGTTCTCCACCTGAAAACACTCAGAAACAGGCTATTTTTGGATCATGTCAGCTGCTCCACTGAGCATCTGCGCTGGAATGCAACTGCTCCTCCTTGTACCTGCGCTGAAAGTCAAATCTAATGAAGGCTACCTGCGCTGGGCGAGATTGGCCAAGTGGCACAGTCATTCTGCAAGGTGTCAATTGCCCAGGAAGCTTCCAAACTGACACTTGGTTCGAGGGATTCGCCCTGTGATGAGTAAGAGGTACTTGATCTCCATGTGTAAGCAAGGATCTCCAAGTGGACTCAAGAACTGAAGTTTAACTGAAGAAGGAGAGGACACAAGGCAGCTTTATATCAGTCTCAAGTTGACTCATCCTTTCTTCTTCTATCCTATATATAGAGCTCTTCTATGAGGTCTAAGGAGGCTGGAATTTTGTGTAAAGCAAGGAGGTGCTGTTGGTTTACAGTTAGAGCTATTGGGTGATTGTTTTACTAGAGGTGAAGAGGAGAGTTCTTGCTGCTGGGGAGGTGCTGCTGGATTGGAGCCATCATTGGTTGTAACCTTCTCAGAACCCTGTTACTTCTATCAATAAAGTTTTGCATGTTCTCCTATATACTTGCATTGCATTGATGTATTGTATTTACTTGTATATTTGATTCACTCTAATCCATGCATCAGTTATGAGTACATGTATCTTGTAGTTTCCTCTCTTGTTTTGTGCAGGATCTGTGTGTAGCTGGACCGGCAAAGAGAGCAAGGAGCTGGGAACAAGAGACAAAGAGAGAGGATAAGGATCGACTAAGCGAAAGACACCAGGTTGGTTAATCTTTTCTTCCTTCTCTCTGTACTTTCATAAAGGAAAATATCAAAGCTTTACTTTCAGTTGTTGCTAAAGACTGTCACCTTTAGAGTAGGGATAGGGTCATCCGAGTCGGATACTTTTCCCCACAACACACTTGAAGAAGAAATTACTTTTTCCTCGGCCTCTTGTAATGTGTCAGGCATCCACTCAATCTGGTTCATAAATTTCTCTATTTCAGTCCTTTGAGTGTGAATATAGGGTGTTGATTTGTTCTCTAATGTTTTCTTGGATATGATGCCCCATGGGTCATAGGAACATGTGAAACTGTGAGTGAACTTCATTTCCTTCAATTTCTTTTCTGCCTCCTCACTTACTGCCCTACTGTTGCAAATAAAAGGACCAATCTGGGATTTGATCCTAAATTGTGATTTCTTCTTTGTTACCACAAAATGTACTTCATCTACATTAATCATCTGCTTGATGTATTCAAGTGCAAAGATCCTCATGGGGAGGAACTTTGGCAGCTTGTAAGGGGCCCACTCACATCCATATACCCTTAATTCTGTGTAATTTGGGTACAAGTACCAATCTCCTATTCTTGCTTGGTCTGTCAACTACATAGTCCTTTTAATTTCTTCATTGATTCTGGGTTCTGCAGTTCCACTGAGGAGGCTCATAGATGATAAACAAACATTTCTATAAATTTCTTGTAGGTGAAGTCCTTTTGATCCTTCATCACTAAGGTGGTCTAGAAAATGACATATTGGGGTTCACCTTCTTCATTTAACTTGCTCATTGTATATAAGTAGAACTTCGGCGTAAATCACATAAAGAGAGACATTTGTCGACGCGTTTCGAACCAACCAGTGTGGCTCATCATCAGGACAAGTTGAAGAAACAAATCCAACTATGCATGCTAAATAGTCTGAGCAGAGCTTCCAATGGCTATCTTGATCAACGGTTAATTTTGACTCAAGGCCTAAAAAGTCAAAATGATCAATTAATGGGAGTTAATTAAATTATAAAAGAAATAATTATATATGTTGATTATGTTAATAGTTTAATAAGAATTCGTTAGATTAAGGACCTGATATATATATATATATATATATATATATATATATATATATATATATGTGTGAGGCAATTCTAGTTAGTTATAGTAACTAAATTTTATTAGAAAAAATATTTATATAAATAAAAATAATAAAAGATAGTTGAAAGGTATAATATAAAGGGTATAAAAAAAATATAAAGGGGGCTAGTTAGTTATAATAACTAGTAACTTTTAAAGGAGATAATTTCATATGGTGGTAACTTATTGGTTAAAAAGTTATATATAAATTTAATGTAAATTAATTAGATAAAGGACCTTACTTTATAAAATATTCAGAAGGTAATTAGATATAGTAATTATATAGTATTAATCCTATAATAATAATAATAATAATAATAATAATATAAATATATATATATATATATATATATATATATATATATAATTAAATAAGTAAATAAAATAAAAATAAATTGAATAAACGAAAATTAAATAAAAACAAATAAATAAATAGAATAATAAATTAATTAATTAATCAATTAATTAATTAAATAGAGTATAATAATATATTATAGTTCTGATATAGTTAAGATCATATTTATTAAAATCTAACAGGAAGAAGAGCACCTAACAAAAAAGAAGGACAGACCCAAACGAAAGCAAAGAAGATGGGAAAAGGGGGGGGGAGAGAGAGACTAGGATGAAAGGGCGGGGATCCAACATCTACTGATCTTCCAGCCGTCATCTCTATTGAGATTGATTGGCCTTCTTTCAATCTCAATAGCTTCCCTGAATTTACGATGATGGAACTGAGCAACTTTGGCGACAACCCTAGCCTCCTCTATACACACCTGATGCTTGGTCTTTTCTACATGCTCTGCCAAAGTTGAAGACTTGGATCTCCCATGTCTTAGGTCAGCTGCATGTTCACTAATCCTCTGATGGATGGAGCGCCCTGTCTCCCCAATATAAGGGGTCCCACAAGAACAAGGGATCAAGTAGACACCCTTCATGTTCTTAGGGTTAATGGGATCTTTCACCGATCAGAGGGAATTGTGGATGGTGATGAGGGGCCTAAAGGTTGAGGGAATCTCATACCTCTTAAGGATCCGAGCAATCTTGTCCGTGGTTCCTTGGACATAGGGAAGATGGACACCTAGATGGCGTTCTTTAGGCTCTTTCTTAATTAACGCATTTTTAGAGGCTTTACGGAAAGCCTTCTGACCTAGGCGTCTACTATATCCATTTTCCACAAAGACATCAAGGAGATGGGATTTCTCCTTATCAAAGCTCTCACTATCAGAAATCCTCAGGGCACAAGTGGCGAGGGTGTTAAGAACACCCATCTTCTGAGCAGGGAAATGATGGGAATCTGCATGAAGATATTGCTAAGTATGTGTTTCCTTTCGGAACACAGAGAGGGAGAGATAGCCATCCTTATTCTTGGATTTAAGAATATCTAGGAAAGGGAGGTAACCCTTGACCTCTTTTTCCAAGGTGAACTTAATGGCAGAGGACTGGCTGTTGAGATGATTAAAGAAGTGTTCCAGCTCCTCTGGGCCATGGGGCCAGATGACATTAGTGTCATCTACATACCTTTTCCAAAGCTTGGGAAGGAAACGAGGCGAGGCTAAAGCTTTGGCTTCGAAATATTCCATAAAAAGATTAGCAACAATAGGGTAAAGAGGGGAACCCATGGCAGCACCACAAGTCTGTTCAAAGAACTCACCCTCGAAACAGAAGAAAGTGGAAGTGAGACAGATCTCCACCAGATGCGCCGTATCGGGATCTGTTAGGTGAAAGATTACTTCCAAGGCCTCCTTTATAGGGATGCAAGTTGTTATCACAAAATCAGTACTAAGGGCTGCAACCAAGTAAGATTTTATGTAACTCTTTCAACCAGACTTTAGACTAGGAATTAGCCTTCCTAGTAAGAGAGGGCTCTCTCACAGACTTTTGATAGAAATCAATCACAACAACAGAGGGCTAACTCTTCACACACTTATGAAAATAAATCTGGTTGGACACACATCAAATTTGGTCTTCATTGGGCTATGGAGTCTCACACACTTAGTAAACAAAAGCACAGTCATTTCATGGAAGTCAAGGCTCTTTGCATTAAATGTTCAAACATACTTCACAAAAACCACAGCTTGCCAAACACACAGGAAGTCAGAGCATAAGATATGAATTCTGAGTGATTGTGCTATAACAAGGCTGTAAAAGAACATTAAGAAAATAAAACACCATCACATTTGAACAATATAATCCATTGAGAATCTTGAGAAGAAACAACAGCTGTTTTACTATTACTGTAATAAGTCTTTACAATGGCCCAAATAAAACTCTGTTTTTGTATAAAATATCCAACCTTTTTTACATCAGAGTCATTTCTATATATAGGAAAACCCAAAAATACAACTACTTGAAACTCCTCAACAAGCATGAAGGGAGCTCGAAATCCTATCATTAATTGCCTTATCCATATCTAAACAAACTAATTAATTACAAAGGTATTGCGCTGTGAAAACATAGAGTCCCATTCCCCTTGAAACTCTAAGTCTATCTCCTCGTGTGCATTGATTCTTTATTGAAATTTGACACCTGTATCACTTCAGTAATAGCCAAGACATGCTGGAGGAACATTCACTGAATGAGCAGCTTCGGATACTTGATATGTGGATGACTCATAAACTGATAAGGATCTGTGCCCTATTTTCACGGTCTCTGCCTCCCATTAGTCTTCATGCATTAAAAGACTATGCTCCAAGCCATTTAATTCCTTTAATAACCACCCATAATCTAATATGCCTTATGATCTGGACACTTTGTGAGCTGAACAGGTGTACCACTCAAAACTTCGGTAACCCTACCAGAACCCTAATAATTCGGCTATAAAGTAACTTTTAGGAAGACTTTAACAAAAGACAAAAATTTCACTTTTTCCTTAAATACTCACACCTGTCACCTTTTGAATATCTGGATAGCTTTGTATAATGTCCATGCTGGCCTCGAGTCATCCTTTTCAAATTTTGCTGACCTCAGCATCAATTTCATTTTTTTTTTCACATAAACAGTCATCTACAGCAGTTTCGTAGCGCGCTACGAAACTGCTGTAGGTAATCAAAACAAAGCATATGAATCTTAAACACTGATGACTTAACTTCGTGATTTCTTCAGCTATTTGTACAGGTGTAAGGGCTCAAAAAAGTTTCGAAATGATGACAGCCAAAATTTATCAAAACTTGAAAAGCAAACTTCCCCTTGGATTAATCAGCTAGTTTGCCTAGCTTCCTCTTTAAACTGCTAACTTCTTCCTTTAAAGCCCTGTTTTCTGCTCTTAAGCTTGTGTTCATTTGTTTCATGATTTTTACCTGCTTTAGAGCTAGCACCGTCCACAAATATGCATCAGACACTGAGTCAGTTCGGCTCATTAGACTTGTTCTGCCTTTTATTACAGCCTTTCTATAATTTGCATATCTTACTGCCCTTTCCTTAGAAACATTTTTAATCTGAGGTATTTCTTCTTGTGTTGTTCCTGCTTGTTTCTTGATAGCAATGACATTTCCACCTTGACTGATGATAACTCTATTACCCTTGTTTTTACTTTTGGCTGCTTGAACTGTTCTGGTCAAAATCTCAATTACATCTGTACTAGGCACTTCTAAAGGTGCCTTCTCTTTCTGCGCTTTCTCCACTTCTTTAATTTGTCTTCTTGTGACTGGTCTACGTGGCTTGAAAACATATTCTTTACTAGGCTCTTCAAATTTCAATCTTTTTGAAGCTCTTGGTTTTTTAGTACTCTCGGGTGAAGATTGAGTGAGGTCAATATGCATTGGCTGCACTGGATGATCTTGCTCAAACTCTATTGGTTCAATCTGTATTGGCTGATCTTGCTCAAGTTCAATGGCTTCAAGTAAGTCATTTAAACTGCCTTTTGAAATAGGGCTTTCTTCCACAGTAATTGACTTACCCTTCTCCCTGTTTAGCTGACCTCTGGTTTTCACCCTTGAAATCTTTTCAACTTCACTTGATTTAGCTTCATCCTTCTTTTTCTGGATCTTCTGCTTTGATGACTGAGGTGTCTCCTTAGATGATGACCTAGGAGTTTCCTTTACTGATGATTTAGGTGCCTCTTTTGCTGCCACAAACTTCTCTGATTTCCTTAATTTGTTTTTAGGCTTCTTTTGGTCTGTCACCTCTCTTCTGAGTTCAGCCAGAGTGGGTTCTTCACTCCTTTCTTCCCTTTCCCTCACAGGCAAGGGAGTGAGGCCTGTTTTGATCTGAAAGCCGGCCATAAAAACAAAAGAATCCCAATCTCTGCTAATCTTTTGCAAAGCATCCAACACCAGCAACTTTACCAGACCATGGTGAAACAAGGATGTTTCACAACTATCTTTCTTTAACTGGATTTTATCACACATTTTGCTAATGCTTCTGAACAAATAGAAAGGTATATCTATTGAAACCTTACCTGTGAAATGCAACAAAAGTTTGAAGTGGTAGGAGTAAACTTTATTGTACCTTCCCTCGCATGTTAGGTATTTCTGGATACATGTGAGGAGCATAGCATACTATTCCTTTATGTAACTCCTTGGCATCGCTTTGGTGAGGTCCTTGTTTTCATACTGTTCCTTCAAAAATTCTTTACAGGGACTCATGTCGAATTTAAAGTTTTTGAACCATTCTTGACCTCCCCTCGGAATTTCAGTGACAGTGGAAATAGCCTCAGGAGACACAGGAAAATCTAACATTGACACCTTTGAATTCAGTCCAGTAAAATTCAATGCGAATGCCTTCGTTACCTCAGCATGTCCTCCCTTCAACTTCTCGCAGAACCTCCAGCAAATAGCATTTCGAAAGGCTCTTGCGACACCTTCATCCCTGAGTGTAACATCAAGCCCTTCCGGCTCTGTCCTCAAGCACTTACCGGATCGATGTTCCCTCTTTTCCATCTTGTTTCGAATATTTTCACACAGGGAACTAATGGCAGCTACAACGCAAAAACAATCTCGACTCTGGAGTGCAGGCTCGCTTGCAATGATTCCTTTAAATAAGAACTTGGGCCTCTCATACAGCAGACATGTTTGCACATTATGAAAAACACATTATGACACAACCATACCTCATAAAATCCCTTAAGATGATATTCATATGCATGATTCTGGACCTCATGGCGGAATAATGATTTATCATGACATGGAGAGAACCTCAACTGACAAACATGTACGGACCTATGACTCACCCTTCCCAGATTTGACATTGCAATAAAAAGCGCTACAAAAAACCCCGAAACCCCGATTTCGTAGCGCGGACAGTTCAAATTTAACAAAACGCGCTACGAAATGGCTGATAAACAGTACGCTGCGAAAAGACGGAAACATCATTGCGCAGCTAAATTGACCAAACAGACCGCGCTGCGAAACTGCGCAAAGTACTAATGACATGACATGCCTTAACTGACAATGATGGAGGGTATCAAACGAGTTTTTTTACACGGACTTACATCAATACCTTTTGAAATTCTAATTTCAAAGTGACACACACACATATAAACCTACTCACTAAACCAAAGATTTTTATATGGAACTTGTGGACAACATTACATACATGAACTATGGTTCTAAGTGATAACACAAGTATAAAGGGAAACCACATCAAAGCTGACGAGAATGTCCTCAGGGCTAAGTTTAATATCCTTGAGCTCCTTAACGTAGGATGCAGAGTCTTTCACGAAGGACTCAGTGCGGCCAACTAGGGGCTTAAGTTTGAGGGCAAGGAACTTAGCCAGAAGATAGGTTGGACCACCAATGGTGTTGACGATAGGCCTCAGAGGAGCCCCTTCCTTGTGAATCTTTGGTAACCCATAGATCCTAGGAGCAATGGGATTGCTTTCGATGAGCTTGTGGCACAGGGAACTCATCGAGTTATTCGATTCGATGGCGAGAGCCAATGTCCTAGAAATATTCTTCAGAGAGTTCTTGGGCAGTTTTTTATAACTGCCACTATTGTGAAGATGATCTAACATCTTCCTACAGTAATCATCCTTGTTAAGGATGACCATAGCTCCTCCTTTGTCCACCTTTAGAACTACAATATCCTTGTTCTGATTTAAGGATTTTAGGGCAAAGAATTCCTCATTGCCGAGCCACACTAGTTGGTTCAAAACGTGTCGACAAATGTCTCTCTTTATGTGATTTACGCCGAAGTTCTACTTATAAATAATATGGATCACAGAAGCCTCAATTCAACAATTGCTCATTGTAAACTAAAATCTATCTGCCTGAAAATAAACAAACATATATACCAACACTGAAGAGTACCAAAACACTTCCTATGTGATGAAATTTACAAATTTCTCATGGATAGCATATGCCAGGAATTGACTGAAATTAAATAGAACATAAGGCTTTGACTCTGCTAATAATATAGATAGAAAACCTATTATAGCCTCATCAAGCCATTAATGTGACTAATAGCCCAGCAAATATGAAAGTATAGTGACTATATGTCTAGTTCTATGAAGGAAAGAAAAGGAAGAATAAGGAGGATTCTTGCTAGGCAGTGGGTTCTGTTCAGTCATGAAGAGTTCCAAGGTTTTAGCTCTTTTGGTAAAATCTAGCCTCTAATACATTTCAGTGAGGATTTCATGGGAAAAAGGAGTGGTTCCTTCAATGATAGGAACCTGCATCATTTGCATTATAGATTTAGAATCAATGGTAAACAGTATATCTCTTACCAGGGATGTCTCTGCCCTCTGTTGTGGATTATAGCATGAGTGGCATTTTCTTATTAGTTATGGGTAGCTATGGTTTTGGGGAAAAATATAGAAAGGCAAATTGGAATCCCAGAGCCCTATGTCATCCACTTCATCAACAAATTTGTCCTCGCACCAGAAATAGATATCAAAGTTATCAAATTCTAGCAGTGTCTCATGTATTTTGAAGTCTCTGTCTACTAGTGGAATATGGTTCAAATCCACTGGTGGATGCACCATTGGATTGAAGATCTCTTGTTCTTTCCTCTTTTTTTATTTCTAACCTACTCTATCACTTATCTCTCCCATCTCTTGTTCTTTCCTCTTTTTTTATTTCTAACCTACTCTATCACTTATCTCTCCCATTGGTTCAGATTGAACAGTTGAACCAATTTTATTTTCTACCTAGCTAATGATTTTCCAAGCTTAAACTGTTTGGAAAATATTTATTTTCTACTCTATCAACATAAATTGAAATTTGTTCAATCATGCTTAGACTGTATGAATTGAACAATATTTGGGGCTTTGTTTTATTTTCATTTATTTTTCTCTTTTTCTTTTTCTTTTTTATACCCTCTTTTCTTTTCTTTTCTTCTTTTTTGTAAAATCAATTAAATATTGAACTCTATGAACAATATGAAATCTGCAAAATATGAGATACTCAATTACCTTGAGATCCTATAAATTATAGGACCCTAACACCTACGAGGCATGAAAGAAGTGTTTTTGTTTTGTTTTGTGCTTTTTCAAACTTTGAGAATAATTGCATAATTGAAATCACAATCTGAATGGAAACTAACTGACTGAATGAAAACTAATTGCTTGAATGAAATCTCACTTGCAAAATGGAAAAGAAAGCAAACTAAATTACTTTTGTAGAAATGAAGCTAATAGCAGAATATCAAAGATAAGGAATGGAAGAAAGAAAGCAAAAATTGCATATTACTCAAACACCTCCCTAGCAACAGCACCAAAAAGTGATGAGCACCAGTATTGCAGCAAGAATGATGCAACTCCTGGGGCTACCAACTTTACTTTATCAACCTGGGGTTCGTACAAACTTGGAGGTGACAGTGTTGAATACACAAGTAAATGTGATAGGTCTACTCTTTGTCTCTGCTAAACTGGTGATATACCACTAAGGTGTTTCAAACCAGACTTCTATTGATTCAGAAGAAGCTTGATTACCAATGAGGAAAATAGAAATCTACACTAAAAGAAAGCTTGTCTACTGCAGTAAGGAAAAGGATTGAAATCAAATGCTTAAACACACCATTTTTCTAACTAACTACTAGGATACTTTTCTTGAAAAGAATGCTAAGTTAACATGCATGCAATCCTACTGTCCTAGGTATGAAAAATCAAAACATCAAACATTCTTCTGTTGCACATGTAAATGATCAAAATAACTTTGTTTTTCTTTTTATTTTTTTTTGTGTGAAAGTGTGAAATCTAATCTCTTTTGGTGATGGGGCGAGTGGCTTAGGGATGATGGTGAATGGTCAGAAGGCTTAGGAGACAATTAGGGGTCCTTTTCTAGCTTCCTAGGGGCTTTTTCCACAATTCAGCCTCAAAAAAGGCCACTATAGGTCAACCTACATTATGTCCTAATGCGTTCTACAGGATTTCTTGAATTCCTACAAGATCCCCTGTATTCCTACAGGATACAGCTGAGGGAAAAAGGAGGGATGTTGAAGGTGATGGAAGGCTTAGGGAAGGTGGTTGGTGGATGGAATGAGAAAGTGAGTCCTAGGACCACTTCAGAACTCAAAACCAGAGTTGTGAGATGGCTGGATTTTCTCAACAAGCTTGGAGAAGTATTATTGTGAAATGATGAAATTGGTGAGGGTTTTATTGAAAGAAAGGAATGATCATGGATGGATGAGGTTGGGATGAGGTTGTTGATCATGAAATCTCTATGTACTGCCAAAAATCCTGCACTGCATCAACCATTGGTGTTTATCCATAAATCATGTAAACAAGAAGGATTTCAATTAACTAAGGAAAACAAAATTTCATGAGCTAGGTGCCTATTTCATGCATGGGAAAAACTTGCAAAATAATATGAAACATTGATGAGATCTAATGTAAGACTGAAGATAGAAGAAATGATAACTAAATCCTATTCTTGCAAACTGATCAAATGCTGGCCTAAGTAACAGAAAACCCTAAATTCCATGAGAAACTAGAATTCTGTCTTTTGGGGCTGCATAGGAGTTCTTTCCTCAAACCATGATCCCTAAAGGGAGGAGTGAGGCCAAATCCACCTACTGAAATCTTTATGATGTTCCTTTATCTCTTCTAAGCTACTGTTGAAGTAAAGCACAAATGGAAGCAAACTAATCAAATCCATAAAGTACTTGCAATGAAATAATACTAAATAAAATTCAACCATTAATCTATGAAATCAATCTAAGAATACAAATACAAGAAGAGGATACTTTGTTGCTAGGGTATGGCCCTAACCCAAGAGCTTCAGCCCTCTAAGTCAACTCAATGCTAGATCAAGGAAATTCTCATTCTCATTATCAAATCAAAAAATTGCATAGCAATGTCTTCCACAAGTCTTGAACTCGGAAATGACTAGTGTTTTTAAAACAAAAATTAAAATCCTAATGAGGCTCTAGACCTCTTTATTTATACAACTGAAGTCTCCAATGACTTCCTTAAATCTAGGGAGGCTCGGCTCCCAAACTCGAGATAAACTAGCTCTTTAACTGTCACTTTCTTGGCTGCCTTTTGATCTCCATGACTTGGCTGCTTGTACTTCGAGCTAGTGTGATTGATGGAGGAATATTCGAATGAGTGAGGAGTAAATGAGGAGGATTTACCTCCTACAATATTTCCTCCTTGTCTCATTCAAGTTTCAGCCCTTAATTATCCAAAAATTCCATGATTTTTTCTCAAAAACCTGCAATCTATGCACATTAATCCACTAAGCATAATATCTCACTTTGACTCATCTCATTAAGAAAAATACAATCAAAATATGTAATAAATTATGAGAAGAGTTGATTTGAATAAGATAGGAGGTGTATTAAGTTCCATATAGTTACCTAATGATGAGGCTCATCAACAACAGAGAGGACAAATCTTTCATTGAGAATCCACTCAATTTTGCATCTACATTTTTCATAAACGTAGAGGGTGAGCATTCTTGCTTCTCACCTACCCCTATGTATGATTCATCAAACCATGAGGATGTCAATGAACTCATTGATTTTTCTGGTCATAGTTGTCGTGATCTATTTATTCCTATATTCGATTACAATGTTGATTCAATCATTGTTGATCTTTCCAAGCCACATATTTATGATTATCCATCTCTCAATGACATCAAAACCCCGCAGGATATCAAGGAACTTCAGGCCAAGATGATGGTTATGTCAAGCCCTCATTGTCCTGAGGTAAGTTTCACTTCTAATCAATAAATTGTTCAACCACCCAAGGCTCCTCATCAGTCATGTGTATGCATTGAAGATCAATCCAATACACAGATTTCACTTCCTCCACCTGAATCAAATGATCCCATCGCTCATGCATTGGAGGAATCATACACAGCGATCACACTTGCAAGGTGTAAGTTGTCTCTCTTTCTCATGTTTTCTTTTCTATCACATTGAAAAGAGTGTGCATGCTTATCGTCTACACACAGTGTGTCGTAGCACCGTGTGAAGTCCGCAGAATGCTTGTCTTGTTCTTTCACTCTTTTCTTTTATGTGGACGTGTTTAAACTCAGAGTGTGTTGGTTTTCATTATTATATCTTTCATGTTTTCTAGTTTGCATTACTATCCTTTCTGTGAACCATGTCTTCACCAACATGGGTCAACCAATGCGCTGGTGGCTGCATTGGAAATATCACTTCATGAGATCAGACCCATGCACCGTTATCTTAAGAGTAGGAGTAGAGTTTTCTTTCTATCTTGTTTGCTTGCATGCATGTTTTCCTTCTTACTTTTTTTGTTTATTTGCTTTCTTGCTTTATTTCCTCACTTGTTTTTCTTTCGCATTTGCTTCTGCTCTTTTCTTTATTGTTTCATTGGCTTGCTTACATCCATAGATTAGTTTCGCATGAAACTGTGTATGACTCTTAAGACAAGCAGGGTAAAGTACAAGAGGACTTGTACAGCTATCAACACTTGGTTATATGTTGCCCTCTCTCTTTATGCAGAACTTGTTGTCTTCAGTTAATGATACACCAATTGAAATTATGTTATGTTCGAAGCGAATCTTGGTGAAAACACAACACTTGCGCTCTAACTAGTACCACCTACTCTAGTCAATTTTTTTTGGGTTAACCCTTGTTAGCTAAGTCCATTAGCGTATGGTGAGGGGGGAACCTTAACAAGTATGTCAGAGGTATATATAACAAATTTCTCGAAAGGAACAACCTCTTCTGCTCTCAATAATTGGGGATCCCTCTTCCGCCTCTGAAATAAATAAGTGCCTATGCATAATTCTTTCAAAATGAAAATAGGAGAAATTGAAAAATTGAATAAGGTGAAAGAAGAGAAAGGCTTCCTGTGCAAAGAGGTGATGCAAGTAACTCTGCCCAGGTACTGATCAGGCTCATTGGAAGCAGAGTGATGCTTGTGTTCATGCGTGACTCCATCAGGGTATTGTCCTAGCCTAATCGCAATGGAGCAACACCATAGATGAAACTTAAATTCTAACAGCTATATTACTTATGCACCAATATACCCCTCATCCCAAATCAAAACAAATAAGTTTACTTGGCTTGGAATGTGTGTTTACCAATCAAGAGAATGGCAGGTACTACATATTTCACTCAAGCTAGTGTGGAAACCACGATGATTAGAGAATTGAAAAATACTTTCAGAGGAGTTAGAATTGATTTTCACGAAACAAGGCCTTTTCATAGAGCTAGAGTTCTAGCATTGTGTCACCAATGTTGTAGAAGCTACAACCATCCTCCAAAATTTTTACTTAGCTTCATTTTGGAGCTTCCCTACCAACCATCCTTAGCAGCATATCTTGCACTGCCTAGGTACTTATGCTTTCATTTGAGTTTCTTTGGATTAACAGCTTGTGTTCACTAACTTGTTTGTCTTTCACCCACAAGATGACCTCCCATGACTTGGTCTCAAACTGGTTCTTGTGTTGACTTGGAAAACTACACAAAACTGTAGGGAAACCAGCCTTGCTCTCCCAAATTACACAGTGCATCCTGACAACTAGCACTGCTCTCCGAAATTGTGTAGAGCAGCCCATCACCAGGCTTGCTCTCATAATTTGCGTAGTTCTGACTGGTAGCCTTGGCTTCAGTCTAGAAATTGTGCAAATCTTGAGGGGCAACCAGAGCCACTCAACCCAGAAACTATGCAGAATACATCCCAAGGATTGTTAACCATTGCATGTGCTCACAGGTTGATTGGGTGCCTCTAGGACTATGAAATATTGCCTTGCATGCATGGGTAGTTTTTCGCGAAAAGGAAAAAATCAAAAAGTAGAAAAATCATCCCTAGATTTTAGGGATCTATTTTTAGCAGCTGGGGGTTACATGCAAAATTTGTTTTAGAAACCTCTCGCCAAGTGTCACTTTTTCCTATATTTGTGGCATGCACGTCATAAACCTCGATATTGTCAAAACTATTTATTTGACGCCTCAAATATCACTCTTCACTTTCGATCTTGGAGCTCTGGTAGTCCCATCGCATCTAGGAACCTTCAGCACACTTATCACAACTTTTCCGAGTAAGTCTGCTTTTCATGTCTTTTGTTGCTTTTATATCACTTTTTACATTTCAGTTTGTGTGAGTGTTGTTTTCTTGGTTTTGTTGAATGCTTGATGTCATTTCAATGCATGTTAGCTTGTAGAAGCGTAGTTTCGAGTTTTGCATTGCATTTCTTTATTGTCACTTGCATGACATTGTTTCTGCACTAACATTCATCATTGCGGTGACTTGCTTCACACACTTCGTTGTTTTCCCATCTTACTAAATCTTGCATTTACTGATTGCATGCAATTTTATTCACTCATGTCTGTGTCAGCTTTGCACATGCTTTCATTCCTTCCTAATTTTCAGTCACTCATTGGCAGGTCTGAGTTGCCTTGGCCTAGGCCTTGCCTTACCCAGCTTACACTGCGCATTTCTGGGATGGAAGGCCTTGCCTTATCCAACTTACACTGCACATTTCTGGGATGGAAGGCCTTGCCTTGCTACCAGGAATTGCACAAATCCTACCTCACACTGGCCTCCCAAGCTATGCTTTGCATAGTTCTGAGAGATAGTGCCTCATTTGGCCCTTGGGATTGTGCAATGTAATTTCTCGGGTAGCAGACATGCTAACTAAAACTGAGCATTGCGTAGTTCTAGTACTCAGCATGCCAAGCTAGACTATGCTCTACACAATTTTAGTAGTCAGTCAGCTCACTGGAAGCCTGGACTGTGCTCTGCACAGTTCCAACAATTAGTCTCCCAACCTCTCCCAAAGAAAACTGCGCAATTTTTCCAATCAATCAATCAAGTGTGTTGCATGTCAGTCCTCAAGTTTCTTTTGGTTTTCAATTGACATTTTTCTTGCGATGTGCATTGCTCTATCTCTAGGTATCACAAATGTTCATCAATCCCTCAGTAATATAGGTACAATGGCTTCTAAGAGAGCAGGGTCAAATGACACCATTGAGAGCACAACTAGAGATGTGGTCGAGCAAGTGCCTGTGATTTTTACCATCTATGAAGATGCTAAGTTGTTCATAGACAAGGAGATCAATATTACATGGTAGGATATCAATGACATATTTTCAAGCACCTTTGAGGAGTATCTAGAGGACCATTGTTATGGGTAGAATCACCCTAGGGTCTTGGGTTAATAACCCCAACAGAGTGAAGGGCATACAACATAAAGAGACATGCAAACATGTAGTCCTAATACTTAAAATATTGAAGTAGGAAGAAGAAGTATTACCCAGAGGTCCTACATTTGAGGTCGTTCTCATAGGGTCCAAACCCTCTGCTTCTTCCAATGCCTTAGAACCTACAACTCATTCAATCAAAGCATATACAACAACAGTAATAGAAAGCATGTTCATGATATAGGTGTTAGGTCATATAAGAATGTAAGAAAATAAGCATTAACATATGATTTTATAAACAAATCATGACATAGATTAATGCATAAAGATTGTAAACATCAAGAACAAGACAGTGTCCCTTTATTGATGTAAGCTAAAGAAAATATGGAAAAACTACAACCTGAGTCATCTGTCGGCTCCAAGCGAAACCGTCCTCTAGATCCCTCCTGCCTAGGCCTGAGAAATCCTCCTCCATTAGTATACATAAGGATGTCATGAAGGGATGATGGACATCTCAAAGAGGAAATAGAGGTTTCCTATGACTTGGGAGTGCAGAAGGAACATGGATTTCTTCAGACTTGATCAGGGATTTAATAAGCTATAATATCAATCTCTAATCTTTTCTCCCCCTTTATGCCTTCCCATGGAGGTTTATTTATACTTCTCCAAATTGGTTTTTTCAGTTGGGAAATAGTTGGGCCACGGGCTATAGGAGGTGAGTAATAGGTAAAACCAGTAAAATTCACCTGAATTTAAGGAGATTATATATTTTTTAATGTTTCAACACATATACACAGGTTGGGTATAGACTGACCCATGTGTACATGCTTTTTATACAGGGAAAAATAGCGTATGGGATTTAAAACATTACTTTTTAGAATTTGGACCAAGTCTAGAAGGGAAGGGTTTCCCTAGGCCATAACACAAAGCATCAAATCTACCAAAGGTGGTAAATGGTGCTATAAAAACTGTAGAGTCTATGTCAACATACACAAGTCTGGCCCTTACTAGGTTGCATGCAAGTATCTCGCATTTCTATGCATGTACATGATCCACTGGATTGTGTTGCATATTTATCGAGAGACAATGGTACTGAGCAATGTCAATGGAATAGAACTTGCTACCTTTAGGGTAGAGAACTTTTAGGAGATGTATCACTTGTCGCAGTCAATGAACAAGATGGATGCACTGTTCTCCAATCACAACAGTAGTGCAAACTCAAGAGACATCTTGAAGAGCTGGGTGAGAGAGTTGTCTAAGTTCAGTACGACACCCAACCAAGTATACAAGACAAAGACACTACGGAAGGCTTATCAGTTCTTGAAGATATTTGCATACATCTTGTACGGAAAAGAGAGTATAGAGACCTTCCCATAGAGTTGGGTGATTGTTTTGGATCAGCTAGTGAATGAAGGAAGACCTTTCAATTGGTCTGACATGTTGGCTCTCCAGCTGAAGGGGCAAGTAACAAATACCCAGCACCCACCCAAGGGTCAGCAAGCAAAGCTCTTCATGTCTCCCTACATGCTTGATGCAATCTGTACCCACCAATTTTTCCCTGGCTGGGTTGGGCATGGACACCTTCAAAAACCTTTATGCACATCTATTTCAGGGTGTTCTTTGAGTGTAGCTTCCGTGGAGTTATACTACAGCTATCAAACCACTTCATCACCCCAATGTACAAGATGATATTTGAGCAGGATCCCCCTTGCATGTCACACACAGTGATGGAGGCATTGGTTAACATAGAAAATTGGTACACCTCACCCCTTGGCACCTTCATCCATATCTACAACATGAAGAAGGCTCCACATGTGTTACCGAAGTTTTCCATGGACAAGTTGGTCATGCAAGAGGCTACATACTACATCTCGACAGGGTTCTTAACAAGATTGCATAGGAAGAAGAAGGCACCTTGGCCCGCTCTTCCTTTGCGGATTGGGTTGTATGAGATCCAGAGTCTCAAGCATGCTAAGGCTGTGATGGAGGAATTCAAGAGGTTCACCTTCGGCACCAGAATTTTCAATCGATATGACTCGCATTGCTTAGTGAAGGACCACTATGTGAGAGTGTATCATCCTTAGATCCATGATGAAGACCCATGGAGATATTGCTACAACTCCTCAAGGATCAATGAACCGATCAGAGTGGTTGTAGAATGGTTAGTAACACACAAGCCAGCAGCACTTCACGGGGTAGAAACATCAGCAGCAGTAGAGGGAAGCAGACCTGCGCATGACAAAAGTAAGAGGAAGATTGCCGACAACACAAAGTTAGAGAAAAGCTGCAAGTTCAAGGAAGATCCACTTGTAGTAAGAGAAGCTTTGGAGATTGAGGCAAAGAAGTGACAATGAAACAAAAGGATTGTGCAAAGACAGAGGGAGAAGCATAAACTAGAGGAGGCAAGGAAGAATATTCAGCAGATGAAACAGCAACTAAGGGAAGAAAAATAGATGCGTAGAATGGAGAAGGAAGTGTAGCAGGAACAGGAACAGTAGGAAGCGCAGTGTGCACACATCAATGAAATTGCGTAAATACAAGTTATTGAATCAGAAAAGCTAGCAGATAGCAAACAGGTTGAGCAGTCGCAGGAGTAGGACTTTGCTCAGGAGATTGAACAGATGTTGGAGCGAATGGACATGGATTTGGTTCAGCCATAATAGGATCAGGATATAGACCTCATGCATAAGGACCCAGAGGTTACTCCATAGGCTTCACAAGATCTGGGAGCAGAGAAAGTCCCAAGTGATCAAGGAGACACTGAAATCCTTGAGGACAATCCAAAAGCAAATGTGCATAACATATCCTTTGACAAGTCACAACACAGAGTTGTTCAGTTGCGCAGACTGCCCCCTCCAAATGTCCATGCATCTCTTGTGCATTTTCAAGAATGAGTGATCATGTTCGATATGCTTAAACATCTGCATTTCCGAAGCCACCAGCTGATCAGAAGCTCAAAATTAGCCAAAAATTAAAACTTGTTAGAATGGTGTGGAACCTAAATGAATGCGTAGCTCATCATTCTAAGTCCAACAGTGTGAACGACACTCAAATCCGATCTCGTATGCAGAAGTTAGAGCAAGTCAAAGTTCAGGTTTGACTCGGACACGTGGTAGGATTAGATGACATGGAAAAGGTCCCAATGAATTGGGATGCGCCAAGTGGTAGGTTTCCATTGGGTCCCAGCAGTGCCGATTTGTGATTTGCGATATCACAATCGTACATCGCAGAATGTTAAGTGAATCACCCCCCGAAGCAGAGTCAAGTTGTGATTTGTGATAATCGCAATCACATATCGCACCAATACCCCACAGATATATATGTTACCGAGGGACTCTGCCGATGCGATTTGCGGACGCGATATCATTTTAGAGTTGTATTTTGTAACTTGTCAGGTTTTTCGGATCACGAAATATCGCAATGTGTTAAGTTCTGAATATAAGAATCACCCCCAGCAAAGCCGATTGTGATTTACGATAAAGCTACAAAACCGTCACCTTTTCCACTGAACCAACCACTTTGTATGTATCACTTGGCCTTAACTACGAGATAGGCGGGGAAGTAGGTGGGACCACTGATTTCGGATGAACTGCCATAATTAACTCCAGATAATGAATTTAACTGGTAATAATCCAAATTTGGAGGAGAAAATTGTGGAAAGACTGACAGAAGTCATAACTAAGGCAATTTTCGACCAAATGGGATGCAAAAAGAGGCTAGATAGCCATTTTTTAGCATTTTGAACACATTGGAACATGTTTTGGGATCAAAGGAGCACTTTTGGATAGGCTTTTTAAAAATTGAAGCCTTTGGGTGCCATGGTCAACCAGGGTGTTGATTCAGTTTATGGAGGAGTTTGAAGATGGAGATGAACTTGCAGGGGTTTTCAAACCTCCATGTGCTTTCTATAATAGCCATTACATCAGTGTTGTAGCTTTATATCCTCTTTTCTCTATATATGGTTTGGATAAGAGACTTGTTTATGTACTTCAAGTGGATTGTGGTATTGTTTATGCTTTTTGAAGTTGGAGTATGGGGCCTTGGTGTAAGATGCCTATGTTTTATGAAGGTTTACATGTTTGACTGTAAGTTAACATGTGTCTGGGGTGAGAACTCTTTCAGAAGTTTTTTCTTTGAAGGAGAAACTATCCATTCCATTTCAGCAATTTATTTACTCTTCTCTTCTAGATATTGAGCGTAATGAGAAGGGGTCATGCCTTTAGAGCTAATCCAAGGAGATGTAGCCCATGAGGGGTGAACTCATTTATCAATGGCTGATGTATTACTGATTGATGCATGCTTCCATTTAGTGTTTTGGTCTCATTTTTTAAGTTTTATTCATGAAAATAACTTAAGTAAAACATACTTAAAATTCATGCCTTTTACTTGTTATTTTGGAGTACAAAACTCAAGCACATTTTTATATTCTGATGAGGATCTTAGCACAAAAATATAATATTCCAAATTTAGATCAAGTTGGTATAAGAGCATTGGTTTGCTTTGTACAAGGAGGAATTGATTGTTGTTTACAAGTGAATGTGTTTTGAAGCTCAAGTGAGGAGAAGGTTTTGGAAAAGAAAGCAAGATTGTTACAATCTCTACCACCAAGTTCTACCTCAAATTGCAGTAGAAGCTTCAAGCAAATCATGTCCCACGGAGGAGAGCTTGCAAGAATGTCAGAGGATTTGAAGGATTTTATAAAGGCTTTCTTAGTGTGGTGTAGGTAAATTTTCGATGCGGACAAATACAATTCCTCTAGCCTGAGAGAGCGGGTCTAGCCACAAAAAAACAATCTAATGTAAAGTTCCTTATACTAAAATTGAATAAGAGGGCCTACCTCTTAGAACACTAATCTGCTTGATCATGATCCCACTTCCTTGCTCCATCTTCCTTTCGCTTCTTCCTTTAGATACTTGAAACAAATACACAAGAGATAATGGAAAACGTGATAGCATACAATCCCATTCAATCTACTTAAAAAATCAAGGAGTCTTAAGCCATTAAATGAAACATAACACTCAATGTAGGAAGTAAACCATTAGTTGTATTGATATAACTTCAGAAAGATATTACAACCAAAGCCCTAACGTTGCAGGTCTCCTCCGATGTATCCAGGTTCCCACACCTCTACTAGCATCTCATGGATAGCCCCAATAATGGAAGTTTTAAGGATTCTTTCCTTTAGTCTCAAACCAAACCAAACACACTATTCTCCCTTCACAAACATAAACTAGAAGGCTACAAGCTATAGATATATTGTTGGTTATTCAATCTCCAAAAAGACTAAGACCAATTTAGCTTGGAAAAGGAGGAGTTTATATAGCTTGGATGGAGGGGAGATGGTTCCTCTTATCATGGGAGAGGCCTTATCTCTTGGGTTTGTTCCATCCTAATAGGGGAAAGGAGCCCAAACTGAATTCCTCAGCTCGATCCATCCCAACCATTTACCAGACTTCCGTTACGAAGCTTCTAGACCTAGAAGCTTCGACTCCATATTTAAAAAACTTGCCAAAAGAGGATCGATGTGAATGAGGCAAGGCTCATTTGCACTATACGGTGCTAGCCCTGGTTTCAAACCCTACAAATCAGCACGAGGAAGGAATGGTCATTACTGCTGGTCTTGTAAACTAGGAAAAAAGGAAGATTCTTGGGAAATGATGCAAAAGGGAATTGTTCTGCTCATGAAGAGGGACATAATGGGAGTCTCTTCATGGTGGGACAATATGTAGGGTTCACTATAGAAGTCCTCCGGGATCAAGGAAATGGGAGTACAGGGACATTCACAAAATGTTGTGAAATAGATGCCCCCTAAAGCATGAAGATTGAACTAGAGTGAGGGGTGAAATGCTTTACAAGGGAACCGGAGTCCATCGTTGAAAAACCTGCAAGTAAGCATAGATACATATACATCACTGAAAACTATGACAAATGATACATGAATCGTGGTATGGATGCAACCATCTAGAGAAAGATCATGTAAATGGATCCAAGGCATGGGTGCAGCCATCTAATAAAGAGGATCGTATCAAAACCAAGGTATGGTCGTAGCCATACAATAATGAGAAGGATCACATATAAAAACTCATGGTATGGTCGCAGCCATCCATCTGAAAGAGACATGTATATGAGCATGACCATGTCACATCACCTTGCAACCTGGACTTTAGTAATCCGAGCCCAGGGTCTTGCACTCCAACACGACCCAATAAAAGTAAAAATTCTAACATGTGAATAAATGTGTTGAAGTCAAACATGCTAGAAAGTCAGTTGATTACCAGCCAATGATGTGAACTATTAACAAGCGTGAGAGAAACCACCAATATTGACAATGGCTCTCAAGGTACCAACAGCACAATCCACGAAATGTGAATAAAGGAACTGAACTCAAACCCCCGTGAAATCACCTGATCAAAAGCCAATAATGTGAACTTGTCGTCGAGTGCGAAGAACTTTCCATTAGGGCATGCAAGCTCTAAGGTACTGGAAGGGAGTCTCTCAGCTAGCTTCCTGGATAATGAGCTGAAGTCGACAGGAAGTGACTATGTCGAAGGAGGGCCATGATGTATCCCACATCATCGACATGAGACAAAGGGATGAAATGATTATGGATGATACAGAGAATCAGGAATGAGTGTAACTACAGAAAGAAAACTCTTGAACATATCGGCGACACGAATCTAGAGTTTGACATCTTTTGGATCCATAGGATCGGAGGTCATGATGACGTGGGAGATATCAAATGGAAGGCAATAATGAACGGCCCAACCCAGGAAAGTCAATGATGAAGTGAGGATATCTTAACCCGACACGAAGCAGAAAGTGTCATGTTCAAGAGTGAGATGCCAACACAACTGATAGAATTTCTGATTTCCCCCACCATTTCTAGCAGGTACCCCAATAATTTTTAAATAGCAAGCTTGAAGGGGATAGCATGTGCTTGCACTGTAATTCCATCCTTCGAGTGAATCCAACCTAGTAAGATTAATGAGCCCTAGGAAGGAGAAGCTCATGTTCATCATGGTGACGAATCTAATGTTCTTTAATGTTTTAACGAGTCCGACGAAGGTGTAACTCAGTATCTTTTTCATGTTTAGAGAGTTTGAAAAAGCCACAGAAAATAAAATTACACATGGTCCATTTTCATACATTTACGTCTCTCGAGCCCGAAAAGGTAGAAAATGATACTTAAGAGAACCACTTGACCATTTCGGCCAAGGAGTACCTTTTTCGTAAATAGTTTATCCCAGCCCGAAAAAGGGGTAAACGTATACTAGGTAAAGGACATTTTGCAGCCTTTAAGTTCAAAACGATAAGAGCTTGGAAATATTTTCTTGTTTAAAGAGTCAGAAAAGAGCTTGAAATCAGACCCCTTGTTTTTATTCTCTTTAACGAGTTAAAAAGGGAAAAATACTCGGCGATATTTTCAATTGAGTTTTTTTGAGTCAAGAAAGAGCTTAAATGTTACTCTAGTACCATCATTAGTAATCTATGACCTGTTGTTGCACAAGAGGCAAACGTATTATCTAATTTCTGAGGTAAAATAGATGAAAAATGCTTTTTAAAACCCTACAACACCATGAAAAATGAATAAAAGGGGGAAAGTAAATAATTTTTTACCATTTTACCTTTTTACCTTGTGTGGAGAAATTTTCATCTATTTGTGCCCTAGATTTTCAAGAGCAAATTGTAGCAGATCCAGGAGGCCATTTGATGATCCGTCAGTTGCAAGTAAGAGCTGAGACCCTTAGCTTCCTTTTCATGCTTGTTTTTCTTGTTTTTTACCATTTTTTGGATTTCTAGAGAAGATCTTAGCAAAAAAGAATTGCCCTCGGTCAGCGCGATTTCTAGGCACGGGATCACGTCGATCAAGGGTTATTAACAGGATCAAGTTCATCGTCAACACTACTATTTTTAAAACAGTCGCGTCGGCACCGTGAATATAAAGAATTCAACTTTTTGCTTGATTTCTCTGCTTTGAATCTGAATTTCTTTAGCCAAGGATGAATGTTGACTTGAATTTATGTTTTTTGTAGGCAAAACACAGTGAAAAATGGTTGATTGGAAAGAACATGAGCATGAGTTGATTCATTCATAGGCATTAGCAGACCCAAATTGTTTAAATGCCCTAAGGAAATGTGGGCTCCTTAAATTCTTCCTCACACCAGGTGTTCAGGCTCAACCTGAGTTGCTGCAATATTTGATTAGTCTTTGGGATGTTAATAGGGAATTTTTTTGTGATCCGGGACCAAGAACTGGAATTGGAAACTTCCGACATCTATTTCATCACTGGACTGTCCCGAAGAGGGGAACCAGTCAATTTGTATGGGGCCAGGCTTATTAGGGAAAGTGTGAACATGTTGCTTGCGAAACACTGGCCATAAGCACTAAAATCAAAGAGTGGAAAGGTAGAGATCATGATTGTTCGGGACCTTGTGCTGAAAGTACTTCTTTTGACCATAAACAGAGTGGCTAGGGCTCAGGCATTGCATGAGTCCAACAAGTCCAAATTCCAGTATGCCATAGACTATACGGCGCCAACTATCTTCAACTGGACGAAAGCCATGAAGGTAAACATGAAGTGCCAGTTATCCAAAGCCAAGGCAGGAAACCTAAGGTAGTTTGGATATGGTTTCATTCTAGTGATCTTATTTTTGGAGCGGATCCCACTATTTCATTATCATTTTACAAAGGTGAACCCGCCATTGCCACGAGAACCACGGATGGTCCGCTGGAGTGAATTGATGCCTAGAACCATCGGGGACCAACATATGTCATACAAGCCCGCCTTCTTTTTGTGGTTGAGGCGTCAATTGATCGTAGTAGAGGATTGGCCCTATAGTAGTTCCGACTTCCATGGTGATCCAAATATGCCTCTCCTAGAGGGAGAAGATTATGATGATGGAGGTAAGCAAAAACATTTTTTATTTTTTATTTTTTATTGTTTTTGAAATATATATATTCATGACATTTCAATTTTGTAAATGTAGATATGGGACCAGAGCGACCAGACGAGATGTCCCTGATTGCCAGGCATGTTGCTCGATAGTTTGATATTGCTCCTTATCAAGAAGGAGTCGATAATGAGGAGGAAATCGTGTGGAACCTTGAGGGATTAACCAAAGGTATCCCAGAGTATGCCCGAGTGGGTGACATCCCATGCCAGTATCAGCGGCACACAGTGGGGGTATCAAGTCGGGTCCATTGACTACTGACTCGTGTAGTACGAGCAATGACGTGCTATCATGAGCACCATGCCGAGTAGTCCATAGGTTTAGCATTTTATAGTTTTGAGGCCTGCGAGCCATGGATGTACTTTGAACACATATATTATTTTTTGGGGTTTTGATGTATGACACTCAAACATTATCGACATATATATATATATATATATATATATATATATATATATATATATATATATATATATATATATATCTATATCTATATCTATATCTATATCTATATCTATATATATATATATATATATATATATATATAGATATATATATATATATATATCTATATATATATATATATATATATATATATATGCAATATTTTCTACTTACTATGGTACAAATGTTTTTTTTTCACATATTTCGCAAATGACTGTCCAACACATAATTAGCTAATGCATTTGTTAAAGTGTTGGGCAGCGGATCCCCTGCGTAACGGTTTTGGGGCTCAAAGACCACAAGTTTGGGTAATAGTATGGTAAAGGCTCCGTGAGGTGCACGGAGAGCGAATTGTAATGATTTAAGTCAAAGGGTTGTCCGCCTGAAAATAATGTAAGAAAATAGAAAGTGAGTCGACCTGCCCATGGTCCGTAGACCATGGGAATGTATAAATAGAGCGAGGCTCTAAGGGTAGAAGATAGTTTTTGCTAGGATCTTGAATGTAATGGGTTTATGAATACAATATTCACTCTGATTCTGTAAGTCTGAGTCTTGGGTCGTAGTAGGAGATAGAGGCTCCGTAGTTGTGTGCACGAAGGCCTAGTAAACTCTGCAGCTGTGTGCACAGACCCCTGCAGCTATGTGCGCGGGGCAGGAAGTGGATTGTACTGAAGCGAAGATAAAGATAAGTTGGTTCTAAAATATTGCGGATTTGGTTATATTCTAGTTTATGCATCTGTTATGATCTATAAGTTTATGTTTATGTTTTGAGTTTATGCAAATCTGTACGATTTATTGGTGTGCGCACTAGTTATGACTGTTAAATACTTGCTTGAAGACCTTAAGAGTTAGATCTGATCTATAATAAACTCATTAATAATAAAGAGCATCATGCAGATCTATGCGGAAGCCTAACAGAGTGGTGTGAGGGCGCAAATCGGTTTGCGACCCCTCCAGATCACATCAAGATATCCCAAGGGTGCGGAAACCTAGTTGGTTGAAGGGAAAGTACCCCTAGAGTCCTTTGGGCTGAGACTCTACCAGACTGAAAATTGCTTATACAAAGAAACACACACACACAGCCATCTTTTTTACTTTTAAGCAAATTCTAATGTTTTAGGGTACATACCTAAGGTCCTACGTCCGAGAAGACCGTTAGGGTGCAAACCCTTCTTGGAGTTCCCTTCTTCTTTCTCTGACCTGCAAGACAAACAAATCAAAGAAATCAACAGTACATGTATAGAAGTTTATGTATAAATCATCTTTATGCTATAAAGTTAGTTATAAATAATCTTTAAGTAACTACTTTCATAAGAATTCAACACAAGAATCTCATAAGCATAAAGAAAGATTATTCGGGAACAAAGACGTGTTTCTTTATATATAAAGGCAAATAAAGTACATATATCGGAAAGATATCACCTGAACACCTTCAGCAGGCTCCAAGCAAGCTTCCTCCCGGATTCGTTCCAGCCTCCAGCCTTCAACAAGAGCTCCTTCCAAGTCTTACTCAATGATGATGTCAAGGATGAATGATCACCAATACACATGGAAACAAGGGTTTCCTATGCAAAATGGGGGAAGTGCAGGATGCACCAAGGACTTCAGACCTGGTCTAAGGGAAAAATCTCAGCATAATAATCTTGCTCTCCTTTCTCTCTCCCCTTGGCCTTCCCTTTGATGTCTTTTTATACCCTCTCCAAAGTAGTTTTTTAGTTAGGAGTTGGTTGGGAACAGTTGGGCCACGGGCACTAACAGGTGATCCAGCAGGTAAACCCGCGATCACCGCCCGAAAAAGAGGAAATTATATTTTTTTTAAGTGTTTTAATAGATACACGCGGGTTGGGTATGACAGACCCGCGTGTACACGCGTTTAACACAGGGCAAAGTCGCGTACAGGGAATAAAACACTGTTTTTTTAAATTTTTGGACCAGGTCTGGAAGGAGGGGTTGCCCTAGGCCATAAGTGCAGCATCACAAACCATAAGAGTGAGATTTGGAGCTATAACAGATGCCCCCTAATGTATGAGGTCAGAAGGGGAACATGATGGCCGAAATACATTAAGTAAGTACAAGGAAAGGAACTCTGCCGAAAAACCGAGGAGGACTTCACCAGAATTCAGCCTGCCAAGCCACCGAAAGGAGATCAGAAAGAAACACTGTCTGAGGCGGGCATACCCATGCTCAGAAAAAGTAAAGCATGTCCGCATATCAAGTACAAGCGGATCCACTAAGTATACAAGTATAAATGACTGTAAAAATACATAATGGATCATCTGATCATAATGAGTAAGTACATGTCTGAATATCACATATAAAACTGTCAATGATGCTGAAAGATGCAACGGATCACTGAAATCAAAGACTGATCCCATAAGGTACCAACTGAACATGATGGAATAGGATGGTACTACACTGCAAACTCAGGTGCCAGCATATAGAATGTCGCCATGACTGACTGCAACATATAAGGTGGAATGGTATCAACTAGCAGCAACAGGAGCAACTGTCAAGTGAACCAATAAATGCTGATACAACCTGAGGTCTTCACCGACCGCCGTGGTACATTTCTACACCATGGGAATAAATGATTTGAAGTCGACCATGTGAGAAATCGTTTGATTACCGGTCATTGATGTATACCGTTAACAAACGCGAGACTACTCACCGATAATGATAATGAGCGTCAAGGTACCCAGTACAATCTAACAAGTGTGAATAGATGAGCTGAAGTCGAACACCTGTAAGAATCTATCAATCAGGAGACAATGATGGTTTCCCACTGTCGATAGCGAGGAATCTGCCACTAATGACTGCAAACCCCAAGGTACTGCCAAATGGACTCTAGATCTTTGCCCCAGAGCAATGAGTCGGAGTCGATAGGGAAAGATCCGCTAGAAGGAAGGCA
Source organism: Pinus tabuliformis (assembly GCA_031772625.1). Lineage (NCBI taxonomy): Eukaryota > Viridiplantae > Streptophyta > Pinopsida > Pinales > Pinaceae > Pinus > Pinus tabuliformis. The sequence continues at coordinate 169,790,913 of CM062808.1, forward strand.
TTAAGGCATCCTCCATCAATCTAGCGCGAGTGTAACCCGTAGGCCAATAATGTGGAAGGAATCGGACGAAAAAGATGTAGTAACCCAACCGAAAGTACGTTTCCGGCGTACACAAGATGTGGCTAGCGCACGGCAGAAACCCTCTGAACCAACCAATAATGAAAGCTGACACAGAGGCGAGGTATCCACCAATAGGGTCAAATGGAAACCAAGGTACTGCACGAATCCCAATGTGTGATAATGTATGCTGATGTCGAACACAAGGGAAACCACTCAGTCAAAGACCCATGATACTGATCGATGCTGAGCACAAGGTGACCTATCAATAATGAAAATAGGGCCAGGGTGCGGTCTCTAGGTCTGCCCTCAGAGCAATGTGTCGTCGTCGATAAGGACAAGACCCGCCAGCAAGAAGTCAATGGGGACCTTCTCAAACCGGCACGAGTGAAGGACCAATATAACTGATGTGATGATAGACATGACACTGACAACCAGGGATGGCCGACTGAAAAATGAGTCAAGAGACACCGCAGAAAGGCCGACTCAGGCTAACTTCCCTTGAACAAAAGCACGACTCAATGTGACTATGTGGCAGCATATAATGAATCTGTATAAGTTCGTCATGCAGGAGGCACGAACGAACCCTCCATATGATTGGAAAAGATAACCAATCGGGGGAGAACTGACTCGATAACAAGGTTATGGCTTACCTAAGTCAAACTAAATCCCACCCATGCGGAGGAGACTTTGTTTTGAGTGCTTTGTTCAAGGGCGACACGACTGACTCTAGCTGCCAACAATAAATGGAAATAATGTCCCTGTTCCCGCTCTTTTTGGAATATTTAATTTTTTTGTCTTTTTCTAATAAGCCGGAAAAAGAATAAAAGAATGCTATGGTACAGTGGAAAGAACGAGTGTCGGTGAAACAGATGCTCTAGTTCCTGGGAAAGGAACGTTCCTATGCTCAATGCAGGGAGGTGAAAAACTGGTCAGTGACACTCAGAGGTATGTCCCTTCCACGGATCTGGGTATGTCAAGCTGCAGAGGTCAAGGGTATGCAAGGTTGATTTTTTGCAGACGTCATGGTCAAAAGTGGGCTTAAACACGAGTCCAAGTGAAGCCGGCTATAGGCCAAAAGGTGCAAATGGTCAACATGCAATGCAGAAGTACAACTCAACACACATAGGAGCCTCTAGGGTATAAGGCCAGAACAAAGCGAAGAAGCAAAGAAGAATGAGTCTTCAACGCATAAGTCATGGCGGGACTACAGAGGACTCCCGAGCCTACTCAAAACGAAGCAGCATGGGCAACAAATGTCAGTGAGGTGCTAACTAGGATGCCCATGTAAAAGGATGGCTCTACCATCATGTCATGATTTAAAGAATCGGCGAGTGAAAATGGCTTGCGAACCATAACATGATGGGGTCGACCCTATGGCAGATGTATCGGTCAAATGGAGGCTAGTATGCATAATGCAATGGAAAAATGGTGTCCCTAACCTATATGCCAGTGAGAACACGATACCTGCCATGACGGGTCAGCAGTCATGGAACCGCCGCGAACCGTCGAAAAATGTCCAAAATGTCCTGAAAAACACTTCAATCTCGACATTCCAAGCTCCCAAGTTAAAAGTGACATGAAACCAAGCAAAATAAAATTTTGAAAAAATTTTGCATTTTCAAAACTTATAAAAAGAAATTTTGGACTTACCATTTTCACCGTTTGACTTGGAGAGCAAATTGTGGAGCAAAAGGAGCAAACTTTCCCCGTGACTTATTCAACCGTTCAAACTTGCCGAAAACTTCCAGGTAAGCACTAAACTTGTCTTGCAATCAATTGTGATAGTTTTTAGGAAGTTTAATTAATGTTTCACCGTTAGATTTTTGCAAAAAATTTCTCTGCGGTGTACACGCGGGTTGGATGTATATAAATCGCGTATACGACGGCCCTACACGCGACTGTGTATAGGGTAAACCGCGTGTGCGCAGCGAAAATTTTTTATATAAAAAACTAATGGATGAAATTGATTTTTTTTCTTCCAGGATGACTCTCACATGGCGTGAAAGAGAGCACTCAGCTGTAGATAATGAAGTTATGGAGAATGATGAGGCATTAGATGCCTTACGGGGATGCGGATTGTTAAAATTCTTTAAGTTGCCGAATATGAAAGCAAATGTGCGTCTGCTCGAGAGACTTATTGATTACTGGGACGTCGAGGAAGAAGCTTTTATGATTGATCAAATGCCACTCAGGATAGAAGTGGAAGATATATATTTCATCACGGGCCTTTCCCGAAGGGGAGAGGTAGTCCACTCCCGGGGCAGGACCCGGAATAGTCTCAGCGTAGACGACTATGTACAACTTTACTGCCCAGGTCATCGGAAGGTCGGGAGTCAGATCTCGATCCCACACGTGGCAAGTTTGTCACTGCGGATAATCCTGTTCACCATAGCTCGAGTGAACGGGTCATCTTCGCTACATCAGGCATCACGAGTAAACATGAGCGTAGCAGTGGACTGTCTCACCACGGTGTTTGACTGGTGTACTCCCCTACTTGCCAACATGAAGGAGCAGCTTGCTTCTATCAGGAAGGGACAGACCAAAAACTTTGGGTATGGGACCATTTTATGCACATTTTTCTTCGAGAAGGTTCCTGCACTCCGTCCCAGGGTAGCAGTTCCCATCAGTAGTCCACGTGATCCACGTATGGGCCGGTGGGCTGACTTGATGAAACGTCTGGGGGGTGGGGAAGTGCCCAGGAATGCATTCGACGACGACTTTTTTGCTTGGTGGGAGCAACAGATCATCGCCATAGACGACTACCCCTATGCTGGACTGGATTTCCGAGGAGATCCTGACCTAGTACTGCCACCAGATGCAGCATGGGGCGAGATCGGTAAGATTTTTTGATTTTTTATGATTTTAGGATTTTTAGGATTTTTCAAACATAATGATGAACTTTGAAAAATATATTTTTTTGATGAGATTCAAATGACTGATATGATGATCATGTTTCAGACATTGGGCCTGTGCGACCAGATGGATTCCTACGGCACGGACGGCGTGGCCGAGGAGCCGAAGAGGCGGCTGCGGATGCGGAAAGGACCCTCGCCAACGTGCAGCGACACTTGGCGAGATTGAGCTATCAAGTACCGATGGCCGAGATAGAGGACCTTCCTCCAGATATGCAGCGTCATGTGGTTGGGATGCCACGTGACTGGGTTCGCGTTTTTCGGCGCGTGGCCAATGCTATAGTTAGTTATTTAGCTGCTCATCCAGAGCCGAGGCATTAGATATGCCTGACATGATTATGGGCATTTGAGTCCCAATTTTGTATATTTTTGGACACACATATGTACACTCGAGACGCTTTGTGATATATATATATATACAGTTTGACTTTTTGATGCATGATTTTATGATGATGAATGATTGATATGCCAGTCTAATGCTTGATTAGCGATAGAATCAGCTAACCAATTTTGAGATCTTGGAATGTGCAAATAATTAATGTAAATAAATGATCTTTGCAACAACCTCACCCTTAAATATTGGCGATATAATGATGGATCTCTAACCCGATAAATGTTATTTAACTGAGACACTATCAATTGAGAATCAAGATACACTACCAACGAGTCGATCCCATAAGAGATTGCCTCGGATAATAAACTGATAACAGCTGTATACTCGGCCATATTGTTTGAAGCAGGACCGATACACACGCCTCTCGATGTCATCAACTGACCAGTTGGGTAATAAAGTACCCAAGCTGCGGAAGCAAGATTCCGAGTGTGCCGACTAGCACCATCGGCGAATCCAAAATAAACCAAATCATCCATCAACACCTGCCAAAGCAGACCAAAAGTGCTGATATCAGAAAAACGCTCGATAAGATATGTACAAATATACATAAAATACAAAGAAGCCATTGCCTGGTAAAACTAAGCAAAATACTTCTTTAAATAGAGCCCATTTCGGGGCTCCGCCAGCTTGTTTCCTTCGAAATCAATTAACTCATACGATCCTTTTTCTAAGACTCGTTTGATAATGAAAGGACCGTACCACATAGGCTTGAATTTGCCTGCCCCCAAGGCGTCCTTATCTTGGTCATAGACCAAGACAAGGTCACCTTCAGAAAAAACACGAGGTCTGACAGACTTATCATACTGAGTTTTGACCCTTTTCTTATGGGCCTCATTCGTCGTGGCAGCATCTCGACGCTGCTCATCGAGATGTTCCAGATGAACTAGGCGCTCCTCGAGACTCGAAGTCTCAGGAAGAAGCTCGACAGCCAATTTCAGAGATGGAATTTCACATTCGACCGGAAAGATAGATTCCACCCCGTAAACTAACTGAAAAGGAGTAAAACCAGTAGCCGTTTTAACGGAGGTTCGGTATGCCCAAAGAGCCGGATACAACATAATGTGCCAATTGGACCGATTTTTATCGATTGTCCGTTGGAGTATCGTCTTAAGAGTTTTATTGACCGCCTCGACCTTTCCATTGGCCTGAGGATAGTAAGGAGACGAATGCTCTTGACGGAAACCTAATTTAAAAGCCAATTCGGACATTAGCTGATTTTGGAAATGACTGCCATGGTCAGTGACAATCTCTCTTGGGATACCGAATCTTGAGATAACTTGATTGAAAAGAAACAAAGCTGCCGTGTCACTGTCGTTCTTATAAGTAGGCATGGCTTCAGCCCACTTCGTGAAGTAGTCTACAGCCACGATAATGTACTTGTGATTTGCCGCTGAAGGCGGATTACAAGTCGTAAAATCAATACCCCACTTCGTAAAGGGACCGACGGTGACAACGGGAAAAAGGGGAGCTGGATGCGCGCGCATCTTGCGAGTAAAAATTTGACACGGGTGACAGCATTTTACCGCTTCCACACAGTCCTTAAAGAGTGAAGGCCAAAAGTAGCCGGCACGTAAGATGCGCTGGGCTGTAGCAAGCCCGGATAGATGACCACCACAAGCTCCACTGTGGCAATCATTAAGAACAGACTCTGCTTCCTCTAAGGTTAAACAACGTCGAAGAATTGAATCAACCCCTCGACGGTATAAAGTGTCACCAATGATAACATAGTTTTTAGCCAGGTGACGTAACTTGCGACGTTCATCCTTGGAGGAAGTAGAGGGAAACTTCGAAGTCTGGAGATAAACAATGATATCTCCATACCAAGGGTCTTGTGAAGAGATGAGGAATATATGTTCGTCGGGTAAACTTTCCTCATAAACAACATCCTCTCCACAAGGAAGCTCAGAAATTAGCTCCGCGAAGACCATAGATTTCTTAGACTTGGCGGACAAGAACTCGAGGTCGAATTCTTGTAAAATGACTATCCATCTATTATATTTGCCCCCAATCACTCGCCTACTGAGGACAAATTGGAATGGATTGACCGCCGCTAAGACAAAAGTTTTGCGTAGCAAAATGTAATGACGGAGCCTCTGGACAGCATGGACTGCTGCCAAGGCCAACTTCTCAACAGGAGAATAGCGGAGTTCAGGGCCTATCAAGCCTCGGCTCAAATAATAAACCACGTGCTCGACAAGAGCATCGTCCTCCTGAACTAGAACCATACCAATGGTAGATTCTGCGGCAGCGAGATATAAAAGGAAGTCTCTACCGTAATCCGGTGGACTCAAAAGCGGGGCAGAGACTAATGCCTTTTTCAAAGCATCGAACGACCGCTGCGCAAAGTCGTCCCACAGGAATGGAACTCCTTTCCGTAGCAAACGCATGAACCCTTTAGTGATCTCGGCATAGTTTGCTATAAACCTTCTTAAGAAATTGGCCTTCCCTTGAAGACTTTGAAGTTGACGAATTGAAGACGGGGGAGGCAACTGAACTATTGCCTCAACCTTGAAGGGATCAACCCGTATCCCTTCATTGGAAACTATAAACCCTAACAACCGACCTGATGTAACCGCGAAAACGCACTTATTAGGATTCAACCGGATTTTGTAAAAACGACATCGCTCAAAGACTAATCGAAGATGACTAGGATGATCAGTTCTCTTTCGAGAACGAGCAGCGAGATCATCTAAGTATGCCTCGATGATATGTTTGATGTCGTGGAAAGCGTAAGACATGGCCCGCTGGAAGGTGGCTCCAGCATTTTTAAGACCGAAGGGCATCTTTCGATATGCAAAGGTACCCCAGGGACATATGAAGGCAGTCTTATGCTGATCCTCAGGACGGATAGAGATTTGATTATAACCTGAGAAACCATCCATAAAGGAGAAAATCGCATTACCCGCACACTCGTCAATAATTTGATCAATAAATGGCGTGGGGTAATTGTCTTTTGGACAAGCCTTGTTTAAGTCCCTAAAATCGATGCATACGCGGATTGTTCCTTGCTTTTTGTCCACAGGGACTGGATTCGAAACCCAATCCGTAAGAGGAACAGGGTATATAAAACTCGCCCTTAGCAGCTTCTCAACCTCAGCTTTGATAGCCGCTGCTTTCCTAGGGTTAACCGGCCGAAGCCTTTGACGAATCGGTTTTGCGTTTTCGTACGTCTTGATCTCATGTTGGACGATAGAAGGATCAATGCCGGGCATTTCCTCATAAGACCAAGCAAATACATCACGATATTCCTTGAATAGGTCGGTGTAAATTTGAATTTCTTCAGGGGAACACTCACTTCCGATGAAGATATTCTCGATGATGTTAGGATTTTTAGAGATGTTTATAGGTATCGTTTTTGAGATTACCGACATATTACCTTCAGCACGTGTGTGTGTTGGAGCCAAAGGGTTCGATACCGTACAAACATCACTACCAACGAGCTCGGAGAATCTAGATTCTACTTCCTGCAATGGAGGAAGAAAATATGAGCGATGGTGTAAGTCTTCCCAAGGTCGATCTATACCCATCATAATTTCGAGGATTGCTTCTTCAGAAGGTAGAACCGAATCTAAGCAGTCCAAGGCAGAGTTAGAATCAAAGCTCCAAGCGGGGGCCACATGACCATCTAGCTCCTCTTCGGAAAAGGGAGTAGAATGGTTATCTGCAGAGTCTACGATAGCCTGATATCTAAGCTCAGCTGCAGATATAGGAAACGCCATTCCATTAACTTGCCCTTCAACTAATGTGGTCGTAGGTGAAGGCAAGGTCCAAGGGTCGGAAAAATGATGAGTTCGGAAGAACCCCTCTCGAGAAGATTCCTTGGATGATGAAATAGCATTGATTCTTGCAAAAGGAGAGGGAAGATCAAACGTACCCATCAATGAGGAATACATCCCTACTCCTAAATTCTCAGTCGGCGGGCGAGGGTTATCCACCAAAGGAACAGTAGAGTCGGAGGTTGCTTGAGGATCGATTGGAGCATAGTCCAATTGATCAACCTTAACGATTTTCCCCTCATGAGGAAAGCAAATGACACGAAACAAAGTCGAAACAACGGCTTCCATCTCGTACACCCAGTTCCTTCCTAATAGGAGATTATAGTCTAGGTTAGCATCTACGACTTCAACTTCGATATTAACGACCTTCCCTCCAACACATATAGGAAAGGCCGGGATAATCCCATGCGGCTTGTGAGAATGGCCATCAAATGCAGTTAAGACGGTTGGTGAAGGAACAGCCGAAGGTGAACCGATAGCCTTCCAACAAGACATGGACATGACGCATGTGGAAGCTCCTTCATCTATAACGGTGCGAAAAATATTGATTTTCCGGTATGTTGACTTTACTTGAAAAGCCATATGATGAGGGAGTCTCTTTTTGACATTTGACATGTCAAAAGAGAGCACTAGAGAGTTAGCTGAATCGACTGCTCCAATGGCGGAGAGTAAAGCACTTCTCTGAGACGGACACGACTGGAGAACTTCCAAAGCGGACATAGCACATGGGCTTTGAGCCAAATCCTCCACAATGGAGTAATTTTGAGCAGCTCTAGCATTGGGGTTAATTGTCGCGCGTTTGGCGGAACCTTTCGGTATCCTAGGTACAGTCTCAACAGGAGGTCGCTCAATATGAAGGTCATTACTTCCGGGAACCGTTTTATCCTTAGATGTTTCGGCTTCACCATAATCACGTGACCGAGTAGTCACGTTAACGTTTGAACCCATCATAAAAACATTTGATGCTTTTTCCCCTTCCTGGTTGCCCCCTGAGGAGGTCCCAGGATTCGAATTCGCGCCAGCAAGAAGTTGCTGCCCTTGGGGAAATGGGTTAGTCAACACAGCTTGCGAACTAGAAGTCCCTTGCTGTGCTAACAAGCGCTGAGCGTCTTCGATTTTAGGGCAAAGATGAGTTAGATGGTCTCCAGTGCATAACTTGCAAGGAAACTTGACTTTCTTTCTCGACTCACCCTTACCACCACCAGCGTTGTTGCCGGATTTATTTGCATCGGGCTTCCCATCCGAGTTCTTCTTTTTACCACGTCCTTTCTTTTTCCCATCGGAATTTTGATTTCCTTTGGGGTTATTGGATTGGACGGCGTTAATGGAAGAATTTTGGGAAGCAGGAGGACTAGACATTGTGACTTGGTTGTTAGGAGCAGTTTGTAATGACAACTGCTGCAATTGATTTAGCAAGTTCACTGTAGTTGAGTCTACAGACCCCACGATACCATCCGCATGCGGACCTGGCTTTGGCTTAGCTAAATCAACCTTAGATCCAGGAGCATCTGGCAAGTACTTTTGGAGGATCCCAGACTGAGAGTAGATCAGTTCTAACTGCTGGGCCCTGAAAATGGCTTGCTCCTCAGAATAGACCCCAGACATGGAGACATCCTTGGAGATCTCAGGTTGCAAAGACTTCAAAAACCACTCTAGACGGTACTCCGGAGGGATTTCGGCTTTAATGAGCCTTTTTCTCCGTCTCCATTCCTGTATGTGATCAGAAATGTGGGTTGCCTTATCCTGACGAAAGGTAGCCAGAAGTTCAGTTCCGGCATCATAGCGGACAGGCAACTGAAAGTGATTCAAGAAGATATTAGCTAAGTCTGCGAACGATGTAAAGCTGCCCCCTGGCAACTCTATGTACCATTTAGCCGCATTACCAGTCAAGGTGCGCTGAAAAAGTCTCAACCTAACCGAATCTTCGATGAGGGAGTTAGATGAGCACCACAAATGGAATGTGGTTACATGATCGCCCGGATCTTCACCACTCTTCCCTTCGAATTTTGGGATGTCCGAAGGGAGTTTGGTTGGGACCGGAGGCCAGGCTGGATTGTATCTGATAGGGTCATTCGTTAGCTTAGTGAGATCTGGCAAGTTTAACGTTGCCAGAAATGGAAGCCTAGGAGGACCTAGGGGATTCCACCCAGACTGGGCAGAACTCCCCAAGTTCTGAAAAGATTGTCCTGGGATTTGAGAGGCACCAGGCTGCCCCAAGTGACCAGTAGAACCAGCTGAACCAAAGGGCAAGCCTTGTGGTCCAGCAAAATTCGGAGTTTGACCAACTCCTGCCGTATAAGCTCCATAGCTTGCAAAGTTTCCTCCTATAGAATTGTAAGGAGTCGATAACCCCTGATATGGGTTCCAAGCCGAAGCGAGGGGAGGAATACTTTGAAACATGCTAACTGTGGAATACGGCCTACTTCCTTGTTGACCGATGAATGGATTCACAGTTCCTGCGTTACTAGCCCCAGGGTTATTCCAACCTTGGAAAGGATTGCTGCTTTGTCCTATTGAAGAAAAAGGCATGGATCCTACCGTTGGGTTGGAATGTGGAATATGACCACTTCCAAAAGGAAAACCCTGAAATGAAGCCGATCCGCCCATCATGGACGTAGCGGCATTGAACGGAACTGACGGAATACCCTGTGATTGGGTGCCAAAAAGGAAGGAACCAGTACTAAAAGCATTGGTTTGGGCATTTCCACTCGTGGACGGAATGGAGGTAGACCCAACCAAAGATGTGCTAGCAAACGATCCGAACAAGGAAGCGGAGGGGATGGAAATGGTTCCTCCCCCTTGCACCGATGTTGGGGTTTGCATAGTCGCAGCACTTGTGGAAGCCATGCTTCCAGTAGTGATCATAAATGGTAAGCGCGTAGCGTAACCTAGACTCGCTGGTCTATATAATGGAGGCCCAACGTATTGCAATACGTCTGGGTAACTAGATGGTAGTGGAGAATTTGGAATCACTAATGATTCTGAAAGTTCTTCTACCTCTACGTTATCCTCCGCTTGAAAGCGAACTTGAGAAAAGACTGGAGCGTCCCTCTCTTGTTCAAAAGTACCAGGCCTTGCTTGGCCGCTAATATCCCCGAGAGGAGGATCAATCCCCGATGCGTCAGCCGGCGTGGGACGGACCCCACCGGTAGTATTCCCTCTGCGCCTTCTAGGAGAAGGCTCTAAACTAGGTGGCGAGAGACCACGAAGTCTTCGAGACCGTCTAGGAGACCGGTCAGCCACTTTGAATTTTTTGTTATGATCTTATCTAAAGACTCAAAAAATTAAAAGCTAGGCCAACTAGGAGCACAGAGCACACACTAAAAAGTTCCTAAAGATACAGCCAGTCAAACAACTTTCAAGTATTTCCGCTCCGGGTGATTGAGACCGGACACCAAAATACGAGAAAGTGAATCAAAGGGCCTTCCGAGGATAGTCTGGGATGATGAGGGCCCAGTCCTATCAGCGAAGGTATCAGAGGAAGTTACGCTGACCTCCTAACAACAGTCTGCGCCGGTGCAAGCCCCCAAGCTTCGCAAGGGTGCCCTCCGGAAGTACTGTCGAGAGTGATACAACGTCGACCTCAGGTGCCACGGGATTCCCCTCCGCAGCCACCTATGCAGATCCCTAGGAAAGGCAACTATGGGTACCAACTCGTCGCAGAAGCCAGGCGGAACAGTCGTGAGGTAAGTTCGGACAAGTAGGAGAGGGGGTATCTCTCTTCCCTGTCTTCACAGACCCTCGTGCTTAACTCCCAGATCCGGAGTCTTCCTGGTCTCCCTAACGCTATTGGATTTACTCTCTTTAATCAGACTCTTATGTTTGACGTTTTGTGTGGCCTTGGAGAGTTAACTCTCCACTCGCCTAATCCAAGGCCCTAAAATCCTAAACTTGTTGGTGTAATAACTAAAACAAAAAGTTCTAGTGGATTTTAATTAAGCGCTTGATTTTATTAGGCTGTTCTTTAAGTCAAAGGTAATGTAGGTGAAACTTGTGGTGTTTTATGGACGCAAAAGAAATTAATAAAACCTAGCTACATGCACATGCACTTTTGTTTTCGATGAATAGCAATTTCTATGAGGTTCAGAAGGCACTTGTAATATAAACAAAAAATTTTTCCTTTTTCTTTTCAGACTCCACACTCACAAAAACTAACAAAACTAAATATGCCTAAAAAGAGATGCAAATCTTTCCCTAATGCAAGAACTAAATGTGGATGCACAATTCAAAGACTACTCTAAAAACAAAGAAGGAAAGTTGCTGCTTTACCAAATTTTGTCTTGCCACTGAAATGCTTAGACAGAAGATGATTTGTTACTAATCATTTCGTCCAAACAATAAAAACAAGTTTTAAGATAAAAAACAAAGCACTCTCACTTCGCAAAAAAAGGAAATCAGATGAGAAGCAAGTTTAAGAAAGCGAAACTCAAAAACTTTCAAAAGATTTTCTTTCAATCAAACCAAAAAGTCTTTTTCAAAGGAAAAACTCTCAAAAATACTGACACCAATGATTGATAAACAAACAACTAAACACTTTTGTGAATTGACACCAATGAAATGATGAGAACTCAACAAAAATAAAATGTGTTCGAAGTCGCTTTTGACAATCAAAAGCAGCAATGAAAGTCCAAGAAATCAAAAGACAAGTTTCAAGGAAATGGTAACAAACAACTTTCCCGAAACGAAGGAGCAAATGGTCATAAAAATGATTTCGTTAAGCAAACACAAATGTCATGAAAACAAAATGGACCCAAAGATTTTAAGACAATCTTCCCACTCTGCCGAAACAGAGCAATCAAGATTCTTAAACAGAAACCTTGTGTGTCAAAAATCAATGACGCTTGCAATCAACGAAAAACAAGACTAGCACTCCTAGAGAGAGTTCGAAACAAGATGCCCCCTGTTAAACAGAGAACTGTCACTGGGAATTGACTGCTTTAAACTGACCCAAACCACCAGACAGACATTCAGCCAAAAGAAAAATTATAAATCTTGAAAATTATGTGATATACGCGCCTGCAATTATTTGCAGAATGCGTGTACACGCGACTGTAACTAAGGAAACCTGCGTATACGCGGGTTTACTTAGTGCAACTTGCGTATATACGCTTCTGTAATCCAGAAAAAGTGCGTATATGAAGTGTTTCAAGAAAAATAAAAAACACAAACTGAAAAACTGGAACAGCTTGGAGTTCAAGAAAATATCAAACAGTCAGAACCAACAAACAGAGGCACTGAGCCTAGATTGGCTTGAGGACTACCCAAACTAGGAACAACAAGAATGTTGTCCCCAGCGGAGTCGCCAATTCTGGTTGAAGGGAAAGTACCCCTAGAGTCCTTTGGGCTGAGACTCTACCAGACTGAAAATTGCTTATACAAAGAAACACACACACACAACCATCTTTTTTACTTTTAAGCAAATTCTAATGTTTTAGGGTACATACCTAAGGTCCTACGTCCGAGAAGACCGTTAGGGTGCAAACCCTTCTTGGAGTTCCCTTCTTCTTTCTCTGACCTGCAAGACAAACAAATCAAAGAAATCAACAGTACATGTATAGAAGTTTATGTATAAATCATCTTTATGCTATAAAGTTAGTTATAAATAATCTTTAAGTAACTACTTTCATAAGAATTCAACACAAGAATCTCATAAGCATAAAGAAAGATTATTCGGGAACAAAGACGTGTTTCTTTATATATAAAGGCAAATAAAGTACATATATCGGAAAGATATCACCTGAACACCTTCAGCAGGCTCCAAGCAAGCTTCCTCCCGGATTCGTTCCAGCCTCCAGCCTTCAACAAGAGCTCCTTCCAAGTCTTACTCAATGATGATGTCAAGGATGAATGATCACCAATACACATGGAAACAAGGGTTTCCTATGCAAAATGGGGGAAGTGCAGGATGCACCAAGGACTTCAGACCTGGTCTAAGGGAAAAATCTCAGCATAATAATCTTGCTCTCCTTTCTCTCTCCCCTTGGCCTTCCCTTTGATGTCTTTTTATACCCTCTCCAAAGTAGTTTTTTAGTTAGGAGTTGGTTGGGAACAGTTGGGCCACGGGCACTAACAGGTGATCCAGCAGGTAAACCCGCGATCACCACCCGAAAAAGAGGAAATTATATTTTTTTTAAGTGTTTTAATAGATACACGCGGGTTGGGTATGACAGACCCGCGTGTACACGCGTTTAACACAGGGCAAAGTCGCGTACAGGGAATAAAACACTGTTTTTTTAAATTTTTGGACCAGGTCTGGAAGGAGGGGTTGCCCTAGGCCATAAGTGCAGCATCACAAACCATAAGAGTGAGATTTGGAGCTATAACACTAGTTCCAGCACCCTCCCCCACTACGTTGGGTGAGACTTCAATACACTCTCCATGAACTGTTGCCGAAAGGGCCGGTAGTGCGGGATTTGTTTGGCTAATAAACTTTCGAACCTGGGTCAGGCCCCAACAAGACAACAAATGGTTCCATTGTCGGGACTGGGATCTGCCTAAGGGATGTCTGATGTCAGAACACTGGAACCCTATGAAGAAAGAGGTTGAAGATTAGTTGGATCAGAAACTGCACAAGTTCATGGTAGAAGAAAACAAAAACCTGCAAATATCTGAGGAGAGGTGGCTGGATCGCTACATATATATGGAGATCCACAAAATCTTCTTCGCGACCTTCTCATTAGAACTGTATGAGTGGATCACGAGGCTAGCTAACAATCTAAGAAGGTGCAAACTTGATCAACCGATAGTTGGACTCTAGAATTGGTACGCAGGCTAGAGGCCTCTAAAGATAAAATTGCGTGGGCAGTAGATAATTGGCTGGATCAGATAAAAGGAGGGTTTATCATTGAGTTCGTGACAGACACAACTGTGAGCTATAGTGAAGCGAAAAGGCGTTTTCTCCAGGGACCACAGGGTAAGTACATCAAATCATTGAATACCTGGATTAAAATGTTGTTATGTGAAAAATGGGTTATGCGAATCCATTGATGTCTAGAGTAACGCGAAGCGAAAGAGGCTACCTGTCGTGGCGGAAAAAATCGTTTGTGCGGACACAACTGACCTCCCTAGGAGTCTAAACTCTCTAGCGACAAACAAGACAAAATGGAATGATCTTTCTCTAAATATACCTTTTAAAACATGAAAACTACAAGTGTTTAGGCTTACCTTATTCCAAAACGCTGTTGTTGTAGTCTGTCCTTGCCGATCCGGATGAGCTCCTCCTTCACATCAATTCCTGCAACCACAAACAATCAAACAATTACCAAGCACTTGCATTTCATATAATAAAACATATATTCAACATGCAGACCAAGGAACACATGAAATAACTCATTAACACAAGCTATTGAGAAAAATAAACCAGTTTGTATTAATAACGAAACAAAGAAACTCTTACAACCTGGCCTTGGTGTTGTGCAAGTCCCTCCCAGGGTCCATCAAGGGTTTTCCTCTACTTTGACAAAGCTCACCCACTTCCAAGTAGAATCAAGCAAAGACAATCTCTCCTCACAAGGTTCTAAATGGGAGTCCTAATTCCTGCAGCATTTACCCAAAGAAAATGTATAGCTCCAACCTCTCCTCCTTCTGGCCCAATGCCTTTATTTATAGTGCTGTAAAGAGGTTATTCAGGTCCACCATCAATGGGATAATCCCCCTCTTTGGGTGGGATAGCTCCCTTATTGATGGGATAAGTTCCTCCTTAATAGGGATACATGAACCAACTGGAGGCGCATCCATTTCATCAAACCGACCTCTAGAAAGTTCTAGAAGTAACCACAAGTAACTTTTTTAAGATGAAACTTGCGCATTTTGCCTTTTACAGAAGGACGCACCTGTCCCTTAACATACAGAGCGTCCAAGGACGCAGCTTTTGTGAACATTGTGAGCGTCCCCGCAGGTAAGGCTAGAGAGAACCTGCGTCCCCAGAGATAAACACATTTTTTACAAGACTTTCTCCCTTCTTTGAGTTTGAGATGGATAGCGGAGGCATAAGACTTGCCTAAGAGGGTAGCATGACTGTTGATTTGAGCCATACTAACTGTAAGTAGTCATGGTGACATTTTTTAGTGTAACAGATTGCCCCCTAAAGTGCGAAGCCTGGAATAAATTAGGGTTTTGTAATTCTAGGAAGGGTGAAGCGCTTTATCATTTCAAGGATTGTCTTGTGGATGACCTGGTTGGAACCTGCAATTTTCAACACAAAATACATGTATAAGATTATATCATCACTGAGGTAGGCATTCCCATACTCAGATTCAAAACTTTAACTAATGGACTAACTACTCTGATACAGGAATGATCTTGCAGTACATCATTTTTATAGACTTTTGTAGACACAGTACGGACGCAGCCATCTGTTTATGATTAGTCTACATAGATAATGAATACAAAACTCCTCGCAGCCTGGATGGTAGAAACTAGATCCAGGGTCTTCACTTCTACTTCCCGAATTGGTACGATTCTAGCCATGTGATTAAATGATTTGATGTCGAACATGGTAGAAACCACTTGATTACCAGTCGATGATGTAAACTGTTAACAAGCGTGAGAGAGACCACCAGTAATGTCAATGGTTCTCAAAGTACCAAGCACAACCCGTGAAATGTGAATAGATGTTTTGATGTCGAACACTTCACGGAATCCTTTGATCGAAAGTCAATGATGTAAACTGACGTCAAAGGCGAGAAACCTGCCATTGATGCATGCAGACTTCAAGGTACTATCGATTCCTAAGTCATCTTTCTAGATAATGTGTCGATGTCGATAGAAAGCGACCCGTTGCAGGCAAGCCCACAACACGAAATCATTGTTCAAGTTGAAGAAATGTTGCTGTGAGGACTGACTCAGGGATGGTCAAATGGATGACAAGTATTTTGCAGATGAAAGTTTTGCTCGCAGACCTCTTGAACACATAACGACACAACAGATGGCTTGGTGACGAATAACTCAAAGTTAATTCCCGGAACCCGGTTAAAGACTTTCAAAGTGGTTTGGTCAACTGTGAGGTAAAAGATTTCCCAACCCAGGTGAATGAAAAGTGTCGTGTTCAAGAGTGGTAATAAGGTTTCTTTTGAGAAAAAAGGTGACAAATAGGTTCATTCTTCTCTCTTTTCCCCCACCATTTCTGGCAAGTACCTCTTTATTTTTAACAAGCTTGAGGAGGATAACATATGCTTGATTGTAAGCTCATCCTTCGGACGAGTCCAACCTAGTTTAAATTCGAACCCTAGGAAGGAGTGGTTCGTTCCTGTTTGTAATTGAACAGGTCCTCTACTGTAAAATTTTAACGAGCCCAGTATAGGAGAAACTCGGCGTTTTTCAATTTTAGAGAGTCTGAAAAAATTAAAGGAGACTCCACGTTGAACTTTTTCGTACATTTGTGTCCCTCAAGCCCGAAAAAGTATAAAATAATACCTGGGGGAACCGCTTGATCTTGCGACCAAGGAGTACTTTCATAATAGTGTCGTTGACCTGAAAAGTAAAAAGCGATCAAGGACACGTCGTTTTATTTCCTTATCGAGTTTGAAACGACAAAAACCCGGCAATCTTTTCCTGATTTTGCGGTCAGAAAAGAGCTAAAAGGGGACCGTCTTTTAATTCCGTTTTAACGAGTGTAAAAGAAACGCTCGGCGATCTTTTCATGTTTTAGGAGTCAGAAAAGGGCTTAAAAGATGACTCTGATATTTTTGTTTGTGAAATGACAATTTCCCTCGAAATCCCTTTGTCCTGCACAAAAGCAACACATTACTCATACCTGTTTAAAATAGGCAAAAATACATCGAAAAACATCTTTTCATGGTAAAAAATGAACTAATTCATCCAAAAAACCTATAAAAAGACTTTTTACCATGTCATTTTTACCGTTCGACTGTTGAGGTTGAAAAAGGAGCTTTTGACAAGAAACTTCCCGTGGTCGCTGCGGAAAATCCGACCGTCGGAATTGAACACCGTCTTATCCAGGTATTTTACACATCCTACTCTGCATTTCTATCCGTTTAGAATTAATTTTTAGGTCTTAGTTTCATTTTTTGGGGGGGTTTTGGTTTTGGAATGCGCCTCTCGGCGGACGCGGGTGCCCTTCGGGTGACCCGCGTCCCCCGACTTTTTCCTACACAGGAAAACGGTCGGAAGACGCAGCCCGCCTTCAGGGCAGCCGCGTCCGGGCGCCCTGTGCTGTAAAGTCGGGGTGCGTCTTCCGTGAAACGCGCATTTCAAAACCCCAACCCCCTCAAAAACTTATCTAAAAATTCCCAAATCAATTTCTAATGACTATTTCTGATGTGCAGGGCATTAACCATGTTAGATTGGAGAGAAAGAGAGCATGTAGAGGATGATGAAGCTGCAATAAATCATCAACCTTCCCTGGATGCCCTAAGAGCATGCGGATTATACAAATATTGGACCATACCGGGCATGAGGGGCCAGGTAAGATTCTTGGAATGGCTGGTTGAGCGATGGAACGTTCAAGAACAATGCTTTTACATAGGAGGGCACCAGCTCGAGATAGAGCCCTCGGATGTATACTTTCTCACTGGCTTGCCGAACAGAGGCGAGCAACTCAGTCTTGCGGGGACTAGGCCGGGTGGCCAATCCCTTGATAGTCTCCGCGACGAGTGGTGCACACCTGGGGCTCACCATTCGAAAGGCATAGAGATAAAACACATCACTCTGCGTGAACTCAAAGTCATAGCGTTCACGGTTACCAGAATTTGCGGCGCGGCCGCTTTACACATTGCTTCCGGATCCCAAATGCGGATGGCAATTGACTGTTACCAAGGCACCATTTTCAACTGGTGTGAAGCTGTGTCGGCTCATATGAAGAGCCAACTGACCAAGGCAAAGAACGGACGACTAAAGACTTTTGGATATGGGCCTCTAGTCGTGAGCTTTGCCTTGGAGAGAGTTCCAATGCTGATCCCTCAGCAACTCACTGTTGATATCTTGGGTCCTCGGGAGCCAAAGCTGATACGATGGGTTGCGGTGATGGCCCGGCATCCTGACGAGGGCGCGACAGTGGTTCGATTCTCAGATAGTTACTTTCACTGGTTAGAGGACCAAGTTTTTTCGATACAGGACTTTCCGTATGCCGGAGTAGACTTTCGAGGTGATCCGGACATGGTTCTTCCACAGGGAGAAAAATGGGATGACAGAGGTACTTTGTTTTTCACAAGTTTTCAAATTATGTATTTTTTTATTTTTCATATATATCGTCTCAAAACTAACAGTAAAATTTTCAAAATGCAGATGTTGGTCCACAGCGTCCAGCCAACCTCCGGCCTTTTGATAGACTACATCCAGCTGCACCGGTACCGGTCCCACAGGACGCGGCTGCAGAAGTACTAGCTGAGTTGGAGCATGATCTAGAGCGTCTCACGGCAGATATACCTGAGACTACTATGGACGACATTCCTACCCGGCTTCAGCGCTTCGTAGTCGCGGTCCCTGGACCGTTTAGGAGATTTTTGCGTAAGGTAGCCCGCGCAGTGGTGTCATACAGAGAGCACCACCAGTGATTGACTAGTCACTTTTGTAGTCACATGTGACATTTTGACTTTTTGTACTATCATTTTGCCGATCATAAGGTGTTTTCAACCTATGATCGAAGACGATGTATATCTTTTTTGACACACTTCTATCTATATATATCACTATTACCGGCTTATCCTGTTTAACATATGTGATGAAATGTTTTTAAATTTACTTGCATGATTATTGTAAATGTCTGTCCAACATTCGAGAAGCAATTGCATCTGCTAATGTATTCAAAGACCTTGGAATATGTTGATATTCAATGTAATCAAATTCACGTTCCAAGAGACGCACTCTCAAAAACAACCTTAATAACACAGGATTTCTAATGGCATAAACTCTATTAAGCTGTAATACAACAAGTTCAGAATCTAACCTCACTATCAAACGTCGAATTCCAAATGAAATAGATTCGGATAATAATTCAATCACTGCACTGTATTCTGCAATGTTGTTCGTTGTTTGACCGAGGCTTACCCCATGCATAGAAACTAACTCGTCAGAGGGCGAATAGATAACCCAAGCTGCGGAAGAGATATTCCGTGTACTACGACAAGCACCATCAGCAAATCCAATGTATGTTTGGAGAGGCGTCGACATCTGCAATATCAAGAGTAAAACCAAGATAAGCCAGAATAACGACGAAAAACCACACTCTCTAAGCTAAGCACACTGACTAAACTAACACACTCGCTAGCTAGAAAGAAAATCTAACCTATCTAAAAATTTCTCCATACCCATCATTTAAGCATAATACCTCTTTAGGTAAAGTCCATTTCTGGGTTTACCCAAAGAGTCCCCATCAAAGTCAACTAGCTCATAAGCCCCTTTTGCTAGCTTTCGCTTTACAATGTAGGGCCCATGCCACATGGGAACGAATTTTCCGGCACCTAGCTTATCGTTAGCTTGATCATATAATAGTACTAGGTCTCCTTCCGAAAAACTTCGAGGGGTTACATTTTTATCATACTGAGCTTTCATTCGTTTCGCGTGAGTCTCGATAGCTAATGTAGCGTCACGTCGAGTCTCATCTAATTTAGCCAAGTATAATAACCGTTTCTCCTCTTCGGAAGTAGCTGGAAGTAATTCGACAGCCATTTGAAGTGATGGGATTTCGCATTCAATGGGTAACACAGCTTCCAAGCCATAAACTAGCTGGAAAGGAGTGAACCCTGTTGAATTTTTCACTGAAGTTCGATATGCCCATAGCGCCGAAAATAACATGTTGTGCCAATTCGTTCGATGGATACCAATGATCCGTCGAATCATGATGACTAGAACTTTGTTGATTGACTCAACCAAACCGTTGGCTTGCGGATAATAAGGAGTAGAGCTATCGTGGCGCAAACCAAGCTGGCTTGTAAGCTCAGTCATCATGACGTTTCGAAAATGGCTCCCATGGTCAGTAATGATTGCTTGTGGGACACCAAACCTAGTTATGATATGATTGAATACGAAAACTGCAGCTGTCTTGCCGCTTGCGTCGAATGTAGGCATCGCCTCGGCCCATTTAGTAAAATAATCAACCGCGAGGATGATATACGCATGCCCCCCGGCCGAGTGAGGGTTACAAGTAATAAAGTCAATACCCCATTTGGCGAATGGACCAGCGGCAATTATAGGGTGGAGAGGAGCAGGTGGAGCGCGCATCTTGCGATCAAACACTTGACAGTTGTGGCATTTCCTGACGGCAATGATACAATCCTTAAACATAGACGGCCAGAAATAGCCAGCGCGCAACACCTTCTGAGCTGTGGCATACCCAGACATATGACCGCCACATGCTCCAGAGTGACAATCATTCAAAACTCTCTCAGCCTCTTCGTGAGTTAAACAACGTCGAAAAACTAAGTCTGCCCCCCGGCGATAAAGTGTATCTCCAATAATTTTAAATTGCTGGGATTGAAACCGAATTTTTCGACGTTCTTCCTTGGAAGCTTCAGGCCGAAAGGTTTGGGTTTGGAGATAGATGATTATATCCCCGTACCACGGATCTAAAGTGCTAATAAGAAACAAAGATTCGTCTGCAATAGACTCTTCTGCCACAGTCTCTGTGTCAGCACTCGGGAAATCACACATCAATTCCGCAAAAACTAAGGATTTCTTAGACTTGGACTTCTCGAACTCCAAGTCGAACTCTTGCAGGATGACAATCCATTTAGAGTACTTGCCCCCTAGCAGTTGTTTTGTCAAAATATAAATCATAGGGTTGCAATCCGAAATAACTGTAGTTTTGCGGAGAAGAATGTAGTGACGGAAACGCTGGACAGCTTGAACGGCTGCCAGGGCCAATTTCTCCACATGCGAATATTTTAACTCAGTGGGATTTAAGGTCCTACTAAGATAATATATCACATGTTCCGCTCCGAATTCATCTTCTTGAACTAACACCATTCCAATGGTGGAATGCGAAGCTGCGAGGTATAAGAAGTAGTCCTGGTTGTAGTTGGGAGGATGCAACAACGGTGCATGGGTCAACGCGTGTTTAAGTGCATCAAAAGATTGTTGGGCAATCTCGTCCCAAAAGAATTGTGCGTTCTGTTTCAACAACCGTGTAAAACCTTTAGTGACCTCGGCGTAGTTTGGGATGAATCGGCGTAAAAAGTTCGCTTTCCCTTGCAAACTTTGGAGTTGGCGCAAACTCGAAGGAGGAGGCAATTTGATGATAGCTTCGACCTTCGAGGGATCGACGCGAATGCCGGTTTTTGAAACAACAAATCCCAGCAATCGACCTGTTTCTATACAGAAAACACACTTGTGGGGATTCAACCGAATTCGATAATGCCTACACCTCATAAAGATTGCTCGTAGGTGGACAAGGTGATCAGCTCGATGTAAAGAATGAGCAGGCAAATCATCGAGATACGGTTGCACAATGTGCTTGATGTCATGAAATGCATAAGACATCGCCCGTTGAAAAGTGGCCCCGGCATTCTTAAGCCCAAAAGGTAACTTGCAATAAGCAAATGTCCCCCATGGACAAATGAATGCCGTTTTTGGTTGGTCGGCAGGTAGAATATTGATTTGATTATAGCCTGAAAAGCCATCCATAAAGGAAAACAGTTCACTTCCGGCACAATCATCAATAATTTGATCGATATAAGGCGTAGGATAGTTGTCTTTTGGACAAGCTCGATTTATATCCCTATAGTCGATACAGATTCTTATTGTTCCTTGTTTCTTGTTAACCGGAACAATATTCGATACCCAATCCGTTAACGGGATCGGATAAATGAAACCTGCTTTCAACAGCTTTTCGACTTCTGCTTTAATCGCAGCCGCTTTTCGAGGGTGAATCTGACGCAACCGTTGCCGGACGGGTTTAGCATCCGGGTAGGTCTTTATTTCATGAACAACAATGGCAGGATCAATTCCCGGCATTTCCTCGTAAGACCAGGCAAACACGTCGCGGAATTCTTGGAATAGGGCCTTGTAAGTTTGGATTTCATCTTCTGTACAAGCGGCACCTATATGAATGTTTTCCTCGATTCCGGGCTTCACTGAAATATCAATGGGAATAGTACGAGAAATATTCCCTAAATTCAACTCTGAATCAGAATGTTTCGTTGGATCCTGAGCGTCTTTGACATATTCAGCGGTAAAAATAGATGAAAAATCATTTTCAAATGCATCATCCTTAGGTAAAAACGAAGATCTGTGATGGAGATCCTCCCATGGTAGATCATCTACACTTAGGATTTCGCGAAGTTGTTCGTCAGATGACATGACTTCGGGAAACGCTATCCGTTCTAAGGTTGAGGTGAAAAGTGATTCTTCACTGACCACATTCATTTGGTCGATTTTGGTTGAATGCGAGTCGGTAAAAGACACGACAGCTTCATAAGCAATTTCATACGGACTCAAAGGCATAACATCACCGAATGAGTCTATCTCAGAGTCAGATGGGACAATCCAAGGATCGTCATAAATAATGTTTTCTGATGTAATCATATGAATTGTTGCAAATGAAGGGTCTACGTTGAGTGGAGGGAGAGGAAAAGTTCCCAGTAAACCGGAATCCTTAACTAAACCTACACCAACGTCCCTATAAGGGATTGTCGTCTTACCGACATGCTGGATAGTCTCTGAAGAGGCTGGGTCGGATGAAAAGTATGTCAGCTGATCAATAGTCACGATCTTACCGTTATATGGAAACTTAATTACTCTGAAGACCGATGAAACGACCGCTGTCATAGCATATGACCAACTTCGACCCAAAAGAAGGTTGTAGTCTAGAGGGGCATCAACCACTTCCACATCCAGACTAACGGTTTTACCTTCTACCCCTATAGGCAATTCTTGTAAAATACCAAACGGACGGAACCCACGGCCATCAAAGGCCTTAAGGATGGTGGGGGATTGGTTCAACGGAGGAGAACCAAGCGATCTCCAACATTGAATCGACATAATACACGTAGAAGCTCCCTCATCAATCACAGTCCGATGAATAGGCCTGTTTTTGACTATCACTGGAATTTGGAAAGCCATTTGATGGGGGAGACGCGGTGTACTATTTTCTAGATCAAAGATCATTAGGTTCGGGTCCTGAACATCGACAGCTCCGATAGCCGACAAAAGCAATTTCCGTTGTGCTGGGCATGATTGCAGCACTTCGAGTGCCGACATTGCTGAAGGTGAAACAGCTAAGTCCTCAACAATGTTGTAATTCTGGGCTGCTCTCGCATGTGGATTGAAAGCAGACCTTCGAAGTACACCCTTGGCGGGCGGCTTAATCACTAAGTCTGGGTTAGGTTTTTCGATCTGTAGTGGATCGGAACCAGGAGCTGAGGTTGATGGGTTAGAGTGAGAAGATTCTGCTTCCTTACCATCAACAGGAGCCTTACTACCATAATCTTGCGATCGAGTCGCAATCCTCACATGAGACATCATCAAAATGGGTTCTTCACTGGCATTCGAAGAAGAACCTATCATCTTATTCTCCTGCTCCGAAATGGATTCTTTAACACAGCAGGAGTGGGAGAACCTTTGACTATTTTCATAACCTCGGCCCGATGAGGGCAATCTCTCGTAAAATGATCCTCTTCACAAATAAGACAAGGATATCGAGGTTTGCGTTTTTCGTCATTGGTTTCCGACTTTTCAGTTTTCTCCTTTGGAGCCTTGTCTGCTTTAGCCTTCTTCTTTCCTTTCTTCTTTCCACCGTTTTTTGATTTGGCCGTAGATGACTCTACAGCGTGAATGTCGGCGGTAAGTTCAGGAGGAGAAGACTCTCCTGTCGGAGAATCAGGCAAAGTGATAATTGGAGTATTGGAAGCCTTGGAAGACTTCTTCTTGCTCTTTGTATTCACGATACCAATCATACCATCAGCGGCATGAGATCCCGAAGGAGCAGCAGCGATTTGATTTGACTTTGGAAGATCCGGAATCTTCTCGTGTAACGTACCCGACTGAGTGTAAACTAAGTCAAGGTATTGCGCTTGAGCAATGACTTGCTCCTCAGTAACTACTCCGGCCTTAGCTACATCTTCAGTAATCTTCGGTAATAATGATTTAACAAACCATTCAGCTAAGATTTGGTCCGGGATAAAAACTTTCACTAACCTCCTTCGACGTCTCCACTCATGAATGTGATCAGAAATGTACGTGGACGTCGATTGTTTTAGCGAAGTTAATAATTCCGTGCCGTTATCGTATCTGACCGACAACTGAAAGTGAGTTAAGAACGAGGTAGCTAACTGGCTAAAGTTGTAAAAAGAGGCCCGTGGTAACTCAATGTACCACTTGGCCGCGAGACCAATGAGTGTACGCTGGAAAAAGACGTAAGCGGATGGAATCATCTGAGATAGAATTCGAAGCACACCAGAGGTGGTAAGTCATCACATGATTGGACGGATCCTCTCCAGACTTACCTTCGAACTTGGGTATATCGCTGGGCAACTTATTTGGCATTGGCGGCCAGAACTGAAGATATTGAATTGGATCGTTCGTTAGGCGCGTCAAGTCGGGTAAATCCAAAGTTGCGATAAACGGTAACTGCCGGTTAGGATCTCTAAAACTCTGGGTCACAATACCAGCCCCAGGAGGAGGATATCCAGGATAACTAGGAACAGGAGTCGCATTTGGGATATTATATCCTCCTGGAAAACCAGGATTAACCGGACCGTACTGGGGTTGTTGAGGTTGTTGATAAGTGTACCCAGGATACGGTTGATACTGGTAAACCGGTTGTTGGACAGCTTGCCCATGTTGGTACTGTCCCTGGTACGGAGGTTGAACAAATTGAGGTTGAGTAGTGACAACCGTACTTATACCAGGCTGACCTACAGGCATCTGGACCGTGGTTTGAATCGTAGATCCAGACAACGGTAAAGATGTCTGAGGTGTGGTAACAGGGACAGTAGAAACTGGAGCCGTCGATACTCCAGAAGTAAGTATGGTAGATGTAGCGGTAGTTGCAGCAGCCGTTTGAGATGGAGTACTAGGTGCAATTGACGGCTGAGTAACTACCGAAGTTACAGAAGTTTGAACATTTGGCTGGACAGGTTGCGGTTGCTGGGTTGGACCAGAAACTACGGGTTGTCCAGCTTGAGGAACCATCTGTACACTTGGCTGCAACACCTGTTGACCCTGTGATGGATCCCACACTAACATTCCAGGGTATTGACCCGTAACAGGTTGAGGATACTGAGATCCATAACCAGATTGAGGGTAGGATTGATAATTGTAAGGTGCAGTTCCCATACTTGGAACATATGACTGACCTTGAGGCGGTTGATAACCTTGACTTGAGTATTGACCTTGAGGTTGATAACCTTGAGGTAAATACTGATACTGGGGTTGACCTTGACCTTGAGGTTGGTACCCTTGAGGTTGATAACCTTGGGGTTGATACCCTTGAGGTTGCCATCCTTGGGTTGCCATCCTTGAGGTTGATATTGATACTGAGGTTGACCTTGGGGTACATATTGAGGCTGAGGTTGACCTTGAGGCACGTATTGCACCATAGGTACATACTGACTTTGAGGTTGCCCCCCAGACACGATTTGTGTACCTTGAGGTTGCCCCCCAGGCGTTAACTGCGGTTGCCCCCCAGGCGGTAATTGGCCACCTTGAGGTTGGGAAACGGGAACTGAACCTGACATCATGTAAATGTCTCCTACACCCAATGGTACATTACCACTGTTTCCAACAAATAACCCATGATCAACGGGTTGAGGAGATGCCCCCGCAAAGGTACCAGAAAGTGACTGATACCCAGTGGGAACAGAAGGACCGCCGTGTAAAAAAGATTCAGGACTTTGAGTAAACACGGACGACTGACCAGACATATTTACAGGAGTATAAATACCTCCAGGTGGAAAAGGAGTACGAGGTGTAGAAAAACCTACTGAGTTGTCTAAAAAATTGGTTAATGCAAGGTACCAAGAAGTACTTCTAGGAGGACTGTAAAAGATGGATTCACGCTCCCTTAGATCAATAGTAAGTTGACCTTCAAGGTGAGAGACACCTATATCCTCTTCTGGAGCAAGTTCTTCTATAGCAATCAAACCAGAAGGAAGATTTTCGGTGATAATTCTTTCTATTCTCGGTGAATCAGGGACACTAGAAGTTGGAGTAACAGGTTCGGAAATTTCAGGTTCTTCGCCTGTTTCACTGGCAGATGAAAAACTACCAGCAAGCTCGGAAACTGTAACAGTTTCGGGATTGTAACCTGTTTCTAAACTTTGGTAATCTGGATGGACTACCAAGGAAGATTCTCCTTCTTCAGGTGAACCTACTCTACTGTCACTAGGAGGAGTTACAAGGACCTTTAACCCTTCGTACTGACCCGGAATGTCTTCAGGAGATTCACCCCGCGATTTACGGAGTTTTCTTAACAAATCTATTCCGGTAACAATCTCAGGAGACTTGCCCCGAAGTCTACGGGACTGTCTCGGTAATTCCGCCACAATTAAAGATTTTTAACTACAACACACGAAAACAAAGTAAAAGTTTCAAATCAAACCACCTAAAGTCTTCTAAAGAAGCAAACAAATTTGAAGCACACGCCTAAATAATCTAGAGCGTCAAACCAAACACAAACAGTAGTCTTCCGGACCAAAAGCGCTAGTTGGTGATTAGGCCCAACCTCGCAGGATTCAGTACAGAAATGGCGGGTGGAACAGTTACCCCGGCAACCTGCTTAATGAATAGACCGGCACAAGTTCCTCCACTTTAACCGTCTCGAAGTGAAGTGAACCCCCGGAAAATCCAAGTGAGTATAACCGACGTCTGCTCCAGGTACAGTGGGACCTTCCCTCCACCGTCACCTCGGTAGAACCCTAAAGATTATGGTCACTAAAGTTACCAATCACAACAATTACACCTGGGGGAACAGTCTAAACTCCGACAGCACGCAAGGGCAGAGTAACAAGCTCAATCCCCTTACCGGCTCCTTGACAATAATCCAAGGTTTACCGATAAGTGACCCCTGGCTCCTCGACAATGGTTAATCCGAGGTTTACCGTTTGTAATACGTACTGTCTGGCGTCGTTCCCAACGAGGGGGGAATGATCCCCTCACTGGTTCGGACACGAGCTCGTGCTTCTCCTTTAAGAGGAGCTTTCCCAGAGTGCAACTGAAACAATTGGATTTATTCTACTCAAGATAAACTATCTGTTTGGTTTTGTAGTCTTGGAGAGTTAAGTACTCACCTACTCCAAGACCCTAGCCTAAGCTATGTTGGTGTTTCAGAGCCCTAGAAAAATAAAAATTACTAGATTGATTTTAATTTAAGCGTTACTTTTAAGGTTGTTTCTTAAGTCAAAAGGTGATGGAAGTGAAACCAGTGGTGTGTTGACTCGACTCGAAACCACTACAAAATGCACCTAGGATGATTTACCCACTACTTTACTTTTTCGATGAATTGCTTAACTAAAAAGTTGAGAGAATGCAATCTTTATAAAAGCAACTTCTTAATTGAAGACAATCAAAGAAACAATTCGTTTGTCTTTTCCAAGCATAAAAACATGACCGCTCTTTACATGCACGAAAAAACTCTTTTTCTTTTTCACAAACAAAAAGCTACTTGAAACAAGACTTTTAAAGAAGATGTTTTTGTATTTTTCTTTTAATAAAGCAAATAAATCTAAGGTAACAAAAATCAATCTTAACAACTATTAAAATCTACGAAAATTCACTCACAAGCAAACTAAAAGGTAAATTTACTCTAAGCAATCTTAACGAGGCAAAAACCAACAATGATTATTCTAAGGTGTTTTACTTGATCACAATCAAATCAAGGACTAGCTTATTGCAGAACCAAAAACTAGTCAAAACAAAACTCTAATCTTTTTGTTCTTTTGTAAAATGGAAATCAACACTTTATAAACAAGTAATTCGAAATTTGACCCAAAACAACTTAAATGGCAAGCTGCTCACACAAGGAGACTTTACAACAGGCCCGACTTCTAAGAAGGCTGACAAACCAGAGAGATCTAAGGCTGGACAACTTTCTACCGTCAAAGTCACTACAGGACCTATCCAAAAATCAAACCCTAGGCCTAAACTTCGTTGAAATCCACTA
The DNA here is from genome assembly GCA_031772625.1 of Pinus tabuliformis. Taxonomy (NCBI): domain Eukaryota; kingdom Viridiplantae; phylum Streptophyta; class Pinopsida; order Pinales; family Pinaceae; genus Pinus; species Pinus tabuliformis. The sequence goes on from CM062808.1 coordinate 169,819,110, forward strand.
AAACACTCAAAGCTCACAAAACAAGTTCAGGTGAAAATTTTTGACAGGGTACTAAAGGATCTGGGCAGAAAACACTAAGAAAAATCAAAATCTAAAAGCAATTAAAGCAAAAAATGGAATTTTCCTAAATTTTACAGGAAGACGCAGGCAACCCGTTATAACAGGCGCGGGCCCGCTCTGTGCAAACGGCAACAGCGCGTCCAAAGACGCACTGTGCAGTACTCAGAGGGTGCGTCCTTCTGGAAAAGTTAAGAAAAACCAAATCTAACTAAATCTAAAGCTAAGCCACCCAAATACTAATTCTCACAGTCAAAAACCAGAAAATAAAAATGATTTTCTCAGAGCAAAGTTCACACAAAGGAAAAGACTTTCTCATTAATGGATTCCCCAGTGGAGTCGCCAATTTGTCGTGGCGGAAAAAGTCGTTTGTGCGGACACAACTGACCTCCCTAGGAGTCTAAACTCTCTAGCGACAAACAAGACAAAATGGAATGATCTTTCTCTAAATATACCTTTTAAAACATGAAAACTACAAGTGTTTAGGCTTACCTTATTCCAAAACGCTGTTGTTGTAGTCCGTCCTTGCCGATCCGGATGAGCTCCTCCTTCACATCAATTCCTGCAACCACAAACAATCAAACAATTACCAAGCACTTGCATTTCATATAATAAAACATATATTCAACATGCAGACCAAGGAACACATGAAATAACTCATTAACACAAGCTATTGAGAAAAATAAACCAGTTTGTATTAATAACGAAACAAAGAAACTCTTACAACCTGGCCTTGGTGTTGTGCAAGTCCCTCCCAGGGTCCATCAAGGGTTTTCCTCTACTTTGACAAAGCTCACCCACTTCCAAGTAGAATCAAGCAAAGACAATCTCTCCTCACAAGGTTCTAAATGGGAGTCCTAATTCCTGCAGCATTTACCCAAAGAAAATGTATAGCTCCAACCTCTCCTCCTTCTGGCCCAATGCCTTTATTTATAGTGCTGTAAAGAGGTTATTCAGGTCCACCATCAATGGGATAATCCCCCTCTTTGGGTGGGATAGCTCCCTTATTGATGGGATAAGTTCCTCCTTAATAGGGATACATGAACCAACTGGAGGCGCATCCATTTCATCAAACCGACCTCTAGAAAGTTCTAGAAGTAACCACAAGTAAATTTTTTAAGATGAAACTTGCGCATTTTTCCTTTTACAGAAGGACGCACCTGTCCCTTAACATACAGAGCGTCCAAGGATGCAGCTTTTGTGAACATTGTGAGCGTCCCCGCAGGTAAGGCTAGAGAGAACCTGCGTCCCCAGAGATAAACACATTTTTTACAAGACTTTCTCCCTTCTTTGAGTTTGAGATGGATAGCGGAGGCATAAGACTTGCCTAAGAGGGTAGCATGACTGTTGATTTGAGCCATACTAACTGTAAGTAGTCATGGTGACATTTTTTAGTGTAACACTACCAAGGGATCAAAGGATTAGAAAACAACCCCCTGATTTCACTTTCACGGGAAAGCGAAGAGGAGATCACTAGGTTCTCTCCAAGAAGCATGGTTCGGTTGATAAAGCAGCACATTCCACTATTACCACCTCTGTCCACACCATCACCCACTTCACCTACAACCCCACCTTCACCTACCCCACCTCCAAGGGTTGGAATGGTGAGTGAGATCAAGTTGCCCGTATTTCGAGGCGTAGGAAATAAGGAACCAGATCAGTTCTGGTTCGTGGTAAAGGCAATATGGGAAGCCCAAGGCGTTACGGATGATAACATCAAAAAGGATACTTTGGTGAGCGCGCTGTAGGATCGCACTTTTGACGTGGTATATAATGCACTCTAGCGATCATCCAAATGTCGGAATAGCAAAGATCCAGGATGCATTAAACAAAGAATTTAGCCAGCTGAAATCAAAGACGTAGTCAATCATCAGATTCAAAGAGATCATGACGCTGCCAGGTGAGACCCCTTGGGATCTGGATCAAAGACTAAAGAGTACAATCAGTGAGGCTAACATGACACTGATGAATGTGCAGCACCGCATGTGGTTTGTGGCGTCTTTGACACCACATCTGAGGATGGCACTATCACAGCAAAATATCTCGACCCAGGCTGAAGCACTAGAGATAGCGATGAGGTTGCATGAAAATCCAATATAGGATCCTGGGTTGGGAGTTCAGCAAATCCACGTGCAAATACAAAACCTATTCTTGGAGATGCAAAGCCTGAAGTAAGATAGGGCACCCCGACCAGAGGCGTGTAAGGAAGTGTGGTGTATCAAATGCAAAAGTCAGGGTCACGACAAGGATCACTGCCCTGTATTTGTGAACTATTTGGCAGGAGGGGGACCAATGCCACTAAGACTAGAGGTATAAGCAAGGCCAAGTGTGGCACCCACACTCTAGTGCGCGATTTGTCAAGTATGAGGAAAGCATGCAACGGACAACTGTCACCTATTGCAAAATTATACCCAGAAGTCGTAGCAACTGTATTGCAACTTCTAAAGATCAGTGGGTCATGACGAGCGAACGTGTCGAAGCTATGAGCTAATGATGGATAGGACCCCTACCTATTGAATGCAGACTGAAACACGAGGTTTCAATCCAGCTGTTGGGCCACGTGGAGGATTCCAAGGATGAGGACGAGGGAGAGGAGGAATGGGACATAGGCGGGGTTGTGGACAACTGATCTGTTATAATTGCGGAGGGCTGGGGCATTATGCTCGTGATTGTACCAACCCAACAAGAATATCTTGTCCATACTGCGAGCCGTTTGACCATGAAATGATAGATTGTCCAACATTGATTGCCCAAATGTGCGAGAAAGGGGTACTACAACCTACTCCAACTCAAAATATCCAAATGATGAGGTCTGAACCACGCGAAGAGGACCCCAGCGTAAACATGGTACTCAGAAGTGGCACAACTATGAGGGAATATAAGAGGAAACGACCCAGAGAAGATTCGAAGGTTCACGAGATTACTGCAAAGGAACCTGGGTCTGAGATGGAACATGTGAAGGAAGCATTTAAGGAAGCTAAGGGGAGCTTCACGGAAGCCTCTACTTCAAGTAGTAAGGATCAACTTGAGCTGGGAATGGATCCTTCCATGCTTACTACCTTTCTAGAGACATGTATGAAGTTGCTACACAATAATGAGGTAGTAAAGGGACTACAAGAGCTAATCACTAGGTGTGCAGGGTCAGGAGAGCCACACATGGTCCCGAAGCTTGGAAAGCATGCTTTGCATACCAGATGGGAAATGCGAATGATGGGGCAAATTGGTGAGTATGAGATGGATCAGGTCATCCTGGATTTGGGTTCAAATTTGAATGTATTTCCAAAACAGACGTGGGAATGCATGGGCAGTACCCGCACTGCAATGGTCTCCTATTCAATTACAGATGGCCAACCAAAAAAAGATTTTACCGATAAGAAGATTACAAGGGGTGACAGTGGACATTGAAGGCATCAGTAATCAAACAAACTTTGAGGTAATAGAAATTGTGGATAACAGCAATCCTTACCCTGCACTATTAGCAATAGACTGGGCCACGAACATGAATGGAGTCATCAACCTGAAGAGACGAAAAATGATATTTGAGAAAAAGTCTCTACGTGTGGTAGTTCTGTTGGCCCCAGCCTACGGTGCGTGCTACACTAAACCTATGCTCGATTAGGATAGTGACAATGAACTGGACTGCATGTACCAGATAATAGCGCAAGACCAGGATCAGGGGAATCTGACAACAGACGGATGAATCTCATGGGAATGCAACAGTTCCTACACGTCAGATTCTGATGAAGAGATAGAGCGATGGCAGAACCAATTGCATGAAGTAACAATTCTAAATTTTAATATATGATTAGATTGTTGCGACACGTAACGACCGAAGCAAGGTAACTTCCAACCGATGAGGGTGCAGCGAACATGGAGGAACCCATAGACCACTATGAAAGGATGATACTGGAACTGAAGTGGCTCAATGCACAAATAGGGGCGCTATGCACAACAACTGCACCAAGAGGGAATACACATCAGAAGACTAGGTGGATCTGGCACGAATATAGAAGGCAGGCGCAAAGTGACTTGAACATCCCCCGGTGGCATAGGATGCAAAGGTATGGTGTGTGACCACTTACCCAACTAAGAATCAAAAATCAGAACCCGCGACAACAACAAGAAAATCGATGCATTCCACTAGCTATTCACGACAAAGCAATTGGGAAAACATGTGGGAGCATGAATAGCGTTCGCATAATAAGACGAGCCAATGGGAATCTACATGTACTAGGGGTTCAAGGGACCGATAATACCATCAATGAAAGGAGGAGGGAGAAGATGATCTTATCAAGGGTGAGACAAGATGGAACCAAGAGGACAGAAGAAACTCCCCATATTGCAACCTTCGCAGAGGTCCTGGGCAAAGGAATTCGATGGTTGCAGGGAGCCATTCGGCGCGGCAGCAAAAGGCTTTGTGAAATCAATGAAGAATGGGCATGGCTAAGGAGGAAAAGCGTGATGTTGGAAGAAGAAATCATCAAAATGAAAATCGGCATTGCACAAGCAGGCCGTGCGAATCTGAAAATAAGGGAACCAAGCCTGGCCGGTTCTACCTCGGTACTAGAATGAGTTGTGACCCTACTATCATGACTATGACCGCCCCAAAGGAGGAGTGTACCATGTACAACAGAACGCGATGGACTACCATATACAAAAGTACTTGAAAGATGCCTGCAGCTTGGGCTAGAAGGAAAATTGAAGTGTCACACCAGGGATGCGACCACCTGACTATCCGTAGGGGACCTAGTCTCAGCACTCCACCCAATTGGAAGAGGGTGCAGCACTATAAAGAAGTTTGTATGAAGGTTGCGTGGCTCGGACGTGGTGCGCGAAATCAATATGAAGCACAGAACGTGTCCGTGTACAAAGGACTGCGCTGCCACATGGGAAAGATGGAGCGTGATCATTGTAGATACTGTTCATGACAAGATGTCCCATTTAAGACATCGAGGAGAGGATGACAGGCAATTAAGACACAAGGTTAAATAGATCTACCGCCAAAATCGAATTAATGAGCCACAAATGGAGGGAATGGTTGAATTTAAATTCAAAGACACATATAAAGCACAGATGTCCTGTCACCAAACAACCGTCAGCAGTTTGCATATTAAGTCGTTTCGTTATCAAGAAGACAGGAGCAAGATAAATGAGGCACTACTGAGAGAAAACCTATGGTATAAAGCATTGTCGAAGGATATGCAGGAGTCCTTAATTAGGATTATGTACATGAGCAAGGACATTACACAAAACCCTACGCCATAGGGAGGGAGTACAGTCGAGATCCCTAAATCACCCCGGACGCCGTGGACTAAGAAGGACCCACAGGTAGCAAGACTAGTCTGGATGTCTCCGCAAAATCCACAATTCAGCAAATTGTCGATGGAATAAAAGGGAAAAACAGTTACTATCGAAAGCGATGATGAGGAAGAAGACCCTCTGACCTTTGTCGAAGAAATAGAACCAGAAGAATGTTGTAAATAATACTGAGAGGGGGGGTGAATCAGTATTATCAAGTTCTTTTAATAAATCTTCCTTATTTATACTTTGAATTATTTTTGCATGTCAGTACCATAAAATAATGAGCATGAACAAGAAAAACAGATAGTCACACCAAAGAACACCAGATATAAGGTGGAAACCCAATGTGGGTGAAAACCACCTGCTGCAATATGTCTCTATCTTCTTTCAAATTAGAAACTCCTTTTACAATGGTTTTGTACTGGTGCAGTCCTTTACCAGTACGCAGGCTGCAACCTGCAAAGAGCTACAACTCTCTCTCGTTTTCCAGTCTCTCCTGGAAGGGAGCTACAACCCCCTACTTCTTTTCTTTCAAGGACCACTTTTCATAAATTTTCAAACTGGATCCATAAACATCAAGAGATCATCAAGTACAAGTAAATCACCTAGTCAACTACAGTAACCAGATCAATAGTGACAGTAAACTAAACCCAGAACACCTTATTAACAGAGAAAAGTCAGTCAAATAAATGCCTTGATATAGATACGCAGTTTTTCTTTCTCTGGCATGCGTTGCTACGCACTTCACCTTCTGCACCTCTGCGTATACCCACAGAGATCCTTGAACTGCTCTGCGTATCCACGCACTGTTCCTTTAAATCCGCAGCGTACCTTCACTGTGCCCATGCACCCACTGTTTCTGTCGCGCCGCATACTTTCACTGTGCCTCCACAGTTACTGCTTCTATCGTGCCACGTACTTTCACTGTGCCTCCGCACCTGAACCTCTGTCGCGTTGCGTACCCACGCACTGCGCCTTCTTCTGCTCTGCGTACCCATGCACTGTGCCTTCTGCTCTGCGTACCCTCGCACTTGCATCGTTAATTACCTGTGTACCTCTGATTAGGGCCAAATTGGCAGTCCACCAGTGTGCCACAGATAGTCAGATGCCTAGATCTGATCATGCGCCCGAGAGATCACACTTCATAGATTCACTATCAACTTCACTTTTATATAGATCAAGCTTTTAAATCGATAACCCAATATTTCAGATCTTAAGATATTCAATTTGCAAAAGATATCTTAGCCAAGTGATCTCCTTCCCTATTTATAGTCAAGCCCTTATTCACACCATGGGACAAAACCATCAATAACCAATAGAAGGGATCCAAACTGGGGCAAAATTAGATCCTATACCACGGGCCAAAACCATAGAATCAAGAATGGCGGGCTAAATACCACGGGCCAAACATAAGAAACCCCACGTGAGCGCGCTTCTCTGCCTTGAAGTGAGTGAACTGAGGCTACACACCTCATGAACAGGTAACCTGCGGGTATGAACGCACTTCCTGGTCAGCGTACCTGCGGGTACGCACCTTTTGAACCATTCACCTGCGTACCTCTTAATTTCCAGCATTTTGAGAGCCTGATCAGAGCATTGCCACTTGAGGGTGTTGCCATCAAGTACAACATCTGTAACATAGAGCCATACCAGAATCATAATGCCAACAATCTCCCCCTTTGGACTTGATGGCAACCTCAAGATCCTCAACGTCATTCTCCCCCTTTGACATCAAGGGCAAAGGGTTATGCTCCCCCTAAGGACATGCTCCCCCTGATTATAAACCAGATCTGCAAAGAAGAACCATAATCCACCAAACACCATAAATGACCATGAAAGAGACATATTGCAGCAATATTCAGACCAGCATCCATGATCTCCTTCTGTACGTCCTCCATAATGCCAACAATGCATTATATGCTCCCCCTGAACCTGTGCCATTCGATCTTCGACCAATCCACAACCCAGCACATGTACGCATATGCCCCAGATGAGCCTTGCGTACAACCAACCATCAGAAGAGATTCAACAACAAGATGATGCATCAACAACCCCTAGCTTTTGCCTGAGGTATTCAAAGGTCTCCCTGGGCAATGGTTTGGTGAGTATATCAGCAACTTGTTCCTTAGAAGGAACATATTCCAACTTGACCTTTTGTTCAATTACTTGTTCCCAGAGAAAATGATACTTGATCGGTATGTGCTTGGTCTTTGAATGCATGACTGGGTTCTTTGAAATGCTGATTGCACTTGTATTATCACATAAGATGGAGATGGGTGGTATACAAGTGATTTGAAAATCCTGCAAGGTCTGCATCATCCAAAGGAGTTGAGTGCAGCAAGATGCAGCAGCAACATATTCTGCTTCAGCTGTAGACAAGGCAATCGAACTCTGTTTCTTTCTGAACCAAGATACTAATCTGGAACCCATAAAGAATGCACCACCACTTGTGCTCTTCCTGTCATCCACGCTTCCGGCCCAATCTGCATCTGTATAAGCATGAAGTGTGAGATTTGTATCTCTAGGATACCATAAGCCATAGTTTTGAGTTCCTTGAAGATATTTGAAGATTCTCTTTACTGCCTGAAGATGAGTTTCCTTTGGATTTGCCTGAAATCTTCCAACTATTCCTACTACATGCATTATGTCTGGTTGGGTACCTGTCAAATAAAGTAGACTTCCAATCATAGATCTGTAGGTTGGTTGATGCACTGCTGCTGATTCATCATTTGCACTGAGGTTACATCCTGTGACCATGGGTGTACATACTGGTTTTGCATCTTCCATGCCATATTTCTTCAAAATCTACTTGAGATACTTGGTTTGAGACAAAAAGATCCCTCCTTATTTTTGTTGGATTTGCAAACCAAGAAAATATGTCAGTTCTCCCAGCAAGGACATTTCGAATTCTTTCTGCATTACCAAGGCAAAGCTTTGACTCATAGCTTCTTCATTGCTGCCAAAGATAATGTCATCTACATACACAACAAGTATTAGCAATTTGTCGTTTTCAACTTTTATATAAAGATTGCTATCTGCTGATCCTTTTGAAAAACCTTGTTGATGAAGATATTTGTCCAAACGATAGTACCAAGCCCTTGGAGCTTGTTTGAGACCATAGAGAGCCTTTTTCAATCTGCATACAAGATTTGGATAATTTCCAAGAATGAAACCATCTGGCTGCTCAATGTATACTTCTTCTTCCAAGTCTCCATTCAGAAAGGCTGATTTCACGTCCATTTGAAATACTTTGAAGTTTTGAAAGCTTGAGAGAGCAGGGAACATTCGGATGGCCTCAAGTCTTGCAACAGGAGCAAAGGTTTCTTCAAAATCTATTCCTTATTGCTACGCATACGCTTTACAAACAAGTCTAGCCTTGTTTCTAATTACTTCTCCATTTTCATTCAATTTATTTTTGAAGACCCATTTTGTCCCTATAACATTCTTATCCTTTGGTCTAGGAACTAACTCCCAAGTGTTGTTCTTTTCGATCTGCTCAAGTTCTTCATCCATTGCTTTGACCCAACATTCATCTTTGCATGCCTCTTTTACATTTTGTGGTTCAGTGGAAGAGAGTAATGCCAAATAGCTTGAAGCTTCTGCAATTGTTCTTCTTGTTTGTACACCTGCTTCTTTCTGCCCCAAAATCTGAGATTCTAGATGATTCTTCTGAACATATCTGGATGGAGTCTTCTCTTCTATCCTCATCTGCTCCTCTGGTTCTTCTTGAGGTTCTTCTTCTTCATCATTCTGTCTTTGAGGGTAGTCTTCATCTTCTTCGATATCTTCATGATTTACTTGCCTAGGAATGTATCCCTTCTCATCAACCACTACATCAATGCTGTCAACAATTCTTCCGAGTCTTTTATTGTAGCACTTGTATGCTTTGCTGTGTGGAGAATAACCAAGAAGAATGCCTTCATCTGCTCTAGGTTCAAGTTTGCCAAGTTGCTCATCAGTATTCTTAATATAGCATTTTCTCCCAAAGATTTTGAAGTGCTTTATCGAAGGAGTCTCACCATACCAGAGCTCATGAGGGGTTTGAGTGTTGTTCACCCGGACATTTGTTTTGTTGAGAATAACAACCGCAGCATATGCAGCTTCACCCCAGAAAGTTGCGGGTGTTCCAGACTCATCAAGCATAGCTCGAGCCATTTGTTGGACTGTTATGTTCATTCTTTCCACCACTCCATTTTGCTGAGGAGTTCTAGCTGTAGAGAATTCTCTTCTTATCCCGTGTTCTTCACAGAAATTGAAAAATTCATTTGAGGTAAACTCCCCACCTCTGTCGGATCTGAGGCACTTAATTTTGTATCCTGATTCATTTTCAACCAACGCTTTAAAGGATTTGAATTTTTCGAATGCTTCATCTTTGTGCTTCATAAGTCCTAACCAGACAAACCTGGAGAAATCGTCAATGAATAATATCAAGTATTCTTCTCCTCGAGGTGTCCTTTTCCTGAATGGACCACATACATCTGTATGTACTAGCTCAAGAGGCATGCTAGCTAATCCTTCCTTCTCCGGAAAGTTAGTTCTGGTTTGCTTTCCAAACTGACATGATTTGCATATGGTGTTGCCTGGAATTTTGATATCTGGAAGACCGCGAACTGCCTTATATTTGCATGCTTTCCTTATTTGTGAAAAGCTTAGATGCCCCAACCTCCGGTGCCATAACCAGTGTTCATCATCCTTGCTTAGATAGCATTGTTATTGTCCTTCTTCAAATATGTATAGATTATTTGGAGTTCTTTCACCTTTGATCACTGTTTTACCTGTATCAAGATCACGAACAAGACATCCATTTGATCTAAATATCACCTCGGTTCCTTGATCACACATCTGGCTGACACCCAGAAGATTATGCTTCAATCCATCAACATACAAAACATTTCCAGCTTTGACCTTTTCTTTTAACTGAGCAGTGCCTTTTCCTTTTATAGCTGCAGGAGTATCATTTCCAAAAGAAACTTTCTTTCCCTTTTCTAAAGCAGAATATGATTCAAGTTTTTCTTTATCACCTGTCATATGCTTCGAACATCCACTGTCAATGTACCATAGATTTTCCTGTCCCTTTGCATAAAACGCTATCCCACATCTTTCTGTTTGTGGCTCCTTTATTCTCCATGTTTTGGTGCTTGAGGCTTGTTCCTTTGTCTGCTGAAACCTGCTCCTGCATTCAGAATCTTCATGACCAAAGTTATTGCAAATAGAACATTCCACTTCATTTTCAAGAGCCGAAAAGTTGTTATAGGTCCTTTTTGTAATCCCGGTCATACTTCTTTGTTTTTGAGCTTCTCTAGTCATGATTGTTTTATATGCAACACATTGAGCTGCTTTGTGACCAAAGTTATGGCAAGAGAAACATTGTCCATTGAAGAAACTTCTGCGGTTATCAAATCTACCGGCTAATTGATTGTAATTTCTATTTTTATCCATTCTTGAACCAAATTGAGAAGATTTTACCTGTGGCTGGTTGTAGCTTTTGTTCACCCTTAAGACGGATTGCCCCTGATAGTATTTGTTTGCAATTCGTCCCTGCTTTACCTGGTGATCTCCATTGTGCTTTTTCTCATTCCTTCTTGCTACATCAAGATAACTTTTTGAGGTGGATGCTTGAGAAGTTTATCCATTATAGCCCAGACCTATCTTGTTTAGAGGAGAACGTTGTACATTTATGATCTCATCCAGAGTTTCAGATCCTTTGACAAACTTAAGATTAATAGCTTTTGTTTTCTCAATCTCTTTTCTAAGACCAACAATTTCACCTTCTAACTTTTCAAGATATTTTTCTTTTTCATCAATTTGAAGTTGTAGGGTATCAATGATCCTATTCTTTTCTTCTATACATGTCTTGAGTCTAGAAATTTCTTCATAAAAGCTATCCACATCTATAGCATCCATGTAATCATCATCTTCAAATGCCATTAAAAGTTTATAGTCATTACCTCGTTCATCTTCATCACTATTTGATAGACCATCACTATCTTCATGAGTGTAGTAGCTTTTCTTATTTGCATTCTGTTTCTTGTTCCATCTAGCAGGTTCCTTTCCTTTGTGAATCTTATCCTTATGAGGACATTTCGCAGCATAATGACCTACTCTTCCACAAGCAAAACATTTAAAAGGTAACTTACCTCTGAACCTTCCAATACCCCGTTGAAGATTTCTGACAAAATTTGATTCTTCTTCTTCTTCTGGCACATGACTTGCTTCATAGTAGTCTCCTTTGCCTGAAGCCTTGAAGGCAGCTTCTCTCCTGTCTGATGGACCTCCCTTTCTCAATTCATAAGCAGTTAGAATTCCGTGTAGCTGAGACATAGTAAGAGTTCGTAGATTTTCCTTTTCTTCTATTGCAGACACTTTAGATTCAAACTTGGGGGACAATGATCTTAGAACTTTTTCAACCACAATAGCCTCTTTTATTTCTTCACCTAAGTTTTTCATGCAATTAACAATCTCATCTACCCGAAGGAAATAGTTAGCCACACTTTCATCATTATACATTCTGAGATTCTCATACTGAATCCTGAGGGTTTGAAGTTTAGCACGCTTTACCTGTTCATCTCCTTCGTAGCTCAAGACAATCTTGTCCCATATTTCTTTTGCGGATTTATATTGCATAACCTTCACGAATTCTGTTTGAGATAAGCATCCCAGCAGAGTATTGACTGCTTTAGAATTTGTTTCATATTTCTTCTTTTCGGCCGTATCTGTAGGAGTAGCTGAAGGAAAAGTGTAGCCTGTATCTATGATATCCCAAACTTCTATACCAAGAGATTGAAGATAGGCAGTAACTCTTACCTTCCAATAATTGAATTTTGTCCCATCAAAAATTGGTGGCCTAATTGATGCTTCCCTCTCGTAGTTGCTCATGATGAATGATCTTCCTTCAAGCGATCAAGCTTCTATGAAGGACCTGCTCTGATACCAATTGTTGGAAATAATACTGAGAGGGGGGTTGAATCAGTATTATCAAGTTCTTTTAATAAATCTTCCTTATTTATACTTTGAATTATTTTTGCATGTCAGTACCATAAAATAATGAGCATGAACAAGAAAAACAGATAGTCACACCAAAGAACACCAGATATAAGGTGGAAACCCAATGTGGGTGAAAACCACCTGCTGCAATATGTCTCTATCTTCTTTCAAATTAGAAACTCCTTTTACAATGGTTTTGTACTGGTGCAGTCCTTTACCAGTATGTAGGCTGCAACCTGCAGAGAGCTACAACTCTCTCTCGTTTTCCAATCTCTCCTGGAAGGGAGCTACAACCCCCTACTTCTTTTCTTTCAAGGACCACTTTTTATAAATTTTCAAACTGGATCCATAAACATCAAGAGATCATCAAGTACAAGTAAATCATCCAGTCAACTGCAGTAACCAGATCAATAGTGACAGTAAACTAAACCCAGAACACCTTATTAACAAAGAAAAGTCAGTCAAATAAATGCCTTGATACAGATACGCAGTTTTTCTTTCTCTGGCATGCGTTGCTACGCACTTCACCTTCTGCACCTCTGCATATACCCGCATAGATCCTTGAACTGCTCTGCGTATCCATGCACTATTCCTTTAAATCCGCCGCGTACCTTCACTGTGCCCACGCACCCACTGTTTCTGTCACGTCGCGTACTTTCACTGTGCCTCCGCAGTTACTGCTTCTATCGCGCCGCGTACTTTCACTGTGCCTCCGCACCTGAACCTCTGTCGCGCTGCGTACCCACGCACTGCGCCTTCTTCTGCTCTGCGTACCCACACACTGCGCCTTCTTTTGCTCTGCGTACCCACGCACCGCGCCTTCTTCTTCTCTGCATACCCTCGCACTTGCACCGTTAATTACCTGCGTACCTCTGATTAGGGCTGTTACACTAAAATTTGTCACCATGACTATTTGCAGTTAGTATGGCTCCATCAACTGTCATACTATCCTCCTTGGCAAGTCTTATACCTCTGCTCTTCATGTCAAACTCCAAAAAAGAGAGAAAGTCTTTAAACGTCTATATAACTCTTGGTACGCAGTTTCTCTTAGCCTTACCTGCGTGTACGCACCTCAAGTTCACATTCCCTGCGTACTTGTACGCTCTGTCTGTAAATGGGTGGGTGCGTACCCCTGTAAAGGTCAAAAGGCATGAGTTTTACTTCAAAAAAGTTACTTGTGGTCGATTCTAGAGCATTCTAGAAGTTTGTTTGACGTGTATTGAGCGCCTCCAGATGGTTCATGTATCCCTATGAAAGAGAAACTTATCCCATCAAGAGGGGAGCTATCCCATTCAAAGAGGGGCTTATCCCATTGATGGTGGACTTGATTAACTTCCTCTAAAGCACTATAAATACAGGCATTGGGCCAGAAGGAGGGGAGGTTGAAAGCTGAACATTCCTAAGGGTAGATGTTGCTGGAATTAGGACTCCCTTATAGAGATTGAGAGGAGAGATTCCCATCCTTTCTTAGCTTCATTTGGAAGTGAGTGAGCTGATCAAAGTAAAGAAGAACTCTTGCTGGACCCTAGGAGGGACCTGCACAACACCAAGGCTCAGGTTGTAATGGTTTCTTTTGTTTCCACTTAATACAATTAAGCTCATTTTTCTCAACAGGTTGTTATACATGATTTGTTTCATATACTCCTTGGTCTGTATGATGAATATGTTTTATTTTATGGGTTATTTAGGTGCTATGTAATCTTTTGCTTGTTAGTGAATGCAGGTTTCGAAGAGAAGGAGGAGCTCATCCGGATCGGCGAGGCTGGACTACTACAAAGCGTTGGACTAAAGGTATGTTATAAACACCTGATTACTTGTAGTTTAAATGCATATTTAGGGAAAGGTAGTGTTTAATTCTCTTGTTTGTCACTAGAAAGCCTTAGCTTCTAGGGAGGTCGGTTTTGTCCGCAAAATTGACTCTTTCCGCATGACAAAATGGCGACCATACTGGGGAATCCATGGATTTGATTGATTTCTCTTTTGATTGATACTTTGATTTGAGAAAAGTCGTTTTCTTTCTGGTTTTTGACTGATTGACTGTCAATTTTGGTGGAATAGCTTAGGGTTAAGTTAGATTTTACTTTTATTAGTTTTGTTAGAAGTATGCAGCCTCTGAGTTAAGCACAGTGCGTACTTGTACGCACTGCAGCTTTGTACACAGAGCGTACACGCACCTGTGCAAACAGGCTGCCTGCGTACCCTGTCAAAAGTTGAGAAAATTTCAATTTTTCCTTTTTTGCCTCTTAGATTTTGTTTTTAATTTGTTTTTGCTGCCCAGATCCACTGGTTACCTGTCATCTAAGCTTGTTTCATTAGTGTCAAGGGTTTTAGTGAAATTCATAGAAATTCTAGCCCTAGGGTTTGATTTTTGCATTGGTCCTGTAGTGACTTTGGCTTTAGAAGTTGTAAAACCTTGGATCTCCCTGGTCTTTTCAGTCTTCTTAGGAGTCGGGCCTTTCATAAAATCCACCTGTGTGAGAAACCTACCTTTGTGTTGTCTCTTTGCGGAGTTTCGAGAAAGCTTGCTGGTTAAAGTTGTGAATTTCATTCTTAAGAAAAAGAACAAAAGATTTTGATTTTTGTTTTTGACTGGTTTATGATTCTGCATGAACAAGTCCTTGGTTGAATTGTAACCGAGTAAAACATCCTGGAATTATACTTGGTAGGCTTTTGCCTCATTAGATTTACTTTTAGGTGAATTTCCTCTTAGATTTGCTTTTGAGTGAAATTGAGTTGATTTGATTGTCATAGATTTTTTAACTTTGATTTCTGTTAAAGTAGTTTTACATGCTTTGTTAATATAGGGAAAAATACAAAAAAAAAAAAAAAATTGTTTTGAAGAAAAGTTTGTTTTAGTGGCATTTGAAGTCTTTGAAAAGAGAAAGGAATTTTCGTGAAATAATTAGTGGTCATGTGTTGTATGCTTTGGGAAAGATAAAGAGTTTGTTTCTTTGATTTTCATTGCCAAGAAAGTTGTCTTTATATCAATTTTTCATTCTCCAACTCTCTTAGCTAGGAAATTCATTGAAAAGGAAAAATAGTATAAATCATCCTAGGTGCATCTTTTTAGTGGATTTGCGTCGAGTCTACACACCATCAGTTTCATCTCCACTACCTTTTTGTCCTAAAGAAAAGCCATAAAAATTAACGCTTAAAGTAAAATTTACTTAGTAACTTTTTATTTACTAGGGCTCTAAAACACCAATATAGATCAGGCTAGTGTCTTGGAGTAGGAGAGTAATTAACTCTCCAAGACAGCAAAACCAAACAAGTAGCTCATCTTGTGGTAGGATAAATCCAACTGTTACATTTATGCTCTGGGAAAGCTCCTCTTAAAGGAGAAGCACGAGACCGTGTCCGAACCAGTGAGGGGATCAATCCTCCTTCATTGGGAAAGACACCAGATACGCACGTACTACAAACGGTAAAGCTCGGATTATTGTCGAGGAGCCTGGGGTCACTTGTCGGTAAACCTTGGATTATTGTCAAGGAGCCGGCAAGGGGATTGAGCTTGTTACTCTGCCCTTGCGTGCTATCGGGTCGTAGACTGTTCCCCCAGGTGTATTTGTTGTTGTTGGTGACCTTAGTGACCATTATCTTTAGGATTCTACCCAAGGTGACGGTGGAGGGAAGATCCCACTGTACCTGGAGCAGACGTCGGCTAGACTCACTTGGATTTTCCGGGGGGTTCACTTCACTCAAGACGGTTAAAGTGGAGGAACTTGTGCCGGTCTATTCATTAAGCAGGTTGTCGGGGTAACTGTTCCACCCGCCACTTCTGTATTGAATTCGACGATGTTGGGCTTCATCACCAACTAGTGTTTTTGGTCCGAAAGGCTACTGTTTGTGTATGGTTTGACGCCCTAGATTCTTTAGGCGTGTGATTCGAATTTGTTTGGTTCTTTAGAGACTTTAGGCGGTTTGCTTTGAAATTTTACTTTGTTTGCATGTGCAGTAGTTAAAAGTTTTTAACTGTGGCTGAATTACCGAGACAATCTCGTAGACTTCGGGGCCAGTCACCTGAGATTGTAACCGTGGCCGATTTGTTGAGGAAGTCCCATAGACTTCGGGGCCAACCTCCTGAAGACATCCCAGGTCATTACGAAGGTTTGAAAGTCCTTGTAACTCATAGTGGCAGTAAACTAGGTTCACCTGAAGAAGGAGAGTCATCGTTGGTAGTCCATCTAGATTACCAAGGTCTAGAAACAGGTTATAATCCCGAAGCTATTGCAGTTTCCGAGCTTGCTGGTAGTTTTTCATCTACTAGTGATATAGGTGAAGAACCTGAGATATCTGAACCTGTTACTCCAACTTCTAGTGCTCCTGATTCACCTAGGGTAGAAAGAGTCATCATCGAAAATCTTCCTTCTGGTTTGATAGCTATTGAAGGACTTGCTCCAGAAGAAGAAATAGGCGTCTCTATCCTTGAAGATCAACCTACTATTGATCTAAGGGAGCGTGAATCCATTTTTTACAGTCCACCTAGAAGCACTACTTGGTATCTTTCGTTAACTAATTATTTGGACAACTCAGAGTCAAGTTTTTCTCCACCTCATACTCCTTATCCACCTGGAGGTATTTATACTCCTGTAAATATGTCTGGTCAGTCGTCTATGTTTACTCAATCTCCTGAATCTTTCTTGTACAACGGTCCTTCTGTTCCCTCTGGGTATCAGTCACTTTCTGGTACTTTTGCGGGAGCATCTCCTCAACCCATTGAACATGGGTTATTAACTGGAAACAATGGTAATAAACCGTTGGGTGTAGGGGACATTTACATGATGTCAGGTTCAATTCCCGGTTCTCAACCTCAAGGTGGCCAGTTACCGCCTGGGGGGCAACCTCAATTAAGGCCTGGGGGGCAACCTCAAGGTACACAAATTGCGTCTGGGGGGCAACCTCAAGGACAGTATGTACCCATAGTGCAATACATTCCTCAAGGTCAACCTCGGCCTCAATATGTACCCCAAGGTCAACCTCAGTATCAATTTATACCTCAAGGTCAACCCCAGTATCAATACTTACCTCAAGGGTATCTACCCCAAGGTCAGTACTCGAGTCAAGGTTATCAACCACCCCAAGGTCAATCTTATGTTCAAGGTACGGGAAATGTACCTTTCAATTATCAATCCTACCCTTAATCCGGTTATGGATCTCAATATCCTCAAACTGTTATGGGTCAATACCCTGGAATGAACATAGTGTGGGATCCATCGCAAGTTCAACAGGTATTGTAGCCAAGTGTACAGTTGTCATCTCAAACTGGACAACCCTTAGTTTCTGGTTCACCCCAGCAACCAGTCCAGTCTAATGTTCAAACTTCTGTAGCTTCGGTAGTTTCTCAATTTGGGCCTATCGCCCCTAGTACTCCATCTCAAACGACTGTTGCGACTACCGCAACATCTGTTGAATCTACCGCACTTACTTCTGGAGTATCGACAGCTCCGGATTCTACTGTCTCTACAACTACTCCTCAGACATCTTTACCATTGTCTGGATCCATGATTCAAACTATGGTTCAGATGCCTGTAGGACAGCCTGGTTTAAGTACGGTTGTCACTAGTCAACCACAATTCACTTATCAACCGTACCAGGGACAGTACCAATACGGGCCTGCTGTCCAACAGCCAGTTTACCAGTATCAACCGTATCCTGGGTACACTTATCAACAACCTCAACAAGCCCAGTACGGTCCGGTTAATCCTGGTTTTCCAGGAGGATAAAATATCCCGAACGCGATTCCTATTCCAAGTTATCCTGGATATCCTCCTCCTGGGACTGGTCTTGTGACCCAGAGCTTTAGGGATCCTAATCGGCAGTTACTGTTTATCGTAACTTTGGATTTACCAGACTTGTCGCGCCTAATGAACGATCCAATAAATTATCTTCCGTTTTGGCCGCCAATGCCAAATAAGTTGCCCAGTGACATACCCAAGTTCGAAGGTAAGTCTGGAGAGGACCCGTCAAATCATGTGATGACTTACCACCTCTGGTGTGCCTCGAATTCCATCTCGGATGATTCGATCCGCTTACGTCTTTTCCAGCGTACTCTCATTGGTCTCGCAGCCAAGTGGTACATTGAGTTACCATGGGCCTCTTTTTATAATTTTAGCCAGTTAGCTACCTCGTTCTTAACTCATTTTCAGTTGCCGGTCAGATATGATAATGGCACGGAGTTACTAACTTCACTAAAACAATCGACGTCCACTTATATTTCCGATCATATTCACGAATGGAGACGTCGAAGGCGATTAGTGAAAGTTTTTATCCCGGACCAAATCTTAGCTGAATGGTTTGTTAAATCATTATTACCGAAGATTACTGAAGACGTAGCTAAGGCCGGAGTAGTTATTGAGGAGCAAGTGATTGCTCAAGCGCAGTACCTTGACTTAGTTTACACTCAGTCAGGTACGTTACACGAAAAGATCCCAGATCTTCCAAAGTCAAATCAAATCGCTGCTGCTCTTTCAGGATCTCATGCTGCTGATGGCATGATTGGTACAGTGAATACTAAAAGCAAGAAGAAGTCTTCAAAGAATTCTTCACCCATTATAACCATACCAGACTCCCCGACAGGAGAATCTTCTGCTGAAGTTTCCGCTAATATTCACGCTGTAGAGTCATCTACGGCTAAATCAAAAAACAGTGGGAAGAAGAAAGGTAAGAAGAAGAATAAAGCAGACAAAGCTCCAAAGGAGAAAATAGAAAAGTCGGAAACCAATGACGAAAAGCGAAACCTCGATATCCTTGTATTATTTGTGAAGAGGATCATTTTACAAGAGATTGCCCTCATCGGGCCGAGGTTGTGAAAATCATCAAGGGTTCCCCAACTCCTGCTGTTTTGAAAGATCCATTTCCAAAGCAGGAGAGTAAGATGATAGGTTCTTCCTCGAGTGCCAATGAAGAACCCATATTGATGATGTCTCATGTAAGGATTGCGACTCGATCGCAAGATTATGGTAGTAAGAGTCTTGTTGATGGAAAAGAAGCAAAATATTCTCATTCTAATCCATCAACCTCAGCTCCCGGTTCTGATCCACTACATATCGAGAAGCCTAACCCGGACTTAGTAATCAAACCGCCCGCCAAGGGTGTACTTCGAAGGTCTGCTTTCAATCCACATGCGAGAGCGGCCCAGAATTACAACATTGTTGAGGATTTAGCTGTTTCACCCTCAGCAATGTCGGCTTTGGAAGTGCTGCAATCATGCCCAGCACAACGCAAATTACTTTTGTCGGCTATAGGAGCTGTTGATGTTCAGGACCCGAACCTAATAATCTTTGATCTAGAAAATAGTACACCGCGTTTACCTCATCAAATGGCTTTCCAGATTCCAGTGATAGTAAAAAACAGGGCTATTCATCGGACTGTAATTGATGAGGGAGCTTCCATGTGTATTATGTCGATACAGTGCTGGAGATCGCTTGGTTCTCCTTCACTAAATCAATCCCCGACCATTCTTAAGGGCTTTGATGGCCATGGGTTCCATCCATTTGGCATTCTACAGGATTTGCCTATAGGGGTTGAAGGAAAAACCATTAGTCTAGATGTGGAGGTGGTTGATGCCCCTCTAGACTACAACCTTCTCTTGGGTCGAAGTTGGTCTTACGCTATGAAAGCGGTCGTTTCATCGGTCTTCAGAGTAATAAAGTTTCCACATAATGGCAAGATCGTAACCATAGACCAGCTGGCTTACTTTTCATCTGACCCAGCCTCTTCAGAGAGTATCCAGCATGTCAGTAAAACGACTATCCCTTATAAGGATGTTGGAGTAGGATTAGTTAAAGATGTCGGTTTACTGGGAACTTTTCCTTTTCCTCCAATCAACGCCGTATCTTCATTTGCATCTATTCATATGATTACTTCAGACACCTTTGTTTATGACGATCCTTGGATCATTCCTTCTGAATCTGAGATAGACTCATTTGGTGATGCAATGCCTTTGAGTCCATATGAAATTGCCTATGAAGCTGTGCAGTCTTTTACCGACCCGAGTTCAACCGAAATCGACCAAATGAATCTGGTCCGTGAGGAATCACTTTTCACGTCAACCTCAGAGTTAATAACGTTTCCCGAAATTGTGTCATCTGACGAACAACTTTGTGAAGTCCTGTGTGTAGAGGATTTACCATGGGAATATCTCTATCATAGATCTTCGTTTTTACCTGAGGATGATCGTTTTGAAAACGATTTCTCATCAATCTTTACAGCTGAATATGTCAAAGATGCTCAGAATCCAATGAAATATCCTAATTCAGAGCTGAATTTAGGAAACATTTCTCGCACTATTCCCATTGACATTTCAGTCAAGCCCGGAATTCTTGAGAACATTCATATAGGTGCCTCGTGTTCAGATGACGAAATTCAAACATACAAGGCCCTATTTCAAGAATTCTGCGACGTGTTTGCCTGGTCCTATGAGGAAATGCCAGGAATTGATCCCGCGATTATTGTCCATGAGATCAAGACTTACCCGGACGCTAAACCCGTCCGGCAACGTTTGCGTCAGATTCACCCACGAAAAGCGGCTACCATTAAAGCAGAAGTTGAGAAGCTGTTGAAAGCAAGTTTCATTTATCCGATCCCGTTAACGGATTGGGTATCGAATATTGTTTCGGTTAACAAAAAACAAGGAACAATAAGAATATGTATCGATTATAGGGATATTAATCGTGCTTGTCCCAAGGACAACTACCCAACACCCTATATCGATCAAATAATTGATGATTGTGCCGGCAGTGAAATATTTTCCTTTATGGACGGTTTTTCCGGTTACAACCAAATCAATATTCTACCTGCCGATCAACCAAAAACGGCTTTCATTTGTCCATGGGGGACATTTGCTTACTGCAAATTACCTTTTGGACTTAAGAATGTCGGAGCCACTTTTCAAAGGGCAATGTCTTATGCATTTCATGACATCAAACACATTGTGCAACCGTATCTCGATGATTTGCCCGCTCACTCCTTACATCGAGCTGATCACCTCGTCCATTTACGAGCAATCTTCATGAGGTGTAGGCATTATCAAATTCGGTTGAACCCACAAAAATGTGTCTTCTGTATAGGAGTGGGACAATTGCTGGGATTTGTAGTTTCAAAAGCCGGCATCCACGTCGATCCCTCGAAGGTAGAAGCTATCATCAAATTGCCTCCTCCTTCGAGTCTTCGCCAACTCCAAAGTTTGCAGGGGAAAGAAAACTTTTTACGCTGATTCATTCCTAACTATGCCGAGATTACCAAGGGTTTTACCCGGTTGTTGAAACAGAACGCTCAATTCTCTTGGGATGAGATAGCTCAGAAATCTTTTGATGCACTCAAGCACGCGCTAACCCATACACCGTTGCTGCATCCTCCGAACTACAACCAGGATTACTTTTTGTACCTCGCCATCGCTCATTCCACCATTGGAATGGTCTTAGTACAGGAAGATGAATTCGGAACGGAACATGTGATATATTACCTTAGTCGGACCTTAAACCCAACTGAGCTCAAATATTCACATGTGGAGAAATTGGCATTGGCAGTCGTTCAAGCTGTCCAACATTTGCGTCACTACATTCTACTCCGTAAAACTACAATTATTTCGGATTGCAACCCTATGATCTACATTTTGACTAAACAATTGCTAGGGGGCAAGTACTCTAATTGGATTGTTATCCTGCAAGAGTTCAACTTGGAGTTTGAAAAATCTAAGTCTAAGAAATCTTTAGTTTTTGCCGAGTTAATGTGTGACTTCCCTCGTGCTGACACAGAAACTGTGGCAGAGGAGCCCATTGTGGACGAATCTTTGTTTCTCATAAGCACTTTAGATCCGTGGTATGGGGATATAATCGTCTATCTCCAGACCCAATCCTTTCAGCCCGAAGTTTCAAAGTCGGAACGTCGGAAAATTCGATTCCAGTCCCAACAGTACAAAATTATTGGAGATACTCTTTATCGCCGTGGGGCAGACTTGGTTTTTCGCCGTTGCTTAACTCACGAGGAAGCTGAAAGGGTTTTAAATGACTGTCACTCTGGAGCGTGTGGCGGTCATATGTCTGGGTATGCCACAGCCCAAAAGATATTGCGCGCTGGCTACTTCTGGCCATCCTTGTTTAAAGACTGTATTATTGCGGTCCGGAAATGCCACAACTGTCAAGTGTTTGATCGCAAGATGCGCGCACCACCTGCTCCTCTCCACCCTATAATTGCCGTTGGTCCTTTTGCCAAATGGGGTATCGATTTTATTACATGTAACCCTCACTCGGCCGAGGGGCATGCGTATATCATCCTTGCGGTTGATTATTTTACTAAGTGAGCCGAGGCGATGCCTACATTCGAGGCAGATGGCAAGACAGCTGCAATTTTCGTATTCAATCACATTATTGCTAGGTTTGGTGTCCCACAAGCGATAATCACTGACCATGGGTGCCATTTTCGAAACGTTATGATGACAGAACTTACAGGCCAGCTTGGTTTGTGTCACGATAGATCAACTCCTTATTATCCACAAGCAAACGGTCTGGTTGAGTCCATCAACAAAGTTTTAGTTATCATGATCCGACGAATCATTGGTATTCATCGGTCGAATTGGCACAACATGTTATTTTCCGCGCTTTGGGCGTACCGAACCTCAGTGAAAACATCAACAGGGTTCACTCCTTTTCAACTAGTTTATGGTTTGGAAGCTGTGTTGCCCATTGAATGCGAAATCTCGTCACTTCAAATGGCTGTCGAATTACTTCCAGCTACTTCCGAAGAGGAGAAGCATTTATTATACTTAGCTCAATTAGATGAGACTCGACGTGACGCTGCATTGGCGATCAAGACTCACGCAAAACGTATGAAAGCTCAGTATGATTGAAATGTGACCCCTCGAAATTTTTCGGAAGGAGACCTAGTGCTATTATATGATCAAGCTAACGATAAATTAGGTGCTGGAAAATTTGTTCCTATGTGGCATCGGCCCTACATTGTCAAGCGAAAGCTAGCAAAAGGGGCCTATGAGCTGGTGGATTTTGACGGGGACTCTTTGGGTAAACCCAGAAATGGACTTTACCTAAAGAGGTATTATGCTTAAATGATAGGTATGGGGATTTTAAGTTAAGTTAAGTTTTTTCTTTCTAGCTGGTGTGTTTGTTAGTTTAGACAGTGTGCTTAGCTTAGAAAGTGTGTTTTTCGTCGTTATTCTGCTTATCTTGGTTTTACGCTTGATGTTTGCAGATGTCGATGCCTCTCCAAACATACATCGGATTTGCTAATGGTTCTTGTCATAGTACACGGAATATCTCTTCCGCAGCTTGGGTTATTTATTCGCCCTCTGACGAGTTAGTTTCTATGCATGGGGTGAGCCTCGGTCAAACAACAAACAACATTGCAGAATACAGTGCAGTGTTTGAATTATTGTTTGAATCTATTTCATTTGGGATTCGGAGTTTGATAGTGAGGTTAGATTCTGAACTCGTTGTATTACAGCTTAATAGAGTGTATGCCATTAGAAATCCAGTGTTATTAAGGTTATTTTTGAGAGCGCATCTCTTGGAACGTGAATTTGATTACATTGAATATCAGCATATTCCAAGGTCTTTAAATACATTAGCAGATGCAATTGCTTCTCGAATGTTAGACAAACATTTGTGATAATCATACATGTAAATTTAAAAACATTTCATCACACATGTTTAACAAGATAAGCCGGTAATAATGATATATATAGATAGGAGTGTGTCAAAAATACATCGTCTTCGATCATAGGTTGAAAAACACCTTATGATCGGCAAAAATGATAAGTACAAAAAACCAAAATGTCACATGTTTCTACAAAAACGACCATCCAATCACTGGTGATGCTCTCTATACGACACCACTGCACGAGCCACCCTACACAAGACCCTCCGAAAAGGTCCTGGGACTGCGACTACATAGCGCTGAAGCCTGATAGGAATATCGTGTATAGTAGTCTCTGGTATATCTGCCGTAAGATGCTCTAGGTCTTGTTCCAACTCAGCTAAGGTATCTGCGGCCGCGTCCTGTGGGGTCGGTGCCGGTGCAACTGGTACTCTCCTCTCGAAAGGCCGGAGATTGGCTGAACGCCGTGGGCCTACATCTGCATTTTGAAAATTATTACTGTCAATTTTGAGACGATATAAAAAACAAAAACAAAAAATAGATAATTTAAAAACTTGTGAAAAATGAAGTACCTGTGTCATCCCATTGTTCTCCCGGTGGAAGAACCATGTCCGTATCTCCACGAAAATCAACTCCGGCATAAGGAAAATCCTGTATCGAGAAGATCTGGTCCTCCAACCAGTGAAAATACGCCGGTCTAAATTGGACAACCTCCGTGCCCTCGTCAGGATGACGGGCCATAACCGCAACCCATCGCGTCAACTTAGGCTCTCGGGGAGGCCCAACCTCAACAGTGAGCTGCTGTGGGATCAGCATCGGAACCCTCTGTTACACTAAAAAATGTCACCATGACTACTTACAGTTAGTATGGCTCAATCAACAGTCATGCTACCATCTTAGGCAAGTCTTATGCCTCTGCTATCCATCTCAAACTCAAAAAAGAGAGAAAGTCTTGTAAAAAATGTGTTTATCTCTGTGGTCGCAGGTTCTCTCAAGCCTTACCTGCGGGGACGCTCACAATGTTCACAAAAGCTGCGTCTTTGGACGCTCTGTATGTTAAGGGACGGGTGCGTCCTTCTGTAAAAGGCAAAATGCGCAAGTTTCATCTTAAAAAAGTTACTTGTGGTTACTTCTAGAACTTTCTAGAGGTCGGTTTGATGAAATGGATGCGCCTCCAGTTGGTTCATGTATCCCTATTAAGGAGGAACTTATCCCATCAATAAGGGAGCTATCCCACCCAAAGAGGGGGATTATCCCATTGATGGTGGACCTGAATAACCTCTTTACAGCACTATAAATAAAGGCATTGGGCCAGAAGGAGGGGAGGTTGGAGCTATACATTTTCTTTGGGTAAATGCTGCAGGAATTAGGACTCCCATTTAGAACCTTGTGAGGAGAGATTGTCTTTGCTTGATTCTACTTGGAAGTGGGTGAGCTTTGTCAAAGTAGAGGAAAACCCTTGATGGACCCTGGGAGGGACTTGCACAACACCAAGGCCAGGTTGTAAGAGTTTCTTTGTTTCGTTATTAATACAAACTAGTTTATTTTTCTCAATAGCTTGTGTTAATGAGTTATTTCATGTGTTCCTTGGTCTGCATGTTGAATATATGTTTTATTAGATGAAATGCAAGTGCTTGGTAATTGTTTGATTGTTTGTGGTTGCAGGAATTGATGTGAAGGAGGAGCTCATCCGGATCGGCAAGGACGGACTACAACAACAGCGTTTTGGAATAAGGTAAGCCTAAACACTTGTAGTTTTCATGTTTTAAAAGGTATATTTAGAGAAAGATCATTCCATTTTGTCTTGTTTGTCGCTAGAGAGTTTAGACTCCTAGGGAGGTCATTTGTGTCCGCACAAACGACTTTTTCCGCCACGACACCCTCTCTAGGGAAAACTCACAACTAAAGGCCCATAACCAAAAGTCTTCAGCTGTTCGTTTTTGGTCCTAGTCAGTTGGCCCTTTAAGTTGGCCAACACAGCATCGCACCAGTTGAAAATGGTGCCCTGATAGCAATCAATCGCCATCCGCATCTGGGATCCAGTGGCAATGTGCAAAGCGGCAGCCCCACAAAGTCTGGTAACTGTAAAGGAAATTACCATAAGTTCAGGTCATCTTTTTGATCTCTATCCCCTTCTCCTGGTTCTGATTATTGCACCACTCTAGTCGGAGACTAGCAATGGACTGGCCACCCAGCCTAGTCCCGAACAGAGTCAATTGTTCGCCCCTCTTGGGCAAACCAGTGAGAAAGTAAATATCTGAGGGCTCTATCTCGAGCTGGTGCCCTCCAATGTAAAAGCACTGATCTTGAACGTTCCACCTTTCAACCAGCCACTCTAGAAAGCGCACCTGGGCCCTCATGCCAGGTATGGCCCAGTATTTGTAAATACCGCATGCCTTCAAAGCATCAATGGAAGGTTGGTGATTAATAGCGGCCAAATAAACGTCTTCGTGTTCTCTCTCGCGCCAATCAAGCATGGTGGGCAATCTACACACCATAAAACATATGTTAGAGTCCATAAAATTAAAAAAATTTGGTCCATTTTGGAGAAATGGGGGTTTGAAAATACTCTCCGCAGTGTACACAGCCCGCCTTTAGAGACAGAGCGTATGTACGCAAGTTCTCTTAAGGCAAGCTGCGTACGCCCGGCATTTTCCCAACTGAGAAAATGTCGGGGTACGCAGGTCACCAGTGGAGCACTTGCGTACCCCGAAAAGCGGACCTTGAAACCCCAAAACCTCCAAAAAATGAAACTAAGGCCTAAAAGCAAATTCTAAACGGATGGAAATGGAGAGGAGGATGTTGTAGAATACCTGATGAGACGGCGTTCGGTTTCGACGGTCGGATTCTCCGCAATGTCCACGGGAAGTTTCTTGCCAAACGCCCTTTTTCTCTCCTCAACAGTAAAATGGTAAAAATGAAATGGTAAAAGCCCTTTTTATAGGTTTTTTAGGTAAATAAATGCTGAATTTGTTTATTTTTCACCATGAAAAGGTATTTTTCATAGTATTTTTATCTATCTTAAACAGGTATGAGTAATGGGTTGGGTTTTGTGCAGGATAAAAGGATTTTCAGGGAAAATCGTCATTTTTTCACAAACAAAAACATCAGAGTCATCTTTTAAGCCCTTTTCTGACTCCTAAAACATGAAAAGATTTCCAAGCGTTTCTTTTACACTCGTTAAAACAGAATTAAAAGATGGTCCCCTTATAGCCCTTTCTGACCATAAAAACAGGAAAAGATTGCCGGATTTTTGTCATTTCAAATTCGATACTGGAAATAAAACGACGTGTCCTTGATCGCTTTTTACTTTTCAGGTCAAAGACACTAATCATGAAAGTACTCCTTGGTCGCAAGATCAAGCGGTTCTATCAAGTATTATTTTATACTTTTTCGGGCTTGTGTCACACGGAATCTGTCAAGGGTGCGGACACGACTGACCTTCCTAGAAGTCTAAGACATTCTAATGACAAACAAGACAAAATGGAGTGATCTTTCTCTAAATACACCTTTTACAACATGAAAACTACAAGTGTTTAGGCTTACCTTATTCCAAAACGCTGTTGTTGAAGTCCGTTCTTGACGATCTGGATGAGCTCCTCCTTCAAGTCAATTCCTGCAACCACAAACAATCAAACAATTACCAAGCACTTGCATTTCATATAATAAAACATATATTCAACATGCAGACCAAGGAACACATGAAATAACTCATTAACACAAGCTATTGAGAAAAATAAACCAGTTTGTATTAATAACGAAACAAAGAAACTCTTACAACCTGGCCTTGGTGTTGTGCAAGTTCCTCCCAGGGTCCATCAAGGGTTTTCCTCTACTTTGACAAAGCTCACCCTCTCCCAAGTAGAATCAAGTGAAGACAATCTCTCCTCACAAAGGCTCTAATGGAAGACCTAAATCCTGCAGCATTTACCCAAAGAAAAATGTATAGCTCCAACCTCTTCTCCTTCTGGCTCAATGCCTTTATTTATAGTGCTGTAAAGAGGTTATTCAGGTCCACTATCAATGGGATCATCCCCCTCTTTGGGTGGGATAGCTCCCTTATTGATGGGATAAGTTCCCCCTTAATAGAGATACATGAACCAACTGGAGGCGCATCCATTTCATCAAACCGACCTCTAGAATGTTCTAGAAGTAACCACAAGTAACTTTTTCAAGATAAAACTCACGCATTTTTCCTTTTACAGAGGGACGCACCTGTCCCTTAACATACAGAGCGTCCATGGACGCATATTTTGTGAACAAGGTCAGCGTCCCCGCAGGTAAGGCTAGAGAGAACCTGCGACCCCAGA
Organism: Pinus tabuliformis; assembly: GCA_031772625.1. Taxonomy (NCBI): domain Eukaryota; kingdom Viridiplantae; phylum Streptophyta; class Pinopsida; order Pinales; family Pinaceae; genus Pinus; species Pinus tabuliformis. The sequence goes on from CM062808.1 coordinate 169,847,372, forward strand.
GATAAACATAGTTTTTACAAGACTTTCTCTCTTCTTTGAGTTTGAGATGGATAACAGAGGCATGAGACTTGCCTAAGAGGGTAGCATGACTGTTGATTTGAGCCATACTAACTGTAAGTAGTCAAGGTGACATTTTTTAGTGTAACAGATTGCCCCCTAAAGTGCGAAGCCTGGAATAGAATAGGGTTTTGTAATTCTAGGAAGGGTGAAGCGCTTTATCATTTCAAGGATTGCCTTGTGGATGGCCTGGTTGGAACCTGCAATTTTCAACACAAAATACATGGATAAGATTATATCATCACTGAGGTAGGCATTCCCATACTCAGATTCAAAACTTTAACTAATGGACTAACTACTCTGATACAGGAATGATCTTGTAGTACATCATTTTTATAGACTTTTGTAGACACAGTATGGACGCAGCCATCTGTTTATGATTAGTCTACATAGATAATGAATACAAAACTCCTCGCAGCCTGGATGGTAGAAACTAGATCCAGGGTCTTCACTTCTACTTCCCGAATTGGTACGATTCTAGCCATGTGATTAAATGATTTGATGTCGAACATGTTAGAAACCACTTGATTACCAGTCGATGATGTAAACTGTTAACAAGCGTGAGAGAGACCACCAGTAATGTCAATGGTTCTCAAAGTACCAAGCACAACCCGTGAAATGTGAATAGATGTTTTGATGTCGAACACTTCACGGAATCCTTTGATCGAAAGTCAATGATGTAAACTGACGTCAAAGGCGAGAAACCTGCCATTGATGCATGCAGACTTCAAGGTACTGTCGATTTCTAAGTCATCTTTCTAGACAATGTGCTGATGTCGATAGAAAGCGACCCGTTGCAGGAAAGCCCGCAACACGAAATCATTGTTCAAGTTGAAGAAATGTTGCTGTAAGGACTGACTCAGGGATGGTCAAATGGATGACAAGTATTTTGCAGATGAAAGTTTTGCTTGCAGACCTCTTGAACACATAACGACACAACAGATGGCTTGGTGACGAATAACTCAAAGTTAATCCCCGAAACCCGGTTAAAGACTTTCAAAGTGATTTGGTCAACTGTGAGGTAAAAGATTTACCAACCCAGGTGAATGAAAAGTGTCGTGTTCAAGAGTGGTAATAAAGTTTCTTCTGAGACAAATGGTGACAAACAGGTTCATTCTTCTCTCTTTTCCCCCACCATTTCTGGCAAGTACCTCTTTATTTTTAACAAGCTTGAGGAGGATAACATATGCTTGATTATAAGCTCATCCTTCGGACGAGTCCAACCTAGTTTAAATTCGAACCCTAGGAAGGAGTGGTTCGTTCCTGTTTGTAATTGAACAGGTCCTCTACTGTAAAAGTTTAACGAGCCCAGTATAGGAGAAACTCGGCGTTTTTCAATTTTAGAGAGTCTGAAAAAACTAAAGGAGACTCCACGTTGAACTTTTTCGTATATTTGTGTCCCTCAAGCCCGAAAAAGTATAAAATAATACCTGGGGGAACCGCTTGATCTTGCGACCAAGGAGTACTTTCATAATAGTGTCGTTAACCTGAAAAGTAAAAAGCGATCAAGGACACGTCGTTTTATTTCCTTATCGAGTTCGAAACGACAAAAACCCGGCAATCTTTTCCTGATTTTGCGGTCAGAAAAGAGCTAAAAGGGGACCGTCTTTTAATTCCGTTTTAACGAGTGAAAAAGAAACACTCGGCGATCTTTTCATGTTTTAGGAGTCAGAAAAGGGCTTAAAAGATGACTCTGAGGTTTCACTTTTTCGTAAGTTTTAACGAGTTCGAAAAAATGATAAAAATGTACTCATAGTTTTCACTTTTTCGTAAATTTTAATGAGTTTGAAAAAGGGATAAAAATGTACTCATATGGCCGACTTTCAATTTAATTTACGAGCAGGAAAAGAAGGAAAGAACTCGGTATTTTCATTTGTTTTACGAGAATGAAAGATAGCAAAATAATCTCGGGATTTTCATGAGTTTAACGAGTCTTGAAAATAACCAAAATTGACTGGAGATAGGTTTCATTTTTACAAAAGCTTGAAACAGAGAAAAACTATGCTTCAAATTAGTTTCATTTTTACACAAGCTTGAAACAGAGATAAAACTGTGCTTGATGCCCCCTAAGCATAACTGTTAGAGCGCATGCCCCCCCAGCTTCATTTCATTCAACTAAGGTGGATGAAAAGAAGGTTCAAGTGCGAGATCATTTGAAAGACTTGACCTAAAACTGTAAGAAAATTATGCAAAAAACTGAAATAACTAACCTAAATACTTAACATCTATAAGATCTAGTCAATCTTTCGACTCAAGTAGAGGAGGATTTGTTTCATTTTTTAACGAGCTTGACATAGGAAAAGAACTATGCTCGGATTCGATTTCATGTTTACGCAAGCTTGAAACGAAAAACTATGCTTGTTATAAGTTCACATGCCCCCAGCATAATGATGCAAAACGAGGTACATGCCCCCCAAGCTTCATTTCATTCAATGAGGTGGATGGAATGAAGCTTTACTTTCAAGATCTTGGAAAGACTTGTGGGAGTTGTTTCATTTTTTAGTGAGCTTGACACAAGACAAGGAACTATGCTCATAACTACTCTTTACAATCTACCTAACAAGAAACTCGACTCTAAAAACCTTGATTCATTTTTTAACGAGCTTGACACAAGACAAGGAACTATGCTCTTAAATCCTTGATTCATATTTTAATGAGCTTGACACAAGACAAGGAACTATGCTCATAAATCCTTGATTCATTTTTTAATGAGCTTGACACAAGACAAGGAACTATGCTCATGACTATTATCTACAATCTACCTACTTAACCTACCCTTGTTTCATTTTTTAATGAGCTTGACACAAGACAAGGAACTATGCTCAAAAAGTTCGCATGCCCCCAGCATAATGATGCAGAACGAGGTACATGCCCCCCAGGCTTCATTGCATTCAACCGGCTGGATGAAATGAAGGTTTACTTTCAATATTTAACTTGAAAAGGGAGTTGTTTCATTTTTAAGGAGGTTGACACAAGAAAAGAACTATCCTCATACCTGATTCATTTTTTAACGAGGTTGACTCAGTAACAGGAACTATCCTCATACCTGATTCATTTTTTAACGAGGTTGACTCAGTAACAGGAACTATCCTCAAACCCTACTTTCTACAATCTATATAGCCTAAAATCTAGCTGATTCATTTTTTAATGAGGTTGACTCAGTAAAAGAACTATCCTCATACTAGCCTGTTTCATTTTTAAACGAGGTTGGCACAGGAAAAGGAACTGTCCTCGAACACACTGATCCATTTTTTAACGAGGTTGACACAGTAAAAGGAACTTTCCTCGCACACACTTACTTTCTACAATCTACCTACATATCCTAAAATCTACCTGATTCATGTTTTAATGAGGTTGACTCAGTAAAAGAACTATCCTCATACACTGATTCATTTTTTAACGAGGTTGACACAGTAAAAGGAACTTTCCTCGCACACACTGATTCATTTTTAAACGAGGTTGACACAGTAAAAGGAACTTTCCTCGAACACACTGATTCATTTTTTAACGAGGTCGACACAGTAAAAGGAACTTTCCTCGCACACACTGATTCATTTTTTAACGAGGTTGACACAGTAAAAGGAACTTTCCTCACAACATTGATCATGGCTTTCAACCGGAAGAAAAACATGTCAATGGACACACCTTGATCATGGCTTCCAAGAGGTCTTCATCAGAAGGAAGAATACTTCTCGGAAAGGAACACATGTCAAGGGACTCAAAAGGGATAAGAACATCATGTTCAAGTAATCCCATAGAGTTTTCCATGTCAATTACCGGATCTAAATCAACAGTGAGAGGCTCACCTATATCGGTAACTGAAATCATGGGACCGGTTGCCACATAATTAACCCGTGGCAGGGTAGATACCACTTTAGAATCAGGAACATTTAGGGGTGTCATATTATTGGTAGTTGAAAAAAGACTAGGGAACGAAAGCTGGTCTACAGTTACAATACTGCCATTGTGAGGGAAAGACATCACGCGAAAGAGTGTCGATACGACAGCTTTCATTGCATAAACATAGTCTCGCCCAAGGAGTAAATTGAAGTCCAAGGGACCTCGAACTACCATAAGATCAACACAAACAGTTTTACCTTCCAAGGTAATAGAAAACTTAGGAAGGATCCCTAAAGGTTCACTAATTGTTCTGTTAAAAGCTTTCAGATTCTGCGTAATAGGCGCAAGCTGAGGGGAACCCAAAGCTTTCCAAACAGCTGAGGATAAAATACTAACAGAAGCACCTTCATCTACCTGAGTACGATGTATGTCCCTACCACCAGCCTTGACAATGATTTGGAAAGGGATGGAGGAAGGAAGACGAGGTTCTGTCAGTCTATTCCAATCAAAGGAAAAGACCTCAGTACTTGGAGGGGGTTCTGTAGAAACAGGTGAAATGCCCCCCGGCATAGAAGAATCCGATGTAACAAGAAGAACGTCAGCAGTATAAAATTTACTCTCGAAAAGGAGAGTGTGATCGACCGAATGTGAAATTGAATCGACCACTTGATCAACTAATGGATCATCAACCTGAGTGACATGAGTTTCACTCTCCAATGGGAGAGTGTGATCGACTGTACTTGAATTTAGATCAATCACTCCGTCAGTTGACGGTAGGTTGGGAGAAAGTTTACGGTAACCAGTTGGAAATTCTTGCTGTGGAACAGTAAGTTTTTCCAACAATGTTGAGGCTTCATCCATGTGAGGGAAAATGTGAGTTTGATGACTCCCTTTGCATAACTTACAAGGAAACCTAACTTTACCCTTTTTCCCAGGAACCTGACTATCACTGGTTGATGAATCAATGGAAAGTTGATGGGATTTTTCTGACCATACTTCCAGGACCTTTGGAATACCAGGACAATTGACAAGGAAGTGGTCACCCTTACAAAGCCTGCAAGGGTATTTGGGTTTACGGTGCATGTCGGAATTTTCCTCAACACAACTAACACTTACAGCCATGGTTGGTTGGTTGACTTCTTTCTTATCTTGCTTCTTCTTCTTCTTCTTCTTCTTCCCTTTCTTCTTCTTCTTAGCCTCCTGGTTACTAGCATCAAGGCTTTTACCAGGCGAAGAGGAAGAAATGGAGGAAGAAAAATTAGGCGAAGAAGGTAAAGGGTCAACAGAAGGTTGGTGATGTTGAGATGGTGAACTCTGTTGAGGTGAAGCATCCGGTTGAGATGGAACAATTGGAGTATTTTGGGCCAAAGAAGTTGAAAATAACCATATCGGTAAACCTATTGTAAATCCAGGTAATGACAAAGTAGCCATATAAGGAGGACCGACATTTCCAAAGTAAGGAAAAGTACTAGGATTCTCATTAGGAGGGGTTCCTAGGTTGATAAAATCCGGAACATTTGCCATTATATTCAACTTCAGTGAATTTTATTAACAATTTAAAACTAAAATTAACAATTCACAATTCACACTTAACAACTAAAATTCACAATTCACACCTATGGTCTCTAAAAGTAAAAACAAACAAATTAACACGCGCTATCAAATCTAGGAGTCAAACCACACACAAACAGTAAGCTCTCCGGACCGAAAACACTAGTTGGTGATGAAGCCCAACCTCGCAGAATTCAGTACAGAAATGGCGGGTGGAACAGTTACCCCGGCAACCTGCTTAATGAATAGACCGGCACAAGTTCCTCCACTTTAACCGTCTCGAAGTGAAGTGAACCCCCCGGAAAATCCAAGTGAGTATAACCGACGTCTGCTCCAGGTACAGTGGGACCTTCCCTCCACCGTCACCTCGGTAGAACCCTAAAGATTATGGTCACTAAGGTCACCAACAGTAACAAATACACCTGGGGGAACAGTCTAAACTCCGACAGCACGCAAGGGCAGAGTAGCAAGCTCAATCCCCTTACCGGCTCCTTGACAACAATCCAAGGTTTACCGATAAGTGACCCCTGGCTCCTCGACAATGGTTAATCCGAGGTTTACCGTTTGTAATACGTACTGTCTGGCGTCGTTCCCAACGAGGGGGGAATGATCCCCTCACTGGTTCGGACACGAGCTCGTGCTTCTCCTTTAAGAGGAGCTTTCCCAGAGTGCAATTGAAACAATTGGATTTATTCTACTCAAGATAAACTATCTGTTTGGTTTTGTAGTCTTGGAGAGTTAAGTACTCACCTACTCCAAGACCCTAGCCTAAGCTATGTTGGTGTTTCAGAGCCCTAGAAATGTAAAAATTACTAGATGAATTTTAATTAAGCGCCGTGTTATTAAGGCTGTTATTACTCAAATGGGTAAATGGATACGAAACCAATGGTGTTATGACCCGACTCAACTGAATGCAATCGAATATGATAATGTAATCTTTTCAATTCGATGAATCCTATCTAAAGTAAGGAGAGAGTTTCCATTCACTTCCAACAATGCAAAAAATTGATCACTAAGAGAAAATATAACAAATCCTCTAATGCACTAATTTTATCAAGAAAAACTAATGCAAATCAATTCCAAACCATTTTTGTTATTTTTTATTTTGTGTAAATTCAAATCAAAGAAAGCTGATCTAAATCTACAATTGATTTTTCAGAACGTAAACTATGCAATTGTAATCTAAGCACAATTCACTTGAAAAGTATGCAAATGTAATCTATGCACATTTTTCAATAATATTCTGAAAATGAGAATTCTAATTGTGCAAATGTGATCTATGCAAAAGAATTCTCAAACACAAGACGATTCTAATGTGATCTAAGAACCAATCAAGTGCAAATTGAGAAAATTGGGTGAGAGTTCCAAAGATCAAAACATAAAAACACTCAAAGGCGATTAACACTCATACACAATTTAGCCCCCCCCGGCGAATGAGGGGGAAATTTTTTTTGCAAAAACAGAAGCAAAAAGATGCAAAATTGTGAAAAGACTGAGACAAACCTCCAAGTAATGACCAAAGGAAATCAAATTAAGAATTTCTCAAGAAAGAGACTCAAAACACCCAATTGATGAAAGCTAAGAGCAGGAACAAGCTTAGGTGAAGATTTTTGACAGGGTACTAAAGGATCTGGGCAGAAAACACTAAGAAAAAACAAAATCTAAAAGCAATTAAAGCAAAAATAGTGTTTTCCTAAATTTTTACAGGAAGACGCAGGCAACCCGTTAGAACAGGTGCGGGCCCGCTCTGTGCAAACGGCAACAGCGCGTCCAAAGACGCACTGTGCAGTACTCAGAGGGTGCGTCCTTCTGGAAAAATGAAGAAAAACCAAATCTAACTAAATCTAAAGCTAAGCCACCCAAATACTAATTCTCACAGTCAAAAACCAGAAAATAAAAATGATTTTCTCAAAGCAAAGTTCATATAAAGGAAAAGACTCTCTCATTAATGGATTCCCCAGCGGAGTCGCCAATTTGTCACACGGAATCTGTCAAGGGTGCGGACACGACTGACCTTCCTAGAAGTCTAAGACATTCTAATGACAAACAAGACAAAATGGAGTGATCTTTCTCTAAATACACCTTTTACAACATGAAAACTACAAGTGTTTAGGCTTACCTTATTCCAAAACGCTGTTGTTGAAGTCCGTTCTTGACGATCCGGATGAGCTCCTCCTTCAAGTCAATTCCTGCAACCACAAACAATCAAACAATTACCAAGCACTTGCATTTCATATAATAAAACATATATTCAACATGCAGACCAAGGAACACATGAAATAACTCATTAACACAAGCTATTGAGAAAAATAAACCAGTTTGTATTAATAACGAAACAAAGAAACTCTTACAACCTGGCCTTGGTGTTGTGCAAGTTCCTCCCAGGGTCCATCAAGGGTTTTCCTCTACTTTGACAAAGCTCACCCTCTCCCAAGTAGAATCAAGTGAAGACAATCTCTCCTCACAAAGGCTCTAATGGAAGACCTAAATCCTGCAGCATTTACCCAAAGAAAAATGTATAGCTCCAACCTCTTCTCCTTCTGGCTCAATGCCTTTATTTATAGTGCTGTAAAGAGGTTATTCAGGTCCACTATCAATGGGATCATCCCCCTCTTTGGGTGGGATAGCTCCCTTATTGATGGGATAAGTTCCCCCTTAATAGAGATACATGAACCAACTGGAGGCGCATCCATTTCATCAAACCGACCTCTAGAATGTTCTAGAAGTAACCACAAGTAACTTTTTCAAGATAAAACTCGCGCATTTTGCCTTTTACAGAAGGACGCACCTGTCCCTTAACATACAGAGCGTCCATGGACGCATATTTTGTGAACAAGGTCAGCGTCCCCGCAGGTAAGGCTAGAGAGAACCTGTGACCCCAGAGATAAACATAGTTTTTACAAGACTTTCTCTCTTCTTTGAGTTTGAGATGGATAACAGAGGCATGAGACTTGCCTAAGAGGGTAGCATGACTGTTGATTTGAGCCATACTAACTGTAAGTAGTCAAGGTGACATTTTTTAGTGTAACAGCTTGAGAGACACAAATTTACGAAAAAGTTCAACCTTGGAGTCTTCTTAAGTTTTTCAGACTCTCTAAAATTGAAAAACGCCAACTTTCTCCTATACTGGACTCGTTAAAATTTCACAGTAAAGGACCTGTTCGATTACAAACAGGAATGGACCACTCCTTCTTAGGGTTCGAATCTAAAACTAAGTTGGACTCATCCGAAGGATGAGCTTATAATCAAGCATATGTTATCCTCCTCAAGCTTGTAAAAAATAAAGAGGTACTTGCCAGAAATGGTGGGGGAAAAGAGAGAAAAATGAGTCTATTTGTTATCCTTTGTCTCAGAAGAAGCCTGATCACCATTCTTGAACACAACACTTTTCATTCACCTGGGTTGGGAAATCCTTTGCCTAACAGTTGATCAAACCACTTTGAAAATCTTCAACCGGTTCCGGGTATTAACTTTGGGTCAATTGTCACCAAACCATCTGTCGTGTCGTTATGTGTTCAAGAGGTCACTGTAAATAACCATTCATCTGCAAAATACCCGTCATCCATCTCGACCATCCCTGAGTCAGTCCTTACAGCTACATTTCTTCAACTTGGTCTATGATTTTGTGTTGTGGGCTTGCCTGCAACGGGTCGCTTTCTATCGACATCAGCACATTATCTAGAAAGATGACCTAGAAATCGTCAGTACCTTGAAATCTGCATGCATCAATGGCAGGTTTCTCGCCTTTGACGACGGTTTACATCATTGACTTTCGATCGAAGGATTCCGTGAAATGTTCAACATCAACTCATTCATTCACATCTCATGGATTGTACTAGGTACTTTGAGAACCATTGACATCACTGGTGGTCTCTCTCACACTTGTTAACAGTTTACATCATCGACTGGTAATTAAGTGGTTTCTATCATGTTCGACATCAACTCATTTATTCGCATGGATAGAATCATACCTTTTCGGGAAGTAGAAATGAAGACCCTGGATCTAGTTTTCACCATCCAGGCTGCGAGGAGTTTTGTATTCATTGTACAGTAGACTAATCATAAACAGATGGCTGCGTCCATACTGTGTCTACAAGAGTCTATGATTATGATGTATTGCGAAATCATTCCTATATCAGAGCAGTAATTAGTTTTTTAGTTAAAGTTTTCAATCTGAGTATGGGAATGCCTACCTCAGCGATGATATGATCTTATATATGTATTTTGTGTTGAATATTTGCAGGTTCCAACTGGGCTCTCCACAAGATAATCCTTGAAATGATAAAGTACTTCACCCTTCCTAGATGATATGAAACCCTAATCTACTACAGGTTTCGCACTTTAGGGGGCAATCTGTTACACTAAAATTTGTCACCATGACTATTTGCAGTTAGTATGGCTCCATCAACTGTCATACTATCCTCCTTGGCAAGTCTTATACCTCTGCTCTTCATGTCAAACTCCAAAAAAGAGAGAAAGTCTTTAAAAGTCTATATAACTCTGGGTACGCAGTTTCTCTTAGCCTTACCTGCGTGTACGCACCTCAAGTTCACATTCCCTGCGTACTTGTATGCTCTGTCTGTAAAGGGGTGGGTGCGTACCCCTGTAAAGGTCAAAAGGCGCGAGTTTTACTTCAAAAAAGTTACTTGTGGTCGATTCTAGAGCATTCTAGAAGTTTGTTTGATGTGTATTGAGCGCCTCCAGATGGTTCATGTATCCCTATGAAAGAGGAACTTATCCCATCAAGAGGGGAGCTATCCCATTCAAAGAGGGGCTTATCCCATTGATGGTGGACCTGATTAACTTCCTCTAAAGCACTATAAATACAGGCATTGGGCCAGAAGGAGGGGAGGTTGAAAGCTGAACATTCCTAAGGGTAGATGCTGCTGGAATTAGGACTCCCTTATAGAGCTTGAGAGGAGAGATTCCCATCCTTTCTTAGCTTCATTTGGAAGTGGGTGAGCTGATCAAAGTAAAGGAGAACTCTTGCTGAACCCTAGGAGGGACCTGCATAACACCAAGGCTTAGGTTGTAATGGTTCCTTTTGTTTCCACTTAATACAATTAAGCTCATTTTTCTCAACAGGTTGTTATACATGATTTGTTTCATATACTCCTTGGTCTGTATGATGAATATGTTTTATTTTATGGGTTATTCAGGTGCTATGTAATCTTTTGCTTGTTAGTGAATGCAGGTTTCGAAGAGAAGGATGAGCTCATCTGGATCGGCGAGGTTGGACTACTACAAAGCGTTGGACTAAAGGTATGTTATAAACACCTGATTACTTGTAGTTTAAATGCATATTTAGGGAAAGGTAGTGTTTAATTGTCTTGTTTGTCACTAGAAAGCCTTAGCTTCTAGGGAGGTCGGTTTTGTCCGCAAAATTGACTCTTTCCGCATGACAAGGGCCAAATTGGTAGTCCACCAGTGTGCCACAAATAGTCAGATGCCCAGATCTGATCATGCACCCGAGAGATCACACTTCATAGATTCACTATCAACTTCACTTTTATATAGATCAAGCTTTAAAATCGATAACCCAATATTTCAGATCTTAAGATATTCAATTTGCAAAAGATATCTTAGCCAAGTGATCTCCTTCCCTATTTATAGTCAAGCCCTTATTCAGACCATGGGACAAAACCATCAATAACCAATACAAGGGATCCAAACCGGGGCAAAATTAGATCCTATACCACTGGCCAAAACCATAGAATCAAGAATGGCGGGCTAAATACCACGGGCCAAACATAAGAAACCCCACGTGAGCGCACTTCTCTGCCTTGAAGTGAGTGAAATGAGGGTACGCACCTCATGAACGGGTAACCTGCGGGTATGAACGCACTTCCTGGCCGGCGTACCTGCGGGTACGTACCTTTTGAACCATTCACCTGCGTACCTCTTAATTTCCAACATTTTGAGAGCCTGATCAGAGCATTGCCACTTGAGGGTGTTGCCATCAAGTACAACATCTGTAACATAGAGCCATACCAGAATCATAATGCCAACAAAGAAGACATGGGCGAAGATACTTAGCCAGTACGGGCTCCAGCAAAATGGCCTAAGTATGTCCCTCCACAGAAAGGGAGGGTCAAGGTACCTAAATATTTGGATGTCGTTAGCAACACACCGATAGCCCCATTTCCCCCTAAAGGGGTTCTGTTCGAAGGAACAACAACTGGTCGCATCCCCACTATGAAATTTGAAGACTGGGACCTTGTGAATACTGAGAAGTTTCCCCATTTGGAAACTAGCAAACTGATGGAACAAAGCACAGAGGGGGCCGTTATGACACTATAGCCGCAGAAATGGCTACGAAAGGTGGAGGAGGCCGGGCTACTCTGCCTCCTGTCAATTCCACATTTTCACCAAGCCCCCATTACAATATTGGTCATCAGGCCACTGCTCGGCTTGGTGCACGATGGGTAGTTATGGCTGAACAAACCCATCCCGATCATGGTGGAGCTCATTCATAAGATCTCTCAGCTTCCCTGTGAAGGAAGGGACCCCGCGGAAATAGTTGGTATGAGTGGTGATTTGACGATGATGGAAGCCATGAAAAAGAAGTACAAACTGGAGAAAAAGTAGAGAGGGTATGTTATTACTAGTATTCAGGACAAAGGGGTCTGCATTGCTACCCAGTTGCTAGCAGGAAAAGTGATGCATAAATGCCGAGGCAGTGAGGTCATAACAATGGTTGTCGCATTAGCTTAGCAATGCGCAGAAGGGGGACGATTCAATTGGGCGTAGTTCTTCCGCGACGAATTCCTGACCAACTGCAGGGAGGCCAAGGAGCAGGGTAAGACATTCCACTATGCATGGTTGCTCTTATCCATCCTATTGGTTACAAGCGAATTACTCGAGGATAGTCAGTTTCATCCCTTGGACCAGGATTGACCAGAGGCCGCAAAATACATGTCACTATGGGCGACGAAAGATGCCGTAAGAATCTAAGAAGTCAAGATTTTTGGATACTAATGGACACGAACATACGACAGTGGATCAACCAGCGACCTCGTCTATCTGCTGAGGTATATGGTAGTGTGAAGAATGTGGCCAATTTTAAGGCAGATATGCACCATGTATATATCCGGGCATGCAAGGACCCAGAGCAGACATGGTGTTATAGACATTTTTGTGCCTTACAGCTATAAGCATGAAATGTCCATAATTCAAGGGATCCAAAGTCCCTAAAAATGTTGTTACAGCTCCTAAAGGAACAAGTTCAACCAATGACAGCTTCTCCCAGAAGTTCTCCACCAAAAACCACTCAGAAACAGTCAATTCAGGATCAATTCAGATGCTCTACTAGCTGCCTGCGTTGCAATGCACCCCAGTACACTAGCTAGGTGCGTTGCAACGTACCTAAAAGCACTACCAGGGTGCGCTGAGTGAGAAATGCCAAATGGCAATGTCATTCTGCGAGGTGTACAGACACTGGAAGCTTCTAGAATCTTCCTCAATGACACTTGCCTCAATGAATTCGACTAGTGATGAGTAAGAGGCTCTCAACCTCCAAGTGGAAGCAAGAACTGACAGAGAGAAGCCACAAGTCAAAACATAAGCTGACTCATCCTCTCTACTTACATCTATATATGGATCTCTCACCCAGAGGTTCAGGAGGCTGGAATTTTGTACTTTGCAGAGAATTGTTGTTGGTTTGAGATTGAGATTAGTACATTGGGTGATTTATGCTTTGTTGGAGGAGAGGAAGGGATTCTTTTGCTGGGAGGCAGATGCTGGATCGAAACTCACTTGGTTGTATCTCCTCTTGGACTTTCTTATTCTATCAATAAACTATTTGAGTTTCTCCTACATGCTGTGTATCAATGATGTTCTGTTGTATTTGCATGTTTAGCTTAATCTGATCTTGAGCTTTTTATGAATGTATATCTGTATCTTCGTGTAGTTTCTCTCTCTTGTGATCTTGTAGGAATTCGGTGAAGTTGGGCCGGTGAGGGAGCTGGGAGCTGAAAGCTACTGAAGAGAGGAGCGATTGGATCAACAAACTAGTGAAAGACACAGGTTAGTCAGATTCTTTCTCCTCATTTACATTTCATAAAGAAGAATACTCAAGTAGTTTGTCTTGTTTGTTGCTAAGGCACTATCACACCTTAGAGTGGGATAGGGGCATTCCGAATGGATACTTTTCCCAACAATAAATTGGCGACTCCGCTGGGGATCATATCTTGTTAGTTTATTTGTGTTTCTATTGTTGTTCTTCTCATAAACTCAGGAGTGTCGAATCGAACTGCATTTGCCATTTTCAAATGCAAAGTAGAGATCTGCCACTCTAGTCCACTCACTGGGCCTGTTTTTATGATCTAAACAGCTGATCCACAAGTGATCTAACAGCCCTTTGTGATAGATCTTAGTCCTCCTTTAAATCATCCTCCTAATTGTACCTAATTGATAGCTTTTATCCGGCCAAAAACTGTAGATTAGACTGCAAACCGTGACCCAGAACCCAGAAACAACTCTCGTTTCTGCTTCAGCGCAGGCTCTGTGAAGAGGTTCTGCATTTCAACACAGGTCCCATGAAGGCTACCTATGCTGAAGTTCAGTTTCTCTGTGCTGAGGGTGCGCTGATCAGCCTTTGCCTTGTGCAGCTGTGGTTCCCTGCTTCCTTTTGCTCAGTTTTATCTCTGTTTTTGCAGCCTGTTATCAGTCAGAGTACCTATCTGAAACCCCTTTTCTTTGCCTCAATTCTGCCTCAATTGTATAAAGAAACTGTATTTGTTCTTTGTGTATTTGTTACATCATTTGCAGTTTCCCATCACAAAAGTAAACTAGTCATACTGTCGCCCTTAGATCTAGACCTGTCGTAAGTGTCATTTTGATCTTAGGAGTGAGTTTGTTTGCTGTTCACAGTTGATTACGCTTTTACTTTTGTCTTTTGGTTTGAATTTATGCATTTCTAGTGTCGAAACAAGTGTTTACTTCAAAATCATAAAGTGTCGTAATCGTCTTTTTGTTTTCAAAAAGAAACTTGTTTATGTTTTCACTTGAAATCGAATTCAAATTTGTACAACAGCTTTCTTTTTAGGCATCAATATTAAGAAAGCGAAAACAAATACATGCATTTGTGCATTTGCATATTGATAGTTTGCATGCTTTGATTTAGGAAAAGTGCATTTACAGTGTGCTCTATGCTCTTTCAGAAAATATTGTGTCTTTCTTTTCCCCTTGTAGCTAGGATTTTCATTGTTGAAAAGAGATAAATGCTTGCTTATCATCTTTAGACTGCATTTAGGAATTGTATCATACATCTCGTGGTGATCCAAAAAGGCAAACTTCTAAGAAAGATCAACCTAAAATAAATTGAATGAACTTAACAACGCTTTGTAACTTAACGCACAACATAGAGGTCTAGGCTAGAGACGTGTTCCGGCGTTGTAAAACCTGGTCACTGGTCGCCTCACTGATGGTTGGGTGATTCCTCCTGAGAGACGATAAGTGCTAGTACGGATTGTGCTCCCACGTACCGTCGAGTATATATTGGGAGACCCCTATAGGAATAAAACCTTTATCCTTAGGAAGCCGTGTCGGCCGCCCTACTGATCGCAATGCACTGAACACAGCATTCGGGAAGATTGACCGCCCGTACCTTAAAAAGTATTCTGCGGTTTTGCGAAAAGTTTGGCACACCCTCTACCTAGAACTCCAGAGCAGTTCCTTTTGGCCTTTTTCAGACTCTATAACAGAAAAAGTCCATCCGAGCATTTGTCACTTCGGGCTCGTTAAAACATCGAAGGAGACTAGAGCCATCTTTTGCTTTTTCTCGACTCTTTAAAATTGAAAAAGCAAGTTGTGTCTAAGCGTCGTTAAAATTTATTTTAAACGGAATATTCACACCCTTTTTCCTGTGTTGATCTTTAGGTTGAGAAAATGGAGCCTACAAACCAAGGAATTCCCCTTGGTGGAAATCCTAGTCCTTTCTCCTCTTGGGGAGATGTTGGTGCGCCCCATATGGCCACATTGTCACTTCCAGGACTGACAATTGGCTTGCCGGTCTGGCTCTTCTCAACCAATGTTGTTCAGAACACCACTATTCCTGAACAGTCGAATCAGCAGTTAGACCAGTCTAGAGTTACCCACCAACCTTCTACTTCCTCTAATTCTTCCTCTCCTCCTTCCTCTTCGCTTGACGGGACTGGTAAAGATAAAAACCAAGTTCCTAAGGAGAAGAAGGAAAAGAAGAAGAAAGATAAGAAGAAGAAGGAGCCAAAAGCGGCTGGGGGCAAACGAGTGTCGTCTAACGAAAATCCACACACAGCACTGACTAGGCCTAAATCGCCATGTGTCATATGCAAGGGAGACCACTTCCACAGAGATTGTCCCTGCATCCCTCGGATACTAAGGGACTGGTCTCCCCGTTTGCACAATCCGATGGCATCAACCTCTGATAGCCATGTTGAATTCACACCGTCAACTAGCGAAAGTGAAGTCCCTGGACAAAAAGGGAGAGCTAGATCTCCCTGTAGACCGTGCGAAGGCAACCACGCCATCCACCGTTGTCCCTTCTTAGACGAAGCGAAAAGAGTTTTGGATGATCGTCCGGTTTCACCGTTACGACTTCCTCCTCGATATAAAAAACTCTTGCCGACTCCTTCGTTAGTTGAAAATCCAGCTGGCCTGCTCAAGTGGTCAGCTGAAGTGCCGGTCATTGAAGATGAACCAGCTGAATCCATACCCGACGAAAGTCAAAAGGTCGAGGCGGCAGTTGACCCAGTCTTGCCTTCAGAGGTTTTGTCTTCGAATGATACAGTCACTGAAGAGGATAAAGATGACACCATCCAAATTCTCTTCATCAACACAGACTCCGACGAGCACGGGAGCAATCCCCCCATTCCTTTATCGCAGGAAGGAAGTTCGTCAGAGCGATACCCGACCGTCTACTCGGTCCCACCACCAAGCAACCTAGTTGTTTCCTTCGACTAGAACCAACTAGGCAGACCCCGTTTGCCAGCAAGCATACCATTCAGAATTATCATCCAAATATACAGAATGGTCATGGCTGGCACCATCATTGATGAGGGGGCATCTGTGAGTATCCTTTCCTCTATTGCTTGGAAAGCGCTTGGTTCACCAGCGCTTTTGCCTGAAATGAGAAATCTGACAGGCTTTGATAAAGGAACCAGTCGACCTTTAGGGATCCTCCCCGATGTGCCTATGACATTGAAAGGGAAGACTGTTCAAATGAACATGATGGTCGTTCAAGGACCCTTGGATTATAACCTACTCCTTGGATGAGACTATATATATTGCATGGGAGCCATCGTCTCCTCACTCTTTAGAGTAATGTGTTTTCCGCACAAAGGAAGAGTGGTCAAGCTCGTGGACCAGATTTCATTTCCCGGATCACGCATCGCAAATAGTCATATACCATCCCTAAATGGTCTCTTCTCGCAAGAAATGTCTCAACCCACGGTCTGTCCTCCCGATGAGCGCGAGTAATTCGGAAGGATATGACTGGAACCCAGGGGGCATGCGTCCTGGTCTGCTTCGGCAGGAAAACTTTGGATATAAGGTAGGTTTCCGCGGGAGAATATGACTAGTCTGTACCCCGTCCATCTTGGAAGAGGGGTTATTCTAGAATAAGATTCTCTTGTCAAAGTTATGTGTTTGGCGCTCGTTGTCACTCACCTTTGTCTATCTCGGTAGACATCGCCGAGGAAGTGTTTTGTTTGTTGCGCAAATGAGACAATCTTTGGTAACCTGAAAGAGGTAGGCCTTTCCTGGTAGAACAAATGTTTTATCTTCAAATTGAGGGGTAACCTTGAAATCGTACTGTATACCTGGGGGCATGCAAACCTTTTGGAGTGCAAGCAAGGGGCGGCTATTTATTTTTTAAATTTTTAGGTCCTCCCTTTAAACCTGTAGGTCTAACCCTTTAAACTCGTAGGATTAGTCGTTTCCGAACTTGCATAACGAAAGGATGCGGGGCATAGCTTTAGTAAGGCACAAGCTCCATAAAAAATGGCATCTTACGTGAGACATTCTTATCATATGATTGGATAATCGAGCAGTTTTAGCACATAGTTCATGCTCGTTAAAAAATAAACATAAGACCGAGCAGTGTTTTTCCGCGTTTAAGCTCGTTAGAAAATGAACTACCTTCCGGTAAATAACCACTGTGAATGTAACATTATCAGCCATTAAAGCCTTGGTCGTGTTTCCACCGTCACCTCCACTTTTCCATTGGCCGATCATTCACCTCCATATGATTGTTTACCCATTTTGAGGAACAGCTGCGAAGAGTGATTTCACTAGCCATCCTTGTGACACTGCCGTGATTGGAAAATTCCAACCCGTACCTGGAATCAGCTACTACCCATTTTATCACTCGTTCCTCAAAAGATGAGTCTTCTTTAAGCTCTTTTCATCTGACTCGTAAAATATGAAAAGATTGCCGAGTTTTGGCCTTCCAGCTCGTTAAAGCGACCGAAAGAGCTATCCCTCCTCTAGATTTTAATCTTTTTGGACCTGAGGGATTATTGCACAAAAATATCGAGCGCTTGTTTTGTTCAGCTCGTTAAAACTATCAAAAATTCATCCCTTCTGTATTGTTTTATACTTTTTCGGACTTAAGGGATTAGATGACGAAAAATGACTTCTGGAGTTAACTTTACATACTTTTTCAGACTCTCTAAAAATGAAAAGGACCGAGTTATCTTTGTCGTTAAACTCGTTAAAAATATCAATAGCGACAAACTTGTCTTTAGACGAGAACAAGTTTCACTATCGCTAGGCTCGTTAAAACATAGCGATGGGTTTGCCCAAAGGGAAAATTATAGAACAAGCATATGTTATCCTCCTCAAGCTTGACAAAAATAAAGAGGTACTGGTTAGAAATGACTGGGGAAAAATTGGGAAGAAACTCAAAGAACTTTTATTGGTAGCAAGTCGCTCTTGAACATGACACTTCCACTCCGTGCCTGAGTCGGGTTGGGTTGTTTCATTCACCGGTCACATCACCATGGTCTCGCCATACCATCCACCTTTGGGGTAAATGCTACCAATCCATCACATAAGTGTCGCCGATATGTTCAAGAGAAGTCATCCAGAGAAGTCAACCGTGTCCCATCCACTACCATACATTATCCTTCATTCTTTCGTGACCGCCACCCTGAACCATATATCATCAGATCGTTTTCACCTCCATCAAAATCATTTGCTCCGTTCCATGTCACTGATGTGGGATACATCAAGGCCCTCCTTTGACGGATCGCTTCTTGTCGACATCAGCTCATTATCCAAGAAGTTGATCTAGGAACAACCCCTTCAGTACTTTGAAACTTGCATGCCTCAATGGCAAGTTTCTCACTTCCGGTGACAGGTATACATCAATGACCTTCGACCGAAAGATTTTGCGTGGTGTTCGACGCCAAGTCCTCTATTCACACCACGTGAATTGTACTGCAGTACCTTGAGGGTCATTATCATTATCGGTGATTCCTCTCGCGCTTGTTAACAGTTTACATCATTGACTGGTAATCAAGCGATGTCTTTCCATGTTCGACTTCAAAACATTTCTCACATGGATCGACTTGTACTTAGAGTGAATATCGGAGGAGATTGAAGACCCCGGATCTAGTTTCATCCATCTGGGCTGCGATATATATTTAGGAAAAATAAGGACATTAACATGTACAGCATTGCAGCGCAGATAATCATCCTACCAAAAGGATGATGATTTCATCAAAATCATCAGTCTACCATCAGACGATTATCTGTCCTATGTACAGAAAAATGAATTTATAAAGCTGAGCATGGGAATGCCCGCCTCAGCTAGATCATGAAAGCAGTATGAAAAATAATGTATTGTATTGTATCTTATTACAGGTCTCCTCCCAGCATTGAATGAACTTCGGATCCTCCTAATAAAGCATTTCACCCGATAAACGGCCTCATACTTTAGGGGGAAACTATTATAGACATTTTTGTGCCTTACAGCTATAAGCATGAAATGTCCATAATTCAAGGGATCCAAAGTCCCTAAAAATGTTGTTACAGCTCCTAAAGGAACAAGGTCAACCAATGACAGCTTCTCCCAGAAGTTCTCCACCAAAAACCACTCAGAAACAGTCAATTCAGGATCAATTCAGATGCTCTACTAGCTGCCTACGTTGCAGTGCACCCCAATGCACTAGCTAGGTGCGTTGCAACGCACCTAAAAGCACTACCAGGGTGCGCTGAGCGAGAAATGCCAAATGGCAATGTCATTCCACGAGGTGTACAGACACTGGAAGCTTCTAGAATCTTCCTCAATGACACTTGCCTCAATGAATTCGACTAGTGATGAGTAAGAGGCTCTCAACCTCCAAGTGGAAGCAAGAACTGACAGAGAGAAGCCACAAGTCAAAACATAAGCTGACTCATCCTCTCTGCTTACATCTATATATGGATCTCTCACCCAGAGGTTCAGGAGGCTGGAATTTTGTACTTTGCAGAGAATTACTGTTGGTTTGAGATTGAGATTAGTACATTGGGTGATTTATGCTTTGTTGGAGGAGAGGAAGGGATTCCTTTGCTGGGAGGTAGATGCTCGATCGGAACTCACTTGGTTGTATCTCCTCTTGGACTTTCTTATTCTATCAATAAACTATTTGAGTTTCTCCTACATGTTGTGTATCAATGATGTTTTGTTATATTTGCATGTTTAGCTTAATCTGATCTTGAGCTTTTTATGAATGTATATCTGTATCTTCGTGTAGTTTCTCTCTCTTGTGATCTTGCAGGAATTCGGTGAAACTAGGCCGGTGAGGGAGCTGGGAGCTGAAAGCTACTGAAGAGAGGAGCGATTGGATCAACAAACTAGCGAAAGACACAGGTTAGTCAGATTCTTTCTCCTCATTTACATTTCATAAAGAAGAATACTCAAGTAGTTTGTCTTGTTTGTTGCTAAGGCACTATCACACCTTAGAGTGGGATAGGGGCATTCCGAATGGATACTTTTCCCAACAACACATGGACCACGCTTCCCTTCATTGCCATCGACGATGTTGTTTTCACGGTGCTCAACACCTGGCCATCAGAGTCGCGTAGACCAGATGCGGTAGGGTGCGATGAGATCGCAATCCAAAAATAGAAGGTTGCCACCAAGTTCCTAGCACAACAAAAATGGAACGAACAACTCGTGAAAGAAGTACGAGCATCCTGGGAAGCAGCACAGACTACCACAAACAAGGTGATAGCAGGAGGGGATGCCACAATAGAGGACGAAAGTGATCTGAATGTGACCACAGAGCCAGAAGTGGATAATGTGACGGAAGGTGTGAAGCCAACCGCCACCTGTTCGCCCTTAAAACGATCACGCGCGACCGAATGAGCAAGGTCATGGAAAAATACCAAGGCGTCCAAGTTGGACGAGGAACCTATCACATTGACTAAAGGTGACCTATGTGACATCAAGGATACAGTTCGCAAAGTCACCAAGGAGGCACTCGACAAGGCCATGACAGAGCAGCAGACTATGTTGGGGGAACTCCGAACACAACTGCAGGAAATTCAAGCATGGGCCCTGTTAGCACCTAAATCTACCTTACACTGAAGGAAGGCAAAAATTAGGGTAACCACAAACCACGCTCAGTCTGGTAGCTAGCCGTACCAGAGCAGGAGAGGGCTCTCTCCGAGTCACGCTCAGTGAATAGATAATCGAAAACAACCTGAGATGACTTACAATGCAATATTTACCTTAGGCTAGTAAGTGAATAGGGATTCTGGAAACAATTTTATGAAATGACCGAGCTTCTGGGATGTTATGGGATTGGCGCTCAGCAAAGAACAGAGAATTTAATACAAAGGCACAGATTATTCCATGAGGCAAGGTAGGCGGAAAATGTAACAATTTTAGTTTGAGGTAACGTGGCATGAAAAGAATGCTGAAGAAAGTGAAAAGGGCATAATGACATGAATCCTTTTCAACAGAAGAGAACCACTGAACATGAAATTTTCCCACAGGCAGAGCAATATAATTGAATTCTACCTAATCTCACTCAGAAAATTTCACTGGAAATGAACATGAATCGAAATATGAAACATAACAAAATACATATGAAAACATAAGAAACACATTTGCTACACTCACAACCACAAGAATCTCATGAAACAGAGCCGCTGCCTTTCATTAATTCTCTGTCAAAAATAAACAGTGGAGAAACAAAGTTTATTTCCCACAGTCTCCCAGAAGTTACATGCCAATGAACCCTTTGCAAATAGCTTGCATACAATATATATAATGTGTGAGGAAGAGATAGAATGCCCAAGGGTTGGGGAGTTACTCAAATCATTACAAAATGGAGATGGAGAGCCAACCATCAGCTACAGGTGCAACGCTCACAAACATGACATTTGGCCTGGGTGACCCTTTGCCTTCCTTCGCCACTTGGATAGATGCCAATCTGGAGAAAAAACACTTTAAATGCCGCCTTTGGTGCCAAAAAACCGAGTGTAGATGATCAGGCCCACTTGGAGAAGTCGCGAACCGAAATTTCGCGAAACGGGAGCAAATTGGCAGTTTTTCCTCTGTGCGCCGTGCCAATTTCTCTATGCATCGCGCCCGTTTGGGGCCCATGTTGGGGCACTTTTAGGTGTCCAAAATGTGCCCAAGTGGGCTTGTTGGAAAGCTTGTCCTATTTACTTTCTAACCCAACTGGAATTTTTGAATTTGGTGCTCATTTGCCCCTCCAAATCTCCATTCTCCCAAGACTACTTTCGTGTGTCAAAAAAGTGGCAGAGAGGCCATTTTTTGGTGTTTTTTGACCTTTAGGAGACCCAGATCTTACCCAAATCTCTTGCCCGGACACTAGTAGTCATGATTTTCCATGCTGAATCCAAAACTGCAAGCCATTCCTCATTTGGAGCTTTAGAATTTTAGCGTCGCACTAGTGGCGCAACGAACAGGGAGAAAATCCTGTTTTTTGCCCAAAAAAATTCCATGTGACCAAAAATTCCCCAAATTTCTTGAAATTTGGGTTGGAGGTTCTCTATGGGGTGCCATGCTAAACCAAGGAAGCCTCAGCCAAGATTCTAAGCTTATCTTGCTATTTTTCCTCTTTTTCCCTCCTTGTTGCTTTCCTCAATTTTGCTTTTAAACTCTTTATTCGGGCCTTGGCGCTCATGTTTCGTGCCCTATAATGAAATGCCATGTGTCTCAACAGAGCAAGGTCTTTGTCGGCCTTATCTAGTAGCCTCTCCAAATGCATTTTGACCCTATCAAGGTTGGCCTCCCTATCCTCATTAATTTCTTGCTCCAAAGATGTGAGCTCAACCCTTCTTCTTTGAGCAGCTTGGTGATGCTCTCGAATGTTTTGCAGCTCCATGATCGCCTGCTAGTCCTCAAGCTGCTTGTTTCTCTGCTCCAGGTACTTCATGTTCCACTTGGCCCTCTCCAAGTCAAGGGATAAGGCCTCAATCTCTGATTTTTGTTCCTGGATGACCTCTCTAAGCTCTGCATTTTTTGGCTCTGTATCGGTCTCATCATTGTGAAGGAGAACAAACTCGGTCTCGCGTTCACCTGATGGCCTCTCCTGAAGGCCCCTCATCATGCGCTGGCTCCTTACCTCTGTTTTAGGAGAAAACACAATCCTTCTGCCTCTTTGATATGTATTGGTCACCTCAGTCCTAGGTGCCTTGAAACCTCATCATTCTTTCTTGATGACCCAACCTCCATTGACTGTGCTGACATAGTTTGGTGCTAGCTTGGTGAAGTAGTTATATGCATGTTCGAAGCTACCTCAATGAAAGTGTCCCATGTCATGTTATTTTTTGTCAACTGATGGAGAACCATAACCTTTATCAAGCTATGATTAAAGAGACTGTGATAATGCACTTTTCCTTTCAATTTCACCTTTTTAGACATCTTGGTTAAGCTCCTATACAAGTAACTACTCAAATTGAACGACTTGGTTGTTGTAAAGTACATAAGCAACCTTATGTGATATTGATGCAACCTGGAAAATTTTCCCTCACATGTGAAGAATTTCATGACAGCCTTCATTAATAGTGCATATATCTCCAAAAAATATCTGAATGGGAAAACATGTGAGTGAGTTTCTTTATATTATGATTTCAGTTAGGGTTTTCACTCTTCTAGGTCTAGGTTCATGTCTTTGAACCAATTTTCACCATGGTTTGGTATGCCTGTAGCTTGAGAGATGGAATCTACTGAAAACATGAAATCATTCCCTGCAATGGTGATTTTGTCTTCCGTCAAGGTGAGGGAAATATACATCTGAGATGCTCATGGTGAAAAACTTGTTCTTGGCCTTTTCTTGCCACATGTTCTTCATGGTGCTCAATTTTATCATGGTCCACCAATTCCTTTCCCTTAATCTCTTGTTTCTTGACTTTGAATTCTTCTTTCTCCATAGGTAGATGTTGTGCTTTAAGCTGACTTTTTTCTTAATCAAGGAATGAAATGATAAATTTGGCCCTTATCAAGTTGTCCTTGACCTACATGATCTGAGAATACTTCTCTTTGATGACTTGTTGTATGGATTTATGCTCATCTTGTGCCTCCAAGTCAACTAGGTCAAAATCATGCTCAATGAGCTCCTCATCATGCAAATAAGCCTCATGATGTGATGGTGATCCCAGTTCTTGTTTGCTTTCGCCAACAGCTTCTCTAAGTGGATGTGGATCTTCTCGAGCCAAATCTCTCAATCAGCCTCTATCTCCTGCTGAATAGGTGTCTTCTTGTGGTTGTCTTTATGAAATTTGTTGCATTCAATCATAGGCATATAACCACCATATCACTCATAAAATTTGATAAACAAGTGATGTTATAGAGCTTACCTTGCAATTTGATGGGCTTCACAAGAAATTTGAGGCAAAATGGCACAATTTCAGGCCTTTTTTCCCTGTGCGTCACGCTCTCTATGTGCGTCGCGCCAGTGTAAATTTACACTGGAAATTTCCTCCCAGTGCGCCGCGCTCCCTCTGTGCGCCGCGCTCTTTTCCAGGAAACTTTTGGAGGTCTTCCCGGTGTCCAAATTGGGTGCAGGATAGCTCGTTGGAAATTTATTTGAGTCTACTTTCCAAACCAACCATAATTTTTCACTTTGGAGTTCATTTGCCCTATCAAAAGTCAAATCTCCCAATACTGGTCAAAATGTGCCCAGTGAGGCTGCCTCAAGGCAGAGTGCTGTTACAGTCCACTTTTGAATGCCTTCCTCAACTCCAAATTGAGCTCATGATAGCTCAATGGAAGTCTATTTGTGCCTAGATATCATTTGACGCATCAATCAAGTTATTTGGCCAACTTAGCTAGGAGAAAACGTGATTTTCCTAAGGTCACTTCAGAGGTGCATCAATTCTCCCGAGGAAATTGTATTTTTGACATTTCTCTAAAACCATGACACCTGTGTAAAAAGTGAAGGAGGTTTTTCTTCCTTGGCCTGTTTTGGACAAAAACCTCTCTCATTGTTCCTAAATTCATCTTTTATTTCTCATAAACATCATTTGAGTGAAACCTACCCCGATGTGTGGAACAAGGGATTTGTCGAAATGAAGCGAAATGAAGGGGATAGGGAGCTTCTAAATTCTTGAGGAAATTTTGGGAAGTGGGGAGGGATGTTAGGAAGTAGGGTAAATTGGAATCTTAGAAATTGAGTGAGGGGAAGGGATCCAAAAAGGCAAAACACAGGTCCAACCTAGAAAATTGCCAGGTTGTAGCAAGAAACTAGGGTTTGTGCGAAAATGAGGAATTTGGGGGATCTCAGTGATGGGAAGTGTTTGATAAGGTATTTTAAGGATAGGGGAAGGTGTATGAACATCAGGATACAAGTTTTGTGAATGATTTGGCCGTCCAAGAGAAATTGCCTTCAAAACCCTAGGAGAGGGAAAAGACCTTACCTAGGCGCAACTGAAGCATGAACAAGGTGTAAAATGACCCAGTGGGACTTGACATGATAATGAAAACTCTTTGAATGATGGTACACTCAGCTGAATAGTGACATAGACCGACATTTGGGCGATTTTGGAAGGAGTGAAAGCAAACCCTAGACCTAATGCCTAATGATCAAATTTTACTTGAAGACTCATTGAAATGACAAAATTTGACCTTGACACCTTAAAACCACTTTGTAAGAGCATGTTTGATCACTGAAGGAAGGCTGCAAATACTGACACTAACATTGGCTCCAATAGGGATGGCAGCTCCTTCGGAGGTGCCAAGAACTGCAGATCTTTGGGTGAGCAGATAGTGCCTTCGTCCATGTGGCTATGGAGTCCATTATTCCAACAAACCAACATGACTCAATTTATTGACTGAAACTTGACTCAAACTGACTCAATGCGAACTAAAATGACTGAAAAACTTGACTCTATGCAAAAGGAAATGACTCATGACTGACTTAACTAAAACAAGAACTGAAAAAACTTATTCAATGGCAGAAGCCCATCAAGATTCGAGGGTTTCAAATCATGATGACAGCCACCTGCGTACTAATGAAATATGCACACTCATGTGTAATGCATATTCCAATGTAACCAATCAAGTAGATGCCTCCTTGATTGATTCTCCTGATCAGATCTTCTGGTCAACAACAGACACTGGTAACTGGGCCTCCAAAAACATAGTTGACCATGATCTCCTTCATCACTGAATACTGCAATAATCACCTTCACTGCTGACTGCAACAAATTTGCCATTGGATCCTAAAAAACATGAAGATTTACCTCCTGCTGAAGAAAAAAGGGGCCCATTTCTTGTGATGCTGATCTCTTTTCACAATATACTTCAGAAAAAGTATGCTCCTAGTCCTCAAAAAATTCTAAACAAGCAGATGAGTGGATTTCCTCTTCAAAGAACATTTCAAAACATGAAACATAGGAAGAAGAATCTGAAATGGCATCCTGAATGGTCGGATCTTCGGTAGTTTGAACATCTTGCAGGTTATCTTCATATGATATGACAGCCAGATTCTCATTACATTCATTAATCATAAGAAAATAAACTTCAAATGCTTCGTGAAACTCAAGCATGACCTTTCTGTCCTCTATCATAAATTCATCCAGAGAAACTTTTTCACCTACTTGAACAAAGATATCTCTTTCTGTTCATGAATTCACTAAATTACCTCATTAGGAAGGTTGTGTTCTGATGAGATGAGGACAGTTAGGTCTGTAACTCTGTCTTCTTCATTTGAGGCGGCCTCAACAATGCAATTCTCTTCTATGAGATTCGGAACAACATGTTTTTCCTCATCACAATCTGTTTCTCAATCTGGTTTATCATCATCATTTTCTGAGATTGGAACATCATTTTCCTGTGTATCCTCATTTATTTCAACCAGATCTGAAATAAAACTTCTTCTTTCCTCATTTTTAGCCATATGGAACTCTTCAACCTGCTGATATATTTCATGTAATTCATGTTGACTGTCAAGATGCAAAATTCCTTCATTTTCCACCGTACAAATATCTTGATTCTGCTGCAAACTTTCCTGAGCATATTGATGGGACTCCTCTAGTTTCTCTTCATGTTGCTGAAATGGATTCTCGTACAAGGCTTCCATGATCTCATCATCCATAAAATTATCATCCTCATAATATTTTTCAAGGCTCTCAATGAAAGTAGAAGCATGTTTGCAACAGTCATGAACTAGATTTAATGATGGATAAGAGTCTTTATATCTTTCAATGAATAGGGCATGAAAATCCTTTAGACAATAAATACAAGCAGGCGGCAAACTTTCATACCAAGATTGGGCTTCATCTTCCAGGGTAGCCATAAAAATTTTCATCAAACAGTCTTCAGGAAAATTGATCTTTAATCTATGCACATGAATGTGAAATTTCACCAGATAAAGAGCAGCATCATTACCTTCCACATCTCTGAACACAGGAAAATTCTTTGACCAATCTATCTTGGGCATTTTATTTGGAAAACCTGGGCTGTGATCTCAGATCATGGGAGCGTATCTTCTTGCAATCCGATCCATCTTGAAAATGTCAAAGCTATTGATCTCTCTGCAGTGGAGTCACCATGAAGCATCGATTGTTGGATTCTTCAGTGAATGGAGTCGCCAGGTGAATGCTTTCAGCCTTCTTATGTCTGATTGTTGTTCACCATCAACAATCAGCTATGAACTTGAGATGTGTACTAGGGCAAAACAATCTTTAAGTAAACTTCATCCCCAGTGGAGTCGCCACTATGTTATCACCTAAATCTGCCTTAGGCTGAAGGAAGGCAAAAATTAGGGTAACCACAAACCACGCTCAGTCTGGTAGCTAGCCCTACCAGAGCAGGAGAGGGCTCTCTCCGAGTCACGCTCAGTGAATAGATAATCGAAAACAGTCTGAGATGACTTACAATGCAATATTTACCTCAGGCTAGTAAGTGAATAGGGATTCTGGAAACAATTTTATGAAATTACCGAGCTTCTGGGATGTTATGGGACTGGCGCTCAGCAAAGAACAGAGAATTTAATACAAAGGCACAGATTATTCCATGAGGAAAGGTAGGCAAAAAATGTAACAATTTTAGTTTGAGGTAACGCGGCATGAAAAGAATGTTGAAGAAAGTGAAAAGGGCATAATGACATGAATCCTTTTCAACAGAAGAGAAACACTGAACATGAAATTTTCCCACAGGCAGAGCAATATAATTGAATTCTACCTAATCTCACTCAGAAAATTTCACTGGAAATGAACATGAATATAAATATGAAACATAACAAAATACATATGAAAACATAAGAAACACATTTGCTACACTCACAACCACAAGAATCTCATGAAACAGAGCTGTTGCCTTTCATTAATTCTCTGTAAAAAATACACAATGAAGAAACAAAGTTTATTTCCCACAGTCTCCCAGAAGTTACAAGCCAACCAACCCTCTGCAAATAGCTTGCATACAATATATAGAATGTGTGAGGAAGAGATAGAACGCCCAAGGGTTGGGGAGTTACTCGAATCATTACAAAATGGAGATGGAGAGCCAACCATCAGCTACAGGTGCAGCGCTCACAAACATGACATTTGGCCTGGGTGACCCTTTACCTTCCTTCGCCACTTGGATAGATGCCAATCTGGAGAAAAATCACTTTAAATGCCACCACTAGTGCCAAAAAACTGAGTGTAGATGACCGGGCCCACTTGGAGAAGTCGCGAACCGAAATTTCGCGAAACGGGAGCAAATTGGCAGTTTTTCCTCTGTGCGCTGGGCCAATTTCTCTATGCATCCCGCCACTTTGGGGCCTGTTTTGGGACACTTTCAGGTGTCCAAAATGTGCCCAAGTGGACTTTTTGGAAAGCTTGTCCTGTCTACTTTCTAACCCATCTAGAAGTTTTGAATTTGGTGCTCATTTGCCCCTCCAAATCTCCATTCTCCCAAGACTGCTTTCTGTGTTTCAAAAAAGTGGCAAAGAGGCCATTTTTGGGTGTTTTTTGACCTTTAGGAGACCCAGATCTTGCCCAAATCTCTTTCCCAGACACTAGTAGTCGTGATTTTCCATGTTGAATCCAAAACTACAAGCCATTCCTCATTTGGAGCTCTATAATTTTAGGGTCGCGCCAGTGGCGCGGCGCACAAGGAGAAAATCCCTGTTTTTTGCCCAAAAAATTTCCATGTGACCAAAAATTCCCCAAATTTCTTGAAATTTGGGTTGGATGTTCTCTATGGGGTGCCATGCTAAACTAAGGAAGCCTCAGCCAAGATTCTAAGCCTATATTTCTCTTTTGCCTCTTTTTCCCTCCTTGTTGCTTTCCTCAATTTTTCTTTTAAACTCTTTATTCGGGCCTTGGCGCTCATGTTTCGTGCCCTGTAATGAAATGCCATGTGTCTCAACAGAGCAAGGTCTTTGTTGACCTTGTCTAGTAGACTCTCCAAATGCATGCTAACCCTCTCAAGGTTGGCCTCCCTATCCTCATTGATTTCTTGCTCCAAAGATGTGAGCTCAACCCTTCTTCTTTGAGCAGCTTGGTGATGCTCTCGAATGTTTTGCAGCTCCATGATCACCTGCTGGTCCTCAAGCTACTTGTTTCTCTACTCCAGGTACTTCATGTTCCACTTGGCCCTCTCCAAGTCAAGGGACAAGGCCTCAATCTCTGATTGTTGTTCCTGGATGACCGCTCTAAGCTCTGCATTTGTTGGCTCTGTATCGGTCTCATAATCGTGAAGGAGAACGAACTCGGTCTCTCGTTCACCTGATGGCTTCTCCTGAAGGCCCCTCATCATGCACTAGCTCCTTACCTCTATTTTAGGAGAAAACACAATCCTTCTGCCTCTTTGGTATGTATTGGTCACCTCAGTCCTAGGTGCTTTGGAACCTCATCATTCTTTCTTGATGACCCAACCTCCATTGATTGTGTTGACATAGTTTGGTGCTGGCTTGGTGAAGTAGTTATATGCATGTTCAAAGCTGCCTCAATGAAAGTGTCTCATGTCATGCTATTTTTTGTCAACTGATGGAGAACCATAACCTTTATCAAGATATGATTAAAGAGACTTGGATAATGCACTTTTCCTTTCAATTTCACCTTTTTAGACATCTTGGTTAAGCTCCTTTACAAGTAACTACTCAAATTGAGCGACTTGGTTGCTCTAAAGTGCATGAGTAGCCTTATGTGATATTGATGCAACCTGGAAAATTTTCCCTCACATGTGAAGAATTTCATGACAGCCTTCATTAATGGTGCATATATCTCCAAAAAATATCTGAATGGGAAAACATGTGAGTGAGTTTCTTTATATTGTGATTTCAGTTAGGGTTTACACTCTTCTAGGTCTAGGTTCATGTCTTTGAACCAATTTTCACCATGGTTTGGTATGCTTGTAGCTTGAGAGATGGAATCTACTAAAAACATGAAATCACTCCCTCCAATGGTGATTTTGTCTTCCATCAAGGTGAGGGAAATATACATCTGAGATGCTCATGGTGAAAAACTTGTTCTTGGCCTTTTTCTTGCCACATGTTCTTAATGGTGCTCAATGTTATCATGGTCCACCAATTCCTTTCCCTTCATCTCTTGTTTCTTGACTTTGAATTGTTCTTTCTCCATAGGTAGATGTTGTGCTTTAAGCTGACTGTTTTCTTGATCAAGACATGAAATGATAAATTTGGCCCTTATCAAATTGTCCTTAACCTACATGATCTGAGAATACTTCTCTTTGATGACTTGTTTTATGGATTTATGCTCATCTTGTGCCTCCAAGTCAACTAGGTCAAAATCATGCTCAATGAGCTCCTCATCATGCAAAGAAGCCTCATGATGTAATGGTGATCTCTATTCTTGTTTGCTTTCACCAACAACTTCTCTAAGTGGATGTGGATCCTCTCGAGCCAAATCTCTCAATCAGCCTCTATCTCTTGCTGAATAGGTGTCTTCTTGTGGTTGTCTTTATGAAATTTGTTGCATTCAATCATAGGCATATAACCACCATATCACTCATAAAATTTGATAAACAAGTGATGTTATAGAGCTTACCTTGCAATTTGATGGGCTTCACAAGAAATTTGAGGCAAAATGGCACAATTTCAGGCCTTTTTTCCCCTGTGCGCAGCGCTCTCTATGTGCGCCGCGCCAGTGTAAATTTACACTGGAAATTTTCTCCCAGTGCATCGCGCTCCCTCTGTGTGCCGCGCTCTTTTCCAGGAAACTTTTGGAGGCCTTCCCGGTGTCCAAATTTGGTTCAGGATAGCTCGTTGGAAAGGTCTTTGAGTCTACTTTCGAACGCAACTAGAATGTTTCAATTTGGAGTTCATTTTCCCTATCAAAAGTAAAATCTCCCAATACTGGTCAAAATGTGCGCAGCGAGGCTACCTCAAGGCAGAGTGTTGTTACAGTCAGCTTTTGAATGCCTTCCTCAACTCCCAATTGAGCTCATGATAGCTCATTGGAAATCTCTATGTGTATAGTTATCATTTGACTCATCAAGCAAGTCATTTGGCCAACTTAGATAGGAGAAAACTTGATTTTCCCACTGTCACTTCAGAGGTGCATCAATTCTCCTGAGGCAATTGTATTTTTGACATTTCTCTAAAAACATGACACCTGTGTAAAAAGTGAAGGATTTTTTTCTTAATTTGCCTATTTTGGACAAAAACCTCTCTCAATTTTCCTAAATTCATCTTTTATTGCTCAGAAACAGCATTTGAGTGAAACCTACCCCGATGTGTGGAACAAGGGATTTGTCGAAATAAAGCGAAATGAAGGGGATAGGGAGCTTCTAAATTCTTGAGGAAATTTTGGGAAGTAGGGAGGGATGTTAGGAAGTAGGGGAAAGTGGAATCTCAGAAATTGAGTGAGGGAAAGGGGTCAAAAAAGGCAAAACACAGGTCCAACCTAGAAAATTGCCAGGTTGTAGCAAGAAACTAGGGTTTGTGCGAAAATGAGGAATTTGGGGGATCTTAGTGATGGGAAGTGTTTGATAAGGTTCTTTAAGGATAGGGGAAGGTGTATGATCATTAGGATACAAGTTTTTCTGATGATTTGGTCGTCCAAGAGAAATTTCCTTCAAAACCCTAAGAGAGGGAAATGACCTTACCTACGCGCAATTGAAGCATGAACAAGGTGTAAAATGACCCAGTGGGACTTGACATGATAATGAAAACTCTCTGAATGATGGTACACTCAGCTGAATAGTGACATAGACTGACATTTAGGTGATTTTGGAAGGAGTGAAAGCAAACCCTAGACCTAATGCCTAGTGATCAAATTTTACTTGAAGACTCACTGAAATGACAAAATTTGACCTTGACACCTTAAAACCACTTTGTAACAGCATGTTTGATCACTGGAGGAAGGCTGCAAAGGCTGACACTAACAAGCCCCACAACCGGGAGTGGTAGCTACCCATGGAGTTATGGGTACATCAGCAGCTGAGTAGTTGCTACAAGCCCAAAGGGCTAATACGGTCACGCTACCGGAAGGAACATTAACAGCAGAAAACTCAATGGATAGGGTTGTGGTAGGCCGGCTTATAGGAATTGGATTAAATTTGGTTGCCCTCCCACGAGAAATCATATACCAAATACAGGATGGCACAACGACGGAGCTGCGTGCTAGGGAAGGATGTGCGGTACAGATACTCAACGAGCAATGAATTAACATCGAGCAGTTGAGCCTCCAATGTGATGAAGCAGTAGCATAGAATCGGCAATTGGAGCAAATTGTTGAGGAAGTGTGTTGTCGTGCCCCTGAGCTCGAGATTGCGATAAATTTACCTGTAAGCATACGGATCCACAATTTGGCCAGTGGGTTCCACGCAACAAAGGAAGAAGCAGCAAGGATCCAGTTGGACCTCAACTTGCAGATTGTAGAGCTGAAACTAAAATTGCGGCCCTCTACACCACCGGAGGTCAGAGAGTAGCAGAAAGGCACCATCCAATCAGGGCGGGAAGAAATAGCACATGCCATGTAGGAGTGCACTGGCTTGTTAGATCAGTCACTTATCACGGTCACTTCACTATAGGAAGACCCAACCTTACAGCGGTTGGAGACAAAAGCACGGGAGTTGTAGCAAGCCTATGATAATGTTAGAGGAACCGCACAGACGGTTGCTATTACGCAGTGATTGGCCAAGATGAGGGAGGCCCAAGTTCTCAAGGCACAAGTTGATGTTGCGCGGCAGAAGGAGGTAGTGCTTAAAGAACGCATCCAGCCTTGGCTTGATGAGGCATTCATGGTCTCTGCCAACATCGAGGGAAATTTAGCACATATGCAGGCAGTATATGAACCCGGACAAGTAACTGAAAGTGATACTGATGCATTGGTGGCTCACGTACAATGGGTACAGTAGATGACGGAAGAATTTGTTGCGAGTGTAAGCGAAGCACAGAAGTTGTTGGCAGATCTTTGTGTGAAGATTGTTGCACCATCTGAGTGACTCAGGATGAGTCATGATGATTGTGTTGGGGGCCTGTTGGGCAGCGGATCCCCCGCGTAATGGTTTTGGGGCTCAAAACCGACAATTTTTGGTAATATTATAGTAAAGGCTCTATGAGGTGCACGGAGCGCGAATTGTAATGAGTCAATTCAAAGGGTTGTCCGCCTAAAAATAATGTAAGAAAATAGAAAGTGAGTCGGCCTGAACATGGTCCGCGAACCATGGGAATGTATAAATAGAACAAGGCTCTAAGGGTAGAAGGCATTTTTTGCTAGGATCTTGAATGTAATGAATTTATGAATACAATATTCACTCTGAGTCTGTAAGTCTGAGTCTTGGGTCATAGTAGGAGATAGAGGCTCCGCGGTTGTGTGCGTGGAGGCCTGATAAAGTCTGTAGCTATGTGCATGAACCCCTGCAGCTGTGTGTGCAGGGCAGGAAGTGGATTGTACTAAAGCGAAGATAAAGATAAGTTGGTTCTGAAATATTGTGGATCTAGTTATATCCTGGTTTATGTATCTGTTATGATCTATACATTTATGTTTATGTTCTGAGTTTATGCAAATATGTACGATTTATGGGTGCGCAAACTGGTTATAACTGTTAAATGCTTGCTTAAAGACCTTAAGATTTAGATACGATCTATAACAAACTCATTAATAATAAAGCGCATCGGCACGGATCTACGTGAAAGCCTGACAGAGTGGCGTGAGGGCGCAGATCGGTTCGCAACCCCTCTAGACCACATCAAGACATCCCAAGGGTGCGGAAACCTACTTCCAACACCCTCCCCTACTACCTTAGGTGAGACTTCAGTCCGATCTCTGCGGACTATTGCCAAAAAGGCCGATAGTGCGGGATTTGTTTGCCTAATACACTTCTGAACCTAGGTCAGGCCCCAACAAGCCAACATAAAGTATTCATATGTCTAGGAATATGATGATATGTGATGTAATCGAAATTTCTTTCCAACAGACGAATACGCAAATACATTCTCAATATTTGAGGGTTTCTGATGGAATATTGCCCGTTGAGTTGAAGAACAACAAGTTGTGAATCAAGCTTGACAACCAATTCTTGAATGTCAAGAGCAATGGCTTCTAACAACAATTTGATAATTGCACTATACTCAACAATGTTATTAGTTGTTCGACCTAAACAAATACCTTGAAGATAAATCAACTCACCATGGGGGTCATAAATGTCCCATGCCGCAGATGGTAGATTTTGGGTACTACGGAAAGCACCATCAGCGAAACCGATGTGAGGATTCAGAGACATCTTCAAAGTAGGTGAAGACATAATAAGCAGAAAAGTTTCTTGAAAAAAAACACACCAAACCACACTGCACAAAAATGAATAACACACTATTGTACAAAAGTACCCATGCAAGATGACTCGGGCATGGTACTTTTTGTGATAAAACCCATTACGGGGCTTGTCTAAGGGATTGTTGTTGGGTCAATTTATTGAGTAAATTAACACGAGTATTTAATTATCAATACGGGTTTGTAGAACTTAGAAGCATGTCCAAAGTCTATGGATTCTAATGGCAGTCAATGTTATAATATGAATTATGGAAACTGAAGAAAATACATATTATAAAGACAATTAGAAATAAAATCTAACTAAACAATTTCTAATTCAATATGTAATAAACAGTAGAAGTGACTCCTAACTTAGGAGAACCAGATTGACCTTCTCCACAATACTACTTCATGAACATAAATTAAAATCACTAATGATCAACAACGTATGATGCATAAAATAATAAAGGAAGAGGCTCCTAACTAAGAAGATCCATGTTGTCCTTCTTTATAAGTTTATTCATCATTAACACCATTGTATGAAAATTGGAAATTCAGAAAATAACTTAAGGAAGATGAATTCTAGTTACTACTCTTGATCAAATTGAAGGAGAGATTAACTTAAGAACTAATTTGACCCTTCATATAAGGAATAGAATTTAAATTAAGATTCATCATCAAACATAATAAAACATCATACATCTAAATAACTGAAATAAACATAAAGCAAACTAGTTTATGAAATTGCAACTAAATTAACCAAAAAGTGCACTTAGCTCGGTATGGGGGCCCTCCACCCTTGCCTTGCACACTTGAAGAAATATCAACTACAACAAATTTAGTAAATAAACCAAGCATGAACAGTAAATTGAAATGAAATAGGTTCTTGAATTAACTTTCAATGTTCAAAGAGTCTCGAAATCAGATTACATAAATTCTACATGCTTAAGCCTTCATTTGTCTTGGCTTAAATATAAAAATAATAAACAAACTTGACTAAAAAGTCTCTAACAACCTTATCTAGCCTAATCCCATCTATCCTAGTCGAATCCACCCATTCAGTTACACAAAATTTGGAAAATCCCAAAAATCACTAATTGTGGCCTATTTCCTAGGGATTTCTTGAATGACTGGTCCTGTTCGACCAGCTTTGACTAGGCTTGTTTAAGCTCGGTTTAACTGAACTAATAGGAATTTTTTCAATCTTAGTTCCCAAGCTTTCTATAAATGTTCTCAAATCGTGCCCACGTGTCCTGCAAGTATGACATTAATGAAGCCATTACGGGAATCTCTAATCCTGTCCAAAAATGCACTTAAAATCCAATTTCTGTAAAAACATATAAAAACTGAAAAACATAATTTACATACCTGAATATGCATAAATATTTCAAAATAGGGTGTATATGATGGCAAATGGATGGATAATACAGAAATTAAGTGTGTTTACTTAAGCAAAATTGGATCAAAAACAAGGGCCAACATCTCCCCCTTGCTTACTCTCAAGCATGTCCTCATGCTTGCCTCTATCTCCTTGACCTTCTACTTCTATATGCTGACTAGCCTGCTGATGTACCTGTCGCTTTGACCCTTAAGTTTAAGCTTCCTGTTGAGCTACATGTAAAAGGATATCTATGCCTTCATGTATTTTTTCTCCTTCCTTGTAGATGGCATTCTTTACTTTCTCTCCTTCCTTTTCTCTATTTTACTAAAAAGAACTTCCATCCTTTCTCTTTAAAGTGCTGCTCTTTGTAGTATTCTTTACCTATCAATGGAAAACTTGTGGCTTGGGCTATGTATTCCGAAGTGATGGGAACAAAAATGTCTCTGATGTGTGATGAGGTTTCACCACCAACAAACAAATACAAAAACTTTACACTATACTTCCTCTGATGATAAAACACAAGAAATAACACCAATAAATCATTGTAGATGAGAAGCTTCAGAAAATACAACAAATACAACTTGAATTTTGTATTACATTCTAACATAGCATTCATGTCCCTTTTAGATTAGCAATATCAACATCTTCACTTAAAGGAGCCAATATCCATTTGCCCTCACATCTTCGCACAGTCACAGAAGAAACACCAATCGAACAAATCAAAGCTTCTTTCACTTGTGCAGGGGGTTCTTCTTGTATAATTCCACTACAAAATAACTTGTGCCAAACCTTTTTATGACTAGTCATTCTCTTTCAATTTAGCCACTGTTTTACCCACGCAATCTGCAAAATATGGGTTGAAAGAACCAAGAAACTATCCCAAATAGCAACAAATTTGAGAAAATTGTCCACATGAAGCCTAATTGGGTTCATTCTGAAGAAAACCCATGTTTTCATTTTTCAAATTTCAATTTAGTTTGCTCAAAAAAAGCAATGAAAAATAGTGGCTTCTTAAAAATCGAAATGCATTTCTGGGACTGAATAAAATTTCATGATCATTCAATTTGGAATCAATAGTTTGAAGATTAACCAATGCCTGCATTCAATTGGAAATCGATTTCTGGAGACAAAAACCATTTTGCAATTTCGAATGTTTCTTTTAAATTTAATAACACCACCACTCACTGTTTTTTTTTTCAAATCAAATTCTGGAAATGGGCAATTTTCATAAATCTGAACAAGTGTTTTTTTTTAAATTCACCTTCTCAGAAATTGAATGTTGGATATTTACTTTATGTTGGAGAAATCGAAATGTTGAAGGTGATCTTATTTGGAGACATTGAATGTTGGAGAATGCTCAAGGTAACCACTGCATGCAACATAACCACTCATTCATTCACTACCTTTTGAGAAATCGATTCTTGGAAAATGAAAATCAACCTACAAGGCGATCATAATTATGCTCAGCTACATATTCTTCCTCAAAAATCAAAATCTGGAAAAGAAAAAACAATCCTTCTTTACCTTTAATTTATGTGTCTTCTCTCTTCTTCTGCAAAAAAGGATTCACTATTCTTCAAAACATTATTCTTTGTATATAAAAAATCACAAAAACATTTTGATCATGTTTTTCCTTGCTCCTTGATTCATAAATCAATATTTGTTTTTTCCAAACTCATCAAAAATCCCTGCTCTGTTTCAAAAATTCTCATTGTGCATGTGAATGGAACGAATTTTCTCATACAGACCATACATGGATGATATGAATTATGCCCACTGTGTTAAAAATAAGAATGATTTTGTTCTCTGTTTGAAATCAAAAACTCTAGGTGTAACCATGCCTGAGAAAATTTTAGGATTACCTTATCTGGAATGATTTTTTGAGATATCTCTGAGACAACTTGAGTTCCTGTGTTTAGACAACGTATTTTCAATCAGAAATCTCCCTCAATATTTCGAAGGATTTGTTCATTAAACTAATGGAAAATACGTGTTTATTGGTGGCAGAGTTTAAGTGAACGGTGGCAGTGACAAGTTTTAAATAGTAGCAAAGGCACTAATTTATAACTTGAAGTTAACTCGTGTTCACATCAAAATCCTGAGATTTATTTATCTAAATATTTGTTGCATTTATGAAAAAAATCTAGGTTTTTCTCTTACCTTCTTGCTTCACAAGATCTCTGCACTTAAGTGGTGTGTTCTTGTTACACGACTGTCAGATCTCTTGGCTTAAATCCCAGTCAACTCCACTTCCTCTTTTTATCTCTCCATTCCTCCATTGCCATATGTCATGCTTGCTTTTCTTAGTTTGATTTCCTCTATTATTTTCACGGCCTTCCTTCATTTCTCTCCGTCAATTTGTTCCTCACAGGATATTTCGAATGCGTGTCAATGGTTTGCACGGAATTCAACTTCCTCTCTGAGCCTGCAAATGGCTATGATGGTGAAGAAAACACGATTTTACAGAGGTCTGTGGGTTTGAAAATGGCAAAGGAGCACAGGGTTTGTTTGAATGTTGTATTACTGTGTTTTTTAAATTTTTTTGACCGTTTTCTCATACTTCGACCTCTAACTGAGATGCCCTCGTGGCTTAGTCTTTCTGACTTACTCTACGTACTTACTCCACGGTGTATACCTCCATCATCCACATTCTTTTCTTTACTCATTACACTGCCCATCTCTCATCTCTTATTCATGACATACGCTAACCACATTCTCAGTTGCTTTCCATTCCCATAGAAATGCATCATACCCATCGAAATGCATCATTGCTATACATCATATCTTCGTTCATTCCATCGCATTATTTCAACCTTAGGTTATGTCCTTTATTTTTGCTCACTGCATTTTCACTTTGGTTTGTGTCACAATTGTCTGACATATGAATCATTTTTAAACCTTTGCATATTAGTGCACTATTCCATCAAATGATTTATATGTATATTTTCTCATTGCGCCTTGTAGCTTAGGTTTTGCAACTTTATTTTGTTTATTTTAATTTTAAAATGACCCTTCAATGGTCATGTTTAAAATTAAAAAAAAAAAATATGACACTAACTTTTTTATACTAATCTTTGTTTCTTTTGTAGGTCCAACAAGAATTTGATATTTGAGCCTTTCATTTTTTATCCTTATATTTAAGAAAATTAGGGTTGAAATGAAATATGGTATATGGAATATGAAATGAAATATGGTATATGGAATGATAGTTAAATGGGTAGGATAATGGATATGGATAAGAATATAATGAATAGGAATAGGAATATAATGAGTAGAATAATGAAGGTATTGAAATTTAGGTAAAATATGCATATCAAGTACTAAATTAGTCTTAACAAACTCTAGAATATTGTTTTAAAAAAAAATTGAAATTTTAACAGCAAAATTTTCACTTACTGTACTTGTATTCCCATAAGATTTTTTTGTCAATGATGTCCTTCAGTGAAATGATGGTCGATGATGTCGATGGCTCTTCCAAGATGTTTTTAAAATGTAGAGACTTGTTTCTACTTCATGTTTTTCGCTTCTGACATTGATTCCGGATCTTTAAATATTGATGTTGTTCAAGTCCCTTCTGCATAATGATATTCCAATGGTGTATCAAGTCCCTTCTACACAATATTTTTAATGATGTATCAGGTCCCTTCTACACAATATTTTCAATGATGTGTCATGTCCCTTCTGCACAACATTTTCAGTGATGTATTAGGTCCCTTCTGCCATGTATTTTAAGTTCCTTTTGTAATTCAGTTGCTCAATTATTCACATAGTTTTATTTGCAAACTTCCCCCTTGGTGATGTTAAGACTTGTCCTCAAGTCTTGCATTTCTTGGAGGATTGTTTCTGCAAAATCAAACACAAGTAAAAGTAAAACAAGATAAATAATTCATATCGGCCAAGCTGGTTGGTTTTCCTATATGAATTCGAGTTTGTATTGTGCCACTTTCATGGATTTTCACTACCAAAATCCTTTATTATTTTTTATCTTTTTCTATTTTATTTTATTTTTTTAATGACATCATGAACAATATGGCTTACGAAAGGCTTCTTTGGTATTTGATGTGGCTTGACATGGTGCAAAACTTGAATTCTTCTTCTGATTATTAGCTTCATGTCTTTTGCCTCGATCTCGATCATGTTGTTGGGTTGTTGGTGTTGTTGGTCAACAACTGAAAGCAAGCTTCAAGAGTTTGAGTTTCATTGGATGAACTCAACATCAGCTGAATTTTCAATTTTATTTGATTTGAACATTTTTATTCATATTCTAAAATATGAATTTAAAATTTGACTTTGAAAAGTCCTTTGTCCATGGTGTTCTCCTCTTATCTTCATGGGACCTGCAAAAACATAACACTTGCCTGCAATACAATATTAGATGATGGAGGAACAGAGGTGTACATTCTCTCTTCTTCCAATAAATATGTAAAATAATTACAAACAATGTTTGAAAACAAGTCCAAAGATGATATACAAAGAAATTGCATTTGTTTTAGCCCTTGAGGAATGGTGGCCAACCTAGACCTCTTAGTGGTATTTTTCTCACAAAATATTTATTTTATGTTCAATTAGAGTGATTCAAAATCCAAGTTAAATTGAATTCATATGGCTACTTCTAGTATAAACATGTTTTCAAAATGGTTTAAAATGATATGGTAAACATGATAAAGAGTATCATGTTTGATAGAGCTTCCTGTGAATGTTTTACTAGACCAACAGTCATTATTTGAAGTGTAACTTCTTCGTTAAATATCGGATCAATGTGATTCCACTTGGAGATTAAATTAGATTCATTGTTTTCTATCTAGTAGAAACAAGTGTTGTTAGGGCCTAAATATACCTTAGGCAGAGAAAGGTAAGATCTAGGGTAACATCAAACCAATCTTAACCTGGTAGCTAACCCTACCAGGTCAGGAGAGGACTCTCTCCTGTCAATCTCAGCAAAATATGATCAATGAGGGCTTGAGATGACTGATATGAATACTGATCTTAGGATAGGTATGTGCGCAAAAGAGTTTGACTGAATAAAATGATGTGTTTATTGGCTCTAATGAAAAGGCAGATCTTGGGTGCTGAGAATGAGGCTCAGTCTTGCAGAGATCTCAATGGGGCAAGTTAGGCAACTGATTTTGGCACTTCAAAATTGAATGAGATGGATGGGTTAGATAGGTGAGGAGTTGAAGAAGGCAAGAGAAGCCATGGATCTTCTCCAAACAGCTGAAAACATCAAGAAACTAAAGCAAACCTCAAGTAGAGCATTGCAATTTCAATGGATTCTAGTTTCACTCTTGTTTGATTTAGTTAGGAAGAAACATGATAGATAATGTCAGACATAAAACATAAGTAAATTCACAATTACAAAGAAAATCACTGTACCAAAACAAATGCCACAGGGATCCCAAAGAGTGCTGCAAACCCTGGTCTCAATTCCTTAGCCAAAATGTTGATATGAGTGTACAATGAAGCTCCTTTCTTTCTCAAGAGTCAAACCATGCTAATGACTAAAAAATTAGAAGATATATGCAACCAACAACTTATCCTAGCCTCTAGGGTTTGAGCTCATAAGATTAGGAGTTGTTCCAACAAAATCTAAACTGAGAACTAAAAAGTAGGCAGTGGAACAACTTGCCTCTAAAAACTAGGAAACTGATTCATTCAGTTGCAAACTACCTTTTGATGGATGAATCTACCTCTATGAGTGAAAATTTAGCATAATTACATCAAAATCCATCATGTCATTAAATTACATCATGAGTTTTACATTTAGAGGAAGAAAAGTTAAACTATCAAGAAACTAGGCGAAAAACAGAGTATTTTGGTCAAACTGAGCAAAATTTCCCCTATGTGCCGCGCCGATTTCCCTATGTGTAGCCCCTTTTGCAGCTGATTTTGGAGGCCTTCCTGGTGTCCAAATTTTCTCCAAGTGTGCTTGTTGGAAATTTCTGTCTGTCTACTTTCCAACCCAAGTGGAATTTTTCAATTTGGCCTCCATTTGCCCCTCCAAAATTCAGTTCTCCCAACACTGCTTCCTGTGTGTCAAAATAGGGGCAGTAAGGTCATTTTTTGAGTGTTTTTGACCTTTTTGAGGGCTCAAAACCTGTCAAAATTTCTTATAAATTGGTAGGAAAGTATATTTTTCCATGCCAAATCCAAAAAATACTGAGTTTTTGTCATTTGGAGGCTCCCATCAAAAGCGAGCGCCAGGTGGCGCGGCGCATAGAGCAGAAAAACCTGTTTTTTGAGCAAAAAATTCCAAAAATGCAAAAAGTGCCCCAAATTTTTTGAAATTTGGGTTGAGTCTTCTCCATAAAGTGTTGTGTTGGGCCAAGGAAGCCTCAGCCAATATCTAAACTCTATCTTTCTCCTTTCGCCTCCTCGATTCCCTTTTCAACTTTGCTTTCAAGCTCCTGATTCTTGCCTTGCTAACTTTGTTTCTTTCCATGTAATGATAAGCCATATGCCTCAACAATGTCTTCTCCTTGTTGGCCTTCTCTAGCATCCTTTCCCAAGTGCAAGTTTTTCCTCTCAAGCCAAGATTCACGCTCAGCTTGAATTTCCCTTTCAAGTGTTGTGAACTTGACCTTCCTCCTTTTGGCAGCTTGCCGTTTTTCCTTCATGTTTTGGAGCTCCATGATGATTCGCTGATCTTCTAGTTGTTTGTTCCTCTACTCCAAATAGTTAATTATCCACTTGGCTCTTTCTAGATTTAGAGACAAATGATGAATGTCATCTTGTTGCTCCTGAATGACTACTTTGAGATTTGAGATTTGTGAGCCCAAATCTGTGTCATCATCCTGAATTAGGATGAAATATGCCTCTTGACCTCCTGATGGTCCCTCATCATGCAAGGGCTTCTTACCCTTTTCTTGTACCTGCTCTACTGATGGCAAAAACGAGACCCCTTCCACCCCGGGTGGAGATAGTACTCGTTTTGCTGCTGCTGCAACTCGGCAAGTGAAGTGGGCTCCTCTCGTATATGTTTGCCACCCTTGTGGGGTCTCCTGGGTGCATGCATTTCTGTAGGAGAGTCACTGTGTGTCTCTTCATCTTGGTCATATGAAGGATCAGATTCCATGTTTGCCAAATGTTTGTGTTGTCTTAGATGAGTATGAAGAGATTTTAGGTGTCTTTGATCTTTTGCTGCCAAGTGTATAAAAATATATGAGGGACTATGAAGGGAGAGGGTAAGACGGGTTTGGGAATGTTGCTGACTGGAATTGAGGGAATAGAAGGGTTTTAGGGACAGTTTTTAGGTTATTGGATAGCAATTAAGGTTTGGGGATTTTGCAGATACGGTTTAGGATAATGGGAATTGGGGATCTCAGTGATGGGAAGTGTTTAATAAGGTACATTAAGGATAGGGGAAGGTGTATGAACATTAGGATACAAGTTTTGCTGATGATTTGACCATCCAAGAGAAATTACCTTCAAAACCCTAAGAGAGGAAAATGAACCTTACATAGGCATAATTGAAGCATGAACAAGGTGTAAAATGACCCATTGGAACCTGACATGATGATGACAACCCTCTGAATGATGGTACACTCAGTTGAATGGTGACATGGACCAACATTTGGACAACTTTGGAAGGAGTAAAAGCAAACCCTAGACCTAATACCTAGTGACTAAATTCTACTTGAAGACTCACTGAAATGACAAAATTTGACCTTGACACCTTAAAATCACTTTGTAATAGCATTTTTGATCACTGGAGGAAGGCTGCAAAGACTAACACTAACATTGGCTCCAATGGGGATGGTAGCTCCTTGGAGGTGCCAAGAACTACAAATCTTTGGAAAGTAGACAGTGCCTTCATCCATTGGGAAATGGAGTCAAAAACTCAAGCTGAAATGCATGACTGAAAACTAATGACTCGACGACACAAATTGACTCTCACTCAACTAAAAACTAACTCGATACTTAAAAACAACTGAAAAACTGGAAATGATGCTCAAAGTAGAGCTTATTCATCAAAACCTACTCTAATAGTTTCATTCATCACCTGATCAAGTGAAATGAAACAACCAAGTAAGTATTCCAGCTACTGTTTGAATTCTCCACAAGTGCTTGCTTATGAACAACAAGAGAGAACTACTGAAAGGCAACTCCCATGAAAACTTGTGAACATATCCGTTGAATACTATAGATTCTCTATCTGCCTCCAAAAACACTGCATAAGGATCTCGAAATTCATGCACACTGGGACTTAGCTCATCCAATGGATTACTTCTCTTCTCCTCATACCATGAATACAAACTTTGTTTTGAGCTTTGTGACGAGACTCCTGCTAAAAATGACAAAGAA
The DNA here is from genome assembly GCA_031772625.1 of Pinus tabuliformis. Taxonomy (NCBI): domain Eukaryota; kingdom Viridiplantae; phylum Streptophyta; class Pinopsida; order Pinales; family Pinaceae; genus Pinus; species Pinus tabuliformis. The sequence goes on from CM062808.1 coordinate 169,891,647, forward strand.
ACTAGCTGTCGGATCAAATTTATATCAGCACACGTTTCAAGCTCACATGTAGTCAATGGAGAAGGACTTTGACTGCAGACCTCATCCAAAACATCATCTATTGGATCATGAAAAACTTGAAAAGACTGTTGCCACCCATTTTCTATTGGTTCCAATGAGATTGCATGATTTCCTACAGGCTGCTCATTTGAAGATATACTATGCAAATTTCCCTTCAAAAACTGAAATGATTCAAAACAGAAAGGTACAGAATTATCTTGTGTCATCTGATCATATGTGCTAGCTTCCAAGTCTTCATCTGCAGCTTGACAATCAATGGCATTCAGGGGTTGCAAATCTGGATATGAGAAGTCTTGAACAGGGTTTTCATTGTCCTCAAGATGATCCAGATCAAAACTTGTCGAAAATTGATTTTTGATTGCATGAAAGTTGTCTCTGATGAACTGAAACGAATCAAAACAAAAAGGAAAAGATCCTTCACTTACTTCAAAATTTGCTGCGCTTTCCTCCTCACTTCCATGACTGATATGCATCAGCTGAACATTGTATTCGAGCTGCTGAAAATGAACTTCCTCCTCCCACAAACTAGCTGTTGATTTGTCTGCAAGATTAGCTTTTGTTTGGAGAACATAATCATCATCATACTGATCAAACTGAGGCAAATCATCAGTATAAAAGACATCATCAAGCATACATGTCATATCAACAGATCTCTCTTCTCCAAGATGATCTACAAAATAATCATTATCAGATCTATGACAACTGGGATAAGAAACAAAATGTTTTGGATCAGCAACTTGTTCTTCTTCAATCAGTGAGCCATGGGCTTGAACATCATACTCATTCCTTGTGGTGATCCTTTGCATCATCTCTTCCACTGCACTTACCAAAATGTCAAGATTTACCTCTAGAGATGTCGATTCCTCCGGATCTATGTTTTTTGTCTCTTCTTCCTTCAACTTTGCCCTTCGGATCAACAAATGAGCCTCTACATCTGCTGCACTGTTCTGCATCTCTTCAAGTGTTGCAAGATTCCTTTCTCTTAGCTAAAACTCCATTTCTGGATCAAAGGCACCCGGGTAGTGCAAGAGAGCGGATCCAAGAGGAGGTCTTATATTAACCGACATCGAAAAATAGACTTAGTTAAATCTGGCAGAAAATTGTTGTACTGTCTCTTCTGGTTGTCTTTTCAGCTAGTTATACTCTTCTATAATCAAGAAAGGGTTATATCTGACCACCCACCTATCGAGCAAAACTTTGACGAACTGCTGGAGATCTGATATGCTAGCATCAAGTAGGGTTTTGAACCAACTCTTAACTTTGCCTCGCAATGAAATAGCAAAAGGCCTAATACTGACATATTCTTCATCAACTTCAAAAAGGTCAAGAAAGGACTGAAAATTCAATACATGTCTCTCAGCAGTGATATTGCCACGTTCACCATCAAATCTTGGTAGATATAGGTCATGATTTAGGGAAAGCATGGGATATAGGAGGTAAAATCAGAGGCTTGTATCGATCTGGAATTTTACAAGGTAGTGGGGTATGTACAAAAGCTGTAGAATTAGTCTTGGTCTCTTGAGGCTCATCAATTTGATGACGGTCATCACAAGATTCAGAAAAAGGGCCTTGATCAAGCTCAAAGGTGTGCAAATCTTTGGTATTCATAATCTTCAAAGAGAAGGGATCAAATGCAAGCCGAGGATATTTTCTCAAATACAATATAATTTGCAAAGCCTTCTTGACATTCTCGAGAAAAGAGAAGAAATAATGTAGGAAAAAAAAAATGTCTTGGATGAAATTCCAACTTGAATACCTAATCTGTCCATATTGTCCTTTCATGTTTCTGCTAGTCGGGTGCATCCTCCAGTGGAGTCTTTGGATCTGATCTCGAAAATTATTTGGAATTGCCAGGTGAATGATTTCAGCCTTGTTGTATCTGATCGTTGTTCACCATCAACAATCAGATCTAACCTGATACATGTTATTGGGGAAATTTCCAAGTTAGATATTTCGTTTATAATACTAGACCAGAGATTGAATGAAGTGGCTTTTATCTACTTGCGCTAATGTAAAGCAAAAGCATTTCGAAGGCTACCTGGCTAATCTTCAGACTCCGTCTGTAGTTTATAAAGTGAAGAACACTAACAAACAAATAATATTTTCTCCCCAGTATGGTCACCACTATGTTAGGGCCTAAATCTACCTCGGGCTGACAAAGGTAGGATCTAGGGTAACATCAAACCAAGCTTAACCTAGTAGCTAGCCCTACCAAGTCAGGAGAGGGATCTCTCGTATCAATCTCAGCAAAATATGATCAATGAGGGCTTGAGATGACTGATATGAATACTGATCTTAGGCTAGGTATGTGTGGAAAATAGTTTAACTGAATAAAATGATGGGTTTGTTGGCTCTAATGAAAACACAGATTTTGGGTGCAGGGAATGAGGCTCAGTCTTGCAGAGATCTCAATGGGGCAAGGCAGGCAACTGATTTTGGCACTTCAAAATTGAATGAGATGGAGGGATTATACAGGTGAGGAGTTGAAGAGGGCAAGAGAAGCCATGGATCCTCTCCAAATAGCTGAAAACATCAATAAACTAAAGCAAACCTCAAGTAGAGCACTACAATTTCAATGGATTCTACTTTCACTCTTGTTTGATTTAGTTAGGAAGAAACATGATAGATAATGTCATACATAACACATAAGTAAATTCACAATTACAAAGAAAAGCATTGTACCAAAACAAATGCCACAGGGATCACAAAGATTGTTGCAAACCATGGTCTCAATTCCTAGCCAAAATGTTGATATGAGTGTACAATGAAGCTCCTTGCTTTCTCAAGAGTCCAACCATGCTAATGACTGAAAAATTACAAGATATAGGCATCCAACAATTCATCCTAGCCTCTAGGGGTCAAGCTCATAATATTAGGAGTTGTTCCAACAAAATCTAAATTGAGAACTAAAAAGTAGGCAGTGGAACAACTTGCCTCTAAAAACTAGGAAACTGATTCATTCAATTGCAAACTACCTTTTGATGGATGAATCTACCTCTATGAGTGAAAATTTAGCATAATTACATCAAAATCCATCATTTCACATTAAATTACATCATGAGTTTGACATTTAGAGGAAGAAAAGTCAAACTGTCAAGAAACTAGGCGAAAAACAGAGTATTTTGGTCAAACTGAGCAAAATTTCCCCTATGTGACGCGCCGATTTCCCTATGCGTAGCCCCTTTTGCAGCTGATTTTGGAGGCCTTCCTAGTGTCCAAATTTTCTCCAAGTGTGCTTGTTGGAAATTTCTACCTGTCTACTTTCCAACCCAAGTGGAATTTTTCAATTTGGCCTCCATTTTCCCCTCCAAAATTCAGTTCTCCCAACACTGCTTCCTGTGTGTCAAAATAGGGGCAGTAAGGTCATTTTTTGAGTGTTTTTGACCTTTTTGAGGGCTCAAAACCTATCAAAATTTCTTGGCCATTGGTAGGCAAGCATATTTTTCCATGCCAAATCCAAAAATGCTGATTTTTTGTCATTTGGAGGCTCCCATCAAAAGCGAGCGCCAAGTGGCGCGGCGCATAGAGCAGAAAAACCTATTTTTTGAGCAAAAAATTCCAAAAATGCAAAAAGTGCCCCAAATTTTTTGAAATTTGGGCTGAGTCTTCTCCATCAAGTGCTGTGTTGGGCCAAGGAAGCCTCAGCCAATATCTAAATTCTATCTTGCTGCTTTCGCCTCCTCAATGCCCTTTTCAACTTTGCTTTCAAGCTCCTGATTCTTGCCTTGCAGACTTTGTTTCTTGCCATGTAATGATAAGCCATATGCCTCAGTAATGTCTTCTCCCTGTTGGCCTTCTCTAGCATCCTTTCCCAAGTGCAAGTTTGTCCTCTCAAGCCAAGATTCACGCTCAACTTGAATTTCCCTTTCAAGCGTTGTGAACTTGACCTTCCTCCTTTTGACAGCTTTCCGTTTTGCCTTCATGTTTTGGAGCTCCATGATGATTTTCTAATCTTCTAGTTGTTTGTTCCTCTACTCCAAATAGTTAATTATCCACTTGGCTCTTTCCAGATTGAGAGACAAATGATGAATGTCATCTTGCTGCTCCTGAATGACTACTTTGAGCTTTGAGCTTTGTGAGCCCAAATCTGTGTCATCATCCTGAATTAGGATGAAATATGCCTCTTGACCTCCTAATGGTCCCTCATCATGCAAGGGCTTCTTACCCTTGTCTTGTACCTGCTCTACTAATGGCGAAAACGAGAACACTTCCACCCTGGGTGGAGATAGTACTCGTTTTGTTGCTGCTGCAACTCGGCAAGTGAAGTGGGCTCCTCTCATATATGTTTTCCACCCTTGTGAGGTCTTCTGGGTGCATGCATTTATGTAGGAGAGTCACTGTGTGTCTCTTCATCTCAGTCATATGAAGGATCAGATTCCATGTTTCCCTAATGTTTGTGTTGTCTTAGATGAGTATGAAGAGATTTTAGGTGTCTTTGATCTTTTACTGCCAAGTGTATGAAAATATATGAGGGACTATGAAGGGATAGGGTAAGAGGGGTTTGGGAATGTTTCTGACTGGAATTGAGGGAATATAAGGGTTTTAGGGACATTTTTTAGGCTATGGGATAACAATTAGGGTTTGGGGATTTTCCAGCTAGGGTTTAGGATAATGGGAATTGGGGATCTTAGTGATGGGAAGTGTTTAATAAGGTACATTAAGGATAGGGGAAGGTGTATGAACATCAAGATACAAGTTTTGCTGATGATTTGACCATCCAAGAGAAATTACCTTCAAAACCCTAGGAGAGGAAAATGAACCTTACCTAAGCACAGCTGAAGCATGAACAAGGTGTAAAATGACCCATTGGAACCTGGCATGATGATGACAACCCTCTAAATGATGGTACACTCATTTGAATGGTGACATGAACCAAAATTTGGACAACTTTGGAAGGAGTAAAAGCAAACCCTAGACCTAATACCTAGTGACCAAATTTTACTTGAAGACTCACTGAAATGACAAAATTTGACCTTGACACCTTAAAATCACTTTGTAAGAGCATGTTTGATCGCTGGAGGAAGGCTGCAAAGACTAACACTAATAGGTGTTTTAAATCATTAGGTTTGATATCACAAAATTGGTTATGATCAGACCTAGGTGGCAGAGTTTTACTATGTTGATTTTAAGACATGCAGTCATTAAATGTGGCATATCGTTTTCATTTGACTTTCAAATGGGATGATTAAAATTGTGTATTGATCTAGACTTGACTATCTATCTTCCATATAAATAGGTTTTGAAAATAGGATGGTTTGGTATGTTAAATATGCCAATGAACAGTCAAGACCTCGAATTGTCACCATGCAGATTTTTCGACAAGTAGTTAGTATTTCAAGGATAACTTTTTCATGTGGCTTGACATGATGCAAAACTTCACTTCTTCTTCTTATTATTAGATTCATGTATTTTGCCTCGATCTCAATCATGTTGTTAGGTTGTTGGTGTTGTTGGTCAGCAACTAAAAGCAAGCTTCAAGAGTTTGAGTTTCATTGGATGAACTCAACATCAACTGAATTTTCACTTTTCTTTGACTTGGAAATTTTTATTCATATTCTAAAATATGAATTTAAAATTTGACTTTGAAAAGTCCTTTTTCCATGGTGTTCTCCTCTTATCTGCATGGGACCTACAAAAACATAACACTTGCCTGCAATACAATATTAGATGATGGAGGAAGAGAGGTGTACAATCTGTCTTCTTCCAAGAAATATGTAAAATAATTACAAACAATGTCTTAAAACAAGTCCAAATATGATATACAAAGAAATTGCATTTGTTTTAGCCTTTGAGGAATGGTGGCTAGCCTAAATGTCTTAACGGTATTTTGCTCATAAAATATTTATTTTATGTTAAATTAGAGTGATTCAAAATCCAAGTTAAATTGAATTCATATGGCTACTTCTAGTATAAACAGGTTTTCAAAATGGTTTAAAATGATACGGTAAAAATGATAAAAAAGAGTACCATGTTTGATAGAGTTGCTTGTGAATGTTTTACAAGACCAACAGTCACTATTTGAAGTGTAACTTCTTCGTTAAATATTAGATCGATGTGATTCCACTTGAAGATTAAAGTAGATTCATTTTTTCTGTCCAGTAGAACCAGGTGTTTTAAATCATTAGGTTTGATATCACAAAATTGGTGATGATCAGACCTAGGAGGCAGAGTTTTACTATGCTAATTTGAAGGCATGCATTTATTAAATGTGGCATATCATTAAAGTAGATTCATTTTTTTCTGTCCAGTAGAACCAGGTGTTTTAAATCATTAGGTTTGATATCACAAAATTGGTGATGATCAGACCTAGGAGGCAGAGTTTTACTATGCTAATTTGAAGGCATGCATTTATTAAATGTGGCATATCTTTTTCATTTTACCTCCAAATGGGATGATTCAAATTGTGTGTTTATCTAGACTTGAATATCTATCTCCCACATAAACAAGTTTTGAAAATAGTATGATTTGGTATGTTAAATATGCCAATGAACAGTCAAGACCTAGAATTGTCACCATGCATATTTTTCGACAAGCAGTTAGTATTTTAAGAATAAATTTTTCATATGGTACCCGATTGAGATGATTCAAATTGATTTAGAAACTAGATTGCAAGATCTATCTTCCATATGAATATTAGGTAAAAATGTTTCCATTAGACACCTCAAATATAGGTTGTAATAATTCTGTCTTCAAAATTTCTCTTCAGATCTAATGTTTATTTTTACCTTGTCTTTTTCATTTGTGATCCAAATTGGAAAGTAGATTTAAAAACTATTTTTCAAGTTATTATTTATTGAATTATGCCAAAAAAAAAACCTTCCAAATGAGTATTGAACAATGATGTGAAATTTTATTCATGAGAAAAAGTCTTATTGTGAAATCATTCTACCTATTTATTTATTTATGTTATTCTATCCTACTCTATTGTAGAAAAATAAGTCATTCTCTCAAGTATAAGGGAATTTCCAATGCATCCATTTGTGTAACAATATCATAAGTATACTGACATCAAAGTTTGAAAAATATACCTTAATGAATACTTGGACTTGAAAAATTAGTTGATCATAAAGATTTGATGCTAAAGGATGTTGAAAAATGGAGTGGTATTGTGGCCTAATGACTAGTTGAAACCAAGTTTGAATGTGATATTTAAGTTTTTGATTTTTCTCAACTATCATAGCACAAAGTTCTTGTGGAACTTGTTCAAAATCATGAATGTACAAGGGATCTTCTATAAATTCTTCAATTTCTAGCTCTATTGTTTGAACTTCATTGCATGTGATCCATAACTCATTTATCTCCTTACAAAGATAACTAGAAGAAGCTTCTAGGTTCTCTTCTTGTGGATCCTCTTGATGGATACTTTGTTGCTCTTCTATCCTTTGAAATGAAGATTCATCCCTAGTGAGCATTCTAAATTGTGGATAAGGATTTGAGAATAGTCTTGTGGTGGCATGCCCTCCTTCTCTAAATGATTTTTTTAACATCATGTTTTGTAAATCTTGTTTTTCAAATGGATTTAGTAGTTAGTGTGTTTTTATTAGTGGTTTGGGGGTTTTGTTTTGGAATCTACCTTCCTAATTTCTATGTTTAAGCATGAATAATCGTCACAAAAAGTATTCTTTTTTTAAATTTTTTTTGTTGTTTTATTTTTATTTTTATTGTTTAATCTTCCTAATTGACTATATTGAAGTATGCTTCCCTGGCAATGGCGCCAAAAATGTTGGGTCAATTTATTGAGTAAATTAACACAAGTATTTAATTATCAATCCGGGTTTGTAGAACTTAGAAGCATGTCCAAATTTTATGGATTCCAATGGTATTCAATGTTAGAAGATGAATTATGGAAACTGAAGGAAATACATATTACAAATATAATTAGAAATAAAATCTAACTAAACAATTTCTAATTCAATATGTAATAAGTAGTAGAAGTGGCTCCTAACTTAAGGGAACCATATTGACCTTCTCCACAATACTACTTCATGAACAAAAATTAAAATCACTAATGATCAACAGCTTATGATGCATAAAAGAATAAAGGAATAGGCTCCTAACTAAGGAGATCCATGTTGTCCTGCTTTATAATTGTATTCATCATTAACACTATTGTATGAAAACTGGAAATTTAGAAAATAACTTAAGGAAGATGAATTCTAGTTATTACTCTTGATCAGATAGAAGGAGAGCTTAACTTAAGCATTGATTTGACCCTTCATATACAGATTAGAATTTAAACTAAGATTCATCAGCAAACATAATAAAACATCATACGTCTAAATAACTGAAATAAACATAAAGCAAACTGAAGTTGCGGCTAAATTAACGAGAAAGTGCACTTAGCTTGGTGTGGGGGCCCTCCACCCTTGCCTTGCACACTTCAAGAAATCTCAGCTATAGCAACTTCAGTAAATCAACCAAGCATGAATAGAAAATTGAAATGAAACAGGTTCTTCAATTAACTTCCAGTCTTCAAAGAGTCTCAAAATTAGATTACATAAATGCTACATGCTTAAGCCTACAATAGTCTTGGCTTAAATGGAGAAATAATAAAAAAAATTGACTAAAAAGTCTCTAACAACATTATTTATCCTAATCCCATCTATCCTGGTTGAATCCACCCATTCAGTTACACAAAATTTGGAAAAATCCCAAAAATCACTAATTTTGGCCTATTTCCTAGGGAATTCCTGAATGATTGGTCCTGTTTGACCAGCTTTGACCGGGCATGTTTAAGTTTAGTTTGACCGAACCAATAGGAATTTGTTCAATATTAGTTCCCAAACTTTCTATAAATGTGCTCAGCTTGTGCTCAGGTGTCCTACAAGTATGACATCAATGAAGCCATTATGGAAATTTCTGATCTTGTCCAAAAATGCACTTGAAATTCATTTTTGTAAAAACATATAAAATTTTAAAAACATAATTTATATACCTGAATATTCATAAATATGTCAAAATGGGGTGTATATGATGGAAAATTGATGGATAATATAGAAATTAAGTGTGTTTACTTAAGCAAAATTGGATCAAAAATGAGGGCCAACAATTGCACTCATAATCAATCAGCTCATTGGCCCCTTTTTGTAATACACGTTTAACAATGTAGAGCCCATGCCACATGGGTTCAAATTTAGCTTCCTCCATCTTATCATTAGCTTGATCATACAGTAAAACCAAATCACCCTTAGAAAAATCATGAGAGACTAACTGATCAAAATGGGACTTAACCTGCTTTTTTTGTGCTTCAATGACTAAAGCAGCAAGACGACGAGTTTCATTGAGTCATTCTAAATACAAGAGGCACTCTTCTTGAGGTGAGGTCTTGGGGAGAAGTTTGACATTCAGCTTGAGTGAGGGTATTTCACACTCAATCGGTAAATTTTCTTCCAGATCATAGACTAGCTGGAAAGGTGTGAATCAAGTTACATCTTTGGTCTAGGTTCGGTAAGCCCACAGAGCTGAAAAGAGCATGAGATGTCAATTTGACTTGTGCATACCAATGGTGTGTTGAAGCATCGTAACCAAGACTTTGTTCACAACTTCAACTTGGTCGTTGGTCTGAGGGTAATACGGGGTTGAGCCACTGTGGCACAAGCCCAACATAGAAGTCAGCTCATTCATCATGTAATCTCGAAAATGGGAGCCATGGTCAGTGACAATGGCCTGACGCACTCCAAACCTAGATATAACTTAATTGAATAGAAATTGATTCGTCATTTTATTGTTAGCAAATAATGTAGGCATCGCTTTGTCCCATTTGGTGAAGTAATCCACAACAATGATAATATAACCATGCCCCTTGGCAGAACAAGGGTTACATGTCATATAGTTAATGCCCCATTTGGAAAAATGGCCAATGGTAATAACGGGGTGAAGGTGAGCGAGTGGGGCGCACATTTTTCACTTTTAAATTTGGCACTCATGGAATTTGCGAATAGCAAGGATGAAATCCTTGAAGATGGAGGGCCAAAAATAACCAGCGTGGAGTATCTTTTGAGCAGTAGCATATCCAAACAGATGACTGCCACATGTGCCAGAATGGAAATCATTCAAGATTATTTCAACCTCCTAGAGAGTTGATATCACCATACCAAGGGTCGAGAGTGCTAATCAGAAAAAGGGTCTCGTCCAGGAGCTGCTCATCAGCACCAGCAGGAAGAGAAGCATAGGGAAGAGAGCAAATCAACTCAGCGAAGACAAGTGATTTCTTAGATTTGGTAGTAGTGAACACCAAATAGAATTCTTGGAGGATGAAAATCCACTTAGAATACTTGCCCCCAAGCAACTGACAATTCAGAATGTAAGTCATGGGGTTGCACTCAGAAATCATAATTGTAGCGTGGAGGATAACGTAATGCTAGAAGTGTTGAATAGCTTGAACGACAGCCAAAAGCCAACTTCTCGACATGAGCATAACATGTCTCAGTATCAAGGAGATTGTGACTGAGGTAGTAAATAACATGTTCATTACCTTCATCATCGTCTTGTACCAGCACCATAGCAATGGTACTAGAGGCTGCAACTAGATAAAGGAAATAATCATGATGATAGTTTGGAGGGTGTAGCAAAGGAGAATTAATGAGGACAATTTTTAAGTCATCGAAAGACTTTTGGGCAGTCTCATCCCAAATGAATGGTGTTCCTTTCTTAAGCAACTGGGTGAACCCTGAAGCTAGCTCAACATAGTTCGGTACAAAATGATGGAGGAAATTTGCTTTCCCTTGCAGACTCTGTAGTTGATGCAACGAAGATGGAGGGGGTAAATTAACAATAGCCTCGACTTTAAGAGGATCAATATGAATTCCTTCTTTAGAAACAATAAAACCGAGGAGTCGTTCAGATTCGACATAGAAGACACATTTATGTGGATTCAACCGAATGTTGTAGTGTCTATAGCGACAAAATATTTTCCGGAAATGATCAGCATGATCATGGCACTTACGTGAATGAGTGGGAAGATCATCCAAATAAGTTGAATGATGTTTCTAATGTCATGGAATGTAGAAGGCATTTCTCTTTGAAATGTAGCCCCAACATTCTTAAGGCCAAAAGGGAGATTTTTATACATGAAAGTCCCCCACAGACAGATAAAGGTCGTCTTATCTTGATTAGTCAGTGTAATGTTTATCTAGTTGTAACCAGAAAAACCATCCATAAAGGAAAATATTTCACTCCCAGCACATTCATCAATGATCTGGTCTATGAAAGGAGTGGGGTAATTATCCTTTGGACAGGCACGATTCAAGTCACGATAATCAATGCAAATGTGAATAGTGCCTTGTTTCTTTGTCACCGGTACGATATTAGACACCCAATCTGTAAGAGGGATTAGACAAATGAATCTAGCTTTAAGAATTTTTTCAAGTTCACCCTTGATGGCGGCCACTTTTCTAGGGTTCACTAGACGAAGCCGTTGGCGAACGGGCTTCGCATGAGGGTAGGTGGGAATTTCATGCATGACTATACTTGGGTCAATGTTGGGAATTTATTCATATGACCACGCAAAAAAATCCTGTAATTCTTGGACCAGATGAGTATAAAGCTTGATCTCATCAAGAGAACAAGTTACCCCGATATGGACATTTTCAATGACACCAAGCTTGATAGAAATATCAATCGGCATCGTTTGGGTAATGCTACCCATGTTCCCTTCCAACAAAACTTCATTATTCATGATCGGCGTCTAAATTGGTTGGGTCAGGAACTAAGAAGAGAACTTCTCAAGACAAGTAGACATGATCGTTGGGCCAGGTAAGAATGAGGAACGAAGATGAGTGTCATTCCAAGGTACTTCCTCCAAAGACATAACTTCCATGATACTTTCATCAGAAAGAAAAGTCTTGGCTAAGGGATTGGAAGATTCCAAAGAAGCAAGCCACGGGGATTGAGAATATGCGTCGAGAGATGTTCTCGAAACAATATGATCAAAGGATACTGAAGTCGAGGCTGAAACAATCTCCACATAAATAATTTCAGCAGGGCTTAACGGCATAACCTCGCCCCATGTATCAACAAGATCTAGCGAGGGAATAACCCAAGGATCAGACTTAACTGAGATCATGTTGACAGAGGCAACATGCGGAGGTGAGAGCAGAAAAATGCCCATCAAGGCGGTATCTTTAAAAAGTCATGCCCCCACACTCTCATAAGGAGCACCGGTGTGCTTTACATAAGGAACATTGCCATCCGAGGAGGTAGAGGCAAAGAAGGACAGTTGGTCAACTGTGACAATCTTCCCTTGATGGTGGAAATGAATCACGCAGAAAAGGGAAGATGCTACAGCATGCATGGAATGGGTCCAACTCCATCCAACTAGAATATTATAGTTTAGATTAGTGTCAACAATCTCTACTTCGACATGAACTTTCATGCCCTCCAAAGTAATGGCAAGGTTAGGAAGGACACCGAATGGCCGCGAATCACGTCCGTTAAATGCTTCCAAAGTGTTAGGGGATTGGTTCAGGGTAGGAGAACCAATTTCCTTCCAACAAGTGACAGACATGATGCAGGTATAAGCACCTTCATCAATGACGGTCCTGTGAATGGTTTTCTTATTTATGATTACCTGAATGAGAAAGGAAATCTGATGAGGTAAATGTGGAACATGGTTTTCCATATTTTTGGGCATGAAATCCCCCCAAGGCATGTTTTGGGGCTCAAAGCCCAAGTTTTGAACGAATCTTGTTGTAAAAGCTCCACAAATTGCAGGCGCGGGGCACAAAATTAGGTTAGAGTCATAAGGTTGTCCACCCTAGTTTTGTAATGTAATGTTGGCTAGATAGACCTACCCATGGTTTGCGGACCATGGGATTGTATGAGTGAGGCTCTAAGTGTAAGAAAAGGGAGAAGGGAACAGAAGCATGAAAAAGTCTAAGTGATTGAGTCACAGGTTGAAGTGTGTCTTTGGGTCATAAGGTAGGAGAAGGCTCTGCAGCTGTGTGCGCAGAGGCCTAGTAATCCGCAGCTAAGTGCGCAGACCCCTGCAGCTAAGTGCGCAGGGCGAGTCAAGTCTGTAATCATGGAAATAATCAATAAAGAGAAGTTTTGTTATAATTTCGTGTATCTGTTCTTGGGTTAATGCATGATTGATATAATTTTATATTATTTATTTACTACGCACACCTATATGAATGGTTTATGTTGTTAAGTATAACTTAAAGCACTTAAGTAGGCAAAGACAATCAACTAACAATGGAATACAAGCAAGGTCTTGGGTAATAACGTAGAGTGCAGTGCTCAGCCCCAGGGTAGGGTTGCGCAAAGGCAATGTATCAGGCTGCAATGAGCGGGAAAGTGCACGAAGAAACCTGCGCGCAAGGTCAAACCGCGGACCAGTCAAACTCATCAAACATCTCTAAGGTGTGGAAACCTAGTTCTAGGACCCTCCCATACCACTTTGGGTAAGACCTCAGTCCACGCTCCGTGAATTGTTGCCAAAAGGGCCAGTAGTACCAAGATTTGTTTGGCTAAACTAACTCTGAACTTGGGTTAGGCCCCAACAAGCCAACAAATGGTTCCTTTGTCGGGACTGGGATCTGCATAGAGATGTCTGATGCCATATCACTAGAATCTAACAAAGAAAGGAATTGAAGATTGGTTGGACAGAAAAATTCACAAGATCACGGCGCAGGAAAACAAGAATCCGTGACTATCAAAGGAAGAGTGGTTAGATTGCTACTTGTATATGGAGATCCACGAAATTTTCTTTGCATCCTTCCCCACTAAGTTGTACGAGTGGATCCGAAGCTAGCAGATAGTCAAGGAAGGTGTAGACTTGACAAACCTATTGTGTGGACTCTATACTTGGTGCATAGACTGGAAGCATCGGAAGATAAGATCGTGCGCACTATGGATCATTGGCTCGATCGAATTATAGGAGGACTTATCACCGAGTTCGTGGTAGATACTTCAGTCAACTATAGCGAGGTATAATGACGCTTCCTCAAAGGACCACGAGGTAAGTATGTTAAATATTTGAACACTTGGATTAAAATGCTACTATGTGAAACACAAGTTATGTGAATAAACTGATGTTTGGGGCTATGCGGAGTGGGAGGATCTACAGAAACGAAGGTAGCGCAAAACTAGAAACTAGCCCCTTGATTTCACCTCCGCAAGAAAGCGAGGAAGAGCTCACAAAGGTTTCACCAAGAAGTGTGATCATTTTGACAAAGCATCGAATTCTACGCATACCACTCCCACCTACACCACCGCTAGTTTCACCATCTTCACCCACGTATTCGCCCATAACGCCTTTGCCACCACCACAGTTTAATATGGCAAGCGCAATAAAGTAGCCAGTGTTCAAGGGAGTAGGGAATGAAGATCTGGATCAGTTTTGGTTCTTGGTAAGGGCTGTATGGGAAGCGCAGGGAGTCACGGATGAAAATATAAAGAAAGCAACGTTGGTCAGTGCTCTACAGGATCGCACACTGACTTGGTACATTAAGAATTCCAATGACAATCTGAACAAAGGGATCGCGGATATCCAAGCTGCACTGAACAAAGAACTTAGCAAGCCAAAATCAAAGACACAGTCGATCATTAGATTTAAGGAAATTGTGATGCTTCCAGGCGAGACCCCTTGGGAGCTCGATCAGAGACTGAAGTGTACAATTCACGAAGCTAATATGACCTTAACGGATGGGCAACACCGAGCATGGTTTGTAGCATCACTAACGCCGCATCTAAGGAACATGTTGTCACAATAGAAGCTAACCACTCAGGTCGAGGCCTTGGATATCACGATGAGATTGCACGAGACCCCGATACAAAATCCTAACCTGGGAGTTCAACAGATCCACGCGCAGTTGAAAAACTTATGCCTTGAGATGCAGAGTTTGAAACAAGACAGGACAGCTCGCCCAAAAGCGCGTGAGGAGGTATTGTGCGTAAAGTGCAAAGGCCAGTGTGATGTAGGAAATGTTCCCTTTGTGGACAGAGGCAACCCATCTAGCCCTAGAGTGGGTCTAGTCACAGCAAGACAAAACAACAGCTAATTTCCTTAAACAGTCATTATTGAAAGAGCCTACCTCAAACCGGTGTTCAATGGAGCTTTCGTTGTGCTGCTTCAGCTATTGTTTCATTCTCCTCGATGAGTGATTCACCTGAAACAACACAAGAGAACAACAGAACATGTAACAGAGCACAAAAATTATCTATTTACTTAAAAAGTCGAGGAACCATAAGCTATCAAGTATATTTTACACATGACATAGGAAATCACCATTGATTGTATTAAAATGAATAAAAGCAAAGCTTACAACCAAGCCTTGACGTCGCAAACTTTCTCGAAGGGTCCAGCCGGTATGTTTCTTCAAGAATTCACTCTCAAAAGGGTCTCCCAAGTAGATGATAACTCTCTCTCTCACTCAAAAGCACTAGTACAAGGCTAAGACAATCCACAACCAATTGCTAAACTATCAAAAATTCACACTGCAAACTATCAAACTCACACCAAAGCTAGCTAATTTGCTCAATACCAAAAACTAGCTGATCATAGCAATGGGGAGTGCTTTTATAAGAGGAGGAGCCTCCATAAATGAGGGAGAGGGAGCTTATCCTCAAGGTAGGTTTCTCAAAAGGCGGAACCACCAACCCAGAGGAGGAAAGGTGAACCTCCTTGACCCAACAACCAATTCCAGAACCACCCAGAAGCATTATGTTTGAACTAATTCGCCATATCTGGATGATCACAAGTCATACACTAGGAATCAGCGACGACGTCACAAGGAAACATTGTATTCAGAGCCATCGTCGCAAGAAAGATCTTGAGGACTTGCACCGAGCCCTAAAATTCAACAGTCGCAGGGTACAGATGTACTCCTGCGACAATGTCGCAGCGTTCTAGCTCATTACAGAGAATCGTCGTAGGTAGAATGAGGTTTACTTGCAACGATCTTGAAACATGGGTAAAAAGGGTCAATCTTCAGGATTAAAGAGCATTGGTTAATCTTCTTGAATGATTGGGAATATTTGGACACATTTATTTGATGTATGACACAGAGAAGATGTTGCTCAGATACTGACTGTATCCGAGATCAGGGGATATGAGGCCAGTGACAAATTACTGTAACAGATGCCCCCTAAAGCATGAAGTCTGAGAGAGTGGAAGGGGTGAAATTCTTTACAAAATCATAACCAAACCGGAACACCATCGCTGAGAGCCTGCGAGTGCAATTACAACTGATATCTCTGACAGTGAAAGAAATACATATAGTCTAGGTATGGGCGCAGCCATCCAAAAGATAGATGGACATGGTCTGTCATATGGACGTAGCCATCCAATCGATAGGACCATATATAAAAATAGAGGTATGGTCACAGCCATGCGAAAAGACTCAGGTATGGTCATAACTGTCCAATCAAAGGGTCATGTATGCAATCACAAACCAATCCACGCAACTCGAACTTATGTAATCTGAGTCTGGGGTCTTGAAACCTAACTGGTCATAGTACACTTTATAATATGCGAATAGATGTGCTGAAGTCGAGCATACTAGAAAATCGCTTGATTATCACTAATGATGTAAATTGTTAACAAGCGCAAGAGAGACCACCAGTAATGTCAATGGTTCTCAAGGTACTTTCAGTACAATCCTCAAAGTGTGAAGAATGATCTGGAGTTGAACACTCGTGGAATCACCTGATCGAAGACCAATAATGCAAGCTTGTCATCGAGTGCAAAGAACTTGCCATTGAGACATGAAAGCTCCAAGGTACCCGAAAGGAATCTCTAGATCAACTTCCTGGATAATGAGTTGATGTCAATAGGAAGTGACCCATCGCAGGAGGGCCATAATGTTTCCCACATCAATGACACGAGACAAGGAATAAGATGAAGATGGATGAAACAGAGAATCAGAGGAGGAGGTAAGGGTGCAAACTGTAGAAGGATTAAACTCTTGAACATATCAGCGACACGACTCCGGAATGCGGCAGGATTTTGGTACCAAGGGATCGGAGGTCTAGCAGAAATAACAAGGATCAAATGGAATGAGGCAAAATGGAAAACCCAAACCCCGAAAGGCCAATGACGATGTGAGGATATCCCAAACCCGATGAGAAGCAAAAGTGTCGATGTTCAAGAGCGACTAGCTGCCGTAGGTAACCAATGGAAGATTTCCAAATTCCCCCCCACCATTGCTAGCGAGTACCCCAATTCTTTTTGAAAAACAAGCTTGAAGGGCATAGCATATGCTTGCGATATAAGTTCGTCCTTCGGACAAATCCAACCTAGTGAAATTTTAACGAGCCCTGGGGAGGAGAAGCTCGGGTCTCATCATGGTGATGAGTCCAATGTAGTTAGGGTTTAACGAGTCTGACATAGGTAAAACTCAGAGTCTTTTGCATGTTTAGAGAGTTTGAAAAAGACACAGAAAAGAAAACTCTAGGGGGGGCATTTTCGTAAGTTTGTGTCTCTCAAGCCTGAAAATTTAGAAAACGATACTCGAGAGAACTGCTTAACCATTTCAATCAAGAAGTACTTTTCGTAAATAGTGTCTCCAGTCCGAAAAAGTAGAAAACTTACTGGAGACATGATGTTTCGTAACCAAAAACGAGCTTGAAATGAGAAGAGCTCGACTATCTTTTCATTTTTAAATGGTTGGAAAAGAGTTGAAAGCAGACCTCCATTTTTATTCTCTTTAACGAGTCAAAAAGGGAAAAAATACTCGACAATCTTTTCATCTTTTATGAGTCAAAAAAGAGCTTAAAGAGGAATCGTGAGAACTTTTCGTGGTATGTACCAAGCATGTATCAATTAGTATCCACATCCGACACACCTGTTCTTACACAGAGAAACCCAAGCATAAGACCCATTCTACAAGGATACACGATTAATATTTGAAAAACATAAGTCAAAAACCCTAAAACCATAACCAAACCCTAAAAACTATAGTAAAAACCCAAAATACTATAGTTTAAAGCCCTAAATTCCAAAACAAAGCTATATAAGGCATATAGTAAAAACATAAATTACATTGTTTTAGTTTTTTAACTGTGGTAAAACTCAAACAATGCATACCTTGCAATTTGAGTGGTGGATTTCTGAAGCTGTGGTGGATCATTTTGTCCCAAACCTTCTCCAAGTAAGTATCTTTCCCTTGCCTTTGTGTTTTGAGTGCTTTTAACGGTAATTTCATATGTTTTGGCTAAGTTTGGAATGGATTTTTGTTTCAACAATTCGCCTCGGCCGTCGTAGAAGTTCCCCACAGGGTTAAGACGGACGTGAATTTTAAACGAGCCAAAATTAACATCATCGTAGGAGAGTGATGTACTCTTGCGACGATCTGAAAAATTGTGCACTGTCAAATCTGACCGTCGCAGCTGTTTTAGAAACAGTTGTGACAAGCGCGGAAAACACAAAATAATTGATTTTTACACCATTTTAGCATATGAAAATGGTTCAATCAATTTCTAATAGGAGAATACTTGTATGTGCAGGGTGCAAAATGGCATTTGCGTGGCAAGAACACACACATGATGCTGATGATGAGAGAGGGGCAACTAATTCTCAATGCATTCAGGTTCTCTGGAACTCTATGGAACTGTAGATTACTCAAATTCTTCCTAATGTCGCTATTAAGAGTGCAGTTAGACCTCTTGGAGTTCTTAAGTCGCTCATGGAACACAACAGAGGGTAAGTTCATCATCCGAGGGCAGGAGGTTGAGTTTGACTCCACAGACATATATTTTCTTACTGGCTGATCTCGACGAGGGGAGAGACCCCGTATGGGCAGTGTCCGGATCATTGGAGAGTCTTTAGACATGCTAATTGCTCAAGCGTGCCCAGGGGCTCGAAAATCACCTACTAGCGGGAAGGTACAGATTTCGACAGTGAACGATCTGCCACTACGGGTATTGTTGTTCATGATCACAAAGGCAACAGGCTCTTTGGCTCAACATGAAGCAACTAAAACACAACTATGGTTGGCTTTAGATTGCCTCAATCCTACCATGTTCGACTAGGCAGAGGCACTGTCTCCGAATATGAAGAGGCAGCTAACTAAATGTGAGTGAGGAGAGGCAAAGAAATTCGGGTACAGGTCGATTTTGGTACCACTCATGCTAGAGCAGGTACCCATACTTCAGTTGCAGGACATGCAAGTCCCGTGGTCGGGACCACAGCAAACTCGAATCACTAGGTGGGCCCTTATGATGCCACGAGGAGGTGGCAGCTAGCCAGTATCATGGGGTCCTAACTTCATGGAGTGGTTGCATCGTCAGCAGGTAGTGGTTTAGGACTGGCCCTACGCAGGTATAGATTTTAGGAGAGATCTGAATATGCTGCTTCCACCCGGAGAGTAGTAGGATGAGACAGGTAACACACTTGGATTGACCACCACAGTTTTATATTTTATTATTTTATTGTTTTTGGATTTTAAATGTATATGCCCTAATAACTATGTTCATTTTTGTAGACATCGGACCTGAGAGACCGGTGGGTCTCGCTCCTACGGCTCGGAGGGAGAACAGAGAGCTTGCCCTGCTACCTCCAGGGGGTGATGCAGAGGAGGAGATAGCCCGGAACTTGGAGGGCTTGACCGAGGGGATCCCGGACTACAGAGGGTTCGAGGAGATCTTGCGACAGTACCAGAGACACACCGCAGGTGTGTCGAACCGGATTCATAGACTGATCAAACAAGTAGTTTGGGCAGTGGTCTGCTACAGAGAGCAGAACCCACCATAGTAGTCACCTAGGTTTCCTCTTCTATTATTTTGAGATACATGTGTCTTGGATTGTAACCTGAACATATACATTATTTTTTGGACATATACATTATTTTTTGAGCACCTTAATGCGCCACACAATATATAGCTATCTATGTTTTATTATTGCGTCTGAATACTTGCATATAATGTTTTTTTAATTATAAATTGCATAAATTTCTGTCTAATACATGATTTTCCAATGCATCAGTTAACGTGTTTAGCCTTCTAGGAATGTGTTGATATGTGATAAAATCAAAATTTCTTTCCAGTAAGCGAACACGCAAATACAATCTTAAAATTTGAGGGTTTCTGATGGAATAACGCCCGTTAAGTTGAAGAACAACAAGTTGAGAGTCCAGATTCACAATCAATGCACGAATATTGAGGTTAACAGCCTCAGCCAATAATTCAATGACGGCACTATATTCAGCGACATTGTTCATGGTACACCCTAGAAAAACACCTTGAAGGTCTACTAACTCACCATGAGGATCGTAGATCACCCATGCCGCGGAGGAAAGATTCTGTGTACTGCGACAGGCACCATCAGCGAAACCGATATAAGGTGCAACAGACATCTACACAAGAATTAAAAAGACACAATAAGTAGCAATAACACCTACACACCAAGCCAAACATGCACACACTGAAAACACACGTATGTACACAGCAGATGCACGAAAAAATCATGCATAATATTTTTTAAGATAAAGCCCATTCCGGGGCTTATCTAAAGGGTTTCCTTCATAGTCAATTAGCTCATAGGCCCCTTTCTACAAAACACATTTCACAATATAAGGCCCATGCCACATAGGTTTGAATTTTCCTGCCCCCAGCTTATCATTCGCTTGATCGTACAGCAGGACTAAATCTCCCTCAATGAAAGAATGAGGAGTAATAGTCTGATCGAAGTGAGTTTTCACTCTCTTCTTCTGTGCTTCGATGACTAAAGAAGCAAGTCGACGGGTCTCGTCTAGCCGCTCTAGGTAAAGAAGACGTTCTTCTACAGGAGTAGTATTCAGGAGCAATTCGACAACTAACTTGAGAGAAGGTATCTCGCATTCAATCGGAAGGGTAGCCTCTAGACCATAAACGAGTTGAAACGGTGTGAATCCAGTGGCATCCTTCACTGAGGTACGGTAGGCCCATAAGGCAGAAAACAACATCAAATGCCAATTAGACTTGTGCATTCCAATGGTACATTGAAGCATCGTAACCAACACCTTGTTGACGGCTTTGACTTGGCCATTGGCTTGAGGGTAATAAGGCATCGAACTATCATGATGCAAGCCTAACTGGGTCATTAACTCAGTCATCATATGACCATGGAAATGAGAACCATGATCATTGACAATAGCTTGAGGGACTCCAAATCAAGTAATCACATGATTGAATAATATACCCATGCCCCCTAGCCAAGCGAGGGTTACAGGTCATAAAATCTATGCCCCATTTAGAAAAAGGGCCAATGGTAATGACAGGATGCAAAGGGGATGGCAGCGCATGCATCTTCCGTTGGTAAATTTGGCATACATGGCAAGAACGGACAGCTAGAATGCATTCCTTAAAAATAGAGGGCCAAAAGTAACCAGCACAGAGGATTTTTTGGGCAGTGGCATAAACAGACATATGACCACCGCAGGCATCATAGTGGTATCATTCAAGACTCATTCAGCTTCCTAGAACGTCAAGCAACGATGGAGAACTGAATCAACACCGAGATGGTACAAGGTGTCCCCAATAATGCGATAAGGCTGAGAATGATGACGAATACATCACCGAGCATCCTTAGACAAATCAAGATGGAAGGAAGACGTCTAGAGGTAGACAATAATGTCACCGTACCAGGGATCGAGGGTACTGATCAAGAAAACAATATTGTCCGGAATGTGATCCTTTATCCGAGAGAGAGTGGTAGCGGATGGTAACGTGAAAATCAATTCAGGGAAGACGAGAGACTTCTTGCACTTGGCAGTAGTAAACTCCAAATCGAACTCTTGAAGGATAACAATCCATTTCCAGTACTTGCCCCCCAGCAATTGACGTGATAAGATATACGTCATCGGGTTGCAATCAGAAATCACTTTCGTCGTGCGCAACAAAATATAATGACGAAAATGTTGGATAGCGTGAACGGCTGCTAAGGCAAGCTTCTTGACATAATCATATCACTTCTCAGTGTCAAGGAGGTTGTGACTGAGATAATAAATAACGTGCTTGAAACCATCATCGTCATCTTGAACCAAAACCATGCCAATAATGTTGTCAGTAGCAGCGAGATAAAGAGTATAGTCATGATGGTAATCAGGTGGATGCAATAAGGGAGTAGAAACAAGGAGTGCCTTGAGTTGCTCGAATGACTTTTGGGCAATGTCATCCCAAACAAAGGGAGTGTCACGCTTGAGGAGTCACGTATAGCCTTTAGCAATCTCGACGTAGTTAGGAATAAAACGACATAGGAAATTGGCTTTTCCCTGCAAACTCTACAATTGCTACAAAGAAGCAGGAGGAGGAAGATTCAGTATAGCTTCAACTTTGAGGGGATCTAGACGAATGCCCTCTTTAGAGATGACAAACCCGAGAAGTCTGTCGGATTTGACGCAGAAGACACTCTTATGTGGATTAAGACAAATATGGTAATGTCGATAGCAAAGAAAAATCTCGGGGAGGTGTTTTGGATGGTCAGAACACTTAGCTAAATGAGCCGGGAGGTCATCTAGATATGGCTGAACAATGTGACGGATTCCATGAAATGCATAGGACATTGCTTGCGAGAAGGTGGCACCGGAATTTTTAAGGCCGAAAAGAAGCTTCTTGTAAGAAAAGGTACCCCACGCGTAGATTAAGGTTGTTTTGTGTTGATCGGTAGGCAAAATATTAATCTGGTTGTAACTAGAAAAGCGATCCATGAACGAGAAAATATCACTCCGAGCACATTCATCGATGAGTTGGTCGATAAAGGGTGTAGGATAATTATCCTTTAGACACGCATGGTTGATGTCACAGTAATCAATACAAACCCCAATAGTGCCCTACTTTTTGGTCACAGGGACAATATTAGATACCCAGTCAGTCAGTGGGATAGGGCAAATAGACCCTGCCTTGAGAATTTTTTCAACTTCTCCCTTAATAGTCGCGGCTTTTCTCGGGTGCATGGGGCATAAACGTTGTCGAACAGGCTTAGCACCAGGATACGTAGGGATCTCGTGTACCACGATACTAGGGTCAATACCAGGCATTTCTTCATATGACCAAGTGAACACATCGCGAAATTCTCTGAAAATATCGGTATAAAGCTAAATCTCCTCTGGAGTACAAGTAACTCCAATGTGGATATTCTCAACAATCCATGGTTTGATAGAGATGTCGATGGGCATAGTTTGTGTAATATTCCCCATATTGTCTTCAAAGAAAACTTCATGAATCTGAATAGGCATCTGAATTAGCTGAGAGGGGATACAGGAAGCAAACTTCTCTAAACAAGTAGTCATGACCCCATGGCTTGGGAGAAACGAGGAACGATGGTGATGATCGAACCAAGGAGGCTCCTCAAAAGATAGTCTCTAAAATTGCTTTGTCAGAAGGAAAGATCTCCTGCGACGGATCTGAAGAAACAATATCTCCAAGCCAAGGGTATTACACATACGCATTGAGAGTCCTGCTCGATGGAGAAGGATTAGAGGATGAAGTCGATGCGGAAAAATTTCTACATAGTTGAGCTCGGCAGGACTCAACGGCATGACGTCACCCCAGGAGTCTACCTGATCGATGAGAGGAACTACCCAAGGATCAAAATGGATAGAAATCATGTTAATGGGGGTGACGTTGGGAGGTGGGAGTGAAAAGACACCCATAAGGGCAGGATCTTTGAAAAGTCCAGCACCCACACTTTCATAGGGAACAGAGGTATGCTCCACAAATGGAATGTTGCCATCCAAAGAGGAGGAAGCGAAGAAGGACAGTTGATTAACTGTGATAAATTTCCCTTGGTGGGGAAAATGAAGGACATGGAATAGGGATGAGGCCACAGTGCACATGGCGTATGTCCAGCTTCGACCTAGCAAAAGGTTGTAAGTAGAATTTCCATCAGCAACTTCAACCTCAACTATCTTCCCCTCTAGAGTGATGGGCAAGTGTGGGAGGATACCGAATGGATGGGAATCTCTTCCATTGAAGGCTTCCAAAGTATTAAGAGATTTACTAAACTTCGGGGAACTGATAGCCTTCCAACAAACAACAGACATGATGCAAGTGGAGGAGCCCTCATCAATAACAGTACGGTGAATATTCTTCAAGTTAATGATGACTTGAATGAGGAAAGCAATCTGATGAGGCAATCACAGTATATGATTTTCAAGATAGAAATTAATTAAATCCGAATCGGCTGGGTCAATGCCACCAATGGTTGATAACAAAGACTTCCTTTGGGAGGGACAACTCTGGGGGACTTCCAAAGCAAACATAGTTGAAGGGGCTTGGGCTAAGTCCTCAACAATCCTATAATGCTGCGCGGCACGAGCGTTGGGGTTGTAAGAAGATTTCCGGAGTACTCCCTTGGTAGGAGGTCGAATGACTGGCTCAGTGCTAGGCCATTCAATATGGAGAGGGCCAAACTGGACGAAGGAACATTTGAAGGAACTTCAGGTTCCTTTCCGATGGGTGGACGATATTCTTTCAATCAAGTACTTATATGAATGGGAATAGTCCCAGCCATAAAAACTTGAGAGCTAAAAGTGGAAGAGGACTGAGGTTGATCGACCACCATTTGGGCTTGTTGAGAGGGAAAAGGTTCCTTAAGCACAGCAGGAGTTCCGAGAGTCCCCTTAAGCAAACGGCTAACTTTAGACCGTCGAGGATAGTCTTTAGTGTAGTGATCCTCGTCACAGACGAGACAAGCGTATTTGGGTTTGCGTTTAGTGCCATCATCAGCTGGAGGCTTAGGAGAGTCTACTTCAATGGATCGGCTTTATTTTTGCCTTTCCCATTTTTCTTACCTTTTGAATCTGTATCTTCCGCGAAGGACTGGATGGCATTGACTTTGGAAGTTTTACTAGTATTAGACGAGGCCTGAGAAGCATTTTCACTAGGAGCAGCAGTTTTTTGCTTCGCGGGGTGTTAGTGTCAATCTTTGCAGCCTTCCTCCAGTGATCAAACATGCTCTTACAAAGTGATTTTAAGGTGTCAAGGTCAAATTTTATCATTTCAGTGAGTCTTCAAGTAAAATTTGGTCACTAGGCATTAGGTCTAGGGTTTGCTTTCACTCCTTTAAAAGTTTTCCAAATGTTGGTCTATGTCACTATTCATCTGAGTCTACCATCATTCAGAGGGTTTCCATCATCATTTCAGGTTCCATTGGGTCATTTTACACCTTTTTCATGCTTCAGTTGCGCCTAGGCAAGGTTCATTTCCCTCTCCTAGGGTTTTGAAGGCAATTTCTCTTGGATGGTCAAATCACCAGCAAAGCTTGTATCCTAATGTTCATCCACCTTCCCCTATCTTTAATGTACCTTATTAAACATTTCCCATCACTGAGATCCCCCAAATTTCTCATTCTCACACAAACCCTAGTTTCTTGCTACAACTTGACATTTTTCAAGGCTAGGCCTGTGTTTTGCCCTTTTGAACCCCTTCCCCTCACTCAATTTCAGATATTACACTTTCCCCTACTTCCTAACATCTCTCCCTACTTCCCAATATTTCCTCAAGAATTTAGAAGCCCCTTATTCCCTTTATTTCGCTTCATTTCGACAAATCTCTTGTTCCACACATCGGGATAGGTTCTACTCCAATGATTTTTCTGAGTAGTAAAAGATGCATTTTGGAAAAATGAGAGAGGCTTTTGTCCACAACATGCCAAGGAAGAAAAACCTCCTTCACTTTTTACACAGGTGTCATGGTTTAAGAGAAATGTCAAAAATACCGTTGCCTCAGGGAATTGAATGCACCTCTGGAGTGACCTTGGGAAAATCCAGTTTTCTCCTAGTTCGGTTGGCCAAATGACTTTCTTGATGAGTCAAATGATAACTAGACACAAATCTCTTTCCAATGAACTATCATGAGCTCAATTTGGAGTTTAGGAAAGCATTCAAAAGTTGACTGTAACATCACTCTGCCTTGAGGCAGCCTCATTCTGCACATTTTGACCAGTATTGGGAGATTTGATTTTTTATAGGGAAAAAGAACTCCAAATTGAAAAAATCCAGTTGGATTGGAAAGTAGACTCAAAGAGCTTTCCAACAAGCTATCCTACAACCAATTTGGAGACCAAGAAGGCCTCCAAAATTGGTCTGCAAGAAGGCGTGGCTCACTCAGGGTCCGTACCTGTCACAAAGAAAAGGTGCGGTCAGGTCCGCAGGATCCATGACCATTAGGTGTGGGACCGCAGGTAATGTGAAGGAAAAGTGCGGACCTAGACTTTTTTGTGCAAAAAATAGGGATTTTCTCCCTGTGCGTCATGCCACTGGCGCGACGCTAAAATTCTAGAGCTCCAAATGAGGAACGGCTTGCAGTTTTGGATTCAGTATGGAAAATTACAACTACTGGTGTCCGGGCAAGAAACTTTGACAAGATCTGTAGAAATTTTTAAATAATTTAAAACATATTCAACAGATATTATCCTGATCATGTACTATTGCGGAATACATACACAATACATAAGCTCCTCTACGTTGATCATCAATATAGCAGCATCAATAACAATAAAACATCAAGAGCATTCACACATTAACACAGTATGTAACCCGGGGAAAGCATCTCACTAAAAACCCCACACTATCTGTATATTAATGATTGAGACCATGTAACATTACAAAGTACAATGCTTATCACAAGCAATCCAGTACCAACTCCACCTGTTACACACAATACAGCTAAGATCTGATCTCCAAATCTATTCCACTGCTTGCCTACCTCCACTGCTCAATACCTGCTCAAGAATGAATGAGAATGGTCTACCAAACTCGTATTTCACCTCCAAAGAATCACTCACAATGTGTAAGACGTGAGCAGATGCTACAAACTGGGCAAATACATGAGCAAACTCATTGGCATACTCAATTCCTTGATTGTGCAAGATCTGATGCACAACTATAGTCACAACTGATAGCAATCTGATTCTCTAACACCTGTCCCTGCTGAACTAAACATGCACTGACATGCAACTGAGTTAACTGATGTATTCTATAGTTGTATTATGAGTTAATAATTAGTTTAACAACTCATCATTAGTCTATTTTCAGTTAGACTAACTACAACTAGTTTAACCAAGTCAAACTGAACACAACTCCATCAACTCCACAATCAACTCCACCAAACTCAACTGATTGAGTTCTAACTGAAGTCATGCATGCAACAACTCAACTAACTCATAAGAAAAGCGTACTTCCTTCTGACAGCTGCATGGGCCACATCTGTAGCTCAAACTGAAGTGCTCCAAGAGAATAAGATCAAGTTTATAGTCCAAATATTATTATGAGACAATAATATTTGACTTTTCTATTTTTGACAGCCAGTCTAAAAATAGACTTTGATCACCCACACTGTGATCACTCACACTGTGGTCACCCACACTGTGGTCACCCACACTGTGGTCACCCACACTGTGATCACTCACACTGTGATCACCCACACTTTGATCATCCACACTATGATCAAAAATAGAACTTGCGCCATAATTTTCCTGTGGGCCCACTTAGTGGAGGCGACTCTTTTCACTAAGCTCCATCATCTTGTTGCAATCTCAACACTCCCTCTCGACAAGATATGGATTATCAGCAACCCCTATCCTGCCTCGGTGGTACTCGAATTTTCTCCTGGTGAGAGCCTTCGTCAGAATATCAGCATCCTGATCCTCCGTTGGAATGTATGAAAGCAACATGATCCTTCGCTGCACACAATCTCTGATATGATGGTACCTGATGTCAATATGCTTAGATCTATCATGAAATACAGGATTAGCTGAGAGTTTAATGCAACTCTGGTTATCACAGTAAATCACAGTAGGATCCTAATGAGAACCGAACAAACCAACCAGGATCTTCCTCATCCATATAGCCTCGCATGCAGCCAAACTTGTTGCCATATACTCGGCCTCCGCTGAACTGAGTGCCACGGATCTCTGCTTCCTGCTATACCAAGAAATTGTTGTCGATCCAATACTGAAGACTCCTCCTGATGTGCTCTTTCTGTCCGTTGGGCTCCCTACCCAATCTGCATCCGTGAAGCCACATAGCTTCACTTCATCCTCCTGTCTGTACCACAAACCATATCCCGATGTGCCTCTCAAGTAGCGCAATACATGCTTGCCCGCCTTCCAGAAGAGCTTGGTAGGCTTAACCATAGCTTGTGAAAGCTGGTTAACTGCATAGCATATATCAGGTCGTGTATTAACCAAATATATCAGCGACCCCACCAACTGTCGATAAACAGTGGCATCCACTTCTTCTCCCGAAGTGGCATCCTCCTTCCTCCAACCTCCAGGAAGAGGAGTATCAACAGGCTTGCAGCCATGCATTTTGAACTTCTCTAGTATCTCCCGAGCATACTTGCCCTGAGAAACAAACAGTCCACCACTGCGCTGCCATATTTCCAATCCTAGGAAATAGTGAAGGAGGCCCAAGTCCTTCATCTCAAACTCTGTAGCAAGATCCTTCTTGCATGACAGTATCAACAGCTCATCACCTGTTAGAATCAAATCATCAACATACAGTACAATGATAAGCAACTTACCCTCCACCACAATTTGGTATAGGTTAGGATCCGCCTCGCTCTTGGAGAATCCAAGTCCTATGAAATATCTGTCTATCCGTGTGTACCAAGCACGTGGTGCTTGCTTCAACCCATGAAGCACTCTCTTGAGCCTGCACACATGCGACTCGCTGCTGAAGACCTCAAAGCCTTCGGGCTGCTCAATGTACACCTCCTCCTCAATGACTCCATTGAGGAACGCAGTCTTCACATCCATCTGATGAATGTACCACCCCATCTACCCTGAGAGAGCAAGAATCGTACGTATGGAAGAATACCTTGCGACAGGTGCAAAGGTCTCCTCATAATCGATCCCCTCTATCTTTGAAAAGCCTCGGGCAACAAATCTTGCCTTGTACTTCTCCACACTCCCGTCAGCTGCCTGCTTGACCTTGTAGATCCATCTCGAACCCACCACTGATTTCCCTTCCGGTCTAGGAACAATCTCCCATGCACTGTTTCTGACAATAGAATCATACTCTTCCACCATGGCGTCTACCCATGCGGGATCCTCCACAGCTTCCTCGAAAGAGGATGTCTCAGTCACAACACACTTGCTCATCAGAGCCATGTATCCACTGTACCGATCAGGTGACTGTCTCTGCCTGCATTGGGCTGTAGGTGGTCCTACAACTTTCTCTGCATCTTGAGCCAGTCGCTCAGCTTCTGTCAAGCGCTTTTGCCCTTTGATGGTTGGCGTTGCATGAGTGGTCTCTTCCACTCCATGAACCTCATCCTGTGGCTGATCCACGTCCTGAAGCTCATCCTTAGGAACTAATAGCTCCTCATCTGCATGCAAGTGTAGCTCCCTCTCAAGCGAACACTTCATGGCTTTCTCCTCCTGAAATTTTATATCCCGTCGCACAACAGTTTTACCATTGTCTGGCAAATACACACGATAGTTGTGGGGCGTATCAGTGTACCCCACAAATATCCCAACCTCTGTGGTCAGCTCCAACTTCTTCCTGGCATCCTTCGTCACATGCATGTAAACATTAGCACCAAAAATCCTCAAATGAGAAAGATCAGGCTTCTTACCAGAATAAGTCTCCTCAGGTGTACTCATGCCAAGTATCCTATGAGGACAACGGTTCTGCACATAAACTGTTGTATTGCATGCTTCTGCCCACAAGTGAAGGGGTAGGCCCTGATCATGCAACATTTCCCGTGCAGCACCCACAATCGTTCTGTTCTTCCGCTCAGCTACCCCGTTCTGCTGTGGGTTATGGGGAGCTATGAGCTCTCTACGAATCCCTTTTGCCTTGCAGAAATCCTTGAACTCGTCCAAGATGTATTCACCACCATTATCGCTCCTAAGAGCCTTCACCTTCTTCCCTGACTCCTTCTCGACCAGTGCTTTGAATTCACAGAACTTTGAATATGTCTCGCTCTTCTTCTGCATGAAGAAGATCCAGCACTTACGAGAGAAATCATCGACAAAAATCACATAATACCTGTGTTTTGCTATCGAAGCAACTGAGAAAGGTCCACACACGTCTGTGTGAATTCTCTCAAGGATCGTCGTGGCGCGACTATCCTTCTCGTGAAAGGTGGCTTTCACAAACTTCCCCAAAGTACACCCCTTGCACTGATCTGACTGCGCAAGTGTGCCTTTAGGAAGCCCTGTAGTGATCTGCTGCAGTATCTTCAAGGTTCCATGGTGAAGGTGACCCAATCTCCTGTGCCACAACTCGCCATCATCCTGGCTCACCAATCCTTCTACCTTGCCCGCCATTGTTGCGCATCCATCTACATGCAACTGATAAAGGTTCCTCACTCGAACCCCTATCTTCCGGGTCTCACTAGTTGTCTTGCTACGCAGGAAAGCCTTTCCCTCGCTGAAAACAACATCATACCCCTTGTCTTCTAACATCGCCACTGAGATGAGATTCTTCGTCAATCCTGGGACATGCATGACTTCCTTCAATACGAAGGGTTTACCAGACTCCCTCTCAAAGGAAATGGTACCGATACCGGTCGCACTGTATCTACCATCATCGCCCATCTCGATGTGCACTCCAAGATCTTTGTCCTCCAGATCAGAGAACAAATCTCTATCTCCCGTCATGTGAAAAGACACGCCACTGTCCAAGAACCACACTGATCCCATCACACTTGAAACCAAGCATGTGATCAATGAAAAATCAAGCTCAAACTGTGAGGCTAGAGCCTCTCCTGCTGAAGATCCAGCAGCCTGCTTGTTCTTCTTCTTCTGCAGACAATTAGTGGCATAGTGTCCGTGCTGGTGACAGTGAAAACACTTCACCTTGGACATATCCTGCTTCTTGCCTTTCGCACCAGACTGAGAAGCTTTCTTGCTCTTCCCTTTCTTTGCTTTGGCAACCAAAGCGCAATTCTCTTCATCAGATACCTTTGATGAAGATCCATTCTCACCTTTATTGTTTCTTAGTTTATCCTTGAGCGCCAGGTCGCTCTTGCTTTGGAATAACATTTGCAACCCGTTGAAAGACATTTCAACAACACTGCTGCAAATTCGATTTCCACCAGCTCCAAACTCAACCGCTTCCGATCTAAAATTCGTGAGAACACAATATTTCTCGTACAGAGATTGACTGTATGGGCATTCACCAGATATCTCACCTTCCAAAGGAAGGATGAATCCAGAGGCTACCAAGCCCGATTACAGACTCTGCCTGAAGAAATAGAATATAAACACTTCCTGAATAGTAGATCTAATGATCAACAGCTCCGATACCATGTAGAAACTTTTTCTACAATTATCTAGCTCGCTCCCATACCATGTAGAAATTTTTGAATAATTTAAAACATATTCAACAGAGATTATCCTAATCATGTACTATTTCAGAATACATACACAATACATAAGCTCCTCTACGTTGATCATCAATATAGCAGCATCAATAACAATAAAACATCAAGAGCATTCACACATTAACACAGTATGTAACCCGGGGAAAGCATCTCGCTAAAAACCCCACACTATCTGTATATTAATGATTGAGACCATGTAACATTACAAAGTACAATGCTTATCACAAGAAATCCAGTACCAGCTCCACCTGTTACACACAATACAGCTAAGATCTGATCTCCAAATCTATTCCACTGCTTGCCTACCTCCACTGCTCAATACCTGCTCAAGAATGAATGAGAATGGTCTACCAAACTCGTATTTCACCTCCAAAGAATCACTCACAATGTGTAAGACGTGAGAAGAAGCTACAAACTGGGCAAATACATGAGCAAACTCATTGGCATACTCAATCCCTTGATTGTGCAAGATCTGATGCACAATTATAGTCACAACTGATGGCAATCTGATTCTTTAACACCTGTCCCTGCTGAACTGAACATGCACTGACATGCAACTGAGTTAACTGATGTATTCTATAGTTGTATTATGAGTTAATAATTATTTTAACAACTCATCATTAGTCTATTTGCATTTAGACTAACTACAACTAGTTTAACCAAGTCAAACTGAACACAACTCCATCAACTCCACAATCAACTCCACCAAACTCAACTGATTGAGTTCTAACTGAAGTCATGCATGCAACAATTCAACTGACTCATAAGAAAAGTGTACTTCCTTCTGACAGCTGCATGGGCCACATCTGTAGCTAAAACTGAAGTGCTCCAAGAGAATAAGATCAAGTTTATAGTCCAAATATAATTATGAGACAATAATATTTGACTTTTCTATTTTTGACAGCCAGTCTAAAAATAGAATTTGATCACCCACACTGTGATCACCCACACTGTGATCATCCACACGGTGATCAAAAATAGAACTTGTGCCATAATTTTCCTGCGGGCCCACTTAGTGAAGGCGACTCTTTTCACTAAGCTCCATCATCTTGTTGCAATATCAACAAGATCTGAGTCTCCTAAAGGTCAAAAAACACCCAAAAATGGCCTCTCTGCCACTTTTTTGACACACAGGAAGAATTATTGGGAGAATGAAGATTTGGAGGGGCAAATGAGCACCAAATTCAAAAATTCTAGTGGGGTTAGAAAGTAGATAGGACAGGCTTTCCAACAAGCCCACTTGGGCACATTTTGGACACCTATAAGTGCCCCAAAACAGGCCCCAAAGTAGCGCGATGCACAAAGAAAATGGCGCGGCACACAGAGGAAAATTGCCCAATTTGCTTCCATTTCGCGAAATTTCGGTTCACGACTTCTCCAAGTGGTCCCGCTCATCTACACTTCAATTTTTTGGCACCAAAGGCGGCATTTAAAGTATTTTTTCTCCAAATTGGCTTCTATCCAAATGGCGAAGGAAGGCAAACGGTCACCCCAAGCCAAATATCATGTTTGTAGTGCTGCACCTATAGCTGATGGTTGGCTCTCCATCTCCATTTTGTAATGATTCAAGTAACTCCCCAACCCTTGGGCGTTCTATCTCTTCCTTACACATTCTATATATTGTATGCAAGCTATTTGCAAAGGGTTGGTTGGCTTGTAACTTCTGGGAGACTGTGGGAAAGAAACTTTGTTTCTTCACTGTGTATTTTTGACAGAGAATTAATGAAAGGCAGCAGCTCTGTTTCATGAGATTCTTGTGGTTGTGAGTGTAGCAAATGTGTCTCTTATGTTTTCATATGTATTTCGTTATGTTTCATAATTCAATTCATGTTCATTTCCAGTGAAATATTCTGAGTGAGATTAGGTAGAATTGAATTTTATTGCTCTGCCTGTGGGAAAATTTCATGTTCAGTGTTATTCTTCTGTTGAAAAGGATTCATGTCACTATGCCCTTTTCACTTTCTTCAGCAATCTATTCATGCCGCGGTACCTCAAATTAAATTGTTACATTTTCTGCCTACCTTGCCTCATGGAATAATTTGTGCCTTTGTATTAAATTCTCTATTCTTTGCTGAGCGTCGGTCCCATAACATCCCAGAAGCTCGGTCATTCATGAAAATTGTTTCCCGAATCCCTATTCACTTACTAGCCTAAGGTAAATATTTCATTGTAAGTCATCTCAGACCATTTTCGATTATCTATTCACTAAGCGTGACTCGGAGAGAGCCCTCTCCTGCTCTGGTAGGGCTAGCTACCAGACTGAGCGTGGTTTGTGGCTACCCTAAATATTGCCTTCCTTCAGCCTAAGGCAGATTTAGGTGCTAACATAGTGGCGACTCCAGTGGGGAAAAGTGGTTTGCTTGAAGATTGTTTTGCCCCAGTACATCTATCAAGCTCAAATCTGATGGTTGATGGTGAACAATAATCAGACATAAGAAGACGACTGAAATCAGTCACTTGGTGACTCCATTCGCTGAAGAATCCAACAATCGGTGCTTCATGGTGACTCGACTGGAGGACTAACTCTTTCTCTGCGAAAATGGAAGGATCTTACACAAAGTTCAGGTATCCAAAGTGGAATGGTATTCAAATTCTACTTTGCTTTCTTGTAAATTACTTATTCGATGTTCTTAAAGTTGCCCTAAAAATTTTTCAGAATTTGTTGTATGATAAAGGTGATCAAAATCTTCACTCAAACTATTCTAAAAGTGTAAATAGTGAGTTTCCCTTTGATCCTGGCTTCCTTACTTTTCCTACATCTTATGATGACTCTCTTCAGAGTGAGGAGCCTAAAGAAAACAAAACTGATCCCATAGCTCTGGTACATATCCCTACAGCTGTTATAATCCCAGATAGGTATAAACCTCTTGTTTTACCTTCTGTTCTTCATGCTTTCCCCAAAAACTATGATCTATACTTGCCAAGATTTGGCGGTGAATGTAAGAATGTCAATGTTGAGCAACATGTGCAGAATGTTGAGACTTTTCTAGACCTTTTTGAAATTGATGAAGGAGATGTCAGTATAAGGCTTTTTGCTCTTTCTTTGCAAGGCAAAGTCAAGAGTTGGTTCAAAGCCCTGCCGGATGCAAGCATCACAGATTTACAGCAGTTCATCAAAGTTTTTCTTGACAGGTGGAGGATCGGACAGAACCTTTTCCTTATCATAGAAGAGTATAATCAGCTGAAAAGACTGCCAGGGGAGACAGTACAACAATTTTCAGCCAGATTTAATCAAGTTTATTATTCAATGTCGGTTGATATAAGACCCCCTCCTGGATCTGCTCTCTTGCACTACTTGGGTGCCTTTGATCCGGAAATGGAGTTTCAGCTGAGAAAAAAGAATGTCGCAACACTTGAAGAGATGCAGAACAATGCAGTAAATGTAGAGGCTCATTTGTTGATCAGAAGGGCAAGGTTGAAAGAAGAAGAGATGAAAAACGTGGATCTAGAGAAAACTACACCTTCAGAGGAAAAGCATGACATTTTGGTGAGTGCAGTAGAAGAGATGGTGAGAAAAATGACTGCAAAAGATGAAAATGGCGTTCATGAACAAGTGGTTGATCCAAAACATTTTGTTTCTTATCTCAGAAGTCATAAGGATTGTTTTGTAGATCATATTGGAGAAGAAATACCTATTGATATGACATGTATGCTTGATGACGTGTTTTATACTGACAATTTGCCTCAGTTTGATCAGTATGATGATGATGATTATGCTCTCCAAACAGAAGCTAATCTTGCAGACAAATTAGTAGCTAGTTTATGGGATGAGGAAGTTCGCTTACAGCAGCTCGAGTACAGTGATCAACCGAGGCATATCAGCTATGGAAATGATGAGGAAAGTGCAGCAGATTTTGAAGTAAGTGAAGGATCTTTGCCTTTGTGCTTTGATTCATGTCAGTTCATCAGAGATAAATTCCATGTAATCAGACATCAGCTATCGACAAATCTTGATTTGGATCCTCTTGAGGAAGATGAAAACTTTGTTCCAGACTTCTTATATTTAGAGTTCCAGCCCCAAAATGCCATTAATAGTCAGGTTTCACATGAAGACGTAGAAGCTGGCATATATGATCAAACGATGCAAGAAGATTCCTTTCCTCTCTGTTTTGAATCATTTCAGTTTTTGCAGGGTAAATTGCATAGTAAATCTTCAAATTAAAAGCTTGTAGGAAATCAACAATCTCTCAGTTTTGATGTTGAAGATGAGACAGATGGTGAAATTTTTTAGCAGGTCGTTAATAAGAAATATTCCCCTGAAATGATTGATGACATCATTTTGGATACAAAACCAGATTTGCAGCCACCAAACACAATTCAAGGTCAGATTATAGATGAAGGTGAGGCAGCCGAAATACATGATTTAATGATGCAAGAGGATTCTATACCCTTGTGTTACGAAGCATTTCAATTTATAAGGCAGAATCTTCGTAATATCTCTAAAGAAAAGGATGACAGTCCAGTGAACAGCTTTATAGATCAGCAGGTTGAAGAATTCCATATGGCTGGAAATGATGAAAGAAGAAGTTTCATTTCAGATCTGGTGGAAATAAAAGATGATATGCAAGAAAATGATGTTCCAATCTCAGATAATGGGGATGATAAATCAGATCAAGGGACAGATGGTGAGGAGGTTGCTCATTCCCTCTATGAACAGCAAGATGAGATCTTTGTTCAAGTAAGTGAAAAAGTTTCCTTGGATGAATCGTTGGTAGATGATAGAAATGTCATGCTTGGGTTTCAAGAATCATCTGAAGTTTCTTTTCTCTTGAGTGATGAACGTAATGAGGAACATGATAATCTGGCTATCATATCATATGAAGATGATCTAAAATGTATTCAAACTTCAGCAGAACAGACCATTCAGGATTCCATTTCAGATTCTTCTTCCTATGTTGCATGTTCTAAAATGTTCTTTGAAGAGGAAATCTACTCATCTACTTGTTCAAATTGTTTGAAGACCAGGAACCTACTCTTATTTATGAAAAAAGATTAGCATCACAAGAAAACGACACCTTGTTTCTTCAGCAGGAGGAAAGACCTTATGTTCTTCATGATCCAATGGCAGATTTGTTGCAGACAGCAGTGAAGGTCATTATTGCAGTATTCAGTGATGAAGGAGATCATGGTCAATTATGTTTTTGGAGGCCCAGTTACTAGTATCTGTTGTTGACCAAAAGATCTGATCCGGAGAATCAATCAAGGAGGCATCTACTTGATTGGTTACATTGGAAGACACATTACACATGATTGTACATATTGCATTAGTATGCAGGTGGCTGTAATCATGATTTGAAACCCTCGAATCTTGATAGACTACTGCCATTGAATAAGTTTTGTCAGTTCTTGTTTTAGTTAAGTCAATCATAAGTCATTTCCTTTTGCATAGAGTCAAGTTTTTCAGTCATTTTAGTTCGCATTGAGTCAATTTGAGTCAAGTTTCAGTCAATAAATTGAGTCATGTTGGTTCGTCAGAATAATGGACTCCATAGCCCAAATGGACGAAAGGCATTGTCTGCTCACCCAAAGATCTGCAGTTCTTGGCACCTCCAAGGAGCTACCATCCCCCATTGGAGCCAATGTTAGTTTCAGTCTTTGCAACCTTCCTCCAGTGATCAAACATGCTCTTACAAAGTGATTTTAAGGTGTCAAGGTCAAATTTTATCATTTCAGTGAGTCTTCAAGTAAAATTTGGTCACTAGGCATTAGGTCTAGGGTTTGCTTTCACTCCTTTAAAAGTTGTCCAAATGTTGGTCTATGTCACTATTCAGCTGAGTCTACCATCATTTATATGGTTTCCATCATCATGTTAGGTTCCATTGGGTCATTTTACACCTTGTTCATGCTTTAGTTGCGCCTAGGCAAGGTTCATTTCCCTCTCCTAGGGTTTTGAAGGCAATTTCTCTTGGATGGTCAAATCACTGGAAAATCTTGTATCCTGATGTTCATCCACCTTCCCCTATACTTAATGTACCTTATTAAACATTTCCCATCACTGAGATCCCCCAAATTCCTCATTCTCACACAAACCCTAGTTTCTTGCTACAACTTGACATTTTTCAAGGCTAAGCCTGTGTTTTGCCCTTTTGGACCCCTTCCCCTCACTCAATTTCAGATATTACACTTTCCCCTACTTCCTAACATCTCTCCCTACTTCCCAAGATTTCATCAAGAATTTAGAAGCCCCTTATTCCCTTTATTTCGCTTCATTTCGACAAATCTCTTGTTCCACACATCGGGATAGGTTCTACTCCAATGATGTTTCTGAGTAGTAAAAGATGCATTTTGGAAAAATTAGATAGGTGTTTGTCCACAACATGCCAAGGAAGAAAAACCTCCTTCACTTTTTACACAGGTGTCATGGTTTAAGAGAAATGTCAAAAATACCGTTGCCTCAAAGAATTGAATGCACCTCTGGAGTGACCTTGGGAAAATCAAGTTTTCTCCTAGCTCGGT
This sequence comes from Pinus tabuliformis, assembly GCA_031772625.1. NCBI lineage: Eukaryota > Viridiplantae > Streptophyta > Pinopsida > Pinales > Pinaceae > Pinus > Pinus tabuliformis. Next base: position 169,929,417 of record CM062808.1, read on the forward strand.
TGGCCAAATGACTTTCCTGATGAGTCGAGTGATACCTATACACAAATATCTTTCCAATGAGCTATCATGAGCTCAATTTGGAGTTGAGGAAGGCATTCAAAAGTTGACTGTAACATCACTCTGCCTTGAGGCAGCCTCATTCTGCACATTTTGACCAGTCTTGGGAGATTTGACTTTTGATAGGGAAAATTAACTCCAAATTGAAAAATTTCAGTTGGGTTGGAAAGTGGACTCAAATACCTTTCCAACGAGCTATCCTACACCCAAATGGGACACCAAGAAGGCCTCCAAAATTGGTCTGCAAGAAGGCGTGGCGCACTCAGGGTCCGCACCTCTCACAAAGAAAAGGTGTGGTCAGGTCCGCAGGATCCATGACCATTAGGTGCGGGACCGCAGGTAATGTGAAGGAAAACTGCGGACCTAGACATTTTTGTGCTAAAAATAGTGATTTTCTCCCTGTGCGCTACGCCACTGGCGCGCCGCTAAAATTCTAGAGCTCCAAATGAGGAATGGCTTGCAGTTTTGGATTCAGCATGGAAAATTACGACTACTGGTGTCTCGGCAAGAAATTTTGATAAGATCTGAGTCTCCTAAAGGTCAAAAAACACCCAAAAATGGCCTCTCTGCCACTTTTTTGACACACAGGAAGCAGTCTTGGGAGAATGAAGATTTGGAGGGGCAAATGAGCACCAAATTCAAAAATTCCAGTGGGGTTAGAAAGTAGACGGGACAGGCTTTCCAACAAGCCCACTTGGGCACATTTTGGACACCTGAAAGCGCCCCAAAACATGCCCCAAAGTAGCGTGATGCATAGAGAAAATGGCACGGCGCACAGAGGAAAACTTGCCCAATTTGCTTCCGTTTCGCGAAATTTGGGTTCGCGACTTCTCCAAGTGGGCCCGCTCATCTACACTTCGGTTTTTTGGCACCAAAGGCAGCATTCAAAGTATTTTTTCTCCAAATTGGCTTCTATCCAAATGGCGAAGGAAGGCAAACGGTCACCCCAATCCAAATGTCATGTTTGTAGCGCTGGACCTGTAGCTGATGGTTGGCTCTCCATCTCCATTTTGTAATGATTCGAGTAACTCCCCAACCCTTGGGCGTTCTATCTCTTCCTTACACATTCTATATATTGTATGCATGCTATTTGCAAAGGGTTGGTTGGCTTGTAACTTCTGGGAGATTGTGGGAAAGAAACTTTGTTTCTTCACTATGTATTTTTGACAAAGAATTAATGAAAGGCAGTGGTTCTGTTTCATGAGATTCTTGTGGTTGTGAGTGTAGCAAATGTGTCTCTTATGTTTTCATATGTATTTCGTTATGTTTCATAATTCAATTCATGTTCATTTCTAGTGAAATTTTCTGAGTGAGATTAGGTAGAATTCAATTTTATTGCTCTGCCTGTGGGAAAATTTCATGTTCAGTGTTATTCTTCTATTGAAAAGGATTCATGTCACTATGCCCTTTTCACTTTCTTCAACAATCTATTCATGTTGCGGTACCTCAAATTAAATTGTTACATTTTCCGCCTACCTTGCCTCACGGAATAATCTGTGCCTTTGTATTAAATTCTCTGTTCTTTGCTGAGTGTCGGTCCCATAACATCCCAGAAGTTCGGTCATTCATGAAAATTGTTTCCCGAATCCCTATTCACTTACTAGCCTAAGGTAAATATTTCATTGTAAGTCATCTCAGACCTTTTTCGATTATCTATTCACTGAGCGTGACTCGGAGAGAGCCCTCTCCTGCTCTGGTAGGGCTAGCTACCAGACTGAGCGTGGTTTGTGGTTACCCTAATTTTTGCCTTCCTTCAGCCTAAGGCAGATTTAGGTGCTAACACAGGGGTCGCAGAAGACTTTCGGGATGATGAAGCAATGAAACCAATAACACCTTCGATGGATGGCATGGACGAAGCCTTAGTAGTTCCAGGTCACGGAGCATCATGCAAGTAAACATAAAGAGTACCAGATTGGGAGTAAACCAAAATGAGATATTGAGCACGCGCGATAGCTTGCTCTTCAGTAACACATGCCCCCATGGCAATATCTCGAGCTATCGGACCAACAAACGAGGTAGTAAACCATTCAGTCAGAAGATGATCAGGGATCCAGAACTTAATCAAATGATTATGCCTTCTCCATTCATGAATATGATCAGAGATGTGTGTCATTGTGTCATGTTTTAGAGAAGTAAGGAGGTGTGTTCCCATTTTGCAATGAATTGGTATCTGAAAGTGAGTAAGAAATTCCATCGCAAGCGAATTGAAATCCTAGAAAGTTCCACGAGCAAGCTCAATATACCATTTCATGGCAAAACCAATGAGATTCCGTTGGAAAAGATGGAGATGGATAGAATCATCAAGCCATGAGTTAGATGAACACCAAAGGTGATTATTCATGACATGCGCTTAAGGATCCTCTCTATATTTACCATCAAATTTAGGACAATCACCTAGAATTTTGGTCGGAACTAGTGGCCAATATGGATTATGAAGGATTGGATCGTTCATCAGCTTGGACACATTAGGCAGTTCCAAGGTTGCTAGGAAAGGTAATTGAGGATTAAAGGACATCATAGGCTTCTGATAAGAGCCAGCATTAGGGTTCCATCCAGCTCCTTGTTGCCCCCATGGGTTTTGGCCAAAAGGATTTTTCCCATAAGGTTTTTGTCTGTCAGGGTTTTGCCCATAAGAATTCTATCCATATGCATTATAAGTATAACCAGACAGTTGACTCAAGTTTTGACCACCAGAAACCCATTAGTTACTAGCTTGACCAATAGGAGCAGCATAGGGTTGCTGGAAATTTTGATAAGGATTGACCTGTGGTTGTTGAAAATTTTGATAGGGAGCACCCTGAGGTTGCCTTTGGGGTTGTTGAAGTACTTGAAGGCCATATTGCGACTGAGCTCCAAACTGTGCCTGAGGCCTTGGCTGCAATTGATAAATAGGTCGGGCTTGAAATCCAACTTGAGTTTGGAGACCAGGTTGAGCCTGGAAACTGGGTGGGGCTTGAGAAACAACTGGTGCTTGAGCACCCATTTGACTGGGAGATGGATTGATTTGACCGAATGGATGTTCTTGTTGAAATTGGGGTTGACCCAACTAGTTAGAAGGCTCGCCTTGTTGGTACTGAGGTTGACCTATTTTCCTAGAAGGTTGAACTTGTTAGGTAATAGATTGACCTTGCTGAAGCTGAGACTAGCCCATTTGACCAGAGGTTGAGCTGACTGGATAGTAGGTTGGCCTTGCCAAATCTGAGGCTAGCCTATTTGACCAGAGGGTTGACCAGGCTAGACAGTAGGTTGGCCTTCCTGGATCTGAGGCTAGCCTACTTGTCCAGAGGGTGGACCTTGCTGAGCAACGGGTTGGCCTGGCTGGAATTGAGGCTGACCGAGTTGACCAGAAGGTTGCCCTAAGTAAACAAAAGAGGAACCTGTAAGGGCCGAAGGTTGTCCCTATAAGGGTTGTGCTTGTAGGCCTGCAGGTTGCCCTTGATACGGTTTCCCCTTATATGGTTTCCCTTGATACTGCCGCCCTTGATACGGCTTCCCTTGATATGACTGCCCTTGATATGGTGGCCTTTGATAACCGGAGGGCTGCCCTTGGCCACCATGGTAGGCGGTATGAGCCTAGGTAATGGATAATGGAACGGAAACTTCAACCATAGGTTGAGGGGGCAGGGACCCAGTGTGGTAAATATGAGCCCCTCGAGGATCATAATAATGCAATGGGTTATGTGGATAGGATGGTGGTTGGGAGCCCAGAAGGTTCTAATCCAAGTTTTGAAGAGTAAACATGTATTTCTCATATGACCACCCTGCCGAAATGGAACTGGAAGAGAGCGGGATAGTGCCCGTAGGGTTAACGACTCCAGACACTGAGGATGAAGGACCACCACTAGCGGGTTCAACAGAAGGCCTGGTAATAGTGGTAACCACCGAGGATGAAATAACATCACTAACCATAGGAGTTGTTAGGGTCCAACCCTAACCCCCTTATTTATGTAATAGGGTTGAGTCATAGTTATAGTTAAGTAAAGAATCAATAAATCCCATATTAATAATTGTAAGTGGTTGACTCGCATTAAATGAAGGGACCAATTTAGTTGCAAATGGGCCATGGTATTAGATAGATGGTATTAATAAGAACCATGGTATTGCCCCATGGTATTACATGTATGAATCCTATATAAAGGATAGAGACTCCCCTCAAGGAGCATTGTGTCTTATTTTATAATTGAGCCCAGCTATATTGGAGGTTTCCCCCTCAAAGAGGCAAGTGAACATTTCTTTCTGAATAATAAAATACTTGTTGTTATTTCTTATTGTTTTGTGTTCTAGGTATATTTCTGCGCATATTTTGTATTTTGGTATCTTCTCACAGGTCAAGAGCATAACAAGTGGAATCAGAGCACTTTCCAGGGCCGGTGGGATGTTCAATTTTTAGCAAAAGTTTCTTTTTGGCTAGAGACGTGTTCCGGCGTCTTTAAACCACGGGATCTGTTGTTGAGCGCATAAACCTGCGGATTTGGGGAGGCATGCACACAGGAAATACAAGAGGTGGTCACACTTTTTGGACTCCCGTGTAACCCCTGTGGGTACCCCTTCAAGTAGTAGCGCATTAGACAGAACCACGCACGGACTGTCTTCCAAGTACCCTCTGGGTATATCGAAAGCTCCCTAGGCTCTCTTGAAACCTCGCCATAGATAAACTGTCGACCGTTTTGCTGCTACAGTACACTGAGAATAGCACTCGATGAGATTACTCATGCGTACGATAGGGTAGTCGGGTTGTAAAGCTAAGGGTATGGTTGATCCTCCTAGGTTAGTGCCCTGAAAGATTGGGCCGAGTACTGTTGTCAGACCCTTATGTATATTGCGATCTATAGCACCTAACACTCCTTGTGACCTTAGTTCCCTTGTCTCTCTCTGGATCACGCATCATCTTTGCCAAATCAGATCTAGCAGGTGGGGCTCTGTCACAGCAGCAAAAATCTAATCTGCCATTCAGATCCATCAGATCTGCCAATCAAATCAATCAGATATGCCATTCAGATCTAGTAGCAAGGATTTGATCACTGCTACATTCCTACTCATACTCTGCAGTGGAAGGTTCGTTGATAGATTTGACTACTTGTGTGGGCTCCTATACCTGGGCATGATTTTCATAGGACTTTGGGCAGCATTGACTTTTTTGGGATTCAGCTACTACAGTATTCCTAAGCAAGAACCCCCGAGACACTTATTGGAGACTTAGCCCATAAGAATCAGGTTGACGAGCTGAGCAAGGTGGTACCATTCAATTGTTAGTGCCAAAAATTTTGGGCGGTCCCAAATTTCAAGTGCATCAGATCGGTGCATGGTACAAACTAGATCTCAAGCTATGGCCAATGAGAGGATCGATAGCCTTGAATCAAAATTGAATGATGTATTGTTTTCGCTAAAGAACTTAACTGAAACACTCTCAAAGGGCAAGATGGAGGAACGCGTGGAGGCATATATTTGCAATGAAAACATTGAGGGTGAGTCTAGCCAGTCTCTTCACCTCTTTGGCACCCACCAACAATCCCAGACGTGACCACCCAAGCTGGACATGTATAAATTTGATGGCTTTTATCTAACCACATGGATAGCATAAATGGAGTAATATTTCATACTCAATCACATCAAGGATGATGCAGCTCATCTTAGTGTGGGTAGCATGTACTTGGACAATGAAAGATGGCAATGGTGGAAGTGGCATCAACGTTTCTATGGAAGGCCCTTGACTTGGCAGACATCCACAAAAGCTCTTACGGATCGCTTTGACCATGAATCTAACTTTTTGGGTCATCTCACTAAGCTCCGACATACAGGAATAATGAACGAATATATTACAACCTTTGAAGCCTTAGCTTTCCGCACAGGAGGTATACAAGATGAGTTCTACTTGGAATGTTTTGTCAATGGTCTCAAAGAAGCCATACAAGCCCACGTCCGACTGCAACACCGTATCTCATGGCTGCATGCTTACAGGATAGCTCGTGAAGTAGAACATGCGTTAGTGGCCCAATCCAGTCGCCCAAATTTCATAGCTAAGGGTCACCCCACCCAGGCTCAAAGCACTACCCAAACACTCAAGGTTCAAAAGGTGTTACCAGCGGAAATGGCGGAAAGAAGAAAGCAAGGATTGTGTTACTACTGTGATGAGAAATACTCCCCTGGGCATAAATGCAAGGAGCCCAAATTCTTTCAAATTGATGCTACTAATCACAGTTCATCATGGGAAGCCCCACCACTTGAGGAACCGAGGAGGAAGAAGAGGACAACCAGCAGGACAATGTACCTGAAGAACCAGTTATCTCGCTGCTTGCTTTGGAAGGAATTTCTTCTCCCCAAACTCTCAAAATCAGAGGTTTTATTAAGCATCGCCCGGTAGTAGTCTTGAATGATAGTGGCAGTACACATAACTTTATCCATCAAAGAGTCGCGGAAGTAGTGCATTCTTTTATTAGAACAGTTTCTAACTTCCAGGTCCAAATTACTGATGGGAGGACAATGAAATATGAAGGCTGCTGTGAAAATGTCAAACTTCAAATGGGGGATTATCAGTTAAAGACCCACATGTTTACCATACACATGGGAGGGTGCGACATTGTCCTAGGTGTTGAATGGTCGCACACTTGGCCCAATCACAATGGATTTCCAATAGTTATATATGAGCTTTAAGAAGAACAACCACACACATACCCTCCGCGGACTCCAGGCGGGTGATCCCTCTATCATCAGCTCACACAGGATGGAAAAATTATTAAAAAAGGGCCACCATGGAGTTATAGCCTAATTTAATGCCATCTAGGCCTTCGAACCCAATTCTCTTCATATTCATCCTGAGATGCAACAGATCTTAAACAACCATCTGCAAGTCTTTGATAAGCCTCATGAGCTTCCACCCTCGAGAGGGGAACATGATCATAACATTACTTTGGTCCCAGGGGCCCAACCACCAAATGTGCGCCCATATAGATATCCGTTCACCAAAAAGAATGAAATTGAAAAAATCATCAAGGAAATCTTGGAAGTAGGCGTCATTCATCCCAGCATTAGTCCTTATTCATCACCAGTGGTCATGGTGCTCAAGAAAGATAAGGAATGGCGTATGTGTCCAGACTTCAGGGCCCTCAACAAGTTGACGGTCAAAGATAAATTTCCCATCCCGGTTGTTGATGGTTTGCTGGATAAACTAAATGGGGCTCAATTCTTTACTAAGCTCGACTTTTGCTCGGGTTATCACCAAATTCGCATGAAAGAAGTAGACATTCCAAAGACTTCTTTCCGAACTCGTGAAGGCCATTATCAGTTCCTGGTCATGCCATATGGTCTTTGTAATGCCCCATCCACTTTTCAGAGCCTTATGAACCACCTGCTCAAACCATATCTCAAAAAAATTGTCCTTGTTTCTTTGATGACATCCTCATCTACAATCACACCTAGGCCACACATCTTCAGCATGTAGATCTACTCTTGCAACTACTCCGAAAGCATAAATTATTTGTCAAGATGTCGAAGTGCTCTTTTGGCATGGAAGAAGTTGAGTATTTGGGCCACATTGTGGGGCGTGAAGGTGTCAAGGTGGACCCAAAAAAGATCCAGGAAATGCAGGATTGGCCTCAACCAAAGACCTTGAAGAGCTTAAGAGGATTTTTGGGTCTCACAGGCTACTATTGCAAATTTGTCCCCAATTATGGTCGCATTGCTAGACCCCTCACTCAACTCCTCAAGAAAAATTCATTTCTCTGGAATGATGAAGCACAACAGGCCTTTATAGCTCTCAAACATACTATGTATTCCACTCTCATATTAGCACTTCCCGACTTCACCAAATCTTTTGTGATTGAATGTGATGCTTTAGGTACGGGTATTGGGGCGGTCTTAATGTAGGAAGGTCAACCCTTGGCCTTCACGAGCCAAAAACTAAGTGGAAAAAACCTGGTACAATCTACCTATGAGAAGGAGATGATGGCCATCTTACATGCAGTAGATACCTGGCGACCATACTTATTGGGGCAACGTTTCCAAATCCGCACAAACCATCAAAGCCTTAAATATTTTTTGGAGAAATGTCTATCCTTGCCACAACAAAATAAATGGCTCGCCAAAATGTTGGGATATGATTATGAGATATGTCTAGTCAATTTAATGTCTTAAATTGCTCTACATAAAGTATCAATCCAGGTATCGTAAACTGATGAAGTGTGGTGCACCATATGTGCTTAGTTAACCTTTTTCTTACTTCTTTGTTTTATATATTTTATTTTGTTTTGGGGTTTTGTTTTTGTTGGTTTTCTAAAGTGTTTAATGCAAATGGAAATCCTATTCTAAGGTCTTAAGAATAATTTTAAAGGACAAGTATGGATAAAGATTTCAAGACAAGGCCTATGTCCCTAATGGTAACTTCCAAAACTTAGCACTTCAAAAGAACTTAAAACATGTTATTGATGGAATTAGTATTTAAACAAAAGTGTAAATATACAGCTAGTTCAATCAAAATAAAATGCAATAACCAAACAATGAGCTAGTGAATATGAGACCCAGTATCCTTGCTGCTTTAGCAGAAGGACAAGATGATTCTATCATGTCATTAGTCATTAAAAGGCTATGTGCATCACTAATATACAATCAAAATAGAATGCAACAACCAAACAATGAGCTAGTGACTATGAGACCCAGTATCCTTGCTGCTTCAGCAGAAGGACAAGATGATTCTATCATGTCATTAGTCATTAAAAGGCTATGTGCATCACTAATCTACAATCAACCGGTTGAACACACTTGCATGAATTAAAATTGCATGAATGAAAAATCTAATCTATCAAACTTGAAAGCAATCAAATAACATAATGAAATCAAAGCAAAATTGAACACACTTGCATGAATTAAAATTGCATGAATGAAAAATCTAATCTATCAAACTTGAAAGCAATCAAATAACATAATGAAATCAAAGCAATATTTACAAAATGAAATCTACTCTACCTTACATTCTACAAAGCAATATTTACAAAATGAAATCTACTCTACCTTACATTCTAATATGCTCCATGACATCTACTTCACATCTCCTTCCATGTTGAGAACATCAAAGCTTTATTCAAATTCTTCAAAAGTACAAAGTACAACAAAGTTTTCCAAAGCTTTCAAAAGCCATCAAGGAAGAACTACAAACTCCAAGTTAAGAACTCACAAGCTAAAAGACTAACAAGCTAAGCTCCAAAGGACTAACAAATGAAGGAGAGAGATCTCCTATTTATACAAAAAGATGAGAAGCCATCTCATTAATGAGAGTCCATGAATCTCTCCCTCTACCTCTAGAGTCCGAATCAAAATAGGAACTGATAAGACACATGTCTTCTTAGAGTTACAATACAATTAGGAGATGTGACACATATCTTCATGATCCCATGATTCTTTCCAACCAAATTCGAATTTGGCCTTAGAGTGCCACATAAGGGTCTTCTAGAAGCCTCCTTTCAACCTACACATGTCAACAATCTCAACCCATTTGTTAGGTATAAGCATATGCACATTATTTTCTAATTTTTAACCACAAATTCACTTAAAAGTCTTAGAATTAATAAAGATTGGAAAAACATAACGGTGGCCCAATGATAATGAAAGTGGGATGAATGTGGTGACATAGTAGTGAAATGGAGGTGATATAATGGACATAATAGTGAAAGTGTAATGGAAATGAATGACATTTTCAAGACTCAACAAGATAATTTACAAGAAAGGGCGCGAAAATATTGTAGCAAATGCATTATCACGCCAATTTGAGGAGGAAAGCACCATGCTCGCAATCTCCCTTCCCATTCCAAAATGGATTGAAGAGGCTCGCAAGGAATGGTTTTCACATCCCTGGCTCTCCCAACTCATTAATCAATTGCAGGTGGATCCAAATTCCATAGTGGGCTACTCTTGGCAGGATGGATTCTTCGCTACAGGGATAGAGTCCTAATATCACCAACATCCATCCTCAAAAGCCACATTTTGGTAGAGTTGCACTCATCTCCCACTACAGGACATTCAGGCTTTCAGAAGACTTATGCTCGCACTCGAAGATAATTTTTTTGGATAGGCATGAAAAAGGGCATTCTTACTTTTATAGCTGAATGTGACGTCTGTCAGCACCACAAAGGAGAAACAGTCAAATCCCCAGGCACATTACAGCCATTACCCATCCTGGCCTCAATCTGGATGGAGGTTTCTATGGATTTCATTACGGGTCTTCCAAAGTCAGGAAACAAGTCAGTCATCATGGTGGTTGTGGACAGACTTTCTAAGTATGCTCATTTTTGCGCCCTACCCCACCCTTTTACACCAAATTTGGTTGCTCAATCTTTCATGGACCAGATCTTCAAATTACATGGCATGCCCACTTCCATTGTGTCTGATCGTGACCCGATCTTCACCAGTAACTTTTGGCAGGAACTCTTTAGGCTACAAGGTACCAAACTACAACACAGTACTTCCTATCATCCACAAACTAATGGTCAAACTGAAGCAGTCAACAAATGTCTGGAGACCTACCTTAGGTGTTTCAATTCAAAAAAGAAACATCTATGGGTACAGTGGTTACTTCTAGCCGAATGGTGGTATAACACCAACTATCATGCCACCACCAAAATGACTCCATATGAAGCATTTTATGGTCAACTCCCTCCTTCCCCTACTTCTTATATCAAGTTATGCTCGAAGGTACAAGCAGTGGATCAACTCCTACATAACCGCACAGCAATGCTGGCCCACCTTAGAGAGAATCTTCATCAAGCCCAAAACCGCATGAAGCAATAGGCAGATCAACATCACTCAAAACGCCAATTTCAAGAAGGGGATCAGGTAATTTTGAGGCTGCAACCATATAAGAAAACATCACTTAAAAACAAGGGATGTCAGAAATTATCTCCAAAATTCTACGGACCGTATCAAGTACTTCAGTGCATTGGAGAAGTCGTCTACAAGCTAGCTTGACCACCCACTGCAAAAATCCATCTAGTCTTCCATGTTTCATGCCTCAAGAAAGTGATTGGGAACAATTGCCAAATTCAAACCAGTCTACCTGAATTACAGGAATAAGGGTCAATCTAGCTCCAACCTGAACAGATTCTTGACACACAAGAACGGCACCTGCACGGCTGCACGATCAAGGAAGTCCTTGTCAAGTGGAAAGACACCTCTCCAGAAGATGCGACCTAGGAACCAGCGACTATCCTTCAGCAGTTTCCGCAGCTTCAGCCTTGAGGAAAAGGCTATTCTTATGGGGGAGGGCATGTTAGGGTCCAACCCTAACCCCCTTTATTTATGTAATAGGGTTGATTCATAGTTATAGTTAATTAAAGAGTCAATAAAGCCCATATTAATAATTGTAAGTGGTTGACCCGCATTTAATGATGGGACCATAGTTAGTTGCAAATGGGCCATGGTATTAGATAGATGGTATTAATAAGAACCATGGTATTGCATGTATGAATCCTATATAAAGGATAAATACTCCCCTTGAGGAGCATCGTGTCTTATTTTGTAATTGATCCCAACTCTATTAGAGGTTGCCCCCTCGAAGAGGCAAGTGAACATTTCTTTCTGAATAACAAAATACTTGTTGTTATTTCTTATTGTTCCATGTTCTTGGTATATTTCTGTGCATATTTTTTATTATGGTATATTCTCATAGGTCAAGAGCATAAGAGGAGCTGTAGACGCCACACAAACAGTAGGCATGGGTGGAACAGATGTGACGGATACATTGTGAATCTGAGGTATGAAAGGCTCTGAGGTGGGGACTATAGTACGAGACCACACAGAACTCTAGTTTAGAGACATGGAACTCATGATGTCAGATAAGGCACGATATCGTAGGGGCAATGTCACACCAAGACCTAAGTGAAAGGGGAAACCCTCCATGGAAAGAGGAATTTCTCCACTTGACACAAGGTTCTCTTCACTGGTAACGGGGCTCATCTCATCCATGTTAGAAGAGGACATTGCAACTGAAACACCAGGGGGAGTAAACAGGAAGTCCTCTTCTAAAGGTTCCCAAATAGGATTCCAATTAATATCATAAGGCTCCCCTCCTGGAGCTTGAGAGTCAAGAGGTTGAATACTCGAGATGATAGGAATGGTATCACTAATAGTCGATACCTCAGAAGAGACAGGGGGTGCAGAGTCTTCATCGCTTGGTAAATGGGATGGGATCGGTTAGTCCTCTAGGATGACTTAACTCAAAATCCAAGAAAAAGAGATAATCGAGTAGGGTCACAACTCTATGCAAGCCAAAACATAGTCAAGACTAACAGGTAAAATGTGAGCATGGACAAATAAATTTTAGGACACAGGAACGAAACTTGACCTTTTCATATTTAAAGAGTCGAGAAAAAGGACAAAAGATGACTCTAGTCGCCTTCGAATGTTTAATGAGCCTGAAAGGACAAGTGCTCAGATGATCCTTTTCTTTTAAGGAGTCGAAAAGGAACAAAAGTGACTACTCTGGAGTACTAGACAAGAGGTTTACCAGACAAACCACAAAACTGCATATACACCTTGGTGATCAAATGAAAGAGAAATGACCAAGGACTTTCCATATGACAGTCAATCTTCCTAAATGCTATGTTCAGTGCATTACGGTTCATAAGGCGGTAGACTGGGCTTCCTATGGATGATAGGATGATAACCTAGTGGGGTCTCTTGATATATACTCGATGGTATGGGGAGCACAAGTCCGTACTAGCAACTATTGAATCACAGAAGGAGGAATCACCCAACCTTAGCAAAAATAATAGTGACTAGGTTTAACGACGTCGGAGCACGTCTCTAGCCTAGACCTCTAGATAAATGTGCGTTAAGTTCCAATGCATTTTTAGGTTCATTCAATATATTTTAAGAGTTAATCTTGGATTAAGTTTCGGCTTTCAGGTCCTACCGAATGTATTTCAACAATTCCTAGGATGCAGCTATAATGAGTAAAACACCATTTGCTTCGATGAACAACTACCTAAATGAGGGTAAGGAGTTCATTTCCAAGCGAACACAAACCAAGACAAGCAAATACAAGCACTAAGAAACACAATGCATCAATACACTTATCTCACAACTACTAATGAAATATTTGAACTTTGCTTTCTAATTTCTCATTCATGAAAATTCAGGAATGCAAATACGCTTTCACTTCCGTATGTTGTATGAATGCAATATTTTTTATTTTTGGAAATTTAATGACAAACAAGCAAGTGTAAACCTGACTGATCCAAAAAAATGTGATCTATTTTTTATAGTGTGGAAATCAAATCAATATGAGGAACTAGTTCAATAACCAAACACTAGAGACCAATCAGCAAGAAGACAACTAGTAAAACAGCCTCAAACAAACCAATTAGCTGGTTATGGATGAACTTTGGACGGATAAGTAACCCAAACAAATGACTTCTTGATGAAACCTTGAAAAGAGCTAGGTCACACAGCCTGAAAATACAAGACTCACCAAATGAAGCCAAGGAGAAAGTGCCTTAACCAAATATAGCAAAAACAAGATGATGAGAGACAAGAGATAGCAAGGGACAAGCAGCATTGGTTGGATCAGGAGGTAAAGCTGTGAAAAACAACTTTTACAGGAATCGTTGTAGCACTCTAACTAGCAACCTAAGATGAAAGGCAAATCACCGCAAGCACAAAGCTAGCAACTGGGCGACGTCGTCGCAGGTGTACACCTATCTTTGGTGATGGTTTGATTTTAGGAATCGTCAAAACTGTATGACGGGATATCCACGATGTATAGGTTAACCAAAGAGGACAGGCGCGAGGTCGTCGCAGTAGTTAAGCTATAAACAACGACGATCTCAATTAAGAGAAAAACAAAGGAAAAACACCTGAAGGACACCAGACTAATCTCACAGATAGTGAGAGGGACTACCAGATTGATTTATGTAACCTAGAACATTGATGGCTCAGCCCCAAAACTAAGAGACACTATCAAAAACAAATCAAGAGAAAAACAAGAGACAACACACAAAGGACTCCCCAGTGGAGTCACCAACTTGTGATGTAGGAAATGTTCCCTCTATGGACAGAGGCAACCCCTCTAGCCCTAGAGTGGGTCTAGTCACAGCAAGACAAAACAACAACTAATTTCCTTAAACAATCATTGTCGAAAGAGCCTACCTCAAATCAGTGTTTGATGGAGTTTTCGTTGCGCCGCTTCAACTATCGTTTCCTTCTCCTTGATGATCGATTCACCTGAAACAACACAAGAGAACAACAGAACACGTAACAGAGCACAACAATGATCTATTTACTTAAAAAGTCAATGAACAATAAGCTATCAAGTATATTTTACACATGACATAGGAAATCACCATTGATTGTATTAAAATGAATTAAAGCAAAGCTTACAACCAAGCCTTGACGTCGTAAACTTTCTCGAAGGGTCCAACCGATATGTTTCTTCAAGAATTCACTCTCAAAAGGGTCTCCCAAGTAGATGATAACTCTCTCTTTCACTCAAAAGCACTAGTACAAGGCTAAGGCAATCCACAACCAATTACTAAACTATTAACAATTCACGCTGCAAACTATCAAACTCACACCAAAGCTAGCTAATTTGCTTAATACCAAAAACTAGTCGATCATAGCAATGGGGAGTGCTTTTATCAGAGGAGTAACCTCCATAAATGAGGGAGAGGGAGCTTATCCTCAAGGGAGGTTTCTCAAAAAGTGGAACCAACAACCCAGAGGAGGAAAGGCGAACCTCCTTGACCCAACAACCAGTTCCAGAACCACCCAGAAGCATTCTGTTTGAACTAATTTGCCATATCTGGATCGTTGCAAGACATACACTAGGACTCAGTGATAAAATTGCAAGGAAATAATGTATTCAAATCCATTGTCGCAAGAGAGATCTTGAGGACTTGCATCGAGCCCTAAAATTTTGCCGTCGCAGGGAACAGATGTACCCCTGTGATGACGTCGCGACGTTCTAGTTCATTACAAAGAATCGTCGCAAGTAGAATGAGGTTTACTTGCGACGATCTTGAAACATGGGTAAAAAGGGTCAATCTTCAGGATTAAAGAGCATTTATTAATCTTCTTGAATGATTGGAAAGATGTGGACACATTTATTAGATGTATGACACCGAGAAGATGTCGCTCAAAGACTGAATGTATCTGAGATCAGGGGATATGAGGCCAGTTGACAAATTACTATGAAAGAAGACAGGACAACTCGCCCAAAAGAGTGCGAGGAGGTATTGTGCGTAAAGTGCAAAGTCCAGGGACATGACAAGGACCATTGTCCATTGTTCAAGAATTACCTGGCGGGAGGAGGACTAATGCCATTGAGACCGAAGGCACAAGCAGGACCGAGAGTGGCACCTGCATTATGGTGCGCGATTTGTCAGATAGGATCGAAGCATGCTATAGATAACTGCCATCTATTACAAAAGTATACGTAGAATTCCCAGTAGTTGTTCTGTAATTTCTGCAAGTCAGTAGGCCATGATGAGTGCACTTGTAGAAGTTATGAATTGACGATGGATTGGACTCCTACCTACAGAGTTTAGACAGAAACATGGGCCCTCGATCAAAATGAAGGTATGGTGCACTCTGGATTTCAAGGGCGTGGATGAGGTTGAGGTGGAATGGGACTAGGAAGTGGTCACAGACAGCTGATATGTTACAATTACGGAGGAACAGGGCATTACGCCTGCGACTGTACAAATCCAACGAGACCATCATGCTTATATTGTACACAGTTTGATCATGAGATGGAGGCTTGTCCCACGCTGAAAGCGAGGTTGCATGATAAAGGAGCACTCCAACCTCCCCTGACTCAGAACCTACAAATGATGAGGTTTGAGCTGCGCGAGGAATACCCAAATGTAAATATCATTCTCTGGAGTAGTATCACGACAGGGGATGACAAAGGCAAGTAGCTTGAAGAGAGTACCTGGGTTCGCAAGGCTCCAACAAAGGAACCAGAATTTGATTTGGAGTGCACTAAGGAGACATTCATGGAAGCTAAGAAGAGCTTCACAGATGCCTCCACTTCAGGAAGTAAAGACAGACTGGAACCAGAAATGGACCCATCAATGCTCACTACATTCTTCGAGACATGCATGAAGCTGTTGCGCGATAGAAAAGTTGTGAAGGGGCTACAAGAACTTATCACTAGATGTGTTTGGACGTGCTAGGAGAACCACGCATAGTCTGGAAGCTCGGGAAGCACACAACGTGAACAGGAAGATAAATGATATTGACCGTGTAGATCGAGGAATATGAAATGGATCAAGTGATTTTGGATCTAGGACCAGACGTGAATGCCCTGCCAAAGCAGACAAGGGAGCGCATGGGCAGGCATGCATTGTAATGGTCTCCTATTCAACTGCAAATGGCGAACTAGCAAAAGATCCTACCTATGGGAAGATTTCAGGGGATAACGGTAGATATCGAAGGTGAGAACGCGCTAGAAGATTTCGAAGTGATAAAGGTTGTTGATGACAGCAATCCCTATCCCACGCTACTAGGAATAGATTGGGCCACTGACATGAATGGAGTGATAAATATAAAGAAGCGCAAAATGATTTTTGAGAAAAAGTCACTACGCATAGTGGTACCTTTAGACCCTGCAGAAGGATCGCGCTACACAGAGCCAATGCGTGACTACGACAGCGACGATGATCTAGACTGCATCTACAAGATAACCACGTGGGAGAAAGATTGGATAAATCCAACCGTTGATGGCTGAATATCATGGGAGCATGAAACATCTTGCACATCAGATTCTGATGAAGAGATAGAATGATGACAGAACTGGTTACACGAGGTAACCACGCTCAACTGTAACATGATGACAAGGTTACTACACTACGTGGTGACAGAGGTAAGAGATCTACCTATGTATGATGGGTTGAGCGAGGTGGATGATTTCCTGAACAAATTTGAAAGAGAAATATCGGAACACCAGTGTTTCGATGCTTTGAAATGGATACTACATGCTACGCCCGCAAGATGGTGGGGTACGCACCAAAGAAGTTTTGAGGACTGGTGTGAATGCATAAGGATGATGCGCTTATGATTTGGAAAGCCTCAAATGCAGATAAAAGCCGAGTATGATGGACGAGATAACTCGCACGCCCACCTTTCCAGATGGATACAGGCATATGGTGCGTAACCTGCATGAAGGCACACCGTCCTCGTGATAGGAAACATAACCGATAAGTAGGAGCCGGCAAGACAATGGCGCGAACGACCCCTCCATTTGGACTAGGAAGTATGGTAAGACCAAGCACACAGAAGCATATTCACGCATAAGCTTTTGACAAAGTACGCAAAGCACTGGACACGGTCCACCATGTGAAGCGGGTTGACTGTGACCTGCGCGTACCAACGGTTCTCTGGGCATATAAGACCATGTGCAAAACCCTGACCGTGCAGGCACCTCAGAAGCTAAAGTATGAAGCAAATGATGTAATCCCCATGGAGCATGAAAAGCCTAGTCTGCGCATAGTAGCACCAGTAGGTACGATGGTTCACAGAGCCTTGAAAGAAAGGATCACACAGTCGCAAGAAGCAGAACACATGGAACTTGAGGAATAAATCCAACAGGGAAACCTTAGACTCCACAAAATTGAAGAAGGAAGGGTGCGGTTAAGGAAGAAAAGCGCTTTTGTGGACGCAGAAGTCAAGAAGCTGGAGGACGAGATAAAGGAAGATTTTATCGACAAAAAGACTAGGGTGGTAAGGCATGGTGCGTACAATCAAAATGACAGGGTTAAGGCCTACTGCCGTGAATTGATCAGTCTGATGCCTTGGCTTGGACCGCATTTTTCTAAGCATAATGACCAGGGTAGCGCATTGCGAGTGATAAAGTGCTCGATGCCGACCATAATCGTAAAAGGTAGGGATTCTCCAGGAGACATGATGAATGATTGGATGAAACTTTCACAGGTGGTGTGACCTCCTGACTAGCCAAAGGGAGGACAGTCTTAGTGCTCCAGGTAGTTGGAAAGGAAAGTAGGACTATAAACTATTATGCCCTGGAGTTACACGATATTGGCGATGCGTGCAAAAGCAAAGAGTCACAAGGTCCACTCCCACGCAAGGGGGGCTGGGCTACCATGCGGGTTGGCCAAAAAGTGACCATTGAAGTCACTATTCATGATGGGATGCTTGACTTTAGGCCAATTGGAATGGGCAGCAGGCAATTAAGATGAGATTTATGGGCAAAATCTGGGAAAATTTTCCGCCAAGGGAGCATTAACGAACCGGATTTGGGGGGGGCAGTTGAATTCAAATTCCAAAAGCACTATAAAATACAAAGGGCTGCCCAGCAAACAACACTTGGTCATTTTCAAATTGAGCAATCGAGCAGAACACTCATTGTTGTGAGCCAAGCGTTGATTGAGCCCCTGAGTTCACAAGTGATAGATTGTTGCATAGATACAATGGCAACAGCTAAGGATGGTATGGAGATAGCCGAAGTGACCGCCAAAGAGGCCGCACAGGCCCTAACTGTGGGGGATGTTCCAGAAGGTGCCAGGATTGTGGCAGAAATCTTGAAATCACCCCGCATGCCAAGATCCAAGAAGGACAAACAAGCAGTGGCTCCTGTACATGTGTCCTCGCGAAACTCGTTGCATAGCAAACTGTCGATGGAGGAGAAGGGGAAAGTTGTCACTATAGAAACAGATGAAGAATAAGAAGATCTAGAGGATCTTGTCATTGCAGAAGAAGAGGATGAAGGCATGGAGGAGGATACTCAGCCTACACACTCTTCAACAAAACTACCCGCCTATGTCCCCCCGTGAAAAGGGAAGGATAAAGTGCCCAAGGACCTAGACGAGACCAAGAGCTCACTCCAGACCCTGCTCCTCCCAGATAGGATTATGTTTGAAGGTATGCACCTGGGCTGCATGCTGAGCCTGAAATTCAAAGATTGGGACTTCACTGACCACGAGAAGTTCCCTCACCTTGAGACCTGAAACCTCATGAAGCAGAACACCACGGGGGGGTGACAGAATTGAAGCCGTGGAAGTGGTTTCGTGGAGTGGAAAAGGTCGGGCTGCTGAACCTACTCTGGGTGTCGCACTTCCATCGTGCCCCAATAACCATTTTCTTCATCAAGAAGTTGCTCTGTCTGGTGCATGATGGGTGTTTATGGATGGAGGATCCCATCCCAATCACGGTAGACTTGATTCATAGTGTCTCCCGGCTTCCATATAAAGAAGAGGAACCCGCGGCTATATCGGAAGGGAAGGGCAATGATTTGGCCATCGTGGAGGCCATGAAGAAAAAGTATAAGCTAGAAAAGAAGAAGAGGGACTATGCCATCTCCAACATCAAGGAGAAAGCAGTGCACGTGGCGACCTAGATCCTGGCAGGAAAGGTCATGTGTAAGCGCTGCGTAGATGAAGTATCGTGCTGGTGGTAGCGCTGGCTGAGTAGTGCATGGAGGGGGTCCAGTTTAATTGGTTCGAGTTCCTCTGCAAGGAGTTTTTAGAGAATTTTCAGAAGCCCAGGAACATGGCAAAACGTTCCACTATGCATGGTTGTTGCTGTCCACAGTGCTTGTGGCTGGGGAATTGCCAGAGGATAGTCAATTCCCCATAATTGACAAGGATTTACCAGAGGCCGTGAAGTATGCTTCTCTTTGGGCCACGAAGCATGCTAAAAAGATACACGACAGCGAAATCTTCTAGGTGTTCATGGAGATGAACCTCAGAATGGGGATCAACTGTAAGCCACGATTGTCACCCACAGTTTACAACAGCTTGTAGAGTTTTGCAGAATTTAAAGTGGACATGTATAACATATATATCAGGGTGTGCAAGGACCTGACTAAATAGTGGATAAAGCTACCCTTCGTAGCCACAAACGATGCCATTTTCAATGTCCTGGAGGCATGGCCGCCAGAGTGGCGTGCCCCAAACATCGCAGAGATCGAGAAGTCGGTGGTGCAAAGAAAGAAAGACGAGGCCAAGCTGCACATTGTATAGTTGGCTGAAAAATGAAGGAAGGATGCAGGCCCAGTAGAAGTGTGGGCAGCACGAGACGCGGCACAGAAAGCAGCTGAGCAAGAAAAAATCGCAGCAGCACATGAGGCAGCTGTGAAGTTGGGCAAGGACCAAACAACACAAGGGCAGGAAGTATAGGAAGCAGAGACCAAAGAGGGAGGCGCAGATCCACAAACCGCATCAATGTAGCTGAAGCGTCATCACCCAACCAAGTGGGCAGAGTCACGAAAGAAGAGCAAGGCTTAAAAATTGTCTATTGACCCAATCACCCTAACCAAGGGTGATCTACATGACATCGGTGAGATAGTGCGCGATGTCACCTCTGAGGCTCTCCAAGATTTCATGCAGGAGAACCAGATTGTGTTGGGGGCCCTTGTAGAAATTTTGAATAATAAACACATATTCAACATAGATTATCCCAATTATACACTATTGCGGAATACATGCATAATACATAACCTCCTCTACGTTGATCATCAATTTAGCAGCATCAAAAACAATGAAACATCAATCGCATGCACACATTAACACAGTATGTATCCCGAGGAAAGATTACAGCTGAAAACCCCACAGTATCTATATGTTAATGATTGATAACATGTAACAATACATAGTACAATACTCCTCTCAAGTATCCAACACTATCTCCACCTGTTACACAGCAGATCCGAACAAGTCACAGGTTCAAATCTCCTCCGCTACTTTGCCTGCCTCCACTGCACAATGCTTGAGAATCACTCACCCTGGAGATCACATGAGCACAGGCTATAATACTTGGTATTGGCCCACATTGCATAGTCTTCATTGGCATAACTCAATCCCATTGATTGTGCAAGATCTCATGCACAACTATAGTCACAACTGATAGCAATTTCAACCTCTAACACATGTCTCCACTGAACTGTACATGCACTGACATGCAACTGAGTTAATTGATGTATACTTTAGTTTCTTTATGAGTTAATAACTAGTTCACATAACTCATCACTAGTCTATTTGTAGTTATACTAATTACAACTAGTTTAACCAAGTCAAACTGAACACAACTCCATCAACTCCACATCCAACTCCACAGAACTCACATGCATGAGTTCTAACTGATGTCATGCATGCAATAGCTCAACTGACCCATAAGAAAAGTGTATTTCCTTCTGACAGTTGCATGTGCCACATTTGTAGCTCAAACTGAAGTGCTTCAAGAGGATAAGATAAATTTTATAGTCTAAATATTATTATGAGACAATAATATTTGACTTTTCTATTTTTGACTAGTAGTCTAAAAATAGACTCTGATCATTCCTATTGTGATCCAAAAATAGAAGTCCATCTATTTTTCCCAAGATGACCAATCATCCATAAACAGCATCCTGCAACTCATAGACATGATCCATATGTCTAAAAATAGACTTTGCGCCATAATTTGCCTGCGGGCCCACTTAGTGAAGGCGACTCCTTTCCACTAAGCTCCATCATCTTGTTGCATTCTCAACACTCTCTCTCAACAAGATATTGATTATCAGCAACCCCTATCCTGCCTCAGTGGTATTCAAATTTTCTCCTGGTGAGTGCCTTCGTCAAGATATCAGCATCCTGATCCTCCGTTGGAATGTATGAAAGTAACATGATTCTCCGTTGCACACAATCTCCGATATGATGGTACCTAATGTCATCCGTTGAGCTCCCTACCCAATCTACATCCTCCTGTCTGTTCCAATATCCATATCCCAATGTGCCTCTCTTGAGCCTGCACACATGCGACTCGCTACTGAAGATCTCAAAACCTTCGCGCTGCTCAATGTACACCTCCTCCTCAATGACTCCGTTGAGGAACGCAGTCTTCACATCCATCTAATGAATGTGCCATCCCATCTGTGCTGAGAGAGCAAGAATCGTCCGTATGGAAGAATACCTTGCGACAGGTGCAAAGGTCTCCTCATAATCGATCCCCTCTATCTGTGAAAAGCCTCGAGCAACAAATCTTGCATTGTACTTCTTCACACTCCCGTCAGCTGCCTGCTTAACTTTGTAGATCCATCTCGAACCCACCACTGATTTCCCTTCCAGTCTAGGAACAATCTCCCATGCACTGTTTCTGACAATCGAATCATACTCTTCCACCATGGCGTCTACCCATGCGGGATCCTCCACAGCTTCCTCGAAAGAGGATGGCTCAGTCACAACACATTTGCTCATAAGAGCCATGTATCCAGTGTATCGATCAGGTGACTGTCTCTGCCTGCGTTGGGTTGTAGGTGGTCCTACAACTTTCTCTACATCTTGAGCCAGTCGCTCAGCTTTTGTCAAGCGCTTTCGCCCTCTGATGGTTGGCATTGCATGAGTGGTCTCTTCCACTCCATGAACCTTGTCCTGTGGCTGATCCACGTCCTAAGGCTCATCTTTAGGAACTAATAGCTCCTCATCTGCATGCAAGTGTAGCTCCCTCTCAAGCGAACACTTCATGGCTTTCTCCTCCTGAAATTTTATATCCTGTCGCACAACAGTCTTACCATTGTCTGGAAAATACACACGATAGTTTTGGGGCATATCAATGGACCCCACAAATATCCCAACCTCTGCGGTTAGCTCCAACTTCTTCCTGGCATCCTTCGTCACATGCATGTAAACGTTAGCACCAAAAATCCTCAAATGAGAAAGATCAGGCTTCTTACCATAATAAGCCTCCTCGAGTGTACTCATGCCAAGTATCCTGTGAAGACAACGGTTCTGCACATATACTGTTGTATTGCATGCTTCCACCCACAAGTGAAGGGGTAGGCCCTGATCATGCAACATCGCCCGTGCAGCACCCACGATCGTTCTGTTCTTCCACTCAGCAACCTCGTTCTGTTGTGGGTTATGGGGAGCTATGAGCTCTCTTCGAATCCCTTCTGCACTGCAAAAGTCTTTGAACTCACCAGAGATGTATTCACCACCATTATCGCTCCTAAGAGCCTTCACCTTCTTCCCCGACTCCTTCTCAACCAGTGCTTTTAACTCACAGAACTTTGGGTATGTCTCGCTCTTCTTCTACATGAATAAGATCCAGCACTTACGAGAGAAATCATCAACAAAAATCACATAATACCTATGTTTTGTTGTCGAAGCTATTGAGAAAGGTCCACACATGTCTGTGTGAATTCTCTCAAGGATCATCGTGGCACAACTATCCTTCTCGTGAAAGGTGGCTTTCACAAACTTTCCCAAAGTACACCCCTTGCACTAATCTGACTGCACAAGAGTGCCTTTAGGAAGCCCTGTAGTGATCTGCTGCAGTATCTTCAAGGCTCCATGGTGAAGGTGACCCAATATCCTGTGCCACAGCTTGCCATCATCCCAGCTCACCAATCATTCGGCCTTGCATGCCATTGTTGCACATCCATCTACATGCAACTGATAAAGGTTCCTCACTTGAACCCCTATCTTCCGGGTTTCTCCAGTTGTCTTGCTGCGCAGGAAAGCCTTTCCCTCACTGAAAACAACATCATATCCCTTGTCGTCTAACATCGCCACAGAGATAAGATTCTTCTTCAATCCTGGAACATGCATCACTTCCTTCAATACGAAGGGTTTACTAGACTCCCTCTCAAAGGAAATGGTACTGATACCGGTCGCACTGTATCTACCACCATCGCCCATCTCGATGTGCACTCTAAGATCTTTGTCCTCCAAATCAAAAAAAAAAAAAAATCTCAATCTCCTGTCATGTGAAAAGATGCACCACTGTCCAAGAACCACACCGATCCCATCACACTTGAAACCAAGCATGCGATCAATGAAAAATCAAGCTCAAATTGTGAGGCTAGAGCTTCTCCTACTGCAGATCTAGCAGCTTACTTGTTCTTCTTCTTCTTATGCGGACAATTATTGGCATAGTGTCTATGCTGGTCACAGTGAAAGCACTTCACCTTGGACATGTCCTGCTTCTTGCCTTTCACACCAGACTAAGAAGCTTTCTTTCTCTTCCCCTTCTTTGCTTTGGCATCCAAAGTGCAATTTTCTTCATCAGTTCCCTTTGATGAAGATCCGTCCCTGGTATTCCACTTGATATCCTCCTGCACAAGATCTGACCAAAGTCTCTCCCATCCTAGCAATTTCTCCCGACCATTGACAGAGTCCTGATAGGAATGCCAACTCTTCGAAAGACCAAGGAGAGCCAAGCTCACCAATTCCTCATCATCGACAGTCACCCCCACACTTCCCAGCTGATCTCGACACTGAGTGAACTTTGTGAGATACTTGGGCAAACTGTCTCCCTTCTCACATTTGATGTTTCTGAGTTTATCCTTGAGCGCCACCTTCCTCTGATCGCTCTTGCTTTGGAATAGATCTGTTAACGCTTTCCACATCAAGTATGGAGAAGCCTTTCCATGCAAGCTGGACACAATGTGATCCTTCACGCCCTCCAACAGAATCCTTCAACACTTCGCTGTCTTCTTTTGCCAAGCATGAACTTGACTAACATCAGTAGGCTTTGGGACATCAGCCTCTGTTGGAGGGAAATGTTCCCCTAGGGCTTTTTGGGTTGAAAGCCTAGCAACTGAAAGTTATCTATTCAGAGAAACACACATTCACACATCGATTATGCTATTATAAGCAAATTTTGTTGTAAAGGGGACGTACCTTAGGTCCTACGTTTGAGAAGGCCCTTAGGGTCCAAACCCTTCTTGGAGTTCCCTCCTCTTTTGTTCTGCAAAACAACCAATTCCAAAGAACACAGCAGTATATGGACAAAACCTTATAAAGAAACCATCTTCATGTTATAAATAAAGGTAGTTAGTTATGAAATCCAAACAACAATTTACATATGAATTCTAAACATGAATATCATAAACATAAAGAAGATTTATATCGGGAACCAAGACATGTGTTTCTTTTATTATAGACAAATAAAGTACATAAAAAGGAATAATTTCACCTGAATCACCTTCAGCAGGCTCCAAGCAAAGCTTCCTTCTGGATTCGTTCTAGCCTCAAGCCTCTAACAAACTCCTTCCATGACTCACTCCATGATGTCATAAATGGTGGATGAACATCAACACACAAGGAAACAAGGGTTTCCTGTACAAATGGGGGAAGTGCAGAAGGCACAAGGGACTTCAGACCTAGTCAGGGGAAAAATCTCAGCATAATAACCTTTCTCTCTCTTCTCTCCTCCCTTAGGCCTTCCCTTTGAGGTCTTTTTATACCTCTCCCAAAGTAGTTTTTTAGTTGGGAGTTGGTTGGGAATAGTTAGGCTATGGGAACTAACAGGTGATCAGCAGGTAAAACCTGCGATCTCCGCCCGAAAATAAGGAGTTTTATATTTTTTTAAGTGTTTTAATACATATACGCGGGTTGGGTATACACAGACCTGCGTATACACGCGTTTAACTCAGGTCAATGTCGTGTATAAGGGATAAAACACTGTTTTTTAAATTTTAGGACCAGGTCTGGAAGGAGGGGTTTCCCTAGGCCATGAGTGCAGCATCACAAACCATAAGAGTGAGATTTGGAGCTATAACAGATGCCCCCTAATATATGAGGTCAGAAGGGGTACATGATGGCCGAAATGTATTATGCAAGTACATGGAAAGGAAATCTGTCAAAAACTAAGGAGGACTTCACCAGAATTTAGCCTGCCAAGCCACCAAAGGAGATCAGAAAGAAACACTGTCTGAGGCGGGCATACCCATGCTCAGAAAAAGTAAAGCATGTCCGCATATCAAGTACAAGCGGATCCACTAAGTATACAAGTATAAATGACTGGAAAATACATAATGGATCATCTGATCATGATGAACAAGTACATGTCTGAATATCACATATAAGACTGTCAATGATGCTGAAAGATGCAACAGATCACTGATATCAAAGACTGATCCCAAAAGGTACCAACTGAACATGATGGAATAGGATGGTACTACACTGCAAACTCAGGTGCCAGCATATAGAATGTCGCCATGACTGACTGCAACATATAAGGTGGAGTGGTATCAACTAGCAGCAACAGGAGCAACTGTCAAGTGAACCAATGAATGTTGATACAACCTAAGGTCTTCACCGACCACCGTGGTACATTTCTACACCATGGGAATGAATGATCTAAAGTCGACCATGTGAGAAATCGTTTGATTACTGGTCGTTGATGTATACCGTTAACAAATGCGAGACTACTCACCAATAATGATAATGAGTGTCAAGGTTCCCAGTACAATCTAACAAGTGTGAATAGATGAGCTGGAGTCGAACACCTATAAGAATGTATCAATTAGGAGACAGTGATGGTTTCCCACTGTCGATAGCGAAGGATCTGCCACTTATGACTGCAAACCCCAAGGTACTGCCAAATGGACTCTAGATCTTTGCCCCATAGCAATGAGTCGGAGTCGATAGGGAAAGATCCGCTAGAAGGAAGGCATTAAGGCATCCTTCATCAATCTAGCGTGAGTGTAACCCGTAGGCCAATAATGTGGAAGGAATCGGAAAAAAGAGATGTAGTAACTGAACCGAAGTACGTTTTCGGCATACAGAAGATGTGGCTAGCGCATGACAGAAACCATCTGAACCAACCAATAATGAAAGCTGACATAGAGGCGAGGTATCCACCAATAGGGTCAAATGGAAACCAAGGTACTGCACGAATCCCAATGTGTGATAATGTAAGATGATGTCGAACACAAGGGAAACCACACAGTCAAAGACCCATGATACTGATCGATGCTGAGCACAAGGTGACCTATCAATAATGAAAATAGGGTGAGGGTGCAGCGTTAGGCCTGTCCTCAGAGCAAGGTGTCGTCGTCGATAAGGACAAACCCACCAGCAAGAAGTCAATGGGGACCTTCTCAAACCAGCATGAGTAAAGGACTAATATAGCTGATGTGATAATAGACATGATACTAACAACCAGGGATGGCTGACTAAAAAATGAGTCAAGAGACACCACAGAAAGGCCGACTCAGGCTAACTTCCCTTGAACAAAAGCACGACTCAATGTGACTATGTGGCAGCATATGATGACTCTGTATAAGTTCGTCATGCAGGAGGCACGAACGAACCCTCCATATGATTGGAAGAGATAACCAATCGGGGGAGAACTGACTCAATAACAAGGTTAAGGCATACCTAAGTCAAACTAAATCCCGCCCAAACGGAGGAGACTTTGTTTTGAGTGCTTTGTTCAAGGGCGACACGACTGACTCTAGCTGCCAACAATAAATGGAAATAATGTCCCGTTCCCGCTCTTTTTTGGAATATATAATTTTTTTTGTCTTTTTCCGTTAAGCTTGAAAAAGAATAAAAGAATGTTATGGTATAGTGGAAAGAACGAGTGTCGGTGAAACAGATGATCTAGTTCCTGGGAATGGAACATTCCTATGCTCAATGCAGGGAGGTGAAAACTGGTCAGTGACACTCAAAGGTGTGTTCCTTCCACGGGTCAAGGTGTGTCAAGTTGCAGAAGTCAAAGGTATGCAAGGTTGATTTTGCAGTCGTCATGGTCAAAAGTTGGCTTAAACACGAGTCCAAGTGAAGCCGGCTCTAGGCCAAAAGGTGCAAGTGGTCAACATACAATGCAGTAGTGCAACACAACATGAAGGAGCCTCTAGGGTATCAGGCCAGAACGAAGTGAAGAAGCAAAGAGGAATGAGTCTTCAATGCATAAGTCATGGCAGGACTACAGAGGACTCCCGAGCCTACTCAAATCGGAGCAGCATGGGCAACAAATGTTAGTGAGGTGCTCACTACGATGCCCATGTAAAGGATGGATCTACCATCGTGTCATGATTTAAAGAATCGGCGAGTGAAGATGGCTTACGAACCATAACACGATGGGGTCGACCCTATGGCAGATGTATCGGCAAATGGAGGCTAGTATGCATAATGCAACGGAAAAATAGTGTCCCTAACCTATACGCCAGTGAGAAAACAATACCTGCCATGATGGGTCAGCAGTCATGGAACCGTCTCAACACTAAAAATCATCCAAAATGTCCTGAAAAACAAACCAATCTCAACATTCCAAGCTCCCAAGTTAAAAGTCACATGAGGCCAAACAAAATAAAATTTTGAAAAAAAATTTCATTTTCAAAACTTATAAAAGAGATTTTGGACTCACCATTTTTACCATTTGAGTTTGAGAGCAAAGGATTTGGAGCAAAAGGAGCAAACTTCCCATAGCCAGATTCAACCGTTTAAATTCGTCAAAAACCTCCAGGTAACTCTTATACTTAGCTTGCAATTGATTGTGACTAGTTTTAAGATTTTTTATTAATGTTTCACTGTTGAATTTTTTGCCCAAAATTTCTCTGCAGCGTATACGCGGGTTAGTAATATGAAACCCATGTACATGCGGGCCCTATACACGACTGTATGCACAAGGACCCACGTATACACTGCGAACAATTTTTAAACAAAAACTAACGGTTACAAATCATTTTTTTCTCAAAATTCCTGTCACGTGGCGTGAAAGAGAGCACTCAGCAGTGGATAATGAAGTTATGAACAGTCCAGAAGCTTTAGATGCCCTACGGGGATGCGGTTTGCTTAAATTTTTCAAATTGCCAAATATGAAAGCAAACACACGTCTGCTTGAGATGCTCATTGATTATTGGGACGTCGAGGAGGAAGCCTTTATGATCGATCAGATGCCACTCAGGGTAGAAGTGGAGGATATCTATTTCATCATGAGCCTTTCCCAAAGGGGAGAGGTGGTACATTCCCGGGGCAGGACACGGAGTAGTCTCACGATAGAGGACTATGTACAGATATATTGCCCGAGACATCCCAAGAAGGTTGGGAGCCAGATTTCCATCACACATGTGGTGAGTTTATCGCTGAGGATAATCATGTTCACCTTAGCTCGAGTGAATGGATCATCCTCTCTGCATCAGGCATCACGGCTGAACATGAGCGTGGCAGTTGACTGTCTCACTACTGTGTTCGACTGGTGTACTCCTCTTTTGGCCAACATGAAGAGCCAGCTCACTTCTATCAGGAGGGGACAGACCAAAAACTTTGGATATGGGACTATCCTGTGCACTTTCTTTTCGAGAAGGTTCCCGCACTTCGCCCCAGGGTAGCAGTTTCCATCAGCACCCCACGCGATCCACGCATGGGCCGGTGGGCTGATCTGATGAAACGTCTAGGGGGTGGGGAGGTCCCAAGGACTGCCTTCGATGATGACTTCTTCACCTAGTGGGATCAGTAGATCATCACCGTGGATGACTACCCTTATGCTGGGCTGGATTTCGTAGGAGATCCTGATCTAGCGTTACCACCGAACGCAGCATGGGGCGAGATTGGTAAGAATTTTTTTTATTTTATGCTTTTTTTGGATTTTTCAAATATAATGATGAATTTTGAAAAATATTTTTGATGAGATTCAAATGACTGATATGATGATCATGTTCCAGACATTGGGCCGGTACGACCAGATGGGTTCCCGCGACAGGGACGGCATGGCCGAGGAGCCGAAGAGGCGGCTGCTGATATAGAATGGACTCTAAACAACATCCAGCGACACTTGGCGAGACTGAGCTACTGAGTACCGATGGCCGCCATAGAGGACCTTCCTGAGGATATGCAGCGTCATGTGGTTGGCATGCCACGTGACTGGGTTCGCACTTTTCAGCGTGTGGCCAATGCGATAGTTACATACTTAGACGCTCATCCTGAGCCGGGGCATTAGATATGTCGGCCATGATTATGGGCATTTGAGTCCCAATTTTGTATATTTTTGGACACACATATGTACACTCAAGACGCTTTATGATATATATATATATATATATATATATATATATATATATATATATATATATATATATATATATATATATATATATATATATATATATATGTACAGTTTCACTTTTTGATGCTTGATTTTATTGTGATGAATGATTGATGTGCCAGTCTAATGCCTGATTAGCGATAGAATCAGCTAACCAATTATGAGATCTTGGAATGTGCAAATAATTAATATAAGTAAATGATCTTTGCAACAACCTCACCCTTAAATACTGGCGATATAAAGATGGTTCCCTTACCCGATAAATGTTATTTAATTGAGACACTATCAATTGAGAATCAAGATACACTACCAACAAGTTGATCCCATGAGAGATTGCCTCGAATAATAAATTAATAACGGCAGTATACTCAGCCATATTGTTTGAAGCAGGACCGATGCATACGCCTCTTGATACCATCAATTGACCAGTTGGATAATAGAGTACCCAAGCTGCAGAAGCGAGATTCCGAGTGTGCCGACTAGCACCATCGGCGAACCCAAAATAGCCCAAGTCATCCATCAACACCTGCCACAGCAGAACAAAAAGTGCTGATATCAAAAAAATCTCGATGATATATGTACAAATATACATAAAGTACAAAGAAGCCATTGCCTGGCCAAAACTAAGCAAAGTACTTCTTTAAGTAGAGCCCGTTTCGGGGCTTCGCTAGCTTGTTTCCCTCAAAATCGATTAACTCATACGACCCTTTTTCTAAAACTCGTTTAATAATGAAAGGACCGTACCACATAGGCTTAAACTTGCCTGCCCCCAAGGTGTCTTTATCTTGTTCATAGACCAGGACAAGGTCACCTTCAGAAAAGACTCAAGGACGGACAGATTTATCATACTGCATTTTAACCCTTTTCTTATGAGCCTCATTCACCGTGGCGGCATCTCAACGCTGCTCATCGAGATGTTCCAAATGAAGTAGGCGCTCTTCGAGACTCGAAGTCTCTGGAAGGAGCTCAACAGCTAATTTAAGAGATGGAATTTCACATTCAACCGGAAAGATAGATTCCATCTTGTAAACCAACTGAAAAGGTGTAAAACCAGTAGCCATTTTCACGGAGATTCGGTATGCCCAAAGAGCCGAATACAACATAACGTGCCAATTGGATCTATTTTTGTCGATTGTCCATTGGAAGATCGTCTTAAGAGTTTTATTGACAGCCTTGACTGCCTCGACCTGTCCATTGGCCTGAGGATAATAAGGAGACGAATGATCCTGCCGGAAACCTAATTTGAGAGCCAATTCAGACATCAGTTGATTCTGGAAATGACTGCCATGATCAGTGACAATCTCCCTCGGGATACCGAATCTTGAGATAACCTGATTGAAAAGAAACAATGCTGTCGTGTCACTATCATTCTTATAAGTAGGCATGGCTTCAGCCCACTTCGTAAAGTAGTCTACAGCCACGATAATGTACCTGTGATTCGCTGTTGAAGGCAGATTACAAGTCATAAAATCAATACCCCACTTAGTAAAGGGACCGACGGTGACAACGGGAAAAAGAGGAGCTGGATGCGCGCGCATCTTCCAAGTAAAAATTTGACACGGGTGACAGCGTTTGACCACTTCCACACAGTCTTCAAAGAGTGAAGGCCAAAAATAGTCAGCACGTAAGATGCACTGGGCTGTAGCAAGCCCTGATAGATGACCACCACAAGCTCCACTGTGGCAATCATTGAGTATTGACTCTGCTTCCTCTAAGGTTAAACATCGTCGAAGGATTGAATCAACCCCTTGACGGTATAATGTGTCACCAATGATAACATAGTTTTTAGCCAGGTGACGTAATTGCGATGTTCATCCTTGGAGAAAGTAGATGGAAACTTCGAAGTCTGGAGATAGACAATGATATCTCCATACCAAGGGTCGAGTGAAGAGATGAGGAATAAGTGTTCGTCGGGAAAACTTTCCTCATAAACAGTATCCTCTCCACAAGGTAGTTTAGAAATCAGCTCCTCGAAAACCATGGATTTCTTAGAATTTGTAGACAAGAACTCGAGATCAAATTCTTGCAAAATGACTATCCATCGATTATATTTTCCCCCAATCACTCGCCTACTA
Source organism: Pinus tabuliformis (assembly GCA_031772625.1). Taxonomy (NCBI): domain Eukaryota; kingdom Viridiplantae; phylum Streptophyta; class Pinopsida; order Pinales; family Pinaceae; genus Pinus; species Pinus tabuliformis. Next base: position 169,961,303 of record CM062808.1, read on the forward strand.
AGGAAAAACTGAAATGGATTGACTACCGCTAAGACAAAAGTTTTGCGTAGTAGAATATAATGACGGAGCCGCTAGATAGCAGGGACAGCTGCCAAGGCCAACTTCTCAACCGCAGAATAGCGCAATTCAGGACCTATTAAGCCTCGGCTCAAATAATAAATCACATGCTCGGTGAGAGAATCATCCTCCTGAATGAGAACCATACCAATGGTTGATTCTGCTGCAGCAAGATATAAAAGGAAGTCTCTACCATAATCCGGTGGACTCAAAAGCGGGGCAGATACTAATGCCTTTTTCAAAGCATCAAACGATCGCTGCACAAAGTCGTCCCATACAAATGGAACTCCTTTCCGTAGCAAATGCGTGAACCCTTTAGTGATCTCGGCATAGTTTGCTATGAACCATCTTAAGAAATTAGCCTTCCCTTGAAGACTTTGAAGTTGTCGAATTGATGACGAGGGAGGCAACTGAACTATTGCCTCAACCTTGAAGGGATCAACCCGAATCCCTTCATTTGACACAATGAACCCTAACAACCGACCGGACGTAACCGCGAAAACGCACTTGTTGGGATTCAACCGGATTTTATAAAAACGACATCGCTCGAAAACCAATCGAAGATGACTAGGGTGATCAGTTCTCTTTCGAGAACGAGCAGCGAGATCATCCAAGTATGCCTCGATGACATGTTTGATGTCGTGGAAAGCATATGACATGGCCCGCTGAAAAGTGGCTCCAGCATTTTTAAGACAAAAAGGCATCTTTCTATATGCAAAGGTACCCCAGGGACATATAAAGGCTGTCTTATGTTCATCTTCAGGACGGATAGAAATTTGATTATAACCCGAAAAACCATCCATGAAGGAAAAAATATCATTACCCACACACTCGTCGATAATTTGATCAATGAATGGCGTGGGGTAATTATCTTTTGGACAAGCCTTGTTTAAGTCCCTAAAATCGATGCATACTCGGATTGTTCCTTGCTTTTTATCCACAAGGACTGGATTAGAAACCCAATCAGTAAGAGGAACAGGGTATATGAAACCCGCCTTTAGCAGCTTCTCAACTTCAGCTTTGATAGCTGCTGCTTTCCTAGGGTTAACCGGCTGAAGCCTTTAACGAACCGGTTTGGTGTTCTCATACATCTTGATCTCATGTCGAACTATAGAAGGATCAATGCCAGGAATTTCCTCATAATACCAAGCAAATACATCTCGAAATTCCTTAAATAGGTCGGTGTAAATTTGAATTTCTTCAGGGGAACATTCAATTCCGATGAAGAGATTCTCGATCACGTTAGGGTCCCTAGAGATGTTTATAGGTATCGTTTTTGAAATCACTGACATATTACCTTCGGCACGAACGTGTGCTGGAGCCAAAGGGTTTGACACCGTACAAACATCACTAGTGAAGAGCTCGGAGAGTCTAGATTCTACTTCCTGCAATGGAGGAAGAAAGTATGAACGATGGTGTAAGTCTTCCCAAGGTCGATATATACCCATCATTACTTCGAGGATTGCTTCTTCAGAAGGTAAAACTGAATCTAAGCAGTCCAAAGAAGAGGTAGAATCAAGGCTCCAAGCCGAGGCCACATCACCATCTAACTCCTCTTCGGAAAAAGGAGCAGAGTGGTTGTTTGCAGAGTCTACAATAGACTGATATCTAAGCTCAGCTGCAGATATAGGGAATGCCATTCCATTCACTTGTCCTTCAACTAATGTGGTCGTAGGTGAAGGCAAGGTCCAAGGGTCTGAAAAATAACGAGTTCGAAATAACTCTTCTCGAGGATACTCTTTAGATGATGAAATGGCATTGATTTTAGCGAAAGGAGAGGGAAGATCAAAGGTACCCATCAATGAGGAATACATTCCCACTCCTAAATTCTCAGTAGGCGGGCGAGGGTTATCCACTAAAGGAATAGTAGAGTCAGATCTTGCTTGAGGATCGACTGGACAATAATCCATTTAATCAACCTTAACGATTTTCCCCTCATGAGGAAAGCAAATGACACGAAACAGAGTCGAAACAACGGCGTCCATTTCGTATACCCAGTTCCTTCCTAATAGGAGATTATAGTCTAGGTTAGCATCTATGACTTCGACTTCAATATTGACGACCTTCCCCCCAACACATATAGGAAAGGCCGGGATAATCCCATGCGGCTTATGAGAATGACCATCAAATGCAGTCAAGACGATGGGTGAAGGAACAACCGAAGGTGATCCAATAGCCTTCTAGCATGACATCGACATGACGCACGTGGAAGCTCCTTCATCTATAATGGTACGAAAAATGTTGATTTTCTGGTATGTAGACTTTATTTGGAAAGCCATATGATGAGGGAGTCACTTTTTGACATTTAACATGTCAAAAGTGAGCACTAAAGAGTTAGTTGGATCGACTGCTCCAATCACGGAAAGTAAAGGACTTCGCTGAGCCGAACACGACTGGAGAACCTCTAAAGAGGACATGGCACATGGACTCTGAGCCAGATCCTCCACAATGGAGTAATTCTGGACGGCCCTGGCATTAGGATTAATATTCGCGCGTTTAGCGGAACCTCTCGGTATCCGCGGTATAGTCTCAACAGGGGGTCGCTCAATATGAAGGTCGGTATTTCCGGGAACAGTCTTCTCCTTGGAAGTTTCGGCTTCACCATAATCACGTGACCGAGTAGTCACATGGACGTTAGAACCCATCATGAAAACATTCGATGATTTTTCCCCTTCCTGGTTGCCCCCTGCGGAGGTACCAGGATTTGAACTCGCGCCAGCAAGAAGTTGCTGCCCTTGGGGAAAAGGGTTTGTTAAAACAGCCTGAGAACTAGAAGTCCTTTGTTGTCCTAACAAGCGTTGAGCATCTTCAATCTTAGGGGAGAGATGAGTTAAATGGTCTCCACTGCACAACTTGCATGGAAACTTGACTTTCTTTCTATACTCATTTCTACCACCACCAGCGTTGTTGCCGGACTTATTTGCATCAGGCTTCCCATCCTGGTTCTTTTTCTTACCTCGTCCTTTCTCTTTCCCATTGGAATTTTGATTTCCTTTGGGGTTATCAGATTGTACGACATTAATTGAAGAAGTTTGGGAAGCCGGGGGATTAGACAATGTGACTTGGTTGTTAGAAGTAGGACAACTGTTGCAATTGGTTCAACAAGTTCACGGTAGTTGTGTCTATTGATCCAACGATACCATCCGCGTGGGGACCTGGCTTCGACTTAGCTATGTCAACCTTAGACCCAGGAGCATCTGGCAAGTATTTTTGAAGGATCCAAGACTGAGAGTAGATCAATTCTAATTGTTGGGCCCTAAGAATGGCTTGCTCCTCAGAATAGACTCCAGACATGGAGACATCCTTGGAGATCTCGGGTTGTAAAGATTTCAAAAACCATTCGAGACAGTACTCCGAAGGGATTTCGGATTTAATGAGCCTCTTTCTCCGTCTCCATTCCTGAATATGGTCAGAAATGTGAGTTGCCTTATCCTGACGAAAAGTGGCCAGAAGTTCAGTTCCAGCATCATAACGGACAGGCAACTGGAAATGATTTAAGAAAATATTGGCTAAGTCAGTGAAAGATGTAAAGTTTCCCCCTGGCAACTCTATATACTATTTGGTCGCATTACCAGTCAAGGTGCGTTGAAAAAGTCTCAACCTGATCGAGTCATCGATAAGGGAGTTAGATGAGCACCACAAATGGAATGTGGTTACATGGTCACCTGGGTCCTCACCACTCTTCCCTTCGAATTTTGTAATGTCCGAAGGGATTTTGGTTGGGACCGGAGGCCAGGCTAGATTGTACTTGATTGGATCGTTTGTTAACTTGGTGAGATCTGGCAAGTTCAACGTTGCCAGAAACGGAAGCCTAAGAGGACCTTGGGGATTCCACCCAGACTGGGCGGAACTCCCAAAGTTCTGAAAAGATTGGCCTAGATTTTGAAAGGCACCAGGCTGCCCGAAGTGACCAGTAGAACTGGCTGAACCAAAAGGCAAGCCTTGTGATCCAGTAAAATTCAGAGTTTGACCAACTCCGGCCGCAAAGCCTCCATAACCAGCAAAGTTTCCTCCTAAATGATTATAAGGAGTTGATAACCCCTAATACTGATTCCAAGCCGAAGCTAAGGGAGGAATACTTTGAAACGAACTAACCGTGGAGTACGGCCTATTCCCTTGTTGGCCGATAAACGGATTCTCAGTTCCCGCGCCACTAACCCTGGGGTTAGTCCAACCTTGGAAAGGATTACTGCTTTGTCTTACAGAAGAAAAAGGCATGGATCCTATCGTCAGGTTGGAATGTGGTATATGACCACTTCCAAAAGGAAAACCCTGGAATGAAGCCGATCCGCCCATCATGGACGTAGCGGCACTAAACGGAACCGATGGAATACCCTGTGAGTGGGTGCCAAATGGGAAGAATCCAGTACCAAAAGCATTGGTTTGGGAATTTCCACTCATGGACGGAATGGAGGTAGACCCAACTAAATATGTGCTAGCAAAAGATCCAAACAAGGAAGCAGAGGAGATGGAAATTGTTCCTCCCCCTTGCACCGATGTTGGAGTTTGCATAGTCGTAGCACTTGTAGAATCCATGCTTCCAGTAGTGGTCATCGATAGTAAGCGTGTAGCGTAACCTGGACTTGACGGTCTATGCGTCAGAGTCCCAACGTATTGTAATACGTCTGGATGACTAGATGGTAGTGGAGAATTCAGAGCCGCTAACGACTCTAAGAGTTCTTCTACCTTAATGTTATTCTCTGCTTGAAAGAGAACTCTAGAAAGGACTGGAGTGTCCCTCTCTTTTCGGAAGTGCCAAGCCTTGCTTGAACACTAATGCCCCCGAGAGGAGGATCAATCCCCGATGCGTCAACTGCCGTGGGACGAAACCCACTAGTAGTATTACCTCTGCGCCTTCTAGGAGAAGGCTCTAAACTTGGTGGTGAAAGACCACGAAGTCTTCGAGACCGTCTGGGAGATCGGTCAGCCACTTTGAATTTTTTATTATGATCTAACTAAAGACTCAAAAAATTGAAAGCTAGGCCAATTAAGAGCACAAAGCACACACTATAAAGTCCCTAAAGATAACAGCCAGTCAAACAACTTCCAAGTATTTCCGCTCCGGGTGATTAGGACCGAACACCAAAATACAAGAAAGTAAATTAAGGGGCCTTCCGAAGATAGTCTGGGATGATGAGGGCCCAGTCCTATCAGCGAAGGTATCAGAGGAAGTTACGCTGACCTCCTAACAACAACCTGCGCCGGTGCAAGCCCCCAAGCTTTGCAAGGGTGCCCTCCAGTAGTACTGTCGAGAGTGATGCAACGTCGACCTCAGGTGCCATGGGATTCCCCTCCGCAGCCACCTGTGTAGATCCCTAGGAGTAGCAACTATGGATACCAACTCGTCGCAGAAGCCAGGCGGAACAGTTGTGAGGTAAGTTCGGACAAGTAGGAGAGGGGGTATCTCTCTTCCCTGTCTTCACAGACCCTTGTGCTTAACTCCCAGATCCGGAGCTTTCCTGGTCTTCCTAATGCTATTGGATTTTCTCTTGTTATTCAGACTCCTACGTTTGACGTTTAAATGGCCTTGGAGAGTTAACTCTCCACACACCTAATCCAAGGCCCTAAAATCCTAAACTTGTTGGGGTAACTAACTTAAACAAAAAGTTCTAGTGAATTTTAGTTAGCGCTTGATTTAAAATAGGATGTTCTTTAAGTCACAAGGTAACGGAAGTGAAACTAGTGGTGTTTTTTGACGCAAAAGAAATTAATAAAAACTTAACTACATGCACATGCACTTTTTTCATTTTTCGATGAAGAGCAATTTCTATAGGGTTCAGAGGAAATTCTAACAAAACAAATTTTTCTTTTCTTTTCGTTAATTCACGCTTCACACTCACAAAAGTTAACAAAGCTATGTATGCCTAAAAAGGTATGTAAATCTATCCTGCTGCAACAAATATATGTCGATGCAAGATTCGAAACTACTCTAAAAACAAAAAATGAAAGTTGCTTGCTTATCAATCTTTATCTTGCCACTTAAAATGTCTAGATGGAATATGAGATGCTACCATTCATTTCGTCTAAACACTAAAAACAAGTTCTAAGACAAACATAAAGCACTTTCATTCACTAAAAGGAAACCAAATGAAAACCAAGTTCAAGAAAGAAAAACTAAGTTTTTCAAAAAGATTTTCTTCAAACGCAACAACAAAAAAGTCTTTTCAAAAATGCTCTCAACAACACTGAAACTTGTGATTGAAGAATAGGCAACAAACACTTTTGTAAATTGACACCACACAATGGATGAAAACTCAACAAAAAGAGATGTGTTTAAGGATGCTCTTAACAATCAAAAGCAGCAATGAAAGCTTTGGCAACAAAAACCAAAAAGATCAAAAAGACAAATTTCAAGAAAGTGTCAATCAACAACTTTCATGAAACAAAGAAGCGAATGGTCACAAAAGAAATTTTGTCAAGCAAACAAAAAGTCACCAAAAGCAAGATTTGACACGAAGATTGAGATCAATCTCCCTACCCTGATGAATCAGAGCAGCCAAGATTCCAAACAAGAAATCTTGCGTACTTGAAGAAGAAAAGATGACGCTTGCAACAACAAAAACAAGACCAATGCTCCTTATAATCAGAGAGAATTCGAAACAAGATGCTCGATGTAAAAACAAAAACTGATACTGGAAAGTGACTGTTTCAGACTGACTCAAACTACCAGATAAACCTTCAGAGACAAAAAGATTTACCAATCTTGAAAATTGCAAAATATATGCGACTGTACTTATATACAGATTGCGTGTATACGCTACTGTAACTAAGGAAACCTGCGTACACGCGGGTTCACTTAAAGAAACATGTGTACATACTCCTCTGTAACTAAGAAAAATAGCGTATATAAAAGGTTTCAATAAAAATAAAAAAACAAACTGAAGAAACTGGCAAAACTTCAAATTCAAGAACAGACCAGACAGTAACAGCAAGCAGACAAGGCAGCTGAGCCCTGATTGGCTTGAAAACACCCAAACTAGGAACAACAAGAGTGTTGTCCCCAGTGGAGTCGCCAATTCTGTTGGAGGGAAATGTTCCCCTAGGGCTTTTTGGGTTGAAACCCTAGCAGACTGAAAGTTATCTATTCAAAGAAACACACATTCACACAGCCATTATGCTATTATAAGCAAATTCTATTGTAAAGGGGACGTACCTTAGGTCCTACGTTTGAGAAGGCCCTTAGGGTCCAAACCCTTCTTGGAGTTCCCTCCTTCTCTTTTGTCCTGTAAAACACCCAATTCTAAAGAACACAGCAGTATATGGACAAAACCTTATAAAGAAACCATCTTCATGTTATAAATAAAGGTAGTTAGTTATGAAATCCAAACAACCATTTACATATGAATTCTAAACATGAATATCATAAACATAAAGAAGATTTATATCGGGAACCAAGACATGTGTTTCTTTTATTATAGACAAATAAAGTACATAAAAAGGAATAATTTCACCTGAATCACCTTCAGCAGGCTCCAAGCAAAGCTTCCTTCCGGATCCATTCCAGCCTCAAGCCTCTAACAAACTCCTTCCATGACTCACTCCATGATGTCATAAATGGTGGATGGACATCAACACACAAGGAAACAAGGGTTTCCTGTACAAATGGGGGAAGTGCAGAAGGCACAAGGGACTTCAGACCTGGTCAGAGGAAAAATCTCAGCGTAATAACCTTTCTATCTCTTCTCTCCTCCCTTAGGCCTTCCCTTTGAGGTCTTTTTATACCTCTCCCAAAGTAGTTTTTTAGTTGGGAGTTGGTTGGGAACAGTTAGGCTACAGGCACTAACAGGTGATCAGCAGGTAAAACCCGCGATCTCCGCCCGAAAATAAGGAGTTTTATATTTTTTTAAGTGTTTTAATACATATACGTGGGTTGGGTATACACAGACCCGCGTATACACGCATTTAACTTAGGGAAATGTCACGTATAAGGGATAAAACATTGTTTTTTAAATTTTAGGACCAGGTCTGGAAGGAGGGGTTGCCTTAAGCCATGAGTGCAGCATCACAAACCATAAGAGTGAGATTTGGAGCTATAACAGCCTCTATGAAATCCTTCAGCCCATTATCATCTAACACCGCCTCCATCCTATCCTTCCATGCAATATAGTTCGAGTTGCCCTCAAGAGCATACTCCAACCGTAATCCGTTGAAAGACATTGCAACGTTGACACCAAGAAAACACTGCTGCAAATTCGAATTCCACCAGCTCCAAAATCAACCACCTCTGATCTAAGATTCGTGAGAACAAAGTATTTCTCGTACAGTGATTGAATGTATGGGCTTTTACCGGATATCTCACCTTCCAAATGAAGGATGAATCCAGAGGCTACGTGGCCCGATTACAGACTCTGCCTGAAGAAATAGAATGTAAACACTTCCTGAATAGTAGATCTGATGATCAAAAGCTCCGATACCATGTAGAAATTTTGAATAATAAACACATATTCAACAGATATTATCCCGATTATACACTATTTCGGAATACATGCATAATACATAACCTCCTCTATGTTGATCATCAATTTAACAGCATCAAAAACAATGAAACATCAATCGCATGCACACATTAACACAGTATGTATCCCGGGGAAAGCTTACAGCTGAAAACCCCACACTATCTATATATTAATGATTGAGAATATGTAACAATACATAGTACAATACTCCTCTCAAGTATCCAGCACTATCTTCACCTGTTACACACAAAACTAGCTCAGATCCGAACAAGTCACAGGTTCAAATCTCCTTCGTTGCTTTGCCTGCCTCCACTGCACAATGCTTGAGAATCACTCACCCTGGAAATCATGTGAGCACAGGCTATAATACTTGGTATTGGCCCACATTGCGTAGTATTCATTGGCATAACTCAATCCCATTGATTGTGCAAGATCTCATGCACAACTATAGTCACAACTGATAGCAATCTCAACCTCTAACACATGTCTCCACTGAACTGTACATGCACTGACATGAAACCAAGTTAACTGATGTATTCTTTAGTTTCTTTATGAGTTAATAATTATTTCACATAACTCATCACTATTCTGTTTTCAATTAGACTAATTACAACTAGTTTAACCAAGTCAAACTGAACACAACTCCATCAACTCCACATCCAACTCCATAGAACTCACATGCATGAGTTCTAACTGATGTCATGCATGCAATAGCTCAACTGACCCATAAGAAAAGCATATTTCCTTCTGACAGCTGCATGTGCCACATTTGTAGCTCAAACTGAAGTGCTCCAAGAGGATAATATAAAGTTTATAGTCTAAATATTATTATGAGACAATAATATTTGACTTTTCTATTTTTGACTAGTAGTCTAAAAATAGACTCTGATCACTCCTGCTGTGATCCAAAAATAGAAGTCCATCTATTTTTCCCAACATGACCAATCATCCATAAACAGCATCCTGCAACTCATAGACATGATCCATATGTCTAAAAACAGACTTTGTGCCATAATTTGCCTACGGGCCCACTTAGTGAAGGCGACTCCTTTCCACTAAGCTCCATCATCTTGTTGCATTCTCAACAACCCTTAGAGCATAGCTGTAGGAATTACAGGCATGCCCTCCTCAAGTTGGTACCCTCTCGACCAGCCTTGCAATTGGCTCAACAATAGCAGAACAGATGTTTCACATGCTAATAACGAACACCATAGTGCTGCCAGAAGGGGCACTAGTAACATCAAATGAGGGAAACAGGCCTTCGGTCAACGCGCTGAAAGGTCTTTGTATTAATCTAGCTGCACTCCCGTGAGAGACCCTATATTTACTACAGGATGGGATAACTGTAGGGCTATGAGCTAGGGAGAGTCGTGCACTTCAAGTCCTTAGTGAGCAGAAAATCAATATGGAACAACTAAGCCTGCAGCATGATGAAGTAGTGTCATAGAATCAATAGCTAGTACAGGTGATAGAAGATGCCTTCCAAAGCGTCCTGGAGTTGACCATCCCAGTGGGCATAACATGAGAGGCACGCATCCACAGGTTAGCAGCAGGGGTGCGTGAGGCACGAGAAGAAATGACAAAGGTTTAGCTGGAGTTGTACCTTCATATCACCGAGCTACAGTTAAAGGCACAGCCATCCACTCCTTTGGAGGTCAAAGAGAAGCGCGCTAGGGCTATCACAGCGAGATTGGGCAAGATTGACGGTGCAGTGCAAGACTGCACTAGCATTTTGGAAGAATCACTTAAGGTCCTCACAAATCTACAGGAGGACCCAAACATCCAGCACTTAGAGACAGAGGCGCGCGAATCCAACAGTAGTATGACAACATCCGGGGAACTACATAGACAGTGGTCCTCACTCAAAGGTTTGCGCAGATGCAGCAGGCCAAGGCGCTGAAAGAACAGGTGGACGCAGCACGACATAAGGAAGTCATCCTGAAAGCACTTGTTCAACCTTGGATCAAGGAAGCCTTCACTATCACAGCAGAAATCGAAGGCAAGCTCGCACACATGCAGGGGATGCACACATTGATACAGAGAATCACTCTCGACACAGAGGTCTCGGAACAGCGTATGCAGCAGATCCAGCAAGCAGTAGCTCAATGCATTGCTGACCTTCACACAATTCGAGACTAGTTGCTGGGACTCCACGCAAAGATCGTCGATCCGACAGAGTGACTCGAGGGCAAGTCACTATGTTTGTGTTGGGGGCCTGTTGGGCATGGAATCCCCCCAAGTCATGTTTTGGGGCTCAAAGCCCAAGATTTGACCGAATCTTGTTGTAAAAGCTCCGCGAATTGCAGGCACGGGGCTCAAAAGTATATCAGAGTCATAGGGTTGTCCACCCTAGTTTTGTAATGTAATGGCGACTAGATAGACCTACCCATGGTCCTTGGACCATGGGATTGTATAAGTAGAGCGAGGCTCTAAGCGTAAGAAAATAGAGAAGGGAAGAGAAGCATGAAAAAGTCTAAGTGATTGAGTCACAGGCTGAAAGGTGTCATTGGGTCATAGGGTAGGAGAAGGCTCTGTAGTTGTGTGTGCATAGGCTTAGTATTCTGCGACTGAGTGCGCCGACCCCTTCAACTGAGTGCATAGGGCGAGTCGAGTCTGTAACCGTGGAAAGAATCAATAAAGAGAAGTTTTGTTATTATTTTTTGTATTTTTTCTTGGGTTAATGCATGATTGATATAATTTTATATTATTTATTTATTGTGCGCACCTGTATGAATGGTTTATGTTGTTAAGTATAGCTTAAAGCACTCAAGTAGGCAAATATAATCAACTAACATTGGAATAGAAGCAAGGTCTTGGGTAATAACACAGAGCATGACGCTCAGCCCTGAGGTAGGGCTGCGCAAAGGTAGTATATCAGGCTGCGAGGAACGGGAAAGTGACCGAAGAAACCTGTGTTCAAGGTCAAACCGTAGACCAGTCAAACTCACCAGACATCTCTAGGGTGTGGAAACTTGGTTCTAGCACCCTCCCATACTATAGAACTAGAAACTAACCCCTTGATTTCACTTCCACGAGAAAGTGAGGAAGAGCTCGTGAAGGTTTCACCAAGAAGTGCGATTAGTTCGATAAACCAGTGAATTCCGCGCATACCACTCCCACCTACACCACTACCAATTTCACCATCTTCACCCCTGTATTCACCCATATATCCTCCGCCACCACCACAGTTCAATATGGAAAGCGCGATAAAGTTTCCAGTGTTCAAGGGAGTAGGGAATGAAGATCCAGACCAATTTTGGTTCATGGTAAGGATTGTATGGGAGGCGCAGGGAGTCACGAATGATAATATAAAGAAAGCAACATTGGTCAGCGCTCTATAGGATTGCACACTGACTTGGTAAATTAAGCATTCCAATGACAATCCGAATGCAGGGATCACGGATATCCAAGTTGCGATGAACAAAGAATTTATCAGGCCAAAATCAGAGACACAGTCGATCACTGGATTTAAGGAAATGATGATGCTTCCAAGTAATACCCCTTGGGAGTTGGATTATAGATTGAAGTGTACAATTTGTGAAGCTAATATGACCTTAACGGATGGGTAACACCGCACATGGTTTGTAGCATTGCTAATTCCGCATCTAAGGAACGTGTTGTCACAACAGAAGCTAACCACTCAGGCCGAGGCCTTGGACATGGTGATGAGATTGCACAAGACCCTGATACAAGATCCTAACCTGGAGTTCAACAGATCCATGCGCAGTTGAAAAACTTGTGCCTTGAGATGAATAGTTTGAAACAAGACAGGATAACTCACCCAGAAGCGCGCGAGGAGGTATGGTGCGTAAAGTGCAAAATCTAGGGACATGACAAGGACCATTGTCCAATGTTCGTGAATTACCTGGCGGGAGGAGGACCAATGAAATTGAGACCAGAGGCATAAGCAAGACTGAGCGTGGCACCTGCATTATGGTGTGAAATTTGTTAGACAGGAGGGAAGCATGCTACAGATAACTGTCATCTATTACAGAATTATACGTAGAATGCCCAGCAGTTGTTCTGTAATTTCTGCAGGTCAATAGGCCACGATGAGCACACCTGTAGAAGTTATGAACTGATGATGGATCAGACTCCTACCTACAGAGTTCAGACCAAAACATGGGCCCTCGATCAAAATGCAGGTATGGCGCGCACTGGATTTTAGGGGTGCGAACAAGGTCGAGGTGGAATGGGACCAGGAAGAGGTTGCGGATAGCTGATACGTTACAATTGCAGAGGACCAGGGCATTACGCCCGCGATTGTAAAAATCCAATGAGACCATCATGCTTATATTGTACACAGTTTGATCATGAGACAGAGGACTGTCCCATGCTGATAATGAGGTTGCGCAATAAAGGAGCACTCCAGCCTCCCCCAACTCAGAACCTGAAAATGATGAGGTCTGAGCCATGCGAAGAAGACCCAAATGTAAATATCGTGCTCTGGAGTGGTATCACAACAGGGGATGACAAAGGCAAGTAGCCCAAAGAGAGTACCTGGGTTTGCAAGGCTCCAACAAAGGAACTAGAATCTGATTTGGAGCGCGCTAAGGAGACATTCATGGAAGCTAAGAAGAGCTTCATGGGTGCCTCCACTTCAAGAAGTAAAGACAGACTAGAACCGAAAATGGACCCATCAATGCTCACTACATTCTTGGAGACATGCATGAAGCTGCTGCACGACAGCAAAGCTGTGAAGGGGCTACAAGAACTTATCATTAGATGTGCTCGAACCGGGCCAAGAGAACCGCGCGTAGTCCGGAAGCTCAGGAAGCACATGACACAAACAGGAAGAGAAATGAGATTGACTGCGCAGATCGAGGAATATGAAATGGATCAAGTGATTTTGGATCTAGGATCAGACGCGAATGCCCTGCCAAAGCAGACATGGGAGCGCATGGGTAGGCCTGCGCTGCAATGGTCTCCTATTCAACTATGAATGGAAAACTAGCAAAAGATCCTACCTATGGTAAGATTGCAGGGGATAACGGTAGATATCGAAGGTGGGAGCGCACTAGCAGATTTCGAAGTGATAGAGATTGTTGATGACAGCAATTCCTATCCCGCACTATTAGGAATAGATTAGGTGACTGACATGAATGGAGTGATAAATCTAAAGAAGCGCAAAATTATTTTTGAGAAAAATTCATTGCGCGTAGTGGTACATTTAGACCCTACGTAGGATTGCACTACACAGAGCCAGTGCGTGACTACGACAGCGACAACGATCTATAATGCATCTACAAGATAACCACACGGGAGAAAGATTAGGTAAATCCAATCGCGGTTTGCCGAATATCATGGGAGCTTGAAAGCTCCTGCACATCAGATTCTGATGAAGAGATAGAACGATGGTAGAACTAGTTACACGAGGTAACCATGCTCAACTATGATATAATGACAAGGTCATTGTGCTGCGTGGTGACAGAGGTAAGAGATCTGCCTAATTATGACGAGTTGAGAAAGGTGGATGATTTCCTGAACAAATTTGAAAGAGAAGTATTGAAACACCAGCGTTTCGACGCTCTAAAATGGGTACTACATGCTACACCCGCAAGATGGTGGGGTACGCACCAAATAAGTTTTGAGCACTGGCGCGAATGCAGAAGGATGATGCGCTTATGATTTAGGAAGCCCCAGATGCGATAAAATCTAAGTATGATAGATGAAATAGCTCGCGCGCCCACATTTTCAGATGGATATAGGCATATGGTGCACAACCTACATGAAGGCACACCATCCTCGCGATAGGAAACACGACCGATAAGCAAGATCGGGCAAGAAAATGGCATGAAAAACTACTTTGTTTGGGACCAGGAAGTATGGTAATACCAAGCACGCAGAAGCATATTCATGTAGAAGCTTTTGACAAAGTACGCAAAGCACTGAACACGGTCCACCATGTGAAGCAGGCTGACTGGGACATGTGCATACCAACGGCTATCTAGGGATATAGGACCATGTGCAAAACCCTGACTACGTGTGCACCTCAGAAGCTGAATTATGAAGTGAATGATGTAATCCCCATGGAGCATGAAAAGCCTAGTCCATGCATAGTAGCACCAGTAGGTACGATGGTTCACAGAGCCTAGAAAGAAGGGATCACAGAGCCACAAGAAACAGAACGCGTGGGACTTGAGGAAGAAATCCAACAGGGAAACCTTAGACTCCACGAACTTGAAGAAGAAAGGGTGCGGTTAAGGAAGAAAAGCGCTATGGTGGATGCGGAAGTCAAGAAGCTGGAGGACGAGATAAAGGAAGATTTTCTTGGCAAAAGGACTAGGGTGGTAAGGCATGGTGCATACGATCATAATGACAAGGTTAAGTCCTATTGCCATGAATTGGTCAGTCTGATGCCTTGGCTTGGACCGTATATTGCTAAGCATAGTGACCAGGGTAGCACATTGCGAGTGATAAAGTGCGATGCCGACTATAATAGTAAAAGGTAGGGATTCTCCAAGCGACATGATGAATGATTAGATGAAACTTTTCATGGGTGGTGCGACCAACTAACTAGCTAAAGCGAGGATAGTCTTAGCACTCTAGGCAATTGGAGGGAGTGCAAGACTATAAACTATTCTGGCTGAGAGTTGCGCAATATTGGTGATGCATGTAGAAGCAAAGAGTCACAAGGTCCGCTCTTGCGCAAGGGGAGCTGCGTTACTACGCAGGTTGGCCAGAAAGTAACCGTTGAAGTCACTATTCACGATGGGATGCTTGACTTGAGGCCAAATGGAGTAGGTGGCAGGCCTTTAAGACGTGATTTATGGGAAAATTTTGGGAAAATCTGCCACCAAGGGAGCATTAATGAACCAGATTTGGGGGAATAGTCGAATTCAAATTCCAAAAGCACTATAAAATAGAAATGGTTGCCCAGCAAACAACACTTGGTCATTTGCGAATTGAGCAATCGAGCAGAACCCTGATGTTTGTGAGTCGAGCGTTGATTGATCCCCTGAGTTCGTGAGTGATAGATTGTTGCACAGATACAATGGCAAAAACTAAGGATGGTATGGAGATAGCCGAAGTGACCACCGAGGAGGCTGCGCAGGCCTTGACTATGGGGGATGTTCCAGAAGGTGTCGGGATTGTGGTAGAAATCCTGAAATCGCCACGCACGCCAAGACCCAAGACCTACAAACAAGCAATGGCTCTTGTATGTGTGTCCCCGCGAAACCCACTGCGTAGCAAACTTCGATGGAGTAGAAGGGGAAGTTGTCACTATAGAAACAGATGAAGAAGAAGAAGATCTGGAGGATATTATCATCGTAGAAGAGGAGGATGAAGGCATGAGGAGGACCTGGATGATACCAAGAGCTCGCTCCAGACCTCGCTCCTCCCAGATAGCATTATGTTTGAAGGCACGCACTTGGGCCACGTGCCGAGCCTGAAATTTGAAGATTGGGACCTCACTAACCACGAGAAGTTCCCTCGCCTTGAGACCGGAAACCTCATGAAGCAGAACACTGCTGGGGGGGGTGACAGAATTGGAGCCGCAAAAGTGGTTGTGCGAAGTGGAAAAAGTCGGGCTACTGAACCTACCCTGGGTACCGCACTTCCACTGCACCCCAATAACCATTTTCATCATTAGGCAGCTGCTCTGCCCGGTGCATGATGAGTGTTTATGACTGGAGGAGCCCATCCCCATCACGGCAGACTTGACTCATCGCGTCTCTTGGCTTCCATATAAGGGAGAGGACCCCGCAGCCATATCAGAAGGGAAGGGTAGTGATTTGGCCATCGCAGAGACCATGAAGAAAAAGTACAAGCTGGAAAATTAAGAAGAGAGGTTATGCCATCTCTAGCATCAAGGAGAAAGCAGTGCGTGTGGCGACCCAAATCCTGGCAGAAAAGGTCATGTGCAAGTGCCGCGCGGAAGAAGTACTCGCGCCAATGGTAGCACTAGCTGAGCAGTGCACGGAGGGGGTCCAGTTTAACTGGTCCGAGATCCTCTGCAAGGAGTTTTTTGAGAATTTCTGCAAAGCCCGGGAACAAGGAAAAACGTTCCATTATGCATGGTTGTTACTGTCCATAGTGCTTGTGGCTAGGGAATTTCCAGAGGATAGTCAATTCCCCATAATTGACAGGGATTTACCGGAGGCCGTGAAGTATGCTTCGCTTTGGGCCATGAAGGATGCTAAAAGGATACGCGATAGAAAAATCTTCTAGGTGTTCATGGAGATGAACCTCAGAATGGGGATCAACTGTAAGCTGTGGTTGTCACCCATGGTTTACAATAGTCTGCAGAGTTTTACAGAATTTAAAGCGGACATGCATAACATATATATCAAGGCACGCAAGGACCTGACTAAACAGTGGACAAAGCTACCCTTCATAGCCACAGACGACACCTTTTTCAATGTCCTGGACGCATGGCTGCTAGAGTGGTACGCCTCAGACATCGTAGAGATCGAGAAGTTGGTGGTGCAAAGAAAGAAAGATGAGGCCAAGCTACACATCGCATAGTTGGCCGAAAAATGAAGGAAGGATGCAGCGGCAGCAGAAGTGTAGGCAGCACGAGACGCAGCACAGAAAGTAATCGAGCAGGAAAAGGTCACAATAGCACAAGAGGTAACTGTGAAGGCGGGCAAGGATCAATTGACATAGAGGTAGGAAGTAGAGGAAGTAGAGACCGAAGAGGGAGGCGCGGATCCACAAACTGCGTCAACGCAGCTGAAGCGCCAGCACCCAACCAAGCGGGCAGGGTCGCGTAAGAAGAGCAAAGCTTCGAAATTGTCTATTGACCCAATCACCATAACCGAGGGTGTCGTACGGAATGAGTCGATCTTGCGGACAAGATAGACCTTCCTAGAATCTAAAGAAGACCTAATGACAAGCAAACCAACCAGACACTATCTTTCTCTAAATATGCTTTAATAAACAATAGCAAACAAGTGTTTTTAGGGCCTACCTTTGGTCCAACGCAAGCTTGTAGATGCCCTCGCTCCTTTGATCCAAATGAGCTCCTTCTCGCAAATCTGCAAACACAAACAAGGCAAACAAATTAAATAGCACCTGAAAAACCAATTGCATAAAACATATTTAACATGAAAGTCAAGGAGTCCATGAAACAAATAACATAAGATACTTGTTGAGAAAAATGAGTTTGATTGTATTAATTCAAAAGAAGAAGAACTTTACAACCTTTGCCTTGACGTTGTACAAGCTCCTCCCAGGGTCCAACAAGATGTCTCCTTTACTTTGACAAGTTTCACTCACTCTCCAATGGAACCAAGAGGTATGTGATCTCTCCTCTCAAGCTCAACCAAAGAGTCTTAATTTCACCAGCATTTACCCTCAAAATGTTCAACTTCTAACCTCTCTAGTCCTCACCCCAATGCATGTATTTATAGTGCAATGGAGGTAAGTTACTAGGTCCTTCTTCAAAGGGATAAAGCCCTCCTTCAAAGGGATAAAGCCCTCCTTCAAAGGGATAGCTCCTTTAGTCAAGGGATTAGCTCCTTCTCTTTTGGGATGCATGAACCACCTCAGAGCGAACAATCCACGTCAAAATTCCTTCTAGAAAACTCTAGAATTAACCTAAAGTGAGTTTTTTAAGATAAAATTTGCGCCTTTTGACTTTCACAGGGGTCCGCACCTACACCATTAGGGACAAAGCGGGTAGGTACGCAGCTTTTGTACACAGAAGGTGCGGGACCGCAGGTGACAATGAGAGAAAGTGCGGAACCAGAGTTACATTGATTTTTAATGACTTTCTCCCATTTCCAAAGCTTGATTTGAAGGGTTGAGGTCTTAGACTTGCTTAGGAGGACAGTACAAGTGATGATAGACCCATACTGACTGTAAATAATCATAGTGACGATATTTTTGTGTAACAGATTGCCCCCTAAAGTGTGAAGTCTGTAGTAGATGAGGATTTCATTTATCATATAGGAAGAGTGAAGTACTTTGTCATTTCAAGGATCATATTGTGGAGAGCCCAGTCAGAACCTGTAAAAACATTCAATGCAAGATATATATATGAGATCATATCATCACTGAGGTAGGAATTCCCATACTCAGATCAAAACTAACTAGAAAACTATCTACTGCTCTGATATAGGAATGATCTTGTAAGACATCACAAGTATAGACTCGTGTGAACACAGTATGGACGCAGCCATCCATTTATAAATAGTCCACAACACAATGAATACAAAATTCCCCGCAGCCTAGATAGTGGAAACTAGATCCAGGGTCTTCATTTCTACTTCCCAAAATAGTACGATTCTATCCATGCGAATAAATGTGTTGATGTCGAACATGGTAGAAACCACTTGATTACCAGTCAATGATGTAAACTGTTAACAAGTGTGAGAGAAACCACTAGTGATGTCAATGGCTCTCAAAGTACCCAGTAGAATCCATGAGATGTGAATAAATGTGTTGATGTCGAACATGTCGCGGAATCCTTTGATCGGAAGTCAATGATGTAAATCCTTTGATCGGAAGTCAATGATGTAAATTGTCGTCAAAGGCGAGAAACCTGCCATTGAGGCATGCAGATCTCAAGGTACTGACGATTCCTAGATCATCTTTCTAGATAATGTGCTGATGTCGATAGAAAGCAATCCGTCGCAGGCAAGCCCACAACACGAAATCATAGACCAAGTTGAAGAAATTTAGTTGCAAGGACTGACTCAGGGATGGTCAAGATGGATGACAGATATTTTGCAGATGAATGGCTTATTGGCAGTGACCTCTTGAACACATAACGACACGACAGATGGCTTGGTAACAATTGACCCAAAGTTAATACCCAGAAACCGGCTGAATACTTTCAATGTGGTTTGACCAACTGTTAGGCAAAATATTTCCCAACCCAGGTGAATGAAAGTGTCATGTTCAAGAGTGGTTATAAAGTATGACAAATAGACTCATTTTTCTCTCTTTTCCCCCACCATTTCTGGCAAGTACCTCTTTATTTTTTACAAGCTTGAGGAGGATAACATTTGCTTGATTATAAGCTCATCCTTCGGATGAGTCCAACTTAGTTTAAATTCGAACCCTAAGAAGGAGTGGTTCGTTCCTGTTTGTATTTGAACAGGTCCTTTACTGTGAAATTTTAACGAGTCCAGTATAGGAGAAACTCGGCATTTTTTAATTTTAGAGAGTCTGAAAAACCTTAAGAAGACTCCAGGGTTGACCTTTTTCGTAAATTTGTGTCTCCCAAGCCTGAAAAAGTATAAAATAATACTTGAGATAACTGCTTGATCTTTTACGACCAAGGAGTACTTTTCGTTATTAGTGTCACTGATTCGAAAAAAGTAAAAAAGCGATCAATGACACGTCGTTTTATAACCAATATCGAATTTGAAAAGACAAAAATCCGGCAATCTTTTCGTATTTTTATGGTCGGAAAAGAGCTGTAAGTGGACCGTCTTTTAATTCCGTTTTAACGAGTGTAAAAGAAACACTCGGAAATCTTTTCATATTTTAGGAGTCAGAAAAGGGCTTAAAGATTACTCTACTTGTTTTTTCGTTGAAAATGATAGATTTCGCCTGAATAATCCTTTATTCTGCACAAAAACACAAACATTACTCATACCTGTTTGAAATGGATAAAAATGTCGCAAA
The DNA here is from genome assembly GCA_031772625.1 of Pinus tabuliformis. Classification (NCBI taxonomy): domain Eukaryota; kingdom Viridiplantae; phylum Streptophyta; class Pinopsida; order Pinales; family Pinaceae; genus Pinus; species Pinus tabuliformis. The sequence continues at coordinate 169,981,396 of CM062808.1, forward strand.
ATACCTTTTCAAAGTGAAACATAAACAAATTTTCAATTCATTTACTCAAAAAACTTATAAAAAGGGCCTTTGTCAATTCATTTTTACCGTTTGAGTTTGGGTGAGAAAATAGTGCTTTTGCTTAGAAAACTTCCCGTGAAGATTGTGGAAAATCCAACCGTCAGAATTGAGCGTCGTCTTCTCCAGGTAATCCACATCATCCTACTCTTCATTTTCAACCGTTTAGTTTTTTGATTTAGTCCTTCATTTCATTTTTTGGGAGGGTTTTTAGTCGCAAAACCCGTGCACGGGGGTCCGCAGGTTTACCATTGCGGACCCGCGGACCCCGACTTTTTCTCCATTGGGAAAAAGCTCGGGGTCCGCACCTTCCGTGTAGACAAAGTGCGGACCCATGCACTGTGTCTAACTCGGAGGGTGCGTACCCCGCCGCAAGGGTTTTGAACCCAAAAATTCTCAAAAATGGACCAATCAAAATGTTTTCTAGCAATTTAATTAGTCTTTATACTTGATGCAGAGAGTATATCATGCTAGATTGGCGTGAACGAGAGCATGAGGACGTGGATATTGCCGCATGGAATCATCAGCCTTCACTTGATGCTTTGAGGGCATGCGGACTGTACAAATTCTGGACCATTCCTGGCATGAGGGCTCAGGTGGATTTCTTACAGTGGCTGGTTGACAGATGGAGCATACAGGACCAGTGCTTTTTCATTGGCGGACACCGGCTCGAAATCGAGCAGGCGGACATTAATTTCTTGACTGGTTTGCCTAAAGAGGCGAAGACTTGACTCTGCACGGGACTAGGACAGGTGGCCAGTCTGTCAATAGCCTCCAGCTAGAGTACTGCAACAGCCAGGTTAGAGACAAAGGGATAGACATAAAGACCATATCCCATCCTGAGCTCATGGTGATTGCGTTTACTGTCACCAGACTTTGCGGAGCTGCCGCATTACATATTGCCACCGGATCCAAGATGCGTATGGCAGTTGATTGCTTTCGAGGCACCATCTTCAACTGGTGCAATGCTGTGCTGGCCAATGTGAAAGGCCAACTGACCAGGGCCAAGAGCAGACGACTAAAGACCTTTGGTTATGGGGCTTTGGTTCGTGAGTTTTGGCCTCGAGAGGGTTCCTATGCTGATCCCACAGCACCTTACTGTTGGAGCTGGGCTTCCTCGAGAGCCCAAACTGATGCGATGGGTCGCAGTCATGGCCCGTCACCCGGACGAGAGGACAGAGGTTGCTCGGTTCAAACTTGAGTATTTCCAATGGTTGGAAAACCAGGTCTTTTCCATTCAAGACTTCCCTTACGCTGGGATAGATTTTCGTGGTGACCCAGACATGGCTCTTCCACCAGGAGAGCAGTGGGACGAGTCAGGTAAAATCATTTTCAAATTTTCCTATTTTAATTTTTTTATTTTTCCATCGTCTCAAAACTGATAGTAAAAATTTCAAATGCAGATGTGGGTCCACAGCGACCAGCCGCTCTCCGGCCTTTCGAGAGAAGGCAACCAGTTGCACCTGCGCCAGCCCCACAGGACGAATCGGTAGAGGTTTTGGCCGAGTTGGAGGGTCATCTCGAGCGCTTGATAGGAGATATTCCTGAGACCACTATAGACGACATTCCTCATCGACTTCAGCGCTATGTGATTGGAGTCCCGGGACCTTTTAGGAGGTTCCTTTGCAAGGTTGCCCGGGCAGTGGTTTCTTATAGAGATCATCACCAGTGATAGGATGATCGCCTATTGTGGGCACATGTGACATTTTGTTTTTCGTACTTATCATTTTTGCCGATCATAAGGTGTTTTTCAACCTATGATCGAAGACGATGTATTTTTTGACACACTCTTATATATATATCACTATTACCGACTTATCTTGTAAATCATGTTATCGAATGGTTTTAAATTTACATGTATGATTATTGCAAATTTCTATTTAACATTCGAGAAGCAATTGCATCTGCTAATGTATTTAAAGACCTTGGAATATGCTGATATTCAATGTAATCAAACTCACGTTCCAAGAGACGCACTCTCAAAAATAATCTTAATAACACTGGATTTCTAATGGCATACACTCTATTAAGCTGTAATACAACGAGTTCAGAATCTAACCTCACTATCAAACTCCGAATCCCAAATGAAATAGATTCAGATAATAACTCAATCACTGCACTATACTCTGCAATGTTGTTTGTTGTTTGACCAAGGCTTACCCCATGCATAGAAACTAACTCGTCAGAGGGCGAATAGATAACCCAAGCTGCGGAAGAGATGTTCCGTGTATTACGACAAGCACCATCAGCAAATCCAATGTATGTTTGGAGAGGCATCGACATCTGCAATATCAAGAGTAAAACCAAGATAAGCAGGAATAATGACGAAAAAACACTCTCTAAGCTAAGCACACTTTTTAAACTAAAACACACCAGCTAGAAAGAAAAAACTATCCTAACTAAAAATATCCATACCCATTATTTTAAGCATAGTACCTCTTCAAGTAAAGGCCATTTCTGGGTTTACCCAAAGAGTCCCCATCAAAGTCTACCAATTCATAGGCCCCTTTTGCTAGCTTTCGCTTAACAATATAGGGACCATGCCACATAGGAACGAATTTCCCAGTGCCTAATTTATCATTAGCTTGATCATACAATAACACTAAGTCTCCTTCCGAAAAATTTCGAGGGGTCACGTTCCGATCATACTGAGCTTTCATACGTTTTGCGTGAGTCTCGATTGCCAATGCAGCATCACGTTGATTCTCATCTAATTGAGCTAAGTATAACAAACGTTTTTCCTCTTCGGAAGTAGCTGGAAGTAACTTGATGGCCATTTGCAGTGACGGGATTTCGCACTTAATGGGTAACACAGCTTCCAAAGCATAGACTAGTTGGAAAGGAGTGAACCCTGTTGATGTTTTTATTGAAGTTCGGTACGCCCAAAGCGCTGAAAATAGCATGTTGTGCCAATTCGACCGATGAATCCCAATGATTCATCGGATCATGATAACTAAAACTTTGTTGATGGATTCAACCAGACCATTCGCTTGTGGATAATAAGGAGTTGAACTATCGTGACGTAAACCAAGCTGGCCTGTAAGTTCAGTCATCATAACGTTTCGAAAATGACGCCCATGATCAGTGATTATCGCTTGTGGGACACCAAACCTAACAATTATATGATTGAACACGAAAATTGCAGTTGTCTTGCCGTCTGCCTCGAATGTAGGCATCGCCTCGGCCCACTTAGTAAAATAATCTACCGCAAGGATGATATACGCATGCCCCCCGGCCGAGTGAGGGTTACAGGTAATAAAATCGATACCCCATTTGGCAAAAGGACCAACGGCAATTATAGGGTGGAGAGGAGCAGGTGGAGCGCACATCTTACGATCAAAAATCTGGCAGTTGTGGCATTTTCGGACCGCGGAAATACAATCTTTAAACAAGGACGGCCAGAAATAGCCAGCGCGCAATATCTTTTGGGCTGTGGCATACCCAGACATATGACCGCCACATGCTCTAGAGTGACAGTCATTTAGAACCCTTTCAGCCTCTTCGTGAGTTAAGCAACTTCGAAAAATAGAGTCCGCCCCACGGCGATAAAGAGTATCTCCAATAATTTTGAATTGTTGGGAGTGGAACCGAATTTTCTGACGTTCCGACCTTGAAATTTCTAGCCGAAAGGATTGGGTCTGGAGATAGACGATGATATCCCCATACCACGGATCTAAAGTGCTGATTAGAAACAAAGATTCATCCGCAATGGGCTCCTCTGCCATAGTTTCCGTGTCAGCACGCTGGAAGTCACACATTAACTCTGCAAAAACTAAAGATTTCTTAGAATTAGATTTTTCAAATTCCAAGTCGAACTCCTGCAGGATAACGATCCATTTAGAGTACTTGCCCCCTAGCAATTGTTTGGTCAAAATGTATATCATAGGGTTGCAATCTGAAATTACCGTAGTTTTACGTAGTAAAATGTAGTGACGAAAACGTTGGACAGCTTGAACGGCTGCCAATGCCAATTTCTCCACATGTGAGTATTTTAGCTCAGTCGGATTTAGCGTTCGACTAAGGTAATATATCACATGTTCCGTTCCGAATTCATCTTCCTGAACTAAGACCATTCCAATGGTGGAATGGGAGGCGGCGAGATACAAAAAGTAATCCTGGTTGTAGTTGGGAGGATGCAACAACGGTGCATGGGTCAACGCGTGTTTGAGTGCATCAAAAGATTTCTGAGCTATCTCATCCCAAGAGAATTGAGTGTTATGTTTCAACAACTGTGTAAAACCCTTTGTAACCTCGGCGTAGTCAGGAATGAATCATCGTAAAAAGTTTGCTTTCCCCTGCAAACTTTGGAGTTGGCGAAGACTCGAAGGAGGAGGAAAATTGATGATAGCTTCGACCTTCGAGGGATCAACGCGAATGCCGGCTTTCGAAACTACAAATCCCAGCAATCGACCCGTTTCTATATAGAAGACACATTTTTGTGGGTTCAACCGAATACGATAATGCCTACACCTCATAAAGATTGCTCGTAAATGGACGAGGTGATCAACTCGATGTAATGAATGAGCAGGCAAGTCATCGAGATAGGGTTGCACAATGTGCTTGATGTTATGAAACGCATAAGACATCGCCCTCTGAAAAGTTTCTCCGGCATTCTTAAGCCCAAAAGGTAATTTGCAATAAGCAAATGTTCCCCATGGACAAATGAAAGCCATTTTTGGTTGATCGGCAGGTAGAATGTTGATTTGATTGTATCCGGAAAAACCGTCCATAAAGGAAAATATTTCGCTGTCGGCACAATCATCAATGAGTTGATCGATATAGGGAGTTGGGTAGTTGTCCTTTGGACAAGCTCGATTAATGTCCCTATAGTCGATGCATATTCTTATTGTCCCCTATTTTTTGTTAACCAGAACAATATTCGATACCCAATCCGTTAGTGAGATCGGATAAATGAAACCTGCTTTCAACAGTTTTTCAACTTCTGCTTTAATTGCAGCAGCTTTTCTTGGGTGAATCTGACGCAAACGTTGCCGGACGGGTTTAGCGTCCGGGTAAGTCTTGATCTCATGAACAACAATCGCGAGATCAATTCCTGGCATTTCCTCATAGGACCAGGCAAACACGTCACGGAATTCTTGAAATAGGGCCTTATATAATTGAATTTCGTCATCTATACACGAGGCACCTATATGAATGTTCTCAACAATTCCGGGCTTAACCGAAATGTCAATGGGGATAGTTCGAGAGATGTTTCCCAAATTTAACTCTAAATCAGGATGTTTCATTGGATTTTGAGGTTCCTTGACATATTCAATCGTAAATATTGATGAGAAATCATTTTCAAAACGATCATCCTCAGGTAAAAACGAAGATCTGTGATGGAGATCTTCCCATGGTAAATCATCTACACATAGGATTTCACGAATTTGCTCATCAGAGTGAACAAGTTCAGAAAACGTAGTTAAATCCGAGGTTGATGTGAAAAGTGATTCCTCACGGACCACATTCATTAAGTCATTTTCGGTTGAACACGGGTCGGCAAAAGACTGCACGGCTTCATAGGCAATTTCATATGGACTCAAAGGCATGGAATTACCAAATGAGTCTATTTCAGATTCAGAAGGAACGATCCAAGGATCGCCATAAAAAATGGTGTCTGATGTAATCATATGAATGGTTGCAAATGAAGATGATGCGTTGATTGGAGGAAAAGGAAAAGTTCCCAGTAAACCGGCATCTTTAACTAATCCTACTCCAACATCCTTATATGGGATAGTCGATTTACCGACATGCTGAATACTCTCCGAAGAGGCTGGGTCGGATGAAAACTAAGCCAGCTGGTCTATTGTTACGATCTTTCCATTATGTGGAAACTTTATTACTCGGAAGACCGATGAAACGACTGCTATCATAGTGTAAGACCAATTTCGACCCAATAGAAGGTTGTAATCTAGAGGGGCATCAACCACCTCCACGTCTAGATTAACGATTTTTCCTTCAACCCCTATAGGAAAATCCTGTAGAATGCCAAAAGGATGAAACCCATGGCCATCAAAGGTCTTAAGAATTGTCGGGGATTGATTTAGTGAAGGAGAACGAAGCGATCTCCAACACTGTATCCACATAATACATGTTGAGGCTCCCTCATCAATTACAGTCCGATGAATAGGCCTGTTTTTTACTATCACTGGGATCTAGAAAGCCATTTGATGAGGCAAACACGGTGTACTATTTTCTAGATCAAATATTATTAGGTTCGGGTCCTGAACGTCAACAGCTCCTATAGCCGACAAAAGTAATTTACGCTGTGTTGGGCATGATTACAGCACTTCCAAAGCCGACATTGCTGACGGTGAAACAGCTAAATCCTCAACAATGTTATAGTTCTAAGCCGCTCTCGCATGTGGATTGAAAGCTGACTTTTGAAGTATACCCTTAGTGGGCGGTTTGATTACCAAGTCTGGATTAGGTTTCTCGATCTGTAGTGGATCGGAACCGGGAGCTTAGGTTGATGGATTAGAATGAGAAGATTCTGCTTCTTTGCCATCAACAGGACTTTTACTGCCATAATCTTGCGATCGAGTCGCAATCCTAACATGGGACATCATCAATATGTGTTCTTCATTGGCACTCGAGGAAGAACCTATCATCTTATTGTCTTGACTTGGAAATGGATCCTTCAAGACAGCAGGAGTTTGGGAACCTTTGACAATATTCGCAACCTCTGCACGATGAGGGCAGTCTCTTGTAGAATGTTCTTCGTCACAAATGAGACAAGGATAATGAGGTTTGTGCTTTTCATCATTGGATTCTGCCTTTTCAGGTTTCTCCTTTGAACTTTTGTCCTTTTTATTCTTCTTCTTTCCTTTCTTCTTCCCACCGGATTTTGATTTAGCCATAGATGACTCTACAACGTGAATATTGGTGGAAACCTCTGCAGAAGAATCTCCTGTCGGGGAATCAGGCAAGGTTATGATAGGAGAAGAATTCTTGGAAGACTTCTTCTTACTTTTAGTGTTAACCGTACCAATCATACCGTCAGCGGCATGAGATCCCGAAGGAGCTGCAGTGATTTGATTTGACTTGGGAAGATCGGGGATCTTTTCGTGTAACGTACCTGACTGAGTATAGACCAAGTCAAGGTACTGTGCTTGAGCAATCACTTGCTCCTCAGTAACAACTCCGGCTTTAGCAACATCTTCAGTGATCCTTGGCAACAAAGGTTTTACAAAACACTCAGCCAAGATTTGATTCGGAATAAATACCTTCACTAAACGTCATCGACGTCTCCACTCATGAATATGATCTGAAATGTACATGGATGTTGACTGTTTTAGCGAAGTTAACAATTTCGTGCCATTGTCATATCGGGCTGGCAACTGGAAATGAGTTAAAAACGAGGTAGCTAACTGACTAAAATTATAAAAAGTGCCTCGCGGTAACTCAATGTACCACTTGGCCGCGAGACCAATTAGAGTGCGCTGGAAAAGTCTAAGATGGATCGAATCATCTGTGATGGAGTTAGACGCACACCAGAGGTGATAAGTCATCACATGGTTCGACAGGTCCTCTCCTAATTTACCTTCGAACTTGGGAATGTCACTGGGCAACTTATTCGGCATTGGCGGCCAAAATGGAAGATAATTAATCAGATCGTTCGTTAGGCGTGACAAGTTTGGTAAGTCCAAAGTTGCGATAAACGATAACTGCCGATTAGGATCCCTAAAACTCTGGGTCATGAGACCAGCCCCAGGAGGAGGATATCCGGGATAACTAGGAATAGGAATCGCGTTCGGGATATTGTATCCTCCCGGAAAACCAGGATTAACCGGACCGTACTGGGGTTGTTGAGGTTGTTGATAAGTGTACCGAGGGTATGGTTGATACTGATAGACTGGTTGCTGAACAGCAGGACCGAATTGGTACTGTCCCTGGTACGGTTGATAGGTGAATTGAGGTTGACTTGTGACAACTGTACTTAAACCAGGTTGTCCTACAGGCATCTGAACCGTAGTTTGAATCGTAGATCCAGACGGTGGTAAAGATGTCTGAGGAGTAGATACAGGAACAGTAGAAACCAGAGCTGTCGATACTCCAGAAGTAGGTGGGGTAGATTGAACAGATGTTACGGCAGTTGCAGCGGTCGTTTGAGATGGAGTACGAGGCGCAATAGGCCCAGACTGAGAAACTACCGAAGGTACAGAAGTTTGAATGTTAGACTGGACTGGTTGCTGGGGTGAACCAGAAACTAAGGGTTGTCCAGTTTGAGATGACAACTGTGCACTTGGCTGCAACACCTGTTGAGTTTGCGATGGATCCCACACTATGTTCATTCCGAGGTACTGACCCATAACAGGCTGAGAATATTGAGGACCATAACCAGGTTGAGGGTAGGATTGATAATTGAAAGGTACATTTCCCGTTCCTTGAACATAAGATTGACCTTGGGGTGGTTGGAAACCTTGGTTCAAGTACTGACCTTGGGGTAGATACCCCTGAGGCACGTACTGATACTGGGGTTGACCTTGAGGTATAAATTGATACTGGGGTTGACCTTGGGGTACATATTGAATCTGGGGTTGACCTTGAGGAATGCATTATACCATAGGTACGTATTGTCCTTGAGGTTGCCCCCCAGGCGTTAATTGAGGCTGCCTCCTAGGCGGTAACTGGCCACCTTGAGGTTGAGAATTGGGAATAGAACCTGACATCATAAGAATGTCTTCTATGCTCAACGGCTTTGCACCATTGCTTCCAGTGAATAACCCTTGTTCAATGGGTTGAGGAGATGCTCCCGAAAAAGTACCAGAAAGTGACTGATACCCAGAGGGAACAGAAGGACCGCCGTACAAAAAAGATTCAGGCGATTGAGTAAACGTGGACGACTGACCTAACATATTTACGGGAGTATAAAAACCTCTAAGATGATAAGGAGCATGAGGTGGTGAAAAACTTAACGCTGGGTTTTCCAAATAATTAGTCAAAGAAAGATACCAAGTAGTACTTCTAGGTGGACTGTAAAAAATTGATTCACACTCCCTTAGATTAATAACAGGTTGATTTTCAGGGATAGGGATGCCTACTTCTTCTTCCGAAGCAAGTTCTTCAATAGCTATCAAACCAGAAGGAAGATTTTCGGTGATTACTCTTTCTACCCTAGGTGAATTAGGAGCACTAGAAGTTGGAGAGACAAACCCCGATGTTGGAGTAACAAGTTCAGATATCTCAGGTTCTTCACCTATATCACTAGTAGATGAAAAGCTACCAGCAAGTTCGGAAACCGAAATAGATTCAGGATTATAACCTGTTACTAGAGTTTGGTAATTAGGATGTACAACCAATGAAGACTCTCCTTCTTCAGGTGACCCAACTTTACTACCACTAGGAGTTACGAGGACTTTCAAGCCTTCAAGCTGGCTTGGGACTTCTTCAGGAGGTTGGCCCCGAAGTCTACGAGACTTCCTCAGTAAATTAGCCACGGTTACAAACTCAGGAGACTGGCCCCGAAGTCTACGGGATTGTCTTGGTAATTCAGCCACAGTTAAAAACTTTTAACTACTTCACACGCAAACAAAGTAAAATCTCAATGAAAACCACCTAAAGCCTCTAAAGAACCAAACAAATTTGAATCACACGCCTACAGAATCTAGAGATCAAACACATACAAACAGTAACTTTCCGGACCGAAAACACTAGTTGGTGATGAAATCCAACGTCGCAGAATTCAGTACAGAAATGGCGGTTGGAACAGTTACCCCGGCAACCTGCTTAATGAATAGACTAGACCAAGTTCCTCCACTTAACCATCTCGAGTGAAGTGAACCCCCCAGAAAATCCAAGTGAGTCTAGCCGACGTCTGCTCTAGGTACAGTGGGATCTTCCCACCACTGTCACCTTAGGAAGAATCCTAAAGAATATGGCCACTAAGGTTACCAACTGAGACCAATACACCTGGGGGAACAGTCTATGATCCGATACGCACGCAAGGGCAGAGTAGCAAGCTCAATCCCCTTGAAGGCTCCTTGACATAATCCAAGGTTTACCAACAAGTGACCCGAGGCTCCTCGACAATGGTTAATCCGAGGTTTACCGTTTTTAATACGTGAATATCTGGTGTCGTTCCCAATGAGGAAGGATTGATTCCCACACTGGTTCGGACATGATCTCGTGCTTCTCCTTTAAGAGTAGCTTTCCCAGAGCATAAATGCAACAATTGGATTTATTCCTACCACAAGATACAGCTACTTGTTTGTTTTTACTGTCTTGGAGAGTTAATTACTCTCCTACTCCAAGACACTAGCCTAAGCTAAGTTGGTGTATCAGAGCCTAGAAATAAAATGTTACTAGGTGAATTTTACTTTAAGCGTTAATTTTAGTGGTTATTGTTTAAGTCAAGAGGTGGCGGAGATGAAACTCGTGGTGTAAAGACTTGACTCGAAATCACTAAAAAGATGCACCTAAGATTATGTAAACAATCTTTTCTCTTCGATGAACTTCTACACTAAGAAAGAGTTTGAGAATGCAAATACTTTGTAAACACAAATCTTTCTCAATTAAACAAATTTAAAGAAGAGCTTTTTCCTTTCCAAAGCACTCAAAACGAGACAACTAGTTATTTCACAAAAATTTCCCTTTTCTTTTCAAAGCACTCAATCACTACAAAAGCAAACTTTTTCCAAAAGAGATTTTTTTATATTTTGTAAATAAAACATTCAAAACCAATGAAAATGACTAACTTTGAGAGCTACAAACTATAAAAATCTACTTGAAGTCAAAGCCTACTAAAAGTCTTTTTGAGGATGTTTTACTTAGCTAAATGTGAGCTAAGGACTAATTTATGCAGAATCACAATTAGTCAAAAAACAACCAATCTTTCATTTTTCTTTTTTTTTTAAATGAAAATTCCAACTTTCAAATACAAGTTTTTCGAAATTTTGAAATGAGAAAACACAAAGCGGATTCCTCAACAAGGGGAGATTTCATAAATGGTCAGACTCATAAGAAGACTGGTAGACACCAAGGTAATTTGAGGTCCCTACGGCTTCTAAGCTCAGAGCCACTACACAACCAAAAACGAAAAACAAACCCAACAAGCAAAATTCCTAGGAATTCCACCTAAAACCCTAACACTAATGAAATTAAACCAAGGAAAGTTTTTGACAGGGAACAAGCAGGTCTGGGCAATGGCTAAAACCTATGAACAAATTCTAAACTGATAAAAAAGAGAAAAATTTAAAATTTTTCAAATTTTTGACAGGGTACGCAGGCAACCTGTTTACACAGGTGAGTCCACGCTCTGTGTACAAAGGAAAAGTGCGTACAGGTACGCACTGTGCTTAACTTAGAGGGTGCGCACCTCTCCCAAAACTATGAAAAATAAAAACTGACTCAAAATTAACTAAATTCACCCAATCCCACAATCATCAAGTCAAAAACAGAAACAGAAAATACAGTTTCTTAGGTCAAAGTATAGACAAGGAAAACAATCAAGTCCCCAGCGGAGTCGCCATTTTTTCGCACGGAATGAGTCAATCTTGCGGACAAGATAGACCTTCCTAGAATCTAAAGAAGACCTAATGACAAGCAAACCAACCAGAAACTATCTTTCTCTAAATATGCTTTAATAAACAATAGCAAACAAGTGTTTTTAGGGCCTACCTTTGGTCCAACGCAAGCTTGTGGATGCCCTCGCTCCTTTGATCCAAATGAGCTCCTTTTCGCGAATCTGCAAACACAAACAAGGCAAACAAATTAAATAGCACCTGAAAAACCAATTGCATAAAACATATTTAACATGAAAGTCAAGGAGTCCATGAAACAAATAACATAAGATACTTGTTGAGAAAAATGAGTTTGATTGTATTAATTCAAAAGAAGAAGAACTTTACAACCTTTGCCTTAACGTTGTACAAGCTCCTCCCAGGGTCCAACAAGATGTCTCCTCTACTTTGACAAGTCACTCTCCAATGGAACCAAGAGGTATGTGATGTCTCCTCTCAAGCTCAACCAAAGAGTCTTAATTTCACCAGCATTTACCCTCAAAATGTTCAGCTTCTAACCTCTCTAGTCCTCACCCCAATGCCTGTATTTATAGTGCAATGGAGGGAAGTTACTAGGTCCTCCTTCAAAGGGATAAAGCCCTCCTTCAAAGGGATAGCTCCTTTAGTCAAGGGATTAGCTCCTTCTCTTTTGGGATGCATGAACCACCTCAGAGCGAACAATCCACGTCAAAATTCCTTCTAGAAAACTCTAGAATTAACCCAAAGTGAGTTTTTTAAGATAAAACTTGCGCCTTTTGACTTTCACAGGGGTCTGCACCTACACCGTTAGGGACAGAGCGGGTAGGTACGCAGCTTTTGTACACAGAAGGTGCGGGACCGCAGGTGACAATGAGAGAAAGTGCGGAACCAGAGTTACATTGATTTTTAATGACTTTCTCCCTTTTCCAAAGCTTGATTTGAAGAGCTGAGGTCTTAAACTTGCTTAGGAGGACAGTACAAGTGATGATAGACCCATACTAACTGTAAATAATCATAGTGACGATATTTTTGTGTAACAGAGGGTGATCTACATGACATCAACAAGACAATGCGTGATGTCACCTCTAAGGCTCTCCAAGATTTCATGCAAGAGAACCAGATTGTGTTGGGGGCCCTCAGAGTGTAGCTACAGGAATTACAGGTGTGCCTTCCTTTGGTCGGTACCCTCTTGCCCAACCTCACAGTTAGCTCAACAATAGCAAAACAGATGTTGCACGCGCAAATAACGAACACGATAGTTCTGTCAGAAGGGGCACTAGTAACATCAAATGAGGGTGGCAGGACTTCGGTCAGCGTGCTGAAAGGTCTTGGTATTAATCTAGCTGCACTCCCGAGAGAGACCCTATATTTTCTACAGGATGGGATAACTGCAGAGTTGTGAGCTAGGGAGAGCCGCGCATTGCAAGTCCTTAGTGAGAAGAAAATCAATATGGAACAACTGAGCCTGCAGTGTGACGAAGTGGTGTCGCAGAATCACCAAGATGCAGTTAAAGATGCAGCCGTCCACCCCTCTGGAAGTCAGAGAGCAATGTGCTAGCGCTATCACAGCAGGATTGGATGAGATTAACAGTGCAGTGCGAGACTGCACCTGCATGTTGGAAGAATCACTTGAGGTCCTCTCAAATCTATAGGAGGACCCCAACATCTAGCGCTTAGAGACAGAGGCACGCGAACTCCAACAGCAATATGGCAGCATCCGAGGAACTATGCAGACGGTGGTCCTCACTCAGAGTCTTGCACAGATGCAGTAGGCCAAGGCTCTGAAAGAACAGGTGGACACGACACGACATAAGCAAGTCATCTTGAAAGCACGCGTTCAGCCTTGTATCAAGGAGGCCTTCACTATCACACAGAAATCGAAGGCAAGCTCGCACACATGTAGGGGATGCACACATTGATGCAGAGAAGCACTCCCAACACAGAGGTCTCAAAACAATGTATGCAGCAGATCCAGCAAGCAGCATCTCAGTGCGTTGCTGACCTTCACGCAGTTCGAGAACTGTTGGCAGGTCTCCACGCAAATATCGCCGCGTCGATAGAGAGACTCAAGGGCGAGTCACGATGTTTGTGTTGGGGTCCTGTTGGGCATGAAATCCCCTCAAGGCATGTTTTGGGGCTCAAAGCCCAAGTTTTGACCGAATCTTGTTGTAAAAGCTCCATGAATTGCGGGCGTGGGGTGCAAAAGTAGGTTAGAGTCACAGGGTTGTCCACCCTAGTTTTGTAATGTAATGTCGGCTGGATAGACCTACCCATGGTCCACGGACCATGGGATTGTATAAGTAGAGTGAGGCTCTAAGTGTAAGAAAAGGGAGAAGGGAAGAGAAGCATGAAAAAGTCTAACTGATTGAGTTGCAGGTTGAAGTGTGCCTTTGGGTCATAGGGTAGGAGAAGGCTCTGCAGCTGTGTGCGCAGAGACATAGTAGTTCACAGCTGAGTGCATGGACCCCTATAGCTGAGTGCGCAGGGCAATTCAAGTCTATAACCGTGGAAAGAATCAATAAAGAGAATTTTTGTTATAATTATGTGTATCTGTTCTTGGGTTAATGCATGATTGATATAATTTTATACTGTTTATTTACTGCGCGCACCTGTATGAATGGTTTATGTTGTTAAGTATAACTTAAAGCACTCAAGTAGGAAAAGATAATCAACCAACATTGGAATACAAGTAAGGTCTTGGTTGATAACGCAGAGCGCGGTGCTCAGCCCCAGGGTAGGGCTTGCCGAAGGCAGTATATCAGGCTGCGAGGAACAGGAAAGTGCGCGAAGAAACTTGCGCGCAGGGTCAAACCGCGGACCAGTCGAACTCATCAGACATATCTAGGGTGTGGAAACCTGGTTCTAGCACCCTCCCATACTACTTCGGGTGATACCTCAGTCTGTGCTCCATGGACTGTTGCTAAAAGGACCAGTAGTACCGGGATTTGTTTGGCTAAACTAACTCTGAACCTGGGTCAGGCCCCAACAAGCCAACATAGATCAAAACAAATGAGATTAGAGTCAGTTAGATCAATACCTCCAATGGCCGACAGTAATGATTTCCGCTAAAAAGGATGGCTTTGAAGGACCTCGAGAGCAAACATAGTTGATGGTGCTTGAGCCAAATCCTCAACAAAGTTATAATGTTGAGCAGCTCGAGCGTTTGGATTGTACGAGGAATTTCACAAGCACACCTCGAGAAGGTGGTCAAATGGTGGAATCAAGATTAGGTCGCTCTATTTGGAGAGGACCAGAACTTGACGAGATAGAAGAGGAAGGGGTACCTTCTTTCTCTTTCCCTTCTATCGGGGTAGGAGTTTGATAATATTTTGATCTGGTAGCCACATTGATAGGCGTACTCATCATGAACACTTGGCAACCTGAGGAAGCGGACGAATGGGTTTGGTCTACCATTTGGTTCTGTTGGGACAGAAAGGGCTCTTTCAAAGCAATTGGGGTCCCTTTGAGCAAATGACTATAGATCATCGAGGACAATCTTTAGTATAGTGATCTTCCTCACAGATGAGGCATGGATACTTGGGATTTCGTTTAGAAGCATCGCCAGCAGATGACTTAGGAGGGCCCTGTTTTGGGGCATTGGCTTTACCCTCGTCTCTGCCTTTCTTTTTACCTTTAGAGGATTTATCTGCTGTGGTAGACTGGACAGCGTTAACCTCGGAGGTTTTACTAGGACCAGGTGAATTTCAAGAGGAATCACTGGAAGCAATGTTTGAGACTGACTTCTGCTTTGAAGAAAATTTTGTGAAGGTCTGGGACACTGAACGAATTACTCCATCAATAGGAGGTGTAGTCAGAGACTTGGATGTTGCCATATCAGATGATGGTCTAGGCGCATCAGATAACATATCATATAATGTTCCAGATTTTGAATAGATGAGGTCTAGATATTGGGCACGCGCGATGACTTGTTCCTCAGTGACACATCCACCCATAGCAATGTCCTCAGCAATTTTGTTGATGAATGATTTGGTGAACCATTCGATCAACAACTTATCAGCAATCTCAAACTTAATCAGGCGACACTGATGTCTCCATTCATGGATGTGATCAGAGATGTGGGTCGCAGCGTCTTGCTTGAGCAATGTTAGCAAATGGGTGCCAGTTGCATAGTGGACGGGCAGCTAAAAATGTGTGAGAAAGGCCATGGAGAGAGTGTTAAGTCATGATAGGTACTTCAAGGTAGTTCAATGTACCACTTGGCTAAAGCACTTGTGAGAGTTCGTTGAAAAAGCTAGAGACGAATGTAATCATCAATGTAGGAATTTGAGGAGAACCAGAGGTGATATGTCATCATGTGGGCTTGTGGATCCTCTTTTGCTTTTCCTTCAAACTTTGGACAATCGCTCGGGATCTTGGATGGAACTAGAGGCCAGTATGGCGAATGAATAATTGGATCATTTATGAGTCTAGACACATCTGGAAAATCCAATGTGGCCAAGAACAACAATTGGGTATTGAAAGGCATTTGAAGCCTCTAAGCGAGACCGAACTGCAGAACCCATCCTTGTTGGTAAGGATTTTGTACCCATTTTGGAGGATTTTGT
Organism: Pinus tabuliformis; assembly: GCA_031772625.1. Taxonomy (NCBI): domain Eukaryota; kingdom Viridiplantae; phylum Streptophyta; class Pinopsida; order Pinales; family Pinaceae; genus Pinus; species Pinus tabuliformis. The sequence goes on from CM062808.1 coordinate 169,997,498, forward strand.
CCATATGGAATTTTATTTTTCCCCCACTGTAGGTTACCTTGCCCATAGGGAGGATTCTAGACGTGAAATCCTTCAAACTATCCAGCCATAGGTTGTTGATAAGCAACATACGGGTTAAAAGGTTGTTGAGCCGGTTGACCTTGGACATAAGGATTTTTCACCTAGTTTCCCTGGGCATAAGGGTTTTGAACCTGTTGCCCATGTACAAAAGGGTTTTGATCATGCTACCCTTGGACATAAGGATTTTGCACTTGCTGCCCTTGGACATAAGGATTTTGGACCTGCTGCCCTTGGACATAAGGATTCTAAACCTATCGCCCTTGGACATAAGGATTTTGGGCCTGCTGCTGCAAGACTTGACCCTAACCTTTCCCTTGCAAAGGTTTACCCTGTTGATATGAGTATAAGGGTTGCTGCTACCTGGGTTTACCTTTTTGTTGCAAGGGTTGAGCATGCAGTTGTAAAGGTTGTCCCTATGGCTGCAGAGGTTGACCTTGCGAGGACATAGGCTGGGAGGATTGTTGAACATATTTCATCTCCACTTGCAAGGTTTGTTGCGACTGTTGCAAGGGTTGCCCCTGTGGTTGTTGCAGTTGTCCTTGCTGTTTCACTATCTGCCCTTGCTGCCGCATGGATGGCCCTTGTTGTTGCGAAGGTTGCCCTTGCTGCTGCAAAAGTTGTCCCTGTTGCTACAAGGGTACTTGGACAGTTCCCTGAGTGATGCCGTGAAGGTTCCTGAACTAGATCTGGCCATATCCACTAGGCGCAGTGGACAGACCAGGTTGAACATAGGGTCTAGCTTGAGGGACGTTAGGAAGGTTTACCATCGCTTGTGAACCATATGTAACATAAGGAGGTTGGTATTGAACCTGAGCCACATATGGTTGTTGGTACTAGACGTTGCTTGACCCAGATGGACCAACAGAGTTTGGTTGTTGGTACTAGACATTACTCAATCCAGCAGAACCAGTAGGGTTTAGAATGGCACCAGAAGAGGGTTGGTTCATCCCAACCATGTGAGATTGTGAGCCAATCACATTGGTTATGCCAGATATCATAGAAACATTCGTATTTTTCCCCCCAGGCGGTGGCACAGCCTGTCCACTTACTGGAGCGGTTGAAGAACTGACATGACTCGAAACCATCGGTTGAACCGGATGGGTAACTTGGATCGATGAAACAAGAGGATTCGGAATGGTGGGTTGCACCGGAACTAAAGTAACTGCAGAATGCAAAATCGGTTGAGAGGTCAAGTTCTGAACGAACAGACCTGAGATAGGCATTTTTACATAGCATTTTTTCATTGTCCCCATACTCCCCGTTCCTTGATCTTGGAGGACCTATACAATGAACCCCGCATGTTTTTCCTTCATGAAGAAACTCCCATTGTGTCCCTCTTCATGATCAAATCATTTCCCGTTTGCACCATTTCCCCTGAAACTTATGTTTTTCCCAGTTTACAAGACCGACGCTAATGGCCTTTGTCTCCCCTACGCCGATATGCAGAGATTAGCACTACTCCTCACACCGACCAAAGAGGCTAAGCTATGTTTCAGTCACACCGGTCCTGTTATGGAAATTTTCTTAAATTAAAGCGAAGCTTCCAGCTCTAGAAGCTCCATAACGGGAGTCTGGTAAATGGTTTGGCCGGATGGGGTCGAGGATGATAGTTTGGGATCCTTTCCCCTATAATGATGGAACTACCTAAAGGGATAATTCTTTCTCCCATGAGAAGAGGATCCATCTCCCATCCATATTTCCTATAAAACCTCCCTTCTTCCCAAGCACAAGTTAGTCATAGTTTTTGGTTGAGTGTTGATGCTATTTTGTTTTGGAGTAGACAAGCAAGCTATTACTAGTTGTAGCTATCTAGTTGCGTGAGGGAGAAGTGTGTTTTGGTTTCAAGTGAAGCCTATAGGGAAGAGATTTAAAACTATTATTGTTTGAAGCCATCGTGGAATGCTAGCAGAAGTGTGTGGGAACCTAGTCTTGTTAGAGGAAGACTGAAATGTCAAGACGAATGGTTGTAATCTCCCTTTGATATTAATATATGCAACTACCAATTGATCTCCTACATGTTTTGTAATATTACATATTCATGGTTTAATGTTTCTTGACTTGTTAAGTAGGTTGAATTGCAATTTGTTTATTATTATGTTTGTGTGTTTTTGTTGTTTACTTGTTTCTGGAGCTTGAAGAAGGAAGCGAGAGATTGCTGGAGTGAACAAGCAAGGACATCATCAAGTAGGATAAGCAACCAATAGGTAGGCCCTCTTGATTGATTCTACACTAAGGAAATCTTCAATAGAATGTATTAATTGTGGCTAGACCCATTATCGGGCTAGAGGAGTTCGTTCGTGTCCGCACTTATAATTTTACTTCACCACCAATTGGCGACTCCGCTGGGGAATCCCAATCCTTTTGTTTGTCTTGGATTTCATGATTTCGTGAGAACTTTTGTAGTTCCATTTTTTCCCTTTGGTTCAGTTTCTTTTCCCTTGCTTACTGATCTAATTCTAAAATTCATAGTAGCAGATCTGGTCCCTATTTCAAAAAATATATATTTTTTCCTTAGCTCCCTCGATCAGTGTGCTTAATTCGCTGACAGTCGTGCCGATAAGCGCAAATTGTGAGAAATAGTCGCACCAACCCGCCTCTGGTGCTTGTTGTCAATTAGGCAGTCACACTGATGCCTGTAAGTGAAGATTAGGGCCTGACCCCAATCTTGGCCAGTGTGTTTTGCTCTCATGATTTTGACCCTATAAGCTTTTAGACTGTCTTCTCCCTGACTAGAAAGCTTCATTTAGCTTGCTTTGTGTGCTTGCTTGGTCTAGCCCACCCTCTGATGTGTTAAGTCTAGCCCTGTGTAAAGTCCTTTTTTATTTTTTCTTTGAATCCCTCATTCAGTGCTAGTTGTCAGTTAGGCAGTCGCGTCGATCAGGCCATCGACGCTAGTTTTAGTACTAGTCAATCGTGTCGGTCGCACCGATCGGTGATACTTTTGGCCCAAAAGTCGCTCTGATATTAGGGGTAAGAAAAAATCAGAATTTCTCCCATTCCAATGCCAGTGTGTCTTGACCCTCAGACTCTCTTCTTCCTCCCAGAAGTGACTAGGATGCTTTGTTTTCAATTGAATGAGTGAAAGAGTCTCGTTTTTTTCTCTTATTTCAAGTGTCTCTTTTCTCTTTCCAAGCATAGATTACATTGCTTGGTTTTTTGATTGACACATTTATGTGTCTGGTTTGTTTGATTCAAGGAAGAAGTTTCTTTTAGTTTCATTTATCATGATTTGGATTTGATTGATGCTTGTTTGTCTGGAATTTTGAAAATTTTCATTTAAAGTGCTTTATGTGAAAGATTCATTTTGCATTTTTATGAAAAGAAGAACATCATTCTAGTTTACTTAAGTGAAAATATTGCATTGGTAGCGTTATTAAGAAGCTAGAATTGCATCATCATAAGCATAGGAAATGAAATGAAACTTTTTTTGTTGTTAAGGGAAGATTAAATGCATTTAGGAGATTTATTAGTGAAAAATTTCATTCTTTGATTGTTGCATTAATTTTGTGTTCTCTATCTCTCAATTAGTGATAACTTTCATCAAAGACAAAGATCTATTTTCTCATATAGCTATATATAGGAGTTTTCAGATGACAGCGGTAGGGCCTTGTAATTGAAACATAATTCAAGATCAACCATTAAAATTTATTGAATTAACCTAAGGAAGCATTGAAACTTAACGCTCACATTTAGTGGTCTAGGCTAGAGACATGTTCCGGCGTCTTTAAACCTAGCAGTTGTCATTAGCTTCAGCGCTAGTCAGCGCTAGTACAGATTTGTGCTCCCCATACCGTCAAGTATATAATGGGAGACCCCTCTAGGCTACAATCATTTATCCATAGGAAGTCGAGTCGGCTGCCTTGCAAACGTGATACACCGAACACAGCATTCAGGGAGATTGCTTGCCCGTACTTCTCGGTTCGCCGAGAGGTATTCTGCAGTTCACGGTTGCCTGGTAATCTTCTTTACCTATATCATCCAAAGCAGTAATTTTAACTTTTTGACTCATTAAATTTAAAATATCATTCGAGCACTTGCCCTTTCAAGATCGTTTCCAATCGAAAACGAATAGAGTCACCTTTCATCCTTTTCTTGACTCTTAAAATATGAAAAGGCAAAGTTTTGTTTCAATGTATTAAAATTAACTGCCCACGAAATATTCCTTGTTAAAGTTATCTTCCTTAGTGTTTCTTTAAAATTCTTTTCCAATGGAAACATTCCCAGAGTCTACTAGTCAAGGGCTCCCCTCGTATGGGAATCCTAGTCCTTTTCCTTCTTTTGGAAATGCTAGTGCTCCTTATATGGCAACGTTGTCCCTCCCTAGGTTAACCATTGGTCTTCTTGTCTGGTCATTTTCGAAGGTGCTACCTTTGTCTGCACATCAACATCAACATGTGAATCATCCTTAAACACATCAATCATGGAATCTTTCTTTCCATTCCTGCCATTTTCTCTTTCCACCTTCTTCAAGTTTCATGGAAGCATTGTTCGATTCAGAGTCCAACACTTTTCAGCAACATGTCCTTGATGATGGCAGTAAGTGAAACACATGTGCATCCTCTTGACAGCATGATTTGCCTTGTCCAATGGACCTTTGGCTTCTTGCTTCCTTTCCTTCAAAAGTTTCCTATATGTGGCCATTCTCTTCCAACATCTAGAAACATTATGGTTATCCAAACCACAAAAGGAACATGAAATTATTTTCCCATACTTATATGAAAATTTATCATGCTGAACATAATCAAAAGGAATATGATTAGAACCAGATGTATACCTTTCTCTTTCACCTTTATTGCCTTCATGAGGAGGTGAACTGAATAAAGAAGTAGCTCCCTTTGGAACACCATCAACTTCTTCAATGGTTTTAGAGTTTCCATAGCTCTCTGGTTTAAGTGTATGCTTATGAACACCTGCATCTTGCAAGTGATGTTTCAAGCCATTGCATTCTGCACGAATACAATCTTCATACTCTTGAGGTAGAAGACCTGCAATGAAACTCCTTCTTGGAACTATTTCAATGGCCTTCATGGTAGCTTTGGAACTTTCTCCATAAGACTATCCATAGCCAAGACCCAAATGCGTAGGCCTTTCCTCAACATTATTGGCTCAACAATACCCTATGCATGTTTACCCAAGCCTTTTCCTTCATAGCCCATCTTGGACATTAACTTGGAACCTATGCCTCTGGTATGTTTTTCAAAAGAACCAATATAATCATTCTTAGAAGAATTTGAAGACAAACAAGAATTGTTTACCTCTTCTTCAAGATGATACTTGACTAAGGCTTCCTTGGCAACAAAGAGTTGTGTCTCCAACTCATGCATCCTTTTCAGGTTCATATTTGCAATATGAATTTTCCTCTCCATTTCCTGCAATTTGTCAGAAAGCAACTGCTTCTCTTCCTCCACAAAATTCAACTGCTCTCTAACCATGCTACTCTTCCTTCCATCCTCATACATTTCTCTCACCATATCCATCATGGTGGACAAGTCTTGCTTCATGTCTTCATCGTAGACTCTTGTGAAGAAAGAAGAATTTGAGGACTCACTTGTAGAAGTTGTCATTATCAAAATGAACAAAAGAACTTCAAACAAGATTAATAAAGATCTTATTCAAGCAACCTTTCACAACAAACATATTGTGCTTCAAGGATTGCTTTGAGGTCCTTTGGGATAAGAAGAATGCCTTTAGCCCTTCTTCCTTCTTGTCCTCTCATGGACTGAGCTATCAATAACTTTCCCTTCACCTCTGAAAACTCAAACAATAGTTAGTCTGCAAACAAGCATACAATCAATCTCTGACTATTTAAACACCTTTCAGACAAGCAATCTTTGCTCTGTCAATCAAGAATTCTGATCTGATACCACTTTCTCTGGTATAACCAGCTTTGATATCACCTTCTTTGAAGGTGGGGTTAACAAATCCTTAGGCTTTGATACCACCTGATCTGAAAATGGGGCACTAATGGCTTCTTGTTAGCTTATAAGAACCTCTCCCACTTCCAAAGCTTAAATATTCCCAATACCTTATGATTAACCAATTGCGGAATTAAAAAGCGCTTGAAATAGGTGTATGCTTTTAGTTTGCCTTTAATTGTTAAGTACTTTAATTTATGTTTCTTATGTTGATATTTAAATACATGTGACAGTAAGTAAATCAGCAAATAAACAAACACACATAACAGCAATATAATATGGAGTTCACCCAAATCTCCTGGGCTACGTCTCCTTGAGCTCTAGTAAACTCAACTAGGCTCTCTGGGATTATGGCATCAATTCTTTTACAAGCTCCACACTCAACTCCATTGGTTTACACAGAAACAATGGGCTTAGAATACCATCTTATCCTGTTGGTTGTCCATACTTCTACAGATAGATCTAGGCTTCTCTGGACTAAATTCCTTCAATCAGTGCTCTGAGCGATCTTACTCTAGCTTGCACCAACTCCCTCAGAATTCTCTCACTGTCTCTGGAATGCCTTCTTCTATCTTCAGCACACTTTGGACACCATCAACAACTTGATCAATTCGATCTCTTGGTTGTTCTCTTAGCTCTGGCTCTGGCTCTGGCTCTCGGCTCTGGCTCTGGCCCTGGCTCTTAGCTCTAGATCTGGCTCTGGCTCTACCTATTCAACTCTTTGAGCTTCCCCGGCATCTGCATGCATCAATGGTTTGCTCGACCTCCACGCGCCCCTTAGCAACCTTCCAGCAACATTCAGAAATCTCCCCACGACCTCTGGTCCATCGTGCTCTATATGTTTTTGTAATGCATCGGTTACAATCCTCCATCATGGAAAACCATGTGTTTCCCCAAAATAATCAGTTTCTCATTGCCATGAATTGGCGAGCACAGGAAAACCCAACCGTTCGGCCTTCCTCCTGCGGAAATAGCCAAAAATGTAATACACAGGAAAAACCGACAAAAACACACTATTGAGAATTTCCCCGGACTTCAAATATTATAGGATCACGCTTAAAATCCTATTGGGTCCACCATCCCATTGCAAATCGTAATCGCATGGCGTATTGGCCAAAAAACCAATACACAGGAAATACACAGAAATCTTGAATTCCCGGATTTCAAAGATTATGGAATCATATCTATAATCCCATCGGGTCCAGCCCTTATCGCTTATCGCATGTTGCGTTTTCAATGGCCCTTTATATCGGGGATCACCCATCGCCGATATCAGCATATCGCTATCGGCCCCGTCGCTATATCACACATCGCAATCACAATGGCCCCAGAGGTCTTCCTTTTAACCATGTCGATCGTCGATCCACCGATCCACCGATCACCAATATCGCACCTCGCGCATCGCATCGGTGGGGTCTATGCCTTTTTCTCCTCCGATTGTTGATCACCCCGATCGTTTCGATCGCCAATATCGTAATCGCTAATCGCATGTTGCCTTGTCCTCCTGCCAGGGCTTTATCCCTTCATCGCTCTGATCTGATACATCTCACGGATCCGATAAGGGTTTAGGCTGCAGAACATAATATTTCAGGTCTGCCCTTTAAACCTTTCACATGCGATTTTTGCATATAAGGCCTTAAGCCCATTTTCATAAGAATTTGCCTCCTTTTCAAAGGACCATGGCAAACTTCTTTCTGCGATAACTTCTTCACCCGAAGTCCACTTTAGCCCATTCAAATTGCGGTAGATTCATAATGAAAAGATCTACGCAATGGGACTATTTCCAAGAGTATCCCTTCACTTTAATTTTCCTCTGTGAGGAACACTTTAGACTTAGAATTCTATCCAAGATCCATTTTGGATCACACCTTCCCACTAAAAGAACTTTTGGTCTCCAAAAGACTGACATACTGATCTGAATAGTGAATGAGATTACCTCACCCTCTTCTTTCAGCCTCTATACACTTGCCTCTGAACCAAAGTCTCTGACCACTTTCCTTCCTGAATGTGTTAGTCCTCATGGGAAGAACTGTCTTCCTCCTTGACTTCATGCAAAACTCCTATTGAGATGGTCACAGAAGGTAGTTTGAACTTCTCTTCCTTGATCACTGATCCAAGGTGTCTCAAACCAATGTGAAGTTACATCTGCTTCACAAAATTTTCATTTGTACCTGTTTGACAAGCTATCAACAACAACAGAATTACAGATAACAACTGGATGGCCTAAACTCCTTCTTCAACAAAATAAACATATTTTCACATCTTGTGAACACCTCCATGTCTTTACATCTGCATACGAATTATTGACTAGATAACAAGCCCACAAAACATGCCTTTAAAACAATTGACCCTTCAAGTCAAGCATGTAAAAAAAGATCTAAAGGATTCTTTTGAAAAGATGAAACACTTCATCATTATCTCCATCTTGGAGACCAAATCAACTTTTCTCAAGTCAATAGTGCATTACATGCATGCCAAAGCAATCAACCCTTCAAGTTAATTACACATGCATGTTCAAATACAAGGAAATCATCAGCATCCATGTGTTCATGCACATCAAGCTTATGCATCCATTTCATCTTTCAACTTTCGCTTAAGAACATTGTACCTTCGAAGATGAAATGAATATAATGTTGTAGCAATAAATGTGAGTCTCCTACTCAACTTTTCCATTCACCTTCTTGGAAAAATCTTGCAACTCGCATTTCATCAACAAAGAAATGCAAATAGATGCATTTTCAAAAAGGCATGCAATATTTAATTGGATAAGAACTCTAACCATTTCTTACAAATCCATTTCAAAGGTGCTACCTTTGTCTACACATCAACATTAGCATGTGAATCATCCTAAAACACATCAATCATGGAATCTTTCTTTCCATTCCTGCCATTTTCTCTTTCCACCTTCTTCAAGTTTCGTGGAAGCATTGTTGGATTCAAAGTCCAACACTTTTCAGCAACATGTCCTTTCTTATAGCAGTAAGTGCAACACATGTGCATCCTCTTGACAGCATGATTTGCCTTGTCCAATGGACCTTTGGCTTCTTTCTTCCAACATCTAGAAACATTATGGTTATCCAAACCACAAAAGGAACATGCAATTCTTTTCCCATACTTATATGGAAATTTATCATGTTGAACATAATCAAAAGGAATATGATTAGAACCAGATTTATACCTTTCTCTTTCACCTTTATTGCCTTCATGAGGAGGTGAACTGAATAAAGAAGTAGCTCCCTTTGGAACACCGTCAACCTCTTCAATGGTTTTAGAGTTCCCACAACTCTCTGGTTCAAGTGTATGTTTATGAACACCTGAATCTTGCAAGTGATGTTTCAAGCTATTGCATTCTCCACGAATACAATCTTCACACTCTTGAGGTAGAATACCTACAATGAAACTCCTTCTTGGAACTGTTTCAATGGCCTTCATTGCAACTTTGGAACTTTCTCCATAAGACTTTCCATGGCCAAGACCCAAATACTTAGGTCTTTCCTCAACCATTATTGGCTCAACAATACCCTGTGCATGTTTACCCAAGCCTTTTCCTTCATAGCCCATCTTGGACAGTAACTTGGAACCTATGACTCTGGTAATTTTTTCAAAAGAACCAATATAATCATTCTTAGAAGAATTTGAAGACAAAAAAGAATTTTTTACCTCTTCTTCAAGCTGATACTTGACTAAGGCTTCCTTGGCAACAAAGAGTTGTGTCTCCAACTCATGCATCCTTTTCAGGTTCATATCTGCAATATGAAGTTACCTCTCCATTTCCTACAATTTGTCAAAAAGCAACTGCTTCTCTTCCTCCATGGAATTCAACTTCTCTCTAAGTATGCTTCTCTTCCATCCATCCTCATACATTTCTTTCACCATATCCATCATGGTGTACAAGTCTTGGTTCATGTCTTCATCAAAGACTCTTGTGAAGAAAGAAGAATTTGAGGACTCACTTGTAGAAGTTGTCATTATCAAAATGAACAAAAGAACTTCAAATGAGATTAATAAAGATCTTATTCAAGCAACCTTTTGCAACAAACCTCTTGTGCTTCAAGGATTGCTTTGAGGTCCTTTGGGATAAGAAGAATGCCTTCAACCCTTCTTCCTTCTTTTCCTCTCCTTGACTAAGCTATCAATAGCTTTCCCTTCACCTCTGCAAACTAAAACAATAGTCAGTCTGCAAACAAGCATACAATCAACCTCTGACTGTTTAAACACTTTTCGGACAAGCAATCTTTGCTCAGTCAATCAAGCATTCTGATATGATACCACTTGCTCTGGTATAACCAGCTTTGATATCACCTTCTTTGAAGGTGGGTTTAACATATCGTTAGGCTTGTTACCACCTGATCTGAAAATGGGGCACTAATGGCTTCTTTTCAACTTACAATAACCTCTCCCACTTCCAAAGCTTAAATATTCCCAAGACCTCATGATTAACCAATTGCAGAATTAAAAAGCGCTTGAAATAGGTGTATGCTTTTAGTTTTTCTTTAACTGTTAAGTGCTTTAAGTTCTATTGCTTATGTTTATATTTAAATACATGTGACAGTAAGTAAAGCAGCAAATAAACAAACACACATAACAACAATATAATATGGAGTTCACCCAAACCTCTTGGGTTATGTCTCCTTGAGCTCTAGTCAACTCAACTAGGCTCTATGGGATTATGGCATCAATTCTTTTACAAGATCCACACTCAACTACATTGGTTTATACAAAAACAATGGGCTTAGAATACCATCTTATTCTGTTGGTTGTCCATACTTCTGCAGACAGATCTAGGCTTCTCTGGACTAGATTCCTTCAGTCAGCGCTATGAGCGATCTTGCTCTAGCTTGCACCAACTCCCTCAAAATTCTCTCACTATCTCTTGAATGCCTTCTTCTATCTTCAGCACACTTTGGACAGTAGCAACAGCTTGATCAATTCGATCTCTTTGTTGTTCTCTCGGCTCTGGCTCTCAGCTCTAGCTTTGGCTCTGGCTCTGGCTCTTAGCTCTAGCTCTGGCTCTGGCTTTTGGCTCTAGCTCTGGCTCTTGGCTCTGTCTTTGGCTCTGGCTCTCTAGCTCTTTGAGCTTCTCCCAGCCCCTACGTGCATCAATGGTTCACTCGACCTCCAAGTGCCCCTTAGCAACCTTTCAGTGACCTTCAGCAACCTCCACTCCACCTCTAGTCCATCGTGCTCTCTATGTTTTTGTAACACATCAGTTATAGTCCTCCATCATGGAAAACCATGTGTTTCCCCAAAAGAATCAGTTTCTCATTTTCATGAATTGGTGGGCACAGGAAAACCCAACCGTTTGGCCTTCCTCCTGCAGAAATAGCCAAAAATGCAATACACAGGAAAAACTGACAAAAACACATGATTGATCATTTTCCTGTACTTCAAATATTATAGGATCGCGCTTAAAATCCTATCGGGTCCACCATCCCATCACAAATTGCATTTGCATGGTGTATTAGCTAAAAAAAACAATACACGGGAAATACACAGAAATCTCGAATTCCCGGATTTCAAAGATTATGGAATCGGGTCTATAATCCCATCGGGTCCGGCCCTTATTGCTTATCGCCTGCCGCGCTGTCAATGGCCCTTTATATCGGGGATCACTGATCACCAATCGTTGATGTCAGCGTATTGCTATCGGCCTCATCGCTATATCGCACATCACAATCGCAATGGCCCCAGGGGTCTTCCCTTTGACCATGCCAACCGCCGATCCGCTAATCGCCAATATCCCACCTCGCATATTGCATCGGCGGGGTCTATGCCTTCTGCTCCTCCAATCGCCAATCACCCCGATTGTTCCAATCTTTGATATCGCAATCGCTAATCGCATGTCGCCTTGTCCTCTCACCAGGCCTTTATCCCTTCATCGCTCCAACCCAATACCTCTCACGGATCTGATAAGGGTTTAGGCTACGGAACATAATATTTCAGGTCTACCCTTTAAACCTTTCACATGCAATTTTTGCATATAAGGCCTTAAGCCCATTTTCATAAGAATTTGCTTCCTTTTCAAAGGACCATGGAAAACTTCTTTCTGCAATAACTTCTTCACCCGAAGTTCATTTTATCCCATTCAAATTGCGGTAGATTCAGAATGAAAAGATCTATACAATGGGACTATTTCCAAGAGTATCCCTTGACTTTAATTTTCCTTTTTGAGGAACACTTTAGACTTAGAAGTCTATCCAAGATCCATTTTGGATCACTTTGGTACCAAATGACATGTATTCTTCCCAAAGCGTGGTTGTTCCATCTAGTGAAGACCTCTTGGGAGCCATGTTCTCGTATGGTCCATGATCATATGATGAGGATAGTTCCTAGTCTTGTGTCAACTTCATTAAAAAATGAAACAAGAGGTGAGCATATTTCCTTCTCTTGTGTCAATATTGTTAAAAAATGAATCAAGGAGTCCCGAGGACAGTGTCTTCCTATATCAACCTCGTTAAAAAATGAAACAGATTCCCGAGGATAGTTCTTTTTCTATGTCAACCTCGTTCAAAAAATTAAACAACTCCCTTTTCCAAATCGAGTCTTTAATTAAGATCTCGTAAAATCCCATTCGAGTCTTTCCAAGATCTCAAAAGTCAACCTTCATTCCATCCACCTAGTTGACTGAAATAAAGCTTGAGGGGCATGTACCTCAATTGAGTCATTATGTTGAGGGGCATGCAAACTTATTCAAGCATAGTTTTTTGTTTCAAGCTTGTGTAAACATGAAACCGAATCCAAGCAGAGTTCTTCATAGTTCAAGATTGTGTAAAAATGGACCCATGCCCAATTTACATCTCGTGATTGCCATTTTTATCAGTTGATTTCTGCTAGATGAGCCTTGGTTGTTTCATTCCATTGCCACCATCTCCTTGGTCGATCATAAGCTTTCACTTGGTTGTTTTTCCCTTCTTGAGGAACCGCAACGATGAATAGTTTTGTTAGCCAGCCTCTTAACCATTACTTGTTTTGAGAAGTTCCACCATTACCGGAAACAGTTGCTACCCTTTATACCACTCGTTTCTCCAGTACGAGTCACCTTTAAGCTCTTTTCTGACTCGTAAAAATGAAAATATCGCCGAGTATTTTTCCATTTTGACTTGTAAAAGAGAATAAAATGGGGGGTCCGCTTTCAAGCTCTTTTTTGACCCTTTAAAAATGAAAAGATAGTCGAGCCCTTGTCATTTCCAACTCGTTAATAGATGTGAAACGTCGTGTACCCAATATAATTTTACCCCTTTTCGGGATGGGAGGCACTATTTACAAAAAAGGTACTCCTTCACTAAAATGGTCAAGCAGTTCTCTCAAGTATTGGTTTCTACCTTTTCAAGCTCGAGAGACACAAACATACGAAAAGGGACCATGTGGAGTTTTCTTTTACGTGTCTTTTCCAAACTCTCTAAACATGAAAAATATATCGAGTTATACCTTTATCAGACTCTTTAAACTATTAAACGACATCAGATTCGTCACCATGACGAACATTAGCTTCTCCTTCCTAGGGCTCATTAAACTTACTAGGTCAGATTCATCTGAAGGATGAACTTACAGAGGAAGCATATGTTATCCCCTTCAATCTTGTGATTAAAAAATAATTGGGGTACTTGCCAGAAATGGTGGGGGAAAATTTGGATATCTATCAGTTGTGTCGGCAACTCACTCTTAAACATGACAATTTTTTCTTCGTGTCGGGTTGGGATATCCTCCTTTGTATCGTTGACCTTCTTAGGTTTGGGCTGTTCATTTTGCCTTCCATTTGATCTTTTCCACATCATCATAACCACTGATCCCATGAATCCAAAGTTTCCAAACTTCCAGTTGTGTCGTCGATATGTTAAAGAGTTGTCCTTCTGCAATTACACTTACCTCTGATTCTCTATATCATCCAAAATCATTTTGCATCCTCTCATCTCACGCTGATGATGTGGGATTCATTATGGCCCTCCTTCAACACGGTCGCTTTCCATTGACTTCAACTCATTACCCAAGAAGTTGACCGAAAGACTCCCTTCCAGTACCTTAGAGCTTGCATGCCCTAATGGCAAGTTCTTCACACTCGATGACAAGTTCACATCATTGGCTTTCGATCAAGTGATTTCACAGGTGTTCGACTTCGGTTCATGTATTCACATTCCATGGATTGTGATGATAGTATCTTGAGGACCATTGTCATTATTGGTGGTTTCTCTTGCACTTGTTAACATTTTACATCATTCACTGGTAATCAAGGGACTTTCTAGCATGTTCAACGTCAACACCTCTATTCACATGTTAGATTTGTACTTTGATCAGGTAATGTTGGAGCACAATACCTTGAACTCAGATCACATAAGTCCAGGTTGCGAAGTGGTGTGACATGGTTATGATGATATGCATGTCTCTTTCAGATGGTTGGTTGTGACCAACCCATGAGTTATCATATGTGATCCTTCTCATTATTGGATGGTTGCGACCATACCTTGGTTTCATTATGATCCTCTTTGACGGATGGTTATGCCCATACCTGGATCCATTTACATGATCATTCTCTAGATGGTTGTGTCCATTCCACGATTCATGTTTCATTTGACAGAGATCTCAATCTATGTATATGTATCTGTACTTGCTTGCAAGTTTTCTGACGACAGACTGGTTCCTTGCACTAATTTATAAAGCATTTCATCCCTCACTCTAGCTCGGCTTTCACGCTTTAGGGGGCATATGTTACACAGCATTTTTTCAATGTCCCTGTACTCCCCATTCCTTTATCCTAGAGGACCTCTACAGTGAACCCTGCATGCTTTTCCTTCATGAAGAAACTCCCATTGTGTCCCTATTCATGAGTAGATCATTTCCCTTTTGCACCATTTCCCCTGAAACTTATATTTTTCCCATTTTACAATATTAGCGCTAATGGCCTTTGTCTCCCCTGTGCCAATGTGCAGATATTAGCACTACTCCTTGCACCGACAGGAGCGGCTGAGCTGTGTTTCAGTCGCGCCAGTCCTATTATGGAAAGTTTTTTAAATTAGAGCCGAAGCTTCCAGCTCTATAAGATCCGTAACAGAAGTCTGGTAAATGGTTTAGCTAAATGGGGTCGAGGATGACAGTTTGGGCTTCTTTACCCTATAATGATGAAACTACCTCAAGGGATAAGTCTTTCTCCCATGAGAATAAGATCCATCTCCCATCCATATTTCCTATATAAACCTCCCTTCTTCCCAAGCACAAGTTAGTCATATTTTTTGGTTGAGTGTTGATGCTATTTTGTTTTGGAGTAGAAAAGCAAGCTATTACTAGTTGTAGCTATCTAGTTGTGTGAGGGAGAAGTGTGTTTTGGTTTGGAGTGAAGCCTAAAGGGAAGAGTTTTAAAACTATTGTTGTTTGAAGCCATCGTGGAATGCTAGCAGAAGTGTGTGGGAACCTGGTCTTGTCAGAGGAAGACTGCAACGTCAAGACAAATGGTTGTAATCTCTCTTTGATATTAATATATGCAACTATCGATTGATTTCCTACATGTTTTGTAATATTACATATTCATGGCTTAATGTTTCTTGACTTGTTAAGTAGGTTGAATTGCAATTTGTCTATTATTATGTTTGTGTGTTGTTGTTGTTTACTTGTTTCAGGAGCTTGAAGAAGGAAGCGAGAGATTGTTAGAGCAAGCAAGCAAGGACATCATCAAGAAGGATAAGTGACCAAGAGATAGGCCCTCTTGATTGATTCTAACCTAAGGAAATCTTCCATATAATGTATTGGTTGTGGCTAGACCCATTATCGAGGTAGAGGAATTCGTTCATGTTCGCACTTATAATTTTACTTCACCACAGGCATAGTGCTCGATGACCAGATAAGGTTGTGATATAACGATGAGGCACTAGGAGTACCTGGAACGAACTAAGTTAAAGACACATAATCACCTGGTAACTTAGGGTAAACACTGGTCGAAATGCTTTTCATGTAAGGGAAACCTTTAGGAGGGAAAGGATATCCCTGCTCGTCGACAACTTGTGGAGTGTGTGTAGCAGAAACCTTCGAGTGACCGGAAGAGGAGACTGGGATCTCGCCTTATGATTCCATGGCTGAAAACAAATGATGACGGACAACCAAAGACGTTTGTGGGGATAATTCCAAAGGAATACTAGGCTGACTATATGGACAATGCGGTGATATCACAACAGGATCAAGCAAAGGATTCGGAGAATAAACAACCAGTCCCAGCTGACCTTCAGGAGTCGTCAGACCCTTGAGAGTCTGGATATGATTATCTGGAGATTCTGAGCCAGATTCAAAAAGTGACCCAATATCTGATGAAGGAGGAGGACAAGATGACAAAGTTTGAATGCTCAGAACAATTCCAAGTTCAACACCTTGATCCTCGAGTGACTGTGGGAGTTAAGGAAAAGGCTCCTTAGATGATATTCCAGATGGAGGAGAGGAAGAGGAACTAGGCAAACCTAATGGTTTAGCCACGATGACTTTGTCTCAAACAATAAGAAGAGAGAGATTAATTTCAAGGCTTTTAAAATGTATTTAAAGGCATACTCACGATGTGGTCCAGAAAAAGACTAATAGGAGAATTATGTTATCATGGGCAACAATTTTTTAAGACGCTGAAACAAACTGGTGCTTTTTCATGTTTTAAGAGTCGAGAAAAAGGAAAATATGACTCTATCACTTTCGGTTTGAAATGAGCTCGAAAGGAAAAGTGCTCGATGATCTTTTATATTTAGGGAGTCAAAAAAATCAAAATGACTACGCAGGATAATCTAGGCAAAAAGGATTACTAGGTAACTGTGAACTATAGAATACCTCCCGGCGAACCAAGAAGTACGGGCAGGCAATCTCCCCGAATGTTGTGCTTGGTGTATCATGTTTACAAGGCGGCAGACTTGGCTTCAAATGGATAAAGGATTGAAAACCTAGTGGGGTCTCCCTTTATATACTCGACGGTACAAGGAGCACAAGTCCATACTATCATTGTCTAGGGCCGAAGAGAGTGAAAATTGCTAGGTTTAAAGACGCCGGAAACGTCTCTAGCCTATACCTTCTAAATGTGATTGTTAAGTTTCAAATGCACCTTAGGTTAATTGAATACATTTTAAAGTTTATCTTGAAATTATGTCTCATTTTTCAGGCCTTATCGATGTGACTCGAAAAAAACTCCTATATGCAGCTAAATGAGACAAAACCCTTTTAATTCGATGAATGTTTACAATAATGAGAGTAGAGAACGCAATCAATGCAACAAACAAACAACTGAAAGCAAGATGACATTTTCACTCCTTCGCTTTTCGAAAATAAAATAATGAAAAATTCTTTCTAATTCCTATCTTTCCTATCAAATGCACTTCAAGTAGTCCTTTCAACAGTAAAGAGAATTCATTTCTTTTCGAATGCAAATGATGATGCAACTCTAGTTTTCAATTATGCTAGCTAATGCAACATATTGATTTAGCAAACTAGAATTATGTGTTTCTCAATGGAATGATAAAATGAATTGTGCAAACACTTGAATGAAAATAATTTCAAAACAATCAACATCAACCAAATGCAAAGCATGAGAAGAGAACTCTTTCCAAACCAATGATGCAAAGACTCAACCAAAAACAAGACGATCAATGTAATCTATGCCTGAAAAAAGATGCTTAACCAAGAGAGGAACAAACGAAACTTTTCAAACTTGTTTAATTGAAATCAAAGCTATAAAAGGACTAAAACACAAAATGCAAGGAGCAGCTAACCAACAACTTGACTTGTTGATCACACCAATAGTTGAATGGACGATGACCTAGATGACCTAAGGCCACAAA
The DNA here is from genome assembly GCA_031772625.1 of Pinus tabuliformis. Taxonomy (NCBI): domain Eukaryota; kingdom Viridiplantae; phylum Streptophyta; class Pinopsida; order Pinales; family Pinaceae; genus Pinus; species Pinus tabuliformis. Next base: position 170,015,265 of record CM062808.1, read on the forward strand.
CCATCCAAAGACTCAAAAATCAATTAAGGAAAAGGAAAACCAAACAAGCACACAAACCAAGCTAATGAAGCTTTCTAGTCAGTGAGAACACACACAAAACAAGTTAAAAGGCAAAAATTAAGAGGGCAAGACACATTGGTTAAGTTTCAAGAGAAACCATGATCTTCACCTACAAGAATCAGCGTGATTGCCTAAATGACAACAAGCATCACAAGGGGGTACAGCGCGACTATTTTAGAGAAAATTGCATTGATTAGCACGACTATCAAAAAATTAAATGCACCGACCAAAGATTTTCAAGAAAAAAATAAAAGTTTTCAAAGTCCAAAACCAGACCTGCCATTGTAAATTTCAGACTCAGAGCAGTAAACCAGGCAAATCAGAGAGAATCATAAGGAAAAGGTGATACTACAAAAGTTCACACAAACCATGAAATGAAAATCAATCAAACGAGAGGATTGGGTCCCCAATGGAGTCGCCAATTTGTGGTGTAGGTAAATTCTTGATGCGAACAAAAACAATTTATCTAGCCCGAGAGAGTGGGTCTACCCACAAACAAATAATCTAATCTAATCTTCCTCAGACTAGAATCGAATAAGATGGCCTACCTCTTAGAACGCTAATCCGCTTGATGATGATCCTGCTTCCTTGCTCCAGCGTCCTTTCACTTCTTCCTTTAGATACCTAAAACAAATACACAAGAGAGAACGACAAACGTGATAGCATACAATCGCATTCAATCTACTTAAAAACTCAAGGAGTCTTAAGCCATTAAATGAAACATAACACTCAATGTAGGAAATGAACCATTAGTTTTATTTATATCACTTCAGAAAGAGATTACAACCAAATTCTTGACGTTGCAGGATCCTCCGACATATCCGGGTTCCCACACCTCTGCTAACATCTCATGGATAGCCCCAATAATGGAATTTTTAAGGATTCTTCCCTTAGTCTCAAACCCAACCAAACACACTATTCTCCCTTCACAAACATAAACTAGAAGGCTACAAGCTATAAATATCTTGCTGGTTATTCAAGCTCCAAAAATACTAAGACTAGTTTAGCTTGGGAAATGAGTAGTTTATATGTAGGAAATGAACCATCAGTTGTATTTATATCACTTCATAAAGAGATTACAACCAAATTCTTGACGTTGCAGGATCCTCCGACATATCCGGGTTCCCACACCTCTGCTAACATCTCATGGATAGCCCCAATAATGGAATTTTTAAGGATTCTTCCCCTTAGTCTCAAACCCAACCAAGCACACTATTCTCCCTTTACAAACATAAACTAGAAGGCTACAAGCTATAAATATCTTGCTGGTTATTCAAGCTCCAAAAATACTAAGACTAGTTTAGCTTGGGAAATGAGTAGTTTATATAGCTTGGATGGAGGGTAGATGGTTCCTCTTATCATGGAAGAGGCCTTATCTATTGGGTTTGTTCCATCCTAATAGGGGATAGGAGCCTAAACTGAGTTCCTCGGCTCTATCCAACCCAACCATTTACCAGACTTCCGTTACGAAGCTTTTAGACCTGGAAGCTTCGACTCCATATTTAAAAAACTTTCCAAAAGAGGATCAGCATGACTGAGGCAAGGCTCATTTGCACTATACAGCACTAGGCTTGGTTTAAAACCCTGCAAACCAGTGCGAGGAAGGAACAATGTTGTAGATCTGATCCAAAAGATATATGAGAATAGAAATAACCCAAGAATAACAAGATATAAATAGATAGAAAATGCTTCTTTATTATCAAAACCCTTAAGGTAGGGCAACACCATACATTCACTCCTTAAGGAAGGAGAGCACTCCACAAGCCATATGCTTGTTCATACAAGAATACTTCTCTTCATATTCCTATCCTCCATGTGGAGTCTCTAGCCTCTATATAGGCCTCATACATACAATACCATGGGTCATTACCATGGTTCCCTTATACCATCAACTAATACCATGGGCCTATTACATTATTATTAACTACTTGTGGTCCCTTACATGACATGGGCTAACCACCTTATTTATTACTATGGCCCATACCATTATTACATTATTACCTTGGGTACCTCCCTTGGTACCCCATATTATCCCCCCTAGGTATATAACATTCCACCCCCCTAAGCATGTTTCGTCCCCGAAACATGGGAAGAACATAAATAATATGATCTACTCAAAAGAGTAGTCCACTGATACCATGCACGTGCATCTAGCCATCCAAGAGAAAGGTGAACCCTCGATCTCGCTGGTGCCTCGCTCGCTTGAGATGGAAGTTGAATGTGGTAGCTCTTCTGTGTGGATGTGTAGTAGGTGGATCTTCGCTCCTCTCGATCTGTCATGTGGGGGTTGTTGTCCATGTGGCTAATTGGTTGCCATCTTGATGGTTTTCTTGTTGGGTGATGTGGGTGATGATATGTTGAAGTTTTAACCCACGATGTCTTTTTCTTTAATTCACCTTGTTGTGGTGCCTGTTGTGGTGTCTTCTTTTTCAATATGACTTCAACGACTGAGCCCTCCTCTGATGTATCATCACCTGTAACCTTTTCTTCTACAGCCTCTGTTTGTGTTTGATTGTCGATCATCAAAGGCTCATCATCTGATATGTCAGTCCCTTACATGACATGGGTTAACCACCTTATTTATTACTATGGCCCATCCCATTATTACATTATTACCTTGGGTACCACCCTTGGTACCCCATATTATCCCCCCTAGGTATATAGATCTAACCCAATTGTAGCTCTGATACCAATTGTTGTAGATCTAACCCAAGATATTATAGATCTGATATAAAAACATAAGATAATGCAAATATACCCAGAAATAATATGAAATGATTCTTTATTGATCAAAACCCTTAAGGTAGGGCAACACCATACATTCACTCCTTAAGGAAGGAGAACACTCCACAAGCCATATGCCTGTTCATACAAGAATATTTCTCTTCATCTTCATCTCTCTCATGTGGAGTCTCTAGCCTTTATATAGGCCTCATACATACAATACCATGCATCATTACCATGGTTCCCTCATACCATCAACTAATACCATGGGCCCATTACATTATTATTAACTACTTGTGGTCCCTTACATGACATGGGTTAACCACCTTATTTATTACTATGGCCCATCCCATTATTACATTATTACCTTGGGTACCACCCTTGGTACCCCATATTATCCCCCCTAGGTATATAACATTCCACCCCCCTAAGCATGTTTCGTCCCCGAAACATGGGAAGAACACAAATAATAAGATCTACTCAAAAGAGTAGTCCACTGATACCATGCACGTGCATCTAGCCATCCAAGAGAAAGGTGAACCCTCGATCTCGCTGGTGCCTCGCTCGCTTGAGATGGAAGTTGACCATGGCAGCTCTTCTGTGTTGATATGTAGTAGGTGGATCTAGGCTCCTTGCTATCCATCATACGGGGGTTGTTGTCCTTGTGGCTAGTTGGTTGCCATCTTGTTGGTTGTTTTCTTGCAGGGTGATGTGGGTGATGATATGTTGAAGTTTTAACCCACGGTGTCTTTTTCTTTAATTCACCCTGCTGTGGTGCCTATTGTCATGGCTTCTTTTCTAATATGACTTCAACCACTGAACCCTCATCAGATGTGTCAGCACCTGTAACCTATTCTACTTCAGCCTCTGTTTGTGTTTGATTGTCGACCATCAACTGCTCATCATCTGATATGTCAGTCCCTTGAACATCTTATGCTTCAGCCTCCATGTGCTCTACCTGTTTATGGATGGAAATATCCTGTAATGTAATTTTCTTCTTTTTATACCATAGCTTCAGGAATTTCTTCTACACATTAATATTGATAGTACCCACGGATTCCATCCAAGGGTATCCCGAAACAACATCCATGTTATCCATATCTGAAGCGTAAAAATCACCATGAAACACATACTTATCCATAGAAAGCTTCAAATCCTTGTACACTTGAACATCCTCATGATCAACCTGTGTATGTTCAATTTGTTTCGCTAGGACTTGCAATTTCTTTGCCAAGTTGACATTTATAAGATTTTGTTTGCAACTCGGATTGATAGACACAATGATTTTCTCCTTCTGAATCAATCCATGAACCTGCAATACAGAGATACCAGCCAAAAATAACCCTTTTGGTTCCTTGGTTTCCTTCTTTCCTGTAAAAATAAAAGCTTTGCTAGGCTGTGTGTCTGTCTGTGTGTGCTTATCCACAAAATTTGATTTACGGTCAAAGCACTCTATAAGAGCTTTTTTGAAGGCATCCCAATTCTGAAAAGGTCCATTGCAACGCTGATGCCATTCCGCCCATTTGCATCTTTCAAGGTCCAAATACATCTCTCCCCTGCTCAACTGAGTATAATGATCATAGATGTATTCCTATTTGAAATATTTCTCCATTTGTTCTAGCCATTTAACTGGATGAGAGCCATCAAATTTATACAAGTCCCTCAAACTCCGATCTAGGCCCGCCATCACAAAAATATTGGTGAAAACTTGAAATGGTCACAGATCCGTCAATATTGCTCAGAATCTCTATTATAACCTGTTTTTAGAAACATAACAACCACTCTGCATCTACCCATGTGTTAGAAATCTTGATCCAGGCACTTGAAATTTCAGATCTGCGCTGCTACTCTCCCGTCGTCACCCAAAATTTCTGCAAAAAGAGCTGATTTTAATTCAGCGATATCTCTCTCATCCGGACTCCGATTCGACTGATTTTTTTTTTGAAATTATGTATTTTTTCATAAAGATTCCAGATCTACAATTATATCTGGTAGATCTTGCACCAGGACTTCTAGATCTGCACCGAAAATCGCTGCCCTGAAAATTGTCTGCAACCCCACTGATTTTTAAATCAGCGATATCTTCTTCATCCGGACTCCGATTTAACTGATTTTTTTTTTGAATTTGAGTATTTTTTCACAAGGAATACAGATCTGTAATTAGATTCTATAGATCTGGTACCAAAACGTATAGATCTGATCTGCAATTTCGCCACCCAAAAATCCCTGCAAAAAATAAAAAAAATTTCTCCACGGTTTGCCCAAGAAAGTGCTCCGATACCAATTGTTGTAGATCTTATCCAAAAGATATATGAGAATAGAAATAACCCAAGAATAACAAGATATAAATAGATATAAAATGCTTCTTTATTATCAAAACCCTTAAGGTAGGGCAACACCATACATTCACTCCTTAAGGAAGGAGAACACTCCACAAGCCATATGCTTGTTCATACAAGAATACTTCTCTTCATATCCCTATCCTCCATGTGGAGTCTCTAGCCTCTATATAGGCCTCATACATACAATACCATGGGTCATTACCATGGTTCCCTTATACCATCAACTAATACCATGGGCCTATTACATTATTATTAACTACTTGTGGTCCCTTACATGACATGGGTTAACCACCTTATTTATTACTATGGCCCATACCATTATTACATTATTACCTTGGGTACCTCCCTTGGTACCCCATATTATCCCCCCTAGGTATATAACAAACAAGTCATTAGCATCAGCCTAGTAAACTAGGAAAAAAGAAGATTCTTAGGAAATGATGCAAAAGGGAATTGTTCTGCTCATGAAGAGGGACATAATGGGAGTCTCTTCATGGTGGGATAGTATGCAAGATTCACTGTAGAGATCCTCCAGGATCGAGGAACGTGGAGTACAGGACAGTGACAAAATGTTGTGTAACACTTAGACATGGCAGAAATGGTGAAAATCCTCTATGAAGAGAGGAATACCAAATTGCAAGGTGAAAGCTCTAGATCTCCAAGAGGAGAATGTTCTCCAAGGGAAGAAGGTAACAAGAATGGTGATAAACCACCATCTTCTCAACAATATTCATGTCTTTCTAAATCTTATGCAATATGCTAGTGTAGAAAGCCCCTCGGAGAAGGTAGAAGGACAAGTTTGTACCTTTTGTCCACATGATGTGGAATATGAGGTTCTATCCGCACCCAAATTCAAGGACTTGAAAGAAGAGAGACAAAGAGTCCAAGAGGACACATCCAGAATCAAAAGGGAGTTCAAAAAAATATTTGTATGTCAATCAAAAGATGAGGCAAATCGTAAGAATTTACATGTTTCTTCCTTATGTGAAAGTGTTGACATAAATTCATTTGCAGCCTTTGAAAAACATAGTAAAAGCATTGTATCCAAGCTCTTGACCAAGATGAGTTACAAGGGAGGAGGCCTTGGAGTAAACCAGTAAGGCATTAAAAATACATTTGAGGCCAAGGAGAGGCCTAAATATTAAGGCTTAGGCTATGTTGCAAAATAAGAATGGCCTTCTAGCGACAGCTCATGGGTATCGTGTTCCTTTTTTCGTAAGAGAGGACATGAGGAGGAAAGATGTTGGGATTTGCATCTAGAATTGGTTCCCGCTTGGTCCTCAAGCATAAGCAGGACTTGAAGTGAAAAACATCTCCAAATAGAGATGAAAAAGTTGAAGAAGAAGGGAAGCTAAGTTCTTCTTGCCACGCAAGTTCCTCACGCAAGAAGTGTAAGCCAAATGACTCCAAAAAGAGGTATAATCGTCCTATTAATTTGAATGCTTATCTTAACGGAAAATAACATGTTGATTTGAATAACATGTTTAGGAATATGTTTCCATGCACCTTTCTCCTTTCATCTAACCATTATGTAGATAAGTTCGATAAAAGGAAAGCAATCATCAAGAAGATGTTTATGTCTAATGGAATTGAGATTGAAAAGAGAAAATCTCATCCAACGTTAAACAGTGAGCCAAGAGGAGCTCAAAGGAACTTTTGTACTCACTGTAATATCAATGGTCATTGGGTCGAGAAGTGTTTGAAATTGTTTCCACAACTTCATCCTGGTAAGGGCAAGAAAATCGTGCAAGCACCAGAAGAGGAAGCTACAAAATCAAAAGTGGCGCAAGATGCGACCATCCCTAAAGCAGATTCAAAAGAAGAGAAAGTTCAAATACAGGGTTCATTTACCTGGTTTGGTAAGAAATGGGCGGACTATTTGTCCATCTAAATTTTGTAAAATTTTGTTGTGCACTAGTTTCATGTCCCCATAGTTTGGTAACTTGTAAAAGTGACATACATAAATAAATCACTTATATGCAACAGTGTTTTCTTTAAGCATTACAATGCTAGTTTGGCTTGTTGATTGTCAATTTGAATGGAAAATTTGGGAGTCAAGTTTATTCCATGGCCATAGTTACATGGAAAAGCCAAGAAGAACATCGAACTTGAATTCTTTGGTCAAGTTCTATTTCATGCTTAGCTTGAGAAAAATCCAAGACAAGTACAAGTCAGGGCACTGCAAACATCGATTGGATTGAGTTTGGAAAAATGAAGGAACTGTACCTTCAAATGCTGAACAATTGAAAGTAAAATTTTGGAGACCAAAAGTTTTTCAGTGGGGAAGAGTGATCAGGAGCTCAAAATTAGCCAAAAATTCAAAGTTTTTAGAATGGTGTGGAACTTGAACGAATGCATAGAGCTCATCCTTCTGGTTCCAATGGTATGAATGGAACTCAAATCCGAGCTTGTATCCAGAAGTTAGAGCAAGTCAAAGTCGAGGTTTGACTTGGACACATGGCAGGATTAGATGACATGGAAAATGTCCTAGCGAATGGGGAAGCACCAAGTGGTAGGTTGTCATTGGGTCCCACAAATCGCATATAGACAAAAAAAAATACAGTGGTCGCGGCTTAAGAATTGCCCCCCAGTAGTGCCAATTTGCAATTTGTGATATCACAATCGCACATCGCAAAATGTTAAGGAAATCAACCCCTGGAGCAGAGTCAGGTTGCGATTTGCGATAATCAAAAGCGCATATCACACCACTACCCCGCTGATATATATGTTACTAAGGGGCTCTGCCGATGCGATTTGAAGACACGATATCATTTCAGAGTTTTTGTTTATAACTCGTCGGGTTTGCCAGATCGGTGGATCGTATATCGTTATGTGTTAAACCCTGAATATAAGAATCACCCCCAGCAAAGCTGATTATGATTTACGACAGAGCTACAGAACCATCACCTTTTCTGCTGGACCAACCACTCTATATGTACCACTCAGCCTTAACTGCGAGATAGGCGGGGAAGTAGGTGGGACCGCCGATTTCGGTGGAACTACCATATTTAACTCCAGATAATGAATTTAACTAGCACTAAGCCAGATTTGGAGGAGAAAATTGTGGAAAGACTGACAAAAGTCATAACTAAAAGGCAATTTTCGACCAAATGGGATGCAAAAGGAGGCTAGATATCCTTTTGAGCATTCTAAACTCATTGGAACAAGTTTCAAGATCAAAGGAGAACTTCTGGATAGGCTTTTTAAAAAGTGAAGCCTATGGGTGCCATGGTCAACCAGGGTGTTGATTTAGTTTATGGAGGAGTTTGAAGATGGAGATGACCTTACAGGGGTTTTCCATCCTCCATGTGCTTTCTGCAACAACCATTACATCAGTGTTGTAGCTTTATTTACGCTTTTCTCTATATATGTTTTGGAGAAGACACTTGTTTATGCACTTCAAGTGGATTGTGGTATTGTTTGTGCTATTTGAAGTTGGAGTATGGGGTCTTGGGCTAAGATGCCTATGCTTGCTGAAGGTTTACATGTTTGAATGTAGGTTAACATGTGTATGGGGTGATAACTCTTGCAGAAGTTGTTTCTTTGAGGGAGAAACTAGCCATTCCATTTTAGCAGTTTATGTACTCTTATTCTCTAGATATTGAGCATAATGAGAAGGGTTCATGCATTTAGAGTTGATTCAAGGAGATGTAGCCCAGCAGGGGTGAACTCCTTTATCAATTTTTGATGTATTACTAATTGAGGCATGCTTCCATTCATTATTTTGGTTTCATGTTTTAAGTTTTATTCATGAAACTAACTTAAGTAAAACATACATAAAATTCATGTTTTTTACTTGTTATTTTGGAATACAAACCTCAAGCACATTTTTATATTCTAATGAGGATATTATCACAAAAATATAATATTCCAAATTCAGATCACCAACCCAAGTGTGAGATTATTGATAGCTGAGAATGAGCGAATGCCTAAGGAATTACAAGCGGCCAAGCAGGGAGAAGAGAAAGCTACAGCATCTGCGAGAGCAGAGAGGAGGAAAGAAATACTTGATGAAGTATCATCTCTCGAGACAGTCATGCGAAAGTTGTACTTCAGGGTCGTCACCGTGCATAAGTTAGTTGTCCATCTTAATGGTTAGCAGCAGCGTTGTGCTAGGAGAGCACGCATCTTGAAAGACATAAACATTGTTTTCGACAACATGTAGATATGGACAATGAGGTACAAGGGAGCCCCATTGCACTTGCCAAAGATGATGAAGCCAAAGGAAGTGGAGTTGAATGCATGCATCCAGAGTCAGATTTTGAACTATGAGGAACTCCCATAACTCATCACCAGCTTACAGGATTCACATGCACGAGTGTTCAGGATCATGGATGTCATTGTGCGCATGCATGAGATCCCATCCATTGGCACACTCACCGAGGTGAAAGAAAAGAACCAAGTTTGACTAGAGTTGGACATGTATTTCGAGCAGTTGATGCACATAGACACCAGCATAGATTTGCAAATGAGCACAAACACTATGCACAAGTATGTTGATGGTCCAGCTGCACTCAAGACCATGATGCGCATGTTACATGATGAGTTGGACAGAGGTGCCAAATCAGTGTACCTGGATGCAATGGAGGCAATAGTTCACTTTCAGAAGGATGTCACCATAGAGTACGTGGACACCATAGCAAACTACCAAGCTTGGCATTAGTTTGCTACCAAAGATCACCAAGAGGATTTCAACTAGTTGGTCTTCCCACAGCTGTTTGAGTCTCAATGATGTCTTGTATGGCTTACTCAAGACCATTTTTGTCTCACATGGGTACATGTGTAAATTGTATTGTGAACATGTTGAAAAGTGAAATACCAAGTTTCAATAGTAGAATGTAAACGATCATGTGTAAGTTGAAGAGTCATGAGGGTAGCTCAAGAGTCACAAAGGAGAATTTCAAGGGTCACCCCACCCTTTGCTATTTATAGAACATCATAAATCATTGTAGAGGATTTTGGGAGCCAAGATTTTGATAGGTATAACTTAGAGAAAGCTTGGAGTGTATTGTAACGAGCCTTGGCTTCTCCACAGTGCAGAGTGAGTACATCACTTTGGAGGAGTAAGCGGCAGTGACTGTAACGTTCCACTCTTGGGGCTAGTGGCTGTCATGGTTGTATGTATGATTGGTTCTTCCACTCTTTTAATATAACAGATCTAGAACGTTTCATGCATGTATTATTATTGTAGTTCGACTATTCTGGTTACTCTAACAATGTATGTAGATGTAAGTTACGCGTGTGTGTATGGACTATTCTGTATATGTTTGTATGAATCTTATCAAAGTGTGTTGACGGTTTAACTCATCACTTTGGATTATTGACTATTTTTCTTTCCATCTGTGATATCTTTCAGCTCGTGTGTTCCCTTTCAATCTTCGTACTATTACAAGCTTCTAAGGGGTGCAATCCTCTCCCCTTCCGTGTGTTAGATCCTTTCCATGCTTCTTCCTTGATTTGCTGCAAGGTCACACTCTTACTTCCAACAAGGACATCTTGCTTACTTTTGTGCGCAATCACAGACAAGGTGATACCGTACTAACCACTACTGGGACTCCTACTCCAAATGGTATAAGGTCTAGTTGGGACTTCTTGCCAGTGAGATCCCCTAACATGTTGGCGGGTCCAACACCATCAACAAAAGGTTTGACAAAGTTGATACAAGAAATGCTTACTAACGGCGACAAGGTATTCCTTGAAACTGATGATGAGAAAAAGGAATTTCAATCATGATTTTAGAGAGTCTAACTTTGGGTTGAATACCATCCACGTTCTAAAGATCAATAGGGGGAATTTTGATGGCAAGGATCTAGTAACTTGGATACTACAGATGGAGTAATATTTTGATCTACATGATGTGCAACCCTCACAAAAGGTATGTATTACATCTTTATATTTAGAACCCAATTAGTTTGTATGGTATCGATGACTTTTTTCTCATAAACCACTTGTTACTCGGTTTTACATACGAAATGATAGCACATTATGAAGATACAAAGAGCGACACCTTCTTTATCCAATTGGTAAATTTCAAACAAGTGAGTTCAATGGATGAGCACATTGAGGATTTTCAAAAATTTAATATCAGGGTAACTGATATTCCATAGGAGCATACGATTGATGTATTCATAGGGACTTTAAAGGATAACATCTAATATGAGGTTTTCCTTTCGAAACCTGATTCATTGGAGAAGGCATTTAGGGTGGCAAGAAAAGTTGAAAGAAAAATTATGGCAACAAGGAAGTTTGCCACTCACAACTATAAAGATGGAAGTGTTGTTGCTCCTAGTCTTCCAAACCCTACAAGGTTGACACCACAAAAATTGGAGGAAAAAAGAGCAAAAGGCCTTTTTTATAGTTGTGATAGTAAATACACTAAAGTTCATAAGTGTGTTGAGAATAAATTATTCTCCATAGATTGTGAAGAGGAGGAATAAAAGGAACAAGAAACATCAAAAGAGGAGGATATACACCAGAAACAAACCCCAAAGAAGGAAGAAATGAATCTGACCATATATTTTAATGCATTGGCATGAATTCCCACTCCTAAAACTCTCAAGATAGAAGGATATATCAAAAAGAAAAAGGTAATAGTGTTGATTGATTTGGGTAGTACCCATAATTTTATTCATTGTAAGATAGCTAAGGAATTGAATTTCTTCCTATATCCATCACCAGAGTGTCAAGTGATGCTTGAAAATGAAGGAACTATAAATTGCTCTAGAAAGTACCATAATAGCAGGCTAACCATGGGGGAATATGTATTGAATAGTCCAATTCTTTCTATTCCAATGGGCGGTGTTGATGTTGTATTAGGAGTCCAATGGTTATAATCTTTGGGGACATTACCTTTTAATTTTCAAGAACTTTTCTTGAATTTTTTTGGGAAATAAAGGAAGTTGAACTAAGGGGTATCGTAGGGAAGCCAAGAAAGATAATTTTTGAAAATGCAACAAGATGATGGAGCTTAGTGGAAAGGAGTCGCCTTCACTAAGTGGGCCCGCAGGCTATTTTTGGCGCAAAGTCTATTTTTAGACATATGGATCATGGTCTATGAGTTGCAGGATGCTGTTTATGGATGATTGGTCATGTTGGGAAAAATAGATGACTTCTATTTTTGGTTCACAGTGGAGTGATCAAAGTCTATTTTTAAACTGCCAGGCTAAAAATAGAAACAGTCAAATATTATTAGCCCTTAGTAATATTTGGACTCTAAACATTATCTTATTCTCTTGGAGCACTTCAGTTCGAGCTACGGATGTGGCACATGTAGCTGAAAAAAGGAATCATGTGGTTTCTTATGTGTTAGTTGAGCTATTGCATGGAGGAATTCAGTTAGAACTCATGCATGTGAGTTATGTGGAGTTGGATGTGGAGTTGATGGAGTTGTTTTCAGTTTGACTTGGTTGAACTAGTTGTATTTTAGTACAACTAAAGAATACTCTAGTAATGAGTTGTGTGAATTAAATATTAATTAATTCACTAATTATTAACTCATAAAGAAACTAAAGAATACATCAGTTAACTCAGTGCATGGACAGTTCAACGGAGACAGGTGTTAGAGGTAAGTGAAAGGGTGAGTTGTGACTATCAGTTCTACATGAGATTTGCACATGCATGGATTGAGTTATGCCAATGAGGATTGCGCAGTGTGGGCCAATATCAAGGAAATTGTAGCCTGTGCTCACATGATTTTCACTTTGCATTGTGCAGTGGAGGCAGGCAAAGCAGCAGAGGAGATTTGAACCTGTGACTTGTTCGGATCTGAGCTAGTTTTTGTGTAACAGGTGGAGATAGTACCGAGTACTTGTGAGGAGTATTGCGCTATGTATTGTTACACGTTCTCAATCATTATAATATACAGATAGTGTGGGGTTTTCAACTGTATGCTTTCCCCGGGTTACATACTGTGTTAATGTGCGCATGTGATTGATGTTTCATTGTTTTTAATGCTACTAAATTGATGATCAACGTAGAGGAGATTATGTATTGTGCATGTATTCCGTAATAGTGTATATTCGAGATAATCTCTATGAATAAGTGTCATATTATTCAAAATTTCTACATGGTATCAAAGCTGTTGATCATCAGATCTATTATTCAGAAAGTGTTTACATCTTATTTCTTCAGGCAGAGTCTGTAATCAGGCCAGGTAGCCTCCGGATTCATCCTTCCTTTGGAACGTGAGATATCCGGTAAAAGCCCATACAGTCAATCTCTGTACGAGAAATTATTTTTTCTCATGAATTTTAGATCAGAGGCAGTTGAGTTGTTGAGCTGGTGGAATTCGAATTTGCAGTAGTGTTTTCTTGGTGTCAACATGGCAATGTCTTTCAACGGATTGCAATTGGAGTATGCTCTTGAGGGTAGCTCGAACTATATTGCATGGAAGGATAGGATGGAGGCTGTGTTAGATGATAATGGGATGAAGGAGTTCATAGAGGCTGAGGTCCCAAAGCCTATTGATGCTACCGAAGCTGAGGTTTGACAAAATAAGACAGCAAAGTGTCGAAGGATTCTGTTGGAGGGCGTGAAGGATCACATTGTGTCCAGCCTACATGGAAAGGCCTCTCCATACTTGATGTGGAAAGTGTTGACAGATATATTCCAAAGCAAGAGAGATCAGAGGAAGTTGGCGCTCAAGGATAAACTCAGAAACATTAAGTGTGAGAATGGAGACAGTATGCCCCAGTATCTCACTAAGTTCACCCAATACAGGGATGAGCTGGGAAGTGTGGGGGTGACTGTTGATGATGAGGACTTGGTGAGCTTGGCTCTCCTTAGTCTTCCGAAGAGTTAGCATTCCTATCAGGACTCTGTCAATGGTCAGGAGAAATTGCCAGGATGGGAGAGACTTTGGTCGGATCTTGTGTAAGAGGAGATCAGGCGGAATACCAAGGATGGATCTTCATCAAAGGCATCTGATGAAGAAAATTGCGCTTTGGCTGCCAAAGCGAAGAAGGGGAAGGAGAAGATTTCTCTTTCCGAATCCAGTTCTTCCAATGATGGGAAGAAGGTTGACAAATCGAAAGTGCGATGCTTTCGTTGTCATGAGTTGGGCCATTATGCTACTAATTGCCCAAAGAAGAAATCCAAGAAGGGATCCGGGGAGGATCTAAAGGTGAGGAACTTGCTTCACAGTTTGAGTTGGATTTCACACTCTTCGCATGCATGGTTTCATCCATGGTGGGAAGTGGTTGGTTTCTTGACAGTGGAGCTTCTTTCCACATGACCAGTGACAAAAGTTTGTTCAGTACTTTGGAGGAGAAAGATCTCCAGATACTCATCGGGATGGGTAACGATGAGAAGTATAGTGTCTCAAGTGTAGGCACGGTTATTTTTCAGAGGGAGCATGGAGCTCACCTTACCTTGACCGATGTCAAGTATGTACCAGGACTGAAGAGAAACTTGGTGTCGATCACGATGCTGGAAGACAGAGGCTATGATGTATTCTTCAATAAGGGAAAGGTTTTCCTTAGACACATCATCACTAGACAGGTGAAGCAGATTAGTTCACGGGTCAAGAACCTGTATGCTCTTGAGGTTCAAGATGCATGCAAAGCCTTGAGCAGTGAGACAACTGATGGAGACTTGGTGGTTGAGAGGGAGCGTATATTACCTCTTAACATGTAGAGCCAGAAGAAGTCTCAGACGATTATGGAGGAGCCACGATTGGTGCAGTAGTTTCAGGAGGTTGTGGAGCAGCCACAACAAGGGAAGCTGAGAGGAGATCGAGTAGAGACATCTACTCATGCAGAGACCTCCAATAGGGGGAAACTTCGAGCCAGGTGGGCAGAGGGATCGCATGCAGCCATACCTCCAAGTAGGAGTTGGGGTGATGTGGATTGATCGTCCCAAGGAGGAGAAGCAGGATCCTTGAGGTACCCAACCTTTTGGATGAGACCTTGCTACGGGAGCCCCAATGTGGAGTAGCAGGAACTGACTGATTGGGTAGAGACAGATGCGGATGGAGTGGCAGAGAGAGCGACAGTGTAGGGAATCCCAGGACAGCGCATAGCTAGCAAGCTGCAACAATGCGAGAGGCACAAGTGTTTTGCACAATGCTAGGTGGCACAGAGAAGTGTGCAATGGTGCGAGATGCATGGAGATGTTGCAGTAGCACAGATTTCAGAGAGGGAGCACTTGTCAGTAGCAGGTAGAGATTCAGCATCATTGTATGTTCCTAGCCCAACAGAGTGGTCAGTTGGGAGTGTTTTTGTTCCAAGTGTTGTTGGAGCAAGTGGACCAGGCAAATGTGTTGCATGCAGAACATTCCAGAGTTGTAGGATAGGGGTTGCAGATAATCCATATCTTGTTGAGAGGGAGTGTTGAAAATGCAACAAGATGATGGAGCTGAGCGGGAAGGAGTCGCCTTCACTAAGTGGGCCCGCAGGCTATTTTTGGCGCAAAGTCTATTTTTAGACATATGGATCATGGTCTATGAGTTACAGGATGTTGTTTATGGATGATTGGTCATGTTGGGAAAAATAGATGGAATTATATTTTTGGTTCATAGCGGAGTGATCAATGTCTATTTTTAGACTTCCAGGCTAAAAATAGAAACAGTCAAATATTATTAGCCCTTAGTAATATTTGGACTCTAAACATTATCTTATTCTCTTGGAGCACTTCAGTTCAAGCTACAGATGTGGCACATGCAGCTGAAAAAAGGAATCATGTGGTTTCTTATGTGTTAGTTGAGCTATTGCATGGAGGACTTCAGTTAGAACTCATGCATGTGAGTTCTGTGGAGTTGGATGTGGAGTTGATGGAGTTGTGTTCAGTTTGACTTGGTTGAACTAGTTGTATTTTAGTCTAACTAAAGAATACTCTAGTAATGAGTTGTGTGAATTAAATATTAATTAATTCACTAATTATTAACTCATAAAGAAACTAAAGAATACATCAGTTAACTCAATGCATGGACAGTTCAATAGAGACAGGTGTTAGAGGTAAGTGAAAGGGTGAGTTGTGACTATCAGTTGTGCATGAGATTTGCACATGCATGGATTGAGTTATGCCAATGAGGATTCGTAGTGTGGGCCAATATCAAGGAAATTGTAGCCTGTGCTCACATGATTTTCACTTTGCATTGTGTAGTGGACGCAGGCAAAGTAGCAGAGGAGATTTGAACTTGTGACTTGTTCGGATCTGAGCTAGTTTCGTGTGTAACAGGTGGAGATAGTACTGAGTACTTGTGAGGAGTATTGTGCTATGTATTGTTACATGTTCTCAATCATTATAATATACAGATAGTGTGGGGTTTTTAGCTGTATGCTTTCCCCGGGTTACATATTGTGTTAATGTGCGCATGCGATTGATGTTTCGTTGTTTTTAATGCTGCTAAATTGATGATCAACGTAGAGGAGATTATGTATTGTGCAAGTATTCCGCAATAGTGTATAATCAGGATAATATCTGTGAATAAGTGTCATATTATTCAAAATTTCTACAATAATTAGCTCTAATTTCATGACAAAACTTCTGAAGAAAGAACAACAGGGCGTAATTACATAGTTATGCGGCATGCCCACTAGAGGTTCAAACATCAAAATCATCTATTTCTCGAGATCTCCAAAAAAGTCTTGGACAAGCATTCCAAGGTATTTGAGACTCCCAAAATCCTCCCACCTATTAGTGATCATGATTGTTGGGTGTAGTTTTTGTACCTATTTACTATACTTTCTTTCCCTAGTTTTGACCTTTTTCCCTCCGGACCAACAGAACTTTACATGTTAACCGCATTTTTCCTTATTTGTGAACAACATATTTTGCCATTTTTTCTAGATATAATGATGCAATATTCATTTTTATGGCTAACTTGGGTAAGCTTTGGAGAAGCCTTTTGGATATTTTCCTATTTTTCAAGTGTTGGCCGCAAGAACGAGTTTATGGAATGAACATCCGCATTGATCGGTCTAAGGACAAGATGAGACAAATTGTTGTTACAGATATTGTTGTTACACCACAATGTTGTTAGAGACCTTGTTGTTACACCGCGTTGTTGTTACAGATTACTATTGTTACACCCTGGGTGCCATTACAAGGTTGTTGTTATCCAGTGTTGTTGTTGCATTCCAAATCGTTACTTTACCATAGGGTGATGTTACACTGTAGCTATCAAATTCATGCATACTATTCCATGCAAAAGCTATTGGAGTTACGAATTGTCTATTTAGAAAGTGACAGATCCAAGCAGTTATGATTTTAACTAATGTATTTGAATAGAACTTGTATTTAGGAACTGGTTATAACAATCTCTATTTTATGATCAGCATGAGAATCGTGAGATTCTCATGAGTTCCTAATTTTTGGGTATGTAATTTCTATAAGAGAAACTTAATCCCTCAGGTACGGGGGACGACATAGAGAGTACTGTTATTTTGATCCTGTAACTTTTAATTATTCTTAATATCAAAGACACAGTGGTGATGTTGTTGTTGTTTCCAAGTTGAATCCTTAACTAATATCGTGTTCATTCTTGCACCCCTGTTAGGGAGGAGGGGCCCTCCTCTTTAGTAGGCACTACAGTGGTAGAGTAGTTGTATATTATTGTTACTTTCTTTTATTATTTTTGTGGTTTCTTGTTGTCGTCGTATAATTTGTAGAATTTATCTGATTCAATTCTAGATTTATGATATGTCATTACACAGATTTGGTTAGCAGCATGGTAGTTGACCAGCTGGTGTAGTTATCAATACAGTGTGTGGCATACCTTTTGTTCTAGTAAATGAGAAGTGTGATTACATTCTTGTAGAGTGTTTTAATTTCTGCATGAATGTTAGGTTCTGTAATTGTTCAGTGGCATCCTTTACTATTTTCTATTTTCACTCTTGGTTGTAGTGTATCAGCACAGATGGTGCAAACTCCTTTGAAATAACAGACTTACCCTGGGTTGAAAATTAATTGGTTGCGGTCTTGGTCAATTAGGATTGATTAATACAAAACTACATTTTGACGTTGTTGTCGAGGATGGCAATTGACGATACAATCAACCAAGTTGTTTGTTTGATGATAGAGTGTTCCTAGTCCACATTCGTTGGGCAGTAAGATGAGAGGTAAGAACCTGCACATCGTTTTAACATACGTGGGCGGGCTCACCACTGAGATCACTAGGGCACTTAGGGTTTACTATGTGGAATTTTGGTGTTTTCTTAAAGTGTGTCTTCATCTCTTCAGTTGTTGGGTGGTAAGACGAGAGGTAAGAATCTGCACATCGCTCTAACATATCTAGGCAGTCTCACCACTGTCGAAACTGAGACACTTAGGGTGTGAATCAATAACACATAGGGGCCATGTGTGCAATAGTAGTAATTATAGAAATACCAAAAACACCCCCCCCCCCCCCACTCTAATCAGTCACAGGAAAAATGGGTCATAAAAAGGAAAAGAAGAGTGTAGATTTGGGAAGGAAAACATTTATCCATGAACTAATCTCAAGGGAAGAAAAAGAACAATAAAGTTCTTAGAAGGACATAAGGAAAATATGGCCACAAAAATATGTTACTCCCATAACAAGAATAGAAGCCTCTAATTCCTCTGTCCCAGGACCATATCATTCTAATTCTAGTGAGAACACTTCCAAGACTAAGCATCCAATTTAGGAGCAATAGGGGGAAGCTAGTAATCAGAACCTTAGGACCAAAGGAAAAGGGGAAACTTAGGAGGAACATAAGAAGCATGAAATAGTAGAGCATTTATTGGTTTATCAATATCCAGATTCGAGCAACGCAGTGAAACAGTTAGCCCTGAAGCAGACTGAGCCACCAATTTCACTCACAAGAATGGTATGAAGAACACCTGTCATAACAAGGATCAGAAGGGTTGACAATGGGGGACAACAATAAGACTAAAACAGATGCTACTGTCACCACCTTTGAGTTCCCAATTAGGGATATAGAGGCGAGGCTCCCATGAAAAAACATTCCTTTATCATCTCTACCATATTTTCAAGGAATGACTATAGAAGATCCTGACACCTTCTTGTTTGAATTTGATGTCTTGTGCAGGAGCTATGACTATGTTTCAGATGCTCAAAAACTAAAATTCTTTCTTGCTACTCTAAAAGGAGTAGCCCTG
Organism: Pinus tabuliformis; assembly: GCA_031772625.1. Taxonomy (NCBI): domain Eukaryota; kingdom Viridiplantae; phylum Streptophyta; class Pinopsida; order Pinales; family Pinaceae; genus Pinus; species Pinus tabuliformis. The sequence continues at coordinate 170,034,470 of CM062808.1, forward strand.
AGATGGTTCATGGGGTTAGGCTCTGATTCTATTCGAACATGGAGCAACATGAAGGAGACATTTTTATTAAAGTATCAAGATTATTATAGAACCAAGGACATAAGAGAGGAAGTATTCAGGATGACACAAAAGGAGGACGAGAGCCTGGAGGACTATGTGGAGCGATTTCATTACAATTTGAAGACATCTAAACACAATGATTTAGATCACAAGATCTTGATGACCATATTCATAAGGGGAATGAGGGATGGCTGCCTTGATACCCTGAATCTACTAGGGAAGGGGAACATATCCCAGGTGCCATTCGTGGAGATAATAAAGATTTGTTTGGGATGCTCTAGAGGATCGTTGAAGGGAATAAGCACAATATGAGATGCCCCTGCCTGAATACAAAAGTATGCAAGTGGATGAGTAACCAAAGCAGGGATCGGAATTTATTTGAAAATTTCAAAACCGACAACCTCGGTACTTTATATGCCCAAATAATGATGGCACAAATCAAGAAGGCACAAGGGGAAGTTGATATAGCTTTCACTGTGTTCTATCCAAATACAGAAAGAAACGTCCCTGAGGGATTGCGAAATGAACACCATCATCTTGTGTAATATTTGTGAGTTGGAACATCCTACAAGTCAATGTCTGTAGCTTCCTAGACTGAAAGCAGTGCTTAGAGAATCAAGTGAAGAATTCTAATCCTCTTATTTCATCGGGCCCAGGAGACCATGTAGCCATGACCCCGAGGTATGTCCCAACATTTTTCTTCTTTTAATTCATGGAATAATGCAATAACGCTCAGCAATATCCATGGAAATACTCCACAACTTCTCTAGCACAGTTTCCTTCACCCTAGAGCCAGTGGTCCCCTTCTCCTTCTATTCAGTATCCTCCATCTCAACTATATCCTTGGAATCAAAATTGGAGGGGGAATGCCCAAAATCCAATTCCCTCTGCATTACCAATGTAGCAGCAGCTACAATTTCCCCCTTTCCAAACTCTTGTTCCTATACCTCCCTTGCAACCTAACCCTAACCCGAATAATAAAGCAGCCTAAACATAGAGGCTCTGTTAACGGGAAAAGTGTCTATTCAGAACGACCCTATCCCACTGAGATGTGACAGTGACCTCAGAAACAAACAGGGAAAACTACTTTCGTATTCTTCTTTATGAACTATAAACAAAGAGGAATAGGATGAACCAACCTGTGTCTTGCGCTAGTCCTTTGATCCAATCTCTCTCCTCTTTGACAGCTTCCAGCTACCTGCTCCCTTACTTGCCCAGCGTCACCAAGTTCCTGCAAGATCACAGAAGAAGGAAACTACACAAAGACATGGATTTATATTCATAAATAGCTTAGGATCAAATTTAAGCTAAACATACAAATGTAACAAATATCAATGATACACAAGCATGTAGGAGAAACTCAAATAGTTTTATTGATAAAACAAGAAGATCCAGGAGGAGTTACAACCGATGATTCCTGATCCAGCATCAACCTCCCAGCATAGAATCCCCTCTTCACCTCCAACAAAGCATAAATCACCCAATACTCTGATATCTATCTCAAAACCAACAGCAATTCTCTGCAATGTACAAAATTCAAGCCTCTGGATCTCTTGGTGAGGGATCCATATATAGATGTATGCAAAGAGGATGAGTCAGCTCATGAATTGATTAGTGGCTTCTCTCTGTCAATTCTTGCTTCCACTTGGAGACTGGGAGCCTCTTACTCATCATTGGTCGAATTCAGTGAGGCAAGTGTCGTTGGGAAAGATTCTGGAAGCTTCCATTGTATCTCCACCTCGTGGAATGACTCTGCCACTTGTCATTTCCCGCTCAACGCACCTTGGTAGTGCATTTAGGTGTGTTGCAACGCACCTAGCTAGTGTATTTGGGTGCTTTGCAACGCAGCTAGCTAGTGGAGCAGCTGAAATGATCCTGATTTGACTAGTTCTGTGCAGTTTCTGGTGGAGAACTTCTGGGAGAAGCTGTAATTTGTTGACCTTGTTTCTTTAGGAGCTGGAACAACACTTTTAGGGACTTAGGATCCCTTGGTTTATGGACATTTCATGCTTAGAGCTGTAAGGCACAAAAATGTCTATAACAGTTGCCCCCTAAAGTATGAGGCCGTTTATCGGGTGAAATGCTTTATTAGGAGGATCCGAAGTTCTTTCAATGCTGGGAGGAGACCTGTAATAAGATACAATACAATACATTATCTTCATACTGTTTTCATGATCTAGCTGAGGTGGGCATTCCCATGCTCAGCTTTATAAATTCATTTTCATGTACATAGGACAGACAATCGTCTGATGGTAGACTGATGATTCTGATGGAGTCATCATCCTTTTGGTAGGATGATTATCTGTGCTGCAATGTTGTACATTTCAATGTCTTTATTTTTCCTGAATATATATCGCAGCCCGGATGGATGAAACTAGATCCGGGGTCTTCAATCTCGTCCAATTTTCACTCGAAGTACAAGTCGATCCATGTGAGAAATGTTTTGAAGTCGAACATGGAAAGACATCGCTTGATTACCAGTCAATGATGTAAACTGTTAACAAGCGCGAGAGGAATCACCGATAATGATAATGACCCTCAAGGTACTGCAGTACAATTCACGTGGTGTGAATAAAGGACTTGGCGTCGAACACCACGCAAAATCTTTCGGTCGAAGGTCATTGATGTATACCTGTCATCGGAAGTGAGAAACTTGCCATTGAGGCATGCAAGCTTCAAAGTACTGAATGGGGTGTTCCTAGATCAACTTCTTGGATAATGAGCTGATGTCGACAAGAAGCGATCCGTCAAAGGAGGGCCTTAATGAATCCCACATCAATGACACGGAACAGAGCAAATGATTTTGATGGAGGTGAAAACGATCTGGTGATATATGGTTCAGGGTGGCGGTCATGAAAGAATGAAGTATAATGTATGGTAGTGGATGGGACACGGGTGACTTCTCTGGATGACTTCTCTTGAACATGTCGGCGACACTTATGTGATGGATTGGTAGCATTTAACCCAAATGTGGATGGTATGGCATGACCATGGTGATGTGACCAGTGAATGAAACAACCCAACCCGACTCAGACACGGAGTGGAAGTGTCATGTTCAAGAGCGACTTGCTACCAATAAAGTTTCTTTGAGTTTTCTTCCCAATTTTTCCCAGTCATTGTTGACCAGTACCTCTTTATTTTTTTCAAGCTTGAGGAGGATAACATATGCTTGTTCTATAATTTTCCCTTCGGGCAAACCCATCGCTATGTTTTAACAAGCCTAGCGATAGTGAAACTCGTTCTCGCCTAAAGACAAGTTTGTCGCTATTAATCTTTTTAACGAGTCTAACGACAAAGATAACTCGGTCCTTTTCATTTTTAGAGAGTCTGAAAAGGTACGTAAAGGTAACTCCAAAATTCCTTTTTCGTCATCTAATCCCTTAAGTCCGAAAAAGTATAAAACAATACAGAAGGGATGAATTTTCGATAGTTTTAACGAGCTGAACAAAACAAGCGCTCGATCTTTTTGTGCAATAATCCCTCAGGTCCAAAAAGATTAAAATCTAGAGGAGGGATAGCACTTCCTATCGCTTTAACGAGCTGGAAGGCCAAAACTCGGCAATCTTTTCATATTTTACGAGTCAGATGAAAAAAGCTTAAAGAAGACTCGTCTTTTGAGGAACAAGTGATAAAATGGGTAGCAGCTGATTCCAGGTAAGGTTTGGAATTTTCCAATCACGGCAGTGTCACAAGGCTGGCTAGTGAAATCACTCTTCGCAGCTGTTCCTCAAAATCGGTAAACAATCAAATGGAGGTGAATGATCGGCCAATGGAAAAGTGGAGGTGACGGTGCAAACACGACCAATGCTTTAACGGCTGAAGTACTACATTCACGGTGGTTATTTACCAGGGGATAGTTCATTTTTTAATGAGCTTAAACGCGGGTGGAAACATTTGCTTGGTCTTATGTTTATTTTTTAACGAGCTTGAACTATGCGCTAAAACTGCTCGATTAATCCAGTCATATGATAAGAATGTCTCATATAAAAATGGCAACTTTTAGATTTTTTCCCCGCATCCTTTCTTTATGCAAGTTAGGAAACGACTAATCCAAAAAACAGATAAATAATCGCTCTTTGCTTGCACTCCAAAAGGTTTGCATGCCCCCAGGTATAAAATATGGTTTCAAGGTTACTTCTCAATTTGCAGACAAAACATTTGTTCTATCAGGAGAGGCCTACCTCTTATAGGTTACCCAAAGATTGCTCTATTCGTGGCGCAAACAAAACACTTCTTCGGCGATGTCTACCGAGATAAACAAAGCCGAGTGACTCCGTCTGTCATCTCACATAACTTTGACAAGAGAATCTTATTCTAGAATAACCCCTCTTCCAATCACGGATGGGGTACAGACTAGTCATATTCTCCCGCGGAAACCTACTCTATACCCAAAGTTCTCCTGCCGAAGCAGACCAGGATGCATGCCCCCTGGGTTTCAGTCATATCCCTCCAAATTACTCGCGCTCATCGGGAGGACGGACTGGGGATTGAGACATTTCTTGTGTGAAGATACCATTTAGGGACGTTATATGACTATTTGCTATGCGTGATCCGGGAAATGAAAGCTGGTCAACGAGCTTGACCACTCTTCCTTCGTGTGGAAAACACATTACTCTAAAGAGTGAGGAGACGATGGCTCCCATGCAATAAATATAGTCTCGTCCAAGGAGTAGGTTATAATCCAAGGGTCCTTGAACTACCATGACGTTCATGCGAACTGTCTTCCTTCTCAATGTTATGGGCACATCGGGAAGGATCCCTAAAGGTCGACTGGTTCCTTTATCAAAGCCTGTCAGATTTCTCATCTCAGGCGACAGCGATGGTGAACCAAGCGCTTTCCAAGCAATAGAGGAAAGGATACTCACAGAAGCCCCCTCATCTATGATGGTACTAGCCATGACCATTCTATATATTTGAACGATAATTCGGAATGGTACGCTCGCTGGTAGGCGGGGTCTGCCTAGTTGATTCCAGTCGAAGGATACAACTAGGTTTCTTGGAGGTGGGACCGAGTAGACGGCCGGTATGGCTTTGACGAACTTCCTTCCTGCGGTAAAGGAATGGGTAGATTGCCCCCATGTTCGTCGGAGTCTGTGTTGATGAAGAGAATTTGGACGGTGTCATCCTTGTTCTCTTCAGTGACTGTATCATCCGAAGATAAAACCTCTGAAGGCAAGACCGGGTCAACTGCCGCCTCGACCTTTTGACTTTCGTCTGGTATGGATTCAGTTGGTTTATCCTCAATGATAGACGCTTCAGCCGACCACTTGAGCGGGCCAGCTGGATTCTCAACTAGTGATGGACTCGGCAAGAGTTTTTTATATCCAGGAGGAAGTCGTAACGGTGAAACCGGACGATCATCCAAAACTCTTTTAGCTTCGTCTAAGAAGGGACAACGGTGGAGGGCATGGTCGCCTTCGCACAGTTTACAAGGAAATATAGCTTTCCTTTTTTGTCCTAGGGCTTCACTTTCACTAGTTGACGGTGTGCTTTCAACATGATCTCCAGAGGTTGATGACACCGGATTGTGCAAACGAGGAGACCAGTCCCTTAGTATCCAGAGGATGCAAGCACAATCTCTGTGAAAGTGGTCTCCTCTGCAAATGACACATGGCGATTTAGGCCTGGTCGGTGCTGTGTGTGGATTTTCGTTAGACGACACTCGTTTTCCCACATTCGCCTTTGGCTCCTTCTTCTTCTTTTATTTCTTCTTCTTTTCCTTCTTCTCCTTAGGAACTTGGTTTTTGGTTTTACCAGTTCCATCAAGCGGAGAGGAAGGAGGAGAGGAAGAATTAGAGGAAGTAGAAGGCTGGTGGGTAACTTTGGACTCGTCTAATTGCTGATTCGATTGTTCAGGAATAGTGGTGTTTTGAACGACATTGGTTGAGAAGATCCATACTGGCAAGCCAATTGTCAGTCCTGGAAGCGACAATGTGGCCATATAGGGCGCACCAACATCTCCCCAAGAGGAGAAGGGACTAGGATTTCCACCAAAGGGAATTCCTTGGTTGGTAGGCTCCATTTTCTCAACCCAAAGATCAACGTAGGAAAAGGGGATGATTATTCCGTTTAAAATAAATTTTAACACGCTTTGACACAACTTGTTTTTTCAGTTTTAAAGAGTCGAGAAAAAAGCAAAAGATGACTCTAGTCTCCTTCGATTTTTAATGAGCCTGAAGTGACAAGTGCTCAGATGGACCTTTTCCGTTAAGGAGTCTGAAAAGGAACGAAAGGGACTGCTCTGGAGGTCTAGGTAGAGGGAGTACCAAACCAATCGCAAAACTGCAGAATACTTTTTACGGTACGGCAGTCAATCTTCCTGAATGTTGTGTTCGGTGCATTGCGATCAGTAGGGCGGCCGACACGGCTTCCTATGGATAAAGGTTTTATGCCTATAGGGGTCTCCCAATATATAATCGACGGTACGTGGGAGCACAAGTCCGTACTGGCACTTATCGTCTCAAAGTGGAGGAATCACCCAACCATCAGTGAGGACAACAGTTACCAGGCTTTACGATGGCGGAATACGTCTCTAGCCTAGACCTCTAAATGTTGTGCGTTAAGTTACAAAGCGTTGTTAAGTTCATTGAATTTATTTTAAGTTGATCTTTCTTATGAAGTTTGCCTTTTGGGATCACCACAAGATGTATATGTAATTCCTAAAATGCAATCTAAAGATGATAAGCAAGCTTTTATCTCTTTTCAGCAATGAAAATCCTAGCTACAAGGGGAAAAGAAAGACACAATCTTTTCTCAAAGAGCAAAGAGCACACTGTAAATGCACTTTTCCTAAATCAAGCCAAACAGACTGTCAATATGCAAATGCACATATGCATGTATTTGTTTTTCACTTTCTTAATATTGATGCCTAAAAAGAAAGTTGTTGTACAAATTTGAATTCGTTTTCAAGTGAAAAACACAAACAAGCTTCTTTTCGAAATCAAAAGGTAGAGACGATTACGACACTTTATGATTTTGAAATAAACACTTGTTTCGACACTAGAAATTCACAAATTCAAGCCAAAGGCAAAAGTAAAAGCATAATCAACTGTCAACAGCACATAAACTTTCTCCTAAGGTCAAAATCGACACTTACGACAGATCTAAATCAAAGGACGACAGTATGACTATTCTACTTTTGCAATGGGAAACTGTAAATGACGTAACAAACACACAAAAACATATACAGTTTCTTTTATACAACTGAGGCGGAATTAAGGCAAAGAAAAGGGGCTTTTAAACAGACACACACACTGATCACAGGCTGCAAAAATCAGAGACAAAACTGAAAAAATTGAGCAAAGAACCTCAGCTGCACAAGGCTAGGCTGATCAATGCACCTGCTACACAGAGAAACTGGATTGCAACGCAGGTAGCCCTCTCGGGAACTGCGTTGAAATGCAGAATCTCTTCACAGAGCCTGCGCTGGGGCAGAAACGAGAATTCTATCCGGGTTCTGGGTCACGGTTTGCAGTTTAATCTATGGTTTTTGGCCGAGTGAAAGCAATCAGTAATGCACAATCAGAGGGTAGATTTAAAAGAGGTTTAAGAGCTATCACAAAGGGTAATCAGATCATTTGTGAATCAGTTGTTCAAATCATAAACAGATCCAGTGAATGGATTGAAGTAGCAGATGTCTACTTTGCATTTGTTAATGGCAAATGCAGTTCGATTCGCTACTTCTAAGTTTATGAAACAAACAACAGGAGAAACACAAACAAACTAACTAGACACGATCCCCAGCGGAGTCGCCATTTTGTTAACGGGAAAAGTGTCTATTCAGAACGACCCTATCCCACTGAGATGTGACAGTGACCTCATAAACAAACAGGGAAAACTACTTTCGTATTCTTCTTTATGAACTATAAACGAATAGGAATAGGATGAACCAACCTGTGTCTTGCGCTAGTCCTTTGATCCAATCTCTCTCCTCTTTGACAGCTTCCAGCTACCTGCTCCCTTACTTGCCCAGCGTCACCAAGTTCCTGCAAGATCACAGAAGAAGGAAAATACACAAAGACATGGATTTATATTCATAAATATCTTAGGATCATATTTAAGCTAAACATACAAATGTAACAAACATCAATGATACACAAGCATGTAGGAGAAACTCAAATAGTTTTATTGATAAAACAAGAAGATCCAGGAGGAGTTATAACCGATGATTCCTGATCCAGCATCAACCTCCCAGCATAGAATCCCCTCTTCAACTCCAACAAAGCATAAATCACCCAATACTCTGATATCTATCTCAAAACCAACAGCAATTCTCTGCAATGTACAAAATTCCAGCCTCTGGATCTCTTGGTGAGGGATCCATATATAGATGTATGCAAAGAGGATGAGTCAGCTCATGAATTGATTAGTGGCTTCTCTCTGTCAGTTCTTGCTTCCACTTGGAGACTGAGAGCCTCTTACTCATCACTGGTCGAATTCAGTGAGGCAAGTGTCATTGGGAAAGATTCTGGAAGCTTCCATTGTCTCTCCACCTCGTGGAATGACTCTGCCACTTGTCATTTCCCGCTCAACGCACCTTGGTAGTGCATTTAGGTGCGTTGCAATGCACCTAGCTAGTGTATTTGGGTGCTTTGCAACGCAGCTAGCTAGTGGAGCAGCTGAAATGATCCTGATTTGACTAGTTCTGAGCAGTTTCTGGTGGAGAACTTCTGGGAGAAGCTGTAATTTGTTGACCTTGTTTCTTTAGGAGCTGGAACAACACTTTTAGGGACTTAGGATCCCTTGTTTTATGGACATTTCATGCTTAGAGCTGTAAGGCACAAAAATGTCTATAACAGGCTCTGACTACCTTCTAGACTTACCTTATCACTCTCATCGAACTTAATGAAATTCAATTGCAATCGGGTAAAGTGATTAAACCAAACCGCTTCCCTATCATCACCGAGGAAGAATGCGAGCCTTCCAAAGAAGGTACAGTAGATCTTGGGGCAGTTGTTACACCTGTAACAGTCGATACAGAGTGGATTGTTACACCTATAACGGCCAACCCGAGAGGAACTATTACTCCTGTAACAACAAACTCGAGTAAGGCTGATACACCTGTAGCAGCCAATTTAGCTGTTATGACTCAGGATCCTCCATATCCTTAGAGATTAATTGAGACTGGAATGACCTCACAACCCGAATCCAATTTTCTTAGGGAGTTGAAAAACCTGCATGTACGGATTCCTCTACTACAAGCTCTTAAAGAAGTACCTATTTATGCCAAAACAGTACGAGACATGTGCATTAAGAAACCTGGAAGGAAGCCTAAGGACCCTGCTACTATACATGTGATGGGGAAATTGTTTGAATTAATGATTGCTCAACCTCTTTTAACCAAGTATAATGATCCAAGGAACCCTACGGTTACTGTTTATATTGATGGCTAGCCCATAACTAATACATTGATTGATCTTGGGGCGGACATTAATGTAATGACAAAGGACCTCTTTACCACCCTGGGGCTACATGGGCTTAGACATACACCTATTGTACTTTAATTAACAGATAGGTCCTTTGTTAAACCCGAGGGGATATTAGAAGACGTAATAATCACAATAGCTTCCTGGAGGTATCTGGTTGAATTTTGTATCTTGCAAACCAAATCCAACCTCGGGGGAAATCCTTTGATTTTAGGGAGACCCTAGCTGGCCACTACAGATGCATTTTTAGGGTGCAGATATGGATCTATGATGATTTCACATGGCTAGGCTACAAATAATCCTAATCTTTACCCCCCAAAAAAACCAAATATGGATTTGAACAATCCCTAGTGGGATGAATTTGAACCCGAATCAGATATTTTCCTGCCGCTCCTCACTCTTGGAAAAGCCCGGTATTTCAAGGATGAGACAGAGGATGGTATCATTAATGGATTTATTAGTAACTCACTTTCTATCACTTCTATTGAAAATTCAGGGGAGGAAGAGGAGGTAGATGATGTAAACTTTGGACAAATGAGAACCACTCTGCATACTGACGGCAGTCCAGTTAAAATAGAACCAGGGAAGTATTTGAATATTAATCCCAACCTAACTACTGATCAAAATAAACTGTTGTTACAGCGGTTACAGAAATACAAAAAGGTGTTTGCATGGGACTACATGGATATGAAAGGGATTCATACCAGCCTGTGCACTCACCACATTTATTTGAAAGATGGTTGCAAACTAATTAGACAACCACAACACTGCATGAACCCTGCACTGAAGGAGGTAGTGAAAGAAGAATTACAGAAACTCCTAAATGCCAACTTCATACATCTGATATCTGACATTCAGTGGGTGTCTCCTCTTGTCATTGTCCCTAAGAAAAATGGAAAGTGGAGAGTCTATGTGGATTACAGAGAACTCAATAAAGCTACTCAAAAGGACCATTTTCCTTTACCATTTATAGATCAAGTCCTTGACACACTCTCTGGGAAAAAAAAATCATTTTTAGATGGGTTTAGTGGCTACAACCAGATACAGAATGCCATAGAGGATCGGGATAAAATGACCTTTACTTTCCCTTGGGGAATTGTGGCATATAGAGTACTCCATTTTGGACTCTGCAATGCACCAGCAACTTTTCAGAGGGAAATACTGGGATTTTTTTCTAATTTGTTGAATGACTGCTTTGAAATCTTCATGGATGAATTAACACCTTATGGTGATTCTTTTGGAACAGCATTAGCTAATATAGAAAAAAGTGTTGGAATGTTGTATACAGACTAATGTTGCTTTGAGCACCAAAAAATGTCACATGATGATGATTTAAAGGATTGTGTTGGGACACTTCATTTTTGTTGAGAGGATCAAGGTAGACCCTGCTAAAATAGAGGTAATTATGAAAAATTCCAATTCCTAAGATGAAAAAATAGGTACGTAGTGTCTTGGGGCATGCAAGGTATTACAGAAGGTTTATATAAAAAAATTCAAAAATTGCATCACCTTTGTTCTCCTTACTTATGAAAGATGTGGAATTTGTGTGGACAGGAAAGTGTGAGTAGGCCTTTTTGACGCTGAAACATTTTGTATCAGCAGCTCCTATTTTACATGGACCCAATTGGGAACTATCATTTCACATAGCTATAGATTCATCTGACATTGTTGTAGGTGTTGTTTTGGGCCAGCTCGAGGATAGGAAACCTTATGTTATTTATTACATAAGCAAGAATTTGACTCCAGTTGAGCTTAACTATATAGTGACCAAGAAAGAATTCCTAGCAGTAGTGCATGCCATCAACAAGTTTCGACATTATATTACCAGGTATCAAGTATTTGTACACACTAACCACTCTGTCATTCGTTTTTTAATGAATAAGCCAATTACCAATGGTAGAATTACATGCTGGTTATTGTTGTTACAGGAGTTTGATATCACAATTTTAGATAAACCTGGAAAAGATAATGTAGTAGCTAATTTTCTTTCTAGGTTAACTATTGATGACAATTGCATTCCTACTGAGGATTATTTTCCTGATGAGTATCTCTTTGTTATTTCTACTCACTCACCATGGTATGCAGATATAGCCAATTATCTTGCTGCAAGAAAGTTTCCACAATACTTATCCTCCAAGGAAAAGAGAAAAATCATACAACAGAGTGCTACTTATTCCTAGATAGAGGGGAATCTCTATCACACTGGACCAAATTTTCAGATCAGATGTTGTGTTAGGGAAGATGAGATCTTTGACATCCTTAAGGCTTGTCATGAGGAACCTTGTGGAGGTCACTTCATAGACAAGCAGACAGGATACAAAGTCCTCTCGACAGGATATTATTGGCTGACAATATTTTAAGATGCTAAGAAGTTCGTGAAAGGGTGTGATAGCTGCCAGAGGATGGGCCAACTGCTGCAATCAGATGAGATGTCGTTACAACCTCAAATATTCTTAGAACCATTTTAGAAATTGGCCTTGGATTTTGTGGGACCAATTAATCCTTCATCTAGATAGAAGTCCTACATCTTAGTCTGTACCGACTATGTCACAAATGGGTTGTTGCAAAATCACTAACTAGAGCCATGGAGCAGCTTGTTTTAGACTTTCTGTTTGAAGACATCTTTGTCCATTTTGGGATACCCAAGGAGATAATGACAGATGGAGGGCCTCAATTTGCATCTCACTTGATCCAAAATTTGGTTGAAAAATATAAAATCCATGATAGAATCACATCACCTTATCACCCACAAGCAAATGGCCAAGTGGAAAGCACCAACAAAGTCATTGAGGGGATTCTTACTAAGACTATGGCTAGTCACTGAAGGAATTGGGCTGATAAAATTCCACAAAGGTTGTGGGCATATAGAACTACATGGACAAATACTACAGGATTCTCACCATATGAACTTGTGTATGGTAAAAATCCCTTATTCATTATAGAGTTCGAAATTAAGACATTGAGAACAACATTGCAGGTAAATTTGGATCTGGCTACAGCACAAAAGCAAAGGTTGAACCAACTCAATGAATTGGAGGAGAAATGGTTGGTTGCTATCCAGCAAACAAAGATTATCCAACAGTAGAGAGCTAAGTGGCATGACAAGTTTATCAAAAAGAAGAAATTTCAGAAAGGAGATTGGGCTCTCTTATATGATTCGAGATTCAAGGACTTCAAGGGTAAGCTCTGCACCAAATGGCTAGGTCCCTATGAGGTAGATGCAGTCTTTGACAATGGGACTATGAATTTGGTTACCATTGACAGTGCGAGGACACCATTGCTTGCTAATGGGAACCGTCTTCAGTTATATCATAAACCTACTTCAAGGGATTCATTTGTTAACATTGTCACGAATTCGGACCTTTAGATTATAGGAGCAGGGGAAAACCCCCCTGTGCTGCCAAAATTCTAACTTTTCAATAAGTGTAACAGCTGAAAACCAACCTCTATTGGTAGTTGTTACACCTGCTAATATATATATATATATATATATATATATAGCTATAGATAATGAAATAAATATGACTATGAAAACCTCTTTTTGGGGTGCAAATTAACAATTCTGTGATAGTTGAAAACCATTATGTGGCGGTTGTTACACACTTTTATTGAGACAACATTTGTCATTTCAGTTATATCTTACATTAATTTTGTTACACGTCTATTTTTAGTTCTTTGTTCTTATCTTTTGTGGAAACTAATAATACATTTCTGAAAAGAAATATGCCAGTCGCCTTGGTTGTTACATCTGTAATAGCCGACGACTTCTAAAAATCGCAACATACAGCATGCATCACCATGATTCAAGAGCAGTTGCCATGACCACTGGAATTAATTTCATGCACCTCATCACCAATGTCTTCTCTCCACATCATACCAGGTACATCATGAAACGGTAATATCGTTGTCCTCTTTTATTTAGTAATTATGGCAATTTAATGCGGTGTCTTTTTTTTGGCCGAGGACGGTCGTCACACTTAAGCCAAGGGGAGGACAAATTACATCATGACATGACCTATGCATGACCTATGAGCATTAAAACCAAAACTAAAATATGACGATCATGTAATCATTACCATTTAATGATCGATCATGCCAGAAAGGGAATTGTACCTCAGACCAAACCTTCCATAACTTAGCATTAATGAGGAAATGATATTGCGCAGTACGAACCCTGATTTGAAATCCCTGCCTTTAACCTCACTGCGTCACCCTACCATTACCCATTGTTGAAGCGTTGTATCCTCATTCAGAACTCTCAGATAGAAGTGGAGGAGAACAGTTTGCAGATCCAAAACAGCTGAGCATTGTGCCAATTACTTCAGAATTTCTCAAAGAGAAGAAGAGAGGAGAACAACATTGTAACAGCATAGCAATGGGTGGGGCGGAAATTCAACATGAACCAGGATCAACTGAGGCATTGGAAAATTGTCCTGAATCATGCCAAATTTTCAAGGATGCAGGTTGGTTTGAGTTTTTTCAAAGGTAGGAGGGATCAGACAGAGATTTTGATATGGAATTCGCTAAGAATTTGAAGGGGAATCAAACAGAGGTCAGGGGATTGCAACTGGAAGTTACAGAGGAGGTAATTGCTCGTGTGATGGAATTTCCAACAGAGGGAAAGAGGTGGTTCAACAGAAAAATCAATGACCCCTCTTTGAAGGAGGATTTTCTCCAAGGGGAAGAACGGCTGGAAAAGAAAGGAAGAGGAATTGATAGGTTATCACTTCCCCAGCCATGGGCAGATGTCGCCCTTTACCTCATTAAGTATATCACCTGTGAGGGAAGGGCAACAATTGTATTTAATTATCACTTCCCATTGTTAAATCACCTCCAACATCAATAGATGATAAACCTCCTGTATTTTCTGCTGGAGAATATCAGGCATATGGCTGCGGCTATGAAGACAGTTGCACACCCAGAGAACTGCATCACAAACCACGGTCTCATCAAGCTAATTGTGTTAGATTCCCTAAGTCACTAGGGTAGAGTTGGGATGAATTCATTAGGAAGAAGGCCAGGACTACCTGAAGGAAGTGAGCTGGGACTTCGAAGGAAGCTACAGCAGAAATCAAGGAGCAACCCCAGCCCTTGAAAGTAAGGGCTGGAAAGAAACCATTTGACAAGCCAATAGGTGATAAGCAACCGAAGCAGAGAGTGAGGATTAGTAACCACCCATAGCTCCAATCTACATATGAGAAGAACAAAGAGGTGACAAGGCAGGAAGATGAAGAGCAGGCTCAGCCGAGGGGGCCTCCCTCACCAGGTAAGAATGAGACCCAATCCTTGCTGCTTAAAATTGAAAGTTTAGAAAGAGAAAATGAAAATTTAAGACAACAGTTAGCAGAGGACAAGGTAGAAGAAAGGGCCTCAGGGTTAGATACTTTGGTTGAGGCTATAGATAGGGCTAGGGAGGAAAATGTTATAGGTTTTGTGTGCACGACCTGTGCTAAAATATTAGGAGCATTAGAGTACAGAGTCTGTGTAGTGGACAACTTTTCGATGGAAACACAAACCGAGTCCTGGGAATCTGACGCTTAATAACCCATTGAAGATGTTGTTGATACACAAGAACTGACAACTGAAACGGAACATCCCACAGAGATTAACATGGAAGCTGATACACAATAACCTTTGGATGACATTGTTGTTACTTAGGAACCAGCAGTGGAAGCAGAAGCTAAGCAAGGGGAAAAAATAGAAGCTGACATACAAGAACATGTGGATGACATTGTTGTTACACAAGGACTAGCTATGGAAGCGGAAGCTAAAGAAGGAGAAAAAGTTGTTACATAAGAACCCATTAATGAAGTTGTTGTTATACAAGAACCAACAGTTGAAATGGAGCATCTTCACCCTTGGGAGGTTGTTAGACCTTAAGTTGTTAGTGCATGTGAGAGAACATAGGGTCCTAATGAAGGATGGTGTTCGGAAAGAATTTTGTTGATACCAGAATTACAAAAATGGAAACAACATGCACTCTCTCTGCAAGAGGGAACGATCTCGCTCAAGGCACATCAGAAAATGATGAATTCACTCCGAGAGAAGTGGTTAAAGGAAGAATGGGTGAGAGAATGGGAAGATCATAGGAATAAAGAAGTTATGAAGAAGAAAGAGGAACAATTGCAATTGTTACAATGGCAGGTTCTAGACCTAACAAACGATAAGACAAAGCTTCATGAGCTTGCCTTGAACCTGTTAGGCTGCAGGAGGCCTTCCCCATCATATCCAGTGTTCCTATGGGAACGATATTATTTGTTTCAATTAAAAGCAGTTTTTGAAAACATACCATATCTGGGTTCTTCTACCTGCACTTTTCTAGAAGTTTTTTGTGCTTGTGACTTTGATGAACAAAGCTTACTTTGTGAGTTGTTTTTACATAATATGATGTGTGAATATGTTAGTACAAAGATGGTGGCAACTATTTTCTCTTATATGGGGTATTTTCAGTTGCGAGCCTTCATTTCTTTTATGAGGAATCAAATCGAATGGCACTTGGCCATGAAGTAGGTTGAAATTAATGAGGAAAGAGTAGCATTGTGGATTAGGGAAGAACCGGGAATGGTTGTTGAATTGAGATGTGAGTTCAAATTGTTCCTAAGTACCCTAGAAGTTAGGGAACAGTCAGCCACTTACAAAAAGAGGATTGTGGGGTTTTTCCTTAATCTTTATGCACAAATGAAAAGTCGAGCACTAACAGGGTGCCTTAAGCACACATAAGCCAGTAGTGTTGGATTACAAGAAGGGGATCCTTTTGGGTTCCAGATTTTGTGGTTGTTGTTACACGAGTGTCGGAATATGCCCTGGTGGTGAAAACACTGGGAGCCTTCTAAATTGGGCTCAGGTTCAGATATCCTCTTATTTGGTTATCGATGAAGGAGTATCAGTCACATTACCACTTGTGTGATTACAAAGAAGAATCCTAGCCACGACAACTGATGGCTACTTAGGGATACAGGTTTGCTGATGAAGACACTACTGGTCCTTATAATTTTACGAAATGTCATCAGAGATATAGCAGTGGCAACTAAGGTTTTGCATGAGGACATGCAATTTCTTCAGTTGGGGGGAGATGTTAGGTGTAGTTTTTATACCTATTTCATATGCTTTCTTTCCCCAGTTTTGACCTTTTTCCCTCCGGACCAACATAACTTTACATGTTAACTGCCTTTTTCCTTGTTTGTGAACAAAATATTTTTCCATTTTTTCTAGATATAATGATGTAATATTCCTTTTAATGGCTAACTCAATTAAGCATTGAAGAAGTCTTTTGGATATTTTCCTCTTTTTTAGGTGTTGGCCAAAATAATGAGGTTTGGAATGAACAGTTGCGCCGATCGGTCTAAGAATAAGATGAAACATATTGTTGTTACACATCTTGCTATTATACCACGATGTTGTTACACCGCGTTATTGTTACACCCCGAGTGTTGTTACAAGGTTGTTGTTATCCAGTGTTGTTGTTACATCCCAAACCGTTACTTTACCATAGGGCGTTGTTACACCATGGTTGTCAAAGCAGTGGGTATTATTCCATGCAACAATTATTGGAAGTTATGAATTGTCTATTTAGAAAGTGACAGATCCAAGCGATTATTATTTTAATCAATGTATTTGAATAGAACTTGTATTTAGGAACTGGTTATAACAATTTCTATTTTATGATCAGCATGAGAATTGTGAGATTCTCATGACTGATCTGTTCCTAATTTTTGGGTATGTAATTTCTATAAGAGAAACTTAATCCCTCGAGTACAGGGGACGACATAGAGAGTATTTTTATTTTGATCCTGTAACTTTTAATTATTCTTAATATCAAAGACACTGTGGTGATGTTGTTGTTGTTTCCAAGTTGAATCCTTAACTAATCTCGTGTTCATTCCTGCGACCCTACTAGGGAGGAAGGGCCCTCCTCTTTAGCAGGAATTGTAGTGGTAGAGTAGTTGTATATTATTGTTCCTTTCTTTTATTATTTGCATGGTTTCCTATTGTTGTCATATAATTTGTAGAATTTATCTGCTTCAATTCCAGATTTATGATATGTTGTTACACAGATTTGGTTAGCAGTATGGTAGTTGACCAGCTATTGTAGTTATCAGTACAGTGTGTGGTGCGCCTTTGTTTTGGTAAATGAGAAGTGTGATTCCATTCATGTAGATTGTTTTAATTTCTGCGTGAATTCTAGTATCTGCAAGTGTTCTATGACATCCTTTACTATTTTCTATTTTCACTCTTGGCTGTAGTGTATCGGCACAGATAGTGCAAACTCCATTGAAGTAATAGACTTACATTGGGTTGACAATTAATTGGTTGTAGTCTTGGTCAATTAGGATTGATTAATACAGAACTATAATGATCATGTTATTCATTTGATTCCGGGAAGTGTTCCTTCAAACATCAAACCCTACAGATATCCCTATGCCCAAAAGAGTGAAATTGAACGTATTGGTTGCAGAAATGTTAGAGGTCGATATAATTAAACCTATTCAAAGTTCTTTCTCTAGTCCAGTAGTATTGGTGCACAAGAAGGATGGATAATGGCGTATGTATTCGGATTATAGGGAGCTCAACAAACTCACTATTAATGATAAATTTCCCATTCCTGTCATTGATGCATTATTGGATGAATTGTGTGGAGAAATTTACTTCACCAAGTTGGATCTTCATTCAAGATATCATCAAATTAGAATGAAGACTAAAGACATTCCAAAAACAACATTTAAAACTCATGAGGGTCATTATGATTTTTTTGTCATGCCTTTTGGACTTACTAATGCACCTTCCACATTTCAAGGTTTGATGAATTCTATTTTCAAACCCTTCCTTAGAAAATTTGTGTTAATATTTTTTGATGATATATTAATCTAAAACAAGTCTTGGAAGGATCATGTTCAACAGGTTGATAGGGTGCTCAAACTATTGGAGGAGAAACAATTATATGCAAACACCTCTAACTATTTCTTTAAAGTACAAGAGGTGGAATATTTTATCCATATTGTATCTCATGAGGGTATTAAGGTAATCCTAACAAAATTAGAGCCATTAAGGAATGCTAAATCCCCACAACCATAAAGCATCTTCGAGGATTTATTGGGTTTATATGGTATTATCGCAAGTTTGTTAAGAATTATGGGATAATAGCAGCACCTCTAACAACATTACTGAAGAAAGATGCATTTTATTAGACTCCAGAAGAAACTAAGGCCTTTGAACATCTTAAAGAGGCAATGTGCCAAGCATCAGTCTTAGCTACTCCAGACTTCACAAAAACCTTTATTGTGGAATGTGATGCCTCGAGAAATGAATTGGTGTTATTTTAATGCAAGAACGAAGACCCATTACTTTTGAAAGTCATCCAATCATAGGAAAGCAATTACACAAACCCATTTATGAAAAGGAAATATTGGCAATACTACATGCACTAAAGCAATGGCGACCTTACCTAATCAGAAGACACTTCAAGGTAAAAACAGATCATGATAGTCTTAAATACTTTTTGGAACACATATTATCTTCAGAAGAGCAGCAAAAATGGGTCACAAAGATGTTGGGTTATGACTTTGAAATTTTTATCGCTCTATGATTTTTAAGATTGGCAAGAAAAGGATCATAAGGGACACATCGAACCACTTTGGAATCTAGGATCTAGCCATCCTAGGCTCAGAGAGGGCTCTCTCTACATATTTTGAGATTTCACTTTTCTTTTCGGTATTTTAATATTTTAGGCTAGTTATATAGATAAAAGATTGATTAATTGTTTGATTTTTTGGTTGGGATGGATCTTGTTTAAACCTTTTCCATTGGGATATGGATTCAACAATTAGATGGTAGCATCAAATTTTTCAGCGCATTCACAAGGCTAGCTAACTATATCTACTGGATCTTAAAGCACAATAAGGGATGGAATGATAGAATGGTGAAATCAGTATTGGTTAAAAAGAAATTAAGTATATCTTAACTAGATTTCAGAGGAAAACATTTATATGGTAAACACAGATAGAAATAAGTTTCTCTAATAGCATATCTTACTCTAAACTTTCTGTTTTACAACAAGATTTGAAAGATGCATACTGAAGAAAACAATGAAACATTTAACACAGAAAGAAAAACATCACCAGATAAAAATAGCTCAAGTATCTTGCAAACAGTTTTTATTATCAATTCTCCAGCTCCAAAATTACAGTGCTCCAAAAAGAAAGAAAAAATTAATTGCTCGGGTCCAACCACTAATATTTCCAATGCATGAAGTATTTAACTAAAATCTACAAAAACTGTCGTATACACTTGGCAATTTGTTATTAATTACAATGAAACTAAAATTTGACTAGTGTAACCATGAAGTGGCCACGATGAGATAACTTAGACATCTGGTCCCTTTTTTTTCTAAATGTCATTGTTGGGTAATCAATTATGTTGTAGTGGCTGATTTGGCTGCTCTTTAATAAGGTGTGTTGACTTTGCTGACTCGGCTGGGTGCTGACTCAACTCTGCGTTGTTCCTTCAATCTTGCTTGTCTTGTTCCTCTTGGTAGTCACACAAGTCACTCCATTCATCTTCATCTGGGATTTTAACTTTGATCAACCTGCAGTATATCTCATATGTTTCTCTGTATTGCGCAAAAGTAGGCTTCACTGTGAAAACGTGTTTCAATTCATGTTCAATGAAAATTGGATTGTTGATAGCTTCCAGCATTGCTCTTCCTGTTATGTTGCCTCTGATATTGGAGAGATTGAAAACATCCTTTGCTATGTCCTTTAACCTCTTGACATAATCTTCTTTGGTCATGAGTTTATCATTAATGACAAATAGAGAAGGGAGCCCCTTTTGTGTCAAAGGTTCAATTCTGTTGAAAAACTATTTACTGTCAGCTCTAAATTCTGGCACTTCTCCTCAATTGTACAGTCAAGTTCTTCTTTGTCAATACCTTTTTCACCTGTAAAATAGTTTTTTTTTGTCTGCTACTCCCAACTCTTCTAGCTCAAACCTGTTCTTTGAATTTATAAATTTGATAATTTTGTTGGTTGTTGTTGGAATGTCTCCTAGCTCTAGGTTAGTGGTTGAAATAGCCTCCTTAGCTTTTTCAACTAGCTCCTTCTATTCAAATATAATTTGGATGTTGGGCCAGATCTCATTCATGCCATTGATGATATTGTTCTAGATGATTTCCTTCACCCTTCCTAGAGTGTTTCCAATTGATGATTCCTTTTCAGATTTCTGCAATTTTTCAATTAATGTTCTTAACCTCTGCATTTCTACTGAATGTGCACTTTCAGTTCTTTTAATCTGGTCCTGCAGAACGTTGACTTGAGTTTCCAGTCTCTTGATTTCCTCTGTTTGAATATTCATGCTCTCCATGGATCTGGATAGTTGTTCTGTACTGCTTCTTGTCTCTGTAGTAGTAGTTGTTGGAGTAGCTGTAGGAACAGTTGTAAGAGGAAGAGCCTCCATAGTAGTGATGGACGATTGTGCTTCTTTTTCCTTCTCTTGTACCATCTTCTCCATCTCTGTTTCCATTTGTTTTATTTGGAGTGACTGCTCCATTATCATTTTCATCATTTCTACATTCTGACTCTCTGTTTCCTCTATTTCTTTGGTTAAGGGATCGTGTGTTGCGGGCATTTTGAGTTGCTTTCTCAAGGATGCTATATCAGCCTCCTTCTTCTTAATTATCTCTTCTACTACTTACACATCTGATGGATCATATCCAATTTTCACCACTAAGCCTTCTAAGGACTTAATCCTATTATCTTTTGATTGGGATGAAATATTTTCCATATTCAGTTGAAATTGAGCATTTGATAAAGCCACCTGCATTTTGAAAAAACTCATAGAGGTACTTGTTAGAGTGGAGGAGATCATCTCACCTATTTGCTTATGCATTTTCAGCTAATCAATAGGATGAACATTTCTAGCATCAAATTCAAAGGAGGTATGTTTGTAATCAGCTGGAGTTTTAGGTTTTGTTATTTGTGCTTCAAGGAATTCCATATGCATTTTTCCTTTTTCTGAATCGAAAGTTGATAGAAGTCTACCTTGGGAAGTAGAAATTTTCTTCCAAAACTGAGCATAAGTACTCTTTTTCAACATTTCATTTCTGATCTTTATCTCTCTGAAAGTATCAAAAATGGTCTCCTCCTTTTCTCTTATTACATTTGCAGATGTGGAAACTTAGAGAGTTTGTTGCCTTTCTGAGATTGGAGTGGTAGGAAAAGATTGACCTCCTGTTGGAGATGAATCAAGAATATCACTGAGATTAATAATTGTTTGTTGTGGTGATTCCTTGCCTAGGTCCATGTCCATGCGTATCCTAGCCCTTTTTCTAAATTTCAGTTTGAACTCTTTCATAGAAGTATCAATCCCTAGTGACTGATCTTCTCTCGGTCTTTTCCCAATTTTTTTCTTTTTCCTGTTCCTTGCCCTTGTCTGGTCTGTCCTCTGTACTCTACCTTTCTTGCTACCTAGGAGTCTGTGCACTTGAAGAAGAAAGTATTTTCTCCTCAACCTCTTGCAAGGTTTCGGGCATCCACTCTATCTAGTTCATGAATTTCTCTATTTCAGGCCTGTGAGTGTGAATATAAGGTGTTGATTTGTTTTCCACCCTTTTCTTGGAGATGATGCCCCATGGGTCATAGGACCATGTGAAGCTATGAGCGAACTTCATTTCTTTCAATTTCTTTTTAGCCTGCTCACCTGTTGTTGATCCGGATTTAAACATGAACACAACAAATTACGAAGATAACCATAAATACAGAGATACAGTGGAAATAATACTTCATTTCATTAATGTAAAATACTTAAATATGCTTACAAACAGAAATGGAAATAAACTAGCTAGGGCGATGATAGCTTATCTCTGAGAAGAGATGTGGCAGCTACATGCCTTTGAACTGTATTACAATGAGGCTCGAAGGCCTATTTATTGTTGAGAAACAATGGAAAACCCTAAACATCCAAAAACCTAACCCTAGGAGATGAAGCGCCAAACTATGGGCCCCGTTTTGGGTAAATTGGTGCATCAACTTCCCGGGGTCGTAACTTTGGCATACAATCTTCATTTGGCATGCACCATAGCTCGTAGAAAGATCTATCCGAGGACTACAACTTTGGGAAGAGGTTGCTCCCAGTTTTCCCAAAAAACGTTGTTTATGGCCTCAAAACGGCTCTAGAAGTTCAGGACCCGAAAAAACTGCTAAATATAGTAAATTGTGCTACAATTAAGGAAACTAAAAAACTGAAGGAGATAGTTATGGGGATCCAAGTGGGATAGGTGGGTGGACACCAACATCCACCTAGATTAGTTGCCCTATTGTTACAAATAAAAGGGCCAATTTGGGATTTGATCCTAAATTGAGACTTCTTCTTTGCTGCTACAAAATGTACTTCATTTACATGGATCATTTGCCTTATATATGCAAGTGCAAAGATCCTCATGGGAAGGAACTTTTGCAACTTGTAAGGGGAAAATTCACATCCATATACCCTTAATTTTGTGTATTTTTGGTACAAGTACCAATCTCTTGTTCTTGCTTGGTCTGTCAACTACATATTCCTTTTAATTTCTTCACTAATTCTGGGTTTTGTTGTACCGCTGAGGAGGCTCATAACTGGATGGACAAACATTTCTATGAATGTTTTGTATGTGAATTCCCTTTGATCCTTCATCACCAAGGTTGTCTAGAAGATGACATATTAGGGTTCACCTTCTTCATTTAACTTTCTCATTACAAACTGAAATATGTCTGCCTGAAAATAAACAAACATGTACACTAATATTGAAGAATACTGAAACACTTCCTTTGTGGTGAAATTTATGAATTGCTAATGGATGGCATCTGCCAGGAACTGACTAAAATTAAATAAGATAGAGGGCTTTGCATCATATGACAATATGGACAGGAAACCTATTATGGCCTCATCAAGCCACTGATCTGAATAATAGCCTAGCAGATATGATAGTACAGTGACTATATGCCTGGTTCTATCAGGGAAAGCAAAGGAGGAATATGGGGGATTTTTTCTAGGAAGTGGGGTCTGTTCAGTCATGAAGAGTTCTAGGGTTTTAGCTCTTTTGGAAAAGTCTAGTCTCTGGTACATTTCACTGAGGATTTCATGGGAAAAAGGAGTGGTTCCTTCAATGATAGGAGCTTGCATAATTTTCATTATGGATGTGTCATCAATGGTGAACAATATTTCTCTTGCAAGAGCTATTACTACTCTTCGTTGTGGGCTATAGCAAAACTGGCATTTTCTGATCAATTCTGGGCAGCTATGGGTTTTGGGGAAAATGTAGAAAGGAAAATTGGTGTCCCAGAGTCCTATATCATCCATTCCATCAACGAATTTATCCTCCCACCAAAAGTAGATGTCAAAGAGTTCAAATTCGGATATGGTCTCATGTATCTTCAAATCTCTATCTACGAGTGGAATATGGTCCAAGTCCACAGGTGGGTGTACCATTGGATTGAACAGCTCATGTTCTTTCTTCTTCGGTGGCATGGTTATCTTCTACAAATTTTAAACATGTATTCACTTTGGATTTGCAGGTGAATTGTATTTAGAAAGGGATGAAAAGAAGAGGGAACTCAAAGAGGGAAAACATAAAGGGAATGAGTAGAAAATGGGATTCAAGAAGGGGAATGTCTGCTAAATGCAAACAAGTGCAGCTTTCTGCAACTGTGTCGATAATTTCACTATGTCAACTGCTTCTGTGTGTATGCCTGAGCAAACTTTCACTTTCACCTGTAAGTAAAGAGGACATATCAAAATTTGGGAAATGAGTGAAAGATGATGCCTTTGTAATTTTCGGAGATTTCCCATTGAAGTGGCATGGAGTGGCGCGAGTCTGTTGGCTAACGGTCCAGCGAATTGAATGTGCAACAGTATAGTGTGGGAATGGAGGTGATAGGTGGATGGGATGGAGTGGCGTCGCAGAGTGGCGGGATTGGTGAACAGTCATAACAGAGGAGTGGTTTGTTTGAAAGCAGAAACCACTTTTCGGAGGGCCTATGAAGTGGTAACTGGAATTAGTGAGGGTGGTGCGAAATTATGGTAACACGACACCATAGGCAGTAGGAAACCACTGATTGTGGACCCCCCCCCCCCCCCTTGGCATTAACGTTCGGAGGGTGGGGGGGCCTGAACACTCGTATAGGCCGTTGGATCAATCATGGAGTGCGGGGATCTGACAGAAGCTGTGGGGTGGGTAATCGTTGATGTGATGGGCACATGGATGGTGAAGTTGGGAAATGAAATGGGGGGTAGAGTTTAGAATGAAATTAGGAGTAACCACAAAAAGAAATGATAAAGGTAACCACAAACCAACTTTGGAAATTAGGATCTAGCCTTCCTAATCTCAGAGAGGGCTCTCTCTTTTTTATTTAGCTATGTTTAATTATTTGATTTTAGGCTAGTTATGATTGTGCTTGGTTTTGATTTATATTTGGTGGTGGGATCACTTAATTAGATGAAGAAGGGTTGTGTTTTTACCATTGGGCTATGCGGTTAAATGTCAGACAAACAGGACTGGATCAAGTTCTAAAAACAGTGTCTACAGGGCAAGGTAGCAGAGTTACTTCAGATCTCAAGGTTGGATGGTTAAGTGGTTTTCAATCAGATCCAAAGAGCAATTAAGGGTTCCTTAGGCCAGATTATGAAGAAAGTGAAAGAGGTCAACCGGGATGGGAGAGAAATTAAGGATTCTCAAATCCGGATATCAAAAGAAAACATGTAAATGATTAA
The DNA here is from genome assembly GCA_031772625.1 of Pinus tabuliformis. NCBI lineage: Eukaryota > Viridiplantae > Streptophyta > Pinopsida > Pinales > Pinaceae > Pinus > Pinus tabuliformis. The sequence continues at coordinate 170,059,693 of CM062808.1, forward strand.
CTGTGGAAAACAGAGTGTACTTAAGCAAATTCTTATATAAATTTCCAGTTAATTCATTCAACTTTAGATAACATTTAAGTTTGTGAAAAACATAAGAGAATGACAAATTGACAAAGAAAATACTTCACTGTAATAGCTCTACACATGAATCCTGTAATGCAATCTCTTTGTTACTTGCTCTAGTCTGCTGACTTGAAAATTAGTACAATAACCCTCAGGTTTATGATCAAAATAAATTTTTCAAATGTATAGCAATCCACACTCAATACTTCGAATTATGAAGTATTTATACAAAAATATTTTACAAAATATCCCAAACTGTCTTGGGAACTAATCTAGGAGAAAGAAAAATCTTCATGCAAGAAGATAGAGACAACTATTGAACTAATGCTTGATGCCCTTGTTTATTAGGTTGAGCTGGATTTAATCTTTGATATTTTTCCTTTTGATCTACTTTTTTCTTTGGTCTTCACGCTAGATGCTCTATTCACTCTGATCTTTCAACTGATACACTTTTATCTAATACACTTTGACCTGGCTGACCTGTCAATATCCTTTTACTGTGCCCTTTTACTTTTTATTGTACATTTTATATTTTTACAGTGTATTTCTACATTAAATCATTTAGTTTTTCCCATGTCTCAGCATCTAGTAATTGGATATTGAGCATCTTTATATAGATCTCATCTGCCTCTGTATACTTGGCAAAACTAGGCTTATTGACAAAAAGGTGTTTTACCTCATGCTGGAGGTAAAACAAATTCTCAAAAGTTTGATATAATACTTTTCCAATAGGTATGCCCTTCATGGATGAATTATTCACCTAATCTCTCGCTACTTCCCTGATCTTTTTACTATATTCCTCCTGTGTTATTAACTTGTCGTTTATAACCAAGGGATTTGGTAAACCCTTTGCCTCAAAATTTCAAATTTGACCATGAATCTTTCAATGGCTAGCTACATGGTTTGGCACTTGTCTTCCAGGTTTAACATCAAATTCCTCTTGGTGAGGACCCTTTTAAATTCCAAAATTGTACATGTTCTATCAAGCATCTCTAATTCCTGCAACTCATACTTGTTCTTGGAGTTGAGGAAGTGAATGATTCTTGCAGCTTCCTCTGGCATGTATCCAAGTTCTGCTTTGACTCTTTGTATGGATTTTGTATCCTGCTTTATTAAATCAATCTGTTCAAAAATAACTTGGATGGATGGCCAAATATCATTGACAGAGTCAATGATATTGGCCCACAGTTTCTCCTTAGCCTGACCTAGAGGTTCATTCAATGTCAATTCCTTCTCCAGGCTTTTGATTCATTCATTCATCCTTGTAGACTTTTGTTGTTCTTCTTTGTGCATGATTTGGGCAAGTTTGTAATATGTTTCCAGGCTGGTCACTTTTTCCTTAAGCTTGTTCATCTTAGTGGTCTGAATGGACATTTCTTCCATTGCTTTGACCAACCTGTTTGCTTCATCACCTGTAGACCCTGTTGCTGATGTAGTTAGTGTAGACGCTGGCAGCGTTGTGGCCATTGGAACTGTGGGAGCTAAGGACGCTGCCAAAGTAGAATGTACAGCAGTGGTAACTATTGGGATGACAATTGCAGGGGCATCATCAAGACTAGCTTGTTTTAGCTGAATCAAGTTATGCAATTCTTTCTCCATCTCCTTTAACTGAGCATTCAGTTGCAACACTAGGTCCATCATCTCTTCATGATTTTTTTGGCTCTCCAGAACTTCCTTTGTTTGTGGGTGTTGTAAATGAGGTAGCTTGAGTTGTTTCTTAAGAGCGTTATATTTTCATTCTTCTTTTTGATCAACTTCTAAGCAGCCTTAATATCACTAAGATCATGGCCCAGCTCAATGACCAAGTCCTCTAATGAGTTGATCCTGTTATATTTGGCCTGTGAGAAGGCCTTATCAAATTTATACTGGACTGTTACATTATCCAGTGAATCCTGCATCCTGTGTGTAGCATTGGCCTTTCTTGTAAGGGTGGGGTAAATCATTTCTCCAGCCTATTTATGAAACTCTATTTGGTCAATTGGATGAACATCCTTGGCCAACACCTCAAAATCAGTCTTCTTGTAATCAGCTGAGGTCTTTGGTTGCTGAACAGTGGGATGCAAAAATGAGACCTGAATCTTTCCTTCTTTGGTGTCAAAGGCTGACATCAACCTGCTCTGGTTGGTTGGCGTATCCTTGAAGTATTGGGCGTATGTCTTTGCCTTCAACTTCTCATTCCTCATCTTTATTTCTTTATACCTGTCTTTGATGTCTCTTTCTCTGTCAGTTGGTCTGGTAAAGGAGGAAACCTCAACACTCAGCTGTCTCTCAATCATTTGAGTGTTGGAAGTTGATGGTTGATGTGTTTCAACTGAAGCAACTATGTCTTTGCTTCTTTGCCCCATTGTTTTAGTGTCAGTTATTTCCACTGATTCAATGTTCTCTTCTTGTTCATACATAAGATTTGACTTGGGCCTTTTTCTGAGCTCAAAAAGCTCATCTGTAGTCCCCATGGAAAAACTAGAAGCCTCTTCCCTATTCCTCTTTGGATTCTTCTCCTCATTGCCTGGGGTCTGTAAAATAAGAGGCTTACTTATTGGTTCCCCTAGTTCTGGCACCTGCAGAAAAGAACTCTGGTCACTTTACTTTTCTAGATCAATGAGTGTGTTTTCAACATCCACAACTGTGTTATCCATATCAATCAATGTGTTTTCCAACCACTCATATTGGTTGGAAAATTGTTTAATGTCAAGTCTTGGGTGGTGGATGAAAGGTCCCAATTTGACCTTGAATCTTAACTTGTTTATGACCCCATGAGGGTCATACTGCCACATGAAGCTATTGTTGAATTTCATCTGTTGTAGTATCTTGTCAGCCTCTGGTCCATCTTCTCTGTTATTGCAAATGAATGGGCCCAATTGGTTTTTCATCTTAAACTGGGTCTACTTCCTAGCAGATAGGAAGTGGACCTCATCAGAGTTGATGATTTGTCTAAAATACTCAAGTGCAAATATCCTCATAGGGAGGTATTTTGGCAACTTATAAGGGGCTAATTGGCAGTCATAAACCTTGATTTCAGTGTGGTTCTGGTATAGGTACCAGTTTCCCACCTTGCTATTCTTAGCCAACTGTAGCACCCTCTTGATTTCTTGGTTAATTCTAGGTTAAGTGTTACCGGTCAGCATGTTCATGACTAGGTAGACAAATGAATCTATGAAGTCTTTGTAGGTAAATGTTGTGGAGTATTTCTGGATCAAGGGTGTCCACTAGACCACTGATCTTTCTTTTCCTTTGGTATCCAACTTCTGGATGCTTACGGGGAACTTATCTACTTGGTAATACAGAAACATGTGAAATAGCACTGAAGAGTATTTGAAAACTCTTTCAGTTGGCAATCTGGTGAATTGTTCATGCATCCTATCTGCGATGAACTGAGCATAGTTATACATGATAGCATGAGGATTTCCTAGGGTGAAGATGAACAAGAAGGCCAGGATAACCTCATCCACATGCTCGTCTGAGGTATATCCTATGATGCAAGAGAGCATGGTGATTATATGTCTGCCTATCTCTGAAAAAAAGGTGGCAGCATAAGGTGGAGTATCTGTGGGAGTATGGCAGTCTTCAATGATGAAGGCCTGGAAGATTTGTCTTATCTTAACCAGGTCTAGTGTGATGTATAAGTCCAATAGGTCTCCAATGGATAAAGGGGTTTGATTAGGGCTAGGTTGGACTTGCAGCATTTGATTGATAGACTCTGGTGTGATCGTGAATAAGAGCTGCTAGTTTGAGGCAACAATAGCCCTTTGGCTAGGGATATAGCAGGCATGACAAAAATGTATGATATTAGGGAATGGGTGTGTTGGGCATGGAATCCCCCCAAGGCATGTTTTTGGGCTCAAAGCCCAAGTTTTGACCAAGTCCTTTGTAAAAGCTCCACGAATTGTGGGCGTGGAGCCAAAAATCATAATAGAGTCACAAGGTTGTCCGCCCTAGTTTTTGTAATGTAATGTCAACTTGATAGACCTACCCATGGTCCGCAGACCATGGGATTGTATAAATAGAGTGAGGCTCTAAGTAGCGAAAAAAGGATAACGAAGAATGGAAGTATGATGAGTCTAAGTGCTTGAGTCGAGGTATAAAGTGTGTCTTAGGGTCGTAGAGTAGGAGAAGGCTCTACAGCTGAGTGCGCAGAGGCCTAGTAGTCCACAGCTGAGTGCGCGGACCCCTGCAGCTGAGTGCGCAGGGCAGGTCAAGTCTATAACCATTGGAAGAATTAATAAAGAGAAGTTTACCATATTTCTGTATATCTTTTTCTATTTTAATGTATTATTGGGTATAAATTGCAAGTGTATCATTTAATTGCTACGCGAACTCATATGAATGTGTTGTATAAATAAATATAACATAAGATATCCATTTACGCAAAGGTAATTAACTGGTATAAGAAGATAAAGTAAGATCTCAGGTGCATCTTAGAAACACAATCATATTGCGCTCTTTGCATTCCAATCCAACTTCTTCCATTCTTCATCGGACACTCTCGTTGGTTTAGTACCCGGATCAACCATGATCCACTGATCTTTATCCACCAACAGATCCTCCATATTGAGTTTCCACAACTCAAAACTCTGACCATTAAATTTCTCGATCTTTGTCTTTCCACTGCTCGCCATCTTCTTTCACCACCAGAATTGATCTCGCAGATCTCCCACTAAACAGGGTCTACCATAGGCCCGAGCGAAACCCCTCAGCAAAAAAGGCATCCCATTGAAGCCAAAACTGCTCTGATACCAAATGTATGTTTTAACCCCGTACAGAAATTACCTACATATGAATTCCAAAACACAGAAAATAAATAATGCAAGAGAATAACACATAAAACACATATACACAGAGATTTTCCCTTGGATCCCAAAACCGGGACTACCAACTTGTTTTTTCATTATGTTACTTTCAATGTTATAATACATATTTATACATGCCGAAGCATCCAATACCATGGATTGAAAAATCATCGCGTCCAATACCACGGACTGAAAAACCATTGCGTCCAATACCATGGACCGAAAACCATCGCGTCCAAAAACATGTGCGAAAATCATGCATAAAACCATAGGTGGGTCCGCCCATCCTAACATAGGGTCCAAAACCAAGTGGGGTTACGGGTACACCTCAAACCCCTTGTGACCCCCCCCCCGAATACACAATTGGCACAATGAAAGGGGGCTCCACCCCCACTCTAACCCCCCGGTTAACTACGTGGGCTGGTCGTGGAAAGAATATAACACAACCCAACATTCTCCCACTTGTTTTTTTCTTTCCACAAGGGTCCACAAGAGAGCTTAGTCATTTTTCTAGCCCTGAAATTCCCATTGTCTCTCTACACCAAGAGAACTTCTCAGAGCTCACAGATTTTGTCAATGCATCTGCAGTATTCTTCAAAGTGTCCACCTTTACCAGCAACACCTTTTTGTCTTCTATCATATCCCTCACAAAGTGATATTGAACATCATTGTGCTTTGTCTTTGAATGATATGCGGGGTTCTTTGCCAAGGAAATTACACTGTGGTTGTCACAGTTTATCCTTATAGCTCCCTGTACTAACCCCATACTTGAACACACTCTCTGCAACCAAACTACTTCCTTGCTTGCATGAGTGGCTGCCATGTATTCTACCTCTGTAGATGATAGTGCCAGTACAAATTGTTTCTTATTCATCCAACTGACTACACCTCCAAATAGGTTAAACACATACCCACTTGTAGATCTTCTCTGATCCAGATCTCTAGCCCAGTTTGCATCAACAAAGCCATGAATATCCAACATTATGTCCAATCCTAATCTTACTTGGTAGCACAAACCATAATCACTAGTGCGACGCAAATACTTGAAAACCCGCTTCACTGTTGTCCAGTGCTCCTTCCCTGGTTTTGACATAAACCTGTTCAATACTCCCACTGCATGTGCAATGTCTAGTCTAGTACAAACCATTGCATACATCAAGCTACCAACTGCACTTGCATATGGAACACGGGATATGTCCTTTTCCTCTTCTTGTGTCTTGGGACATTGTTCAGAAGATAACCTCACACCTACAGGAATAGAAACCTTCACCAGTTTACTATCCTGCATATTAAACCTCTGTAGTATTGTCTCGACATACTTCCTCTGGTTTAACCAGAGCTTCCTCTTTGCCCAATCTCTTTTAATTTCCATGCCCAAAATATAGTTTGCAGCACCAAGATCTTTCATGTCGAATTTGGAGGACAATTGGGTCTTCAAATCCTAGATAATTTATTTATCATTCCAACCAACAACATATCATCCACATACAAGACCAGATAAATAACACGGTCACCAATTAATTCAAAATACACACAGTGATCTGCTTTGCTTCTGGTGAAGCCATGTCCCCGTATAAATGTATCAAATTTCTGATACCACATCCTTGGTGACTGTTTTAATCCATACAGAGACTTCTTTAACTTGCATACCAGTTCTTTCTTACCCTTCATCGCAAAGCCTTCAGGTTGCTTCATGTATATTTCCTCTTCCAAATCCCCGTGAAGAAATGTTGTCTTCACATCCATCTGTTCTACCTCAAAATCAAAAGCAGCAGCAACAGATAAAAGTAATCTAATAGAAGTTACCTTGGCAACAAGAGAAAAAATATCACCAAAATCAATTCTCGGCACTTGGGAATAACCTTTTGCTACCAACCAAGCTTTTTATTTCTCCACCTTTCCTTCTGCATTTGTCTTCTTCTTGAACACCCATTTGCTACTAATGGGTTTCCATCCAGCCAGCAACTCCACCAAATCCCAAGCCTCATTTTTGTGCAAAGATGCCATTTCATCAACCACGGCCTCTTTCCAGAGTTTGCCATCCTCTGAATCTACTGCTTCCTTCACAGTTATGGGATCATCATCAGTAATAGATAAAGCAAAATTTGAACAGAAAGCAGATGGACTATACCTTTCTGGCTGCCTTCTTTCTCGAACTGATCTTCTCACACCCAGAGTTTGTGGCTCTTCATATTCTGATTCCTCCTCTGTTGTAGAGTCTGATTCTTCCTCCTTAACCTCAAACTCTATCTTCTCAGGTTCCTTTGGTTGGACTTCATGTTTAATAACATATTTTACCTCTCTGAACACCACATCTCGGTTGTACACAACCTTCCATGTGACTGGTTCCAAAGCTTATACCCCTTTAAACCATCCTTATACCCAATAAAGATGCACTTTTCAGATTTACTATCCAACTTGGTTCGTTTCTCCTTTGGAACATGTACATATGCATAACATCCAAATACCCTCAGATGTGAAAGAGAGGGTTTCTTACCAGTTCATATCTCTGGTGGAGTCTTCTCCTCCATCGCTAATGAAGGTGACCTGTTGACTAGGTAACATGCAGTTTCCACCGCCTCTGCCTAGAATTCATGTCCTAACCTGGCACCACTGAGCATGCTTCTTTCCCTTTCCATCAACGTCTTATTCATTCTTTCTGCAACTCCATTTTGCTAAGGTGTATATGGAGTAGTCTTCTGTCGTGCTATACCACACTTCTTACAGAATTATTCAAATTCCTTGCTACAAAACTCTCCACCATTACCTGTCCTGAGCACCTTTATCTTCTTCTCTGTCTGATTTTCCACGAGAGCCTTAAATTATTTAAACCTATCAAAGGCTTCAGATTTCTTCTTAAGGAAATATATCCATGTATTCCTTGAGAACTCATCTATAAATGATACATAGTACATAGACTTACCTAGTGATGGAACCTTCACAGGTCCAAACACATCATTGTGCACAAGTTCTAACAATTGTTTTGCCCTCTTACTACCAGAGGGGAAACTCACCCGATTTTGCTTCCCATATACACAATTTTCACAGAAATCAAAATCTAGAGAGCTATTACTGATACCTTCTACCATACCTTTACCGTGAAGTATTTGAAGGCCCTTCTCTCCAATATGTCTAAGCCTTTAATGCCACAAAATGGTCTTCTGTTATGCTCTTAACCTGCAAAATGATACCCAAATACAGAATATGCGAAGAAAAGATACCCAGAACACAGAATAGCAATGATTTTATTATTCAGAGAGTAATGTTCACTTGCCTCTTCGAGGGGGCAACCTCCAATAGAGCAGAGATCGACTACAAAATAAGACACGATGCTCCTCGCAGGGAGTCTCTGTCCTTTATATATGACTCATACATGCAATACCACGGGCCAATATCGTGGGTTTTATTAATACCATCTATCTAATACTACGGCCCATTTGCAACTAATTGTGGTTCCGTCATTAATTGTGGATTAACCACTTACAATTATTAATATGGGCTTTATTGACTCTTGACTATGACGTGATCCCATTACATAAATAAGGGGGTTAGGGTGGGACCCTAACATGCCCTCCCCCTTAAGACTAGCCTTGTCCTCAAGGCTGAAGCTGCGGAAACTGCTGAAGAATAGTGGCTGGTTCCCAAGTTGCATCTTCCGGAGAGGTGTCTTTCCATTTGACGAGGACTTCCTTAATCATGCGGCTACGCAGTTGCTTGTCTCGTGTGTCTAGGACCTATTCGGGTTGAAGCCAAATGGACCCTTCTTCGTCCAATTCAGGTAGACTAGTCTGAATTCTGCAATTGTTCCCAATCACTTTCTTGAGGCATGAGACATGGAAAACTGGATGGATTTTTGTAGTAGGTGGCAAGGCCAACTTGTAGGCCACTTCTCCAATGCGCTGAAGTACTTGATATGGTCCGTAGAATTTGGGAGAGAGTTTCTGACACCCCTTGTCTTTAAGTGATGTTTGCTTATATGGTTGGAGCCGTAAAAAGACCTGCTCCCCTTCTTGAAATTGGTGCTCTGAGCGATGCTGGTCTACCTGTTGCTTCATGCGGTTCTGAGCTTGATGAAGATTCTCTCGAAGATGGGCGAGCATGGTTGCGCAGTGTTGTAGGAGTTGATCCACTGCTTGTACTTTTGAGCATCCCTTGAGATACGAAGTAGGTGAAGGTGGGAGTTGACCATATACTACTTCATAGGGAGTCATTTTGGTGGTGGCATGATAGTTGGTGTTATACCACCATTCAGCCAAAGGTAGCCACTGTACCCAAAGGTGTTGCTTTTCTGAAGTGAAACACCTAAGGTAGGTTTCTAGACATTTTTTTACGGCTTCGGTTTGACCATCTGTTTGCGGATGATAGGAAGTACTGAGTTTTAGTTGAGTGCCTTGTATTCTGAAGAGTTCCTGCCAAAAATTACTGGTGAAGATCGGGTCACGGTCGGACACAATAGAAGTGGACATGCCATGCAATTTGAAGATCTGATCCATGAAAGATTGAGCAACCAAAGTTGGTGTAAATGGGTGGGGTAGGGCGCAGAAATGAGCATACTTCGACAGTCGGTCCACCACCACCATGATGACTGACTTGTTCCCTGACTTTGGAAGACCTGTAATGAAATCCATAGAAACCTCCGTCCAAATTGATGCCGGAATGGGAAATGGTTGTAATTTGCCTGGTGTGTTGACGGTTTCCCCTTTGTGGCGTTGACAGACCTCGCATTCTGCTACGAAAGTAAGGATGTCCTTTTTCATGCCTGTCCAAAAAAATGATCTTCTGGTGCGAGCATACGTCTTCTGAAAGCCTGAATGTCCTGTAATGGGAGATGAGTGCAATTCTGCCAAAATGCGACTTTTGAGGGTGGATGTTGGTGATATTACGACCCTGTCCTTGTAGCGAAGAATATCATTCTGCCACGAGTAGCCCTTGGTGGAGTTTGGATCTACCTGCAATTGAGAAATGAGTTGGGAGAGCCTGGGGTGTAAAAACCATTCTCTGCAAGCCTCTTCAATCCATTCTGGAATGGGAAGGGAAATTGCTAGCAGAGTACTTTCCTCCTCAAATTGGCGAGATAATGCATCTGCTACACTATTGTCTTTCCCTTTCTTGTAAATTATCTCATAATCATATCCCAGCATTTTGGCTAGCCATTTATTTTGTTGTGGGGAGGATAGGCGTTGCTCCAAAAAATATTTAAGACTGTGATGATCTGTGCGGATTTGGAAACGTCGCCCCAATAAGTAAGGTCGCCAGATCTCGACTGCATGTAAGATGGCCATCATTTCCTTCTCCTAGGTAGATTGGCCCAGATTCCTCCCACTGAGTTGTTGGCTTGTGAAGGCCAATGTTCGCCCTTCCTGCATTAAGACCGCCCCAATACCTGTACCCGAAGCATCACATTCAATGACAAAAGATTTGGTGAAGTCAGGTAGTGCTAAGACTGGAGTGGAACATGTTAGCGCTTGAAATTTCACCCTAGGCTGAGAAAGGCAAACCTCAAGGCAACATCAAACCATTCAGCCTCGTAGCTAGCCCTACGGGGCAGGAGAAGGCTCTCTCTGGTCAATCTCGGTAAATCTTCAAATGGATGAGATGACCAACAAGGTAACACTGATATTAGGCTAGTAAACTGATTTGAAAGGTTGATTTGGAGTTTTTTAGGGTTTTGGTGGCAAATTGAGGAAAGTGCAATTTTGGGTGCGGGGATTGGACACAGTTTCTGCAGGGGGTTCTTTGGGGCGAGGTAGGAGCCTGTATTGATGCCTTCAGTTGATATGGATGATGAGGAATGAAAGAGGATGAGCTAAAGAGAGCAAACAATGTCTTTGAATTCTCTTTAGACAGCAGAAAACATAGAAATTAAACAAACTTAAAAGCAGAGCATGGCAAGCATGAATTCTTACTTTAACACTTCATTTGTTTAATATGCAGAAGTAAAGAAAGGAGATGGATCACATAAACACACTTACAAGTACATTAGGAAACACACCATCAACACATGAGTCCACAAGAATCCCAAAGATGACTGCAAAACCCTGGTCTTCCTTAGCCAAAAATTGCAGAGATACAAGTGAAAAATACAATGAATAGCTTCTCCCTCAAGAGTCCAACCATGAAAATGAGCAAGAAAATACATAATATAGATGATCTAACCTCTTTCCCTGCCTCCATGGGTCGAGCTCACTATCCTAGGAGCTGTTTCAACAACTTCTAAACTAGACACTAGAAAATAGGCAGTCAAAACAACTTGCCTCTATAAACTTGGAAACCAGTTCATACATTCAATTTTTACCCTTTACATGAATGAATCTTCTAGAAGTGTTAAACAATAGTAAAAGTATCTAAGAAGTGTCACAATTACATCCAAGAGGACCATCATTAACCTCAAAAAGTCAAAAAGAGTCAAATCTGCGTTTTCTGGGCTGAACAAGTCAATTCTGGCAAAATCTGCTCAACGAGTCGCGCCCCCGTGCTCAATGGGTCGCGCCCCTTTGGAGCTCTGTTTGAGGCACTTGCCGGTGGCCAAATTGAGCAAAAGTGGGCTTGTTGGAAAGTTATGCGAGTCTACTTTCCAACCCAACTGGAATTTCTGAATTTGGAGTTCATTTGCCCAGCCAAAACTCAATTCTCCCAAGACTTCTTTCTACAACTCAAAAAAGGGGCAGAAAGTCAAATTTTGCATGTATTTTGACCTTCTGGAGGCCCAAAACCCCATAAAAACTCAAGTCCATCCATGGGCATATGTAACTTTGCATGAAAAATTAGGAAATGTTGAGTTTTCGCCAAAAGGAGTTGCCTTGATGAAGGGTCGCGCGCGGGGTGAGACCCGTTGAGGAGCCAAAACCTGTAAATTACCAAAAAATGCCAAAATTACCCAAAATTCTCCAAATTTTTTGGGATTTGTGCTGTGGCTGAGCTAGTGAGTGCCATGATCTTTGAGGGATGCCTCAGCCAAGATACGGAGTGGATTGGTCTTTTTCCTCCGCCTAAGAGCCTCGGACAACCTCCTTTGAAACATTTTCATTTTGGCCTTGCATACATGCATTCTCGCCCAATAATGATTCTTCATGTTTCTCAGCAGCTTTTTGTCTTGGTTGGCCTTAGCCAACAGCCTCTCCAAGTGTGCATTGACCCGGATGAGCATGGACTCTCGTTCCGCAAGCAATAGGTCACCGGGCCTCCTTCTGTTCAAGATTCGGTCTCCTCGAATCCTCCATAGCTCATCAAGGACTTTCTCATATCTCCCCAACATTTGGAATCCCTGTAGCCTGTGCAATCACCTCGGGTGTCAAAGTGAAATCCACCCCGGCAAGGTTGACATGTCCTTCATGCAAGTGCAAGACAAAGAGGCGGGCCAACTCTCGGTGGTGCTGAATCCGAGAGATCCTCTCACAAAACTCATAACAAGACATGTACTGAAAACATGAAACTGCCATGAGACAAGCCTGTAAACTTGTCAAAGAAGTGGGCTCCTCTCGCTTATGATGTCCACCCTTACCACCCTTACGAGGCCTCTTCTGTACCTCGACCTCTGCTGATGATTAATGGTCATCACTTTTCTCATAAGTTTCGGTTTCTGACATAGTTTGGGAGCAAAGTGGACAAACTGTACTGCTGTCTCTGCCTGTAAAAAATGCTGAATCTTATGCTGTTTCAAGGGGAAAAAGTCATGAGGGAAATGTTAGGGGAGGGGCCTTTTACAAGGAATTGGGAATATATAAATGTAACAGGGAATTTTTAAGGAAAATGCTGCAAACCATTATGTATATAGGAGTACATATTCATTTTTTAAAATCAGGGATAATTGGGAAATCATTTGCAAAGAATTACTGCATTTGGGAAAAACATGTGTAAAAGTAAACATATTGGGGATATGAAAGCATGCAGCATATTGGGGAAAGATAGGGGAACATTGCACAAAACTGCTAATATATTCACCAACACTTTCTTTTGTTTACACATGGATATTTTCATTTGTTTACACATGTATATGGTAGAGGGAAGTTAGGGTTTTGGATGCTTTGGGAGAGGGGTAGGGTTTACTTTTTAGTTATTAGGGAGAAGGGAGGGTTTGCATTTAAGTTATAAAATAGCATGGGAGGAAAATAGGCATACATACAAGTGAGAGTGGAAAGGGGAAAGAGGGAAACAATAACAAAGGGGAAAACACCTTGAAACAACACAAACCCTAGAAAATTTTATCCATTAACATTGCAGTCATATGAAGAGGTTTCACTTGCACAATTTTGATCATTAAACATGCTTCATGATATTCACCAATCATAACCAGCAACCATTTCAAGTTTAGAACACCTACCTCAAACGAATTTGTGGCTTGGAGAGTGTTTGAGCAAGTTTAAATTTGATTTGCAGGGAGACAGCTCAACGGGTCACGCACCACGCCCAACGGGTCGTGCCCGTTATGTTTTTACACTGCAGAAGACCCTCTGACGGGTCGCGCGCACCTGACGGGTCGCGCACCTGGCCTGACGGGTCGCGTTTTTGCAGGAGGCTTTTGGAGGCCTTCTCGGTGTCGGAATCGGGTGCAGGATAGCTCGTTGGAAAGGTATTTGAGTTTAATTTCCAACCCAACTAGAATTTTTCAATTTGGAGTTCATTTGACCTGTCAAAAATTAAATCTCCCAAGACTGGTCAAAAAGTGCCAAATGAGGCTGCCTTAAGGAAGAGTGTTGTTGCAGTCAACTTTTGAATGCCTTCCTCAACCCAAAATTGAGCTCATGATAGCTCATTGGAAAGATCTTTGTATCTAGTTATCATTTTATCCATCAAGAAAATCATTTGGCCAACCAAGCTAGGAGAAAACTTGATTTTCCCCAGGTCACTTTCAGAGGTGTCTTTGATTCTCCTGAGGCAACGGTATTCTTGACATTTCTCTCAAACCATGACACCTGTGCAAAAAGTGAAGGATTTTTTTATTCTTTGGAATGTTGTGGACAAAAACCTCTCTCAGTTTTCCAAAATTCATCTTCTATTGCTCTGAAACATCATTTGAGTGAAACTTATCCCGATGTGTGGAACAAGGGATTTTGTCGAAATGGAGCGAAATGAAGGGGATAGGGGGCTTCTAAATTCTTGGGGAAATTTTTGGAAGTAGGGAGGGATGTTAGGAAGCAGAGGAAGGTGGAATCTTAGAGATTGAGTGAGGGGAAGGGGTCCAAAAGGGCAAAACATAGGCCCAACCTAGAAAATTGCCAGGTTGTAGCTAGAAACTAGGGTTTGTGCAAAAATGAGGAATTTGGCGGATCTAAGGGATGGGAAGTGTTTTATAAGGTACTTTAGGGATAGGGGAAGGTGTATGAACATCAAGAAACAAGTTTTGCCGATGATTTGACCGTCCAAGAGAAATTGGCTTCAAAACCCTAGGAGAGGGAAATGACCTTGCCTAGGAACAACTGAAGCATGAATAAGTTGTAAAAAGACTCATTAGACACTGAGATGATAATGAAAACCCTATGAATGATGATAGACTCAGATGAATGATGACATGGATTGGCATTTGGACAACTTTGAGAAGAGTGAGAGCAAACCCTAGACCTAATGCCTAGTGACCAAATTTTGCTTGAAGACTCACTGAAATGACAAAATTTGACCTTGACAATTCATAATCACTTTGTAAGAGCACATGTGATCACTGGAGGAAGGCTAGAAAGACTGACACTAACATTGGCTCCAATGGGGATGGTAGCTCCTTGGAGATGCCAAGAACGACAGATCTTTGGGAGAGCAGACAGTGCCTTCGTCCATTGGGCAATGGAGTCAAAAACTCAAGCTGAAATGCATGACTGAAAACTGACACAAACTAACTTAACAACAAGACTAAAAATTGACTCATAAAGGACTCATGACTCAACTAAAAACTGACTCGATACTTAAACAAAACCGAAAAACTGGAAAAGATGCTCAAAGGGGAGCTTATTCATCACAACCTACTCTAACAGTTTCATTCATCACTTGATCAAGTGAAATGAAACAACCAATGCAACCAAGTAAGTATCCCTTCTGGTGTTCAAATTCTCTGCAAGTGCTCACTTGTGAATAACAAGAGAGAACTACTGAAAGGCAACTCCCATGACAACTTAGAAACAGACCCATTGAATGATATGAATTCTCTATCCGCCTCCAAAAACACTGCATAAGGATCTTGAAATTCAAGCACACTGGAACTTAGCTCATCCAATGGATTACTTCTCTTTTCCTCATACCATGAATGCAAACTTTGATCTGAGCCTTGTGATGAGACCTCTGCTGAAAATGACAAAGAAACCGACTGCCGGATCAAATTCATATCAGCACATGTTTCAAGCTCACATGTAGTCAATGGAGAAAGACTTTGACTGCAAACCTCATCCAAAACATCAGCTATTGGATCATGAAAAACTTGAAAAGACTACTGCAATCCCATTTCTATTGGTTCCATTGTGATTACATGATTGCCTACAAGCTGCTCATCTTGTTCTTGAGAGATTTTACGAGAATTCTGCCTTATAAACTGAAATTCTTCGAAACAAAAGGGTATAGAATCTTCCTGCATCATCAAATCAGGTATTTCGGCTGCCACACCTTCATCTATAATCTGCCCTTCAATTTCATTTGGTGGCTGCAAATCTGATGCTACAGGCTGCTCAAGAATTTTGTTATCTGTCTCATCCTCAACATTAAATGATTTACTATGCAACCTACCCTTCAAAAACTGAATTGATTCAAAACAAAATGGTACAGAGTCACCTTGAATCATTAAATCATGTGTGTCCACTTCCAAGTCTTCAGCTGGAACTTGACAATCAATGGCTTTCGGGGGTTGCAAATCTGAATATGAGAAGTCTTGAACAAAATTTTCTTTGCTCTCAAGATTGTCCAAATCAAGACTTGTTGACATTTGATTTCTGATTGCATGGTAGTTATCTCTGATGAACTGAAACGAATCAAAGCAAAAAGGCAAAGATCCTTCACTTACTTCAAAATTTGCTGCACTTTCCTCGTCACTGTCATAGCTGATATGTGATGGCTGATCATTATATTTGAGCTGCTGAAAATGAACTTTTTCCTCCCACAAGCTAGCTGCTGGTTCGTCTGCAAGATTAGCTTCTGTTTGAAGAACATAATCATCATCATACTGATCAAACCGAGGCAAATCATCATCAAACATACACATCATATCAACAGCTCTCTCTTCTTCACAATGATCTATAAAACAATCACTATGACAATTGGGATCAGAAATAAAATATTTTCAATCAGCAACTTGTTCTTCTTCAATCAGCGCGCCATGATCTTGAACATCATAAGCATTCCTTGCATTGATCTTGTCCATCATCTTTTCCACTGCACTTACCAAAATGTCAAGCTTTACCTCTAGAGATGTCGATTCTCCCGGATCCATGTTTTTCATCTCTTCTTCCTTCAACCTTGCCCTTCGGATCAGCAGATGCGCCTCTACATTTACTGCACTGTTTTGCATCTCGTGAAGTGTTGCAATATCCCTTTCTCTCAGCTGAAACTCCATATCCGGATCAAAGGCACCCGAATAGTGTAAGAGACCAGATCTAGGAGTAGGCCTTATATCAATTGGGATCGAATAATAAACTTGGTTAATCTGGCTAAAAACTGTTGTACTGTCTCCCCTTGCAATCTTTTCAGCTGGTTATACTCTTCTATAATCAAGAAAAGGTTATGCCCGATCATCCACCTGTCGAGAAAAGCTTTGACAAACTGCTGGAAATCTGAAATGCTCGCATCAGGCAGGGCTTTGAACCAACTCTTCACTTTGGCTTGCAAAGAAAGAGCAAAAAGCCTTATACTAACATCTTCTTCATCAACTTCAAAAAGATCTAGAAAATTCTCAAAATTCTGCACATGTTGTTCAGTGTTGACATTCTTACTTTCACCATCAAACCTCGACAAGTATAGATCGTAGTTTTTGGGGAAAGCATGAAGAAAAGAAGGTAAAACAAGAGGTTTATACCGATTTGGAATTTTACAAGGTATAGGGGTATGTACAGCAGGTATAGAATCAATCTTGGTCTTTTGAGATTCATCAATTTGAATATGATCATCACAAAATTCGGAAAAAGGATCTTGATCAAGCTCAAAGGCATGCAAATCATTGGTATTCACAATCTTCAAAGGGAAAGAATCAACTGCAGGCCTGGGATCTCTTCTCAAACATAGTATACTTTGCAAAGAAGTTTTGACATTCTTGGGAAAAGAGAAGAAATAATTTATGACAAAGAACAAAATGTCTTGGATGAAATTCCAACTTGAGTACCTGATCTTGCCATATTCTCCTTTCATGGTTTTGCTGGTCGGGATCATCCTCCAGTGGAATATTTAGATCTGATCTCGAAACTGATTTAGAGTCGCCAAGTGAATGATTTCAGCCTTTCAAGTGTCTGATCGTTGTCCACCATCAACCATCAGATCTGAACTTGATACATTTACTGGGGTAAATTGCAGATGAAGTGTTACATTCACTAGCTCACGGAGGTCGACTGAAGCAGCGTTTATCTACTTACGATGATGTAAAACAAGAGCATTTTCAAAGGCTACCTGGCGTATCTTCAAACTTCGTCTAAGCTTATGAATTAAACACATCAATGAGCAAACAATCAATTTTTTCTCCCCAGTATGGTCGCCAGTATGTTAGCGCTTGAAATTTCACCCTAGGCTGAGAAAGGCAAACCTCAAGGCAACATCAAACCATTCAGCCTCGTAGCTAGCCCTACGGGGCAGGAGAAGGCTCTCTCCGGTCAATCTCAGTAAATCTTCAAATGGATGAGATGACCAATAAGGTAACACTGATATTAGGCTAGTAAACTGATTTGAAAGGTTGATTTGGAGTTTTTTAGGGTTTTGGTGGCAAATTGAGGAAAGTGCAATTTTGGGTGCGAGGATTGGACACAGTTTCTGCAGGGGGTTCTTTGGGGCGAGGTAGGAGCCTGTATTGATGCCTTCAGTTGAGATGGATGATGAGGAATGAAATAGGATGAGCTAAAGAGAGCAAACAATGTCTTTGAATTCTCTTTAGACAGCAAAAAACATAGAAATTAAACAAACTTAAAAGCAGAGCATGGCAAGCATGAATTCTTACTTTAACACTTCATTTGTTTAATATGCAGAAGTAAAGAAAGGAGATGGATCACATAAACACACTTACAAGTACATTAGGAAACACACCATCAACACATGAGTCCACAAGAATCCCAAAGATGACTGCAAAACCCTGGTCTTCCTTAGCCAAAAATTGCAGAGATACAAGTGAAAAATACAATGAATAGCTTCTCCCTCAAGAGTCCAACCATGAAAATGAGCAAGAAAATACATAATATAGATGATCTAACCTCTTTCCCTGCCTCCATGGGTCGAGCTCACTATCCTAGGAGCTGTTTCAATAACTTCTAAACTAGACACTAGAAAATAGGCAGTCAAAACAACTTGCCTCTATAAACTTGGAAACCAGTTCATACATTCAATTTTTACCCTTTACATGAATGAATCTTCTAGAAGTGTTAAACAAGAGTAAAATTATCTAAGAAGTGTCACAATTACATCCAAGAGGACCATCATTAACCTCAAAAAGTCAAAAAGAGTCAAATCTGCGTTTTCTGGGCTGAACAAGTCAATTCTGGCAAAATCTGCTCAACGGGTCGCGCCCCTTTGGAGCTCTGTTTGAGGCACTTGCCGGTGGCCAAATTGAGCAAAAGTGGGCTTGTTGGAAAGGTCTGCGAGTCTACTTTCCAACCCAACTGGAATTTCTGAATTTGGAGTTCATTTTCCCAGTCAAAACTCAATTCTCCCAAGACTGCTTTCTGCAACTCAAAAAAGGGGCAGAAAGTCAAATTTTGCATGTATTTTGACCTTCTGGAGGCCCAAAACCCCATAAAAACTCAAGTCCATCCATGGGCATATGTAACTTTGCATGAAAAATCAGGAAATGCTGAGTTTTCGCCAAAAGGAGTTGCCCTGATGAAGGGTCGCGCGCGGGGTGAGACCCGTTGAGGAGCCAAAACCTGTAAATTACCAAAAAATGCCAAAATTACCCAAAATTCTCCAAATTTTTTGGGATTTGTGCTGTGGCTGAGCTAGTGAGTGCCATGATCTTTGAGGGATGCCTCAGCCAAGATACGGAGTGGATTGGTCTTCTTCCTCCACCTAAGAGCCTCGGACAACCTCCTTTGAAACATTTTCATTTTGGCCTTGCATACATGCATTCTCGCCCAGTAATGATTCTTCATGTTTCTCAGCAGCTTTTTGTCTTGGTTGGCCTTAGCCAACAGCCTCTTCAAGTGTGCATTGACCCGGATGAGCATGGACTCTCGTTCCGCAAGCAATAGGTCACCAGGCCTCCTTCTGTTCAAGATTCGGTCTCCTCGAATCCTCCATAGCTCATCAAGGACTTTCTCATATCTCCCCAACATTTGGAATCCCTGTAGCCTGTGCAATCACCTCGGGTGTCAAAGTGAAATCCACCCCGGCAAGGTTGACATGTCCTTCATGCAAGTGCAAGACAAAGAGGCGGGCCACTCTCGGTGGTGTTAAATCCGAGAGATCCTCTCACAAAACTCATAACAAGACATGTACTGAAAACATGAAACTGCCATGAGACAAGCCTGTAAACTTGTCAAAGAAGTAGGCTCCTCTCGCTTATGATGTCCACCCTTACCACCCTTACGAGGCCTCTTCTGTACCTCAACCTCTGCTGATGATGAATGGTCATCACTTTGCTCATAAGTTTTGGTTTCTGACATAGTTTGGGAGCAAAGTGGACAAACTGTACTGTTGTCTCTGCCTGTAAAAAATGTTGAATCTTATGTTGTTTCAAGGGGAAAAAGACATGAGGGAAATGTTAGGGGAGGGGCCTTTTACAAGGAATTGGGAATATATAAATGTAACAGGGAATTTTTAAGGAAAATGCTGCAAACCATTATGTATATAGGAGTACATATTCATTTTTTAAAATCAAGGATAATTGGGAAATCATTTGCAAAGAATTACTGCATTTGGGAAAAACATGTGTAAAATTAAACATATTGGGGATATGAAAGCATGCAGCATATTGGGGAAAGATAGGGGAACATTGCACAAAACTGCTGATATATTCACCAACACTTTCTTTTGTTTACACATGGATATTTTCATTTGTTTACACATGCATATGGTAGAGGGAAGTTAGGGTTTTGGATGCTTTGGGAGAGGGGTAGGGTTTACTTTTTAGTTATTAGGGAGAAGGGAGGGTTTGCATTTAAGTTATAAAATAACATGGGAGGAAAATAGGCATACATACAAGTGAGAGTGGAAAGGCGAAAGAGGGAAACAATAACAAAGGGGAAAACACCTTGAAACAACACAAACCCTAGAAAATTTTATCCATTAACATTGCAGTCATATGAAGAGGTTTCACTTGCACAATTTCGATCATTAAACATGCTTCATGATATTCACCAATCATAACCAGCAACCATTTCAAGTTTAGAACACCTACCTCAAACGAATTTGTGGCTTGGAGAGTGTTTGAGCAAGTTTAAATTTGATTTGCAGGGAGACAGCTCAACGGGTCGCGCACCACACCCAATGCGTCGCGCCCCTCTGACGGGTCGCGCCCGTTATGTTTTTACACTGCAGAAGACCCTCTGACGGGTCGCGCGCACCTGACGGGTCGCGCACCTGGCCTGACGGGTCGCATTTTTTCAGGAGGCTTTTGGAGGCCTTCCCGGTGTTGGAATCGGTCACAGGATAGCTCGTTGGAAATGTATTTGAGTCTACTTTCTAACCCAACTGGAATTTTTCAATTTGGAGTTCATTTGACCTGTCAAAAATCAAATATCCCAAGACTGGTCAAAAAGTACCAAATGAGGCTGCCTTAAGGAAGAGTGTTGTTGCAGTCAACTTTTGAATGCCTTCCTCAACCCAAAATTGAGCTTATGATAGCTCATTGGAAATCTCTTTGTATCTAGTTATCATTTTATCCATCAAGAAAATCATTTGGCCAACCAAGCTAGGAGAAAACTTGATTTTCCCCAGGTCACTTTCAGAGGTGTCTTTGATTCTCCTGAGGCAACGGTATTCTTGACATTTCTCTCAAACCATGAAACCTGTGCAAAAAGTGAAGGATTTTTTTATTCTTTGGAATGTTGTGGACAAAAACCTCTCTCAGTTTTCCAAAATTCATCTTCTATTGCTCTGAAACATCATTTGAGTGAAACTTATCCCGATGTGTGGAACAAGGGATTTTGTCGAAATGGAGCGAAATGAAGGGGATAGGGGGCTTCTAAATTCTTGGGGAAATTTTTGGAAGTAGGGAGGGATGTTAGGAAGCAGAGGAAGGTGGAATCTCAGAGATTGAGTGAGGGGAAGGGGTCCAAAAGGGCAAAACACAGGCCCAACCTAGAAAATTGCCAGGTTGTAGCTAGAAACTAGGGTTTGTGCAAAAATGAGGAATTTGGCGGATCTAAGGGATGGGAAGTGTTTTATAAGGTACTTTAGGGATAGGGGAAGGTGTATGAACATCAGGAAACAAGTTTTGCCGATGATTTGACCGTCCAAGAGAAATTGGCTTCAAAACCCTAGGAGAGGGAAATGACCTTGCCTAGGCACAACTGAAGCATGAATAAGTTGTAAAAAGACTCATTAGAGACTGAGATGATAATGAAAACCCTATGAATGATGATAGACTCAGCTGAATGATGACATGGATTGGCATTTGGACAACTTTGAGAAGAGTGAGAGCAAACCCTAGACCTAATGCCTAGTGACCAAATTTTGCTTGAAGACTCACTGAAATGACAAAATTTGACCTTGACACTTCAAAATCACTTTGTAAGAGCACATGTGATCACTGGAGGAAGGCTGGAAAGACTGACACTAACAGAACACATGCCATTTTTTAGAGCTTTAAAGGCCCGTTGTGCTTCCTCATTCCAGAAGAATGAATTTTTCTTTGGGAGTTGGGTGAGGGGCTTCGCTATGCGACCATAGTTGCGGACAAATTTACGATAATAGCCTATGAGACCCAAAAATCCTCTCAAGCTCTTCAAGTTCTTAGGTTGAGGCCATTCTTGCATTGCCTGGATCTTTTTGGGGTCCACCTTGACACCTTCACGCCCCACAATGTGGCCCAAATACTCTACTTCTGCCATGCCAAACGCACACTTGGACATCTTGACAAATAATTTATGCTTGCAGAGCAGTTGCAAGAGTAGATCTACATGATGAAGATGTGCGGCCCAAGTGCAACTATAGATGAGGATGTCATCGAAGAAGACAAGGACATATTTCCTAAGATATGGCTTGAGAATGTGGTTCATAAGGCTCTGAAAAGTAGAGGGGACATTACAAAGACCAAATGGCATGACCAGGAATTCATAATGGCCTTCATGAGTTCGGAAAGCAGTCTTGGGGATGTCAACTTCCTTCATGCGAATTTGGTGGTAGCCTGAGCGAAGATCTAGCTTAGTGAAGAATTGAGCCCCATTGAGTTCATCCAGCAAATCATCAACCACCGGGATGGGAAATTTATCTTTGACTATCAACTTATTGAGGGCCCTGAAGTCGGGACACATCCACCACTCCCCATATTTCTTGAGCACCATGACCACTGGGGATGAATAAGGACTAATGCTGGGACGAATGACACCTGCTTCCAAAAGTTCCTTGATGATTTTTTCTATTTCATTCTTTTGGGTGAACGGATATCTGTATGGGCGCACATTTGGGGGTTGGGCCCCTAGAACCAAGGTGATGCTATGATCATGTTCCCCTCGCGAGGGTGGAAGCTCATGAGGCTTTTCAAAGACCGGCAGATGGTTATTTAAAATCCGTTGCATCTCAGGATGAATTGGCAGAGGCTTGGTTTCGACTGCCTGGATGGCATTAAATTGAGCTACAACTCCATGACTGCCCTTTTTTAACAATTTTTCCATCCTACGTGAGCTGATGATAGAGGGGGCTCCCGCCTGGAGTCCACGGAGGGTATGTGTGTAGTTGTTCTGCTTAAAACTCATATATAACTCCTGGAAATCCATTGTGATTGGCCCAAGAGTGCGGAGCCATTCAGCGCCGAGGACAATGTCGCAACCCCCCATGTGTATGGAAAACATGTGAGTTTTCAACTGATAATCCCCCATTTGAAGTTTGACATTTTCACAGCAGCCTTCACATTTCATTGTGCCTCCATCTGCAATTTGAACTTGGAAGTTAGAAACTGCTCGTACAAAACAATGCACTACTTCTGTGACTTTTTGATGGATGAAATTATGTGTACTTCCACTATCAATCAAGACTACTACTGGGCGATGTTTAATGAAACCTCTGATTTTGAGAGTTTGAGGGGAAGAAATCCTTGCCAAAGCATGCAACGAAATAACTGGTTCATCAGAGACATTGTCCTTTTGGTTGTCTTCTTCTAGCGGCTCATGTTCCTCCAGTGGTGGATCTTCCTCTGTTGAGCTGTAGTCAATGGCATCAATTTGAAAAAATTTGGGCTCCTTTCATTTATGACCTGGGGAGTATTTTTCATCACAGTAGTAACATAGGCCTTGCTTTCTTCTTTCGGCCATTTCCGCAGGTGACACCTTTTAGACCTTAAGTTTTTGAGTCGTGTTGTGAGCTTGTGGGGGGCGACCTTTAGCGGAGAAATTTGGGCGACTGTATTGGGCTGCTAATGCACATTCCACATTACGAGCGAACTTGCAAGCCTCCGTCCATGTGGGAGGGTGGTGCAGTAGGACTTGGGCTTTGATAGCTTCTTTAAGACCGCTGATAAAACATTCCGTGTAGAACACATCTAAGAGACCCCAAGTGCGGAAGGCTAAGGCTTCAAAAGCTGTAATATATTCATCCACTGTGACAGTCTGTCGGAGCTTAGTAAGACGACCCAAAAAAGATGATTCCTGGTCAAAGCGGTCTTGAAGAGCTTTGGTGAATTTGGTCCAAGTCTTAAACGGTCCAGTGCAACGTTGATGCCATTCCCACCATTGCCACCTTTCATTGTCCAAGTACATGCTCCCCAACATAAGCTGAGTCTCATCATCGAAGATGCGATTCAGTTTGAAATACTGCTCTATTTGTGCTATCCATGCCGACGGGTGAGAGTTGTCAAAT
Organism: Pinus tabuliformis; assembly: GCA_031772625.1. NCBI lineage: Eukaryota > Viridiplantae > Streptophyta > Pinopsida > Pinales > Pinaceae > Pinus > Pinus tabuliformis. Next base: position 170,083,662 of record CM062808.1, read on the forward strand.
TTATGCATATCCAACTTGGGAGGTCGTTGACTAGGTGTTGGGTGGGTGTGCCAGACATGAGGAGAGTGGCTAGACTCACCCTCATTGTGTTCAGTGCCATTATACTCCTCGTGGGCTTGCTCCTTGCCCTTCGGGACTATTTTCTCGCCCATGTTACATAGTCCGGTAAGCTGAAGGTGGAGGTTGTGCATTGATTCTTCAAATTTTTCCATCCTTTCATTGGCCATCGCTTGAGCTCTAGTTTCTACCATACACCAACCGGGTTTTTTGAAAATTGGGACCGCCTAAAAAAATTTCACTAAGAAGTGAATGGTACCACCGTGCTCAGCTCGTCATCCTGATTCTGATGGGCTAGATCACCAATAAGCACCCCAAAAGATCCCAGACTTTTTTTTTTTTTTTCTAAAAACTCCTAACGGAGTTTTACTCCTTCCTTATCAATACTGCAGTGGCCAAATCCTCAAAATGTCAATGCGGCCAAAAGTCCTGCGAAAATTATACCCCGGTATAGGAACCCTTCACAACGACTCTGATCTGGGGAATCTGAGAGATCGGAATGGTGGATCTGATGGCGGAACAGACTGCTTCTGTAGATCTGATGGATCTAATAGATCGAAATGGTTGATCTGCGAACTCGAGACTGCAGGACTGATGTCTGCTGCTGCTGCACCCCTTTGCACAAGCGGATCTGGAAGAGATGTTGTGTGATCCCCCGATAGAAAAGGGAACTAAGGTCTTGAGGAGTGTCAAGTGCTACATATCGCAATATACATAAGGTTTTGGCAGTAGTACTCGACCCAATGTTTCAGGGCTCTAACTAAGGAGGATCAACCATACCCTTAGCCGTACAACCCGACTACCCTATCGTACGGGCGAGTAATCTCCCCGAGTGCTATTCTCGGTGTACTGTAGCCGCAAGACGGCCGACAGTTTATCTATGGCGAGGTTTCAAGGGAGCCTAGGGGGCTTTCGATATACCCAGAGGGTACGTGGAAGACAATCCGTGCGTGGTTCTGTCTAATGTGCTACTACTCGAAGGGGTACCCACAGGGGTTACAAGGGAGTCCAACAAACGTGACCACCTCTTGTATTTCCTGCATTCATGCCTCCCCAAATCTGCAGGTTTATGCGCTCAACGACAGATCCCGTGGTTTAAAGACGCCGGAACACGTCTCTAGCCAAAAAAAAAAAAAAAAAATTGCTAAGAAATGGAGATCCCACCGGCCCTGGAAAGTGCTCTAATACCACTTGTTATGCTCTTAACCTACAAAATGATACCCAAATATAGAATATGCGAAGAAAAGATACCCAGAACACAGAATGGCAATGATTTTATTATTCATAGAGTAATGTTCACTTGCCTCTTCGAGGGGGCAACCTCCAATAGAGCAGAGCTCGACTACAAAATAAGACACGATGCTCCTCGCAGGGAGTCTCTATCCTTTATATATGACTCATACAAGCAATACCACGGGCCAATACCGTGGGTTTTATTAATACCATCTATCTAATACTACGACCCATTTGCAACTAACTGTGGTTCTGTCATTAATTGCGGATTAATCACTTACAATTATTAATATGGGCTTTATTGACTCTTGACTATGACGTGATCCCATTACATAAATAAGGGGGTTAGGGTGGGACCCTAACATCTTCTCCCCAGAGACCACTAGATTTTCTGCTCCACTTTCAGGAACTACAGAAATGTTGCACCCATCAATAACAGTGCTACCTTGCAGCTTGTACAGAGTTCCAATTCGAACTCCCCACATCAATAATAGTGCTCCCCGAACCATTTTGCAGGTATCCTTATCGAACATTGTCTTTACACCTGCACCATCCAGCTTGCTTACAAAAATTAGGTTTCTGGCTAATGCAGGAATATGCATAACACCCGGAAGTGTTCTAACCCTTCTACCTTGCAACTTCAACTTTACTTTTCCGCGACCAATGGTTCTAGCCTTCCTATCATCCCCTAAGAAGACATCACCACCATCGTATTTCTCATACTCATAGAACCACTCTCTATGGGGAGTGAAGTGAAAGGATGCACCTGAGTCAATCAACCATGCCTCATGATCTACATGTGTACTTGAAGAAGCCAAGTACACATTTCCACCTTCATCTGAGGTGGTTTTCGCCTCTTCAGAAGGAGCATCATCAGATCCCTTTCCTTTATCAGGAGCTTTATATTTACAATCCCTTTTGTAGTTCCCTTCCTTTCCGCATTTCCAGCACACCACCTTTACAGGTTTTCCTGGAGATTTAGATCTCCCACTCATTGACTTATTTTTATTTCTGTTCTGGGACCGTCCTCGTACAAAAAAGGCATCACCATTCTGGCTCTCCATATTTTTCCGTCTCATCTCCTCCGTCAGCAAGGATGAGACTATTTCATCAAATTGTAAGGTAGTTGCATTGCTACCTATTGCAATAACCAGACTATCCCACAAATCTGGTAGAGAACACAACCAATTGATGCACTTATCTTCATCTAAAATTTTAATATCAACAGATGCTAACTGACTTACCACATTATTAAATGCATTCAGATGCTCTGTCACTATGTCTCCATCTTTCATCCTCAGGTTATACATCTTTTTTTGCACGAACAGTTTATTCACAAGAGACTTAGATTGGTACAAAGTCCCTAACTTGTCCCATAAATCCTTCACCGTAGCTTCCCCTGATACATTCAACAATACTGAATCTGAGACACACAATTGTATTGTGCTCTTTGCCTTTCCATCCAAATTCTTCCATTCTTCATCAGACACTCCCGTTGGTTTAGTACCCGGATCTACCACGATCCACTGATCTTTATCCACCAATAGATCCTCCATCTTGAGTTTCTACAACTCAAAAATCTGACCATTAAATTTCTCAATCTCTATCTTTCCACTACTCGCCATCTTCTTTCACCACCAGAATCGATCTTGTAGATCTCCCACTGGACAGGGTCTACCATAGGCCTGAGCAAAACCCCTCAGCAACAAAGGCATCCCTTTGAAGCCAAAACTGCTCTGATACCAAATGTAGGTTTTAAACCCATACAAAAATTACCTGCATATGAATTCTAAAACATAGAAAATAAACAATGCGAGAGCATAACACATAAAACACATATACACAGAGATTTTCCCCTGGATCCCAAAACTGAGACTACCAGCTTGATTTTTCATTATGTTCCTTTCAATGTTATAATACATATTTATACATGCTGAAGCATCCAATACCATGGACTGAAAAACCATCGCATCCAAAAACATATGGAAAAATCATGCACAAAACCATAGGTGGGTCCACCCATCCTAACATAGGGTCCAAAACCATAAAGTGGGGTTACAGGTATGCCTCAAACCACCTGTGCCCCCCCCCCGGGCTACACAATGAACGCAACGAAAGGGGGCTCTGCCCCCCCTCTAACCCCCCGGTTAACTATGTGGGCTAGTTGTGGAAAGAATATAACTCAACCCAACAATGTAATGTTGGCTTGATAGACCTACCCATGGTCCGCGAACCATGGGATTGTATAAATAGAGTGAGGCTCTAAGTAGCGAAAAAAGGATAACGAAGAATGGAAGTATGATGAGTCTAAGTGCTTGAGTCGAGGTGTAAAGTGTGTCTTTGGGTCATAGAGTAGGAGAAAGCTCTACAGTTGAGTGCGCAGAGGCCTAGTAGTCCGCAGCTGAGTGCGCAGACCCCTGCAGCTGAGTGCGCAGGGCAGGTCAAGTCTGTAACCATTGGAAGAATTAATAAAGAGAAGTTTACCATATTTCTGTATATCTTTTCTTGTTTCAATGTATGATTGGGTATAAATTGTAAGTGTACCATTTAATTGTTGCACGAACTCATATGAATGTGTTGTATAAATAAATATAAAGTAAGACATCCATTTACATGAAGGTAATTAACTGGTATAGGAAGATAAAGTAAGATCTCAGGTGTGTCTTAGGGGAATAGTGCAGAGCACTGCTCCAACAGCATAGAAGCTCCACAACCCCTGGTTAGGGTTGCGCGAAGGCAGTGTATCAAGGCACAAGGAACAAGGAAGTGCACACGGGGACAAACAGTTGGACCAGTCGAACCTTTCAAACATCTCAAGGGTGAGAAAACCTGGTCCTAGCACCCTCCCATACTACTTCAGGTGAGACTTCAGTCCGCGCTTCGTGGACTATTGCCGAAAGGTCCAGTAGTACAGGGATTTACTTGGCTAATTAACTATGAACCTGGGTCAGGCCCCAACAAGCCAACAAATGGTTTTTTTGTCGGGATCAGGATCTGCATAGAGATGTCTGATGTCATATCACTTGAATCTGACAAAGAAAGGAATTGAAGATTGGTTGGACAGAAAGATTCACGAGTTTGCAGCGCAGGAAAATAGGAATCTGTGACTATCAAAAGAAGAGTGGTTAGACTGTTACTTATATACAAAGATCCATGAAATTTTCTTCACATCTTGCCCCACTGAGCTATACGAGTGGATCGTGAAGCTAGCAAATAGCCAAGGAAGGTGTAAACTATAGGTTTTAACCTCGTATAGAAATTACCTGCATACGAATTCTAAAACACAAAAAATAAACAATGTGAGAGCATAGCACATAAAACACATATACACAAAGATTTTCCCCTAGATCCCAAAACCGGGACTTCCAGCTTGATTTTTCATTATGTTCCTTTCAATGTTACAATACATATTTATACTGTCGAAGCATCCAATACCATGGACCGAAAACCATCGCTTCCAAAACCATCGACCAAAAACCATCGCATCCAAAACCATGTGCAGAAAACATGCACAAAATCATAGGTAAGTTTTCCCAGCCTAATATGGGGTCCAAAAAACAAAATTTTCTAGGGAACTACCTCGAACCCCATAGAGGGGGGTTACCTGCACCCCTCAAACCCCCTGTGACCCCCCCGCTACACAATCGGGGCAATGAAGGGGGGCTCCATCCCCCCTCTAACCCTCCAGTTAACTACGTGGGCTAGTCGTGGAAAGAATATAACACAACCCAGCATTCTCCTACTTGTTGTTTTCTTTCCACAGAGGGCCACAAGAGAGCTTAGTCATTTATCCAGCCCTGCAATGTGCATTGTTTCTCTACACCAAGAGAACTTCTCAGAGCTCACAGATTTTCTTAATTCATCTGTAGTATTCTTCAAAGTGTCCACCTTTACCAACAACACCTTTTTGTCTTCTATCATATCCCTCACAAAGTAATACTGAACATCAATGTGCTTTGTCTTTGAATGATATGCAGGGTTCTTTGCCAAGAAAATTGCACCTTGGCTGTCATAGCCTATCCTTATAACTCCTTGTACTAACTCCATACTTGAACACAATCTTTGCAACCAAACTGCTTCCTTGCTTGCATGAGTGGCTGCCATGTATTTTGCCTCTGTAGTTGATAGTACCTGGATCTACCGCAATCCACTGATCTTTATCCACCAATAGATCCTCCATCTTGAATTTCCACAACTCAAAACTCTGACCATTAAATTTCTCGATCTCTATCTTTCCACTGCTCGCCATCTTTTTCACCACCAAAATCAATCTCACAGATCTCCCACTGAACAAGGTTTACCACAGGCCCGAGTGAAACCCCTCAGCAACAAAGATGTCCCCTTGAAGCCAAAACAGCTCTGATACCAAATGTAGGTTTTAACCTCGTACAGAAATTACCTACATATGAATTCTAAAACATAGAAAATAAACAATGCGATAGCATAACACATAAAACACATATACACAGAGATTTTCCCCTGGATCCCAAAACTGGGACTACCGGCTTGATTTTTCATTATGTTACTTTCAATGTTACAATACATATTTATACATTCTGAAACATCTAATACCATGGATTGAAAACCATCGCATCCAAAACCATGGACCGAAAACCATCGCATCCAAAACCATGTGCGAAAAACATGCACAAAACCATAGGTAGGTCCGCCCAACCTAATATAGGGTCCAAAAAACAAAATTTTACGTGACCCCATAAAGGGGGGTTACTTGTACCCCTCAAACCCCCTATGACCCCCACACTACGCAATCGGCGCAACGATGGGGGGGCTCCCCCCCCCCTTTAACCCCCCGGTTAACTATGTGGGCTAGTTGTGAAAAGAATACAGCACAACCCAACATAAACTCGACAGTCCTATTGTGTGGACTCCATAATTGGTGCACAGATTGGAAGAATTGGAGGATAAGATCACTTATGTTGTTGATCACTGGCTCGATCATATTATAGGAGGATTCATCGCCGAGTTTGCAGTATATACTTTAGTTAGCTATAGCGAGGCAGAACGTTGCTTCCTCAAAGGAATGTGAGGTAAGTACGTTAAATCTTTGAACACTTGGATTAAAATGCTACCGTGTGAGAAATGGGTTATGTGAATAAATTGATGTTTGGGGCTACGTGAAGTGGGAGAATCTATAGGAATGAAGGTTGTACAAAACTAGAAACTAGCCCCTTGATTTTACCTCTGCGAGGGGATGAGGAAGAGCTCGCGAAAGTCTCACCAAGAAGTGTGATGAGTTTGATAAAGCAGAGGATTCCACGCATACCACCCCCACCCACACCACCACCAGTTTCACCATCTTCACCCCCATCTTTGCCCATACCACCTCCGCCACCACCGCAATTCAATATGGCGAGTGTAATAAAGTTACCAGTGTTCAAGGGAGTAGGAAATGAAGATCCAAACCAGTTTTGGTTCGTGATAAGGGATATATGGGAAGCACAGGGAGCCATGGATGACAATATAAAGAAAGCGACGTTGGTTAGCGCTCTACAGGATCGTGCGCTGACTTGGTACATTAAGCATTCCAATGACAATCCGAATGCGGGGATCGTGGATATCCAAGCTGCGTTGAACAAAGAATTTAGCAGGTCAAAGTCAGAGACACAATCGATCATTGGGTTTAAGGAAATCGTGATGCTTCCAGGTAAGACCCCTTGGGAGTTGGATCAAAGACTGAAGTGTACAATTCACGAATCTAATATGACATTGACGGATGGAAAACACCGTGCATGGTTTGTAGCATCGCTAACACCACATCTAAGGAACGCAATGTCACAACCGAGGCTAACCACTCAGGCTGAGACCTTGGAGATCACGATGAGGCTGCACGAGACCCCGATACAAGATCCTAACCTATGATTTTAGTAGGTCCACACACAGTTGCAAAACTTGTGCCTTGAGATGCAGAGTTTGAAACAAGACAGGACAACTTGCCCAGAAGTGCGCAAGGAGGTATGGTGCATAAAGTGCAAAGGTCAGGGACATGACAAGGACCACTGCCCAGTGTTCGCAAATTACCTTGCAGGAGGAGGACCAATGCCATTGAGACTGGAGGCACAAGTAGGACCGAGCGCGGTGCCTGCATTATGGTGCACGATTTGTTAGATAGGAGGAAATCATGCTACAGATAACTGCCACTTATTGCAAAAGTACACACAAAATGCACAGCAGTTGTTCTGTAATTTTTGTAGATCAGTAGGTCATGATAAGTGCACTTGTAGAAGTTATGAGTTGACGATGGATTGAACTCCTACCTACAGAGTTCAGGCAGAAACGCAACCCCTTGACCAGAACGCAGGGATGGCGTGAACTGGATTTTAGGAGTGCGGACGAGGCCGAGGTGGAGGAGGACCAGGAAGAGGTTGCAGACAATTGATATGTTACAATTGCAGAGGGCCAAGACATTATGCCCATGATTGTACAAATCCAACGTGGCCATCATGTTTGTATTTTAAATTTTTTTATCATGAGATGGAGGATTGTCCCACACTGATAACGAGGTTGCGCGATAAGGGAGCACTCCAACCTCCCCCGACTCAAAACCTGCAAATGATGAGGTCAGAGCCACGCGAGGAAGACCCTAATGTAAATATCATGCTCTGAAGTGGAATTACGACAGGGGATGGCAAAGGGAAGCAGCTTGAAGAAAGTACTTGGGTTCACAAGGCTCAAATGAAGGAACCAGAGTTTGATTTGGAGCGCATTGAGGAAACCTTCATGGAAGCCAAGAAGAGCTTCACTGAGGCCTCCACTTTAGGAAGTAAAGACGGACCAGAGCTGGAGATGGACCCATCAATGCTCACCACATTCCTAGAAACATGCATGAAACTATTGCGTGATAGCAAGGCTGTAAAGGGACTGCAGGAACTCATAAATAGATGTGCTAGGACCGCGCAAGGAGAACCGCGTGTAGCCTGGAAGCTCGAGAAGAACACGACACAAACAGGAAGGGAAATGAGACTGACCGCGTAGATTGGAGAATATGAGATGGACCAAGCGATTATGGATATAGGAATGGACGCAAACGTCCTGCCAAATCAGACATGGGAGCGCATGTGAAATCCTACACTGCAATGGTCTCCTATCCAACTGCAAATTGCAAACCAGCAAAAGATCCTACCTATGGGGAGATTGCAGGGAATCATAGTGGATATCGAAGGAGAAAGTGTGCTAGCAGATTTCGAAGTGATAGATATTGTTGACGACAGCAATCCCTACCCTGCACTATTAGGAATAGATTGGGCCACTGACATGAATGGGGTGATAAATCTGAAGAAGCACAAGATGAATTTTGAGAAAAATTCTTTGCGCGTGGTTGTACCTTTGGACCCTGCAGAAGGATCATGCTACATAGAGCGGGTGCATGACTACGATAACAACGATGACTTGGACTGCATTTACAAGATAACTGCACTAGAGCAAGACTGGGTGAATCCGACCACAGCTGGACGAATCTCATGGGAGCGCGAAAGCTCCTGCACATCAGATTCAGATGAGGAAATAGAACGATGGCAAAACCGGTTACACAAGGTAACCACACTAAACTGTAACATGATGACAAGATCATTGCACTGCGTAGCAATGGAGGCAAGAGATCTACCTATGCATGATGGGATAAGTGAGGTGGATGATTTCCTTAACAAATTTGAAAATGAAATGCCGGAACAGAAACGTTTCGAAGCTTTGAAATGGGTACTGCGCGTTACACCCGCAAGGTGGTGGGGTATGAACCAAAGAAGCTTTGAGTACTGGCGATGATGCACATGCAGTTTGGGAAGCCTCAGATGTAATTAACAGACAAGGTTGATGGCCGAAACAGTCTGCGTGCCCACCTATCCAGATGGATGCAGGCATATGGTACGAAACCTACACGTATGCACACAGTCTTCACGTTAGGAGACCCGGTCAGTAAGCAGGTGTGGGCAAGGCAATGGTGTGAACGACCCCTCTGCTTGAAACCATAGAGTATGGAAAGACCAAGTGCACAGAAGATTGTCCACGCAGAAGCCTTTAACAAAGTATGTGAAGCGTTGAACAAGGTCCACAATGTGAAGCGGACTAACTAGGGCCTGCGCATACCAGCGGTTCTATGGGCTTGTAGGACTGCATGTAAGAACCTGACAACGTAGGCACCTCTGAGGCTAGAGTATGAAGCGAACGTTGTAATCCCCATGAAGTATGAAAGGCCTAGCTCGCGCATAGCAACACCGGTAGATATGACGGTTCGCGGAGCCCAGAAAGAAGGGATCGCATAGCCAAAAGAAGCAGAATGCTTGGGACTTGAGAAAGAAATCCAACAGGGAAATTGTAGGCTCCAGGAACTTGAGAAAGAAAGGGTGTGATTAAGGAAGAAAAGCGCCCTAGTAGAAGCAGAAGTCAAGAAGCTGGAGGACGAGATAAAGGACGATTTTCTCGATAAGAAGACCAAGGTGATAAAACAGGGTGTGCATGATCACGCTGACAAGTTTGAAGATGATCTCCATGAATTGATCAGCCTGGTGCCTTTGCTTGGACCCCATATTACTAAGCGAAGTAACCAAGGTGGCAATCTGCAGATGATGAGGTGCGTGATGCCAGTAACGGTAAAAAGTGGGTATTTCCCAGGAAGAATGATGGATGACCAGAGGAAATCATATACAAGTGGCGTGGCCACCTAACTAGCCAAGAGAAGTACAGTCTTAGCATTCTAGGTAGTTGAAAGGAGGCGCAGGACTATAAACTATTCTTCCTGGGAGCTGTGCGATGTTAAAGCTGCGCACAGAAGCAAAGAGTCACAAGGTCCACGACCACGCAAGGGGGGTTGCGCTGCAGCGCGGGTTGGCCAGAAAGTGACCATTGGAGTCACTATTCATGATGGGATGCTTGACTTGAGACAAAATGGAGTGGGAAACAAGCATTTAAGATGCGATTTATGGGCAAGATTTGAGAAAATCTGCCGCCAAGGGAGCATTAATGAACCGGATTTGGGGGGAACGGTCTCAAATTCAAAAGGCGCTATAAATTACAAAGGGCTACCTAGAAAACAACACTTGGTCATTTCTAAATTGAGCTATTGAGAAGAGCTCTGTTTTTTTTGTGTCGAGCATTGATTGAGCCCCTGAGTTCGTGAGTGACAGATTTATGGACAAACATGATGGCAGCAGCTGAGGAAGTTATGGAAATGACAGAGATGGCCGCCGAAGAGGCCGCGCAGGCCCTGACTGTGGGGGAAGCCCCGGAAGGCATCGAGATTGTGGCAGAAATCCCAAAATCACTGTGCATGCCAAGACCAAAGAAGGACAAACAAGCGATGGTTCCCGTACGGGTGTCCCCGCGAAACCCGTTGCACGCCAGGTTGACGATGGAGGAAAAGGGGAAAGTTCTTACCATAGAAACCAATGAAGAAGACCTGGAGGACCTGATTATTGAAGAAGATGAGGACGAAGGCATGGAGGAGGAAACTAAGCCTGCGCACCCTCCAACAAAGCTTCCCTCCTATATCCCCCCGCGGAAAGGGAAGGCAGAAGTGCCCAAGGATCTCGACGAGAGCAAGAGCTCGCTCCAGACCCCACTCCTCCCAGACAACATCATATTTTACAGCACGCACCTGGGACGAGTGCCGAGCTTGAAATTTGAAGATTGGGACCTCGTTGACCATGAGAAGTTCCCTCACCTAGAGACCATGTAGCTTATGAAGCCTAAACAAAACACCGAGGCCGGAGTTATGGAACTAGAGCTACGAAAGTGGTTGCGTGGAGTGGAAAAGGCAAGGCTACTTAACCTGCTCTAGGTGCCACATTTCCACCGCGCCCCAATAACAATTTTCGTCATCAGGCAGCTGTTATGCCTAGTGCATGGTGGGTGTTTGTGGCTGGAGGAGCCCATACCCATCATGGAGCATTTGATTCACCGCATCACCCGATTGCATGTAAAGGAGAGGACCCCGCGGATATCTCGGAGGGAAAAAGTAGTGACTTGGCCATCGCGAAGGCCATGAAGAAGAAGTATAAACTGGAAAAGAAGAAGAGGGGCTATGCCATATCCAATATCAACGAAAAAGTAGTGAAAGTGGCGACCCAAATACTGGCCAGGAAGGTTATGCCCAAGTGTCGCGCAGACGAAGTACCCACGCCAATGGTAGCACTTGCTGAGCAGTGTGCAAAGGGGGTCTAGTTTAACTGGTCTGAGTTCCTCTACAAGGAATTCTTAGAGAATTGTCGCGAAGCTCAGGAACAAGGCAAGACATTCCACTATGCATGGCTTTTGCTGTGCATAGTGCTAATGGAAAGGGAATTGCCAGAAGACAGTCAATTCCCCACAATTGACAGGGATCTGCTAGAGGCCAGAAGTACGATTCGCTCTGCGCCCCAAAGGATGCAAATAGGATCCATGACAGTAAAATATTCTGGGTGTTCATGGAGATGAACCTCAGAATGGGGATCAACTCCAAGCCACAGTTGTCACCCACTATCTATAACAGGCAGATCTCCATAGCATATACATCAGAGCACACAAGGACCCAACTAAGAAATGGGCAGAGCTACCCTTTATGGCCACGGACGACGTAATATTTAATGTACTAGAGACATGGCCACTAGAGTGGCATGCTCCAGACATCGTAGAAATAGAGAAGTCGGCAGCCAAAGGAAGAAAGAGGAGGGCAAACTGCACATGGCACAATTAGCAGAGAAGAGAAGGAAGGAGGAAGTGGTAGTAGAAGTGCAGGAGGCACGGGACGTTGCACGGATAGCAGATGAACAAAACAAGGCTGCAGCAATGCAGGAGGTAGCCGCGAAGGTGCGCTAGGGCCAAAAGACACCTTCACATGAGTAGGAAGCAAACGAATAGGAGGGAGGTGTGGACCCACAAACTGCGTCAACTCAGCTGAAGCGCCAACACCCGACCGAGCGAACGGGGCCGTGTAAGAAGGTCAAGGAATCGAAGTTGTTTATTAACCCAATCACCCTAATCGAGGGTGATTTGCACAACATTGGCGAGACAGTGGGTGATGTCACATCCGAGGCCCTCCAAAATTTTATGTAGGAGAACCAAATTGTGTTGGGGGCCCTCAGAGCGTAGCTGCAAGAGTTGCAGGTGCGCACTCCTCAAGTTGGTACCCTTTCGACCAGCCTCGCAATCGGAACAATGGTAGCAGAACAGATGTTGTGCGCTCAGGTGAAAAATACCATAGTGTTGTTAGAAGGGGCACTGGTGATAGCAAATGAGGCCAACAGGCCTCCAATTAGCACACTGGAGGGTATCGGCATCAACACGACTGCACTCTCGCGGGAGACATTATACGTTCTGCAGGATGGGATAACTACAAAATTGCGGGCTAGGGAGAGCCACGCACTGCAAGTCCTCAGCGAGCAAAGAATCAACATGGAATAGTTGAGCTTGTAGCACGACGAAATGGTGTCATAGAGTCGACAGCTGGTACAGGCACTGGGTGAAGCTTGTCAAAGCGTCCCTGAGCTGGCCATCTCAGCAGACACACCAGCAGAGGTGCGCATCCATAGGCTAGCAGCAGGGGTGCATGAGGCACAGGAGGAAATGAAAAAGGTTCAGCTATAGCTGAACCTTCAAATCGTAGAGCTGTGGCTGAAGGAATAGCCATCCACCCCTCCAGAAGTAAGATAACAGTGCGCCAGTGCTATTACAGTGGGACTGGACGAGATCGGCGGTGCAGTGAGAGACTACACCAGCATGTTGGAAGATTCATTTGAGGTCCTCACAAATCTACAGGAGGACCCAAGCATCCAGTGCTTAGAGACAAAGGCACGAGAACTCCAATAGCAATATGACAGCGTCAAAGGAACTGCTCAAATGGTGGCCCTCACTCAAAGGCTCACACGAATGCAACAAGCCAAAGCACTAAAAGAACAGGTGGACACGACACGGCACAAGGAAGTAGTCTTGAAGGTGCACGTTCAACCTTGGATCGACGAGGCCTTCACCATCACAGCAGTAATTGAAGGCAAGCTCTCACAAATGTAGGGGACACAGGCACAGATGCACAGAAATATTTTTGACACAGCGGTCTCGAAGCAATGCATACAGCAGATCCAGCAGGAAATAGCTGAGTGTGCTGCCGACCTTGCAGCGGTTCGAGTAGAGTTGGAGGGACTCCGCACAAACAGAGTGACTTGAGGGTGATTCACCATGTTTTTTTTGGGGGCCTGTTGGGCATGGAAACCCCCAAGGCATGTTTTGGGGCTTAAAGCCCAAGTTTTGACCAAGTCCTTTGTAAAAGCTCTGCGAATTGTGGGCACGGAGAGCGAAATCATAATAGAGTCACAAGGTTGTCCACCCTAGTTTTTGTAATGTAATGTCGGCTTGATAGACCTACCCACGTTCCGCGGACTTTGGGAATGTATAAACAGAGTGAGCCTCTAAGTAGCGAAAAAAGGATAATGAAGAATGGAAGTATGATGAGTCTAAGTGCTTGAGTCGAGGTGTAAAGTGTGTCTTTGGGTCGTAGAGTAAGAGAAAGCTCTGCAGCTGAGTGCGTAGAGGCTTAGTAGTCCACAGCTAAGTGCGCAGACCCTGCAACTGAGTGCGCAGGGTAGGTCGAGTCTATAATCGTTGGAAGAATTAATAAAGATAAGTTTACCATATTTCTGTATATCTTTTCCTGTTTTAATGTATGATTGGGTATAAATTGCAAGTGTACCATTTAATTGTTGTATAAACTCATATGAATGTGTTGTATAAATAAATATAACGTAAGACATCCATTTACGCGAAGGCAATTAACTGGTATAGGAAGATAAAGTAGGATCTCGGATGCATCTTAGGGAAATAGCGTAGTGCACTGCTCCAGCAGCACGGAAGCTCCACAGCCCCTGGTTAGGGCTGCGTGAACACATTGTATCAGGGTGCGAGGAAAAGGGAAGTGTGTGAAGCGAACTACGTACAAGGATGAACAGTTGGACTAGTCGAACCTCTCAGACATCTCAAGGGTGTAGAAACCTGGTTCCAACACCCTCCCATACTATTTCGGGTGAGACCTCAGTCTGCGCTTCGCGGAATATTGCCAAAAGGGCTAGTAGTACAGGGATTTGCTTGGATAATTAACTCTGAACCTGGGTCAGGCCCTAACAAGCCAACAGGGTGAACTTTTGGGAATAGATATTTGGGTAAATTGGATTCCCATATATGGATTTCATCAGCATGGTTCAGGAATCTGTCCTTACTCCAACACTGGAGCTTCAGAAGGTAGGCTGGGGTAGTAGTATCTTTTATTTGGAAATCCCTTTCTTCTAGTGCCAAATGGTCGATGTCCAGGTGGGGGGTTGACACAGGTCTCACATCCAGAGATGCCTAGGAAGCCATGACTGAGTTTATGGATTGGGATTAGGCTTGTATTGGCTATAGAAGTGAGGTTTGGGAAACTGGTACAGTGAGAGGGTAATTGTAGTTTGCAAAAGAGGGGTTTTGTGTATGCAGGCAAATTACTCCTCAATTAGGAAAATGTATTAATCAATTTCAATTAGTTAATCTTTAAACTTGACTGTACGTTTTCAAATTTAGAGAATCATTCTAGTTTTCCCAAAATACCTGGAAATTGGTGGTATAGGCTGCAAATTGGTTTCAATGGTGGCTGTAGAGGGATGGTTGCTTGAGTTGTGCACTGGATTCTTGAATTAGGCATCTGAAGCTTGTTCGGGAGGTAAACGGCAGTCAATTTCAGTTGCAGAGGCTCAGGGTGGCACAGGAAGGCTTGGGCAGAATTCACAGTGCAAACGAGCGAAAAGAGTCAAAATGGGCTTCTCCGAACTTTTAACCGGCAACGGTCACAATTTGGCACGGAATTCATAAATGAACAGTGGATGGTTTTAGCTTTTGGCAGGGAGGCGATTTTAGAGGCCATCGCACCACTTTTGGAAGGCAGGCAGTATTTCCTTGAGAGCACGTGATTTCGCATGGAGCTGAAACGTAGCAAAATAGGGCCCAAGCAAAAATACAAATCTTGAATGCTCTCGGGCTGGTAAAGTTCGGAGAGGGAATGAGCACGATATGGATGCGCGCCATTGGATCTGGGGGTGGAAGATCGGACAACTATCACACAGTCAAGCTGCATGGAGGGAATATGGGTGAAGATTTGTGGGGCCCAAGGGGTTAATTACAACTAATTGTAATTAATTAATGAGTAAGGTGGGGATTAAAAATATAATGAGCAGGTTTAATGGAGTGGGACCAGGGTTTAATGTGGCGGGGTTTTCTTAACTGCATTGAAGGTGATGGGTTAAGAAAACCCACCACCTTCGGTGCGATTAAGAAAAAGGGTTTTTTTATAAGAAATGATGGGATAATGGGTAAAATAGTAAGAAAGTATGTGGGGGGTGAAATGAAATGAGGGGAAGTTAATCAAGTAAGCTAGTGAACTTCCTTTCACTCTCATAAATGCTCCTGCACACTAAAAGATAAGTTTAAACATGATAAATGTGTTTTTGACTAAGCAACCTTGTACATTTGCAACCTTTCTTCTACCTACCAATTATTTATCCTAACATTTTTTCTTCACTTTATTGGGTGCATTTGAGCTAGAAGACCCTTTATTTCCTTTTATTTTAACAAGCAAACTGTCTAATTCTAACCTTATAACTTCCAATGGCTCAGATTAAGCTGATGATCACATTTTTATTTTTCTACCTAAAAACTAATCTACCAAGGTTAAACAGTTTGGCTATATCTTTATTCTCTATCTATAAACATGAAACTTAAAGCATGAATTAGTCAAGATTAAGCTATTTGACTACCATGGGCTGTGGCATTTATGACAAGTTGCACACAACCATTATTTTGCACATAAAAGTAAAAGTAGTGGCACTTGAATTTGCACACTTTCATGATCTGTTTTTGTTTGGGGTTCATATTTTTCACTTTTTTTATCTTTTCTTTTTCTTTTTGTCCTTTGATTATTCTTTTAGGACATACCCTCTTTACATTTTTTAAATTTTAATATGGAAAACATTTTGCAAAAGCATAAGTATATACAATATTTACAAGACTAACCATAGCCAATTCAAAATTATGAATCCTATTATTATAGGACCCTAACAGTGGCTCCGCATGGCATTTCCTGGTGAAATGTCAAGAACTTCAAGATCAATAGCCTTTGAAAATGTGGCTGAAGTTACCTTGTAAACTGTTCTTCTGTGATTCTACTTTATTCATACTTATGATGGTGAACCCTTCAAATCTCAGGGCCTTCTCTCTGGGCTTCAACTTCAAAAGATTACCTTCCAATCCAATCTAAACTCTACATTGTTATATACAATGAGTAAAGTAAATTGAATTAATGTTAATCTGTGGAAAAGTAATGCTTCAACATTCTACCATTGACAGGTCCTCCTAGTAGATCCGATCCATCTATCTCTCTCAAGAAAAAAGCATTGTTACCTCTATAACCATAAATTACATAAGGGCCTTTGCCACATAAAGTCAAATTTTCCATGTTTTCCCTTGTCTTCTCTTCTAGAATCCCATCTAAGTACTTTGTCACCTATGTAAAAATCATCAGCTTTAGTCTTTTTATCAAAAATATTTTTGATTTTATCCTGGATTATTTATGATTTGACATAGACTTCTTCTCTGGTCTACTGCAAGTGTATTGTTTCATTTATCCTTCTCTGGATATCATTTCGTTCTACCTGCAACTCCTGGATGATCTTCATCACTGGCACTCCAAAGAGGATGGAAAAATAGCATCCATCCCATATACTAACTAATAGGGAGATGTACCAATGAACTTTTTGGTAGTTAGTCTGTCTACCCATAAGGCATTGACCAACTTTTTGTTCCATGTCTTTTTGTTGTCTTCCAGTAATTTCTTAATGATATTGACAAGGCTTTTGTTACAGGATTCTGCAAGTCCATTACCTTGAGGGTACTAGGCATTGGAGTGGCCCAAGGGTGATGTGGTATTTGTTACAAAAATCTACCATTTTCTTGGATTTAAAAGCAGTTGCATTATCAGTAATGAGCTTTTTGGGGCATCCAAATCTTGACAGAATATTATTTTCAAGGAAGGAGATAATGACAGAGTTTGTAGCTTGTCTAGAAGGGATGGCTTCTATCCATTTGGTAAAATAATCAGTGGCTATCAAAATCCATTTATGTTGGGCTGAGGAGGCTGGGTGAATTTCTCCAATGAAGTCTAACCCCCATTGTTGAAATGGCATTTCTGTGGAGATGGGTTTGAGAGGTAAAGGTAAAAGCTTTCTTTTTCCCTCAAATATCTGGCACTTATGACAGGAGGTCACATGTTTCTTAACATCTGCAAAAAGAGTGGGCTAGTAAAAACCAGCCCTCAAAATTTTGTCAGCAGTAGTCTTCCAATACAAGTGTCCTCCACAATCTCCTGCATGAAATTATTGCATAATTTTATCAACTTCGTCTTTCAGTAAACAATTTAGGAGAATATCACCATTGTCTTTCCAAAACAAAGCATTATCTATGATACAATATCTCATTGATTTCATTTTCAAAAATCTAGCTTTAGTTCTAGATAAACTAGGAGGATCTTGTAAGTTTAGTAATACAAATATGATATATGCATACCAAGGTGAATCTGTAAAAGGTTCACTAATCTGTGGAGTTGCCATCTCTTCCTAATCATCAAGGGCAACAGTGAAATTTATATCGAGGGCCTGACAGTTCGATTCAGCCATGAGTTTGGCTAAACCTTGGCCTTTGATAAGTTTAGTAGGCTTTATTTCTATGTCATATTCCAAAATTGTGGCAATCCATTTGCCTCTCTTCCCTTCAGGCCCATTTTGTGTCAAAATGTCCTTTATTACTGAATTTGGAACATAAGCGATGATGTGTGAATATAAGATGTATAATCTAAAATCTTTAATATCTTTCACTAAAGCTAATGCCTGTTTTTCCATTATGTTGTATTTTAGGGTTGCATCTCTTAAAGATTTACTGAAAAATGCAATGGGTTGTTCATATCCTTGATCATTCTTTTGCAACAAGACTGCTGCAATAGTATGTTCTGAAGCAAAAGAAAAAATTATAAAATCTTTCTGAAAGTCAGGACTTATAAGGACTGGAGCTTTGGTAAGGACTTGTTTGATGTCCTCAAAAGATTGTTTAGCTTCCAATGTCCATTTAAGTGTTGAATCTTTTCTTAACATGTTATTTAGTTCTCTAATCAATTCTACTAAATTTGAAATGAATCTCCTAAGAAATTTTATTTTTCCTAGAAATGACTATAATTCTTTGATGTTTCTAAGATGGGTGATGGTCAAGATTTCCTCTATTCTAGTAGGATCTATTCTAATTCCATCTTTGTATATTATATGTCCCAAGAGTTTACCTTCTTCTAGACCAAAGAGTGTCTTTTTGGGATTTAAGGAAATACCAAATTTCTAGAATTTAATGAAAACTCTTCTCATGTGATCTAGGTGTTCATTATCAGATTTAGAAAAGACTGTGATGTCATCTTGGTAAACCACTAGGAAGTCATGGATCTCCTTGGCAAAAGCTATATCCATAGCTCTTTGAAATGTTGCTCTTGCATTCATTAATCCAAAAGGCATCTTCAAATACATGAAGGTACCCCAAGGAGTAGTAAACGTAGTTTTTGCCTGGTCCTCTAGTTGAACTAAGGTTTGGTTATATCCAAAAAATCCATCAAGCAATGTAATTTTGGATGAGCCTACTACCCTCTGAAGAATATGGTCCATTTTTGGGAGAGGATAGTTTGCTTTCAGGTATACCTTGTTCAGATTTTTGAAATCAATGCAGAGTCTGATTTCTCCTGTCTTTTTCCTAGTAGTGCCTAAGTTTGAAACCCAATTTGAATATCTAATGGGAGTGATTATTTGGGCATCATACATTCTCTTTACTTCCTTCTTAATAGATGGAATAATAACTGGGTTAATTCTCCTAAGTTCTTGTTTAAAAGCTTTATGATCTTCTTTGATAGGTATCTTGTGTTGAATTATGTTGGTGTCATAAGATTTCAGGTCTTCATAACTCCATGCAAATACATCTTGAAACTCTTTAGATATATTTATGTATTTAACCTTTTCATCTAGAGGTAAGGCTTTTGATAATTTAATGTGTTTAGGTTTTTCTTCAGTTCCTATGTTACATTCTTCTATATCTGCTCTCAAAGGCTCCATTTTCGGTTTCCTAGCTACATCGTTGGAATCAAACAAATTTTCTAAGGGGACTAATCCCTTAGGCAAAAAATTATTTTTAAGATTAAGAATTTCAAGATCGTCATTCATTATTACTTCTATTTCTACATCTTCTAAGTTATCTATTTCTAATTTAGTGAAAATAGTGGGTTTACCTATATCTAAAATATTTACATAAATCCCATTATCTATGTCATTGTCTATTGTACAATCTGTATCTATATTACAATTCTGAAACTCACCTTCAGCGTTCATGAAGTCATAAATTTGAGAATCCTATGAGAAGATCTGCCAATATTTCAAATTGTCAGGTATGACAGGCCTATGTCTCACTTCTGCAGTGTACTGATGATTGGGCTGAAAAGGCAATTTGCAGGTACTAGCAAAAGTGGTCAGACTGTGGGCTTGCATATTATGTTTTTTAGGTATGGCAGCAAAGTTTGTTTCCAGAAGGTCTTTGATCAAATCTTGAACAGTCTCTCTATATTGGCAAAGTCTAGGATTGTTTACAGAGTATTCACCATTAATTTGTTTAATAATCAATTCTGAGTCTCCCATTATAGATACTCTTTTGGCTCCAAGTTTTCTAACCATTTGTAACCCTAAGATTAGGGATTCACATTCTGCCATGTTATTTTTGCATTTAAAATTTAACCTAAAAGCATGACCTTCAAAATGATTGTTCTCCATGTTGTGAATCCACACTCCTGCACTTGCTCCTAGTCTATTCACAGATCCATCAAAATCTAAATGCCACAATGATTCATGAAAAATGTTTTCATTGTCAGCTGTTTTGTATTTCTGTTCTACAGCTGTGATTTCTTTGTTGTCATGGTCTGAGTTATACAAGATGAAAGAGTCCATATCAAAATTCATGGAGTATATAGGGAAGTTTTGTGGTTTTTCTGCACTGCTCACCATGTATTTCATCAAGGTCTCTCTATAAAGTTTTCTTTGTTGACCAAAAACAAATATGGTGGCATATGACATATCTAATTGTAAGGATCCCTACAATTTTTCTCCCCATGAGTGAGATAACAGCATTCCATATTTGGGTGGGATGTCTGCAACTACTATGTCCATCACAATACTCTTTGTTGGGAATTGGACTAGAGTTACACATAAATCTTTAATCAAACCAAGGCATTTAACTTGACTAGAGTCAAAGGAAAACAAGTCCTTATATGGTCTGGTGATATCTAAGTTTAGTCTCTCCATGATTGCTTTTGGCATCAAGTTATGGGATGCCCCTGAGTCTAGCATAGCATTATGTAATATCTTATCATGAATGTTCAGGCTAATGTAGAAAGGAGGGATACCTCCTTGCTGATGAGTACCAAGGCCAAACAATAACTCAGGTTGATCATCATTCAAATTGACAACATCTTCTCCTTCACCTATATTTAAAGTTTATGTGATCTGTGATCTATATGACTCATTTTTCACTAGCTCAGTCAAAGGGACTGATATTTTCAATTTTGCTATCTCAGTTTTAATGTTGAAAGGCAGTTGAGCTTTGCTTGTTTGGATGAGATCTTCCTTAGCAAATGTGGTATGTGTGTTTTTATCTTGTTTTTCAGCACTTGGCACTTCAGTTTGTGTTTTAGTAGTTTTGTTTTGAATTCTCTTATTTGGAATGTTTTTAGTAATTGTTTCAATTTGATTTTCATAGGAATTTATATCTACAATTTTTGGGGTAGAAGTCTTTTGTGTTCCCCTAGGGAGGATTTGCAAAACTTTAGTGACATGAGCTTTTGTTATCTTTTTATTTTTGGTCTAGATTGATCTCTTAGTGGGAGCTTCATTGTTATTTTTACTTCTTAGACTATACTGTTTGTGAACCTCATATATGGTTGATTCATAGCCCTGTTTAAAATCAACGAACTCTCCGGATTCTAATTGCAATTATTGCAGCATGTACAATTCATATTCTTCCTAAGAAAAACAACATCTTCATTTTTTATTCCTAATAAGTTTATTTGGGTGTCATCCTCTCCTTCATGGCTGTGTGAACCCTCAGCATAGTTTTCCTAGAAGGTGGCCTAATTTTTTGATCTGGTATAGCATTCTTTCCAGTGTTAGGATTCTTCCTAAAGTTGGGGTTTCTTATTGGGGGTGGTTGTTGGTTATTCCACTGAGTTTTTCTTTCCATGTTTTCTAATCTATCCATTATTCTCTCTACACTTTTTGCTAAACTATCTATTTTACCATCAGAAGTGGAAGTTTCCTCTTTAATGACAACTCTCTTTTCATTTCTCATTCTAACTTTATTGGCTAATAGGTTGGCCTACACTAACAGCGTTACTTTGCATTTGTTCCAATGTTTCAGGGTTTCTTTCCCTTAATTGGTATGACATGTCAGTGTCAAAACCAAAAGGGAATTTGATTAGTTCTAGGTCAGGTGGAGGCTTAATATTAGCATGGATTGCATTGTAGATGCTATTGAACCTAGTACAATAATCCTAAACTGACTCATTAGGAGTTCTTCTAATGTTATCATATTCAAAAAGTATTTGCAGGGGGCTTTTCTTTCTCTCCCATCTATCAATGAATAATCTATGAAAAGCAGTTAAGTCTTCAATATGATTGGCAGGTAAAGCTTTAAACCATTTCTTAACATCCCCAGTTAATGTTTGGGAAAACAACCTCATTTGGACATCAGATTCATCTATATCATGCAATTAAAAATAGTCAGTCATTCTGTTCACATGTTGTTGGGCAGTATACTGACCATTAGCATCAAATAAAAAGATTTTTCTTTGATAATCTTGGGGCATGGCATGGAGTTGAGCTGGCAGAACCAAAGGTACATACGGTCTACAATGGCTTGGAAGCTTGACTAGGGGGTAAAGTGTTGGTACTTGAGGAAGGGCTTGAAGAGATGGATATGAACTAGATGAGGATGAGGAGTTTGGTTGGATAGGAAGATGATGAACGACTGGTTTAGGGGAATGGAGTGTGGTGGATACAATGGGTGGGGTGGTAGTAAATGAAGGTGTATTTGTAGTATTTGAAGATTTTACAGAAATTTCAGAGGCAGCAGCAGTGAGGGCAGCTAGGTCAACTGATTGTTGAAGGTAAGCATCATCTATATGACTTATCAATGTGTAGGTTAAAGCTTCTAACTTGTCAAAATTATCCAACACAAATTTATCTAAATATGGATGTATAGGCACCTTTTTCGACTCAATGAATTGAATAAAATTAGGGTCTAAAACAATTTCATGAATTGCGTTCTCTGATTTAGTTCTAAATAATGAGAGATCAAATGACAAATCAAATGGAATTTCCTCTAAAGTTGATAATTCCTCGGGGAGTGAATTTTATTTAACTAACTGGCTGCTACTCGCTTGAGTATCTACCTTTTTTGGTTTTCTTAAAATCCTGTCTAGGTCATCAACTATGGTAGCAGGGTTTGGATCTAGATTTTCCCTGGTATAGTGAGTCTTCTTGGGAGCCAGAATTTTAACTTTTTAATTATTTTTATGAAACTTCTTAAGAACAACTTATAGAAATGACTTTAGGGGCTCAAGATGAAATTTAAGGTTTTCAAGTTTTATTACACTGAGGATCAAATTCCCCAGTATGGTCGTTAATGATGTTATCACTCCAAAATTTCTTCTAAGTTGTTAGAAAAAAATGATAGAGGTAACCAAAAACCAACTTTGGAAATTAGGATCTAACCTTCCTAATCTCAAAGAGGGCTCTCTCTTTTTTATTTAACTTTGTTTAGTTATTTGATTTTAGGCTAGTTATGATTGTGCTTGGGTTTTGATTTAGATTTGGTGGTGGGATCACTTACTTAGATGAAAAAGGGTTGCCTTTTTACCATTGGGTTATGGGGTCAAATGTTAGACAAACAGGACTGGATCAAGTTCTAAAACAGTGTCTACGGGGCAATGTAGTAGAGTTACTTCAAATCTCAAGGTTGGATGGTGAAGTGGTTTTCAATCAGATCCAAAGAGCAATCAAAGGGTTCCTTAGGCCTTATTATGAAGAAAGTGAAAGAGGTCAACTGGGATGGGAGAGTAATTAAGGATTCTCAAATCTAGATATCAGAAGAAAACATGTAAATGATTAACTGAGGAAAACAGAGTGTACTTAAATAAATTCTGAGATAAATTTCCAGTTAATTCATTCAACTTTAGATCACATTTAACTTTGTGAAAAACATAAGAGAATGACAAATTGACAAAGAAAATACTTCATTGTAATAGCTCTACACATGAATCTTGTAATGCAATCTCTTTATTACTTGCTCCAGTCTGTTGACTTGAAAATTGGTACAATAACCCTCAGGTTTATGATCAAAATAACTTTTCAAATGTATAGCAATCCACACTCAATACTTTGAATTATGAAGTATTTATAAAAAAATATTTTACAAAATATCCCAAACTGTCTTGGGAACTAATCTAGGAGAAAGAAAAATCTTCATGCAAGAAGATAGAGACAGCTATTGAACTGATGCTTGTTGTCCCTGTTTATTAGGTTGTGCTGGCTTTAATCTTTGATCTTTTGCCTTTTAATCTGCTTTGTTGTTTGGTCTTCACATTGGATGCTCTATTCACTCTGATCTTTCAACTGATATACTTTTATCTGATACACTTTGACCTTGTTGACCTGTCAATATCCTTTTATATTTTTACATTTTATATTTTTACTGTGTATTTCTGGAGTAAATCATTTAGTTTTTCCCATGTATCAGCATCTGGTAATTGGATATTGAGCATCTTTCTATAGATCTCATCTACGTCTGTATACTTGGCAAAAGTAGGCTTACTGACAAAAAGGTATTTTACCTCATGCTGGAGGTAAAACAAATTCTCAAAAGTTTGATATAATACTTTTCCAGTAGGTATGCCCTTCATGGATGAAGTATTCACCTGATCACTGGCTACTTCCCTGATCTTTTTATTTTTGTCCTCATGTGTCATTAACTTGTCATTTATAACCAAGGGATTTGGTAAACCCTTTTACCTCAAAATTTCAAATTTGACCATGAATCTGTCAGTGGCCAGCTGCATGGTTTGGCACTTGTCTTCCAGGTTTAACATCAAATTCCTCTTGATGAGGACCCTTTTAACTTCCAAAACTATACTTGTTCTGTCAAGTATCTCTAATTCATGTAGCTCATACTTGTTCTTGGAGTTGAGGAAGTGAATGACTCTTGCAGCTTCCTCTGGCATGTCTCCAAGTTCTACTTTGACTCTTTGTATAGATTCTGTAGCCTACTTTATTAAATCAATATGTTCAAAAATAACCTAGATGGATGGCCAAATATCATTGACAGAGTCAATGATATTGGCCCATAGTTTCTCCTTAGCCTGACCTAGAGGTTCATTCAATGTCAGTTCCTTCTCCAGGCTTTTGATTCGTTCATTCATCCTTGTAGACTTCTGTTGTTCTTCTTTGTGCATGATTTGGGCAAGTTTTTAATATGTGTCTAGGCTGGTCACTTTTTCATTAAGCCTGTTCATCTCAGTGGTCTAAATGGACATTTCTTCCATTTCTTTGACCAACCTGTTTGCTTCATCACCTATAGACCTTATTGTTGATGTAGTTGGTGTAGATGTTTGCAGTGTTGTGGCCATTGGAGCTGTGGGAGCTAAGGATGTTTCCAAAGTATAAGGTACAGCAGTGGTAACTGTTGGGATGACAGTTGCAGGGGCATCATTAAGACTAGCTTGTTTTAGCTGAATCAAGTTATCCAATTCTTTCTCCATTTCCTTTAACTGATCATTCAGTTGCAGCACTAGGTCCATCATCTCTTCATGATTTGTTTGGCTCTCCAAGACCTCCTTTGTTTGTGGGTGTTGTAAATGAAGTATCTTGAGTTGTTTATTAAGAGTTGTTATATCTTCGTTCTTATTTTTTATCAAATTCTCAGCAACCTTAATGTCACTAGGATCATGGCCCAGCTCAATGACCAAGTCCTCCAATGACTTGATCCTGTTATCTTTGGTATGTGAGGAGGCCTTCTCCAATTTATATTAGGTTGTTACATTATCCATTTATTCTTGCAGCCTGTGTGCATCCATGGCCTTTCCTGTAAGGTGGAGTAAATCATTTCTCCAGCCTGCTTATGAAACTCTACTTGGTCAATGGGATGAACATCCTTGGCCAACACCTCAAAATCAGTCTTCTTGTAATCAGCTGAGATCTTTGGTTGCTGGATAGTGGGCTACAAAAATGAGACCTGCATCTTTCCTTATTTCATGTCAAAGGTTGACATCAACCTACTATGGTTGGATGGTGTATGCTTGAAGTATTGTGTGTATGTCTCTACCTTGAACTTCTCATTCCTTATCTTTATTTCCTTATACCTATATTTGATGTCTCTTTCTCTGTTAGCTAGTCTGGTAAAGGAGGAAACCTCAACACTCAGTTGTCTCTCAATCATTTGAGTATTGGAAGTTGATGGCTGATGTGTTTCAACTAAAGTGGTTGTGTCCTTACTTCTTTTCCATATTGTTTCAGTGTCAGTTATTTCCACTGATTGAATCTTCTCTTCCTGTTCAGACACAGGATTCAACTTGGGCCTTTTCTGAGCTCAAAAAGCTCATCTGTAGTCTCCATGGCAAAAATGGAAGCCTCTTCCCTATTGCTCTTTGGATTCTTCTCCCCATTGGCTGGGGTCTGTAAAACAAGAGGATTACTCATTGGTTCCCCTAGTTCTAGCACCTGCAGGAAAGAACTCTGGTCAATTTGCTTTTCTAGATCAATAAGTGTGTTTTCAACATCCACAACTATGCTATCCATATCAATCAATGTGTTTTCCAACAACTTAGATTGGTTGGCAAACTGTTCAATGTCAGGTCTTGGGTGGTGGATGAAAGGTCCTAATTTGACCTTGAGTCTTAACTTGTTTATGACCCCATGAGGGTCATACTGCCACATGAAGCTATTTTGAATTTCATCTGTTGTAGTATCTTGTCAGCCTCTGGTCCAACCTCTCCGTTATTGTAAATGAACGGGCCCAATTGGTTTTTCATCTTAAACTGGGTCTTCTTCCTAGCAGATAGGAAGTGGACCTCATCAGAGTTGATGATTTGTCTAAAATACTCAAGTGAAAATATCCTCATAGGGAGGTATTTTGGCAACTTATAAGGGGCTAATTGGCAGCCATAAACCCTGATTTCAGTGTGGTTTTGGTACAGGCACCAGTCTCCCACCTTGTTGTTCTTAGCCAATTCTAGCACCCTCTTTATTTCTTGGCTAATTCTAGGTTAAATGCTACTGGTTAGCATGTTTATGACTGGGTAGACAAATGAATCTATGAAGTCTTTGTAGGTAAATGTTGTGGACTATTTATGGATCAAGGGTGTCCACTAGACCACTGATCTTTCTTTTCCCTTGGTATCCAACTTCTCGATGCTTACAGGGAACTTATCTGCTTGGTAATATAGAAACCTGTGAAATAGCACTGAAGTGTATTTGAAAACTCTTTCAGTTGGAAATCTGGTGAATTTTTCATGCATCCTGTCTGCAATGAACTGAGCATAGTTATACATGATAGCAGGAGGTGATCCAAATGGATCCTAGAAAACCCTCTAAGTCTTCAAAATCTTCTAAACATTCAAAACTGTTGCCAAAGAAAAACCTTTAAAGAAAGCGGATAACACTATCGGGAGGCAGCCCCAAGAGTTAGCTCAATTGGTCAAATCAAGTGCCTCGCCAATGGGAGGTCACAGGGTCGAATCCCGAAAGGCTCTTGGGGTTAGGTCAGTAAATAGGCCGAGGGGTGTTGATGCCCTTCGGGTGGTGTCCACTCAGTGTTTAAAACCCTGGACATAACGGCTACCCACTGACCCGGGTATCCGTGAACCAGTAAGTGAAAAAAAACACTATCGGGAGGCAAAAACATAGAGAAATCATTGAAAAACAGAGTATCATCGGTTTAAAACAACTTTGAATCGGAGCCGTCGGATCTGGCCGATCAACAGTCCATATCCGATCGATGAACCGCAATCAGTGGTGGAAAAGGGAGGCTATCGGTGGAGACCACAAGGAATAGGCGACAACGATCGGCGGGGTTAATGAGGACCATCGATCAAGCGCGCAGATCGATGGCCCCATTTGCATCACAGTATCGCTATCGACAAATGTAAAGGAGCGCTTACAACGGCTTGGGGTATGTGCGATGTGCAATTGCAATCAATCGCATCACAACATCGCATCAGAACATTTCAATGAAACAGGGCCGATAATAACTCTCACTGCAATAGCCGGACCCGATAAAACTATGGACGATATTGATAATATTTCAAGTCCGGAAACAACGCAGTGTAAATCGCATTTTCGTTAAACAAACGAAATACAAGGGATAAAGAGCTGATGCGATAATATGAACCCGAAAGGGTTTATTAATGCCTTTGAATACTATTTCAAGTCTGATATGAGCAGGCTTTTAGTGTTTAATGTATTTTTTAAAACAAAGGAAACAGGCAGGATTTCGGGTAGGTCGTGGACGATAGGTGGTTTGGGTCAGGCTCCGCCCGATCCCATACAACGGCTGCCACATGTCCAGGCTAAGGAGAGAGAAAGCCACCCTTATCAGGCAATTAACCCCCGTACGAAAGGGCCGCCCGATATGAACCATAGTCGTTGGATCTGGATCTCCCAGATCAATGGTGGAGATGCGATACGATCAAAAGGCGGACCCGATAGGAGTTATAAGGCGGATTCATAATTTTTTAAGTTCGATTAACAGTGTTTGGTAGACTTTTCCTGTCTTTGAACGTATTTCTCTGTGTAAACATAGAACAGTGATTTCGAAGGATTTCAAAGGCCCGATGACCATTCCATTACAGAACAGGTGGCCACCATCCCTGAAAGCGTTTAGAAATGATTGCTAATGCTCAGAAAGGGATCTGAGCGAACAGAGGTCGATAAGCGAGAGAGCCCGAGAGGGATAAATGAATAGACAACGTCGTTTGGCTTTAAAGCCACAGACAGAGAGCAAACAGGGCAAGGCAGTGCTGAGACAGAGCAACAGAGACAGAGAGTCAGTGAGGAGAGTCTGTGTACTCAGAAGAGACTTGGGGGATCGAAGTAAAGCCTTATTGTTTTGTATCTGTTGTGTGAGGGTCAATTTGATCTCGCTATTGTAAAACTCTATTTTTGAAGACATAATAGAGAGGTCACCACTGAAGGTTGGACCAGGAGACGTAGCCCAGGAGTGTTGGGTGAACTCTTTATTAAACTTGTTGTGTTTATATGTGTTTGTCTATTATGTTCTTTATCTGCTTCATTGTCTATGTATTTCACAATCTTATCGATCCATTGCACAAAGTAACATAGGCATATCCATGCAAATGAGTCTGTAATACCTTAATAATTATCTAAGATCATATTTCAGATCAAGTGGTATCAGAGCTTTAGGTTTGCTAAGGTTAGACAAGCTTGTGTTGGATTGTTGAATGCTAACTAGGTCAAAGCTCAAACTAGGAGAAGGAGAACTTGTTGAGACTAATCCAAAAATTGGAAGAGTCTATCCTAGGAGGAGGATGGCAGAACAAACCTCATCAGAATTAGACTCTCAGTTCATGGATAGTTTCATGACCATGAGAGCCATGGTGGAAGAGATGTATAGAGAATTTAAGAAAGGCAGAGGTGAAAGCACTTCAGCATCTCAAACAGAAAAAGGAGTAGAGGAACCTCTTCTAGATGGCCATCCAGAAGGAAAAAAGAAAGAAGAGAAGCCCTCTCCACCATCTACTCCATCATCACCATCCTCATCATCTTCTTCACATAAAACTAGCCCTGAAAAGAAAAAGAAGAAAGCTGTTGTGATTAAATTAGATGTTAAATTTGATTTACCAATTTATGATGGTGAATTAAATGCAGAAAAGCTAGATAACTAGATTAGACAGATTGATGTATATTGCAGGGTGCAGAACATCAATTCAGAAAGGAGAAAGATTCAGTTGGCTAGCCTTTGTCTTGGAGGAACTGCCCTAGTGTGGTGGGAAGGCAAGACACAAGCTGATTTGAAGAAGCATGGTAAAATTCTTTCTACCTGGAATGAATTTGTTTCTGCCATTAAAAAACAATTCTATCCACTAGCTTATATGTAGCAAGCAATGATGAGTTGGAAAACTCTTCGCCAGCTAAAGGGCCAAAGTGTACAAAGCTATACCCAGGAATTTAGAAAAAGAGCTTTAATTCTAGGCATTTCTCTAGACTCGCCTGAAACTTTGTTGAAGTATATAGGCAGTCTACACAACTATTTGAGGCACACCATTCTCATGTTTAACCCTACTAGCATAGATGAGGTATTTGTTCAGGGTACACATCTAGAGGCTAGAGGAAAGAATGTGAACTCTGAGATTGGGGGATCATCAAAACCCACTGCAAGAAAGAACAAGGAAAAGAAGAAGAAAAAATGGAAGGAGAGGAAGACAAACACTGTACAGAAAGACAAACCTTCATGCACTCACTGCAAGAAGGATGGACATGATGATGAACATTTCTGGTCTTTGCATCCGGAGCTGAAACCCAAGAAGTTCGGTAGTAAGAAGAAGAAGATTGTTGCTGCTATTCAAAAAGATTTGGGGTCAGACTCAGGTAATGAAACAGCAGTCACGGCCACAGGTATAAAAGGTAAAAATTATGAAGCATCTACTAGTAATTCTGCTTAATCTATTGATAATGAAGACAATGAAAGGAAAATACTTGAGCTTTGTCATATTAGAGTTATTTCCAAGCATCAAAAGATTGATACTTTATTTGATAGTGGTTCACAAGTAAACTTGATTTCTGAAACAATTGTAAAGAAGTTGGGCTTACTAACAACACTTCATAAGAAGCCATATCCATTAGATTGGGTATGTGATAAAGCAAAGATACAAGTGACTAGACAATGTAAACTTAGGTTTGCTATTGAGTCAACTTTTGTAAATGAGGTTGAGTTAGATATAGTTCCCTTCGATATATGTGGTATTGTTTTAGGAAGTCCTTACTTGTATGATAGAAAAGTTATTTTCTATAGAACTGAAAATAAGTATCAACTCACAAAAGATGGAAGAGAATATATTGTAAGAGCTCATCAGCTCAAAAATAACTACACTCTTATAAACTCAGGGTAGATGAAAAGAATCGTAAACTCATGCAAGCAATTTTTACTAATGGTTGTAAAGGAAAGGACCCCTGATAAAACCAATGCATTTGAAGGCTGTGATGCTAAACATAAAGCTGATTTAGAAAAAGTTGTTTCATAATATGATATCCTATTTCAAGAACCTAAAGGTCTGCCACACAAAAGGGAAATAGTACATGATATTCATTTGCAGCAAGATGTTCCATTGCCTAACATCGAAATGTACAAGTTATCCACTTTAGAGAATGCATAGATTAAGAAGCGGGTACAAGAGCTGCTCAACAAAGGGTTCATAAGGCCAAGCACATCACCATGTGGATCTCCAATTGTCTTGGTGAGAAAGAAAGATGGCTCGTCGAGGATGTGCATTGATTACAGAGCACTGAATAAAATAACGATCAAGAATTGTTATCCTCTTCCTCACATAGATGATCTATTGGATCAGTTGAAAGAAGTTGTTTACTTTTCCAAGCTGGACTTGTGTAGTGGCTATCATCCGGTTAGAGTAGCAGAACAAGATGCATGGAAGACTGCTTTCAAACAAATCAAGGGCTATATGAATGGCTAGTTATGCCTTTTGGCTTAACTAATGCTCCTGCCACTTTCATGAGAGTAATGAATGATGTACTCAAGACTTTTATTGATGATTTTGTAATTGTATATTTAGATGACATTCTTGTTTTCAGTAAAAACATGGGAAGAACATTTAAAGTGTGTAAATCAAACTCTAGATGTTTTGAAAGGAGAAAATCTCTATGTTAAGTTATCAAAATGTGAATTTGGTAAAACATATTTGAATTATTTGGGTCATATTGTAGGAGGTGGTGAATTGAAGATAGATCCCTCTAAGGTTGAAGTCATTGTGAACTGGCCTAAACCCAAATCTTCTACATAAATTAGGAGCTTCCAAGGAGCAGCACAACATTGGAGGAATTTTATTGCTAACTTTTCCTTGGTTGCAACTCCCTTACATGCTTTAACAGGATTGAACAAGGTGTTTCAGTGGGGAGGCACATAGCAGAAATCCTTTGACACCTTGAAAGAAAAGATTAGTACAGCACCAGTCCTAGCATTGCCAGATCTTCAAAGACCATTTGAGATTGAAATAGATGTTGGTGACTATGCCATGGGAGCAGTGATGCAACATGGTAAACCCATATGTTATCATTCTGAGACATTTAATTCTGCAGTAGTTTATTATCCCACATATGATAAAGAATTGTATGCATTAGTACAAAGTGTGAAAAAGTGGAAACATTACCTAATGGGAAAAGAAACAGTGACACATATTAATCATCAACCACTTCAATATTTGCACTCACAAACTAAATTGCAGCAATCAAGACACTATAGGTGGATGGGTTTTCTACAACAGTTTCATCTTGTCATCAGATATAAGAAAGGCATACACAATAAGGTTGCAGATATGTTATCCAAACCAATTATAAATGCATCTAGTATACTTAAGCATAACTCAATATTGCATGAAAGCTACATTGAACAATATGCTCAAGATGTAGATTTTAAAGATGTATATGCAACCTTAAGTCATGGCAAACAAGTAGAAGAATTGGATTATCATGTTAAGGACCAACTCTTGTATCATTTGGTAAAGTTATGCATTCTTCAAACTGAAAGAGTTAACATAATCCGAGAAGCACACACTTCTCTAATATCAGGTCTTTTGGGGTAAGAAAAACAGTTGCACAACTGCAAAGATTCTGTTATTGGCCAAGAATGCATGAAACAGTTTCTAGATATATTAAAGGGTGTACCATGTGTGCTAAAAGCAAGCCCAACAATAGAAAACTAGACTTGTACACTCCACTTCTAGTCCCTTCTCATCCTTGGGAAAGTGTTTCCATGGACTTTGTTGGGGGATTGCTAAAGTCTAGAAAAGGTCATGATTATTTATATGTTATTGTGGACAGGTTCAGCAAAATGTGTATTTTAATACCTTGTAACAAGCAAATTACAGCTGAACAAACAACAAAGTTGTTCTTTTAGCATGTATGGGTTCTTTTTGGGTTACCCACTTCTATTGTATATGATCGAGATTCCCAATTTTTTGAGAAGTTTTGGTCAAGTCTATGGGAGTTGATGGACACCAGACTAAAACAAGAGCACAACCTTTCATCCACAAATAGATGGCCAAACAGAGGTGGTCAACAGGATAGTGATCCAGTTGCTCAGGGGCTATTGCAGCAAGCATCCCAAACTTTGGGATGAACATTTGTGTTATGTGCAACATGCTTACAACTATGCTAAACATCCTTCTACACAGAGATCTCCTTTTGAGACTTGTTTTGGTTTTACACACAAGTCTCCCTTGGATTTTGTCTTTAGTAAAGACATAGCAGTTGATGGACACAGTGATGTGGACAAAGCAACCAAGTTCATTGAACAAATCCAAGAAATTCACCAGGAAGTGCAGGAACAACTGGAAAAGAGCCAAGCCAAGTACAAGGCAAGGCATGATAAGCATCGAATTAAGCATAGCTTCCAAGTTGGTGATCAAGTCTGGCTGTACATCAGCAAAGACAGAATGCAAGGTGAAGGTAAGAAGTTGAAGCCAATAAGGTATGGACCTTTCAATATACTTGAGAAAATTGGTGGTAATGATTTTCACCTTGATTTGACAGCTTACATGCACATCTATTTAGTAGTTAATGTAGAGAACTTGAGACTATTTCAACCTTCATTGATTGAAGATCCCGAAGAGCAAAGTCAGTTGCCTTCTAATGATGATATGTTGCCTAAATATCTCAATGAGTTGTAGGAAGATACAGTTCTACACAAGAAGGTGAGAACTACGCACGGAGGGGATGTTGAGTACCTCAGAATTGGACTCAAAGTTTCAAAACCAAGCAGTGCAAGATGGATAGAGATTGGACAAGTGAGGAAGTTGTATCCTCACTTGATCGATGCTTAAAAACCAACTTTTTTTGGTCCAAAATCCTTTTTCAGAGGGAAGGCGTGATCTAAAAGGATCTTGGAAAACCATCTAAGTCTTCAAAATCTTTTAAACATTCAAAAATGTCACCAAAGAAAAACCTTTAAAGAAGGCGGATAATACTATCGGGAGGCAAAAACATAGAGAAATCATTGAAAAATAGAGTATTGACGGTTTTAAACAACTTTGAATCAGAGCCATCAGATCTGGTCGATCAACGGTCCTGATCCGATCGGTGAATTGAAATCGATGGTGGCAAAGGGAGGCTACTGGCGGAGACCACAAGGAATATGTGACAGTGATCAGCGGGGTCAATGAGGACCGTCGATCAAGTGTGCAAATTGACGGCCCTAGTTGCATCGCAGTATCACTATCGACAAATGCAAAGGAGCGCTTACAACGGCCCGGGGTATGTGCGATGTGCGATTGCGATCAATCGCATTAGAACATTTCAATGGATTGGGGCTGATAATAACCATGACTGCAATAGCCAGACTTGATAAAACAATGGACGATATTTGATAATAATTCAAGTCCAGAAATAGCGCTTTTTCAGTGTAAATCGAATTTTCGTTAAACAAACGAAATACAAGGGATAAAGTGCCGATGTGATATTATGGACCCGAAAGGGTTTATTAATGTCGTTGAATACTATCTCAAGTCCGATATGAGCATGATTTCAGTGTTTAATGTATTTTTTAATACAAAGGAAACAGGCAAGATTTCGGGTAGGTCGTGGATGATAAGTGGGTTGGGTCGGGCTCTGCCTAATCCCATACAATGGTTGCCACATGTCTAGGCTGAGGAGAGAGAAAACCACCTGATAACGTGTCCAGGCTGAGGAGAGAGAAAACCACCCTTATCGGGTGGTTAACCCCCGTACGAAAGGGCCGCCCAAAATGAACCACAGTCATTGGATCTGGATCTCCCAGATCAACAGTGGTGATGTGATACGATCAAAAGGCGGACCCGATAGGAGTTATAAGGCGGATTCATAATATTTGAAGTTCGATGAATAGTGTTTGGTGGAATTTTCCTATGTTTGAATGTATTTCTCTATGTAAACACAAAACGGTGATTTCGAAGGATTTCAAAGGCCCGATGACCATTTCGTTACAGAACAGGTGGCCACCATCCCTGAAAGCGTTTAGAAATGATTGCTAATGCTCAGAAAGGGATCTAAGCGAACAGAGGTCGGTAAGCGAGAGAGCCCGAGAGGGAGAAACGAATAGACAGTGTCGTTTGGCTTTAAATCCACAGACAGAGAGAAAACAGGGCAAGGCAGTGCTGAGACAGAGCAACAGAGACAGAGAGTCAGTGAGGAGAGTCTGTGTACTCAGAAGAGACTTGGGGGATCCAAGTAAAGCCTTATTATTTTGTATCTGTTGTGTGAGGCTCAATTTGATCTCACTGTTGTAAAACTCTATTTTTGAAGACATAATAGAGAGGTCACCACTGAAGGCTGGACCAGGAGACGTAGCCTAGGAGTCTTGGGTGAACTCCTTATTAAACTTGTTTTGTTTATATGTGTTTGTCTATTATGTTCTTTAACTGCTTCATTGTCTATGTATTTCGCAATCTTATCGATTCATTGCATAAATTAACATAGGCATATCCATGCACATGAGTCTGTAATACCTTAATAATTGTCTAAGATCATATTTCAGATCAGGAGGTTTGCTTGGGATGGAGATGGACAAGAAAGCCAGGATAACCTCATCCACATGCTCATTTGAGGTATATCCTAGGATGCAAGAGAGCATGGTGATTATATTTCTGCATGTCTCTGAAAAAATGGTGGCAACATAAGGTGGAGTATTTGTGGGAGTGTGACAGCCTTCAATGATGAAGGTCTAGAAGATTTGTCTTATCTTAACTAGGTCTAGTATGATGTATAAGTCTAATAGGTCTCCAATGGATAGAGGGTTCTAATTAGGGCTAGGTTGGACTTGCAGCATTTGATTGATAGACTCTGGTGTGATGGTGAATAAGAGCTACTAGTTTGGGGCAACAATAGCCCTTTGGATAGGGATATAGCAGGCATGACAAAAATGTATGATATCAGGGAATGGGTGAACTTCTAGGAATAGATATTTGGGTAAATTGGATTCCCATAGATGGATTTCATTGGCATGGTTTAGGAATCTGTCCTTACTCCAACAATGGAGCTTCAGAAGGTAGGCTGGGGTAGCAGTATCTTTTATCTGGAAATCCATGTCTGCTAGTGCCAAATGGTCGATGTCCAAGTGGGGGGTTGACACAGGTCTCACATCCAGAGAGGTTTTGGAAGCCATGACTGAGTTTATGGATTGGGATTAGGCCTGTATTGGTTGTAGAAGTGAGGTTTGGGAAACTGGTACAGTGAGAGGGTAATTGCAGTTTGCAAAAGAGGGGTTTTGGGTATACAGGCAAATTACTCGTCAATTAGGCAAATGTGTTAATTAATTTCAATTAATTAATCTTTAAACTTGACTGTACGT
The DNA here is from genome assembly GCA_031772625.1 of Pinus tabuliformis. Classification (NCBI taxonomy): domain Eukaryota; kingdom Viridiplantae; phylum Streptophyta; class Pinopsida; order Pinales; family Pinaceae; genus Pinus; species Pinus tabuliformis. Next base: position 170,119,644 of record CM062808.1, read on the forward strand.
TTTCAAATTTAGAGAGTCGTTCTGGTTTTCTCAAAATAACTAGAAATTGGTGGTATAGGTTGCAAACTGGTTTCAATGGTGACTGTAGAGGGCACGGTTTCTTAAGTTGTGCACTAGATGCTTGAATTGAGCTTCAGAGCTTGTTCGGGATGTAAACGACGGTCAATTTCGGTTGCAGAGGCTCAAGGTGGCGCAGGAAGGCTTGGGCAACATTCACAGTGCAAACGAGAGAAAAGAGTCAAAATGGGCTTCTCCGGCCTTTTAACCGGCAATGGTCACAATTTGGCACGGAATTCAAAAATGAACAGTGGATGGTTTTAGCTTTTGGCGGGGACGTGATTTCAGGGGCCATCACACCACTTTTGGCAGGCAGGTGGTATTTCCTTGAGAGCACACGATTTCGCCTGGAGTTGCCACATAGCAAAACAGGGCCTGGGAAAAACCGCAAATCTTACATGCTCTCGAGCTAGTAAAGGTCGGAGAGGGAATGAGTATGATATGGATGCATGCCATCGAATATGGGGGTGGAAGATCAGATGGTTGTCACGCAGTCAAGCTACACGGAGGGAATAGGGGTGAAGATTTGTGGGGCCTGGGGGGTTAATTACAACTAATTGTAATTAATTAATGAATAAGGTGGGGATTAAAAATATAATGAGCGGGTTTAATGGAGTGGGACCAGGGTTTATTGTGGTGGGGTTTTCTTAAGGTGGTGGGTTAAAAGGGTTTTTGGGAAAATATGAATTCAGAGAATTAATTAAATAATGTGGGAGGGGAATAAAAACTTAGGATAAGGGGTTTTTATGGGTTTTTGAGGTAAAATAGGGAAATTAATAAGGGGGAAGGGAGATTTTTGCAATGGGGAATGGGATTCACACTAGGGGAAAGGGGTTTTTGGCTAGGGAGGTGAGTTTTGGAGGGTAATTTACTAGGGAAATGTGTGAAAAATGGTGTTTTTATAAGAAATTATGGGATAATGGGGAAATTAGTAAGAAAGTATGTGGGGGGTGAAATGAAATGAGGGGAGGTTAATCAAGTAAGCTAGTGAACTTCCTTTCACTCTCATAAATGCTCCTGCACACTGAAAGATAAGTTTAAACATGATAAATGTGTTTTTGACTAACAACCTTGTACATTTGCAACCTTTCTTCTACCTACCCATTATTTATCCTAACATTTTTTCTTCACTTTATTGGGTGCATTTGAGCTAGAAGACCCTTTATTTCCTTTTCTTTTGACAAGAAAACTATATAATTCTAACCTTATAACTTCCAATGGCTCAGATTAAGCTGATGAGCACATTTTTATTTCTCTACCTAACTACTAATCTGCCAAGGTTAAACAGTTTGGCTAGATCTTTATTCTCTATCTATAAACATGAAACTTAAAGTATGAATTAGTCAAGATTAAGCTATTTGACTACCATGGGTTGTGGCGTTTATGACAAGTTGCACACAACAATTATTTTGCCCATAAAAGTAAAAGCAGTGGCACTTGAATTTGCACACTTTCATGATCTGTTTTTTTTTTTGGGTTCATATTTTCATTTTTTTTATCTTTTCTTTTTCTTTTTGTCCTTTGATTATTCTTTTAGGACATAACCTCTTTACATTTTTTAAATTTTAATATGGAAAAAATTTTGCAGAAAGCATAAGTATATACAATATTTACAAGACTAACCATAGCCAATTCAAAATTATGAATCCTATTATTATAGGACCCTAATAGTGGCTCCACATGGGGATGGCATTTCCTGGTGAAATGTCAAGAACTTCAAGATCAGTAGCCTTTGAAAATGTGGCCGAAGTTACATTGTAAATTGTTCTTCTGTGATTCTGCTTTACTCATACTTATGATGATGAACAGTTCAAAGCTCAGGGCCTTCTCTCCAAGCTTCAACTTCAAAAGATTACCATCCAATCCAATCTAAACTCTGCACTGTTATATACAATGAGTAAAGTAAAGTGAATTATTGTTAATCTGTGTAAAATTAATGCTTCAACATTCTACCATTGACAGGTCCTCTTGGTAGATCTGATCCATCTATCTCTCTCAAGAAAAAAGCATTGTTACCTCTGTAACCACAAATGACATAAGGGCCTTGCCATAGAAAGTCAAATTTTCCATGTTTGCCCTTGTCTTCTCTTCTAGAATCCGATCTAAGTATTTGTCACCTATGTAAAAATCATCAGCTTTAGTCTTTTTATCAAAAATATTTTGATTTTATCCTGGATTATTTGTGATTTTACATAGACTTCTTCTCTGGTCTGCTGCAAGTGTATTGTTTGATTTATCCTGATATCTTTTGGTTCTACTTGCAACTCCAGGATGATCTTCATCACTGGCACTCCCAAAGAGGATGGAAAAACAACATCCATCCCATATACTAACTAATAGGGAGATGTACCAATGGACTTTTTGGTAGTTAGTTTGTCTACCCATAAGGCATTAACTAACTTTTTATTCCATGTCTTTTTATTGTCTTCCAATAATTTCGTAATGATATTGACAAGGCTTTTGTTAGAGGATTCTACAAGTCCATTACCTTGAGGGTAATAGGCAGTGGAGTGGCCAAGGGTGATGTGGTATTTGTTACAAAAATCTACCATTTTCTTGGATTCAAATGAAATGACAAATTTTCAATAGGTCCCCAGTATGATCGCCACTATGTAATAGGAGAAAAGCAGGAGACCATTTTTTATACTTTCATAGAGATAAATATCATAAATGAAATGTTGAAAAAGAGTACTTATGCTTAGTTATGGAAGCAAAGTTCTACTTTCCAAGGCAGACTTCCATCAGCTTTCAATTCTGAACGTTAATGCCGGGGGGGTCTGAAATCAGTGGTTTCCTACCGCCTACATGTCGTGCTACCATAACTTCGCACCCCCCCCAACTAATTCCACTTACCACTCCACAGGCCCTCCGAAAACTAGTTTCCGCTTTCAAACAAACCACTCCTCCGTTATGACCGTTCACCAATCTCGCCACTCCGTGACACCACTATGTCCCATCCACCTATCACCTCCATTCCTGTGCTATATTGTTGCACATTCAATTCGTTGGACCGTTAGCCAACGGACTCGCGCCACTCCATGCCACTTCAACGGGAAATCTCTAAAAATTACAAAGGCATCATCTTTCACTCATTTCCCGAATTTTGATATGTCCTCTTTACTTACAAGTGAAAGAGAAAGTTTGCTCAAGCATACTCAGAGAAGCAGTTGACACAGTCAAATTATCAACAAAGTTGCAGAAAGCTGCACTTGTTTGGATTTAGCAGATATTCCCCTTCTTGAATCTCATTTTCTACTCATTCCCTTTTTGTTTTCCCTCTCTGAGTTCCCTCTTCTTCTCATCCCTTTTCTAATTGCAGTTCACCTGCAAATCCAAAGATAGTACAGGTTTAAAATTTGTAGAAGATAACCATGCCACCGAAGAAGAAAGAATAGGAGTTGTTCAATCCAATGGTGCACCCACCAGTGGACTTGGACCATATTCCACTTGCAGATAGAGATTTCAAGATACATGAAACCATATCCGAATTTGACCTCTTTGACATCTACTGTTGGTGGGAGGAGAAATTCGTTGATGGAATGGATGATATAGGACTATAGGATACCAATTTACCCTTCTACATTTTTCCCAAAACCCATAGCTACCAAGAATTGATCAGAAATGCCAATCCTGCTATAGCCCACAGTAAAGAGCAGTAATAGCTCCTGCAAGAGAAATATTTTTCACCATTGATGCTAAATACATAATGCAGATGATTCAAGCTCATATCATTGAAGTAACCACTCCTTTTTCCCATGAAATCCTCAGTGAAATGTACCAGAGACTAGACTTTGCCAAAGAGCTAAAATCCTAGAACTCTACATGACTGAATAGACCCCACTACCTAGCAAAAATCCCCCATATTCCTCCTCTGCTTTCCCTATAGAACCAGGCTATTATTCAGATTAGTGGCTTGATGAGGCCATAATAGGTTTCTTGTCCATATTGACATTTGATGCAAAGCCCTCTATCTTGTTTAATTTTAATCAGTTCCTGGCAGATGCCATCCATGAGAAATTCATAAATTTCACCATAGAGGAAGTGTTTCAGTATTCTTCAGTATTAGTGTACATGTTTGTTTATTTTTAGGCAGACAAATTTTAGTTTGTAATGAACAAGTTAAATGAAGAATGTGAACCCCAATCTGTCATCTTTTGGAAAACCCTGGTGGTGAGGGATCAAAGGGACTTTGCATAAAAAACATTCATAGAAATGTTTGTCCATCCATCTATGAGCCTCCTTAGTAGTACAACAGAACCCAGAATTAGTGAAGAAATTAAAAGGATTATGCAGCTGACAGACCAAGCAAGAACAGGAGATTGGTACTTATACCAAAACTACACAGAATTAAGGGTATATGGATGTGAATTGGCCCCTGAAAATCTGCCAAAGTTACTCCCCATGATGATATTTTCACTTGAGTGTATCAGGCAGATGATCCATGCAGATGAAGTACATTTTGTAGTATCAAAGAAGAAGTCTCAATTTAGGATCAAATCCCAGATTGGCCCTTTTATTTGCAACAGCAGGGCAGCAGGTGAGGAGGCTAACAAGAAATTGAAAGAAATGAAGTTCACTCACAGCTTCACATGGTCCTATGACCCATGGGGCATCATCTCCAAGAAAAGGGTGGAAAACAAATCAACACCTTATATTCACACTCACAGGCCTGAAATAGAGAAATTCGTGAACCGGATAGAGTGGATTTCTGAAACCTTGCAAGAGGCTAAGGAGCAAATACTTTCTTTTTTAAGTGCACATACTCCTAGGCGGCAAGAAAGGTAGAGTATGGAGGACAGACTAGACAAGGGCAAGGAACAGGAAAAAGTAACAACTGGGAAAAGACCAAGAGAAGATCAGTCACTATGGATTGATACTTCAATGAAAGAGTTCAAACTGAAATTTAGAAAAAGGGCTAGGATACGCATGACATGGACCTAGGCAAGGAATCACCACATCAAACAATGATTAATATCAGTGATATTCTTGATTCGTCCCCAGTAGGAGGTCAATCTTTTCCTACCACTCCAATCTCAGAAAGGCAATAAACTCTCCAAGTTTCCACATCTACAAATGTAACAGGAGAAAAGGAAGAGACAATTTTTTATACTTTCAGAGAGATCAAGATCAGAAATGAAATTTTGAAAAAGAGTGCTTATGCTCAGTTCTGGAAGCAAATTTCTACTTCCTAAGGTATACTTCTATCATCTTTCGATTCAGAAAAAGGAAAAAATCATATGGCATTCCTTGAAGCACAAACAACAAAACCTAAGCTCCAGCTGATTATAAACAGACCTCCTTTGAATTTGATCCAGAAATGTTCATCCTATTGATCAACTGGAAATGCATAAGCAAACAGGTGAGATGATCTCTTCCACTCTAATAAGTACCTCTATGAATTTGTTTAAAATGCAGGTAGCTTTATCAAATTCTCAATCTCAGCTGAAGATGGAAAATATTTCATCCCAATCAAAAGATAATAGGATTAAGTCCTTGGGAGGCTTAGTGGTGAAAATTGGAGATGATCTATCAGATGTGAAAGCAATAGAAGAGATAATTAAGAAGAAGGAGGTTGATATAGCAGCCTTGAGAAAACAGCTCAAAATTCCTGCAACACAAGATCCCTTGACCAAAGAAATAGAGGAAACAAAGAGTCAAAAGGCAAAAATGATGAAACTAATAATGGAGCAGTCACTCCAAATAAAACAAATGGAAACAGAGATGGAGAAGATGGTACAAGAGAAGGAAAAAACAACACAATCGGCCATCACTACTATGGAGGTTCTTCCTCCTACAGTTGTTCCTGTAGCTACTCCAATAACTACTACTACTGAGACAGGAAGCAGTACAGAACAACTAGCCAGATCCATGAATAGCATGAATCTTCAAATAGAGGAAATCAAGACATTGGAAACTCAACTCAACGTTCTACAGGACCATATTAAAAGAACTAAAAGTTCACATTGAGTAGAAATGCAGAGGGCACAAACATTAATCGAAAAATTGCAGAAATCTAAAAAGGAATCATCAATTGGCAACTCTCTAGGAAGGTTGAAGGAAATCATCTGGAACAATATCATCATGGCCTGAATGAGATCTGGGCCAGCATCTAAATTATATTTGAACAGAAGGAGCTAGTTGAAAAGGCTAAGGAGGCTACTTCAACCACTAACCTGGATCTGGGAGACATGCCAGCAACAACCAACATAATCATCAAATTTCTAAATTCAAAGAACAGGTATGAGATAGAAGAGATGGGAGCAACAGATAGAATAGAAAATATTCTACGGGTGAAAAAGGTATTGACAAAGAATAACTTGACTGTACAGCTTGAGGAGAAGTGCCAGAATTTGGAGCTGACAGTAAACATATTTTTCAACAGAATTGAACCTTTGACACAAAAGGGGCTCCCTTCTCTGTTTTTCATTAATGATAAACTCATGACCATAGAATATTATGTCAAGAGGTTAAAGAACATAGCAAAGGATGTTGTCAATCTCTCCAATATCAGAGGCAGCATAATAGGAAGAGCAATGTTGGAAGCTATCAGCAATCCAATTTTCATTGAACATGAATTGAAACACGTTTTCATAGTGAAGCCTACTTTTGCGTGGTATACAGATCTTTATGAGATATACTACATGTTGATAAAGGTTACAATCCCAGATGAAGATGAATGGAGTGACTTGCATGACTACCAAGAGGAACAGGACAAGCAGGATTGAATGAACAGCACAGAGCTGAGTCAACACCCAGTCGATTCAGCAAAGTCAACACACCTTATTAAAGAGCAGCCCAATCAGCCACTACACCTCTCTCTATGATTTTTAAGATTGGCAAGAAATGGATCATAAAGGACACATCAAACCATTTTGGAATCTAGGATCTAGCCATCCTAGGCTCAGAGAGTGCTCTCTCTATATATTTTGAGATTTGACTTTTATTTTCAGTATTTTAATATTTTAGGCTAGTTATATAGATAAAAGATTGATTAATTGTTTGATTATTTGGCTGGGATAGATCTTGTTTAAACCTTTTCCATTGGGTTAAGGAGTCAACATCTAGATGGTAGCATCAATTTTTTTAGAGCATTCACAAGGCTAGCTAACTATATCTACTAGATCTTAAAGCACAATAAGGGATGAAATGGGAGAATGGTGAAATCAGTAGTGGTTAAAAAGAAATTAAGTATTTCTTAACCAAACTTCAGAGGAAAGAATTTATATGGTAAACACAAACAGAAATAAGGTGCTCTAACAGCATATCTTACTCTAAACTTTCTATTTTACAACGAAACATTTAACATAGAAAGGAAAACATCACTAGATAAAAATAGCTCAAGTATCTTGCAAACGGTCTTTATTGTCAACGCTCCGGCTCCAAAATTACAGTTCTCCAAAAAGAAAAAAATTTCAATTGCTTGGATCTAACCCCTAATATTTCCAATGCATGAAGTATTAACTAAAATCTACAACAACTGCCGTATACACTTGGAAATTTGTTATTAATTACAACGAAACTAAAACTTGACTAGTGTAACCAAGAAGTGGCCATGATGAGATAACTTAGACATCTGGTCCCTTTTTTTCTGAATGTCATTGTTGGGTAATAAATTATGTTGTAGTCGCTGATTAGGCTACTCTTAAATGTTGACTTTGCTGACTTAGCTCTGTGTTATTCCTTCAATCCTGCTTGTCCAGTTCCTCTTGGTAGTCACACAAGTCACTCCATTCATCTTCATCTGGGATTTTAACCTTGATCAACCTGCGGTATATCTCATATGTTTTTGTGTCCCGCGCAAAAGTAGGCTCCATTGTGAAAACGTGTTTCAATTCATGTTCAACAAAAATTATATTGTTGATAGCTTCCAACATTGCTCTTCCTGTTATGATGCCTCTGATATTGGAGAGATTGATAGCATCCTTTGCTATGTGCTTTAACCTCTTGACATAATCTTCTCTGATCATGAGTTTATCATTAATGACAAACAAAGAAGGGAGCCTCTTTTGTGTCAAAGGATCAATTTTGTTGAAAAATATGTTTACTATTAGCTCTAAATTTTGACACTTCTCCTCAAGCTGTATAGTCAAGTTCTTCTTTTTCAATACCTTTTTCACCTATAAAATAGTTTATGTTATGTCTGGTACTCCCAGCTCTTCTAGCTCATACATGTTCTTTGAATTTATAAATTTGATAACTCTATTGGTTGCTGCTGGCATGTCTCCTAGCTCTAGGTTAGTGGTTGAAATAACCTCCTTAGCTTTTTCGACTAGCTCCTTCTGTTCAAATATAATTTGGATGTTGGGTCAAATCTCATTCATGCCATTGATGATATTGTTCCAGATGATTTCCTTCAGCCTTCCTAGAGTGTTTTCAATTGATGATTCTTTTTCAGATTTTTTCAATTTTTTAATTAATGTTCTTGCCTTCTACATTTCTACTGAATGTTCACTTTCAATTATTTTAATCTGGTCCTACAGAACATTGATTTGAGTTTCCAGTCTCTTGATTTCCTTTGTTTGAAGATTCATTCTTTCCATGGATCTGGCTAGTTGTTCTCTATTGCTTCCTGTCTTTGCAGTAGTAGTTGTTGGAGTAGTTGTAGGAACAGCTGTAAGAGGAAGAGCCTCCATAGTAGTGATGGCCGATTGTGCTGCTTTTCCCTTCTCTTGTACCATCTTCTCCATCTTTGTTTCCATTTGTTTTATTTGGAATGACTACTCCATTATCAATTTCATCATTTTTGCCTTCTGACTCTCTGTTTCCTATATTTCTTTGGTCAAAGGATCCTGTGTTGTGGGCATTTTGAGTTGTTTTCTCAAGGCCACTATATCAGCCTCCTTCTTCTTAATTAACTCTTCTACCGCTTTCACATCTGATGGATCATATCCAATTTTCACCACTAAGTCTTCTAAGCACTTAATCCTATTATCTTTTGATTGGATGAAATATTTTCCATCTTCAGCTGAGATTGAGCATTTGATACCTACATATTGAAAAAACTCATAGAGGTACTTGTTAGAGTGGAGGAGATCATCTCACTTGTTTGATTATGCATTTCCAGTTGATCAATAGGATGAACGTTTCTGGCATCAAATTCAAAGGAGGTATGTTTGTAATTAGCTATGGTTTTAGGTTCTACTATTTGTGCTTCAAGGAATGCCATATGCATTTTTCATTTTTCTGAATCGAAAGTTGATAGAAGTTTTCCATGGGAGGTATAACTTTGCTTCCAAAACTGAGCATAAGTACTCTTTTTCAACATTTCATTTCTAATCTTTATCTCTCTGAAAGTATCAAAAATGGTCTCCTCCTTTTCTCCTATTACATTTGCAGATGTGGAAACTTAGAGAGCTTGTTGCCTTTTTAAGATTGGAGTGGTATGAAAAGATTGACCTCCTACTGGAGATGAATTAAGAATATCACTGAGATTAATTACTTTTTGTTGTGGTGATTCCTTGCCTAGGTACATGTCCATGTGTATCCTAGCCCTTTTTCTAAGTTTCAGTTTGAAATCTTCCATGAAAGTATCAGTCTCTGGCGACTGGTCTTATCTTGGTCTTTTCCCAGCTATTTCTTTTTCCTGTTCCTTTCCCTTGTCTGATCTATCCTTTGTACTCTGCCTTTCTTGCTGCCTAGGAGTCTGTGCACTTGAAGAAGAAAGTATTTTCTCCTCAGCCTCTTGCAAGGTTTCGAGCATCCACTCTATCTGGTTCATGAATTTCTCTATTTCAGGCCTATGAGTGTGAATATAAGGTGTTTATTTGTTTTCCACCCTTTTCTTGGAGATGATGCCCCATGGGTCATAGGACCATGTGAGATTATGAGTGAACTTCATTTCTTTCAATTTCTTGTCAGCCTCCTCACATGTTTCCCTTGTTGTTGCAAATAAAAGGGCCAATATGGGATTTGATCCTAAATTGAGACTTCTTATTTGCTACTACAAAATGTACTTCATCTGCATGGATCATCTACTTGATATACTCAAGTGAAAAGATCCTCATGGGGAGGAACTTTGGCAACTTGTAAGGGGCCAATTCACATCCATATACCCTTAATTCTGTGTAGTTTTGGTACAAGTACCAATCTCCTATTCTTGCTTGGTCTGTCAGCTGCATAATCCTTTTAATTTCTTCACTAATTCTAGGTTCTTCTATATCGCTAAGGAGGCTCATAGTTGGATCGACAAACATTTCTATGAATGTTTTGTATGTGAATTCCCTTTGATCCTTCATCACCAAGGTTGTCCAGAAGATGACAGATTGGGGTTCACCTTCTTCATTTAACTTGCTCATTACAAACTGAAATCTATCTGCTTGAAAATAAACAAACATGTACACTAATACTGAAGAATACTAAAACACTTCCTCTGTGGTGAAATTTATGAATTTCTCGTGGATGGCATCTTCCAAGAACTGACTAAAATTAAACAATATAGAGAGCTTTGCATCAGATGACAATATGGATTGGAAATCTATTATGGCCTCTTCAAGCCACTTATCTGAATAATAGCCTAGCATATATGGTAGTACAGTGACTATATGTCTAGTTTTATCAGGGAAAGCAGAGGAGGAAAATGGGGGATTTTTGCTAGGAAGTGGGGTCTGTTTAGTCATGAAGATTTCTAGGGTTTTATCTCTTTTGGAAAAGTCTAGTTTCTGGTACATTTCACTGAGGATTTCATGGGAAAAAGGAATGGTTCCTTCAATGATAGGAGCTTGCATCATTTGCATTATGGATTTAGCATCAATGGTGAATAATATTTCTCCTACAGAAGCTATTACTGCTCTTTGTTGTGCGCTATAGTAGGACCGGCATTTTCTAATCAATTCTGGGAAGCTATAAGTTCTAGGAAAAATGTAGAAAGGCAAATTGGTGTCGCATTGTCCTATATCATCCATTCCATCAACGAATTTATCCTCCCACCAACAATAGATGTCAAAGAGGTCAAATTCGGATATGGTCTCATGTATCTTGAAATCTCTATCTGCGAGTGGAATATGGTCAAAGTCCACTGGTGGGTGCACCATTGGATTGAACAGCTCATGTTCTTTCTTCTTTGGTGGCATGGTTATCTTCTAAAAATTTTAAACCTGTACTGTCTTTAGATTTGTAGGTGAACTGTATTTAGAAATGGATGAGAAGAAGAGGGAACTTGGAGAGGGAAAACAAAAAGGGAATGAGTATGAAACGGGATTCAAGAAGGGGAATGTCTGCTTGCAGCTTTTTGCAACTATGTCGATAATTTGACTATGTAAACTGCTTCTTTGTGTATGCCTGAGCAAACTTTCACTTTAACCTGTAAGTAAAGAGGACATATCAAAATTCAGGAAATGAGTGAAAGATGATGCCTTTGTAGTTTCCGGAGATTTCCCGTTGAAGTGGCATGGAGTGGCGCTTGTCCATTGGCTAACGATCCAACGAATTGAATGTGCAACGTTATAGCGCAGGAATGGAGGTGATAGGTGGATTGGACAGAGTGGCATCGCGGAGTGGCGGGATTGGTGAATGGTCATAACAGAGGAGTGGTTTGTTTGAAAGCGGAAACCACTTTTCGGAGGGCCTGTGAAGTGGTAAGTGGAATTAGTGAGGGGGGTGTGAAATTATGGTAGCATGACATGTAGGCGGTAGGAAACCACTGATTTTGGACCACCCCCCCCCCCCTCCCCCTGCCCGGCATTAACGTTCGGAGGGTGGGGGGGGCGAAAACTCGTATGGGCCATTGGATCAATCATGGAGTGTAGGGATTTGACAGAAGGTGTGGGGTGGGTAATCGTTGATGTGACGGGCACGTGGGTGGTGAGGTTGGAAAATGAAATGGGGGATGGAGTATAGAATGAAATTAGGAGTATAGTATAAGACCCCTATCTTTTTTATTTCTTTTTTCCATATTAGGAAAAACACATGAAATATGTAATAAAACATTAAAAGGAATTTTCATGTCCTTTTCCCTTTATTTCTAATCTAACCTTTTTTTCTTTTTTTTGTAAGGTGCATTTGGACTTGCAAACCCTTTTTCACTTTCTCTTTTTTTTCTACCCTACTCTATCACTTATCTCTCCTATTGGTCCATATTGAACAGTTGAACCAATTTCATTTCTACCTAGCTACCGATTTTCCAAGCTTGAACTATTTGGCAGATCTTTATTTTCTACCCTATCAACAGAAATTAAAATTTGTTCAATCATGCTTAGACTATATGAATTTAACAATATTTGGGGTTTTCTTTTCTTTTCATTTTTTTTCTCTTTAATTCTTTTCTTCTTCTTTTTTTTAATGCCCTATTTTCTTTTCTTTTCTTTTTTTTTAAAGAAATCAATTGAATATTGAGATCTATGAACAACATAAAATCTGCAAAATGTGAAATACTCAATAACCTTGAGATCCTATAAATTATAGGACCCTAACAGAAATCATCTACAAAAAATGGAAGCAAAATGTTGTTGCAGATGCACTCTCAAGAAAGGATGAGGATGTGGAAGCATTGCTTTTTTCCATTCTTTTATCCAACCTAATTGGATAGACGAAGCAAGGGATGAATGGAAGAATGATGAAGAGATGTGGACACTCATTCAAAATTTGCAACAAGATCCCAGTACATATTATACATTTAGCTAGAAAAATGATTCATTGTGGTACAAAGATCACTTATATCTATGTAAGAGATCCAAATTCAAGCAAAATATTCTTTTGGAATTACACACCTACCCCTTAGGAGGGAACTCGGGATTTTTAAAAGCATACCACAAGGTCAAGAAGGAATTTTTTTGGGATGCCTTAAATCTATTATTCAGAAGTTTGTGGGAGTATGTTTGGTTTGCCAACAAAATAAAGTTGAGACAATTAAGACCCCAGGTCTGTTATTACCTTTAGCCACTCCAAGTCAGTGTTGGGGGGAGGTCTCAATGGATTTTATCAGAGATTTCCCCAAGTCTGAAGGAAAGAGTATCATCATGGAGGTAGTTGATAGACTTACCAAGTATGCACACTTTTGTGCATTATCTCATCCTTTTAAATCCAGTACATATGCTACTACATTTATGGAAACAATTCAAAAGCTACATGGAGACCCAAAGATTATTATAAGTGACAGAGATCCCATTTTCACAGGAAATTTTTGGACGGAATTATTTTCATGTCTTAGTAATCAATTAGCTCATAGCTCATCTTATCATTCTCAATCTTACAGGAAAACTAAGATAGTCAACAAGTGTTTGGAAGGATACTTTGTTGGTTTGTATCTGATAAACAAACACAATGGATCAAGTGGTTACCTATAGTTGAATGCTGGTATAACACTTCCTTCCATACTAAATCAAAAATGACCCCATTTATGGCACTTTATGGACATCATCCACCATCCATCACATCATATTTAAGAGAAAATTCTAAGGTTCAAGTGTTGAAAAGTGGGCAACAAGAAATGCTAAATTTAGAATGTGCTAAAAATAGCATGTCTAAAAATAGAAGTTTGGCAAGTGAGGTCATTGGCCACCTTGGGTGAGAGGTGAAACTGCTAAAAATAGAAAGTTCTAAAAATAGCATTTCTGGGTCCCTTCCTATTTATAGCAATCCCTAGTCTATCTATAGGAAGTAAAATCGAATTTGGTCTTAACAGTAGTTTAAAATATTAACTAATTAATCTCCATGTGTTAATTAGTTGGAAAAAGTAAACTTGAAGTCTTTGTGAGAACATGCAAATTAGTTGTCCCACTAATTGAGGAATTTATCTTTTATTCTCTCCACTGATTGAGGAATTAAGTATGAGTTCTATAATGAGAGAATCAGTTGACTTAGTTCTAACTAGTCAAGTCCAGTTAGATTATTTTAACAAGTTGTTAAAATAATAAAATCTAGTTTGTTAATGCTTGCATGCATGTGACAACTATTATTTTAGATAGTTGAGGATTCACTCATGGATAATTGTTCCATGTTAGTTCTGTCAGAGACCCAGTTGAGATCAGATGAGGGACAGTGTACTCTCATATGCTTGGATCTTCCTATGGAATATTCCTTGCATGCAGGAGGAACTAATGTCCTCAAGGATTGCGTAGTTGGACCTATGGTTGACAGCAGGTATGATTTGGGGCTAATGCTCACATGTTATGAATTGGACCCCAATCAAAATTGCGCAAGGAAATAGGGGATTGAAGGACTTGAGGCCTACATATTGAGGCATAGTGAGTCTATGATCTTCATCTTTTGATTGCAGAGAGTACAGGATAGCTCTTGAGCTGATATTTTTTGTAACCAGAAGAGGATTTCCACTTGATTGATAATACAATGTTGGGGGTTTTATGTTGGTGCTTTCCCCAGTGATATATCTGTGTTATGTGTGATTATTTCTCTTGATCAGTTATATGTGTTTATAGTTGATGTTGCTCATGAAATAGATTTTTCTTCCGCTTAATGTTTTGTAGAAGTAGATCACATGTTTTGCTTTAGTACATTGCATTACCAGTTTGATCTATAGGTGAAATTTCTACATCAAGCAGTGAAAATTACATCAAGCATCAACAACAAGTTATCCAACTCTTAAAGGATAACCTCACTATGGTGTAGAATCGAATGAAACAACAGGCATATCAACATCGTAGTGAAATATGTTTTGATGTAGGCGATTGGGTATTTTTACGGCTACAACCATACAAACAAATGTCCCTCAAGCAAGCTAAGAAGGATAATAAATTATCAACCAAGTACTATGGTCCTTACATGGTGTTGCAAAATATTGGTACTATGGCATACAAATTCGAGTTACCTACATCTTCTCGAGTACACCTAGTTTTCCATGTTTCATGCTTAAAGAAGGTTATGTGACAAGTTCCTAGTTCAAACAGTGTTGCTCGAACTTGACGAAGAAGGAAAAATCATATTTGAGCTTGAAGCAATAACAAAAATAAGAACCTAACAACTACGGAATCAGTTAATTTCCGGGCATCTCATTAAGTGGAAGAAATTATCCGCTGAAGATTCCACATGGGAGGATGAGAATTTATACATAAGCATCTGGAACTACTCAAGCATTGAGGACAACAATTTTTTGAAGGAGAGGGGCATGTTAGGTCCCTATAATACTAGAGTATCCCCCTTATTGTTATTGCTAGTGTATCCCCCTATTTTTATTGTCGTGCCCATGTATCCCCCATGTTGTTATTGCTGTGCCCCATTATTATTGTGCCCTTACATTATTATTGTTATGTAGCCTCTGATTATATTGTGACCCTTAGACTCCTAAATATACCAAGGAGGTCTTATCATTTGTATCATCTGAGAATTGTTCATTTATGTAATGTAAAGGAGGTTTCCCCCTTGAAGAGGCTAATTTTTAAGTCATTGATCTATTTTTTCTTCTATCCAATGAGTTGGTTGCATAACAGAGTAGCAAGCCATTTGCAAAGGGCATGCATTTGAAAACATTTCCAAGGCTACTTTCTAATCAGTGATAATAGGTTCAAGGGGATCTTGGATCTCATTAACTCATTTGTGTGTGGGTCAATGTTAGTGGCATCAATATAGGAAATAAAAAAACATGTCACATTTATTAGTGACTATTCTAAGAAAACATGGATCTTCTTTATGGAGACCAAGGATGAGGTCTTTACTTGATTTTGAGAGTTCAAGTCTTAGGTAGTGAACTAGATAGGAAATAAGCTAAAGGTCTCGAGGTTAAACAATGGGGGAGAGTATGCCTCTAATGAATTTAAGGATTTCTACAAGGAGGCCAGGATTAAGAGGGGGTGACAGTCTCATACAAACCTCAACATAATGGGCTGCAGAGAGAAATAATCAATCCATCATCAATTCTACTAAGGCTATTCTACATGACGAGGAGTTTCCTACATTTCTTTGGGCAGAGGTGTGTAATATTGCAACATATGCAGAGAACAAGAGTCCTCACAAAATATTTTAGGACAACACTCCTTATGATGTATTCATAGGGGTGAAGCCAGTTATAAGGCACTTGCACGTATTTGGTTGTCCAATATATATCCATGTTCATGTGGACAAGAGGACTAAGCTAGATTCTTCAAGACAAAAGGGATTTTTTTTTTCTAGTGGGACCTAAAAGGCTTATAATATCTTTGTACCAACACATGAGAAGACACTTCTGAGCAAGGATGTTAGGTTTGATAATAATTCGGCATCTAGGAATCCTCATGTGATGATGCCAACAATGATAGAGGGCAAGGGGCGGGAGACTTCAAAGGTAGAGAAACACGCATAAGATGCTAGTTCAACAATTCAACCTATAACTGGGGGGGAGTCAATAATTCCTCCCAATGCTATCAAGAGACTTAAGTGGCTTGAGTAGACATTTAGGGATGCTCAGGAGCATGTGGAGGTTCCCAAGAACTCATTCAGGGAGAGCAGGCCTGTGAAAAGTTTATGAATTATTTGGCAATAACAAGTAGAGTCCTTGGAGAGGAACCAAACTACAAGGTTTGAAGGAAATCCATGGTAAAGGATGATTCATGGGATATTTTTTTAGGATCAGAGGGACAACTAATTCTAGGTGGCTCTTCGGGAAGCACCTCTCTCACTAAGAGGGAGTGTTGATGTTTGTAGCATGTGCAAGTACTTCTACATAGGATTAAGTTTCAAGGCATGTTGAAGTGGCCTATGTTTGCTTGATTGGGCCTGATCCAGGTTCAAAGTTAATTAGCCAAACAAATCCCTACACTACTGGCCCTTTCAGAAGCAACCTGTGGTGTGCAAATGGAAGTCTCACCTGAAGCAGTATGGGGGGATGCTAGAACCAAGTTTCCACACCCTTGAGATATCTGAGGGGTCGATTTAGTCCAACTATGCCTACCTTCACGCAGATCACTTCGTGCACTATCCTGACCTGTGAGACCTTCGTGATCTGTTAAGATCGCCTTTCGCACAAACCTAACCAAGGGCTAAGGTGATTTAGCATTGCTATGGCAGCAATCTATGCTATTTCTAAGTCACACTGTGTATCTTAATTATCCTCTTATTGATGTTAGTCAACTTCACGCTACCAAATACTTTAACTCACATTTACTTAATCTACACAGTTATATATGTTCGCGCACCATATAGACAACAGAAATGCAATTTATACCCAATATATTTGATACAGAAAATAGGAAATAAATGCACAGAATTGAGGTAAAACTCCTCTTTATTGATGCTTCAACAGTTACAAACTCGACTCGCCTTGCACACTCAACTGCAGGGGTCCGCACACTTAGCTGCGGACTACTAGGCCTCTACGCATTCAGCTACAGAGCCTTCTCCTACTCTACGACCCAAAGACTCGACTCTACACTTCAGACAAGACTCAATTTTTCATTATTCATTGACTTCTTTTTTTTCTTACAACTTAGAGCCTCACTCTATTTATACAATCCCATGGTTCGCGGACCATGGGTAGATCTTTAAAGCCAACATTGTATTACAAAAGTGAGGGTGGACAACCCTATGACTCATTTAAACTTTGCGCTCCGCGCCCACAAAATGAGGAGTCTTTACATCGAATTTACAATTTTTAGCCAAAATTTGGGCTTTAAGCACCAAAACTTTCCTTGGGGGATCCTGCGCCCAACAAGCCCCCAACACAAACATCATGACTCGCCCTCGAGTCACTCTGTCGATGCGGACATCTTCGCACGAAGACCTCCCAACGCTACCTGGACTACTGCAAGATCAGCAGTGCACTGATCAGCTGCCTGCTGCACTTCCTAGACGTGCTATTCAGAGACTATTGTAGCTGAATTGATGCCCTGCACCTGTTCCTACATTCCCTGCATCTACGCGAGCTTGGCTTCAATCAAGGCTATAATGACGAATGCATCATCAATCCATGGTTGTACGTGCGCCTTCAAGACAACTTCCTTATGTCGTGCAGCATCTACCTACTCCTTGAGTGCTTTTGCCTGCTGCATCTGTGTGAGCCTCCAGGTAAGGGCCACCATCTGTGCAGTCCCTTTTATTTCATCGTACTATTGCTACATCTTGCGGGCCTCTATTTCTAAGCGTTGTATGTTCAATTCCTCTTGCAGAGTGGTGAGGACCTCGAACGACTCTTCAAACAATTTGGTGCAGTCCTTCACTGCATTATTGATCTCTGTTATTCCTGTTGTAATAGCGTTAGTGAGCTGTTCCTTCACCTTAGGCGGAGTTGAAGGTTGTGCCTTCAATTGCAGCTCAGCTATCTGAAGGTTCAACTCACAGCGAATCGTACTTCGCTACATCCGGAAGATCCTGTGTAATTGTGCAGAACTAGCTGTCCTTAGGCTATTCCCAAGCCACCAGCACTATGGATAGCAGAATCCATGCACAGTGGAAAGTCTTCCCTTGTTCTTGTGCCTCCCAACAATTTTCCAGGAATTCTCGGCACAAGTAATCCACCCAGTTAAACTGGACCCCCTCTACGCACTACATGGCAAGTGCAACCACCAGCACAGGCACCTCATATGCACGACACTTCCGCATAACTTTCCCTGCTAATATCTGCATCGTGACTTTGACCACAGCATTATTGATACTAGAGATCACATACCATCTCTTGTTCTTCTCCAGCTTGAACTTCTTCTTCATGGCCTCTGCGATGGCCAAATCATCACTTTTACCCTCGGATATATTCGTTGGATCCTCCCCTTTGCAAGGGAGCCAAGTAATTTTGTGAATTAGATGATCCGTGATGGGGATGGGCTCCTCCAACCACAAACACCCATCATGCACCAGGCAGAGTAGCTACCTAATGACAAAGATAGTCACTAGGGTGCGATGGTAATGCGGCACCCAGAGCAGGTTTAACAACCCTGCTTTCTCTACTCCTCGCAACCACTTGTGCGGCTCCAACTCTATGACTCTTGATGTTGTATTTTTCTTCATCTGCATTAGCTGTGTGGTTGCCAAATGTGGGAATTTCTCGTGGTCCACGAGATCCCAATCTTCAAATTTTAGAACCGGCACCCATCCCAAGTGTGCTCCATCAAAAACGATATCATCGGGTAGCAGTAGAGTCTGCAGAGAGCTCTTGCTCTCATCTAGGTCCTTGGGCACCCTTGCTTTCCCCTTCCACAGAGGAACATACACGGGCAACCTGGTCAGAGGGTCCGCACCCTAGGTTTCTTCCTCCATTTCTTCATCCTCCTCCTCTACCAGGATTTCTTCGAAGTCTTATTCCTCCTCATTTGCTTCCAAGTTGATCACCTTCACCTTTTCTTCCATGGTGAGCCTCGTCCTTAACGGATTCCTAGGGGACACACGCACCGGTACCATAAGCTACTTATCTTTCTTGGGTCTCGGTGTGCGCGGTGATTTAGAGATTTTTGTGACTATCTCGGTGCTTTCTAGGGCATCTAGTATCATCATGGTCTGCACGGCCTCTTCAACAATAATCTCTCTGATATCCATGGCTTCTTCAGAAGCTGCCATATTGTTGTTCCAAAAATCTCTCAACGGCTCAGGTAAGTGCTCAAACAATGCCTTCGACTTCAAAAGATTGAACAAATCGGGGTTCATGAATCTCTGGGTGTGTAATAGCTCAATTCTCAAATGGCCAAGTGTTGTTTGTTGGGTAGCCCTTTACAATTTATAGTGCCTTTTGAATTTGAATTCAACTATTCCCCCCAAATCCGGTCCATTAATGCTCCCTTGGGAGCATATTTTCCCAAATCTAGCCCATAAAGTTCACCTTATATGCCTGTTGCCCACTCCATTTGGTCTCAAACCAAGCATCACATCGTGAATAGTGACTATAACAGCAACTCGTGCATTGTAGCAGCTACCCTTGCATTATCGCGAACCCTGTGACACCTTGCTACTGCGCGCAATCCTGACATCACACAGCTCTTGGGCAGAGTATTTTATAGTCCCGTGCCTCCTTTCAGTTGCCTGGAGCACTAAGACTATGCTTCCTGCGACTAGTCAGATGGCTAGGCCACTTGTTAAGGCTTCAACTGACTACCATTTACTTTTCCTGTGAAGAGTTCGCCATTTAACTTCTCCAACTACACTACGCCACCATCTGTGATTTCCCTAATAACATACGGTCCCATCCAATTCATTTGGAGCTTCCCCAGGAATTTATCAAACTTACTATTGTATAACAATACCAAATCACTCCACTTAAAGGTGCGTAACTTGATATGTCGATTGTACCAAGCCTTTTCGCGTTGCTTTTGCACTTGTTGATGGAATCCAGCCAACAATCATTCTTCTTCAAGCTCCTCCAACTGTGCGAGCCTCTTCTCCATGGCTCCATGATTCGTCATACCTATGAGTGCTACTATGCGCAGACTAGGCACAATATGCTCCATTGGCATTACGGCTTCCACTCCATAGACCAGCTGGAAAGGTGTTTTTCCCGTTAGTTTCTTGCATGTCATCCTATAAGCCTATAATATTGCAGGTACGTGCAGGTCCCAATCACTTCGGTGTGCATTGAATACCTGGGTCAGCACAGTCTCCAGTACTTTGTTAAATGCTTCTACTGTCCCGTTAGCTTGTGGGTGATACAGTGTGCTTTTCTGATGATACGCCTGAAACTCTTCTATCAGTGCAATGATCGTCTCATTCAGGAAATGTGTACCGCAATCGCTCATCAAGATCTTCGAACATCCGAATCATGTCAATACATTTTCAAACAGAAACTTTGTGGGTGTCACAGTTGTGCAATCTTTTACCGGTTGCGCTTTTGCCCAACGAGTCAGGTACTCTGTCGCAGTGATAATATATCTCGTGCCCATTTTCCCTTGAGGTTTGATAGGTCCTAGGAAGTCGATCACCCACTTTTCAAAGGCATCTCGTCCCTCCACGATGGTTTACCTATTCTTTGACATACATCACCGCCCTTGCAATGTACTTTTGAATCCTGATGAAGGGTCGACCACCACAACCCTACGCGGAGAACCTTCTGCGCGGTCGCTCTCCCTGCATAATGTCCTCCCGTAGTGCCCCCATGAGTGTTCATGAGGATATTGCTTCGTTCAAATTTAGGTACATACCTTCACAGTATCTCATCATTCCCCATCTTATATAGGTGCCCCGCAATGATAGAGAAATCTGTCGCGCACACCACTAGTTCCTTCTTCTACTGGATAGAGTATCCTTTCGGTGCAATTCCAGTTGTGAGAAAGTGAATTATATCTTCAAAATGTCCATCCGCTATGCGCACAGCAAAGAGTTGCGCGTCGGGTAATCCTTCCTCCAGACTAGTAGGTTCCTCTCCTGTCTCAATGTGCAACAGGTGATCTGGTCTCGCGTTCAATCGTCCAAGTTTCACAACAACTTCAAAGTCATATTCTTGGAACAATAAAAGCCATCTGCATATGCACCCCCCCCAACACAGGCTTATTGACCAAGTACTTCAGTGTAGAATGATCTGTATACATCTTAAAGTGACCTCCTAGCAAGTAGTGTTGATACTTCTAGAGCACATACACCATAGCCAGTCCCTCGCATTCAATGGTGGAATAGTTATTTTCTACTTTAGACAATCTGCGACTCGCAAATGCGATAATCTGATCCAAATCCTCTCCACTATCATGTTTTATTACCACTCCCAGCGCTATACACGATGCGTCAACATGGACATGAAACTCTTTGTTCCAGTTTGGGAAGACAAGAATCGGTGCAATGACCATCTTTTCCTTCAATATATCCAGGCTTTTCTTGCAGTCATCGTTCCAGCAGAATGTAACATCCTTCTTCAACAGATTATCCATCGTCGCGGTGATTTAGGCATAACTTTTGATAAACTTTCTGTAGTACCCTGTATGTCCCAAAGTAGTACGCAGCTGTTTAACACTTCGTGGCGCTTCTAAATTCAAAATCATCACAATCTTCACGAGATCTACCACTAGTCCTTGTTTGCAAACCACATGTCCCAATAGGTTCACAAAAGGAACAAGAAACACACACTTCTTGAGGTTAAGCGCGATTTGATATCTTTGGCAGGTATCCAGTATCAAGTGTAAGCTCACTACATGGCACTTAACTAGCGCAAATACAGTCCAATCATCAAAATAAACCTCCAATAACTTATCAATATATACCTTGAATGTTGCAACAACCACGCGTGAAAAGATGGTCGGCACGTTCTTCAACCCAAACGACATGATAGTGTATTGAAAGCAACCCCACTCAGTCACGAAGGTTGTCTTGCTCCTATCCTCCGGTGCGATTTTGATCTGGTGGTACCCTGAGAACCCATTAGTGAAAGAATATGCTTCCTGCCCACCGACATTGTCCAACACCTCATCTGTGAACGGAGTTGGGAATGGATCATGCACACAAGCGTCATTCAATTTTTTGAGATCCACGCATATTCTTATCTCATCCTTCTACTTCTTTTCCTGCACCACCATTGGACTTACCCAATCGGATTCTTCCACCGGCTCAATGATTCCTGTTGCAAGCATTTTGTCTAGTTCTATGTGAACCTTCTCCTTGTATTTCAGATTTAAGCGGTAAGGCCTCTACTTAACTGGCTTCACGTCGGGTTTTAACGTGATCCTCATCATTCCTAAATCTCTGATGATTCCCTTTAAATCCATAAACTTGGTTGGGAATAAGTCCTAGTACTCGCGGAGTAACTCAGCGACCTTATCCACCATTGTGTCGTCCCAGTAGTCGTCGAGCTTTGCAAACTTAGGTTCGACCTCCATACCAATGTTCACCTAATTCATTTTTACCAGCCCAATTATGTCAGGGTTCTCAATCTGTGGTCCTTGAACCTCACAATGGCCTTCTGTTTCTAGAATGTTAATATTCCTCAAATCCTCATCCTCCTCTTCAGCAATTACATTATAACATTCTAGCACGCAACTCAGCTGAGTAGCCCATTCAGGCTGACTTAGGTCTAAAGGCTCTTGTGGTATCCTAAATATGGCTGCTTTTATCACTTGTAATGCTTCATCAATATTGTCCCCCCATCCATCCTCAAAACTAAAGGTCATCATGAACCCTTCATGCAGGATATCCCATTCACCTGTCCCATGGTAGAGCTTCGTCTCTATATACCAATTCATGGGTATAACATCTAGGGTATGACAGAACAGGTGCACCCACTCAGGTTGTGGCTTTTCTCCATAGACCTTCGTCCACTAGGCTAGGTGTGCATGTGGATCATCCCATCCATCATACTTGTCTGTTAGTCGCTTCTTAGGCTTCCCAAAACACGTATGCATCATTCTCCTAGATTCGCGCCAATCCTCAAAGCTCCCTTTGTGTCTACCCCACCATCTCGCGGGCGTAGCGCGCAGTATCCAGTCCAAGGCCTGGAAGCATTGCTTTTCTGGCACCTCTCTTTCAAATCTATCCAAGAAGGTATCTACCTCACTTAACCCATCATAAGTAAGCAGGTTCCTTACTTCTGTCAATACATAGTGCAGCGACCTTGTCATCATATTACAATTCAGTGTAGTTACCTCATGTAATTGATTATGCCACCACTCTGTTTCCTCATCCAAATCCGAAGTATAGGAGCTCTCGCACTCCCACACAAGTCGTCCATCCATAGTGGGATTCACCTAGTCCTAGTTTCACGTTATTATCTTGTAGATGCAGTCCAAATCATCGTCACTTTCATAGTCACACACCAGCTCAGTATAGCGCGAGCCTTCAGCAGGGTCTAGGGTTATAACTACCTGTAGTGATTTCTTCTCAAAAATCATCTTACGCTTCTTCAGATTAATCACCTCGTTCATGTCAGTGGCCCAATCAATTCCTAAGAGCGCAGGATAGAGATTATTATCATCAACAATCTCTAACACTTCAAAGTCTGCTAGCATGCTCGCTCCCTCAATATCCACAGTGATTCCCTGCAATCGCCCCATGGGTATTATTTTCTACTGGTTCACCATCCGCAGCTGAATAGGAGACCATTGTAGCATAGGTCTCCCCATTCGCTCCCAGGTCTGCTTCAGCAAAACATTCGCATCCGACCCTAAATCCAGAATTACTTGGTCCATTTCATATTCTCCAATTTGCACGGTCAACCTCATTTCTCTTCCTGTTATTGTCTTATGCTTTCCAATTTTTTGGACTACGTGTGGTTCTCCTGGCGCGGTCCCAACGCATCTGTTAATGAGTTCTTGTAATCCTTTTACAGCTTTACTATCACGCAGTAACTTCATACATGTTTCCAAGAATGTTGTGAGCATGGATGGATCCATCTTCGGCTCCGATCTATCTTTGCTTCCTGAAGTGGAGGCCTCCGCGAAGCTCTTCTTAGCTTCCATGAAAGTTTCCCAAGGGCGCGCCAAGTCAAACCCTGCTTCTTTCACCAGAGCTTCGTGAACCCAAGTACTATCCTTCGATTGTTTTCCTTTGTCATCTCCCATCATGATTCCACTTCGGAGCACAATGTTCACATTTGGATATCCCTTCGTAGCTCAGACCTCATCATCTGCAGGTTTTGAGTCAAGGGAGGCGGTAGCACTCCTTTGTCATGTATCCTAGCTATCAACATAGGAAAATCTTCCGTCTCATGATCAAATAAGGTGTAATATAAACATGACAGCCATGTCGGATTCATACAATCGTGGGCATAATGTCCCGGCCCTCCGTAATTGTAGCAGATCAACTGACCGCGATCTCTTCCAGGTCCTCCTCTGCCTCGGCCTCATCCGCGCCCCTGAAATCATGGATGCGCCACTCCTGTATTCTCGTATAGGGGCCGTGATTCAGCCTGAACTCTGTAGGTGGGAGTTTTATCCATCATTAGCTCATAGCTTCTACAAGTGCACTCATCCTGTCCCACCCACCTACAAAAATTACATAACAACTGCTGCGAATTCTGTGTGTACTTTTGTAGCAAATGGCAGTTGTTTGTAGTGTGTTTTCCACTTATTTGGAAAATCATGCACCATAAGGCAGGTGCCATGCTAGATCCTGATTGTGCTTACGGCCTTAATGACATCGGTCCTCCTCCTGCGAGGTAATTTGCAAACACGGGCAGTGTTCCTTATCATGACCTTGACCCTTTCATTTTACGCACCACACCTCTTCATGCACTTCTGTTTGAGTTGTCCTATCCTGTTTCAGACTCTGCATCTCAAGGCATAATTTTTTCAACTGCGTGTGGATCTGCTAAACTCCCAAGTTAGGATCCTGTATCGTGGTCTCATGCAGCCTCATCACGATCTCTAAGGCCTCTGCCTGAGTCATTAACTTCTGCTGTGATAGCGCACTCCTTAAATGTGGTGTTATCGATGCTACAAACCATTCATGATGTTGTCCATTTTTCATATTCATATTAGCTTTGCGAATCATACACTTCAACCTCTGATCCAACTTCCAAGGAGTCTTGCCTGGTAGCATCATTATTTCTTTGAATCCGATGATCGAACATGCTTCAGACTTCGGCTTGCTAAATTCTCTGCTTAGCGTTGCTTGGATATCCACGATTCCCGCATTTGAATTATCATTGGAGTGCTTAATATACCATGTCAGCGCGCGGTCCTGCAGGGCGCTAACCAATGTCACTTTCTTTATATTGTCATATGTAACTCCCTGCGCTTCCCATACGGCTCTTACCACGAACCAAAATTGGTTTGGATCCTCATTTCCCAATCCCTTGAACACATGCAACTTTATCATGCTTGCCATATTGACTCGCAGTGGTGGCGGAGGTGGTACGGGTGAAGATGTAGGTGAAGGTGGTGAAGTTGGTGGCAGTGTGGGTGGGGGTGGTATTCATGAAATTATTTTCCTTATCATATGTATCACACTTCATGGCAAGACCTTCATGAGTTCTTCCTCATCCCCTTGCTAAGGTGAAATCAAGGGGCTAGTTTTTGGTCCCTTATTTCCTTCGTTCCTGTAAGTTTTTCCACTTTGCATAGCCCGAACATCAGGGTGATTGCATAACTCTATTTTCACACAATAACATTTTAATCCAAGTATTCAGGGACTTTACGTACTTACCTCGCAGTCCCTTGAGAAAGCATCGCTCTGCCTCATTGTAGCTCACTGAAGTGTTAACCACAAACTCAGTAATGAATCCTACTATAATTCAATCAAGCCAATGATCAACGGCGCGCGCGATCTTATCCTTCGATGCTTCCAACCTTCACACCAACTCTGGGGTCCACACAATAGGATTATCGAGTTTCCACCTTCCTTGGCTATCTGCTAGCTTCGCGATCCACTCGTACAGCTCAGTAAGAAAAGATGCGAAGAAGGTTTCATGGATCTCTGTGTACATGTAGTAGTCTAACCACTCTTCTTTAGTCAGTCACGGGTTCCTATTCTCTTGCGTCGCGAACTCATGAATCCTCCTGTCCAACCAACCTTCAATTTCCTTCTTAGTTGGATTCTAATGATATGACATCAGACATCTCTATGCAGATTCTGATCCTGGCAACAGAATCATTTGTTGGCTTGATGGGGCCTAACCCAAGTTCGGAGTTAATTAGCCAAACAAATCCCTACACTACTAGCCCTTTCGGCATTAGCCCGTGGTGCGCAGACAGAAGTCTCACCCGACGCAGTATGGGGGAATGCTGGAACCAAGTTTCCACACCCTTGAGATGTTTGAGCGGTTGATTTAGTCCAAATGTGCCTACCTTCACGCAGGTCACTTCGCGCACTCTCCTAACCTGCGAGACCTTTGCGATCTATTAGGATCGCATTCCGCACAGCCCTAACCAAGGGCTGAGGTGACTTCGCACTACTATATCAGCAATTTGTGCTATTTCCAAGTTCAACTGCGTATCTTAATTATCCTCTTATTGATGTTAGTCAACTTCGTGTAATCAGATACTTTAACTCACATTTACTTAATCTACACAGTTTTTTTCCCAGAAAAGAAAAATTGTAATTTCCATTATACTAGAAAATTACATATTGTAAATGCCCATGGCATATGCAGTAAGTTGACCAAGTTTAGCATAGGAAGGTAGTAAAAACCTGTTGATAAATTACAAAAAGTGCACCTTTTTAGGTGTGTTTCTGGTAGTTCATAAAAATATTTACAAACCATGTATATGTATAATTATTTGACAAAATAGTGTTGGTCATATTAACAAAAATGTAGTAATTAGGGCTCATCTGCCCTTTGCAGAATTTGATCTATATACGGCTTGTGGAAATACTGATAGACCTATGCACTTAATATACACAGTTATATATGTTTGTGCACCATATAGACAATAGAAATGCAATTTAGACCCAATGTATTCGATAAAAAAAAACAGGAAATAAATACACAGAGTTGAGGTAAAACTCCTCTTTATTAATGCTTCAATAGTTACAGACTCGACTCGCCCTGCGCACTCAACTGCAGGGGTCCACGCACTCAGCTGCGGACTACTATGCCTCTGCACACTCAGTTGCAGAGCCTTCTCCTACTCTACGACCCAAAGACTCAACTCTACACTTCAGACAAGACTTAATTCTTCATCATTCATTGACTTCTTTTTTCTTACAACTTAGAGCCTCGCTCTATTTATACAATCCCATGGTCTGCGGACCATGGGTAGATCTTTAAAGCTGACATTATATTACAAAATTGAGGGTGGACAACCCTATGACTCATTTACAACTTCGCGCTCCGCGCCCACAAAATTCGGAGTCTTTACATTGGATTTACAATTTTTAGCCAAAATCTAGGCTTTAAGCCCCAAAACTTCCCTTGGGGGATCTCGTGCCCAACAACCTAATATAACCTTAACGTTAGCAATTACTTTAGTTATTAAAGTAATTCATTTTTATACAATAAAGTGAGTTTATATAATGAAATGAAAAGGTTTTTACATTGGTGAATTAGATAGATATTATTTTTCAATCTCAAATAAGGTGAGATATAATATCAATAGTCAATCACATTGGAGATTAGGATTGTGGATTTAGTAATAACTCAAACTTATAAAGAATAAGGCTTAACTAAGGGGGAAGACACATTACATTGAGTGAGAACAAGTCATTGAGAGAAGGACATCTTAGTGATTGGGTGGATAAGGACTTCCATTCAAGTGTGTCAAGCTTGAGGAAGGTGTAAGGAGTTGCAAGGGAGATCCATATCAACCAAGAAAATCAAAGGACAGATATCAGGCTTGATTAACTAGATCAGTTCCAGGTTATTTTTGTATGTATTTTCCTTGGTAGGCCATTATCCTAGGAAGGAAGCCCTTGTAATTCCTGAGTTATTTAATGAATGGATAATTTATCTAAGGATATAAATCTATAGGCATCTGATTGTGATATTGTGATTTAATTTTCTTATACTAATTGTTTTGTTTATATTAAAAATATAATTGTGTTATTATTTAGCATATATGTGTAATATGCTAGGAAGTAATTAACGGGGTGCTAGGGATAGAAATTAATAGAAATAAACTTGTATGTCATGTGTAGTAAAAGTACCATAACCCAACATTATGACTTGAACTATTTTCCCTTTTAAATTATGAGTCAAAGTTGTTGCAAATGGCATGATATTATTATTAGTTAATAGCTTTGTTTTTGTTGTTTCTTTTAATGACTTAGCATACAATGAGAATAACTCAGGTGTCATAGATTTTTGCCAAATAAACAATAGTGAGGACGCGGCCTATGAACAGGGTTCAAACATGTTCCATATTAACACTAAGTCAATATACTTATTAGATTTTTGACTTACAACTTCAAGATGTAAGTCACGTATCATAGACTTCTTTATCCTCTATTCTGGTTAGGGTTTTTATTCATAAACCCATAATTTATTCCTATTAGAACTTGTTATACAAGCATTGAGGGTTTATATGCTTATGTCATTTGACAAATGCAAACTTCTTAATTTGAATTGAACTCATATCTTCAATTACATACATATCTTGACGTGGGTTTACTTGTTTACTTGACCTAGAAAAAATATTTTTTAAGGTATATTCCTTCTACCCACGGTTCGAAACAAATCATTTATAGCCATGTTTACACCCTCTAAATGCATAGTCTACCAATTCACCATCAAGTGAAATGAATTACATTTAACTCCATAACATTCAATATAAATCTTTTTCACGCAAGCCATGGCCAAAACATGTTGTCCATCCTCAATTTGAGATGCCATATTATTCATTGAATTGAATAGTGAGTTGAGAAAGAGAATGAAAAGTGAAAATATGAACATGTGCAAGAACATAGAACACATACAAAAATTGAACATTGTAATATGAAGCATTTTCCTTTTCATAATAACAATCATAACCATACAAATCTAAACTCCATTGTGGTGTATTAAATGGCATAATACTTCATTTTCTGATTGAAAGGACAAAACATGGTAAAAAACCATCAAAGTCATCTTAACAATCATGGCCAAGTTTAATATTTGATAACAAAATTTAGTTAACTAGGTTTTAAACCACATAAGGTACTAACCTTAAGTAGAAATGATGTTGAGTATTGAGCTTACTAGTCCATCGTAAGCCATTGAGCAACTATTAGGTCACTTATACCCTTCCAAAATTCTTATGATACTCACAACTACAAAGTTCTTGAATAGTTAAGAAATAGAAATGAATGAACTCAAACTACAAAATAAGGAGTTCCAAGATAAGCTAGTTGCAAAGTCGTCAACTTTAATACCCAATTCCATTGGAATTAATGTATGATGCATATGTTCTTTCTAATTCATAAAATCCACCACCAACTACATTAACTTGCCACCTTTGAAAAGCATGCAACTTGGTCATTAAGTTAATGAATGACCACAATTATGTTATATAATTTCTCATATGTGCCAGCCTAATCATGTTATAAAGGTTGAAAAATACCATTGATTAAACTATAAATATAGTACGTCATTGAGGCGTATTATATGACCTTATACCACACATTACTAACAAGTGCTACAGGGCAACTTAGTCCATGCCACTCAAGTTAAAAATTATGTTACGGGAAAAATTGCATAAAAGAATATAACCTACATTGGTTAATGTTAGCTAAATTAATAGTGATTAATAAACAAATATAATCATCGTCTTGTTTTAGGAGGAACTAATAAATTGAGATGTGAAGTCAATAAATTAAATGCTTGCTCAAGCTTAAATTATGGTGGGAAGTAACTGATGATAAATATCTTATTTACTTCCTTCAAAGCTTAAGAATAAAAAATCAATACACAAATATCTACAATTAATGCATGAATATTGCAACTATATCCATAAATTATGGCATAAAATATGTGAGGCAGTTATCCACATGGCATTATCTTGTGCAAGTGTTGCAATTAGACCTTCAAGTTATGGTCCAATCAAATGTTTAAAATTAGATTTTTTAATAATATTGAAAAATATATATTTATTTTTCAACGTTTAGCATTATAAGTCGTGTTCGTCAATACTAAACTAATAGTGATCAAAAAAACAAATCGATTGCTAGAGTCTTGCATTGGTAGTGACTAATGATATCCTTTGTATGTCATATTTCATTAATCACATCATATTCCTTACATAAAGGATAACAAACTAAAGACCTATACTTTCAAAATAACAACCTTTATGTGGTGTAGTAACCATTTTTTTCCAATAAGACTCATTTTGTCAACACAAAAGCATATAAAGTTTAAGGCCCTGTGCCTTGAATATTACCTTTAATGTATAAAATCTCAACTATATGTGATCATTGCCTAATTGATCACCTTTATATGCATTGTAAAATCAAACCATAAGTAATGTAATGTACACAATTAAGGAGTTTTAATGAGCATTATTTTACAAAACATCAATAATTGTCTCTCATATGTAATCAATATGCCATGCAACTATTATTTCTCCTTTCACATGTCACATATAGTCATGCATATGAAACAAATTTTCCTTATGAAATGTAGAAATACTCATCAACAAATATATGAAATGCAAAACTAATGAACCTGTTGTAGCAGCTACAACCACCCTCCAAAATTTTTCCTTAGCTTCATTTTGGAGCCTCCCTACCAACCATCGTCAGCAGCATGTCTTGCACCATCAAGTACATGAGCTTCAGTGGTTTTCTATCAGCTTACCAGCTTTTGCATGATAGCTTGCTTCACTCCCCTCACAAGTTGCTACTCTGGACTTAGTCCAGCTGCTAATTGAGCAGCGCCCTCAAGAAATTGAGCAATTCTAGAGGGGAACTAGCCTTCCCTCTAGAAATTGTGAAATCTGACTAGCAGCCTGTTGGGCTCAAAAACTGTGCAATCCTGTAAAACAACCTTCCTAATGAAAACTGCGCAATCTGGCCTAGCAGTGCTGCTTAGCTCATAAATTTTGCAATTCTGGGAAGTAGTCAACTACTCCTCCCAGAAATTGTGCAATCCCTCTGGACATCCAGCCCAGCTTCCACCCAGAAACGGCATAAAATTTCCCCTCAATCAAGCAAGCTGTTGCATGTACCCTCAAGTTGACTGGTTCCACACGAAACCGAGAAAACTTGACTTGCATGCATGGGCTGCTTTTTCCTGAAATAGCAAAAGGCAGCATGCAAAAAGCATCCCTAGATTTTAGGGAGCTATTTTTAGCAGCTGGAGGTTACATGCAAATATCATTTTAGAAACTTTCCTCTAAGTGTCATTTTTTCCTAGATTTGTGGCATGTGCGTCATGAGCCTCAAACTTATTTATTTGACGTTTCAAAGCTCATTCTTCACATCGATCATAGACCTCCCACATCCCATAGCATATCCAGGAGTCTTCGACACATCTGGTTTAGTTATTTCCAAGTGTTTCTGGGAAAACTAGTATTCCTAAAGAATACTAGCCCTCTAGGTTTGGCAGCTACCCTAGAAACAACAGTTTAAAGCTATTCATCGATTTCTTCTATGTAACAGATACGAGAAAGATAATGGAACCAACCTGGAACTTCCGCTTGATCCCTTTCTTGCTCTCTCTCCCCTTTGACAGAACCCACAACTCCTCCTCGTACTTAACATGCTCGGAGAGTATTGTACATGTACAGCAACAAAGAACCGTCAAAGCATAATGATCTATTACAACATAAACATTACAGAATCAGATATATAATGAACAAATGTAGCATTCACAAATAATAACATTCACAATTGCACAATCATATGGAAGAAAACCTGAAGAACTTTATTGATAGAAGGGAGAATTACAACCCAGTTGTCTGATCCAGCATAATCCTCCCAGCTTCAATCCTTCTTCACCTCATGAAATAGCAAGATCACTCCAACAATACAATGCTCTTTCCTTAATTACAAACTATCAGCACTTACTTGCAATTCACAACATTTCAGCCTCTGGATCTCTTGAATGAGGGATCCATTTATAGATGTTTGCAAGGGTGTGAGTCATCCATGGGGTTTGATTAGTGTCATTCCACTTGTTACATTTGGTTCCACAAGAGAGGGGATAACTGAAGTTTAGATCCCTTACTCATCCTTGGGCAAATTCAGAGAGGCAAGTGGCACAGGAGAAGTTTCTAGAAGATTGCATGAGCATCCACTTAGCAAACTGTCTCGGACATTTGTCCATCCTCGCCCATCGCACCCTATAGAAGGCCTAAACAGTATGCATCGCACCCTGGCAGTGTACCACTCAATATGCATCGCACTTTCCCAATGGAGTAGTCAGTTAGGTTTAGTTTAGGCATTTTCTGGATGGTTTCTCAGATGGAACTTTTGGGGAATGATGTATTCAGATGATTATGTTCTTTTAGGGTATAAAACAACTCTTTTGAATGAGCCCTAGTTTATTGACATATAAGCTTGGGGTTGATGTGCCCAAATATGTCTATAACACTAGGTAAGTCCACTTAACTTGTCTTTTGCAGCATTTCCGTCGCTTTTTGTGTTTTGGCTTATGTGAGTGTTGTCTACTTGATTTCTGTGAAGGCTTGCTATCGTTTGCATGCATATTATCTTGTACAAGCACTATTTCATTTTTCGTTAGCATCTCACTGTTGTCACATGCATGACACTGTTTTGAACGAACAATCGTCGATTCGATGACTCATCTCACACACATGCATGTTGTTCCATTTTCTTAATCTTGTATTTACTGTTTGCATGCATGATCATTCACCTCAGCTTAAACTCAGTATGGCCATGCATTCACATCCTCATTTTCTTTCAGTCGCTCGGCGGGTCTAGGCAACCTTGGCCTGGACTCTGCCTCACCAAGACAGCATTGCGCAATTCTGAGAGGGAAGGCTCTCCCTTTCTCTCGAAAAATGCACAGGTCTAGCTAGTGACTAGCCTCCAGTCTTGCCTTGCGCAATTCTGAGAGGCAGTGACACCTGGCCCAAAAAATTGTGCAATGCAATCCCTAGGCCTGCAGCACTTGCCAATTGAAAGTGCACATTGCGCAATCCCAACACCCAGCAGGCCAGTCTACATTATGCATTGTACAATTCCAATAGCCAACTAGTCTCCCGACAATCCAAACTACCTTTTGCGCAGTTTTGATAGTCAATCTCCCAGCCTCCGAGTGAAAATTGTGCAATCCTTTCGAGTCAATCCCCAAGTATGTAGCATGTCATCCCTCAAGTTTGTTTTGGTTTTAACTCACAAATTTCTTGCCATGCATGTCACCATGTCTCAAGATATATCAAGTCTTCATCCATCTCTCAACAGTTCAGGATCAATGGCCTCCAAGAGAGCAGGATCAAAGGACACCGACGGAAGTGCAACTGGAGCAGAAATTGAGCGAATGTCTAGGAGTTTGTTGATCTATGAAGACACAAAGCTGATCATAGAGAAAGACATTAGGCTGAAATGGCAAGAGATCAATGATGCATTCTCATGCACATTTGGGGAAGATCTCAAAGACAGCCAAGTCTATGTGAACATTCATAAGTCTGTCTTGTACCGGATTGCATGCAGTTATCCCACATTCCCATGCTCGGACATGATACATTGGATCGTCTTGCACACTGATCGTGAGACGATGACATTGAGAAGTGTCAGCAGGACGGAGATTGCTACCTTCATAGCATAGGATTATCAGCAGATGTACCATTTGTCGAAGCCAGTGATCACCATGGAAACAACCTTCAGCATACCCAACAGTAGTGCCAACTCCAGGGATATCTTGAAGAACTGGGTAAAGGAGCCAGCCAAATTCAAGATGACACCCAACCATATTTACAAGATGAAGATACTACGAAAGGTGTATCAATACTTGGTCATCTTTGCATGTCGCTTGTATGGCCAAGAAAGCACGGAGACCTTCTCGCAGTGTTGGGTGATTGCATTAGACCAACTTTCCAGTGAAGGAAAAGCATGCAACTGGTCCGACATATTGGCTCACAAGCTGAAGGAACAGGTCACAAGAGCTCGGCAGCCACCTAAAGGTTAGCAAGCATAAATCTACCTATCCGCATACATCTTGGATGCAATCCGTGCAGTCAGGAGTTCCCAGGCATGAAGTGGACATGGACACGGTGGAAACCTCTGTCAACACTTATTGTAAATTGTTGTCTGAATGCAGCTTCAGAGGAGTCGTCAGAACATTTTGTCACCTCAGTGTATAAGATGATATTTGAGCAGGATCCACCTTGCATGTTGAAGGCAGCAATGGAGGCATTGATCGACATAGCAGATTGGTATGCCTCACCATCTGGCACCTTCATATGGATGTACAACATGGAGAAGACTCTGCATGTTTTGATGAAATTTTCCATGGACAAGATCGTCATACAAGAAGTATTGTACCACATCTCGGCAGGACTGTTAGCTAGGTTGCACCAGAAGAAGAAGGCGCCTTGGCCCACTCTTTCATTGTGGATGGGTTTGTACGAGATACGGAACCTCAAGCATGTGGATTTTGAAACAGAGGACATCAAGAAAT
This sequence comes from Pinus tabuliformis, assembly GCA_031772625.1. Taxonomy (NCBI): domain Eukaryota; kingdom Viridiplantae; phylum Streptophyta; class Pinopsida; order Pinales; family Pinaceae; genus Pinus; species Pinus tabuliformis. The sequence goes on from CM062808.1 coordinate 170,154,454, forward strand.
ATACTTTCGACGTCCGAAGCTTCAATCCATATGACCCGCTTTGTATTACGAAAGATCACTGCCCAAGAATACATTTTCAGTATATCCACGGGGCATGTCATTGAGCAGAGGAAGACCCATGGAGATATTGTTACAACTTCTCCAGGCTCAATGAACCGGTCGGCATTGTTGTGGAATGGTTAGTGAGGTAGTGTGAAGCAGCATCCAGGAGAGCACCAACAGCACCAGCAACAAAGGTAAACATACTGACACGTGACAAACGCAAGAGAAATATTTTCGACAGCACAGAGGCAAAACAAAGTTGCAAGTTCAGAGCAGACCCACTTGTACAAAAAGCAGCTTTAGCAATAGAGACGAAGAGGCAACAACGTGACAGGAGGAATGTGCAAAGGCAGAGAGAAAAATAGAGGATGGAGGAAACATTAAAGGAGTTGCATGAGTTGAAGGATCAACTCTGGAAGGAACAGAATTTGCGCAGATAGGAGAAGGAAGTGCAGCAAGCACAGGTACAGTAGGGGGCGTAACATGTACAGACAAATGAAATTGTGCCCATACAGGTAGTAGACTCATCCGAACAGCTGGCACCAAGCAGACAAAGTGAGCAGTCACAGGAGCAGGACCTCGCTCAAGAGATTGAACAAACACTTGAGCAGATGGATATGGATATGGAGCAACAAGAGCTAGAGAAAGACATCAACCTCATGCCTTACCACCAAGAGTTCGACCTACCAGCTTCACCAGATCCAGAAGCAGAGCAAGTCCCAAGTGACTAGGGAGACACTGAGATCCCTGGAGACAATCCGGAAGAAGATATGAACAACAGATCATTCGACAAGTCACAACATAGAGTTTTGCAATCGTACAGAGTGTCTACTCCAGATGATCACACATCTCTTGCGTAGTTTGATGCACGAGTGATCGTGTCTGATGTGCGCAAGCATCCAGCAGCATTGGCCAATGCTACTTGATCATATGTCGAAGCCACTAGCTCGAGTGTTTGCTTCTTGATAGCTGAGAATGAGCGAATGGCTAAGGATTTACAGACAGCCAAGCAAGGAGGAGAACTAGTTATAGCATCCACCTGAGCAAAGATGAAGAAGGCGATACTAGATGAAGTATTGTCCCTTGAGACAACCATGCAGGCTTTTTATTCCAAGTTTGGTACCATGCATAAGGTAGTTTTCCATCTCAAGGGTTGGAAGCAGCGATGTTCTAGGAGAGCACGTATCTTATCAAACGTGCATACTATTGTTGACTACATGAAAACATGGAAAACGAGATACAAGGGATCCTCGTTACACTTGCCCAATATTATGAAGCCTAGAGCGATCGAGCTGAAGGCATGCATCCGAAGCCAAATCTGGAACTATGAAGAACTCCCGCACCTCATCACTAGTTTGCGGGCTTCCCATGCATGGGTATTCAAGAGTATGGAGGTTGTTGTGCGCGCACATGTGATCCCATCTATTGGGACACTCACAGGCCAAGTCTATGTGAACATTCATAAGTCTATCTTGTACCGAATTGCATGCAGGTATCCCGCATTCCCATTCTCAGACATGATACATTGTATCGTCTTGCACACTGATCGCGAGACAATGACATTGAGAAGTGTCAGTAGGATGGAGATTGCTACCTTCATAGCATAGGATTATCAGCATATGTACCATTTGTCGAAGCCAGTGATCACCATGGAAACAACCTTCATCATACCCAATAGCTATGCCAACTCCAGGGATATCTTGAAGAATTGGGTAAAGGAGCCAACCAAATTCAAGATGACACCCAACCATATTTACAAGATGAAGATACTATGAACGGCGTATCAATACTTGGTCATCATTTCATGTCGCTTGTATGGCCAAGAGAGAATGGAGACCTTCTCGTAGAGTTGGGTGATTGCGTTGGACCAACTGGCCAGTGAAGGAAAAGCATGCAACTGGTCCGACATATTGGCTCATAGGCTGAAGGAACAGGTCACAGGAGCTCGGCAGCCGCCTAAAGGTTAGCAAGCAGAAATCTACATGTCCGCATACATCTTGGATGCAATCTGTGCCATCAGGAGTTCCCAGGCATGAAGTGGGCATGGACACGGTGGAAACCTCTGTCAACACTTATTGTAAATTGTTGTCAGAATGCAGCTTCAGAGGAGTTATCACACAGTTGTCAGATCATTTTTTCACCCCAGTGTATAAGATGATATTTGAGCAAGATTCACCTTGCATGTTGAAGGCAGCAATGGAGGCATTGATCGACATAGCCTATTGGTATGCCTCACCATCCGGCACCTTCATATGGATGTACAGCGTGGAGAAGACTCCACATGTTTTGATGAAGTCTGCCATGGACAATATCTTCATGCAAGAAGTATCATACAATATCTCGGCATGACTATTAGCTAGATTGCACTGGAAGAAGAAGGCGCCTTGGCCCACTCTTCCATTGTGGATGGGGTTGTGCGAGATATGGAACCTCAAGCATGCGGATGTTGAAACAGAGGTGATCAAGAAATATACTTTTGACATCCGAAGCTTCAATCCATATGACCCGCATTGTATTTTGAAAGATCACTGCCCGAGAGTACAGTTTTAGGATATCCACGGGGCATGTCATTGAGCGGAGGAAGACCCATGGAGATATTGTTACAGCTTCTCCAGTCCCAATGAACTGGTCAGCATCATTGTGGAATGGTTAGTGAGGCCGCATGAAGCAGCATCCATGAGAGAACCAGCAGCAGAGGTAAACATACCAACGCGTGACAAATGCAAGAGAAATATTTTCGACAACACAGATGCAAAACAAGTTGCAAGTTCAGAGAAGACCCACTTGTACAAAAAGCATCTTTAGCAATAGAGATGAAGAGGAAACAACGCGACAAGAGGAACACGCAAAGGTAGAGAGAGAAATAGAGGATGGAAGAAACATTGAAGGAGTTGCATGAGTTGAAGGATCAACTCTATAAGGAACAGAAGTTGTGCAGACAGGAGAAGGAAGCGCAACAAGAACAAGTACAGTAGGGGGCGTAACATGTATAGACAAATGAAACTGTGCCCATATAGGTAGTAGACTCGTCCAAACAACTGGCACCAAGTAGATAGAGTGAGCAGTCACAGGAGCAGGACCTCGCTCAAGAGATTGAACAAACACTTGAGCAGATGGATATGGATACGGAGGAACAAGAGCTAGATAAAGACATCAACCTCATGCCTTACCACCAAGAGTTCGACCTACCAACTTCACCGGATCCAGAAGTGGAGCAAGTCCCAAGTGGCCAGGGAGACACTGAGATCCCTAGACACAATCTGAAAGAAGATATGAACAACATATCATTCGATGAGTCACAACATAGATTTGTGCAATGGCACAGAGTGTCTACTCCAGATGATCACACATTTATTGCACAGTTTGAGGCACGAGTGATCGTGTCTGACATGCGCAAGCATCCAGCTGCATTAGCCGATGCTACTAGATCATATGTCGAAGCCACTAGCTTGAGTGTTCACTTCTTGATAGCTGAGAATGAGCAAATGTCTAAGGATTTACAGATAGCCAAGCAAGGAGGAGAACTGGTTATAGCATCCACCCGAGCAGAGATGAAGAAGGCGATACTAGATGAAGTATTGTCCCTTGAGACAGCCATGCAAGCTTTGTATTCCAAGTTTGGTACCGTGCATAAGGTAGTTGTCCATCTCAATGGTTGGCAGCAACGATGTTCTAGGAGAGCACGTATCTTATCAAACGTGCATACTATTGTTGACTACATGAAAACATGGACAATAAGATACAAGGGAGCCTCATTACACTTGCCCAAGATTATGAAGCCTAGAGCGATCGAGCTGAAGGCATGCAGCCGGAGCCAAATCTGGAACTATGAAGAACTCCCGCACCTCATCACTAGTTTGCAGGCTTCCCATGCATGGGTATTTAGGAGTATGGATGTCTTTGTGCGCGCACATGTGATCCCATCTATTGGGACACTCACCGAGGCAAAGACAAAGGCACAAGTCCGATTGGAGCTTGACTCGTACTTTGACGAGTTGATGTGCATAGCCACCAACACAGACTTGGTGATCAGTAAAGACACCATGCATCATTATTGATCAATGCAGAGCTCGATTGTGTTGGTACAGAAGAAGGATGGAACTTGGAGAATCTGTATTGATTATCAGGTGCTGAACAAGATCACTATCTGAAATAGGTATCCGATCCCACGGATTGATGACCTTCTGGACCAACTTAAAGGGGAAAAATATGTCAGCAAGATTGACTTGAAGTCCAGATATCACCAGGTACCAATCAAACCCTCTGATGTGTCGAAGACTACCTTCAAAGCCAAGAAGGGCCTTTTCGAATGGTTATTTATGCCTTTAGATTTGATGAATGCTCCTGCAACCTTCATGAGGTTGATGGATGACATCTTGCATCCATTCACCAAATCCTTTGTATTCATATATTTGGATGACATCCTGATCTTCAGCCAGAGTTGGGAAGAGCACCTCCACCACATCCGAAAGGTTCTCCAAACACTGCGGCAACACAAGTTATGTGCCAATTTAGAGAAATGCACTTTTGGCATGACCCAAGTTTAGTATATGGGATACATTATTAATGAACAGGGGATGCATGTGGATCCAGCCAAGATCCAAGTCATTCGGCATTGGCCAGCTCCAACCACTCTAACAGAGCTCCGCAGCTTTCTGGGTCTTGCCAATTTCTACCGCAAGTTCATGGTGGGATTCTCTCATATCACTTGGCCCTTGAGTCAAGTCACCAAGGGAGGAGCGAAAGAAAAATACTTTTGGTCTGAATCTCAACCAAAGGCATTCACAGAGTTGAAACATCACCTCTGCTCTGCACTAGTGCTCACACTACCAGACTTGCAATAGCCATTTGAGAACGAGACAAATGCCTCTGACTATGCTATTGGGGTAGTCCTTACTCAACAGGGGAATCTAATGGCATATCACAGTGAGACACTTTCAGAAATAGTCCAGAAGTATCCCACTTATGACAAAGAGATGTATTCCATTATGCAGGCCCACCGACAAGGGAAGCATTACATTTTGGGGAAGGAAATGGTCATCCGCAGAGACCATTGGCCCCTGTAGTTCATACAGACGCAAGGGAAGTTGCAGAATGATCGCCATCGGAAGTGGTACACATACCTGAAACAGTTCCATTTGAATATCAAGTATAAGAAGGGAAGCACCAATAATGTTGCAGACTGCCTCAACTGACCATTGATCATGGCGCTAACCACCGTGCTCAACTCTTGTGGGCACGAGACTTTTGATTATCCACTTCTCTACAAAAGTGACCCAGAATTTGGCCACACATACCAGATGCTCTTGGAGGGTCAACAAGTTCCAAATTTTCACCTCCAGGATGCCCTGTTATGCCACCTGGGGCACCTTTGTGTTCCTTCTAGTGATCATGCCAAGATGATTTGCGAAGCACACTACAGTCGGGTCGTTGGGCATTTCAAGGTCGAGAAAAGGGTGGCAGTACTACGAAAGTATTTCTATTGGTCGAATCTTCGACATGATGTCCAAAAGTACATTAGATCCTACACTTCTTGTGTCATTGCCAAATCGACCATCAAGAAGCAAGGCCTCTATACTTCGCTGCCTACCCCTGGTCGACCTTGGGAATCCATCTCCATGGATTACATGTCGAACCTTCCTTCTACTAAGCATGGAAATGACTGTGTTTTTGTGGTCGTCGACAGATTCTTGAAGATGGCCATTATGGCGACCTGCAAGAAGAATAACACAGCAGAAGCCACTGCTAACCTCTTCTTTGAACGAGTGTGGGTACACTTTTGGATCCCACAATCTATCATCTCAGATTGGGACAGCAAGTTTCTTAGTACATTTTGTTCCAGTCTCTGGTCAATGTTGGACACCAAGATCACTAAGTCCACAGCTTTTCATCTCCAAACTGATGGCCAAACAGAGGTTGTTAATAGGATGATCGTACATATTCTACACATGTAAAACTCAAAGCATCCACGCACATGGGATGAGAGCCTCCCCTATGTTTAACATATCTATAACTGGGCTCTCCATAGCTCGACTGGCCACAACCCTTTTTAGGTTGGCTTGGCATTCCAGCCACTATGTCCCATTGATATGGACATGCCATTTGCATGTACTCAGGTAGATTCAACTCATGTCCAGTCCGAAACTGATAAGGAAAATAGCTTCATTGAGCACATCCAACATATCCACCACTAGGTCCACGACATTCCGGAGAAATCAAATGCCAAGTACAAGCAGTGACATGATAACCATCGGGTGCCACACAAGTTCAGGTAGGCGATAATGTCTGGTTGCATTTGGAAAAGGAACTCCTTACCGGAGCCTATCAGAAACTTAGACCACTCTGATATGGTCCTTACACCATTACCAAGGCTGTGGGAGACAATGCATTTGAGCTCAGCATTCCCCCATTCCTTGGCATGCACCCAATGTTCAATGTGGACCGCCTTCGACCATACTTCCCACCATTGCTAGACACATCAGACATTACAGAACAACTCACACCTACAGAGTTAAATCCAGATTGCGTGGAACAAGCCATAACTGATCGGATCATGGACATGCAGATCAAGAACACCTGAAAAAAAAAAGGTTTTAACTATGTTGAGTTGTCAAAGCGTGCCAACTCCTTTACCAGGGCAAGTGGCTCACCAAAGACCAAGTTCAGCAGAAGTTTCCTCGTCTCATGGAGGAACTCAACGCAATGTGGACCATTGCTTCCTAAAGAGGGAGGAATGATACAAGTGGATATTGGTGACCACTCACCTATTCCACTTGGACACCCACCATTGTTTCTTTCACTTTTTCAGTTTCCTTATTTTAAGCACAATTTTCTATTTTTGGCAGTTTTTTGGGTCTTGAACTTCCAGAGCCGTTTTGAGGCCCTAAACAACGTTTTTGGGGAAAACTAGGAGCAACAGGGGTCATTGAGTGGTGTTTCTGACTTAAAAGTTGTAGTCCTTGGATAGATCTTTCTAACGAGGTATTGTGCTCGTCAAACAGAGATCGTATGCAAAGTTACGACCCCGGGAAGTTGATGTACCAATTTACCCAAACGGGGCCCATAGTTTGGTGCTTCATCTCTTAGGGTTATGTTTTTGGATGTTTATGGTTTTCCATTGTTTCTCAACAATAAATAGGTGGTCTTCTCTTTCTCTATTTTTCTTTGCATGTCCGCAACGAGGTCGGGATATAAGGAGTTAGGGCTTGATCTGGTTGAACCTCTGCAAGATCAGTGTCGCAAACCCTGACAGTCACCCATGGGGGAAGAAGATAAAGACGAGGGAGCAGGAGAACCTATCAAAATATTGCTTTAGGAAGCCCTCTAGAAACAAAGGAATGCGATGATGGATAACTTTGCCCAGATCCCTCAATGGTTTCCCACCAGAGGTGCATCCGCATCCAACAGCCACTCTAGAGGCTCCACTCCTTTAAGGTATAAGTAAACTTTGACATTCCCATATTTGAGGGCCAAATAGATGCAGACGTCGTAGATAAATGGTTAAATCTGCTAGAAGGATATTTTTCTATTCAGGATTTTTCCAGCCGAGAAAAGATTACTTTTTCTCTTCTCAAATTCGCCCTTGGCGTCAACGACTAGTGGGAAACCTACTCTGAGTAGAAGGATGATACGACCTCACTATTTTCAACCGCACCCACTTGGAACTCGTTTCGAGATGCCATCAAGGAGCAGTACTACCCTGTTGGGAGCTATGAAGATAAATACATAAAGTGGAAAACGCTGCGACAAGGAAGGGACCAAGATGTGCCGAAGTTTACCAATGTTTTTCATACCCTTCGCACGAAGTTGGGCATCAAGGATTCTAAGAAACATTTGGTTCTCAAGTACCACTGTTGCCTACATAGGTACATCCAAGATGAGATGGAGTTCCTAGACATCTCCTCGCTCGGCATGGCATACCTATATACCATCAAGATCGAGAAAAATTTTAGACAGAAGAAGCAAGACTTTGGATCTGTGAATCTGAAGCAAGGGAAAGGTGCCCCCAAACCATAGAACAAAGGTCAAAGCTAAGGCAGGGTGGCCCAGGACAACCCACCAAAGCCGTAAGAAAAGAACAACACTACGAAGCCTAAGAAGGACATGGGGAAGTGGTGTGAGTTCCATAAGAGCTCCACTCACAACACAAGTGAGTGTCGGTCCAAGAAGTGACTGGTGGCTAAGCTAAAGGCTTCGGAATCAGATGCATGTTCTGACTCTGAGTTAGAACCTGACAAAGGGAATGAAAAATGGAATCAAGTTATCGATGCGGAGCCCAATGCCACCATTGCCACCACGAAGATCCAGAAGGGGGAACCCAAAGATCTATAGGAGGAGGAGCGCCTCTTCCACTCCCATATGTGGGAAAAGCGTTCCCTGCTACAGTTCATCCTCAACAGTGGAAGCCAAAAGAACCTCATTTCCGCAGAGGTCATGAAGCGGCTAGGCTTACCAACCACAGCATACCCACAACCGTACACCATCGGGTGGCTTCACCAAGGACGGGATCTTCGCATGAGCGAGTATTGCCACCTTTCATACAGCATCAAACCCTTCACGGATGAGGTAGTTTGTGACGTTGCTCCCCTTGATGTTTGTGATGTATTATTAGGCCAACCATACTTATGGAAGTGACATGTTATGTAGGATTCAAGGCCTGCCTCGTGTTGTTATTGTTACTTTGGGAAATAAGTTGTATAGGATACTAGAGGTAACACCGCCTATCACCATCTCTTTGGTTACTGCAAAACAATACAATAAGCTCATCTCCAAAACCAAGAAATTTGTTTTCCTGGTGATATGCCCTCAAGGAAAGAAGAAGACAGTGGCCACGACCTCCAGATAGCACCCCCCCTGCACGACAACTACAAATGGACAAGGTCGTGGAGGAGTACGAGGAAATCTTCACCCCCCCTGCAGGGGTGCCTCTGCACTGTCAGGTCAAGCACTCCATCGATCTGACCCCAGGTGCGTCATTGCCTAGTGGACTAATCTATCAGTGCTCCATCCTAGAGAATGATGGAGCACTGATAGATTCAGGAGTTGTTGCAAAAAGGTCAAATCTGACTGAGTCCATCACCCTGTGGGAGCCCGATCGTGTTGGTACAGAAGAAGGACGGGACTTGGAGACTCTGTATTGACTATCGGGCGCTAAACAAGATCACTGTCCGAAATAAGTCCCTGATCCCATGATCGATGACCTTCTAGACCAACTTAAAGGGGGGGGATATTTTAGCAAGATCGACTTGAAGTCTGGATATCACCAAGTACCAATCGAACCCTCCGATTTGTGGAAGACTGTCTTCAAAGCCAAGGAGGGCCTTTTCGAATGGTTGGTTATGCCTTTCAGGTTGATGAGTGCTCCTGCAACCTTCATGAGGATGATGGATGACATCTTGTGTCCATTCACCAACTCATTTGTAGTGGTATATTTGGATGACATCCTGATCTTCAGCCAGAGTTGGGAAGAGCACCTCCACCACATCCGACATGTTCTCCAAACACTATGGAAACACAATTTATGTGCCAATTTTGAGAAATGCACTTTTAGCATGACCCAAGTTCAGTATCTGGGATACATTATTGATGAATGGGGGTGCATGTGGATCCAACCAAGGTCCAAGTCATTCAGGATTCGCTAGCTCCAACCACTCTGACAGAGCTCTGCAGCTTTCTGGGTCTTGCCAATTTCTACCGCAAGTTTGTGTTGGGATTCTCTCATATCACTTGGTCCTTGAGTCAAGTCACCAAGGGAGGAGCAAAAGCAAAATTATTTTGGTCTGAATCTCAACAGAAGGGATTCACAGAGTTGAAACATCAACTTTGCTCTGCACCAGTGCTCACTTACCCGACTTTCAAAACCTATTTGAGATCGAGACAAATGCCTCACACTATGCTATTGGGGCAGTCCTTACTCAATAGGAGCATCTAGTGGCATATCACAGTGAGACACTTTCAGGCACAGTCTAGAAGTATCCCACTTATGACAAAGATATGTATTCCATTGTGCAGGCATGCCGACAATGGAAGCATTACATTTTAGGGAAGGAAACGATCATCCACACAGACCACCGGCCCCTGTAGTTCATACAGATGCAAGAGAAGTTGTAGAATGATCGCCATCAGAAGTGGTCCACATACCTGCAACAGTTCCATTTGAATATCAAGTATAAGAAGGGAAGCACCAATAATGTTGTAGATTGCCTCAGCCGACCACCTATCATAACGTTAAACACTGTGTTCAACTCTTGTGGGTACGAGACTTCTGATTGGCCACTTCTCTACAAAAGAGACCCAGAATTCGGCCACACATACTAGACGCTCTTGGAGGGCCAGCAAGTTCCAAATTTTCACCTCCAGGATGCCCTATTATGCCACCTGGGACACATTTGTGTTCCTTCAAGTGAGTGTGCCAAGATGATTTGGGAAGTGCACTACAATCGGGCCACTAGGCATTTCGGGGTCAAGAAAATGGTGGCAGTACTGCAGAAGTATTTATATTGGCCGAATCTTCGATAGGATGTCAGGAAGTACATCAGATCCCGCACTGCCTATGCTATTGCCAAATTGACCATCAAGAAGCAAGGCCTTTATACTTCACTGCCTACCCCTTGTCGACCTTGGGAATCCATCTCCATGGATTACATGTCAAGCCTTCCTTCTACTAAGCATGAAAATGGCTTTGTTTTTGTGGTCGTCGACAGATTCTCAAAGATGGCCATTATGGTGGCCTGCAAGATGAATATCACAGCAGAAGCCACTGCTAAATGCTTCTTTGAATGAGTGTGGGTACATTGTCGGATTCCACAATCTATTATCTCAAATCGAACATTAAGTTCCTCAGTACATTTTGGTCCAGTCTTTGGTCGATGCTAGACACCAAGCTCACTAAGTCCACAGCTTTCCATCACCAAACTGATGGCCAAATAGAGGTCGTCAACAGGATGATCGTACACATTCTACACGTGTACAACTCAAAGAATCCACACACATGGGATGAGAGCCTCCCCTATGTTCATCACAGCTATAACCGGGACCTCCACAGCTCAACTGGCCACAGACCTTTTCAGGTGGGCTTGGGATTCCAGCCACTATGTCCCATCAATGTGGCCATGCCATTTGTAGGTACTCAGGCAAATTAGGCTCATCTCCAATCAAAACCTGATAAGGCAAACAACTTCATTGAGCACATCCAACATATCCACTAATAGGTTCACCACATTCTGGAGAAATCGAATGCCAAGTACAAGCAACGACATCATCAACATCGGGTGCCACACAAGTTTTAGGTGGGCAACAAAGTCTAATTTAATTTGCAAAAGGAACACCTTACCAGAGCCTATCAGAAACTCAGACCACTCTGATATGTTCCTTACACCATTAACCAAGGTTATGGGAGACAATGCATTTGAGCTTAGCATTCCCCCATTCCTTGGCCTCCACCCAGTGTTCAATGTGGACCGCCTTTGACCATGCTTCCCACTATTGTTAGACACATCAGACATTGCAGAACAACTCACACCTACAGACTTAAATCTAGATTGCATGGAACAAGCCACAACTGATCAGATCATGGACATGCAAATCAAGAACACTCGACAATAAAGGATCGAACTATATTGAGTTGTCAAAGCAGGCCAACTCCTTCACTAGGGCAAGTCGCTCACCAGGGACCAAGTTCAGCATAAGTTTTTTCATCTCATGGAGGAACTCAACGCAATGGGGACCATTGCTTCCTAAGGGGAGAGGAATGATCCAAGTGGATATTGGTGGCCACCTACCTATTACACTTGGACCCCCACCATTGTTACTTTCAGTTTTTCGGATCTTGAATTTTTGGAGTCATTTTGAGGACCTAAACGATGTTTTTTGGGGAAAAATGAGAGAAACATGCTACATAGATCGATGTTGCACACTCAAAAGTTTTAGTCCTCGGATAGATATTTCTAACGAGGTATTGTGCGCGTCAAACGGAGATCATATTCCAAAGTTACAACCCCGGGAAGTTGATGTACCAATTTACCTAAACAGGGCCCATAGTTTGGTGCTTCATCTCCGAGCGTTAGGTTTTTGGATGTTTAGGGTTTTCAATTATTTCTCAATAATAAATAGGCCTTGGAGCCTCATTGTAACATAGCTAAGAGGCATGTAGCTGCCACATCTCTTCTCAGAGATAAGCTACCATCGCCCGAGCTAGTCTTATTTCCGTTCTGTTTGTAAGCATATTTCAGTATTTGATATTAATGAAATGAAGTGTTATTTCTACTACATCTTTGTATTTATGGTTAAATATGTAATTTTTTGCGTTCCTATTTAAATCTGATTAGTGGTATCAAAGCGGTCAGCTCTTTCTCTTTTTTTCTTTGCATGTCCCCAACGAGGTAGGGATATAAGGAGCTACGGCTCAATCTAGTTGAACCTCTCCAAGATCAACCTCACAAACCTTGATGGCCGCCCATGGGGGAAGAAAAGTAAGATGAGGGGGTAGGAGATCCTATCAAAATATTGCTCAAGGAGGACCTCGAGAAACAAAGGAATGCAATGATGGATAACTCTGCCCAAATCCTTTAACGGTTGCCCACTAGTGGTCCATCTGCATCCAGCAGCTTCTCTAGAGGCTCCACTCCTTTTAAGGTACAAGTAAACTTTGACATTCCCATATTTGAGGGCAAAATAGATGTAGATGTTGTAGATAAATGGTTAAATCTGCTAGAAGGATATTTTTTGTTCATGATTTTTCTAGCCGAGAAAATATTACTTTTGCTCTTCTAAAAGCTGCCCCCCACGTCAAGGACTAGTGGGAAACCTACTGTGAGCAAAAGGCTGAAAGTACTACCTCACTATTTTCAACTGCACCCACTTGGAACTCATTCGGGGATGCCATCAAGGAGTTGTAATACCCTATCGGGATCTATGAAAATAAATACATAAAGTGGACAAATCTGTGACAGGGAAGGGACCAAGATGTGTCGGAGTTTACCAACATTTTTCACACCCTTCGCACGAAGTTGGGCATCAAGGATCTGAGAAACATTTGGTTCTGAAGTACCATGGCTGCCTACACAGGCACATCCAGGATGAGATGGAGTTCCTGGACATCTCCTCGCTCGGCACGGCATACCGATATGACATAAAGATCAAACAAAAGTTTAGATAGAAGAAGCGAGAGTTTGAATCTATGAATCTGAAGCAAGGGAAAGGTGCCCCAAAATCCCAGAACAAAGGACAAAGCCAAGGAAGGGTAGCCTAGGAGAACCCGCCAAAGCCACAAGGAAATAACAACACCGCGAAGCTGACGAAGGACACAGGGAAGTGGTGTGAGTTCCATAAAAGCTCCACTCACAACACCAGTGAGTGTTGGGCCAAGCAATCACTGGTGGCCGAGCTAAAGGCTTCGGAATCAAATGCATGTTCTGACTCTGAGTCAAAACTTGACAAGGGGAATGACAAAGGGAAGCAGATTATCGATGCGGACCCCAATGCCACCATTGTCACCACGAATATCCAGAAGAAGGAACCTAGAGATCCAGAGGAGGAGGAGCGCCTCTTCCACTCCCAGATGTGGGTAAAGGGTTCCCCGCTATAGTTCATTGTCGATAGCGGGAGCCAAAAGAACCTGATTTCGGCAAAGGTTGTGAAGCGGTTAGGCTTACCGACCACAGCACACCCACAATCATACACCATTGGGTGGCTTCACCAAGGATGGGATCTTCGCGTGAGCAAGCAATGTCACCTTCCATACAGCATCAAGCCCTTCATAGATGAGGTATTATGTGATGTTGCTCCCCTTGATGTTTGTGATGTATTATTAGTCCAACCATACTTGTGGAAGCGACATGCTCTGTATGAGTCAAGGCCTCATGCTGTTATTGTTACTTTTGTAAATAAGTTGTACAGGATATCGGAGGTAGGATCGCCTACCACCATCTCTTTGGTTACTGCAAAACAATGCAGTAAGCTCATTTCCAAAACCGGGAAAAAAAATTCCTGGTGATACACCCTCAAGGAAAGAAGAAGACAGTGGCCACGACCTCCAGACAAGGCCCCTCCGCACAACAACAATAGATGGACAAGGTCGTGGAGGAGTACGAGGACATCTTCATCTCCCCCGCAGGGGTGCCTCTACATTGTCAGGTCAAGCACTCCATCGATCTGACTCCAAGTGTGTCACGGCCTAATGGACCAATCTATGGGCACTCCATCCTGGAGAACGATGAAATCAAGAGCCAGATTTAGGAGCTTTTGTAGAAAGGTCACATCCGTCCGAGTTCATCCCCCTGTGGGAGCCTAGTCGTGTTGGTACATAAGAAGGATGGGACTTGGAGACTGTGTATTGATTAACAGGCACTGAACAAAATCACTATCCAGAATAGCTACCTGATCCCACGGATCGATGACCTTCTCGACCAACTCAAGGGGGAAAAATTTTCAGTAAGATCGACTTGAAGTCCGGATATCACCATGTACCAATCGAACCCTCCGATGTGTGGAAGACTGCATTCAAAGCCAAGGAGGGCCTTTTCGAATGGTTAGTTATGCCTTTTGGGTTGACGAATGCTCTGCAACCTTCATGAGGATAATGGAAGACATCTTGCATCCTTTCACCAACTCATTTGTAGTGGTATACTTGGATGACATCTTGATCTTCAGCCAGAGTTGGGAAGAGCACCTCCACCACATCCGACAGGTTCTCCAAACACTACGACAACTCAAGTTATGTCCCAATTTGGAGAAATGCACTTTTAGCATGACCCAAGTTCAGTGTATGGGATACATTATTGATGAATAGGGGGTGCATATGGATCTAGCCAAGATCCAAGTCATTCAGGATTAGCCAGCTCTAACCACTCTAACAGAACTCTGCAGCTTTCTGGGTCTTGCCAATTTCTACCGCAGGTTTGTGTTGGGATTCTCTCATATCACTTGGCCCTTGAGTCAAGTCACCAAGGGAGGAGTGAAAGCAAAATTATTTTGGTCTGAATCTCAACAGAAGGCATTCACAGAGTTGAAACATCACCTCTACTTTGCACCAGTGCTCACATTACCAGACTTGCAACAACCATTTTAGATCGAGACAAATGCCTATGTCTATGTTATTGGGGCAGTCCTTACTGAACAAGGGAATCCAATGGCATATCACAGTAAGACACTTTGCCACACAGTCCCGAAGTACCCCACTTATGAAAAAGAGATGTATTCCATTGTGTAGGGCTACCGACAATGGAAGCATTACATTTTGGGGAAGGAAATGGTCATCCACACAGACCATCGGCCCTTGTAGTTCATATAGATGCAAGGGAAGTTGTAAAATCATTGCCATCAGAAGTGGTACACATACCTGCAATAGTTCCATTTGAATATCAAGTATAAGAAGGGAAGCACCAATAATGTTGCAGACTACCTTAGCCGACCACCGATCATGGCGTTAACCACCGTGCTCAACTCTTGTGGGCACGAGACTTCTGATTGGCCACTTCTATACAAAAGCAACCCAAAATTTGGCCACACATACTAGACAATCTTGGAGGGTCAGCAAGTTCCAAATTTTCACCTCCAAGATGCCCTGTTATTCCACCTAGGACACCTTTGTGTTCCTTCAAGCGAGCATGCCAAGATGATTTGGGAAGCACACTACAGTCAAGCCATTGGGCATTTCAGGGTCGAGAAAATGGTGGTAGTACTACAAAAGTATTTCTATTGGTTGAATCTTCAACAGGATGTCGAGAAGTACATCAGATCCTGCACTGCTTGCGCCATTGCCAAACTGACCATCAAGAATCAAGGCCTCTATACTCCGCTTCCTACCCCTATTGGACCTTGGGAATCCATCTCCATTGATTACATGTTAGGCTTTCCTTCTACTAAGCATGGAAATGACTGTGTTTTTGTGGTCGTCGGCAAATTCTCGAAGATGGCCATTAGGAGGCCTGCAAGAAGAATATCACAGCAGAAGGCACTACTAAACTCTTCTTTGAACAAGTGTGGGTACACTTTGGGATCCCACAATCTATCATCTCTGATTGGGATAGCAGGTTCCTCAGTACAATTTGGTCCAGTCTCTAGTTGATGCTGGACACCAAGCTCACTAAGTCCACAGATTTACATCACCAAACTGTTGGTCAAACAGAGGTCGTCAACAGGATGATTGTACACATTCTACACATGTAAAACTCAAAGAATCCACGCACATGGGATGAGAGCCTCCCCTATGTTTAGCACACATATAACCAGGCTCTCCACAGCTTGACTGGCCACAGCCCTTTTCAGGTGGGCTTGGGATTCCAGCCACTATGTCCCATTGATGTGGCCATGTCATTTGCAGCTACTCAGGCAAATTCGACTCATGTCCAGTCTGAAACCGATAAGGTAAACAACTTCATTAAGCACATCCAACATATTTTCCAGCAGGTCCACAACATTTTGGAGAAACCAAATTCCAAGTACAAGCAGTGACATGATCAACATTAGGTGCCACACAAGTTTCAGGTGGGCGACAAAGTTTGGTTGCATTTGGAAAAGGAACGCCTTACCGAAGCATATCGGAAACTTAGACCACTCCGATATGGTTCTTACTCCATTACTAAGGCTTTGGGAGACAATGCATTTGAGATCATCATTCCCCCATTCCTTGGCCTACACCCTGTGTTCAATGTGGACTGCCTTCGACCATACTTCCCACCATTGCTAGACACATCAGACATTACAAAACATCTCACACCTACAGAGTTAAATCGAGATTCCATGGAATAAGCCACAATTGATCGGATCATGGACACGCAGATCAAGAACACCCGAAAACAAAGGATCGAACTATATCGAGTTGTCAAAGCATGCCAACTCCTTCACCAAGGCAAGTGGCTCACTAGAGACCAAGTTTAGCAAAAGTTTCCTCATCTCATGGAGGAACTCAACGCAATGGGGACCATTGCTTCCTAAGGCGGGAGGAATGATCCAAGTGGATATTGGTGGCCACCCACCAATTCCACTTGGACCCCCACCATTGTTTCTTTCAATTTTTCAGTTTCCTTATTTGTAGCACAATTTACTATTTTTGGCAGTTTTTCGGGTCCTGAACTTTCGGAGCTATTTTGAGGCCCTAAACGATGTTTTTTTGGGAAAATTGGGAGCAACATAGGTCCTCAACTAATCTTTCACTCAAAATTTGTAGTCCTCAGATATATCTTTCTAATGAGGTATTGTGCGCGTCAAATGGAGATCGTATGCCAAAGTTACGACCCCGGGAAGTTGATGTACCAATTTACCCAAATAGGGCCCATAGTTTGGTGCTTCATCTCCTAGGGTTAGGTTTTTGGATGTTTAGGGTTTTCCATTGTTTCTAAATAATAAATAGGCTTTGGAGCCTCATTGTAACATAGTTCATAGGCATGTAGCTACCACATCTCTTCTCAGAGATAAGCTACCATCGCTTGAGCTAGCCTTATTTCCATTTTGTTTGTAAGCATATTTCAATATTTGATATTAATGAAATGAAGTGTTATTTCTACTCCATATTTGTATTTGTGGTTATATCTGTAATTTGTTGTGTTCTTGTCTAAATCTAGATTAGTGGTATCAAAGCGGTCTGCTCTTTCTCTGTTTTTCTTTGCATGTCCGCAACGAGGTCGGGATATAAGGAGCTAGGGCTCGATCTGGTTGAACCTCTACAAGATCAGCCTCACAAACCCCGATGGACGCCCATGGAGGAAGAAAAGAAAGACGAGGGGGCAGGAGATCCTATCAAAATATTGCTCAAGGAGGCCCTTGAGAAACAAAGGAACGTGATGATGGATAACTTTGCCCAGATCCTTCAACGGTTGCCCATCGGAGGTGCATCCGCATCCACCAGCCACTCTAGAGGCTCCACTCCTATTAAGGTACAAGTAAACATTAACATTCCCATATTTGAGGGCCAAATAGATGCAGACATCATAGATAAATGGTTAAATCTGCTAGAAGGATATTTTTCTGTTCATGATTTTTCTAGCCGAGAAAAAATTACTTTAGCTCTTCTCAAAGCTGCCCCCAACGTCAAGGACTGGTGGGAAACCTACTATGAGCAGAAGGATGAAAGTATGACTTCACTATTTTCATCTGCACCCACTTGGAACTCGTTTTGAGATGCCATCAAGGAGAAGTACTACCCTGTCGGGAGTTATGAAGATAAATACATAAAGTGGACAACGTTGACGTGTCAGAGTTTACCAATGTTTTTGATACCCTTCGCATGACGGTAGGCATCAAGGATTCTGAGAAACATTTGGTTCTCAAGTACTACAACTACTGAAACAAGTACATCTAAGACAAGATGGAGTTCCTAGACATCTCCTTGCTCGGCACGGCATACCGATATGTCATCAAGATCGAGCAAAAGTTTAGACAGAAGAAGCAAGACTTTGGATCTACGAATCCGAAGTAAGAGAAAGGTACCCCAAAACCGCAGAACAAAGGACAAAGCAAAGGTAGGGAAACCCAAGACAACTCACCAAAGCCGCAACAAAATAACAACACCGCGAAGCCAAAGAAGGACATGGGAAGTGGTGTGAGTCCATAAGAGCTCCATTCACAACACAAGTGAGTGTCGGGCCAAGCATTCACTAGTGGTCGAGCTAAAGGCTTTGAAATCAGATGTGTGTTCTGACTCTGAGTCAGAACCCGACAAGGGGAATAACAAAGGGAAGCAGATTATCGATGTAGAGCCCAACGTCACCGTTGCCACCATGAAGATCCAGAAGGAGGCCGAAGATCCAGAGACGGAGGAGCGCCTCTTCCACTCCCAGATGTGGGTAACGGTTTCCCCGCTACAGTTCATTGTTGACAACGGGAGCCCAAAGAACCTCATTTTGATAGATTTCGTGAAGCGGCTGAGCTTGCTAACCACAACACACCCACAACGATACACCATAGGGTGGCTTCACCAAGGACGGGATCTTCGTGTGAGCCAACAATGCCATCTTCCATACAGCATCAAACCCTTCATGGATGAGCTATTATGTGATGTTGCTCCCCTTGATGTTTGTGATGTATTATTAGGCCAAACATATCTGTGGAAGGAACATGTTGTGTATGAGTCAAGACCTCATGATGTTATTGTTACTTTGGGAAATAAGTTGTACAGGATAACGAGGAAGCATTGCCTACCGCCATCTCTTTGGTTACTGCAAAACAATGCAGTAAGCTCATTTCCAAAACCAGGAAGTTTGTTTTCCTAGTGGTACACCCTCAAGGAAAGAAGAAGACGGTGGCCACGACCTCCAGACAGGGCCCCTCCACACGACAACAACAGATGGACAAGGTCGTGGAGGAGTACGAGGACATCTTCACCTCCCTCGCAGGGGTGCCTCTACACTATCATTCAAGCACTCCATCAATCTTACCCCAGGTACGTCGTTGCCTAATGGACCAATATGTTAGTGCTCCGTCCCAGAGAATAATGAAATCAAGAGGCAGATTTAGGAGCTATTGCAGAAAGGTCACATTCGGTCGAGTTCATTGCCCTGTGGGAGCCCGATCGTGTTGGTAAAGAAGAAGGATGGGACTTAGAGACTCTGTATTGACTATCGGGCACTGAACAAAATCACTATCTGGAATAGGTACCCGATCCCACGGATCGATGACCTTCTAGACCAACGCAAGGGGGGAAATATTTTAGCAAGATTGACTTGAAGTCCGGATATCACCAGGTACCAATCGAACCCTCCAATGTGTGGAAGACTGCCTTCAAAGCAAAGGAGGGCCTTTATGCCTTTCGGGTTGATGAGTGCTCTTGAAACCTTCATGAGGTTGATGGACAACATCTTGCATCCATTCACCAACTCATTTGTAGTTGTGTACTTGGATGACATACTGATCTTCAGCCAGAGTTGGGAAGAGCACCTCCACCACATCTGACAGGTTCTCCAAACACTACGACAACAAAGTTTATGTGCCAATTTGGAGAAATGCACTTTTGGCATGACCCAAGTTAAGTATCTGGGATACATTATTGATGAACAGGGGGTGCATGTGGATCCAGCCAAGATCTAAGTCATTCGAGATTAGCCAGCTCCAACCACTCTCACAGAGCTCCGCAGCTTTCTGTGCCTTGCCATTTTCTACCGCGGGTTCATGTTGGGATTCTCTCATATCACTTGGCCCTTAAGTTGAAACATCGCCCCTTCTCTGTACCAATGCTCACATTACTCAATGGGGGAATCCAGTGGCATAACACAGTGAGACACTTTCAGACACAGTCTAGAAGTATCTCACTTATGACAAAGAGATGTATTCCATTATGCAGGCCTACCGACAATGGAAGCATTACATTTTGGGGAAGGAAATGGTCATCCACACAGACCATCGGCCCCTGCAGTTCATACAGATGCAAGGGAAGTTGCAGAATGATTGCCATCAGAAGTGGTCCACATACTTGGAACAGTTCCATCTGAATATCAAGTAAATAATGTTGTAGACTGCCTTAGCCAACCACCGATCATGGCGTTAACCACCGTGCTCAACTCTTGTGGGAATGAGACTTTTTATTGGCCACTTCTCTACAAAAGCGACACAGAATTCGGCGACACATACCAAACACTCTTAGAGGGTCAGCAAGTTCAAAATTTTCACCTCCAGAATTCCATGTTATGCCATCTAGGACACCTTTGTGTTCCTTTAAGTGAGCGTGCCAAGATGAATTGGGAAGTGCACTACAGTTGGGCTGCTGGGCATTTCAGGGTCGAGAAAATGGTGCTAGTATTGTAGAAGTATTTCTATTATCCGAATCTTTGACAGGATGTCAGAAGTACATCAGATCCTGCACTGCCTGCGCCATTGCCAAACCGACCATCAAGAAGCAAGGCCTCTATACTCTGCTACCTACCCCTAGTCGACCTCAGGAATCCATCTCCATGGATTACATGTCGGGACTTCTCTCTACTAAGCATGGAAACGACTGTGTTTTGTGGTCGTCGACAGGTTCTCGAAGATGGCCATTATGGTGGCCTGCAAGAAGAATATCACAGCAAAATCCACTACTAAACTCTTCTTTGAATGAGTGTGGGTACACTTTGGGATCCCACAATATATCATCTCAGGTAGAGACAACAGGTTCCTCAGTACATTTTGGTCCAGTCTTTGGTCGATGTTGGACGCCAAGCTCGCTAAGTCCACAGCTTTCCATCCCCAAACTGATGACCAAACAGAGGTCGTCAATAGGATGATCGTACACATTCTGCACATGTACAACTCAAAGCATCCATGCACATGGGATGAGAGCCTCCCCTATGTTCAGAACAGCTATAACCGGGCTCTCCACATCTTGACTAGCCAGAACCCTTTTCAGGTGGGCTTGGGATTCCAGCCACTATGTCCCATTGATGTGGCCATGCCTTTTGCAGTTACTCAGGAAGATTCAGCTCATGTCCAGTCCGAAACCGATAAGGCAAATAGCTTCATTGACCACATCCAACATATCCTCCAACAGGTCCATGAAATTCTGGAGAAATCAAATGCCAAGTACAAGCAGCGACATGATCAACATCAGGTGCCACACAAGTTTCAAGTGGGCGACAAAGTCTGGTGGCATTTGCAAAAGCAACGCCTTAGTGGAGCCTATCAAAAACTCAGAACACTCTAATAAGGTCCTTACATGATTACCAAGGTTGTGGGAGACAATGAATTTGAGCTCAGCTTTCCCCCATTCCTTGGCCTGCACCCAGTGTTCAATGTGGACCTCCTTCAACCATACTTCCCACCATTGCTAGACACATCAGACATTGCATAATAGCTCACACCTACAGAATTAAATCCATATTGCATGGAACAAGCCACAACTGATCGGATCATGGACATGCATATCAAGAACACCCAACAATAAAGGATTGAACTATATCAATTGTCAAAGCATGCCAACTCCTTCATTAGGGCAAGTGGCTCACCAGGGACCAAGTCCAGCAAAAGTTTCTTCATCTCATGGAGGAACTCAACGCAATGGGGACCATTGCTTCCTATGTGGGGAGGAATTATACAAGTGGATATTGGTAGCCACCCGCCTATTCCACTTGGACACCTACCGTTGTTTCTTTCAGTTTTTCAGTTTCCTTATTTTTAACACAATTTACTATTTTTGGCAGTTTTTCTTCCAGAGCCCTTTTAAGGCCCTAAACAATGTTTTTTGGGAAAACTGGGAGCAACATGGGTCATTGAATGATGTTTCTCACTTAAAATTTGTAGTCCTTATATAGATCTTTCTAACGAGGTTTTTTGCGCGTCAAACAGAGATCGTATGCAAAGTTACGTCCCCAGGAACTTGATGTACCAATTTACCCAAACAGGGCCCATAGTTCGGCGCTTCATCTCCTACGGTTAGCATTTTGGATGTTTAGGGTTTTCCATTGTTTCTCAATAATAAATAGGCCTTGGAGCCTCATTGTAACATAGTTCAGAGGCATGTAGCCACCACATCTCTTCTTAGATATAAGCTACCATTGCCTGAGTTAGTCTTATTTCCATTCTGTTTGTAAGCATATTTCAGTATTTCATATTAATGAAATTAAGTGTTATTTCTATTGCATCTTTGTATTTATGGTTATATCTGTAATTAGTTGCATTCCTATTTAAATCTGGATCAGTGGTATCATAATGGTCTTCTCTTTCTCTGTTTTTCTTTGCATGTCCCCAACGAGGTCGGGATATAAGGAGCTAGGGCTCGATCTGGTTGAACCTCTTGAAGATCAGCGTCACAAACCCCAAAATTCGCCCATGGGGGAAGAAAATAAATATGAGGGGGTAGGAGATCCTATCAAAATATTGCTCGAGGAGGCCTTCAAGAAACAAAGGAACGCGATGATGGATAAATTTGCCCATATCCTTCAACGGTTGCCCACTGGAGGTGCATCCGCATCCACTAGCCACTCTGGAGGCTCCACTCCTTTTAAGGTACAAGTAAACTTTGACATTCCCATATTTGAGGGCCAAATAGATGCAGATGTCGTAGATAAATGGTTAAATATGCTAGAAGTATATTTTTCCGTTCATGATTTTTCCAGCCAAGAAAAGATTACTTTTTCTCTTCTCAAAGCCGCTCCCCACATCAACGACTAGTGGGAAACCTATTGTGAGAATAAAGATGAAAATACGACCTCACTGTTTTCATCTACTCCCACTAGGAACTCGTTTCGGGATGCCATCAAGGAGAAGTACTACCCTGTCAGGAGCTATGAAGATAAATACATAAAGTGGACAACACTACGATAGGGAAGGGACCAATATGTGCCAGATTTTACCAATGTTTTTCTTACCCTTCGCACGAAGTTAGGCATCAATGATTCTAAGAAACATTTGGTTCTCAAGTATTGTGGCTGCCTA
This sequence comes from Pinus tabuliformis, assembly GCA_031772625.1. Lineage (NCBI taxonomy): Eukaryota > Viridiplantae > Streptophyta > Pinopsida > Pinales > Pinaceae > Pinus > Pinus tabuliformis. Next base: position 170,177,836 of record CM062808.1, read on the forward strand.
CACAGGTACATCCAAGACGAATGGAGTTCCTGGACATCTCCTCGCTCAGCACGGCATATCGATATCTCGTCAAGATTGAGCAAAAGTTTAGATAGAAGAATTGAGACTTTAGATCTGTGAATCCGAAGCAAGGGAAAGGTGCCCCCAAACCATATAACAAAGGACAGATCCAAGGCAGGGTGGCCCAGGAAAACCAGCCAAATCCACAAGCAAAGATCAACACCACGAAGTCGAAGAAGGACACAAGCAAGTGGTGTGAGTTCCATAAGAGCTCCACTCACAACACAAGTGAGTGTCGGGCCATGCAATCACTGGTGGTTGAGCTAAAGGCTTCATAATTAGATGCATGTTCTGACTCTGAGTCAGAACCCAAGAGGGGGAATGACAAAGGGAACTAGATTATCAATGTGGAGCCCAATGCCATTGTTGCCACCACGAAGATCCAAAAGGAGGAACCCGAAGATCCAGAGGAGGAGGAGCGCCTCTTCCACTCCCAGATGTGGGTAAAGGGTTCCCCGCTACAGTTCATTGTTGACAGTGGGAGCCAAAAGAACCTCATTTTGGTAGAGGTCATGAAGTGGTTGGGCTTACCAAACACAGCACACCCACAACCGTACACCATCAAGTGGTTTCACCAAGGGAGGGATCTTCGCATGAGCCAGCAGTGTCGCCTTCCATACAACATCAAACCCTTCACGAATGAGGTATTATGACGTTGTTCCCCTTGATGTTTGTGATGTATTATTAGGCCAACCATACTTGTGGAAGCAACATGCGGTGTATGAGTCAAGGCCTCGTGTTGTTATTGTTACTTTGGGAAATAAGTTGTGCAGGATACCGAAGGTAGCACCACCTACCGCCACCTCTTTGGTTACTGCAAAACAATGTAGTAATCTCATTTCCAAAATTGAGAAAATTGTTTTCCTGGTGATACGCCCTCAAGGAAAGAATAAGATGGTGGCCACGACCTCCAGACAGAGCCCCTCCGCACGACAGCAACAGATGGACAAGGTTGTGGAGGAGTACGAGGACATCTTCACCTCCCCTGTAGGGGTGCCTCTGCACTTTCAAGTCAAGCACTCCATCGATCTGACCCCAGGTGTGCCACTGCCTAATCGACCAATCTATCGGCGCTCTATCCTAGAGAACGATGAAATCAAGAGGCAGATTCAGGAGTTGTTGTAGAAAGGTCACATCCAGTCGAGTGCATCACCCCATGGGAGCCCAATCATGTTGGTTTAGAAGAAGGATGGGACTTGGAGATTCTGTATTGACTATCGGGCGCTGAACAAGATCATTGTCCGGAATAGGTACCCGATCCCACAGATTGATGACCTTCTGACCAACTCAACGGGGCAAAATATTTCAGCAAGATCGACTTGAAGTTCGGATATCACCAGGTACAAATTGAACCCTCCGATGTGTGGAAGACTGCCTTCAAAGCCAAGGAGAGCCTTTTAGAATGGTTGGTTATGCGTTTTGGGTTGTTGAATGTTCCTGCAACCTTCATGAGGCTGATGGATGACATCTTGCATCCATTAACCAACTCATTTGTAGTGGTATACTTGGATGGAATCCTTGTCTTCAACCAGAGTTGGGAAGAGCACCTCCACCACATCCGACGGGTTTTCCAAACACTGTGGCAACACAAGTTATGTGCCAATTTGGAGAAATGCACTTTTGGCATGACCCAAGTTCAATATCTGGGATACATTATTGATGAACGGGGGGTGCATGAGGATCCAACCAAGATCCAATTCATTCGGGATTGGCCAACTCCAACCACTCTAACAGAGCTCCACATATTTCTGGGTCTTGTCAATTTCTACCACAGGTTTGTGTTGGGATTATCTCATATCACTTGGCCCTTGAGTCAAGTCACCAAGGGAGGAGCGAAAGAAAAATTATTTTGGTCTCAATCTTAATAGAAGACATTGACAGAATTAAAACATTGCCTTTGCTCTGCACGAGTGCTCACATTACTAGACTTGCAACAACCATTTGAGATTGAGACAGATGCCTCTGACTATGCTATTGTGGCAGTCCTTAATCAACAGGGGCATCTAGTGGTATATCACAGTGAGACAGTTTCAGACATAGCCCAGAAGTATCCCACTTATGATAAAGAGTTGTATTCCATTGTGTAGGCCTGCTGACAATGGAAGCATTGCATTTTGGGGAAGGAAACAGTCATCCACACAGACCATCAGCCCCTACAATTCATACAGATGTAAGGGAAGTTGCAGAATGATCGCCATCAAAATTGGTCCACATACCTACAACGGTTCCATTTGAATATCAAGTATAAGAAGGGAAGCACCAATAATGTTGCAGACTGCCTCAACCGACCACTGATCATGGCGTTAACCACCGTGCTCAACTCTTGTGGGCACGAGACTTCTAATTGGCCACTTCTCTACAAAAGCGATGTTGAAAAGTGTGCAACAAGAAATGCTTGTTGAGAGTGCAACAAGATGATGGAGCTTAGTGAAAAGAGTCGCCTTCACTAAGTGGGCCCACAGGCTATTTTTGGCGCAAGTCTATTTTTAGACTATGTCTATTTTTAGACATATGGATCATGTCTATGGATTGCAGGTTGTTGTTTATGGATGATTGGTCAAGTTGGGAAAAATAGATGGACTTCTATTTTTTATCAAAGTGTGAGTGATCACAGTGTGAGTGATCAAAGTCTATTTTTAGACTGGCTGTCAAAAATAGAAAAGTCAAATATTATTGTCTCATAATAATATTTGGACTATAAACTTGATCTTATTCTCTTGGAGCACTTCAGGATGAGCTACGAATGTGGTACATGCAGATCCCATAGGGAAATACGTGGTTACCTATGGGATGACTAATATTTGCATGCAGGACTTCAGTTAGAACTCAAGTGAGTTGAGTTTAGTGGACTGGAGGTGCAGTTGATGGAGTTGTGTTCAGTTTAGCTTTGTTAAACTGGTTGTATTTAGTCTAACTGATCAATAGACTAGAGATGAGTTGGGTGAATTAGTTATTAATTAATTCACAAGTTATTAACTCATAATACAACTATAGAATACATCAGTTAACTCAGTTGCATGTCAGTGCATGTTCAGTTCAACAGGGACAAATGGTAGAGAATTAGATTGCTATCAATTGTGACTATAGTTGTGCACCAGATCTTGCACAATCAAGGGATTGAGTATGCCAATGAGTTTTCTCACGTATTTGCCCAGTATTGTAGCCTTTTCTCATGTCCAACAAAGTGCGAGTGATTATTTTGAGGTGAAATACGAGTTTGGGAAGCCATTCTCATCAGTTCTTGAGTAGGTATTGAGCAGTGGAGGCAGGCAAGCAGTGGAATAGATTTGGAGATCAGATCTGAGCTGTATTGTGTGTAACAAGTGGAGATACTTGTGAGAAGTATTATGCTGTGTATTTTTACATGATTCAATCAATATAATATACAGATAGTGTGGGGTTTTTAGCGAGATGCTTTCCCCGAGATACATACTGTGTTAATGAGTTTGATTGATGCTTCTATGTGTGCCTGTGAATGTTTTTGATTCTGTAAATTGATGATCAATGTAGAGGAGATTATGTATTATACATGTTCCGCTTATAATTGTATGATCAGGATAATCTCTGTGAATATGTGTTAAATTATTCAAAATTTCTACATGGTATCGGAGCTGCTTGATTTGTAGAAGAGATTTTTACAGGATATCAAGCGAGGATTGATCATCAGATCTATTATTTAGAAAGTGTTTACATTTTATTTCTTCAGGCAGAGTCTGTGATCGGGCCAGGTAGCCTCTGGATTCATCCTTCTTTTGGAAGGTGAGATATCCGGTGAATGCCCATACAGTTGATCTCTGTACAAGAAATACTTTGTTCTCATGAATTCTAGATTGGAAGCGGTTGAGTTTTGAGCTGGTGGAATTCGGATTTAATTCCAAAGAAAGAGCAATCAGAGGAAGTTGGCACTCAAAGATAAACTCAGAAACATCAAATGCGAGAAGGGTGACAGTATTCCCAAGTATCTCACGAAGTTCACTCAGTGTCGAGACGAGCTGGGGAGTGTGGGGGTTACTGTCGATGATGAGGACTTGGTGAGCTTGGCTCTCCTTGGTCTTCCGAAGAGTTGGCATTCCTATCAGGACTCTGTCAATGGTCGGGAGAAATTGCCAGAATGGGAAAGACTGTGGTCAGATCTTGTGCAAGAGGAGATTAGACGGAGCACCAGAGACGGTTCTTCATCCATGCAGGATGAGGAGAACTGTGCCTTAGCGAGTAAGGCGAAGAAGGGAAAGAAGAAGGTTTCTCTTTCCGAATCCAGTTCTTCCAGGGATGGGAAGAAGGTTGACAAGGCGAAGGTGAGATGCTTTCATTGTCATGAGTTGGGTCATTATGCTACTAATTGCCCAAAGAAGAAGTCCAAGAAGGGATCTGGGGAAGGATCTGAAGGTGACGCAGCCTCACTTGCTTCACAGTTTGATTTGGACTTCACACTCTTCGAATGCATGGTTTCATCCATGGTGGGAAGTGGTTTGTTTCTTAACAGTGGAGCTTCTTTCCACATGACCGGTGACAAAAGTTTGTTCAGTACTTTGGAGGAGAAAGATCTCCAGATACTCATAGGGATGGGTAATGATGAGAAGTATAGTGTCTCAGGTGTAGGCACGGTTATTTTTCAGAGGGAGCATGGAGCTCGCCTTACCTTGACCGATGTCAAGTATGTACCAGGACTGAAGAGAAACTTGGTGTCGATCACGATGTTGGAAGACAGAGGCTATGATGTGGTCTTTAGTAAGGGAAAGGTTTTCCTTAGACACATCATCACTAGACAGGTGAAGCAGATTGGTTCACGGGTCAAGAACCTGTATGCTCTTGAGGTTCAAGATGCATGCAAAGCCTTGAGCAGCGAGGCAACTGATGGAGACTTGGTGGTTGAGAGGGAGCGTATATTACCTCTCAACATGCAGAGCCAGAAGAAGTCTCAGACGATTGTGGAGGAGCCACAATTGGTGCAGCAGCTTCAGGAGGTTGTGGAGGAGCCACAACAGGGGAAGCTGAGAGGAGATAGAGTAGAGACATCTACTCATCCAGAGACCTCCAGTAGGGGGAAACTTCGAGCCAGGTGGGCTGAGGGATCGCATGCAGCCATACCTCCAGGTAGGAGGTGGGGTGATGTGGATTGATCATCCCAAGGAGGAGGGGCAGGATCCTTGAGGTACCCAACCTCTTGGATGAGACCTTGCTACGGGAGCCCCAATGTGTAGTAGCAGGAACTGATTGATTGGGTAGAGACAGATGCGGATGGAGTGGCAGAGAGAGCGACAGTGCAGGGAATCCCAGGACAGCGCATAGCTAGCAGGCTGCAGCAATGCGAGAGGCACAAGTGTTTTGCACAGTGCTAGGTGGCACAGAGAGGTGTGCAATGGTGCGAGATGCATGGAGATGTTGCAGTAGCGCAGATGTCAGAGAGGGAGCACATGTCAGCAGCAGGTAGAGCTTCAGCATCAGAGGATGTTTCTAGCCCAACAGGGAGGTCAATTGGGAGGTGCAGTGCGGATGCAATGCTGGGAGATAGAACTAGCAGCAGCACGAATGCAGTCAGAGATCAAAGTGACAGAGGCTAGAGCAGTCAGATACTGAAGAGCACAGAGATGCAGAGTTTTCATTCGACAGAGGCAATAGCAGTCAGAGACTTTGATGACAGAGCAAGTGGACCGGCCAGTTTTGTTGCATGGAGAACATTCCAGAGTTACAGGATCGGGTTTGAGAGGAAGCCTTTCTTGTTGAGAGGGAGTGTTGAAAAGTGTGCAACAAGAAATGCTTGTTGAGAGTGCAACAAGATGATGGAGCTTAGTGAAAAGAGCGCCTTCACTAAGTGGGCCCGCAGGCTATTTTTGGCGCAAGTCTATTTTTAGACTATGTCTATTTTTAGACATATGGATCATGTCTATGGATTGCAGGTTGCTGTATATGGATGATTGGTCAAGTTGGGAAAAATAGATGGACTTCTATTTTTGATCAAAGTGTGAGTGATCACAGTGTGAGTGATCAAAGTCTATTTTTAGACTGGCTGTCAAAAATAGAAAAGTCAAATATTATTGTCTCATAATAATATTTGGACTATAAACTTGATCTTATTCTCTTGGAGCACTTCAGGATGAGCTACAGATGTGGTACATGCAGATCCCAGAGGGAAATACGTGGTTACCTATGGGATGACTAATATTTGCATGCAGGACTTCAGTTAGAACTCAAGTGAGTTGAGTTTAGTGGACTGGAGGTGCAGTTGATGGAGTTGTGTTCAGTTTAGCTTTGTTAAACTAGATGTATTTAGTCTAACTAATCAATAGACTAGAGATGAGTTGGGTGAATTAGTTATTAATTAATTCACAAGTTATTAACTCATAATACAACTATAGAATACATCAGTTAACTCAGTTGCATGTCAGTGCATGTTCAGTTCAACAGGGACAGGTGGTAGAGAATCAGATTGCTATCAGTTGTGACTATAGTTGTGCACCAGATCTTGCACAATCAAGGGATTGAGTATGCCAATGAGTTTGCTCACGTATTTGCCCAGTATTGTAGCCTTTGCTCACGTCCAACAAAGTGTGAGTGATTATTTTGAGGTGAAATACGAGTTTGGGAAGCCATTCTCATCAGTTCTTGAGCAGGTATTGAGCAGTGGAGGCAGGCAAGTAGTGGAATAGATTTGGAGATCAGATCTGAGTTGTATTGTGTGTAACAGGTGGAGATACTTGTGAGAAGTATTATGTTGTGTATTGTTACATGATTCAATCAATATAATATACAGATAGTGTGGGGTTTTTAGCGAGATGCTTTCCCCGGGATACATACTGTGTTAATGAGTTTGATTGATGCTTCTATGTGTGCTTGTGAATGTTTCTGCTTCTGTAAATTGATGATCAACGTAGAGGAGATTATGTATTATACATGTTCCGCTTATAATTGTATGATCAGGATAATCTCTGTGAATATGTGTTAAATTATTCAAAATTTCTACAAGCGACACACAATTCGACCACACATACCGGACGCTCTTAGAAAGTCGGCAAGTTCCAAATTTTCACCTCCAAGATACCCTGTTATGCCACCTAGGACACCTTTGTGTTCCTTCAAGCGAGCGTGCCAAGATGATTTGGGGAGTGCACTACATTCGGGCCACTGGGCATTTCAGGGTCGAGAAAATGGTGGCAGTACTGCAGAATTATTTCTATTGGCCGAATCTTTGACAAGATATCGGGAAGTACATTAGATATTGCACTGCCTACACCATTGCCAAACCGACAATCAAGAATCAAGACCTCTATACTCCCTGACTACCCCTAGTCGACCTTGGGAATCCATTTCCATGGATTACATGTCGGCATTCCTTCAACTAAGCATGGAAACGACTGTGTTTTTGTGGTCGTCAACATATTCTCAAAGATGGCCATTATGGCGGCCTGTAAGTGTCGTGGCGGAAAAAGTCGTTTGTGCGGACACAACTGACCTCCCTAGGAGTCTAAACTCTCTAGCGACAAAAAAGACAAAATGGAGCGATCTTTCTCTAAATACACCTTTTAAAACATGAAAACTACAAGTGTTTAGGCTTACCTTATTCCAAAACGCTGTTGTTGTAGTCCGTCCTTGCCGATCCGGATGAGCTCCTCCTTCACATCAATTCCTGCAACCACAAACAATCAAACAATTACCAAGCACTTGCATCTCATATAATAAAACATATATTCAACATGCAGACCAAGGAACACATGAAATAACTCATTAACACAAGCTATTGAGAAAAATGAACCAGTTTGTATTAATAACGAAACAAAGAAACTCTTACAACCTGGCCTTGGTGTTGTGCAAGTTCCTCCCAGGGTCCATCAAGGGTTTTCCTCTACTTTGACAAAGCTCACCCACTTCCAAGTAGAATCAAGCAAAGACAATCTCTCCTCACAAGGTTCTAAATGGGAGTCCTAATTCCTGCAGCATTTACCCAAAGAAAATGTATAGCTTCAACCTCTCCTCCTTCTGGCCCAATGCATTTATTTATAGTGCTGTAAAGAGGTTATTCAGGTCCACCATCAATGGGATAATCCCCCTCTTTGGGTGGGATAGCTCCCTTATTGATGGGATAAGTTCCTCCTTAATAGGGATACATGAACCAACTGGAGGCGCATCCATTTCATCAAACCAACCTCTAGAAAGTTCTAGAAGTAACCACAAGTAACTTTTTTAAGATGAAACTTGCGCATTTTGCCTTTTACAGAAGGACGCACCTGTCCCTTAACATACAGAGCGTCCAAAGACGCAGCTTTTGTGAACATTGTGAGCGTCCCCGCAGGTAAGGCTTGAGAGAACCTGCGACCCCAGAGATAAACACATTTTTTACAAGACTTTCTCTCTTTTTTGAGTTTGAGATGGATAGCAGAGGCATAAGACTTGCCTAAGAGGGTAGCATGACTGTTGATTTGAGCCATACTAACTGTAAGTAGTCATGGTGACATTTTTTAGTGTAACAGATTGCCCCCTAAAGTGCGAAGCCTGGAATAGATTAGGGTTTGTAATTCTAGGAAGGGTGAAGCGCTTTATCATTTCAAGGATTGTCTTGTGGATGACCTGGTTGGAACCTGCAATTTTCAACACAAAATACATGTATAAGATTATATCATCACTGAGGTAGGCATTCCCATACTCAGATTCAAAACTTTAACTAATGGACTAACTACTCTGATACAGGAATGATCTTGCAGTACATCATTTTTATAGACTTTTGTAGACACAGTATGGACGCAGCCATCTGTTTATGATTAGTCTACATAGATAATGAATACAAAACTCCTCGCAGCCTGGATGGTAGAAACTAGATCCAGGGTCTTCACTTCTACGTCCCGAATTGGTACGATTCTAGCCATGTGATTAAATGATTTGATGTCGAACATGGTAGAAACCACTTGATTACCAGTCGATGATGTAAACTGTTAACAAGCGTGAGAGAGACCACCAGTAATGTCAATGGTTCTCAAAGTACCAAGCACAACCCGTGAAATGTGAATAGATGTTTTGATGTCGAACACTTCACGGAATCCTTTGATCGAAAGTCAATGATGTAAACTGACGTCAAAGGCGAGAAACCTGCCATTGATGCATGCAGACTTCAAGGTACTGTCGATTCCTAAGTCATCTTTCTAGATAATGTGTCGATGTCGATAGAAAGCGACCCGTTGCAGGCAAGCCCACAACACGAAATCATTGTTCAAGTTGAAGAAATGTTGCTGTGAGGACTGACTCAGGGATGGTCAAATGGATGACAAGTATTTTGCAGATGAAAGTTTTGCTCGCAGACCTCTTGAACACATAACGACACGACAGATGGCTTGGTGATGAATAACTCAAAGTGAATCCCGAAACCCGGCTAAAGACTTTCAAAGTGGTTTGGTCAACTGTGAGGTAAAAGATTTCCCAACCCAAGTGAATGAAAAGTGTCGTGTTCAAGAGTGGTAATAAAGTTTCTTTTGAGACAAAAGGTGACAAATAGGTTCATTCTTCTCTCTTTTCCCCCACCATTTCTGGCAAGTACCTCTTTATTTTTAACAAGCTTGAGGAGGATAACATATGCTTGATTGTAAGCTCATCCTTCGGACGAGTCCAACCTAGTTTAAATTCGAACCCTAGGAAGGAGTGGTTCGTTCCTGTTTGTAATTGAACAGGTCCTCTACTGTAAAAGTTTAACGAGCCCAGTATAGGAGAAACTCGGTGTTTTTCAATTTTAGAGAGTCTGAAAAAACTAAAGGAGACTCCACGGTGAACTTTTTCGTAAGTTTGTGTCCCTCAAGCCCGAAAAAGTATAAAATAATACCTGGGGGAACCGCTTGATCTTGCGACCAAGGAGTACTTTCATAATTAGTGCCACTGACCTGAAAAGTAAAAAGCGATCAAGGACACGTCGTTTTATTTCCTTATCGAGTTTGAAACGACAAAAACCCGGCAATCTTTTCCTGATTTTACGGTCAGAAAAGAGCTATAAGGGGACCGTCTTTTAATTCCGTTTTAACGAGTGTAAAAGAAACGCTCGGCAATCTTTTCATGTTTTAGGAGTCTGAAAAAGGGCTTAAAAGAGAACTCCAAGGTTTCACTTTTTCGTAAGTTTTAACGAGTTCGAAAAAATGATAAAAATGTACTCATATGGCCGACTTTCAATTTAATTTACGAGTAGGAAAAGACGGAAAGAACTCGGCATTTTCATTTGTTTTACGAGAATGAAAAATAGCAAAATAATCTCGAGATTTCCATGAGTTTAACGAGTCTTGAAAATAACTGAAATTGACTCGAGATAGGTTTCATTTTTTAAGGAGCTTGAAACAGATAAAAACTATGCTTCAAATTAGTTTCATTTTTACACAAGCTTGAAACAGAGATAAAACTGTGCTTGATGCCCCCTAAGCATAACTGTTAGAGCGCATGCCCCCCCAGCTTCATTTCATTCAACTAAGGTGGATGAAATGAAGGTTCAAGTACGAGATCATTTGAAAGACTTGACCTAAAACTGTAAGAAAATTATGCAAAAAACTGAAATAACTAACCTAAATACTTAACATCTATAAGATCTAGTCAATCTCTCGACTCAAGTAGAGGAGGATTTGTTTCATTTTTTAACGAGCTTGACACAGGAAAAGAACTATGCTCGGATTCGGTTTCATGTTTACGCAAGCTTGAAACGAAAAACTATGCTTGTTATAAGTTCACATGCCCCCAGCATAATGACGCAACGCAACACGAGGTACATGCCCCCCAAGCTTCATTGCATTCAATGAGGTGGATGGAATGAAGCTTTACTTTCAAAATCTTGGAAAGACTTGAGGGAGTTGTTTCATTTTTTAGTGAGCTTGACACAAGACAAGGAACTATGCTCATAACTACTTTCTACAATCTACCTAACAAAAAACTCTACGCTAAAAACCTTGATTCATTTTTTAACGAGCTTGACACAAGACAAGGAACTATGCTCTAAAATCCTTGATTCATTTTTTAATGAGCTTGACACAAGACAAGGAACTATGCTCATGACTACTCTCTACAATCTACCTACTTAACCTACCCTTGTTTCATTTTTTAACGAGCCTGACACAAGACAAGGAACTATGCTCAAAACGTTCGCATGCCCCCAGCATAATGATGCAAAGCGAGGTACGTGCCCCCCAGGCTTCATTGCATTCAACCGGCTGGATGAAATGAAGGTTTACTTTCAATATTTAACTTGAAAAGGGAGTTGTTTCATTTTTAAGGAGGTTGACACAAGAAAAGAACTATCCTCATACCTGATTCATTTTTTAACGAGGTTGACTCAGTAACAGGAACTGTCCTCAAACCCTACTTTCTACAATCTATATAGCCTAAAATCTAGCTGATTCATTTTTTAATGAGGTTGACTCAGTAAAAGAACTATCCTCATACTAGCCTGTTTCATTTTTTAACGAGGTTGGCACAGGAAAAGGAACTGTCCTCGAACACACTGATTCATTTTTTAACGAGGTTGACACAGTAAAAGGAACTTTCCTCGCACTCACTGATTCATTTTTTAACGAGGTTGACACAGTAAAAGGAACTTTCCTCGTAACTCCTTGTTTCATTTTTTAATGAGCTTGACACAAGACAAGGAACTATCCTCGTACCTGATTCATTTTTTAACGAGGTTGACTCAGTAACAGGAACTGTCCTCGCACACACTTACTTTCTAACTATCTATATAACCTATCCTCTACCTGATTCATTTTTTAATGAGGTTGACTCAGTAACAGGAACTTTCCTCATAACATCCAATTTCATTTTTTAACGAGGTTGAGAGAGGAACAAACTATCCTCGTTACATCCAATTTCATTTTTTAACGAGGTTGAGAGAGGAACAAACTATCCTCGTACTCACTGATCATGTCAATGGACACACCTTGATCATGGCTTCCAAGAGATCTTCATCAGAAGGAAGAATAGTTCTCTGGAAGGAACATATGTCAAGGGACTCAAAAGGGATAAGAACATCGTGTTCAAGTAATCCCATAGAGTTTTCCATGTCAATTACCGGATCTATCTCAAAGGAAGATGAGAAAACAGTGAGAGGCCCACGTACATCGGTAACTGAAAACATGGGATCAGTTGCCACATAATTAACCCGTGGCAGGGTAGATACCACTTTAGAATCAGGAACATTTAGGGTTGTCATATTATTGGTAGTTGAGACAAGACTAGGGAACGAAAGCTGGTCTACAGTCACAATACTGCCATTGTGATGGAAAGACATCACGCGAAAGAGTGTCGATACGACAGCTTTCATTGCATAAACATAGTCTCGCCCAAGGAGTAAATTGAAATCCAAGGGACCTCGAACTACCATAAGATCAATACAAACAGTTTTACCTTCCAAGGTAATGGAAAACTTAGGAAGGATCCCTAAAGGTTCACTAATGGTTCTGTTAAAAGCTTTCAGATTCTGCGTAATAGGCGCAAGCTGAGGGGAACCCAAAGCTTTCCAAACAGTTGAGGATAAAATACTAACAGAAGCACCTTCATCTACCTGAGTACGATGTATGTCCCTACCACCCGCCTTGACAATGATTTGGAAAGGGATGGAGGAAGGAAGACGAGGTTCTGTCAGTCTATTCCAATCAAAGGAAAAGACCTCAGTACTTGGAGGGGGTTCTGTAGAAACAGGTGAAATGCCCCCCGGCACAGAAGAATCCGATGTAACAAGAAGAACATCAGTGGTATGAAATTTACTCTCGAAAAAGAGAGTGTGATCAACTGAATGTGAAATTGAATCGACCACTTGATCAACTAATGGATCATCAACCTGAGTGACATGAGTTTCACTCTCCAATGGGAGAGTGTGATTGACTGTACTTGAATTTAGATCAATCACTCTGTCAGTTGACGGTAGGTTGGGAGAAAGTTTACGGTAACCAGTTGGAAATTCTTGCTGTGGAACAGTAAGGTTTTCCAACAACGTTGAGGCTTCATCCATGTGAGGGCAAATGTGAGTTTGATGACTCCCTTTGCATAACTTACAAGGAAACCTAACTTTACCCTTTTTCCCAGGAATCTGACTATCACTGGTTGATGGATCAACGGAAAGTTGATGAGATTTTTCTGACCATACTTCCAAGACCTTTGGAATACCAGGACAATCGACAAGGAAGTGGTCACCCTTACAAAGTTTGCAAGGGTATTTGGGTTTACGATGCATGTCGGAATTTTCCTCAACATAACTAACACTTACAGTTGGTTGGTTGACTTCTTTCTTATCTTGCTTCTTTTTCTTCTTCTTCTTCTTCCCTTTCTTCTTCTTCTTAGCCTCCTGGTTACTAGCATCAAGGCTTTTACCAGGCGAAGAGGAAGAAATGGAGGAAGAAAAATTAGGCGAAGAAGGTAAAGGGTCAACAGAAGGTTGGTGATGTTGAGATGGTGAACTCTGTTGAGGTGAAGCATCCGGTTGAGATGGAACAATTGGAGTATTTTGGGCCAACGAAGTTGAAAATAACCATATCGGTAAACCTATTGTAAATCCAGGTAATGACAAAGTAGCCATATAAGGAGGACCAACATTTCCAAAGTAAGGAAAAGTACTAGGATTCTCATTAGGAGGGGTTCCTAGGTTGATAAATTCCGGAACATTTGCCATTATATTCAACTTCAGTGAATTTTATTAACAATTTAAAACTAAAATTAACAATTCACAATTCACACCTAACAATTAAAATTCACAATTCACACCTATGGTCTCTAAAAGTAAAAACAAACAAATTAACACGCGCTATCAAATCTAGGAGTCAAACCATACACAAACAGTAGCCCTCCGGACCGAAAACACTAGTTGGTGATGAAGCCCAACATCGCCGAATTCAGTACAGAAGTGGTGGGTGGAACAGTTACCCCGGCAACCTGCTTAATGAATAGACTGGACCAAGTTCCTCCACTTTAACCGTCTCGAGTGAAGTGAACCCCCCAGAAAATCCAAGTGAGTATAACCGACGTCTGCTCCAGGTACAGTGGGATCTTCCCTCCACCGTCACCTTGGGTAGAATCCTAGAGATTATGGTCACTAAGGTTACCAACGGCCACAAGTACACCTGGGGGAACAGTCTAAACTCCGACAGCACGCAAGGGCAGAGTAACAAGCTCAATCCCCTTACCGGCTCCTTGACAATAATCCAAGGTTTACCGATAAGTGACCCCTGGCTCCTCGACAATGGTTAATCCGAGGTTTACCGTTTGTAATACGTACTGTCTGGCGTCGTTCCCAACGAGGGAGGATGGATCCCCTCACTGGTTCGGACACGAGCTCGTGCTTCTCCTTTAAGAGGAGCTTTCCCAGAGTGTAAATGTAACAATTGGATTTGATTCTATCACAAGATCAGCTACTTGTTTGGTTTTACTGTCTTGGAGAGTTAAGTACTCACCTACTCCAAGACACTAGCCTAAGCTATGTTGGTGCTTCAGAGCCCTAGAAATGTAAAAATTACTAGATGAATTTTAATTAAGCGCTGTGTTATTAAGGCTGTTATTACTCAAATGGGTAAATGGATACGAAACCAATGGTGTTATGACCCGACTCAACTGAATGCAATCGAATATGATAATGTAATCTTTTCAATTCGATGAATCCTAACTAAAGTAAGGAGAGAGTTTCCATTCACTTCCAACAATGCAAAAAATTGATCACTAAGAGAAAATATAACAAATTCTCTAATGCACTAATTTTATCAAGAAAAACTAATGCAAATCAATTCCAAACCATTTTTTTATTTTTGTTTTTGTGTAAATTCAAATCAAAGAAAGCTGATCTAAATCTACGATTGATTTCTCAGAATGTAAACTATGCAATTGTAATCTATGCACAATTCACTTGAAAAGTATGCAAATGTAATCTATGCACATTTTTCATTAATATTCTGAAAACGAGAATTCTAATTATGCAAAAGAATTCTCAAACACAAGATGATTCTAATGTGATCTAAGAACCAATCAAGTGCAAGTCGAGAAAATTGGGTGAGAGTTCCAAAGATCAAAACATAAAAACACTCAAAGGCGATTAACACTCCTACACAATTTAGCCCCCCCCCGGCGAATGAGGGGGGAATTTTTTTTGCAAAAACAAAAGCAAAAAGATGCAAAATTGTGAAAAGACTGAGACAAACCTCCAAGTAATGATCAAAGGAAATCAAATCAAGAATTTCTCAAGAAAGAGACTCAAAACACCCAATTGATGAAAGCTAAGAGCAGGAACAAGCTTAGGTGAAGATCTTTGACAGGGTACTAAAGGATCTGGGCAGAAAACACTAAGAAAAAACAAAATCTAAAAGCAATTAAAGCAAAAATGGAATTTTCCTAAATTTTTACAGGAAGACGCAGGCAGCCCGTTAGAACAGGCGCGGGCCCGCTCTGTGCAAATGGAAACAGCGCGTCCAAAGACGCACTGTGCAGTACTCAGAGGGTGCGTCCTTCTGGAAAAGTTAAGAAAAACCAAATCTAACTAAATCTAAAGCTAAGCCACCCAAATACTAATTCTCACAGTCAAAAACCAGAAAATAAAAATGATTTTCTCAGAGCAAAGTTCACACAAAGGAAAAGACTTTCGCATTAATGGATTCCCCAGTGGAGTCGCCAATTTGTCGTGGCGGAAAAATTCGTTTGTGCGGACACAACTGACCTCCCTAGGAGTCTAAACTCTCTAGCGACAAACAAGACAAAATGGAGCGATCTTTCTCTAAATACACCTTTTAAAACATGAAAACTACAAGTGTTTAGGCTTACCTTATTCCAAAACGTTGTTGTTGTAGTCCGTCCTTGCCGATCCGGATGAGCTCCTCCTTCACATCAATTCCTGCAACCACAAACAATCAAACAATTACCAAGCACTTGCATCTCATATAATAAAACATATATTCAACATGCAGACCAAGGAACACATGAAATAACTCATTAACACAAGCTATTGAGAAAAATGAACCAGTTTGTATTAATAACGAAACAAAGAAACTCTTACAACCTGGCCTTGGTGTTGTGCAAGTTCCTCCCAGGGTCCATCAAGGGTTTTCCTCTACTTTGACAAAGCTCACCCACTTCCAAGTAGAATCAAGCAAAGACAATCTCTCCTCACAAGGTTCTAAATGGGAGTCCTAATTCCTGCAGCATTTACCCAAAGAAAATGTATAGCTTCAACCTCTCCTCCTTCTGGCCCAATGCATTTATTTATAGTGCTGTAAAGAGGTTATTCAGGTCCACCATCAATGGGATAATCCCCCTCTTTGGGTGGGATAGCTCCCTTATTGATGGGATAAGTTCCTCCTTAATAGGGATACATGAACCAACTGGAGGCGCATCCATTTCATCAAACCAACCTCTAGAAAGTTATAGAAGTAACCACAAGTAACTTTTTTAAGATGAAACTTGCGCATTTTGCCTTTTACAGAAGGACGCACCTGTCCCTTAACATACAGAGCGTCCAAAGACGCAGCTTTTGTGAACATTGTGAGCGTCCCCGCAGGTAAGGCTTGAGAGAACCTGCGACCCCAGAGATAAACACATTTTTTACAAGACTTTCTCTCTTTTTTGAGTTTGAGATGGATAGCAGAGGCATAAGACTTGCCTAAGAGGGTAGCATGACTGTTGATTTGAGCCATACTAACTGTAAGTAGTCATGGTGACATTTTTTAGTGTAACAGTAAGAAGAATAACACAGCAGAAGCCACTACTAAACTCTTCTTTGAACGAGTGTGGGTACACTTTGGGATCCCACATTATATCATCTCATATAGGATAGCATGTTCCTCAGTACATTTTGGTCCAGTCTCTGGTCGATGCTGGACACCAAGCTCACTAAGTCCACAACTTTCCATCCCCAAACTGATGGCCAGAGAGAGGTCGTCAACAGGATGATCGTACACATTATGCTCATGTACAACTCAAAGCATCCACACACACAGGATGAGAGCCTCCCCTATGTTCAACACAGCTATAACCGGGCTCTCCATAGCTCGACTGGCCACAACCCTTTTCAGGTGGGCTTGGGATTCCAGCCACTATGTCCCATCAATGTGGCCATGCCATTTGCAGCTACTTAGGCAGATTCAGCTCATGCCCAGTCTGAAACCAATAAGGAAAACAGCTTCATTGAGCACATCCAACATATCCATCAGTGGGTCCATTACATTATGGAGAAATCAAATGACAAGTACAAGTAGTGACATGATCAACATCGGGTGCCACACAACTTTCACATGGGCGACAAAGTCTGGTTGCATTTGCAAAAGGAACATCTTACCGAAGCCTATCGGAAACTTAGACCACTCTGATATGCTCTTTACACCATTACCAAGGTTGTGGGAGACAATGCATTTGAGCTCAACATTCCCCCATTCCTTGGCTTGCACCCAATGTTCAATGTGGACTGCCTTCAACCATACTTCCCACCATTACTAGACACATTAGACATTCTAGAATAGCTCACACCTACAGAGTTAAATCTAGATTGCATGGAATAAGCCACAACTAATCGAATCATGGACATGCAAATCAAGAACACCTGATAACAAAGGATTGAACTATATCGAGTTGTCAAAGTAGGCCAACTCCTTTACCAGGGCAAGTGGCTCACTAGGGAATAAGCTCAGCAAAAATTTTTGTAGGTTTTAACCCTGTACAGAAATTACCTGCATACGAATTCCAAAACACAAAAAATAAACAATGCGAGAGCATAACACATAAAACACATATACACAGAGATTTCCCCTGGATCCCAAAACCAGGACTACCAGCTTGATTTTTCATTATGTTCCTTTCAATGTTACAATACATATTTATACATCCCGAAGAATCCAATACCATGGACCGAAAACCATCGCGTCCAAAACCATGGACTGAAAACGATCGCGTCCAAAACCATGTGTGAAAAATCATGCATAAAACCATAGGTAGGTCCGCCCAACCAAATATAGGTTCCAAAAACAAAAAATTTCGGGGTGCTGCCCCGGACCCCATAAAGTGGGGTTAACTACACCCCTCAAACCCCTTGTGACCCCCCCCCCCCCCCCCCCCCCCCCCCCGCTACGCAATCGACACACGAAGGGGGGGGCTCCGCCCCCCTTCTAATCCCCTGGTTAACTACGTGGGCCAGTCGTGGAAAGAATATAACACAATTCCAACATTCTCCCACTTGTTGTTTTCTTTCCACAGGGGCCACAAGAGAGCTTAGTCATTTATCCAGCCTTGCAATTCCCATTGTTTCGCTACACCAAGAGAACTTCTCAGAGCTCACAGATTTTGTCAATGCATCTGCAGTATTCTTCAAAGTGTCCACCTTTACCAGCAACACCTTTTTGTCTTCTATCATATCCCTCACAAAGTGATACTGAACATCAATATGCTTTGTCTTTGAATGATATGCATGGTTCTTTGCCAAGAAAATTGCACTTTGGCTGTCATAGTCTATCCTTATAGCTCCCTGTACTAACCCCATACTTGAACACAATCTTTGTAACCAAATTTCTTCCTTGCTTGCATGAGTGGCTGCCATGTATTCTGCCTCTGTAGTTGGTAGTGCCACTATAGATGTTTCTTACTCATCCAACTGACTGCACCTCCAAATAGGTTAAACACACACCCAACAGCTTGTACAGATTTCCAATTCAAACTCCCCGCATCAATACTAGTGCCCCGCAAACCATCTTGCAGTTATCCTTCTCGAACACTGTTTTTACACCTGCATCATCCAACTTGCTTACAAAAATCAGATTTCTGGCTAATGCAGGAATATGTAGAACACCCGAAAGTGTTCTAACCCTTCCACCTTGCAACTTCAACTTTACTTTTCCACGACCAATTCTTCTAGCCTTGTTGTCATCCCCTAAGAAGACATCACCACCATCATATTTCTCATACTCGCAGAACCACTCTCTATGGGGAGTGAAGTGAAAGCATGCACTTGAGTCAATCAACCATGCCTCATGATCTACATGTGTACTTGAAGAAGCCAAGTACACATCCCCACCTTCATCTGAGGTGGTTTTCGCCTCTGCAAAAGGAGCATCATCATATCCTTTTCCTTTATCAGGAGCTTTAGTTTTACAGTCCCTTTTGTAGTGCCCTTCCTTTCCTCATTTCCATCACACCACCTTTACAGGTTTTCCTGGAGATTTTGATCTCCCACTTGATGACTTATTTTTGTTTCTGTTCTTGGACCGTCCTCGTACAGACAAGGCATCACCATTCTAGCTCTCCATATTTTTCCATCTCATCTCGTCCGTCAGCAAGGATGAGACTATTTCATCAAACTGCAATGCAGTTATATTGCTACCTATTGCAATAACCAGACTATCCCACGAATCTGATAGAGAACACAACAAACTAATGCACTTATCTTCATCTGAAATTTTAATATCAAAAAAAAATAACTGACTTACCACAGTATTAAATGCGTTCATATGATTTGTCACCGAGTCTCCATCTTTCATCCTCAGGTTATACAGTTTTTTTCCACAGGAACAGTTTATTCACCAGAGACTTAGATTGGTAGAATATCCCTAACTTGTTCCACAAAGCCTTAGTCATAGCTTCCCCTGATACATTCAACAATATCGAATCTGAGACACACGATCATATTGTGCTCTTTGCCTTCTGATCTAACTTCTTCCATTCTTCATTGGACACTCCCATTGGTTTAGTACACAGATCTACCATAATTGATGAGCCCCGAATTGGGTAACTTATTGGGCTCATTTTGCCTAATTGTCCTTGTTCAATCCTCCATTTTTCATTGATTATGCATGTTTTTCTAGTATGTTTATGTTATTTGAACGAATAAGGGTGGTCACTCTACCAAGGAGGCTAATACGTGGTCATTTCAGGGTTTTTGGACAAATTTTGGAGCAAAACCAAGCAATTATGGCTCAGGTGACAGCCAAGCTTGAGGTGAGGATTCGTAGGGAGGTTGTCTTTGGCATTAAATGGCCCTTCCTCGAAATCTCCACCCTCAACACCGAGCTCCACAGGCCACCAAAACGAGTTCTAAAGGCAGCCGAGCAGCTTTGGGAAGAGTGACTATTTACTAGCATTTGGAACAGCCAAGTCCCTTGAATTTAGGAGGGCTGCTAGGCCCCTCGTAGTGTACAAATAGGAAGGCCTCAGCCTTCATACTTTTACTTTTGGAACTGTTGGTATTTGCACTATAGTGCTGTCCTTTTTCAGCTCGTTTTTCTTAGCTACTGCTGTATAACTTTCTTGTGATGATTATTTTTTAGTAATGAGAAGCAGCTTTACTTGGCATCAGATCTGAGTTCTTTATAGGAGCCTGCAGCTCTTGGGGTTGGGCCCAACCCGAGTGCTAAGGCCTCCTTTATGTATTGTTATTTGTTCTTTATGTATTTGCAAAATCATTTTTGTTAAGTAGATTAAATCTTGCTAATTAACTAGGCCATTGTTGATGATTAGAAAGACTTTTGATGTTTAGATTGAGTTGATAGGTTGTTAACAGGGAAAAGCTTCAAAAAAGGGCCATCAAACACCTCTGATTTCACCTGTCCCTAAGTGGGATCAGGAGCTGGGATCAGGGTGACCTTGCTGCCCACAAAAACACTGACTTGCCTTGCCATGCAATCACTAGTGTTTGATTTTCATTTGTAGAAGTTGGTTACAAGTTCAGATTTTTGCTTGCTTAGTTGCATAAGTTAGTATACATGGTTTCATGGCAGGTCAAACTTCTGTTCATTCTCTTTACTGTCAGCTAGATCAGATTAGGTCAATGTAACTAGGTCTTTGATTTTACAAGTCTTCATTGGTTCAGTTGGAAAAACAACTTGCAGAGCACCTGTACCACTTCTCTACCTACCCATACTCCATCAAACCCATCTACTCCATCCCTCAACTCAGCTTCTTGCCTTACGTTTTCCATTTGCTCACATAACCCTATTTTTTGTGCAACATTGCTTCAGTCCTCCTTGAACAAATCTAGCCATCTACATCTTTCCTCAACTCCATCCACCAAGACCTGGACCACCTCCAACCCTTATCCTACCTCCATACCCACTCCTTCAACTATCTTCCTCCATCTATCCTCCAAAATCCCATTTCTGAACATCCTGTGGAAAAATTACAGACATCCTGTAGAAAATCACAAACATCCTGCAGACTTCCTGTAGAAGCTCACGAATGAGGTTTCTTGATAGCCAAAATCTGTGAAACTCTCTAGAAGGGTGTTAGGGACCCTTAGGCCTTCTCTAAACCTTCCTGACCTCCTCCAAGCATTTCCTCTTGCCAATCCACCTCTACATATTCAAAACAGTCAAATCGGATGCATGATAATTCTGGCAACTTATTCAAAAATACAAAAAGATGTTTTTTTCCAATGTTACTGTAGAAGTAGCTTAGATACATGTATTTACCTTCCTAGAAGTCAATGGCATTTCTTTCAGTAGCTTGCATCCTCTTTCTTGCATCGGTAGGGATAGCTGGTAAAATTAGGGTTTGCTAGGGTTTACGTTTCCCTTCAGCTTTCCAGTTTCTTTCTGCAAGTAGATCAGCCTTCTTTGAGTTAGCTTTCATCCATCAGTTAAAAATCTTCTTCTTAGAGCTCATAGAAGTTTGCTTAAGCTCCTAGCGGACTTGTGCCAGCTGACCAAATGACAGTTGCGGCAAGAGCTAGTACTTGTGCATACAACACCATCGCTTCCAAGTTTGTTATGAACTACCGGGTTGATAAAAGTAAAGAAGGAAGTCCCAGGAGTTGCAGCATTCTTGCTGCAATACTGGAGCTCACCACTCTTTTTGGCGTCGTTGCCAGGGAAGAGTCAGAGTATTTGTGATTGCTGCTTTTCTTCTATTTTCCTACTCTAAGCTTCTGCTAAGTAGTTTATTTCAGTTCCATTCTGCAAGAGTAAATTAGACATTTCCTGATTTCATAGATTAGCCTTTCAATTCCGCAATTTCATTTCTGCAAGCGTAGAATAGAATTTCAATTCTGCAAGCGTAGTCTAGCATTTCATTCTCACAATTTGATTTCAGTAAAATAGATTAGTCCTTTCCTGCTTTCATATCAATTCCGCATTTTCATTTCTGCAAGATAGATATTAGTTAGTTGCAATTCCATCTGTTTCAGTTTTGCAGGTACAAGCAGAAAAAAGAAAAAGCAACCAAAAATCCTTTCATGCCTCGTAGGAACAGAGATAATACCAGAAAATTCCTACCCAACACCCCCACCACTTCACTGAGTCACCCTTCTCTCTTCTTTGGTGGCAGTGACCCAAAAGAACCTATAGGTGAACCTCCTGAGATATACGAAGATCCTATAATAGAAGAAGAGCAAGAAAACATTCCTTTTGAGACCATGGCTGAAAACAGAAACAGTAGAGACGATGACGAGAGAATAGAAGGTAACTTCCCCATCCGAGAGACCAACGGGGACATGAAAATGAAGAACATAAGTCCCTCAGCCTTACCTCATTTCCATGGATTGACCATTGAAGACCCTGATACCTTCCTATTTAAGTTTGTTGTCCTTTGTCGAACTTATGACTATACAGAAGACGAGCAAAAGTTGAAACTCTTTCCCTCTACCCTCAAGGATGCAGCATTACGCTGGTTCATGGGGTTACCTGGAAACAGTATCACCACTTGGGCTCAGATGCAGCAAGCCTTTAACAACAAATACCAGGATTACTGTAGGTCAAGGGAAACCAAGGGAGAAATCTTTCGGATGACCATGGGAAATGATGAGTCTTTAGAAGACTACGAGGAAAGGTTCCAACTTAGCTATAAACGGGCCAGGTGCACACTTGACCCTGAATCTCTAAAGCTGGTTCTGCTCCGAGGAGTCCCTGAAGACCTCCTAGATACCCTTCACATGCTAGCTGGAGGAGACATCTACCAACTACCTTATGAGGACATAAAGACCGTGTTTAGAAACCACTCTAGCGCAGCTCGGAAAAGAGGTAGGGGGAATCCACTTTCAGCTAATACTACCTTCTCCAAGCATGAGTTTGCTAATCATATGGAAGACCTCAAAAGTGAGATGAGATAGACCATTGCCATGCAACTTGATACTTTCCGAATCCAACAAAAGAAAGAGGAGGCTGAGAGGGCTTTGGCCATTTTTTGTCCAAGATGTATGAGGAAGCACCCTAAGAACGAGCCATTGCACTCAGTAGAGGTATGTTTATTTTGTGAGGAAAACCATCCCACAAACCAATTCCCAACCTTACCCGAATTCAAAGCCATGTACCAAGGGACTGAGGCACCCACTGAACCTCTCTACTTCCTCAACCAAAGGAGGTCGCATGGACCCAGACCTTACCAGAAGGGGATGCAAGGGACATCCCAAGCTTATTATAGCCCCAACCAATCTGCTCACATGCCTTCTTGGGGTCCCCCTGCTCATCCTTCCTGGTCTGCACCTCCTCCGTGGTCTTATCCACCTCAATACCATACTCAACCCACTGTTCATTCGTTTCACTCACACGTACAGACACAGCCTCAGTGGAATGCACCTCAACCGGGGTGGAGGCCCCAATACAACTCTCCTCCCGCCATTCTGCCTCCACCACCGGCTCAGCCACAACCATTACCTCCTGCTCCTCCAAGACAACACCAGATACCTGCTCAACCGAACCCGAACCCCAACAACCGACAGGCCTAGCAGGTATACACTGGGGAGACAACATGTCCTACCTATGCTGTGGAGATCCAGGAGATCAACCTGTGATCTAGGAAGACCCTTCCAGATCGCCAACCTCCTCTCCCAGAGGACGAGGAAGAGAAACAAGAAAGTGAACCCAAAGCCATTCCACCCTTTCCTGAGCGACTAACAGTAACCACACAACCAAACCCAGAGGAGACTGAACTTCTGGGAGAACTGAAACAGTTGTGTGTGAAAATACCACTTCTCCAGGCCATCAAAGATGTACCGATATACAAAAAATTGATTAAGGAGAAGTGTTTCAGGCACCCAGCAGGCGAAAGAGAGATGCCTTGACTATCAATGTCATCAAACAACTGACTAATCTAATGTTTGGGCAAGTAATCTGTCCAAAGTATTTGGACCTTGGAAGTCCTGTAGTTGATGTCCACATCAATGGCCCCATAATACCCCATACCTTGATTGATCTAGGGGCTTCCATTAATGTGTTGACCAGGGACACCATGCTTAAACTCAACCTTCAGAGTTCCTTAAAGAAGACCTCGACAGTCCTGCAGTTGGCGGATCGCTCCACTGTGACTCCCGAAGGGATTGTGGAAGATGTCTTGGTCTCTGTTGACTCTTGGGAGTACCCTGTGGACTTCTTGGTCCTTCAGCCAAAAGAAAAGCTCACTGGATACCCCCTAATTTTGGGAAGGCCTTGGTTAGCCACTGCGGATGCTTACATCAGTTGCTGAGCTGGAAGCATGACCATCAAGAATGGGCCTATGTCCAAGCAACTAGTCCTATATCCTCCTGCCCAACCTCTACTAGAACATGACTTTCCACTCTGGTTGGAAGAAGGAGATGAGGATGAGGTCTACTCTGCACCATTGTGCACAGTAGAAATCACTAGGGGAGGCCCTCAAACCCAAGATGATTTGATTGAGACTTTGATTCAAAATCCACCTCCCAGTGCACTGTCCTTAGAGGAATTGGTGGAAGATACCCAAGCCAGCACCTTAGTGGACCTCTGTGTGACTGATCCGACCTCTCCCAGAGTTAAAAATGTGGAGTTTGGTCCTGAAAGAACTTTAAAGATCAGCTCCTCCCTATCTCCTTCCCTGGAGAAGGAGCTGTGTAGCTTACTGAACAATCATTTAGATGCTTTCGCTTGGAGCTATAAGGAGATGAAAGGAGTCCATCCTTCAGTCTGTACCCATCACATCTACATTAAAGAAGATTGTAAACAAGTCAGGCAGCCTCAGAGGAGAATGAATCCAGCCCTTAAAGACATTGTCTAAGAAGAATTGCAAAAATTATTGGATGCAGGATTCATCTACCCTATCTCCGATAGTGAGTGGGTCTCGCCTCTAGTGCTTGTGCCCAAGAAGAACAGGAAGTGGAGAATCTGTGTATATTACCGAGAACTTAACAAAGCCACCAAGAAAGACCATTTCCCTTTGTGTTTCATAGATCAAGTGTTGGATGGACTGGCAGGGAAGAAGTTCTTCTCTTTCCTAGATGGGTTCAGCAGGTATAACCAGATCCAAATAAGCCCGAAAGACCAAGATAAAACCACCTTCACCTGTCCTTGGGGTACCTTTGCCTACCGAGTCCTTCCCTTTGGGCTATGCAACGCTCCTGCCACTTTCCAGAGAGCAGCATTGAGCATCTTTTCTGAGTTGGTCCATGATTCGGTAGAAATCTATATGGATGACTTTACTCCTTATGGGTCCAACTTCCAAGAAGCATTGACCAATCTGGGAAAAGTTCTAACCAAGTGCATTAAGATGAACCTGTCCCTCAGTCCCGAAAAATGTGAATTCCTGATGACTGAAGGGACCGTGTTAGGTCATACCATTTCTCGACAAGGATTACAGGTGGACCCTAATAAGATTTCTATCATCCAAAAGGTCCCACCTCCTCAAAAGGTAAGAGATGTTTGGAGTTTCCTAGGCTTAGCAGGATATTATCGAAGATTCATTAAAGACTTTAGCAAGCTAGCCTCGCCATTGTTTGGCCTCTTAGGGAAAGATGTTGAGTTTAAATGGACTGACAATTGTCAATGGGCACTGGATGAGTTGAAAGATAAGCCGGTGTCCGCCCCAATCTTGAGAGGTCCAAACTGGGCCCTACCTTTCCACATCCACACTAATGCCTCGAACAAAGCCATAGGGGCAGCCTTAGGACAAGTTGAGGAGAAACTCCCATATTCCATATACTTCGTCAGCAAAAACCTGTCCAAAGCAGAAATGAACTATACAGTAACCGAGAAAGAGTTCCTGGCTGTAGTCCATTCTCTAAATAAGTTCAGACACTACATCACTGGTTATCAAACATTTGTACACACTGATCATGCTGCGATTAAATATTTAATGAATAAGCCTGATGTCAATGCTCGTACCATTAGATGGTTACTTTTGTTGTAGCAATTTGATTTGACTATTGTCAACAAGCCATGTAAGGAAAATGTTGTTGCTGACTTCTTGTCTAGATTGGACTTGCCTGCAGGTGAAGAAGGAACAGTGGATGACCAGATGCCAGATGAACATCTGTTTTCTATCTCAGTACTCTCTCCATGGTTTGCTAATATAGCAAATTACTTGGTCTCAGCACAGTTCCCTCCGCATCTATCCTCAAAGGAGAAGAGCAGAATTGTAAGGAAGAGTGCCCCGTTCACTTGGATCAGAGGCAACCTGTTCAAACTTGGCCCAGATCAGATCTTGAGGCGTTGTGTTAGGGAGGAGGAAGTCTTTGACATCCTCCTAACCTATCATGACGGACCTTGTGGGGGCCACTTTGCAGCAAAAAGGACTGCCTTCAAAATTCTACAGGCAGGCTACTATTGGCCTACTCTTCATCAAGATGTCAGAAGATACATTAGCCAGTGTGACCGATGTCAGAGGATGGGGAAATCAACTCCAAGGGATGAAATGCCTCTCCAACCTCAAGTGACCTTCAAGCCATTTGAGAAGTGGGGCATGGATTTTGTGGGTCCTATCAACCCTCCTTCAAAGCAATGGTCTTACATCATTGTGTGCACCGACTATCTAACCAAGTGGGCAGAAACGAAGGCAATCAAAGCAGCAACAGAAGAAAAGGTGGCTGAGTTTCTGAGGGAAAATATCTTCTACAAGTTTGGCTACCCAAGAGAGTTAGTCACAGATCAAGGAAGCCAGTTCACCTCCAACCTTATTGAAGACTTTCTCGTGCATCACAAGATCAAGCACAAGACTTCCACCCCTATCATCCTCAAGCAAATGGGCAGGTGGAAGTCACTAATAGAGCATTGGAAGGGATTTTGACTAAGGTTGTGAGCAGCAGTAGAAAGGATTGGGCAAATCGCCTGGTTGAGGCCACCTGGGCCTACAACACCACTTGGAAGACTACAACAAGTTTCACACCTTATGAGCTGGTCTACGGGAAGAAAGCTTTGCTGCCCATAGAGTTCGAGTACAATACATTGAGGGTGGCAGCTCAGCTGGACCTAGATCTCAGCCATGCTCAACGTGAAAGATTATTGCAGCTGAATGGATTAGATGAACACAAAATGTAGGCCCTCCTCCACTCAGAAGTAGTTCAACTCCAGAGGAAGATATGGCATGACCGGCACCTTAATGAAAAGCAATTCCAGCTGGGAGATTGGGCGCTGTTGTATGACTCAAGATACAAGGATTTCAAAGGAAAGTTGAGAACAAGATGGTTAGGACCATATACAGTGGAGAAATGAAATGACAATGGTTCAGTCCTTATCAGGACCATTGATGAAGAAGCCATCCACATGCTTGTCAATGGGCATCGACTAAAAATCTACAAGAAACCTCTTTCGAGGCAGGAGTTCATTGAAACTATGGAAAAATCAGTGCTGGTAGTAGAGCAGGGTTCTGCCTCTATTCTGGCCACACCTTGATCATCAAAAAAAAAGGAATAAAAAGATCCCTGGGTGAAAACCTCTCTGAGGCGCCCAGGGCAGGCAGTGCGGGTGAAAACCTCATGGAGGTGCCCCAGCTGTCTCTCAGAAAATAAAGAAATGGAATAAAAAAGATCCTTGGGCGAAAACCTCTCTGAGGCGCCTAGGGCAGATAGTGGGGGTGAAAACCTCATGGAGGCGCCCCTGCTGTCTCTCAAAAAAAAAAAAAAAAAAAACAGGTCTAATCTCTGGAATTATTGCAGGTTGCAGGGAATACAACCCTGCTTGTTTCAGCATGCATCCCAGGAGGAGAAGCAGCTACAGGATGTCCTACAGGAATCCTGTAGCAGCTTATCCGTCTGGAGCACACACTATAGAGTCAATAGCAGTTGAAATCAACGCAGGAGGCATGTAACCAGCTCCGCTTGAATGTGAACACCTCCTCGACAACTGAGAAAAGACAGAGCCGTGCATGCAACATTCACCACCAGAGGATCGGGTCCCGAAGCCTTACATACAGTATCAGCCAATGAACGAAGTAATTCCAGCACCTGTGCACGAAGCAACAGTGATAAAGGCCATCGTTCCACATCCAGAAACCTGCAAAACGCATCCACGGCCACACAGGTAAGTGTCTAACCTTATTTCGTCAAATTGCATAGACTATACTATGAAAACTGCATGTCTATGAATGGTGCCGATTGAACGAATTCGGTGGCCAGTCAACTGGCCACCCACAGTCAGTCGAATGGCCTCGTGGGATCCAAACGAGCTCGGTTACGCTTGAATCTGCCAAAGGGACGTGGAGTCGACACGTGGGAAGTGTCCAGTCGGGGAAAATCAGCGGATTTGCAGTGAAATCGGCGAATTGGCAATGATGATGGCGGGTAATGGCAGAGATAGAAAATGGCAGTTAGAGACACGCTGAAGAGTGATGGCTGTGATGTTGGCTAACGGATCAGCCTGGAAACCTCACCCCCACGCCATGAATTGCACCGTAATTCAAAATCGTTCGGCCAGAGCACTCACATTAACCACTGTCATTTACACTTGCAACCGGTTTTTAGCAACGTACGCGTCCTCCTCCTCTGCAGTTCGTTAGCCCGAGCTTCTCGGCCTGGTTCAAAATCCTCCCGCATCCCAGGCTTGCTCAGAAGCACCGTGATGTCCTCCAGAAGCCGGCAAAGCTCTCTACAGGAAGGAGCTCTACAGGAAGCACAGCATAGCCTCCCGGAGCAGAGAAACCTAGATCTTCTGCGTCGGAATTGGAGTTTCGAAGAGAGGTAGGCTCGAAAACGCCATTCCCATGCATGATATTTTGAAAGGTGGTGAATTAAACTGTTTGGAGTAGGAAAATTAAAACAAGTCTGCCTGTGGGTCAAGAATGGTGGTTTGCCTGTGTGATACACAGAATTTTTTTCAGTTGGTTCTGCGTCACATTCTCCTCCACGGTTCCTGTTAACAAATTCCTCCTGTAGAAACGATAAACCACTGTAAGGGCTAACCTGTGCATGAAGAATGTGACTTGTATGTGATTGGTGTGAAAATTAAGCTCTACACTCTATCTGTGAGAGCCTAATTCCCTTTTGACAGTCGAGTTTTGGATAGCAGCAGCATTATAACCAGGGAATTGGTGCAAAGGGAGATACAAACATCTGAGAAACCCTGTCCTGAGAATCAAAGGAGGAAACCATACACATAATTCTTCTTCTGATCAGAACACAAGCCAAAACAGAGCATTCTCACCATGCTAGGAGGGTTTATCAGAAAGGAACCCTCAGATTCTAGGAAATTGCGAGAAACTCCCGAGGTGGTAGACCTATTTACCCGTGCCAATTGGATGACCTTGTGTGACAGAATTCAAGGTCATGATGATGAGGTAACAGAAGAGTTCTTAATGTCTCTACAGCCTAAATCCAAGATACTGGCCACTGTAAATTTCAGAGGATTGACCTTAAAACTTACCCCACAACTCATTAGTCGAGTCACTGATCTGCCATTGGGGATACCCTGGAGCAAAGAGGAGAGGGCATTGGGCCAAAAAGCCAAAAAGGAATTCTTCCTACCAGAGGAACAATTTTTAGAGGATAAAAATGGGGTCCAGAGAGCCAGCCTACATCCATTTTGGAGCGAGGTCAGCCTTCAGATCATGAAATACATTACCTGTGAGGGGCGGTTCAGTATTGTATATGGTTATCACTTCCGGTTGTTAACTGAACTCAGGCATAAGATGGATTTACCCACAGAACAAAAGTTAAGCATCCCATATTTCCTCCTACAATCATTAATGGAGTGTGGCAAAAAAATGAAGGAAGGGACACCGGACTAGCTGGCTCATCATGGGCTTATCAAGCTTCTAGTAGAAGATGCCCTCCATACCTATATTGTCCCTCTCTCCTGGGAGATTTTCTGCAATATGTCCAAGGATGATGATATCCGGATTCTGGCGCAGGAACTCACTTCATCCAGCAGTGAGGAAAGGGAGCAAATTGAGGCAGAAGAGAAAGCCAAGGGTAAGGAACCCCAGGATAGACCACCACAGAAAGAGCAAAAAGAGAAACAAGAGAAAGGCCAAGCTGCTGAGCCCAAAACTGTGGGTGGAATAAAGGCACAAACGCCAAGGCAGAAACGGTTGCAAATCAGGGCAGAAAGGACGGAAAAAGTCCAAGCAAGTGAGGGCACATCCAAGGCAACCACAGAAAAATTAAAAGAGAAGGCACCCCCCACCAAGCAGGCTAAAACAGCAAAAACCGTTTCTACAGGAAGCTCGAAAACCATTTCTACAGGAAGACAAAAAACAGTCAGCACAGGTCTTTCTACAGGAAGTCTGGAGACAGGGAAACAAGAGGAAAAATCGCCGAATATTTTAGTTAGGGAGGCAGCAGCTGTGCTGGCCACCCTAAGCACATCTCCCAAGCAGAAGGGGAAGCGAAAGAGGGATCCTTCCCTATATTTTAAGGCAAGAAGGAGAGTGAGGATTAAGACTGGCAGACCCCAGCCACCGTCAAAAGAACCAATCACAATTGTAGACACCCCTACCGCACAAAAGGAGAGGTCCCCCTCCAAGGCATCCATCACTTATGAACAGGGAAGCCCGAAGACATCCACATGGAGAGAAAGAATGAAAATGTTGGACACAAAGGCCTCCCTACACGATGCTAAGACTATTCTACAGGAAACACTGGCTAGGCTGAAGGAGACCGAAGCAATGGAAAGTGAGGCAGCTAAATCACCACAGGAGGAAGAAAAGGTGGAGAACATGATGGAACCTAGCCCCCAGCCCAGCTTGGGCTCCTACTATAACTTCTTAGAGGCCGGAAATATCATTCCTCAAAAATTCACAGTGCCACTTTTCCTTGCACTAGATGAAGAGAGAGTGAGGACCCACACTTCGATGAAAATCGCTAAGTCTAAGGGTGTGGCGGATATAGGTTCTCTAGAGGAACAACTCAAAGAGGCAATAAGGGAATTGGCTATGGTATGACATGTGGAGAGCAGCCAGCGGGTCAAGCTACAGGAAGAAAATGAGTTGCTTAGGCAACAGCTACAGTTATAGGGACTGAGGAAGGAAGACAGGCCTCATATCTTGGGAGAACAACAGCAACAGGAGGAGCCCACAACAGCCAAAGATACCCCTGATGAACAACAGAGAAAGGAAGGGATGCAGACTGAAATTGAGACACTGAATCGACAGCTACAGGAAAAAGAATTGCAAGCAGGCTTGGAGATACAGTCTCTGAAACAGTAGGTACAAGAAAAGGAGGCCCAACTGGCCTGCATGGCCAGCTGGGCAATGGAAGCTCTACAGTGTAGGCAGCCTGCCAAATCCTATGCCCTATACCTCAAGGATCAGTGGTTACAGTTTCAGATCAATACCTTGGCCCAAAGGGGCATCACCCCATTCCAAAATTATCATCAGTTTGCAGCTCTATGTGGCAGTAGTTCATCAGAGGATATGGCCAAATTATCAAAGTTCTACTTGCACAACTTCACCCTTCCAAACATGAACGCATGGGATCCCAACACGGTGATAAGAGATGTCCAGCTTATGGACATGACCTCTTGGATGAGTCATGAGGAGAAGAGAGCAGCAGAGGTCTGCAGTATCATAGGTAGAGAGCTCAGTGAGCCACTCATGATCAGAGCATAGCCAAATGACCCCTTAGCAGTGATAAGCGCCCACCAGCACTTGGCCAACAGTCCTCAGGATCTACCGGAGTACATTGAGCAACAAGCTCAAGCCATTGCACACTTTGAGGACATGGAGAGAATGCTGGGAGAAAAATACCTGCATGCCTGCACAAGGCGGTGGAACACACTGCCTCACAGCCTGAAGATAAAAGAATACCATTCTCCCACCAGGATGAGGGAAGCCTTGGCAAGGGTACCTCTCTACAAACAGTTGATGCAGAATTTTTGCAGGCCAATTGGATTGGCCTGAAATTCAGTGCTCCTTTACTTTTGGGATTGCTAGAAGGGGTGAAGGAAGAGGAGGAAGGTAGACAATGGGAGGAAGTGGAAAGGAAGGCAGGATTCCACGACCGGGAAGAGGATATCACCGCAGAGGCCTGGGATGTGAGGGAGGCGATCAAAGCCATAAAGGATGATGAGTTGGACTAGTTGCTCAGAGGATGAGCAACCCATTTAGCAGGGGGGTGATGATGAGCCCCGAATTGGGTAACTTATTGGGCTCATTTTGCCTAATTGTCCTTGTTCAATCCTCCATTTTTCATAGATTATGCATGTTTTTCTAGTATGTTTATGTTATTTGAACGAATAAGGGTGGTCACTCTACCAAGGAGGCTAATACGTGGTCATTTCAGGTTTTTTGGACAAATTTTGGAGCAAAACCAAGCAATTATGGCCCAGGTGATAGCCAAGCTTGAGGTGAGGATTCGTAGGGAGGTTGTCTTTGGCATTAAATGGCCCTTCCTCGAAATCTCCACCCTCAACTCCGAGCTCAACAGGCCACCAAAACGAGTTCTAAAGGCAGCCGAGCAGCTTTGGGAAGAGTGACTGTTTACTAGCAGTTGGAACAGTCGAGTCCCTTGAATTTAGGAGGGCTGCTAGGCCCCTCGTAGTGTACAAATAGGAAGGCCTCAGCCTTCGTACTTTTACTTTTGGAACTATTGGTATTTGCACTATAGTGATGTGCTTTTTCAGCTCGTTTTTCTTAGCTACTGCTGTATAACTTTCTTGTGATGATTATTTTTGAGTAATGAGAAGTAGCTTTACTTGGCATTTGATCTGAGCTCTTTATAGGAGCCTGCAGCTCTTGGGGTTGGGCCCAACCCGAGTGCTAAGGCCTCCTTTATGTATTGTTATTTGTTCTTTATGTATTTGCAAAATCATTTCTGTTAAGTAGATTAAATCTTGCTGATTAACTAGGTCACTGTTGATGATTAGAAAGACTTTTGATGTTCAGATTGAGTTGATAGGTTGTTAACAGGGAAAAGCTTCAAAAAAGGGCCATCAAACACCTCTGATTTCACCTCTCCCTCAGTGGGATCAAGAGATGGGATCAGGGTGACCTCGTTGCCCACAAAAACACTGACTTTGCTTTGCCATGCAATCACTAGTGTTTGATTTTCATTTGTAGAAGTTGGTTACAAGTTCAGATTTTTGCTTGCTTAGTTGCATAAGTTAGTATACATGGTTTCATTGCAGGTCAAACTTTTGTTCATTCTCTTTACTGTCAGCTAGATCAGATTAGGTCAACGTAACTAGGTCTTTGATTTTACAAGTCTTCGTTGGTTTAGTTGGAAAAACAACTTGCAGAGCACCTGTACCACTTCTCTACCTGCCCATACTCCATCAAACCCATCTGCTCCATCCCTCAACTCAGCTTCTTGCCTTACGTTTTCCATTTGCTCACATAACCCTAGTTTTTGTGCAACATTGCTTCAGTCCTCCTTGAACAAATCCAGCCATCTACATCTTTCCTCAACTCCATCCACCAAGACCTGGACCACCTCCAACCCTTATCCTACCTCCATACCCACTCCTTCAGCTTTCTTCCTCCATCCATCCTCCAAAATCCCATTTCTAAACATCCTGTCGAAAAATTACAGACATCCTGTAGAAAATCACAGACATCCTGTAGAACCCCTGCAGACTTCCTGTAGAAGCTCACGAATGAGGTTTCTTGATAGCCAAACTCTGTGAAACTCTCTGGAAGGGTGTTAGGGACCCCTTAGGCCCTCTCTGAACCTTCCTGACCTCCTCCAAGCATTTCCTCTCGCCAATCCACCTCTGCATAGTCAAAACAGTCAAATCGCATGCATGATAATTCTGGCAACTTATTCAAAAATACAAAAAAGATGTTTTTTTTCAGATGTTACTGTAGAAGTAGCTTAGATACATGTATTTACCTTCCTAGAAGTCAATGGCATTTCTTTCAGTAGCTTGCATCCTCTTTCTTGGATCAGTAGGGATAGCTAGTAAAATTAGGGTTTGCCAGGGTTTACCTTTCCCTTCAGATTTCCAGTTTCTTTCTGCAAGTAGATCAGCCTTCTTTGAGTTAGCTTTCGTCCATCAGTTAAAAAGCTTCTTCTCAAAGCTCATAGAAGTTGGCTTAAGCTCCTAGTGGACTTGTGTCAGCTGACCAAGTGACAGCTGCGGCAAGAGCTAGTACTTGTGCATACAGCACCATCGCTTGCAAGTTTGTTACGAACTACCGGGTTGATAAAAGTAAAGAAGGAAGTCCCAGGAGTTGCAGCATTCTTGCTGCAATACTGGAGCTCACCAGTAATCCACTGATCTTTATCCACCAACAGATCCTCCATCTTAAGTTTCCACAACTCAAAACTCTGACCATTAAATTTCTCGATCTCTATCTTTCGACTGCTCGCCATCTTCTTTCACCAGCAAAATCGATCTCGTAGATCTCTGAGTGAACAGGGTCTACCACAGGCCTGAGCGAAACCCCTCAGCAACAAAGGCATCCCCTTGAAGCCAAAACAACTCTGATACCAAATGTAGGTTTTAACCCCGTACAGGAATTACCTGCATACGAATTCTAAAACACAAAAAATAAACAATGCGAGAGCATAACACATAAAACACATATACACAGAGATTTTCCCCTGGATACCAAAACCGGGACTACCAGCTTGATTTTTCATTATGTTCCTTTCAATATTAAAATACATATTTATACATGCCAAAGCATCCAATGCCATGGACCGAAAACCATCGCGTCCAAAACCATGGACCAAAAACCATCGTGTCCAAAGCCATGTGCAAAAAATCATGCACAAAACCATAGGTAGGTCCGCCCAACCTAATATACAGTCCAAAAACAAAAAAAATCGGGGCGCTGCCCTGGACCCCATAGAGTAGGGTTACCTGCACCCCTCAAACCCCCTGTGACCCCCCCCCCCCTCCTGCCACACAATCAGCCCAATGAAGGGGGGGCTCTGCCCCCCTTCTAACCCCCCAGTTAACTACATGGGCTAGTCATGGAAAGAATATAACACAACCCAATAGTTTCCTCATCTCATGGAGGAACTCAAAGCAATGGTGACCATTGCTTCCTAAGGGGGGAGGAATGACCCAAGTGGATATTGATGGCCACCCGCCTATTCCGCTTGGACCCCCACCATTGTTTCTTTCAATTTTTCAGTTTCCTTATTTGTAGCACAATTAATTATTTTTGGCATTTTTTCGGGTCCTAAACTTCTGGAGCCGTTTTGAGGCCCTAAACAATGTTTTTTGGGAAAACTAGGAGCAACATGAGTTAATAATTTTTATTTCACACTCAAAAGTTGTAGTACTCGGATAGATATTTCGAACGAGGTATTGTGCGAGTCAAATGGAGATCGTATGCCAAAGTTACGACCCTGGGAATTTGATGTACCAATTTACCCAAACGGGGCCCATAGTTTGTCGCTTCATCTCATAGGGTTAGGTTTTGGATATTTAGGGTTTTCTATTGTTTCTCAATAATAAATGGGCCTTAGAGCCTCATTGTAACACAGTTCAGAGGCATATAGCCGTCACATCTCTTCTGAGAGATAATCTACCATCACCCAAGCTAGTCTTATTTCCATTATGTTTGTAAGCATATTTCAGTATTTGATATTAATGAAATGAAGTGTTATTTCTACTGCATCTTTGTATTTATGGTTACATCTGTAATTTTTTTCGTTCCTGTTTAAATTCGGATTAGATTGTCCATCGTCCCCTCATCAAACAGATCCAACGCCATAGAGTGATGTGGGAGAACATGCATACACATATGTTCAACTGTCACATCCTCCTGACATCACTCCTTACAATTTTCGTGCAAGATTGGTTGTGAATACATTGGGTTATCACATGCATTTTGTATCTCAACCTCTGTGTTCGTGTTTTGTTGATCCTCTAGATTGCACTTTCTTTTGTTCTTTTGTTCCGCACTCTACACTTGTTGTGAACGAGGATCAAGCTATAGACGGAGTTGGTGTTGCACAACAACCATGCGCTGTCATTCATGAACAGTATGACTGGGTGCTTGAACATCAATCCTCGGCAAAGGATGACTCCCTTCCATCCGAGCCTCCTCTGTTCTTTCCTAACATCTTTGGCAATTATGTCATCCATGATTTCATGTGTATCTTTGTCTACGGATGCACCCATTGTTGATCATTCACAGAACACACTGGATGTCATTCCATCATCCGACAATGGAGAGGATAAATTATTCACCAAAAATCCACTTGATTTTTCATGTACCTTTTCCAGAAACACAGAGGGTGAATTTGTCCGCTTCTCATCTACCCCTCTGTTCGATTCATCAGATCATGAGGATGCCGATGAAATCATTGATTTTGTTTATCGTAGCCATCGTGATCTATTTACTCATGTATTCGATCACGATGATGATTCTATCGCAATTGTTTTTTCGAAACCACCTATTTATGATAATCCATCTGTTGACAAAGTTGAAACCCCACAGACAGTCGAGGCACTTCCGCTCGAGCTAATGGTTATGTCAGACCCTCGTTGTCCTGAGGTTGATTTCGCTTCCGATCAAGAATTGTTGAAACACCCAAGGCTCCTCATCACTCATCTGTATGCATTGAAGATCAATCTCACACACAGATCATGCTTCCTCCACTCGAACTACACGATACCATTGCTCATGCATTAGAGGAATCTTACATAGAAAGCACACGTGGACGACGCAAATTGTCTTTGTTTCTTTCATGTCACAGTCAAGAGTATTCGCATGCTTAACACCTACACGCAGTGTTTCATAGCACTGCGATAAGTCCATGGATTGCATCTCAGGTACTTGCACTCACTTATTTTCTGTGGACACTTTTAAACTTGGAGTGTGTTTGTCTTCATTATTATATCTTTCATGTTTGCTGGTTCACACAATTGTGTTGTTCGTGAACCATGCCTTCACCAACATGGGTCGACCAATGCGCGGTGGCTGCATTGGAAGTATCACTTCACATGATCAAGCCCATGCACCGTTAGCTTAGGAGTAGGAGTAGTGTTTGCTTTTGGTTTGTTTGATTGCATGTATGTTTGCTTCTTATCTTGCATGTGTGTTTTCTTCTTACCTTGCATGTTTGTTTTATTACTCGCTTTTCTTTCGCATTTATTTCTGCTTTCGCTTTGTTTTGTTATTTGTTTTCTTGTTTATGTTCGTAGGTTAGTTTCACGTAAGACCGTGCGTGACTCTTGAAACAAGCTGGGTAAAGTACAAGAGGACTTGTGCAGTTATCAATACTTGGTTATCTGTCATCCTACCTCTGTATGAAGAACTTGTTATCTTTAGTCCATGATACATCGATGGAAAATACATACTGTTTGAAGTGAAGCTTGGTGAAAACACAACGCTTGTGCGCTAACTAGTATCACCTACTCTAGTCAGTTGTTTTTGGGTTAATCCTTGTCAGCTCAGTCAAGTAGAGTAAGGTGAGGGGAAAAACCTTAACAAGCACATTAGAGGTATAATAAACTACTTCTCTGGAGTAATAACCTCTTCTGCTCTCAATAAGTCGAGATCCCTCTTTTGCCTCTAAAATGAATGAGTGTTATGCATAGTTATGAAAACGAAAAATGAAAAAAAAATGAAAAATGAAAAATGAATAAGGCGAAAGAAGAGAAAGGCTTCCTGTGCAGAGAGGTTATGTAAGTAACTCTGCCGGGGTACTAACCAAGCTCACTGGCAGTGGAGAAATGCTTGTGTTTCTGCGTGACTCCGACGAGGTATTGTCCAGGCCTGCTGGCAGTGAAGCAACACCAGTGATGAAACTAAAACTTTGACGACCATACTGCTTGTGCACCAATATACCCCTCATCCCCAATCAAAATAAATACGTTGACTTGGCTTGGAATGTGTGTCGATCAACCAAGAGCTTGGCAAATGCTACATCTTATAATCAAGCAAGTGTGGAAACTAAGACAAACAGAGAAATGAACAATACTTCCGGAGGTGTTAGACTTTCTTTTCATGAACAAGGCCCATTTAGAGAGCTAGAGTTCTACCAGTGTGTCGCCAAGTATTGTAGTGGCTAAAACCACCCTCCAAAATTTTGCCTTAGCTTCGTTTTGGAGCCTCCCTACCAACCATCCTCAACAACATGTCTTGCACCATCAAGTACATGAGATTCAGTGGTTTTTAGCAGCTTGCCAGCCTGTGCATGATAACTTGCTTCACTCCCATCATAGGGTGCTACTCTGGACTTGGTCCAACTACTGGCTGAGAAACTCCCTCAAGAAATTTTGCAATTTTGGAGGGGAACCAGCCTTCCCTCCGGAAATTGCGCAAATCTAACTGGCAGCCTGCTAGGCTCAGAAACTGGGCAATCCTGTCAGAAAATATTCCTAATGAAAACTACGCAATCTGGCCCAGCAATGCTGCTTAACCCAGAAATTGTGCAATTTTGGCAGCAGTCAATTGCTCCTCCCAGAAATTGCGCAATCCCTCTGGACAGCTAGCCCATCTTCCTCCCAGAAACTGCGCAAAATTTCCCCTTAGTCAAGCAAGTTGTTGCATGTACCCTCAGGTTGACTGGTTCCACCAAGGACTGAGAAAACTTGACCTGCATGCATGGGTGGATTTTTCCCGAAATAGCAAAAAGAAGCATTACAAAAAGCATCCCTAGATTTTAGGGAGTTATTTTTAGCAACTGGAGCTTACATGCAAAGATCATTTTTGAAACTTTCCTCCAAGTGTCGCTTTTTCCTAGATTTGTGGCATGCTCGTCATGAGCCTCAAACTTATTTATTCAACATTTCAGAGCTCATTCTTCACATCGATCATGGAGCTCTGACATCCCACAACACATCCAGGAGTCTTTGACACATCTAGCTCAGCTATCTCCGGGTAAGTCCGCTTAACTTGTCTTTTGCAGCATTTTTGTCGCTTTTTGTGTTTTGGCTTATGTGAGTGATGTCTACTTGATTTCTGTTAATGCTCACTATCGTTTGCATGCATATTAGCTTGAAGCACAGTTTCAGTTTTCGTTAGCATCTCATTGTTGTCGCATGCATGACATAGTTTTGCACGAATGGTCTTCGATTCGGAAACTCATCTCACACACATGCATGTTGTTCCGTTTTCTGAATCTTGCATTCACTATTTGTAAGCATGATCATTCACCTCTGCTTACACTCAATATTGCCATGCATTCACATCCTCATTTGCTTTCAGTTGCCCATCAGCGGGTCTGGGCAACCTTGGCCCAAACTCTGCCTCTCCAAGACAGCATTGCGCAATTCTAAGAAGGCAGGCTCTCCCTTCCTCCTGGAAAATGCGTAGTTATGGCCAGTGACTACCCTCCAGTCTTGCCTTGCACAATTCTGAGAGGCAGTGACTATTGGCCCAGAAAATTGCGCAATGCAGTCCCTGGGCCTACAGCATTTGCCAGCTAAAATTGCGCATTACGCAATCCTAGCACCCAGTAGGATAGATTGGATTGTGCAATTCCAGCAGCCAACTAGCCTCTCGATAGTCCGAACTGCCTTTTGCGCAATTTTGACAGTCAGTGTCCCGTCCTTCTAGTGAAAATTGCACAATAATTGCCAGTCAATCCCTAGGTATGTAGCATGGCATCCCTCAAGTTTGCTTTAGTTTTAACAAACAGATTTCTTGCCATGCATGTCTTCATGTCTCCAGATATAGCAGGTGCTCATCCGTCTCTCAACAATTCAGGATCAATGGCCTCCAAGAGAGCAAGATCAAAGGACACCAACGGAAGCGCAACTAGAGTAGCAGTTGAGTGAATGTCTACGAGTTTGTCGATCTATGAAGACACGAAGTTGATCATAGACAAAGACATCAAGCTGAAATGGAAAGAGGTCAATGATGCATTCTCAGACACATTTGGGGAAGATCTCGATGACCGCCAAGTCTATGTGACCATTCATATGTCCGACTTGTATCAGATTGCATGTAGGTAACCCTTATTCCCATGCGCAGACATGATACATTGGATCGTCTCACACACTGATCTTGAGACGATGACATTGAGTAGTGCTAGTGGTGTTGTAGCATCCATTGTCCTTTTAATTTTATTTTCATTTTTATTACAAAAAATGAAAAAATCAAATATTATGTTGTAGCGGAAATAAAGGGAAAAGCAGAAATTTGAAAGAAATAACTTATTTTATTTGATTGACAGCTTTTGAATGTGAGAAACCCGCGGGAAGATCTGAGTCATTCGCTTGCAAGGCAACAGATCCGACGGCAATCGCATGGGTAACTAGAATGAAGTTTATTTCAGAAATCGGACGCGATGGTGTATGAAATGCAGTTTAATCCGTTGAAGTCTGGATCAATCGCAGCCGTCCATCGAAAGGGACGAGATCCGACGGATATCGCGTCGAAAAGTAATCGGGTTTTATTTTTAAAATCAGACCCGATAAATCATTAACTGGCAGTTTTATTTCTTATCGGGTCCATATGGGAGTCAAAGGGTCATTGAAAAAATGGACGCGATAAGGTTTTGTTCAACAGGTTTAAAGTTTCGTGAGTTCCGAGGGATCGGACCGTCCACTAAAGATCAGGGTGATCGCACATAGCTCAGGCAGACATGATAAGGTCATGAACCAGAGTTTTAATTATTTTTTAGTTCCGTGGTAACCGAAGGTTTTCCATATTTCACGTAAATCAACCAATTTCGTTGTTTTAGAAAAATAACCAAAGTTAGAGACGAATGACTAAAATTCCAAAGGAAACGATGATTGGTCGGGTTTCTTTGTGTTTCCACCAATCAGAACACTCCCGATACATACGTGGGCCCAAGTCCACGCACGGAGTTTTGTTAAAATACAGATTGTTGTGTTAAAACAATTTAACCATTATCAAAGCATCTATAGAGAAACTTCATCAACAGCCAAGCCACAAATCTGAAAAGCAAACAATCATCATCAGTTTTCTAAGTTCTGTTACTTCTTGCTATTTTATTTTCTTGAGAATGAGGTGTATTTTACCCTCTAATGTAATATTCTGTAGTGATTTTTTACTTTAGACAGTTAGTAGATAGTTAAGCAATTTGATATTTTTGGTGATTACCAACTATCTCATAATGTATAAAAAGAGGAAAATTTACAGAGAAATGGTTCGAACTTTGGAGAACCTGGAGACTAGGCCACTGTATTATTGATAGAACTGTTGATTAATGAAAGAATCAGAAATTTTCCACACATTGTTGGGTATGATTTTGTGACTTCTCTGTTATGTTTCATCATATGTTTTCTTCCTTTAAGTATGGTAATGAAGCTATATGTCTTTATTTGCTTGTGTAAATGAAGTTAAAATCCCTTAAAAGAGCGCTCCTATACTTGAAGTTCCTACCTCTACAGTTCTTCTAAGTTACAGATAGTAGTTTCTATGTAAGACATCATATTATATTTATCTTCTCCAACTGCCACAGATAGTAGATTATGTGTAAAACAGCATAATGTCTATGACTTCTTCAAGCTTTCTTCATTCATCATTTATATTCAGCAATCAAGTGGCATTCTGAGATTTTCATTTCACCTAAGTATTGAGGGTTTAAAACCAAGTCTTTCAGATCCTTCATTTGAGAATACAACATAAAATTAAGTGACAAACAAGTGATAATAATTATAAACATTAATGTCTTAAGCACAATTTCTACACATTGGCTTCTTAAGGGACAACATTAATTGACGTCGTTGCCGGGGAACGAAGACAATAACACTTTTCCATGGGCTTTCAATATTTTCCTCTGGTTGTTCAGTGAGGAGGAAATATTTGGTTGTTTTGAACAAAAGTAATAACTCTGGCTCCAAAGAGGCCTCATACAAGGTCAAATACCTCACAGCAGAAAGTTAAAACCCTTTTAGATCCTGAGAGGCTAGTTTCCAAGAGGGTTGGAAGGCCTAAAACTCCACTTACACCAAGTCCTACATTGTCTGCACCAGGCAGCAGTTCATCACATCTTTCACATTCATCTTTTATTGACCAAGAGTCACCTTTTACATCTAATTCATTTCAAGATCCCAACTGTCAAGAACAGTCTTTAGAGTCTGTTTCTTTTTTAGTATCTACTATAGTTATTCAACCTGAACCTATAACTACATTGCCACCTTCTCATACTCCATATACTCCTCAATCAGGTTTCACATATGTTAGTAATCAAGGCTCAGTAAATATAGGAGCAAACATGGCAGCACCTACATTCTTGATGAATAGGTATGCACCTATTCAATTGCCACAACAATTGAATCAAATGCCACAAGAATACTTGAAGATTCTTCCTTGTTTCACAAGGGAGGATGAACAAACAGTAAATAATCATATATCAATATTTTGTAATTTCGCAGAAAACCTAAATGTTGAACACCTGGATGTTGTTCTAAGACTTTATGTCCAATCCTTGGATGGAGAAGAAAGAAAATGGTTTAAAGGGCTTCCTAATAACTCTATTCCTACATGGCAAGAGATGGAGCGACTATTCACCCAAAGATGGGGAGAGAAAAGAGACCATAGGTATTCACTCACAAAGTTTAATGCTATCAAGAAGAAGTCTAATTAAAGTGTTGTCGAATTCATCAAAAGGTTCAATAAATTGTACAATAGTCTTCCAATGGAGATTAAGCCCCTTCCTACTAGTGAAAAAATAACTTTTGTCGAGGCTTTTGAGTCAAATTTTAGATTCACAATGAGGGAGAGGATATCCCCAACCCTTGATCAGATCAAAATAGATGCGTTAGAGATAGAAGCAAATTTGGTGGCTACAGGTAAAGCACCAGAGACACAACCTATCCAAGATAAGGGAAAGGCTAAAGTAGAGTCCTCTCAAAATCAAACATTAGAGGATATAAGTAATGTAATTAAAACTTTGTCAAATAAATTGATTCAATTAGAGTTGGAAAGTAATAATTCTCATAGGCAAGCACAACAGAATGGGAACTTTAATCCTCAGTATAGAAGACAACCTTTGCAAATTTTGCAGAAGGAGAGAAAAGATCAAGATCAGATTCAAGCACCATTGTATATAGAAGCAGATCCTGATGAAGTACCTGAGCATTCCAGGGACCATGATGATCAGACTTCCACATTGTATGCAGTAGATGAAGATGAACTAGGTGTTGAGGGAGAAGAATATGAATATGTTGAAACAGATGCCATTTATGATGATAATGAAATTTTTGAGTATTGGAAGTAGTTTTCTGATTTTATGCAGGTAGAACCACATAAGAAATATGACTTGAGATCAATGAAAAGGTCTAGAAGTCAAGAAGATGAAGGTGAGCAGCAAGTTCCAGCTCCCTCACAGAAGGCGACTCCACAAGAACCACAGCCTGCAAAACAATTGAATAAAGGAAAGCAGCAGCAAAATACAAGTAGCAAGACTTAAATGCTTCAAGGTGAGTCTTCTCAAGACAAAAGTGAAAAAATTCCTTTAGAAAAACTTGTTTCTATTCCACAAGAGATTTCAGTCATGAAGAGAGGTGAAGATGAAAATGAAAAGAACACTAAACAGGGTCATGTGTTTAGTCTAACTAAAGAATTAGAGAAAATCAAAGTACAAGTGCCCCTTACAGAGTTAGTCAAAACACCAGTTTATCAGAGAGAGATTGTTGAGTTTATCAATCTAAGAGAGAATGTAAATATAAATGACATTATGAACCTGCAAGAAGATAAACCAGTAGTGATTTTTCGTCCACATGTGGAGGAGGTATATCCTTCAACCCCTCCTTTCTACATTTCTTTATTGATTTATGATTTCCTCTTGCACAATTGTATGTTTGATTCAGGGGCCTCACATAACCTTATGCCATTATTAGTGATGAAACAGCTAAACCTACAAGTTACTAAACCTTACAGAGATTGTATTCTTTTGATTCAAATAAAGTCAAGTGTCTGGGGTTCATTAAAGATATGGTGGTGTCACTAGCCCAAATCCCAACTAGAAGCTTGGTAATGGATGTAGTGGTAGCAGATATCCCTATTAGGTTTGGAATGTTGCTATCTAGGTCATGGGGAGCCAAATTGGGTGGTGTTTTGAAGTTAGATTTTACATATGCTGTTATACCAATTTTTGGTGGAGAAGAAAGGAATTTGTACAGAGAAACTAGATTTGTAAAAACAATTACAAAAAATGGAGCAGGTAATTCACCTGTATATAGCCAGGAGAAAGATGACTTTGCTTGCTTCATGATGCA
The DNA here is from genome assembly GCA_031772625.1 of Pinus tabuliformis. Classification (NCBI taxonomy): domain Eukaryota; kingdom Viridiplantae; phylum Streptophyta; class Pinopsida; order Pinales; family Pinaceae; genus Pinus; species Pinus tabuliformis. The sequence goes on from CM062808.1 coordinate 170,222,046, forward strand.
TGATAATGCAGAGCTGGCTGAAGATAGCCAAGGTAGATTACTTCAACCAATGTAAATACAGAGCTGCAAACAGAATACGTGGAAGTGCTTTTTTTATGGAGCCTATTCTAAAGAAGGAACATGTGTTGGTTTCCTTCCAATTGAACCTGGAGGTAATACGTTCCCTTTTTCTTTTAAATTGGAGTTAGAAGCAACACACAATGTAGTAGAATATGAGTCCTTGATCATTGCCCTGCAAATAGATAAACAAATGGGAGTCAAGTTAATTTATGTCTTTGGAGATTCATAGCTAATTATAAAGCAAATAAAGAACCACTGTCAGACAAAACACCCTAGGCTTAGGGCATACAAAAATGAAGTGTGGGATTTGGTTGAGAACTTTTTTGAAGCTTTCAATATTCAATTCATTCCAAGAGATGGAAACAGATTGGTAGACTCTTTGGCTGTGGCTGCTAGTACTTTTAGGCCTCCTATTAATCCAAAGCTGAGATATGAGGTTGAAATGAGGCATAGGCCTTCTGTTCCTGATAATATTAAACACTGGCAGATTTTTGAAGATGATCAGTAGATTAAAGAATTTTTTACTATGATTGAAGATTTTCAGGGCACAGAGATTGATCAGGATGAAGATGAAGCAACAGAAGGTGCAGAAGTAAGTGGTTTGAAAAATTCTATAGTTAATCAAAAAATTATTCAATTAAAAGATAACACTCTGCCAAGGGGACTTGTCCCTCTTGAAAGACTTTTTAACTCCAATGATGTAGTTGTTAGTTCATAGAAAATTCCATAGGATGAACAAATTCAAGATCACAATATTGGAACCTAGGAGGAACCCAGGTTAGTCAAATTATTCAATGGAGTTCCACCTAATTATAAGGAGAGATATATTAAACTTTTCAAGGACTATGTTGATGTTTTTGCTTGGTCCTATGAGGATCTTAAAACATATGATGTAAGTATTATTCAACACAAGATTCCCTTGAAAGAGGGGATTAAACCATTCAAGCAGAAGCTCAAGTAGATAAACCCTCTGCTTTTACCATTGATCGAGAAAGAAGTCAAAAATTTGCTTGATGCCAAGATTATAGTTCCACTCAGGTACTCTGACTGGGTGGCCAATTTAGTGCCTGTAAGGAAGAAGAATGGAGAGATAAGGCTATGTGTGGACTTTAGAAATCTCAACAGGGCTTCCTTGAAAGATAACTATCCGTTACCTAAAATGGATCATGTGCTGTAGAAGGTAACAGGATCATTCAGGATGTCAATGCTGGATGGGTTTTCTGGGTATAACCAGGTGGCTGTGGATAAAGAAGATCAGAAGAAGACTACATTCACAACTCCTTGGGGAACCTTTATGTATGCTAGAATGCCTTTTGGGTTGATGAACGCAGGTGCTACATTTCAGAGGGCTATGGACATTGCTTTTGTGGGAGATAAGTTTGTAGTGATATATTTGGATGACATCACTATTTTCTCTAATTATGATGAGGATCATTTGGACCATCTTAAAAAGATGTTTGAGAAATGTAGAAGATTTGGGCTTTCCTTGAATCCTAAGAAATCTATTTTTGCTCTGGAGGAGGGCAAACTGTTGGGGCACATTATTTCTAGAGATGGAGTGAAGATAGATCCAGCAAGGGTGCAAGCTATACAGAAAATACCTTTGCCTAGGAGTAACAAGGACATTCAGAAATTTCTAGGAAAAATAAACTTTTTAGGGAGGTTTGTGTCCAATTATGCAAAAATTGTAAGAGAAATTACTAATATGCTGAAGAAAGAGAATGAAGTGCATTGGACCAAGGAAGCCAGAGAGTCATTCTCTAGGATTAAAGAAGCATTGCGAGCTGCTCCAGTCTTAATAAGCCCTTATTATCAAAAACCTTTCCAAGTTTTTTCATTTGCATCACCTAATTCAATAGTTGTTGTCTTGTTGCAAAAAAATGATGAAGAAAAGGAGCAGCCAGTTGCTTTCTTTAGCAAGATTCTCAGAGATGCTGAACTAAAGTATAATATTCTTGAAAAACATGTATATCTTTGGTAAAAGCCTTAAAGGCCTTCAGGACTTACGTACTGCAATCACAGATCATTGCTTATGTGCTCAATGTTGCAGTAAAGGATGTCTTAGTCCAGAGTGATGTAGAAGGCAAAAGAGGAAAATGGATAGCCAAGATCGAAGAGTATGACTTGGACATAAAGCCCACAAAGTTGGTGAAAGGGCAAGGATTGGTGAATATGTTGACAGAGTCAAACTTTCAGGCATTGGGAATCAACTTGCTGACACCTGTGAATGAGGAGACAGTTGAAGAAGGTGAAGAAAAATCAGACTCAGGTATGAAGATCAGGTATAAGTTTTTATGTTCAGAATGGTACAAGCACATAGTCCATTATTTGTGTTTCCTCTCTTGTCCTCAATCTTTGGATAGAACAAAGTATAAAGCATTAATGATCAAAGCCCAACCATATGTGATAGTTGAGGACAGATTGTATTGGAGGGATCCCGTAGGAAATTTGTTGTTATGTTTAACAGAGGATGAATTTACAGAGACCATTAAGGATTATCATGAGAAGTTATGTGGAGGACATTATAGTTGGAAGGCTATTGCACATAAAATCCTCCAGGCAGGGTTTTATTGCCCTACTCTATTTGGTGATACATATAAGTTTGTCAGAAGTTGTCAGAAGTGTCAACTTTTTTCTAAGAAGAAGAGGTTAGCTCCCTTGCCTCTGATCCCAGTCTTCATAGAAGAACCATTCAAACAATGGGGACTGGACTTTGTTGGAGAAATTAACCCACCTTCAAGTGGATAGCACAAGTGGTTTCTCACAGCCACTGATTACTTCACCAAGTGGGTAGAAGCTATACCACTAAAAGGGAAAATGACCAGGTGGTGATGAAGTTCTTAGAGGAGAATATTTTCAGCAAATTTGGATGCCCTGTCAAAATCATAACAGTAAATGCTCAAGTATTCAATTCAAGTAAGTTTATTGCTTTTTGTCAAAAGTATAATGTTATTTTGTCCCATTCAACAGCTTATCATCCACAAGCAAATGGATTAGCTGAATCCACTAACAAAACTTTGATGAAGATCCTTAAGAAAACTATTACAAAGAACCAGAAAGACTGGGATTCTAAGTTAAAGTTTGCTCTATGGGCTGCTAGAGTGACTACAAGAAGGTCTACAGGCAAATCACCTTTTGAGTTAGTGTATGGAACTCAAGCTCTATTCCCAAGCCAGCTTGTGAAGCCTGTGATTGCAATGATTCAGGAGGAAAAAGAAGAGCCCAATGCTATGATAAGAAGAATGAATAAGTTAGTTGAGTTGAATGAAAACAAGGATAAGGTAAGAGATAACTTGATCATGTATCAATCAAAGATGGAGAGTATTTTTGACAGAAAGGCTAGAGAGATTGATTTTGAAGTTGGAGACCTGGTATTAAGGTGGGATACTAGAAGAGAAGATAAGGGCAAACATGGAAAGTTTGACCCTCTCTGGTATGGCCCATTTAGAATTATAGAAGCAAGGACAAGTAATACATTCTTCCTAGAGAATCTTGATGGTGAATCTTTGCACCTGCCTATCAATGGGCAGTACCTCAAACATTACTTCTAGTTCTGAAGCATAAGCATCTTGTCATTGTAGATATTGGAGTGAACTCATTGTACAAATTCCTTAGAAGTTTAATTGGCTAAGAAATATGTGACTCCATGCTCGAGGTGAAGGCACTAATCTACGGTTCTTAGTGCTTTTGTGGCAAAAGCACTATCCCCAAGTGGAGCCAGATGTTGCAGCATCCATTGTCCTTTTATTTTTATTTTCAGTTTTATTACAAAAAAATGAAAAAATCAAATATTATTTTGTAGTGGAAATAAAGGGAAAAGCAGAAATTTGAAAGAAATAGCTTATTTTATTTGATTGATGGCTTTTGAATGTGAGAAACCCACGGGAAGATCTGAGTTGTTCGCTTGCAAGGCAACAGATCTGACGGCAATCGCATGGGTAACTAGAACGAAGTTTATTTCGGAAATCAGACACGATGGTGTATGAAATGCAGTTTAATCCGTTGAAGTCTGGATCAATCGCAGTCATCCATCGAAAGGGACGAGATCTGATGGATATCGCGTCGAAAAGTAATCGGGTTTTATTTTTAAAATCGAACCCGATAAATCATTAACTGGTTGTTTTATTTCTTATCAGGTCCGTATGGGAGTCAAAGGGTCGTTGGAAAAAATGGACATGATAAGGTTTTGTTCAACAGGTTTAAAGTTTTGTGAGTTCCAAGGGATCAGACCATCCATTGAAGGGGTGATTGGACGGTGATCGCGCACAGCTCAGGCGGACGTGATAAGTTTATGAACTGGAGTTTTAATTCTTTTTTAGTTTTGTGGTAACCGAAGGTTTGTCATATTTTGCATAAATCAACCAATTTCGTTGTTTTAGCAAAATAACCAAAGTTAGAGACGAACAACTAAAATTCCAAAGGCAATGGTGATTGGTCGAGTTTCTTTGTGTTTCCGCCAATCGGAACACTCCCGGTACATACGTGGACCCAAGTCCACGCATGGAGTTTTGTCAAAATACAGTTTGTTGTGTTAAAACGGTTTAACCATTATCAAAGCATCTACAGAGAAACTTCATCAGCAGCCAAGCCACAGATTTGAAAAGCGAACAATCATCATCAGTTTTCTAAATTCTATTACTTCTTGTTATTTTATTTTCTTGGGAATGAGGTGTCTTTTACCCTCTAATGTAATATTCTGTAGTGATTTTTTACTTTAGACAGCTAGTAGATAGTTCAGTAGTATGACAGTTTTGGTGATTACAAACTGTCTCATAATGTATAAAAAGAGGAAAATTTACAGAGAAATGGTTCGAACTTTGGAGAACCTGGAGACTATGCCACTGTATTATTGATAGAACTGTTGATTAATGAAAGAATCAGAAGTTTTCCACACATTGTTTGGTATGATTTTGTGACTTCTATGTTATGTGTCATCATATGTTTTCTTCCTTTAAGTATGGTAATGAAGCTACAGGTCTTTATTTGCTTGTGTAAATGAAGTTAAAATCCCTTAAAAGAGCGCTCCTATACTTGAAGTTCCTATCTCTGCAATTCTTCTAAGTTACAGATAGTAGTTTTTGTGTAAGACAACATATTATCTTTAACTTCTCCAAGTGTCACAGATAGTAGATTCTGTGTAAAACAACATATTATCTATGACTTCTTCAAGCTTTCTTCATTCATCATTTATATTCAGCAATCAAATGGGATTTTGAGATTTTCATGTCACCTAAGTATTGAGGGTTTAAAACCAAGTATTTCAGATCCTTCATTTGAGAATACAACATACAATTAAGTGACAAACAAGTGAGAATAATTATAAACATTAATGTCTTAAGCACAATTTCTACACAGCCAGGAAATTGGTTTCTTAAGGGACAAAAAGCGGGACGAAGATTGCTACCTTCAAAGCACAGGATTATCAACAGATGTACCATTTGTCGAAGCCAGTGATCACCATGGGAACACCCTTCAGCTTACCCAGTAGCAATGCCAACTCCAGGGATATCTTGAAGAACTAGGTAAAGGAGCTAGCCAAATTTAGGATGACACCAAACCAGATTTACAAGACGAAGATACTGCGAATGAAGTATCAATACTTGGTAATCTTTGCATGTCGCTTGTATGGCCAAGAGAGCACAGAGACTTTCTAACAGAGTTGGGTGATCGCGTTGGACCAACTGGCCAGTGAAGGGAAAGCATGCAACTGGTCTGACATATTAGCGCACAGGTTGAAGGATTAGGTCACAAGAGCTTAACAGTCGCCCAAAGGTCAGCAAGTAGAAATCTACATGTCTGCTTACATCTTGGATGCAATATGTGCCCATCAGGAGTTCCCCCACTGGAAGTGGGCATGGAAATCAGTGGAAACCTCTGTCAACACTTATTGTAAACTGTTGTCTGAATGCAGCTTCAGAGGAGTTATCACACAGTTGTCATATCATTTTGTCACCCCAGTGTATAAGATGATATTTTAGCAGGATCCACATTGCATGTCGAAGGAAGCAATGGAGGCAATGATTGATATAGCGGATTGGTATGGCTCACTGTCTAACACCTTCATATGGATGTACAGTGCAGAGAAGCCTCCTCATGTTTTGCCGAAGTTTGCCATGGACAAGCTTGTCATACAAGAAGTATCATACCATATCTCGACAATACTGTCAGCTAGGCTGCACCGGAAGAAGAAGGCGCCTTGGCCCACTCTTCCTTTTTGGATTGGGTTGTAAGAGATACAGAACCTCAAGCATGTAGATGTTGAGACAGAGGAGATCAAGGAATATCCTTTCGGCGTCCGAAGCTTCAATCTGTATGACTCGCATTGTATTGTTAAAGATCATTGCGCGAGAGTACAGTTTCAGTGGATCCACAAGGCATGTCATTGGGCAGAGAAAGACCCATGGAGATATTGTTACAGTTTCTCCAAGCCCAATGAACCAGTTGGCATCGCTGTGGAATGGTTAGCAAGGCAGGGTGAAGCAGCATCCAGGAGAGCAGCAGCAACAACAGTAAACAAATTGGTGCGTGACAAAGGTAGGAGAAAGATTATCGACGACGGTGAGGCAGAACAAAGTTGCAAGTTCAAAGCAAACCCTCTTGTACAGAAAGTAGCTTTAGCAGTAGAGGTGAAGAGGCAACAACGCAATAGGAGGAACACGCAAAGGTAGAGAGAAAAAACAGAGGATGGAGGAAATAGTGAAGGAGTTGCATGAGTTGAAGGACAAACTCTGGAAGGAACAGGAGAAGGAAGCGCAGCAATAACAGGTACAACAGGGTGCGCAACATAAACAAACTAGATGAAACTACATCTGTATAGGTACTCATCCGAATAGCTGGCACCAAGCAGACAGGGTGAGCAGTCGCAGGAGCAGGACTTCGCTCAAGCGATTGAACGAGCACTTGATCATATGGATACGGATATGGAGCAACAAGAGCTAGAGCAAGACATAAACCTCATGCCTTACCATGAAGAGGTCGACCTACCGGCTTCACCAGATCCGGAAGTGAAGCAAGTCCTAAGTGACCAAGGAGACAGTGAGATCCTTTGAGACAATCTGAAAGAAGATATGCACAACATATCATTCGATGAGTCGCAGCATAGAGTTATGCAATCGCACAGAGTGTCTACTCCGGATGATCACATATCTCCTACGCAGTTTAAGGAACGAGTGATCGTGTCTGACGTGCACAAGCATCCAACAACATTGGCCAATGCTACTAGAGCATATGTTGAAGCCACTAGCTCGAGTGTTCTCTTCTTGATAGCTGAGAACAAGCGAATGACTAAGGAGTTACAGACGTCCAAGTAAGGAGGAGAACTGGTTACAACATCCGCTCGAGCAGAGTTGAATAAGGCGATACTAGATGAAGTATTGTCCCTTGAGACAGTCATGCGAGCATTGTATTCCAAGTTTGGTACCATGCATAAGGCAGTTGTCCATCTCAACGGTTGGCAGCAACGATGTGCTAGGAGAGCACATATCTTGTCAAACGTGCATATTGTTGTTGACTACATGCAAACATGGACAATGAGATATAAGGGAGCCTCGTTACACTTGCCTAAGATGATGAATCCCAGAGAGGTTAAGCTGAAGTCACGCATCCGGAGCCAAATCTGGAACTATGAAGAACTCTCGTAGCTCATCACTGTAGGTTTTAACCCTGTACAAAAATTACCTGCATACAAATTCTAAAACACATAAAATAAACAATGCGAGAGCATATCACTCAAAACACATATACACAGAGATTTTCCCCTGGATCCCAAAATCGGGACCACCAGCTTGATTTTTCATTATGTTCCTTTCAATGTTATAATACATATTTATACATGACGAAGCATCCAATACCATGGACCGATAACCATCACGTCCAAAAACATGTGTGAAAATCATGCAAAAAACCACAGGTGGGTCCGCCCATCCTAACATAGGGTCCAAAACCAAAATTTTCAGGGGCGCTACCTCGGACCCCATAAAGTGGGGTTACGGGTGTGCCTCAAACCCCTTGTGACCCACCTGCTACACAATCGGCGCAACAAAGGGGGGCTCCGCCCCCCCTCTAACCCCCTAGATAACTCCGTGGGCTTGTTGTGGAAAGAATATAACACAACCCAACATTCTCCCACTTGTTGTTTTCTTTCCACAGGGGGCCACAAGAGAGCTTAGTCATTTTTCTAGCCCTAAAATGCCCATTGTCTCTCTACACCAAGAGAACTTCTCAGAGCTCACAAATATTGTTAATGCATCTGCAGTATTCTTCAAAGTGTCCACCTTTACCAACAACACATTTTTGTCTTCTATCATATCCCTCACAAAGTGATACTGAACATCAATGTGCTTTGTCTTTGAGTGATATGCGGGGTTCTTTGCCAAGAAAATTGCACTTTGGCTATCACAGTCTATCCTTATAGCTCCCTGTACTAACACCATACTTGAACACAATCTCTGCAACCAAACTGCTTCCTTGCTTACATGAGTGGCTGCCATGTATTCTGCCTCTGTAGTTGATAGTGCCACTACAAATTGTTTCTTACTCATCCAACTGACTACACCTCCAAATAGGTCAAACACATACCCACTTGTAGATCTTCTCTGATCCAAATCTCCAACCCAATCTGCATCAACAAAGCCACAAATATCCAACATTATGTCCAATCCTGATCTTCCTTGGTAGCACAAACTATAATCACTAATGCCAGGCAAATACTTGAAAACCCGCTTCACTGCTGTCTAGTGCTCCTTCCCTGGTTTTGACATAAACCTGCTCAATACTCCCACTGCATGTGCAATGCCTGGTCTAGTACAGACCATTGCATACATCAGGCTACCGGCTACACTTGCATATGGAACATGGGACATGTCCTCTTCCTCTTCTTGTGTCTTGGGACACTGTTCAGCAGATAACCTCACACCTACAAGAATAGGAACCTTCACTAGTTTACTATCCTTCATATTAAACCTCTGTAGTATTGTCTCAACATACTTCCTCTGGTTTAACCAGAGCTTCCTCTTTGCTTGATCTCTTTTAATTTCCATGCCCAAAATATAGTTTGCAGCACCAAGATCTTGCATGTAAGATTTGGAGGATAATTGGGCCTTCAAATCCTGGATAATTTCTTTATCATTTCCAACCAGGAACATATCATCCACATACAAGACCGGATAAATAACACGGTCACCAATTAATTTAAAATACACACAGTGATCTGCTTTGCTTCTGGTGAAGCCAAGTCCCCATATAAATGTATCAAATTTCTGATACCACATCCTTAGTGACTGTTTTAACCCATACAAACACTTCTTTAACTTGCATACCAATTCTTTCTTACCCTTCACCGCAAAGCCTTCTGGTTGCTTCATGTATATTTCCTCTTCCAGATCCCCATGAAGAAATGTTGTCTTCACATCCATCTATTCTACCTCAAAATCAAAAGCAGCAGCAACAGATAAAAGTAATCTAATAGAAGTTACCTTGGCAACAGGAGAAAAAATATCACCAAAATCAATTCCTGGCACTTGGGAATAACCTTTTGCTACCAACCGAGCTTTGTATTTCTCCACCTTTCCTTCCGCATTTGTCTTCTTCTTGAACACCCATTTGCTGCCAATGGGTGTCCTTCCAGCCGGCAGCTCCACCAGATCCCAAACCTCATTTTTGTGCAAAGATGTCATTTCATCAACCATGGCCTCTTTCCAGAGTTTGCCATCCTCTGAATCTACTGCTTCCTTCACAGTTCTGGGATCATTGTCAGTAATAGATAAAGAAAAATATGAACAGAAAGTAGATGGACTATACCTTTCTCGCTGCCTTCTTTCTCGAACTGATCTTCTCACACCCGGAGTTTGTGGCTCTTCATCTTTTGATTGCTCCTCTGTTGTAGAGTCTGATTCTTCCTCCTTAAGCTCAAACTCTATCTTCTCAGGTTCCTTTGGTTGGAAATCATGTTTAATAACATCTTTTACCTCTCTGAACACCAAATCTAGGCTGTACACAAACTTTCGTGTGACTAGGTTCCAAAGCTTATAACCCTTTAAAACATCCTTATACCCAATAAAGATGCACTTTTCAGATTTACTATCCAACTTGGTTCGTTTTACCTTTGGAACATGTACATATGCATCACATCCAAATACCCTCAGATGTGAAAGAGAGGGTTTCTTACCAATCTGTTAGCCTCCTGTTGCAACAGGGTATCATTTTTCATGATTGACATTTTTACATGCCAAATATGTCATACTTTGCAGGCTGCAGTGTTCCATATTTCCACGAGGTGCCATGAAGTATGCTTAGTCCAAATGCACTGCTGTATTCCAATTTTTGATGAGTTGTTCCAGTTTCGAAGAATTTTCATTTAAGGGAGGTCCAAACAGTTTAATCTTGGTCTCCCTAGGTTTCAATTTCCTGTTTTAGAATATAGAGAATGATATCTGTCCAAACAGTTTAATCTTGACAGATCTGTAGATAGGTAGAGAATCAAAGGGACCCAACTGTTGAATCTGGGCCCTGGCAGAAATATGTGTAGATTTAGATAGGAAAAATTCAAAAGAAAAATTGTAAATCTGGGTTTGCAAGTCTAAGTGCACCCAATTCAAAAGAAGAAAAAATGTTAGGAGAGTAGGCTGGGTAGGTAGCTGTGTGGTTGCAGAATAATAATTTATGATCAATTTTGTGTTACAAAGTGCTTTATCTTTACAGATCACAGTGCAGGCAGTTTTCATACAAAGGAGCTCAAAGGTGGATATAACTAACTCCCCCTTCTTCTAATTTCCCAAGTCACTTACTAATTTCCCAAAGAGGTCAAGATCTGCTTGATTCCTCTTAGTTTCATCATCATCCATATCAGTTGCCTTGGTGAAGATCTGCTTCATTCAAGGATTTTATTTCTTTTCAAACTCCTTTCCCCAAAATTAGCCTAAGGTCCCTGACCTTGGCGCCTGCTTATCATCTTCATATTAACTACTAACAGTATTATATAACTCCCTATCAGTTTTCCCCTTTCCCCTACTAAAACTTTGTATATAAAATTCCCCTATGTAAATATCCCCCCCTGGCAATATAGCCATATTCTTTCTAAGTCAGGGAAAGAACAGTCCATCTGGGGCTGCTTTTAGCCCATCCGTGTCCAAGCAGGGATTAATCTGACACCTGGCCAGATTAATAACCTCTCCCCTAGCCCTAAACCTTAAAAAAAAAAACCCTCTTTCCGCCCCTAAACCAAAGTTCTGTGCATAAATCTTTAAACCCGCACGCAAAAAACCATGATTTACCCCTTATCCCTAAGCCCCAACTGTAAATACATTAACCGCGCTCATTTTAAACCCATAAAACCCCTTTCCCTAAGTCTAAACCCCCGCGCGCATTATTAAAATCGAGATATTCCCTGTATATTCCCCCGCCCTAACCCTCCGTCTCTTTGTCCGCCCCGCCAGCCGTTAGATCTGGCCCGTCCCAGATCTACGATGGGTGGGCCTTTTCGCACACCAATTGCCTGAGCTTTAGCGTCCGGGAGTTCGGCGGTTTTGCCGCCGTACTCCCGCCACACGTCAAGCTCTGGGGTGTGGCGGAGCCCCTCCCCCCAAAACCGCCCAGGCGCTAAGGCGGTGCGCCCAAAACCGCTTACCGCCCTCCCCTGTGACGTAAGCCCCACGTCACCCGCCTGCGTCACCCCCCCGGCCCAGTCACCGCGACACGTCGTCCAGCCACGTGGCCTCCTGCCACCGTACCCTGCCACTGTACATGCCACGTCACCATCCGTACATGATGACGTCACCCGCTGACGTCATCCCGCCACGTCATTGCTGACGTCACCCGTCGTACAACGTCACGTCATGCTGACGTCATCATCACTTTTTGGCGCGAAGGAGCAAAAATCGCACTTCGGAGCCCCGGAATCAGTTTCTGAGGCAGTTTTTGATGAGCGATTTGCATCGCTAGATTTTTTGGGCCAGAATGGGGAATCTTCAGGGAATCTTTTCATTCTGCAGCCCCCAGGAAGCCCGAAAGGCGCCGAATGAACCATTTTTCTTCGCGAAGCTTGCCGAGAGGAGCAGAAAACAGTTTTGAAGGAAACAGAGGCCGAACAGCGGCCATTAATTTGTGATTAGACCCACCAGCACGTCAGAACAGCATCGGTTTATTGCCAAAGAGTATCAGAGGAAGATGAAGAGCCAAAGAGTATCAGCCGAAGATTTTTTTAGGGGCTCGAAGCACCTGAACATTGATGAGCCCCCCAGAAAGTCAAATCAAGAGGCGTAAGCCCATCCTTGCCCTCAAATCACAGTTAAAGCTTTAAATGCAGACAGACAGCAGAGATGCAGAAACCCATACACATTTATTTCAGAAAATGCTGCAGCAAGCCACCAAGGACAACATCATTTACTCAGTTTTGATACGGCGGCCCTGAGCGCAACCCGAGATATTTTTTGCATTTATTTATGGATAGGATTAGGTTAAGTAATCATCTTTCTTTCAGAGTTGTTTAGGTCAAGTTGTAATAAAAGAAGTTGTAGAGAGTTTTTCCCTATATATACCGCCCTCTACATTGTTACAAGGGTTGGTTGATTGAGAATTTTCACTGGAGACTCGCATTGTATACCTAAGTTTTTTCTATAATCAAAGATTGCCGAAAGCTTGGAGAGCAAACTGACTATTGTAAATGAATGTTTTTGGAGATATGAAGATGGAATTCTTGTGCTGCAGCCTGAAGCAATAAGTGCATCTTACCTCTGTTTAATGTTTACCACTATCTAAATAGCAGAAAGAAAGAATAGCTTAGAATTTGTTTAAATACACTCTATGCTCAATTTCTGCTATTTCTTTATGTTTTCCTCTGATTGAATTGGTTATGAATATGAATTCCTCCTGGCTCATGTTTACCCCGATTCATTTGTGTTGGCCAATTATCTAGGGATTCTTCACTACCCCTAGGTAGAGCTCTGTTACCTCCATCTGTTAAATTGATTGAGAGATCCTTAACTGCCTCTCATTACTTAACATTCTTTCCATCATTTAAACCTGAAATATTGTTTCATGCGCAGCTATCTTGCTCCATTTTCCCTCTCTTGCGACCAAAGAAATGCACTAGCAGTTCTCCTCCTCGACTCCACGCCCAATGGTTTGAAACTACCAGACTATGCCTTGCCTCTCTGTCTGAAAACATCAATTTTCCCACCAAAAACAAAACAAAACCCTCTGAACTCAAAACCTAGCCTAAAATCCTTTTCAACAAAGCTAAATCATAAAGAGAGAGCCCTCTCTGATTGCAGGTTGGCTAGAACCTGCAGTCCAAAGTTGGTCTGTGGTTACCTCAGCCGTATCCTTTTCCGGAGCTTAAGGACAACCTAAGTGATAACATAATGGTGACTCCACTGGGGACCTTCCTCGGATAGTTTCACGAAGAAGGTAAGAAAGCTCCGCTGAGACCATAAATCAAACTTTCCAACTGCTGTTTATCTCTTAAAACTATAGATGAAGCCTGAATGTCAGCCAGGAAGCCTTTGAAACTGTTTTTTGCTGCTTCAGTCAATCTTCATGCTAGTTTTAAGTTACAAACAAGCTGTCCCATATTCTAATTAGTCCCTTGTTGATTACAAAAACATTCCCAGGAAAAATACCCAAAAAACAATTCGGAAGCTGGCTCCCAAGGAAAATCCACGATATACCAGATCAAATCCAGATCCCAACCCTCCAGCTGTTTTTGAAAACCCTAACATAATCTCGAAAATCCTTAGGAAGCAAGAAAGACAGGAAAATTTTGCTGATTTGAGCCCTGAAACAGCTTACCCTAACAGTATTCCGACTCCTGTCAAGGTTTTGTTCCGGTCAACCCCTATTTCCCTTAGTTCATCATCTACATCTCGTAGTACTCCTTCCACACCTTCATTCACTGTACATACTAACACTACTGTTGTTTCCAGTGTTCCAGTTACTCCTGTGATCCCCGTTACTCCAGTTGTTCCACTTATCCCCGTTGTTCCACTTATACCTGCCAATATGGCTAATAGATATGCACCCCTGCAATTACCTGCTAATGTTGGGGCTTTACCTCAAGAGTACCAATCTAAAATCACATATTTTGACAGCACCGGTCCTTTCACAGCCCTCTAGCACACCAAAAAGATGCAAGACTATTTTGAAAACTACGAAATAGATGATGATAGTGTAAGAATGAGAATTTTTGTTCAGAGTTTAACAGGTGACGTAAAAACTTGGTTCAAATCACTTGCTGCAAATTCCATAACTACCCCAGATGAGCTTTACCAATCCTTTACCAACAGATGGGAGAAAAAGAAAGACCCCTTGACATACTAGCTGAATATGATACGATCAAACGAGGTCCTCAAGAGACTGTTTTGGAGTACTGTGCAAGATTCAATAATGTATATAACGCAATACCACAAAACCTAAGGCCTCCACCTGACCTTGCCTTGTACAAATTTCCCGATGGATTCGACCCGGATATGGCATACCAGTTAAAAGAAAGAGCTCCTCAAACCCTTGCGGACATGCAAAATGTTGTTGTTAGCGTAGAAGCCAATTTAATTGCCAAAAGAAACAGAGCTAGAATGGAAAGAAGAACCACCTTTAAGGAAGAACCCTCAGATTTTGATCAAAAACTTGATGCTATCATCAGTGGCCTGCAAAGGCTGGGAGAAAGAGTAGAAAATGTTGAGAGAAAAGCATCATGGGAAGGACAACAGTCTAATACCATAAGGAACCCAAATTTTAGAAAAACGCAGAACATAAATGCTGGTAGGCCTAACCAAGACCATGATATAAGACCCCCTTTCCAAGATAATTATGTCGAAGGATCTACTTCTAGTGAACCCATAGAGGACACTCACATGAACTTAATGGATCTAAAGGGTGAGCACCAAACTGTCCTGTCCCAAGAAGACCAAAATGAACCTGATTACAATCAGTTTCAGACTAGGTCTGGCGAGTCTTTTGATTTTAAACAAGGTTATGATACCGCTGTGTATGAAGTACACAAACAATATAAGCTGAGAACTAGGACCATTGACATTTCTGAACCTAGTAAAACGAAGGATAGCAAACAGCCCAACAAGATCAAAGGCAAGGCTGTCATAACAGAACCAGCTGATATACCTATTCCAAACCCGCATCAAGTGACTGTAGAAGACATAACAGAAATACAGCCTTCCAAAGATCAGCCTTTTCCACCTTCTTCCTCGAAAGAAAGCTCGAACAGGGTCCCAAAAAACTTTCCTGAAGTTGAAAAACCGCAAGCAAAAACTTCCTATAACGCTGATAAACAAGAGCAAAACGCAGACAATTCAAATGAAACAAAAAAAACTGCCATTATCAACACCAAGACTCCATTGGAAAAGCCATTTAATTTAGAAACAAAAATAGCTAAGTTGAAAATATCCATTCCCCTCTCAGAACTTGCCAAACACGATGTATATAGGCAGCAAATTCAAAGATCACTTCAAATGCCAGAGGTTAAGGATGATGTAAATGTTTTAGACGACACCCCAGAGCTGCTATTTGGCCCAGAAGTTAATGGAAAATCAACACATGGACCTGTCCCACCCTTTTATATCAGTTTGCATATACATGACAAAGTTTTGCACAACGCTATGTTTGACTCAGGGGCATCGCACAATCTTATGCCCAAAGCAGTTATGGAAAAACTGAATCTTGATGTTACAAGACCTTACAAAGATTTATACTCATTTGACTCAAGTCAAGTGAAATGTCTAGACCTCATCAAATACTTGTGTGTCTCCTTAGTCCAATATCCCAACAAGACCATCCTCATGGATGTAGTGGTTGCTGACATTCCACCAAAGTACGGTATGCTCCTGTCAAGATCATGGAGAGCAAAGCTCCAAGGATCCCTTCAATTAGACCTTTCCTATGCCACCATTTCAGTCTTTGGGCAACCAAAGAGACTGTATAGAGAAATGCTCATGAAATATGTGGTAAGTAGTGAGAGCAACCCTGAAAATTTTCCCATTTATTCAATCCACTCTGATATGGATTCCTTTATTTTGTTTAATGATGATACAAATTCTCCAATTGATAATGAGCCCTTTACTCTAGAGCAACAAGCACACATCAAAGAAGAATCAGTGGCACACACTGACGAAACTGTCACGGCAGTTGATGCAACCAGCCTACCAAAAGAAGTTCCCCAAACAGAAATTTTAAATCTGCCCAATCCTAAAACAGCTCAATCTCTTGATACTGACCATAAGCAAGAAATCACATGGTATTTAGAGTTTGATGGCTCTGTCAACAAGTTAGGAGCAGGGGCAGGTGTATGGATTCACAACACATATAACAACCATGCAGAAGGCCATGCCTACAGACTGAACTTCAAATCCACAAATAACATGGCAGAGTATGATGCCTGCTTTTAGGTCTTAAACTCCTCAAAGCTCTAGGAGCTGCAAAAGTGTCTATTTTAGGAGACTCTGATTTAATCATACAACAGATGAAAGGCAATTTTGTAACCAATGACAACAGAATGAGAGCCTATAGGACTGCTGCTACTAATATACTCTAGGCATTCACTGAATTCAAGCTTGACAAGATTTCTAGAAATCACAACATTCATGCACACAGCCTAGCCACTTTTGCTAGTACATGCAAGCTTCCTTTTGACCCAAACCATCACTTTACAGCTGAAATAAAACATAGGTCCGTTGTCCCAAATAATGTTAAAAATTGGCAAGTATTCAAAAGTGATGCCCAGATTAATAACTTCCTCACCCTTGAGCATGAGTTTTCGAATATTAACATCGACATGGATGCTATGACAGATCCAGAACAGCAAACAAATGAAAATCAGAAAACTATAACAGCTGCAAAAGCCAAGAAAATCCTGAAACCAACTATTTTTTACAAAGAAAACATAGAACAGCTGAAACAAATACACTTGGAGGATATAGCCAAAACAGAGGCAGACATCATTGACTTAAAGGATAACTTTCTGCCTGCTGGCCTAACCCCATTAGAAGACATGTTTGATGCTAATGACGTGCCAAGAAAGCCAAAATTGCAGCCTATAAACACTGATATAGAGGAACATAACATTGGGACAGCAGAAAAGCCAAAAATGATCAAACTGTCCAAAAATTTGCCACCTGATCAAAAGCCCAAGTACATTGACTTATTCAAAGAGTTCCAAGATGTATTTGCTTGGAGCTATGAGGATTTGAAATCCTATGACACCTCGGTGATCCAACACACCATTC
The DNA here is from genome assembly GCA_031772625.1 of Pinus tabuliformis. NCBI lineage: Eukaryota > Viridiplantae > Streptophyta > Pinopsida > Pinales > Pinaceae > Pinus > Pinus tabuliformis. The sequence goes on from CM062808.1 coordinate 170,239,334, forward strand.
CTTTAAAACCAAACCAGAAACCCTTCAAGCAGAAACTTAGAATAATTAACCCTATGCTTCTTCCCCCGATTGAGAAGGAAGTAAAGAGGATGTTTGAAGCAGGCATCATAGCACCCATCAGATTTTCTGAATGGGTGTCTAATCTTGTTCCTACCAGAAAAAAGACAGGCGAAATCAGACTTTGTGTAGATCTTAGAAATTTAAATCAAGTCTCCCTAAAAGACCATTACCCTTTGCCTAAAATGGACCACATCTCGCAAAGAGTAGTGGGATCATCTAGAATCTCTTTGCTAGATGGTTTTTCAGGTTTTAACCAAATACTTGTTCACCCGGACGACCAAGACAAAACAGCTTTTACTACACTGTGGGGAACATTCAAGTATGTAAAGATGCCATTTGGTCTTAAAAACGATGGTTCTACCTTTCAACGTGCAATGGATATTGCTTTCGCCAAAGAAATACATGACTTCCTAATTGTCTACCTTGATGACTTAACCCCATTTTCCAAATCTGATGAAGAACACCTCAAGCATCTTAGGCAAATTTTCATGACATGTAGGAAATATGGCATTTCCTAGAACCCCAAGAAGTCTCTGTTTGGCCTCGAAGAAGGCAAATTACTTGGCCACATCATATCAAAGGATGGGATCAGAATTGATCCCGAAAGAATACAAGCCATCCTCCAAATCCCATTTCCAAGAAACATTAAAGAGCTACAAGCATTCCTTGGGAAAATCAACTTCTTGAGAAGATTTATTCCAAATCTAGCTGAGCTGATAAGATTGTTAAGCAACATGTTAAAGAAGGATGCCAAGGTAAAATGGTCTCTTGAAACCAAGCAAGCATTTGAGAGTATCAAATCAGCCTTAACACAAACCCCTGTCCTAACTAGCCCACAGTTTGATAAAGATTTTATCATATTTTCGTTTGCATCTGACCACACTATAGCCGCTGTCCTTTTGCAAAAGGATGAACAGGGAGCTGAAAAGCCAATCACTTTTTTCAGCCGAGCTCTAAGAGACGCCCCTTTGAAGTACCCAATAATGGAAAAGCAGGCCTACGCACTTGTTAAGGCCATCAAGGATTTCAGAGTGTACATTTTATATTCACACGTGATTGCCTATGTCCCACATGCTGCTGTAAAGGACATATTGACTCAAGAAGGATTAGAAGGCAAAAGAGGCAAGTGGATTGCAAACATCCTTGAATATGACATAGAAATAAAACCAACCAAGCTGATAAAGGGACAAGGTTTAGCTAAACTGATGTCCGAAACAAATTTTCAAGCCTTAGAGATTAACCAGCTGGACAATGAACCGGAGCTGGCGACTCCACAGATCAGTGAAATCTTTTTACAATCCCCATGGTACGCTGATATATGCTTTGTATTGTTAAACCTGTGTGCTCCCCCAGGATTGTCCAGAACCAAGAAAAGATTTTTGAAAATGAAGGCTTTAAAGTTTTGTGTTATAGATGGTGCATTATTTTGGAGAAATCATGAAGGTATATTGCTTAATTGTTTAACCATGAATGAAACTAAAAATGTCATGAAAGAATTCCATGCAAGTGACTGTGGAGGACATCTATATTGGAAGTCCACTGCTGATAAAATTTTAAGGGCTGGTTTTTATTGGCCCTCTCTTTTTGCAGATGTAAAGAAGTTTGCCATGTCATGTCACAAATGCCAAATTTTTGAGGGCAAGAGAAAGCTGTTACCCCTGCCCCTTAAACCCATCTCAACCGAACAACCTTTTCAACAATGGGGTCTTGACTTCATTGGAGAAATCCATCCCTCTTCCTCAGGCCAGCACAAATGGATCCTAACAGCCACCGACTATTTCACTAAGTGGGTTGAAGCCATTCCCTGTAGACAAGCCAATGACACCATCATTATCCAATTCCTTGAGTGCAACATCCTTTCTAGATTTGGCTTCCCTGAGAAAATCATCACTGACAATGCCGTTGCCTTTAAGTCCAAAAAGATGATCAATTTTTGCCACATATTTCATATTACCTTGGGCCACTCCACAGCCTATTACCCTCAAGGTAATGGCTTGGCCAAATCATCTAACAAAAGCCTCATCAACATCATAAAGAAAGTGCTCGAAGAAAACAAGAAGAACTGGCACAAAAAACTGGTAAATGCCCTATGGGCAGACAGACTTTCAAGCAAAAGATCAATTGGGATGAGCCCTTATGAGCTAGTATATGGCATGGAGGCTATATTTCCTTCATCCCTGGGCATTCCTACTATCAAGTTGTTACAAGAGATTCAGGCTGAACCGAATGACATTCAAAGAAGAATCAATCAGACCATCCATCTGTAGCAAACCAGAGAACAAGTTTATGACAGAGCTCAAATTGTGCAAGAAAAGCTCAAAAAGATGTTTGATAAGAGAGCTAAGGCTGAGGATTTCAATGTTGGTGACAAAGTTCTAAGATGGGACTCAAGAAGGGAAGACAAGGGCAAACATGCCAAGTTTGATTTTCTATGGAGAGGTCCATTGGTTATTTCTGTTGTTCAGGGAAATAACACTTATTTTCTCAGATCTGTGGAGGATTGTTCTGCTGAAGAAGGCCCTATCAATGGCCGTATGCTGAAGCATTACCATGACCCCTTTTAAAGGGACACAATGCAGTTTTGTATATATCTTTGTACAGTCTTAGTTGTATATATCAGCACTTTGTTTTCATTTTTATAAGCAAGCCGATTGTTTAAAGAACAACAGTAAATTCTGTGAAGACGTAACTGATGCAAGTGCCCCAGTTCTGAAAACTTTGTCTTTGCACCAAGGCACAAAACAGCAAAAGGAAAACTGTCACATTACAAGCAATTCATGGTAGAAAAGAACTATCCGCAATCAAAGGCATGTTCCAGCAGCATTGTACATAATTATCAAGCACGCAGAAGAAAGCAGGCGATGTTGTACAGTTCACAGTAATTCAGTTGAGGAGGAGGTTGTTCATAGTTCAAATTTTATATTTTCAGCAGCCAGAACAAAGAAATGTTTCCAGTCTATAGCAACAAATAGAAAATCAAGGCAGTATGACCTGCTGTTCTTGACTTTTCACAAGGAAAATCCATCCCCAAGTGGAGCCACAGTTAGCCTCCTGTTGCAACAGGGTATCATTTTTCATGATTGACATTTTTCCATGCCAAATATGTCATACTTCGCAGGCTGCAGTGTTCCGTATTTCCACGAGGTGCCATGAAGTATGCTTAGTCCAAATGCACTGATGTATTCCAATTTTTGATGAGTTGTTCCAGTTTCGAAGAATTTTCATTTAAGGGAGGTCCAAACAGTTTAATCTTGGTCTCCCTAGGTTTCAATTTCCTGTTTTAGAATATAGAGAATGATATCTGTCCAAACAGTTTAATCTTGGCAGATCTGTAGATAGGTAGAGAATCAAAGGGACCCAACTGTTTAATCTGGGCCCTGGCAGAAATAAGTGTAGATTTAGATAGGAAAAATTCAAAAGAAAAATTGTAAATCTAGGTTTGCAAGTCTAAGTGCACCCAATTCAAAAGAAGAAAAAATGTTAGGAGAGTAGGCTGGGTAGGTAGCTGTGTGGTTGCAGAATAATAATTTATGATCAATTTTGTGTTACAAAGTGCTTTATCTTTACAGATCACAGTGCAGGCAGTTTTCATGCAAAGGAGCTCAAAGGTGGATATAACTAACTCCCCCTTCTTCTAATTCCCCAAGTCACTTACTAATTTCCCAAAGAGGTCAAGATCTGCTTGATTCCTCTTAGTTTCATCATCATCCATATCAGTTGCCTTGGTGAAGATCTGCTTCACTCAAGGATTTTATTTCTTTTCAAACTCCTTTCCCCAAAATTAGCCTAAGGTCCCTGACCTTGGCGCCTGCTTATCATCTTCATATTAACTACTAACAGTATTATATAACTCCCTATCAGTTTTCCCCTTTCCCCTACTAAAACTTTGTATATAAAATTCCCCTATGTAAATATCCCCCCCCTGGCAATATAGCCATATTCTTTCTAAGTCAGGGAAATAACAGTCCATCTGGGGCTGCTTTTAGCCCATCCGTGTCCGAGCAGGGATTAATCTGACACCTGGCCAGATTAATAACCTCTCCCCTAGCCCTAAACATTCAAAAAAAAACCCTCTTTCCGCCCCTAAACCAAAGTTCTGTGCATAAATCTTTAAACCCGCGCGCAAAAAACCATGATTTACCCCTTATCCCTAAGCCCCAACTGTAAATACATTAACCGTGTTCATTTTAAACCCATAAAACCCCTTTCCCTAAGTCTAAACCCCCGCGCGCTTTATTAAAATCGGGATATTCCCCCGCCCTAACCCTCCGTCTCTTTGTCCGCCCCGCCAGCCGTTAGATCTGGCCCGTCCCAGATCTACGGTGGGCGGGCCTTTTTGCGCACCAACTGCTCGAGCTTTAGCGTCCGGGAGTTCGGCGGTTTTGCCGCTGTACTCCCGCCACGCGTCAATCTCTAGGGTGTGGCGGAGCCCCTCCCCCCAAAACCGCCCAGGCACTAAGGCGGTGCGCCCAAAACCACTTACTGCCCTCCCCTGTGACGTAAGCCCCACGTCACCCGCCTGTGTCACCCCCCCCGGCCCAGTCACCGCGACACGTCGTCCAGCCACGTGGCCTCTCGCCACCGTACCCTGCCACTGTAGATGCCACGTCACTATCCGTACATGATGACGTCACCCACTGACGTCATCCCGCCACATCATCATGCTGACGTCATCGTTGATGTCACCCATCGTACAACGTCACGTCATGCTGACGTCATCATCACTTTTTGGCGCGAAGGAGAAAAAATCGCACTTCGGAGCCCCGGAATTAGTTTTTGAGGCAGTTTTTGATGAGCGATTTGCATCGCTAGATTTTTTGGGCCAGAATGGGGAATCTTCAGGGAATCTTTTCATTGTGCAGCCCCCAGGAAGCCCGAAAGGCGCCGAATGAACCATTTTTCTTCGCGAAGCTTGCCGAGAGGAGCATAAAACAGTTTTGAAGGAAACAGAGTTCGAACAACGGCCATTAATTTGTGATTAGACCCACCAGCACGTCAGAACAGCATCGGTTTATTGCCAAAGAGTATCAGAGGAAGATGAAGAGCCAAAGAGTATCAGCCGAAGATTTTTTTAGGGGCTCGAAGCACCTGAACATTGATGAGCCCCCCAGAAAGTCAAATCAAGAGGCGTAAGCCCATCCTTGCCCTCAAATCACAGTTAAAGCTTTAAATGCAGACAGACAGCAGAGATGCAGAAACCCATACACATTTATTTCAGAAAACACTGTAGGAAGCCACCAAGGACAACATCATTTACTCAGTTTTGATACGGCGGCCCTGAGCGCAGCCCGAGATATTTTTTGCATTTATTTCTGGATAGGATTAGGTTAAGTAATCATCTTTCTTTCAGACCTGTTTAGGTCAAGTTGTAATAAAAGCAGTTGTAGAGAGTTTTTCCCTATATATACCGCCCTCTACATTGTTACAAGGGTTGGTTGATTGAGAATTTTCACTGGAGACTCGCATTGTATACCTGAGTTTTTTCTATAATCAAAGATTGCTGAAAGCTTGGAGAGCAAACTGATTGTTGTAAATGAATGTTTTTGGAGATATGAAGATGGAATTCTTGTGCTGCAGCCTAAAGCAATAAGTGCATCTTACCTCTGTTTAATGTTTACCACTATCTAATTAGCAGAAAGAAAGAATAGCTTAGAATTTGTTTAAATACACTCTATGCTCAATTTCTGCTATTTCTTTATGTTTTCCTCTGATTGAATTGGTTATGAATATGAATTCCTCCTGGCTCATGTTTACCCCGATTCATTTGTGTTGGCCAATTATCTAGGGATTCTTCACTGCCCCTAGGTAGAGCTCTGTTACCTCCATCTGTTAAACTGATTGAGAGATCCTTAACTGCCTCTCATTACTTAACATTCTTTCCATCATTTAAACCTGAAATATTGTTTCATGCAGCTATCTTGCTCCATTTTCCCTCTCTTGCAACCAAAGAAATGCACTAGCAGTTCTCCTCCTCGACTCCACGCCCAATGGTTTGAAACTACCAGACTATGCCTTGCCTCTCTGTCTGAAAACATCAATTTTCCCACCAAAAACAAAACAAAACCCTCTGAACTCAAAACCTAGCCTAAAATCCTTTTCAACAAAGCTAAATCATAAAGAGAGAGCCTTCTCTGATTGCAGGTTGGCTAGAACCTGCAGTCCAAAGTTGGTCTGTGGTTACCTCGGCCGTATCCTTTTCCGGAGCTTAAGGACAACCTGAGTGATAACACAATCCATACCTCTTGTGGAGTCTTATCCTCCAATGCTGATGAAGGTGACCTATTGACCAGGTAACATGCAGTATCCACCGCCTCTGCCCAAAATTATTGTCCTAACTCGACACCACTGAGCATGCTTCTTGCCCTTTCCATCAACGTCTTATTCATTCTTTCTGCAACTCCATTTTGCTGAGGTGTATATGGAGTAGTCTTCTATCGTGCTATACCACATTTCTTACATAATTCTTCAAATTCCTTGCTGCAAAACTCTGCACCATTATCTGTCCTTAGCACCTTTATCTTATTCTCTGTCTGATTTTACACGAGAGCCTTAAATTATTTAAACCTATCAAAGGCTTCAGATTTCTTCTTAAGGAAATATATCCATGTATTCCTTGAGAAGTCATCTATAAATGATACATAGTACACAGACTTACCTAGTGATGGAACCTTCACAAGTCCAAACACATCACTGTGCACAATTTCTAATATCTGTTTCGCCCTCTTACTACCAGAGGGAAAACTTACCCGATTCTGCTTCCCTTATACACAATTTTCATAGAAATCAAAATGCAGAGAGCTATTACTCATACCTTCTACCATACCTTTACCATGAAGTATTCGAAGGCCCTTCTCTCCAATATGCCCAAGCCTTTGATGCCACAACATGGTATTCTCTCCAGATACCACTAGATTTTCCGCTCCACTTTCAAGAACCACAGTACTATTGCACCCATCAATAACAATGCTACCTTGCAGTGTTCTAACCCTTCCAGCTTGGAACTTCAACTTTACTTTTCCACGACCAATGATTCTAGCCTTCCTATCATCCCCTAAGAAGACATCACCACCATCGTATTTCTCATACTCGCAGAACCACTCTCTATGGGGAGTGAAGTGAAAGGATGCACCTGAGTCAATCAACCATGCCTCATGATCTACATGTGTACTTGAAGAAGCCAAGTACACATCCCCACCTTCATCTGAGGTGGTTTTCTCCTCTGCAGAAGGAGCATCATCATATCCCTTTCCTTTATCAGGAGCTTTAGATTTATAATCCCTTTTGTAGTGTCCTTCCTTTCCGCATTTCTAGCACACCACCTTTACAGGTTTTCCTGGAGATTTAGATCTCCCACTCGATGACTTATTTTTGTTTTTGTTCTGGGACCGTCCTCGTATAGACAAGGCATCACCATTCTGGCTCTCCATATTTTTCCGTCTCATCTCCTCCGTCAGCAAGGATGAGACTATTTCATCAAACTGCAGGGCAGTTGCATTGCTACCTATTGCAATAACAAGACTATCCCACGAATCTGGTAGAGAACACAACAAACTGATGCACATATCTTCATCTGAAATTTTAATATCAACAGATGCTAACTGACTTACCACAGTATTAAATGTGTTAAGATGCTCTATCACCGAGTCTCCATCTTTCATCCTTAGGTTATACAGCTTCTTCCGCAAGCACAGTTTATTCACCAGAGACTTAGATTGGTACAAGGTACCTAACTTGTCCCACAAAGCCTTCATCGTAGCTTCCCTTGATACATTCAACAATACTGAATCTGAGACACACAATCGTATTATGCTCTTTGCCTTCCGATCCAACTTCTTCCATTCTTCATCAGACACTCCCGTTGGTTTAGTACCCGGATCTACCACAATCCACTGATCTTTATCCACCAATAGATCCTCCATCTTGAGTTTCCACAACTCAAAACTCTGACCATTAAATTTCTCGATCTTTATCTTTCCACTGCTCGCCATCTTCTTTCACCACCAGAATCGATCTCGCAGATCTCCCACTGAACAGGGTCTACCACAGGCCTGAGCGAAACCCCTCAGCAACAAAGGCGTCCCCTTGAAGCCAAAACTGCTCCAATACCAAATGTAGGTTTTAACCCCATACAGAAATTACCTACATACGAATTCTGAAACACATAAAACAAACAATGCGAGAGCATAACATATAAAACACATATAGACAGAGATTTTCCCCTGGATCCCAAAACCGGGACTACCAGCTTCATTTTTCATTATGTTCCTTTCAATGTTATAATACATATTTATACGTGTCGAAGCATCCAATACCATGGCCCGAAAGCCATCGCATCCAATACCATGGACCGAAAACCATCGCATCCAAAACATGTGCGAAAATCATGCACAAAACCATAGGTGGGTCCACCCATCCTAACATAGGGTCCAAAACCAAATTTTCCAACCCCATAAAGTGGGGTTATGGGTGCGCCTCAAACCCCCTGCTACACAATCGGGGCAACGAAGGGGGGCTCTGCCCCACCTCTAACCCCCCAGTTAACTACGTGGGCTAGTCGTGGAAAGAATATAACACAACCCAACAATCACTAGTTTCCAGGATTCCCATGCACGGGTATTCAGGAGTATGGATGTCGTTGTGCACGCACATGCGATCCCATCTATTGGGACACTCACCGAGGCAAAGATAAAGGCACAAGTCCAACTGGAGCTTGACTCGTACTTTGATGAGTTGATGCACATAACCACTAGCACAGGCTTGGAGATCATTCCAGACACCATGCATCAGTATGTCATTGGTCCATCCGCACTTAAGACAATGATGCGCGTGTTATCAGACGAGTTGGACAGAGGAGCCAAAGCAGTGTACCCAGATGGAATGGAGGCAAAGTGTTTGTTTCTAGAAAGATGTCACCATAGAGTACACGGACACCATCGCGGACTACCGAGCTTGGCATCAGTTTGCTACTATCAACCAACGTGAGGATGTCGAAGAGTTGGTCTTCCAACAGTTGTTTGAATCATGGTGATGTCTTGCATGGCTTGCTCGAGCCTATTTTGTCTCACATGTGTACATGTGCAAATTGTATGTAACATCTTGTCAAGTGAAAGTTCAAGTGTTGATAGTTGGATGTAACAGTCATAAAGTAGATGAAGAGTCATGAGGGTAGATGAATAGTCACAAAGGGGAATGTCAAGGGCCACCCTACCCTTTGTTATATGTAGTCCCTCATAACTCATTGTAGAGGCTTTTCGTGAGCCAATCTTCCAATAGGAGTATCTTAGAGAAAGCTTGGAGAGTATTGTAACGAGCCTTGGCTTCTCCACAGTGCATAGCTAGTATATCTCTTGGAGGAGCAAGCGGCAGCGACTGTAACATTCCGTTGTCGAAACTAGTGGTTGGTCATAGTTGCATTGTATGAATCGAACTTTCACTTCTTAATATAATAGAGCCATCACGTTTCATGCATATGTCGTATTGTATTTCAGCTATCTTGTTTACTCTAAATGAAATATGTATCTGTTTGCTTACGCATGTGTGTATAGACTCTTTTTGTATATGTATGTATGAATCTTACTGAAATGTGATGTTGGTTTAACCATCACTTTGGATTGCTAGCTTACTTGCCTTCTAGTTTATGATGCACCTTTTCTCGTGTGTTCCCTTCTTAACTTCGTGCTTTTACAGGTTTCCAAGGGGCGCACTCACTTCACCCTCCATGTGTTAGAACTATTCATGCACCTTCCTTGACTTGTTGCATATGTCACACCCTTGCTACCAACAGGGACATCTTACTTGCCTCTGTGTGCAATCGCGGTCAAGGCGATACTGTACGACCCACTGTTGGGACTCCTACACCAAACGGTTTGAGGTCTAGTTCGGACTTCTTACCGGGAGATCCCTTGACATGTTGGCGAGTCCACATAGTGAATAGAACCGTCAACATTATCTACAATGAATGTGCCATATGAAGATAAATTTCAAACTTTTCCTACGAGACTCCATCTATTTTAGTTTATTTTATTACATAGGGATATAAGCTTTGCAATACTTTGCAAGCCTTATACACAAGTCAAGAGGTACCATAGCTAGGAGTAACAATTTGAGTTGGGGATAGTTTTTTTCACCTCCCAAGAAATAATAAATCCAAAAAATGAGTGTGTATGACCTTGCCATAAACTCAATGGTTTGGAACATGGATAAGTTGTTAATTATAAGAGACCAAGAATAGAAATTAGTCAGGAAAGTGTACCAACTCTTTTAACATGACCACTGATTTCTTTGGGTCAAATATATAGATGGTCTAAACCTATTATCTATTAGATTTCAATATTTTTATTTGTAACAAAGAGTGGCTATCTCTATGTGGGTACACCAATGTAACAATGGATGTATGAAGTTGTTTCCATAATCAAAATATGGATGTTGGTATTGCAATCGAGAGCCATTCTTTGTCTAACCATCCTTCATTATTTACTTACTCATCACACAACAATTAATTGTGTGGAGAAATAAAAAAAGAATAACTTACCATAGACACTAATTGATATTGCAAATATCTAATCACAAAAATGAAGCCATTAGAAAAAAAAAATTGTTGAATGTAGCTGAGAACTACAATGGGAAGCGCATAATTTATCAATATTTTACCCAAGAAACTCATATCAGAAAACCAACATTGAGATGATTGCTTAATCTTTGTTTTGACAATCTCCAGTTGCAATGTAGCTCATGGCTATATGACCATTGGAGAATCTACACGACTCCCCCTCCTTTATATTCTCCTCTCTTAGCCAAAAGACCCTTTCAAAGTGATATCACAAGAAAAAATAGGAGAGTTGGGGGGCAATGGAAAGGCTAAGAGACTATTCTTTCATTTCACATTACTCTCTTTTGCTCTCCTATTTCCTCATCCTTTTATATTTAATTATCTTTTCTTCTTTTTTAACCTTTGTTAATTGTTGAATTGCTCTCAAGTACCGAGTTTTACAACCATTTGCTTTTTTTTATATCATCAATAAATAAAAGAAAATAAAAATGTTGTATCTTTAGGGTTATACCTAGGAAGAGCACTTACGTTAAGGTTAATGTATTAGGAGGGTGTTTATTTATGTTGGATGGACTTAACTCCAAGGTTCATCTTATAATATTTTCTTTACATGTAGGTAAGGGTGAAATATTTTACATCACTAAAAGAACTTGAACTCAAGTTGAGAACATAATAATTCTTCTTCTCAACCACCTAAGTTAAACCCGGTCGAAATAACCCATTTTCTATTCATTTTTTTTTTAATTTAAAGGAATCGACAATTGGGTCAGTCTTGTATTCGCATGACACGGGGTTGATTCCAACTGCTACCGCTATAACCTCTAGTTGCCTACGTATCCCCCTTCCATGAGCACAATTGAATCAGGGGGATTTGAACCTCAAATCTCCTTGCACATAACACTTTGTCTTCACTGCCATTGCTAATTGAGCTACCCCTGAGGGATTTTTCACATTCCATATTATTGCTCCAAGAGGCGCTCTCCAACCCAATATGGTAGAGATGTTATAGTGTTTAATGTTTTGACTTGGGGAAAAAATATATTATAATTATCAATAAAACATTAACCCTAAGGGTTAGCTCAATTGGTCAAGTTCTCGTCATTAAAGCACCTTGCTAGTGGGAGTTCACAAGGTCAATTTTCCTCGACGCTCTTGGTGTTAGGCTCTGTTAATGAACCGATGGGAACTGATCCCCTCGGGTGGATCTTCCCAAATAGTTTCCATCGACGTAGTGGCCATTGATCTCTGACATCTATGAACCACACACACACACACACACACATATATCTATCTATATATATATAAAAAAAAACATTTTAACTCGATCAAAAAAAAAAGAAATTATAATTAATAATAAACCAACCTAGATCCATCTTAACTCCGGATCTACCAAGTGTCAAGAGGGATCAAATCTCTTGAGATGCCAACCTCTTTAAAGAGATTTGATCTTGGTGCTTGATAGATCCAGAGTTACGATGGATCTAGGTTGGTTATAGCTCATTTTTCTTATTTCTTATCAAGGATCATTTATATCTTTTAAACAGTGGGAAAACCTATCATAACTCAATCGTCAAACAAGCAGTGGGGATAACCATCATTATTTGTTATCCGCAAATGTAGGTTGACTCGTCACTGTTATTCAAGGAAAACTACGCCACCCAAAATTACTCCACTAATGGTCTATAAGGGGCCAGACTTCCACTCCTGTCAGATGACTTTCGGTCGTGGGTGGTTAACTTGTTTCCTTATGTCCAAAGAAGACAAGCTCTTAGCTAAGCATAAATAGTTTTAGAGCATACTATAGGCCCATCAAAGATCATTTATATAACCATAACTTCTTCTTTTTTTAAATAATATAGTTATTTAAAAAAATATCACTATATTGAAATTATATTTGAATTTTTTCTTGACATTTATCTAAATTCACAAATATTAAATGCAATTTTTTACTTATAACATTCATGAATCGGAGATGTCGGAAATTGCTCCCTTCCGTACAGGGAAATTATTATTATTTCCCTGTATGGAAGGGAAATTTGGCTTAAGATCTGTTCGCTTGAGAAAACCAAGATAACAGTAGAGAGGAAAGTTGCTTCTCCTCGACCTTTGTCCTGACGATGGGTCTTGATGTAAACTTGAAACATCGTCATTCAAAAATGACTACCGTGGAGCAATTTTTGGCATCTCGGATTCAAGATCATCCCCACATAAATCTACAGTCCTTAATTATAACAATCATTTTTAAATTCTACAAAATAAAAACTATAACCCATTATTTTAATTAAATGTAACCTTCTTAATATTACCATGAGTATTGCCACGCATTTGAGCTAAGTTCCTCTCTTGCAAATTTGTCATATTGTTATATTCCAACAAACCAAAGCAAGGGGGTGAGGAAACACACGTATGGAAACAACCTCAAACATTAACTTATAAATCCCAACATACTATAGATCCATTCCCTTGTGATGGTATATGAGAATGGTAAGATAATCTTCTTATCTTTGTGCAATATGAACTTATGTGGTATGTGGCACCTCACAAAGGATGATTAATAATCCACTAGCCTATTATTATGAGATTTTGTTGTTTGCTCTTTTTTTAATTTACATATTAAGGTTTCATGGAAATGGTAATAAATTTATTGATCAAACAAATTATTTAATGAGTTTTTATGGATTGAAAGAGTGAAATGTGCTCTCAAATTATTAAAACCAAAACAAAATGTATACTAATGAGATGAAGTAACTTCATTAGAAATAAAAAGTGAGTGTCAAATCTAGAGCAGTAGGAGTGGTAGTATTGAATAAATTACCAAAACAAATGAGCACATAGCATATCCAACCCACCAAATTAGGGAGAGCAATTACAGAAAGCAATATGCAGAGAGTGAGTTTTTTTTATTTCTTTTTGGATTGAATTAAATGAGGAGTTACGGTAGTTGTTTTAATGGGAGGTAAGAGGTTGTTCGATTCAAACCATATAATTATGTTCTTTTGTTTATGGATTAATCTAATCACAAATACATCAAATGTGAAAGGGTTTAATGTGATGTACCTGACAAGATTTTAGTTCAGTCTGTTAAATTCCTTACATCGATGTTAAATAGATGTCGAGTTTACCATGCAACAATCTACCAATTATTATTATGTGTATGATCAAGTGTCACCTTGTGTTGGAAAACGGTTTTGAAGTCGAGGAAGGAGCAATGGCGGAAGCGGTGGCAGAAGCGTATTATCACCAGGACGAAGACTTTCTCCGGCAGCCCATCTCACCTCCAGTCTCCCCAGAAACCCAACTTCAGACCCTAATTCATGAAAACAGTTTATTTTTTGACAGGCTAGTGGAGTTGATACCGGCCAGATTTTACCTGCCCAGCGAAGACCCACCGAACCCCGGGTACTATGGCATGAGCAAGGCAGAAAAACTTGCAGCCAGAAAAGCAACGAAGGAGAATCTTAAGAAAGCACGCCGAGATCGGCTGGATCCAGAGACCTATGCTAGTACTTTGGAGCTGGTGAAGAGGAATGCTGAAAAAGATGAACAAAAAAAGCTGAAAGATGAAGAAGATGTCCAAAATGCATTTATCGCATGTAAAGATCACGGGGCTCTGCAATCCCTCGGCGCAAACGAGATGGAAACCGCGCATCTCAGCGGGGGCATGAAGAAGGAGATTTTCCGGTACAGTTGGAAGAACAGAGAGGACGAGAAGCCCAGGAAGGTACTCGTTCGAATCCACGAAGAAGAGAGCGCGAATGTGGTTTTCGATCTGGAATATGAGATTCGGGCGTTTGTTTTCATTTCCAGGCTTGGCCACGGACCCCGTCTCCTCGCTTCCTTCCCCAAAGGTCGCATTGAGGCTGTGGCGAATGCCCTTCTGGATTTGTTCATAAAATGTGGAAGGGTTAAGATTGCATGCGAACTGCTTGACGAAATGCCTGAACGAGATGTCAAGAAAATGGCTTCGTGGAACGCAATGATTTCGGGGTTCATGCAGAATGGGCATGGCAAGGAGGCAGTGATTTCAGGATCTGCACAGAATGGGCAAGCTGCGGAGGCAATGAAGATCTTTATCCAAATGCAGGCAGCTGGAAGGAAGCCAGTCACGAAGACATACCCCAGTATGCTCCCGGCCTATGCCAACTTAGCAGCTCCGGAGCAAGAAATCGAGACAACCCGCTTTTCTATGGAGAAGATAAGCGATGGCAAGCAGCAGTCGGATCTCTCAGCCTCGTTCCAGATCCAGATTAGGCTCCTTTCAGGAAAAACTCTGCTACAATGGGTAAGCGCTTCAAATCTAGTGCAGAACCTCAAGCAATCTCTGGAATTTAGGCTGGGGATTCCCTCGGCTTCTCAACGACTCCTCTGCGAAGGTAAACATCTTGAGGATCTGTATCCCCTTTCTTTTTACAGCATTAGAAGAAATGCCTCCATCATTCTTACCCTCCATTTGAGAGGGGGAGCTGTGGGACAGTCATCTTCAGCTACGGCTTTTTCTTACAAGGATGCAGTCCATGCTCAGAAGCCCAAGAAAGCTGCTCCACCAGCTCAGGCTCCTAAACCGTTCTTGGTGGACAAGCTGGAGGAAACCCCCTCCATTGAAATAACGCATCCTTCGCTGGATGATCAAATCCAAAAATATGCAGAGCATGGCATTATTTGCAGGTTCAATGGACTATGGCCTCGCACAGCGGATCTCTACCAATGGATCCACTCACACTGGACCAACAACTGCAAGGTTCTTCTTTGCTCAAAGGGTTTCTTCATTGTAGTTTTTGCTTTCAGCGAAGATTACCAAAAAGCATTAACTGAAGGCCCATGGTTTTGGGGCTCAGCAGGACTATTCCTCACCCCTTGGTTCCCAGATTTCGATCCTTCTTCAGCGATCATCACAAAGCTTCCCATCTGGGTCAGACTTCCTAACCTCCCGGCGCATCTATGGCACTTTGCAGTATTCCAAGGAATCGGCGACTCTCTAGGCCGCTTTCTAACAACAGACACCTCTAGGGGGGAAAAAGGCATATACACCTTCGCCAGAATTTGTGCAGAAATAGACATGAGCAAAGGTCTACCGGATCAGATTAATCTCAAAATTGGAGACTTCCATTGGACCCAGTCCCTAGACTACGAGAACACAGCCTTTCGATGCCGAAATTGCCATAACACAGGGCACCTTCAGAACTCTTGTCCCTCGCGGCCTGCCCAGAAGAAGAAAGCCAATCCTAAGCCGAAATCCAAAAGTTGGAAGCCTCATGATCCTCCTCCTATGGATGATTTGGATTCCAGCTCAGATGAAGAGGCAGGGGATGCAGAAGGAATGGAAACAAAGCAGGCTCAGGATCCGCCTTCGACTGGTTGTGAGGATTCTTCGGTCCCTCCAAACTCACAGAAAAGAACTCATGAGTCCTCTCCCTCGGATTCAGACAAGGAGTCCTCTCCGTCAGCCCAGCTTAGTTTGCAAATCATGCCAGTTCAGCAGAGTCATCTTGATTGGGTCAAAGTTGGTAAAAAGAAAGGGAAAAAATGCCGAATAGTTGATCCTACCCACGTTGGGTAGAATCCTCTGTTTCTGCGCCTGTTTCTCTGTTCCTCTTGTTACTTCTTGTTTAGCAATGTTCTCTTCCTAGTTTCTCTCAGGGGCCGAGGTGGATCGTCTTTCCTTTCCGGCTGCCCGTTCTCTTGCTTCTCTTGGCTGTAATGTCATATTGTACCATATTTTTCTTAATAGAATTAGTTTTTACCGAGAAAAAAAAAACAATCTACCAATTATTAGGTTGTTACAAGAGATATAATTTATTAAAGGGGAAAAAATAAACACGTGTATAAAATATTTACAAATATAATTTGTTAAAGGAAAAATATATATAAACACACATAAAATAATTTACCTTTTTATATAACACATTCATAATAGGCATAAATTGCATATCGTTGAAGTGAGTGAATACTTGGGGGAAGGAAGGAGTATTAATGGCAGATGTTCTCTCTGAAGAATTAGGTATTGACATTAGGATTGTTAATATAAAAGGACCATGTCACAATCGTATGGCGTTCTGGGAAGTCGTTATGGGATCATCATTTATGCAGGTTGACAAAATAATTTTTGGGGGAGATTTAAATTTTTCCTTAGGCCATGCAAAATCCTAGGGAAGCCATGCACGTATAGATTAACTCACGGATTTTTTTGAACAGCTACTAGAGAACAACAAATTTATTGATATAGAAGTAGCACGTATTCAACCTACCTGGAGAAATCGTAGAATTCGGGATGCTATGTTAGCAACGCACCTTGATAGATTCCTAATCAAAGAACCACTGATGCATAAGATAGATTTGGTTAGGTAATGGGTTGGTTCAGAAGGAATATCAGATCACTCGCCTATTTTTTTATAAGTATCAGGTATTTCTCCGAAACCGCGATCACCTTTGAAATTTAAAGCGACATGGTTAAGGGATGAGGAATTTCAAAGAATTGTTAAAGAGGTATGGCAGGATAGATCACAGATAGAGGAAAGGTCAACGACAAAGCACGTGGCTGGAAACCTTATTCGCCTTAAGCAGGGGACGATAGAATGGGAAAAGACAAAGAAAAAAAGGAAGAGGAGTCCCTCAGTAATATCAAATCTGAATTAGCCAGGTTAGAAGACCCTAGCAGTGGTGGGTATGATTCTCCAAAATCAAAGTTATATATCACACAATTATAGGCAGAGAAAATCAATATATTTAAGGAAAATGAATAAATATGGAGACTTAAGAGTGGAGATATCTGGCTCCAAGCAAGAGACGATAATACAAAATTTTTCCAACATCACGCAAGAAGACGGAAAGCTTTCAATACTATATGGTCCCTTAAGGATGAGGGATCCTTAATGCATACTTTCAAGAGCTTAGTGAATCAGAGGTACACAACACTTTGGAAATCTGTTCAAAGCACAATAGGAGGCATCTCTAACAAACATTATAAAGGTAGCTAGCCTCTTTCCACGATCTGTGAATGAGGAAGTAAATGAAGATCTGAATATGCCAATGGCTATGTGTTATATAGTATTTTGTCACAAACCCCATCTCGTATCCTGAAGTGTCAAAAATTTGTGTCGTCAATGTCACAAATATCGCAAAATGATGAAAGTTATCAGTGTATTCACCATGAAACATGTTAAGAAGCATCCCTGAATAAAAGAAGAAGACTTGCCTTAAAGTAATTGTGAAAAATTTGTCAAAAAACCTTGTTTTTCAAGACCAGCATGTTTTGCATAACTAGTGACCCATGATGATCACTTGTTGCATAATACTCTCCTTGTGCTATCCGCGCGACTTTTATAAGGAAAATTCGTACTAGTCCTCTTCAGGCAGTTTTTCCCAAAATGGAGGAGAAGCTTCTCTTACTAGAAGTCTTGCGAATGACGAGTTGGTTATAGGTGGATGAAGATTGGAACGAGACCTCCAATTCATGGTCCTTCATCCTACTTTCATGGATATCTCCCTTGAGATGTGGAACTTCTCCCTCCTTTCATGGATCCTCAACTTCCTCTCCTTCCCTATAAATGAGATCACTACTATCCACTAATGGTTGGCTAATGATTGGTTTCCTTCCTAGTGTTGAATTATGCCCAATTGTTGCCCATTTTACTAAGGAGAAAGGAGCGCTTGAAGGTTAAGGCTAGGACTTGGAAACTCACCTAATGGAGGATTCCAACATCAAGGCTTAAGTGGTTGTAATTCACCCTTTACCATCTATTAATAATACAATATGTGTTTTCTTCCCATGAGTGTGTCAACTATTGCTCATTTAGTGTAATATTCCTTGATCTGTTACATGGTTTATATTGGAATGAATTTTTCTATGTATGCATTTGTTGTTTCCACGTGATCTTCCTTGTAGGTATTCATCCATAATGGTGAAGAGGAGGTTGAGCTCGGAAACGAAAGAATCAAGGATGACACCAATGGATGTTAGGATCAGAGTGAGGTAGGCCATCTATCCTCCTTTGTGTTTTATGGTATAAACTAGGAAATTTTACGTATATTTGTCTTCGTTTGTTGCTAGATCCTCCCATAGGACTAGAGGGATCACTTATGTTTGCAGAAAGGACTTCCTGCACAACAAAATGGCGATTCAACTGGGGAGCTCATAACCCTTCAAACCTCCTTTTATGTTTGGTCTTCTTCATTAGTTTGGTCAACATCCTAGTGATCTTTAACTTAGGTTCATTATGGGTCTGCATTATGAGTAGCATGTTCTTTAGAGTGCCAATTTTGGATCTCTCTTTGAGTTTTTTTTTTCATTTTCCTAAGTCTTTCTCGCTCATCACATTTTCTCCATAAACAATCGCATTGTTAGCACTGATTTTACCCAGTACAATTGCGCTTGTACTTCTGTCTCACACTGCCTACCCGCGTTGGTCCATAAAAAATTGAGAATTTGTAGGGTTTCTACCAGAAAGGTCTAGTGTGTCTTGATCTTTGAAGTGTCCTCTTGTTCTATGTGCATAGGATTTTCCATTATTTTTGTTGATTTCTTATTGGTTTGCAAAAGTCCATCCCATTGTTTGAAGTAGTGAAAGTGAATTTTGGTTGAGTCTTTAGTTCTTTGGGTCAATTGAATTTATTGTTTGTTGCTTGTATGTGTGGAAGGAATATTGATTTGTTGTTGGTTAAAGCATTATTAGTTCTTTTGAAAACCATAAAAGAAATGGCATTTGCATTTGCTTAGCTTTCATCTCAAAGTTTACTTTTTGAAATTGCATTAGATTACATTGCATTGAAAAGTCATTTTTGGGATTATCATTGAGCATATATTACATTGCTTAGTGTTGAAAGATGAAAAGTGCATTCTCATTCATTGAAAAGAAAAAGTGAAAAAAATCATGTAGGTGCATTTTAGTGAATTGAAATTCATTTTACTTTTGGTGGGTGCATTGGAATAGTGAAAGTGAAATATCTAGTTAGGAAGCTTTGTTTGTTGCATACTTGGTTGTTGTATCAATGTTTGAACTTCTTCCCTATGCTAGATAGCCTTCATTGAAATGGAAAGAGTCTTTTTCTCATACTAGTTGCATCATAGGTGTGTTCAGGTGACATCGATTTTTGAGCCTTGAAACTGAAACATAATTCAAGATCAACTTTAAAATTTATCTCAATTAACCTAAGGATCATTTGGAACATTAACGAAAACATCTAGAGGTTTAGGCTAGAGACATGTTCCAACGTCATTAAACGTAGGAGCTATCTTTGTTTTCCAATGTTGCATCCTGGGGGTGAAATCGCGTTCCATGTATGGAAGTGTATAGGATCATTCTCCATGTATCTTCGGGTATATGGAACACTCTCACCGAACGATTACGCATTAGACAACACTACTACAGACTGCACTCCCACATATTGTTGAGTATATTTTGCGAGTCCCTATAGGTTGCTATCCATCCATAAGTAACCGAGTCTATCACCTTGTATGTTGTAATACACCAAACACAACATTTGGGGAGATTGGTTGTTGTACGTTAAGTCCTTGGTTCACCAAGGTGTATATTGTAGTTCATGGTTGCTTGGTAAACCTTTATGCCTAGTTACCCCTTTTTTATTTATTTGTTGTTAATTTCTAGAATTAATTGATCCCAGAACAACAGCCTTCCTCTGGAAATACTCCTTAGTAGATCTTAGGTTGAGACTAATGGAAACAGTTCCTAAGTCCACCAATCAAGGAAACCCCTCTTACAGGAATCCTGGTCCTTTTCCTTCTTTTGGAAATATTGGTGCTCCTTATATGGAAACATTGTCCCTACACAAATTTACCATTCGTTTGCCAGTTTGGTTATTTTTTTGACCCTTATGGTTCTGAATGTCCAAACTACTTCTCAACCATGTTCTCCTCCACCTGAAAAATATCAATCTCCAGTTGATCCTAAATTTGACTCTTTGCCTTATTCGCCTGTTCGATCTTCTTCCACTTCTTCATCTTCTTTTGGTGAAAGCCCGGAAGTTAATAACCAGGTGGATAAGAAGAAGAAGAAAATGAAGATTAAGAAGAAGAAAAATAAGCAAGGGATAAACCAAGCAACCATTGCTACTTATGCGATTAATGTTGAGAAACCTTCCAATCAACCCCATAAATTTAAATTCCCTTGCATGCTTTGTAAGGGTGACCACCTTCTTAGATATTGTCTTGGTATTCCCAAGGTATTAGAAGTGTGGTCTACGGGCTCACATCAGCCTTCGTCGTCAGCCTTCGGAGATCATGTTGGTGATAAACCCTCAACTAATGATCGTAAAGTCTATGGGAAAAAAGGTAAAGTCAAATTTCCTTGTAGGTTATGTGAAGGGAATCATCCTATTCACCTTTTTCCTTATATGGATGAATACTCAAAAGTGTTGGGAAACCTTACAGCTTCTCAGCCTCGTCTTCCGACTAGTTATCGAAAGCTTTCCCCTGATCCTCCACTAGTTGATGAAGTGATTGATCATAATTCGTCTCTAGTTAATCCCACTCTCTCTGAATGTGGATCCATGAGCCCATTCCTGACCAACTATTGGTTGAGAAAATGGTTGACTCGACTCCACCTTCAGTTGATCGTACCTTTCCCGTAGAGAGTGAACTTCATACCGCTCATGTTTTTCTTGTTTCTTCAGATTGCAATGAATTGGGGGGGGAATCCTCCCGTGTCCATGGTACAAGGGGGCGATCATCTCATTCCCATAACGCAAGGGGGTAGTTCTCCCATTCCCATTGGTGGGCTCCAGTATTGCAGCAATAATGATGTGACTCCTGGGACTCCCTTCTTTACTTATATCAACCCGGTAGTTCGTAACAAACTTGGAAGCGACGGTGTTGTATGCACAAGTACTAGCTTTTGCCACAGCTGTCACTTGGTCAGCTGGCACAAGTCCTGCTAGGGGCTTAAGCCAACTTCTATGAGCTCTTAGAAGAAGCTTTTTAACTGATGGATGAAAGCTAACTCAAAGGAAGCTAATCTACTTATGGAAAGAACTGAAAGCCAAAAAGTAACGCAAACCCTATCAAACCCTAATTCTACCAGCTAGTCCTACTGATGCAAAGGAGAGAATGCAAACTAATGGAAGGAATTCCATTAATTCTATGAAGGTAAAATACATGTGTCTAGACTACCTCTACCTGAAGAAAACATCTTTTTGTATTTTTGAATAAGTTATTAGAATTATCATGCATGTGCCTTTGACTGGCTTTCTACTATGCAGGGGTGGATCAAGGAGGAGAAATGCTTGGAAGAGGTCGGGAAGGTTTAGAGAGGGTCTAAGGAGTCCCTAACACCCTTCCAGAGAGTTTCACAAAGTTTGGCTCTCAAGAAACCTCATTTGTGAGCTTCTATAGGAAGTCTGCAGTGGTTCTACACGAAGTTCAGGATTTTCTACAGGATATTCAGAAATTTCTACAGGATGTTTAAAAATTGGATTTTGGTGGATGGGTGAGTGAGGGGAGATGCATTAATGGATATGGAGGTAGGATAGGGGTCTGGTAGTGGCCCAGGGACAGGTGGATGGAGTGGCGAGAAGGTATGGAGGGCTAAATTGGCTCAAAGGAGGCTGAAACAGTGATTGTACAAAAAGGTAGGGTTACATGGGCAAGAGGACAGATGTGAGATGAGGAACCTAGCTAGGAGATGGAACAACTGGCTCTGATGAGGCTTAGGTGGATGAGAGAGTGGTCGAGATGCCCTGCACAATGTACATTTAACCGAATCAACAACGTCTTACAAATAATCAAAGTCCTAGCTAATCTACTCTAACTGTCAATAAAACGAATGAACAACAGTGTTATTGGGAAAGAAAACCATGTACATCAATCATGTAGAGAACATTTCAAAGATCTAAACCCATAATTAACTTCTGCAAATGAAAATAGTACACTAAGGATTGCATGGTCAAGCAAACTAGTGTTTTTGTTGGGGCAGCACTGTTTCTTCAGTTCCAGCCCCTGATCCAATAAGGATGAGGCGAAACAGAGAGTGTTGTTGACCCCTTTTTTGGAGCTTCTTCCTGTTATTATCCTACCAATCCATTTTAAACATCTGAAGCAATTCTATTCATAAACAGTGACCTATTTAACCAACACACCTAAATCTGCCCAACAGAAATACGTTTCAAATGCATAAAAGGAGAACAACGATGCATAAAGGAAAGGTAACAGTACAAAGAAGGAGGCCCTAGGCTCTCAGGTTGGGCCCAACCCCGATAGCTATGGCTCCTATAGGAAACTCAGAGTTGATATAAAATCGGATTGCTTCTCATTATCAAAAAATAGTCATAAGTCAAGAGTTATGCCACAATGGCTACAAGAGAACAAAGTAAAGCTAGCAGCACTGTAGTGAAAAATATGCAATGGTTTCAAAAAGTCCCTCATGAAGGTTGAGGCCTTAACATTTATACACCACGAGGGCCCTAGCTGGCCTCCTAAATCTATGGGACTTGGTTGCCCAAACTGTGAGTAGATAGCTTCTTCCAAAATCTGCTTGGCTGCCTTCTAGATCCGGTTTTGGTGGCCTTTGGAGCTCGGAGTTGGGGTGAAGATCCCGAGGAAGGCTATTTAATGCCATAGACAACCCCCCTACGAATCCTCACCCCAAGCTTGGCTGTCTTCCAGCCCATGATTGCTCGGTTTTGCTCCAACATGTGTCAAAAAACCTGAAATGAGCACGTGTTAGCCACCTAGGAAGAGTGACTACCCTTATTCATACAAATGACATAAAAATACTGAAAAATAATGCATAAGCTATGAAAAATGAAGGATTGAACAAGGATAATTAGGCCAAATGAGCCCAACAAGTTACCAAATTTGGGGCTCATCATCACCCCCCTGCTAAAAGGGTTGCTCATCCTCTGAGAAACTAGTCCAGCTCCTCGTCTTTCATTGCTTTAATCTCCACCCTCACATCCCAGGCTTATGAAGTAGTATCCTCCTCACTGTCATGGAATCTAGCCTTCCTTTCCACCTCTTCCCACTGCTTATGCTCTTCTTCTTCTATGCTTCCTTCTAACAATCCCAAAAGCAAAGGTGGACTTAGCTTGAGGCCGATCCAGCTAGCCTGGAGGTTCTGCATAGACTTCTTGTAGGGAGGCACTCGTGCCAAGGCCTCCCTCATTCTAGTTGGAGTGTGATATTCCCTAATTTTGAGGTTGTGGGACAATGTGTTCCACCTACAGGTGCAAGCATGAACACAATTGTCCCCTAATAATCACTCCATATCCTCGAAGTGTGCTATGGCCTGAGCCTGCCGATCCATGTACTCTAATAAAGCCTGAGAGTTGGTTGCTAGGTGCTGGTGGGCTGATATCAATGCTGTGGGGTCCCCTGGCTCTGCTCTAATCAGCAGTGGTTCATGTAGTTCCCGGTTCATGACATTTCTGACCTCTGCTGCTCTCTTTTCTTCGTGGTTTAACCATGAGGTCATTTCCATCAGCTGCATATCCCCTACTACTGTGTTGGGGTCCCATGAGGTTACATTTGGAAGGACCAAATTATGCAGGTAGAACTCTGATAGCTTGGCCTTGTCTTCTAATGAACTGCTATTACATAAATCCATGAACTGCTGGGGGTTTTGGATTTGGGAGATACCCCTCTGTGCCAATGTGTTAATTTGGAATTGCAGCCACTGATCTCTTAGGTATAGGCCATAGGATTTGGCTGGCTACCTACATTGCAGAGCATCCATTGCCCAACTGGCCATGCAGGCTAGTTGTGCCTCCTTTTCTTGCATCTGTTGTTTTAGAGATTGTATCTGTATGCCTGCCTGCAATTCCCTTTCCTGTAGTTGTCGGTTTAGTTCCTCAAGATCAGCTTGCACTCCTTCTTTTTCTTGGGGTTCTGTTGTGGTGTCCTTGGCTTCTGTGTCCTTTTCTTTCCTCTGTCCTGTAGTTGTAGCTGTCCTTTGAGCTGCTCATTTTCTTCCTGTAGAAATACTCGCTGGCAGTTTCCCACATGTTTTGCCACAGCCAATTCTTTTCTTGCCTCCTTGAGTTGTTCCTCCAAGGGACCTATATCTGCTACTCCTTTAGACTTGGCTATTCTCATCCATGTGTGGGTCCTCACTCTTTCTTCCTCTAGTGCAAAGAAAAGCGGCACTGTGAATTTCTGTGGAATGATTTTTCCGGCCTCCAAAAAGTTATAATAAGAGCCCAAGCTGGGCTGGGGGCTAGGTTCCATAATGTGCTCTACCTCTTCTTCCTTTTGTGGTGATTTGGCTGCCTCCCCTTCCATTCTTTCGGTCTCCTTGAGCCTGGCCAATGTTTCCTGTAGAACAGCTTCAGCATCCTGTAGAGAGGTTTTTGAAGCCAATCTTTCCATTCTCTCCCTCCAGGTAGATGTCTTCGGGCTCCCCCGCTCATAAGTGACTGATGCTTTGGAGGGGGACTTCTCCTTTGGTGAGGTAGGGGTGTCTTCAATGGTAATTGGGTCTTTGGATGGAGGTTGGGGTCTGCCGGTTTTAATTCTTACACTTCTTCTCGCTTTGAAATACAGAGGAGTCTCCCTCTTTCGTTTTTCCTTTGGCTTGGGAGAGGTACCTAGGGTGGCCAGCACAGCTACTGCCTCCCTAGCTAGAATTTCGGCCAATTTCTCCTTCTGCTTCCTTTTTCCGGACTTCCTGTAGAAAGTCCTGTAGTGGCTGGTTTCTGGCTTCCTGTAGAAGCCGTTTTTAAACTTCCTGTAGAAATAGCCTTTTGGTTTTTTGTAGAAGCAGATGGCACCGTTTTAGCCTGCTTGGCAGAGGGTGCTTTTTCCTTTAGCTTGGCTGAGGCTGCCTTAGGGGTGCCCTCACTGGCTTGGACTTTCTCAGTCCTTTCTACCCTACTCTGTAGTCTTTTCTCCCTGGGTGTTGGTGTAATTTTACCACCCCCTGTTTTGGCAGCTTGGCTTTTTTCTTGTGTTCCCTTCTGTTCTTTCTTTGGTGTTTTGCCCGGGGTTTCTTGTCCTTTAACTTTCTTCTCTGCCTGAGTGTGCTCCTTCTCCTCGCTGCTGGAGGAAGTGAGCTCCTCGGCCAAAATTCGGATGTCATCACCCTTAGATAGATTCCGAAAAGTTTCCCAGGAGAGAGGGACGGTGTAAGTGTGGAGTGCATCTTCCACGAGGAGCTTGATAAGCCCATGATGGGCTAGCTGGTCTGGCGTCCCCTCTCTCAGTTTGGTGGCACACTCAATCATGGACTGCAGGAGGAAGTAAGGAATGCTCAACTTTTGCTCTGAGGGTAGGTCCATTTGGTGCCTGAGTTCTGTGAGCAACCGGAAATGATAGCCATACACGATGCTAAATCGCCCCTCACACGTAATATACTTCATAATTTGGAGGCTGACTTCACTCCAGAACGGTTGTAGGCTAGTTCTTCGAACTCCATTCTTGTCCTCTGAAAATTGTTCCTCTGGCAAGAAGAACTCTTTTTTAGCTTTCTGACCCAATTTCCTCTCTTCCTTATCCCAGGGTACCCCCATCGGTAGATCAGTTACTCTGCTAATGAACTGTGGGGTGAGCCTGAGGGTCAATCCTCTGAAGTTGACAATGGCCAATGTCTTTGACTTCGGCTTCAAGGACCTTAGGAATTCTTCTATAATTTCGTCATCATGACCTTGAAGCTTGTCATAGAATGACATCCAGTGTGCACGGGAAAACAAGTCCACCACCTCAGGGGTTTCCCGTAATTTCTTGGAGTCCGAAGGCTCTTTTCTAATGAACCCTCCCGGCATGGTAAAAAACTTGTTTTTGTTGTTCTGAACTTGCCTGCTCGTGTACAGAAGGAGAGCTTCGGGGTTTTTCTACACAGAGCGCAGAGCTATGTCTCTGTTATGCACACAGTCATATAAAATTCACAATTTCCCACCGGTGAGCCTTGACAGTGGCTCAATTTTAATTCAACACCCTGGAGAAAATCTCACATGCAGACTACGACGACAATTTCATGTAGCGATAAGAAAACGGATTTTGAATTCATAAACAGACTTCATTCACACTCTCAACACGTCGAATTCACCACCTTTTGAATTATTTGCATGAGAAAGTTATGTTCAGGCCTACCTCACTAGGAATTGCCACCCTCGACATGAACAGTCCAAGCTTCCCCGCAATGCCGGGCTTCCTGTAGCGCAGCTTCCTGTAGAAATCGTGCACGGCTTCTGGATAACGTTACAGTGGTTCTGGAATTTCTGAGCAGCAACAGGACGTTGGAACAGGCCGAGAACTCGGGCTAACAACCTGCAGATGAGGACGCGTACTCGGCTGCCAAACGGTTGTGAGTAAATGACTGCAGTGTATCATAAGTGATTTAGCCGGCCGATTTTGAATTGCTGCGGAATTCATGGCGCGGGGGTGAGATGTCCCAGTCAATCCGTTGGCCGACGTCATAGCCATCATTCCGCGGCATGTCCCTGATCGCCGAATCCTTCCCTCTCCATGCCGCCATTCCTGTTATATTGCCGCTTCTCTCCGACTGGATGCTTCCCACGTGTCAATTGCCCATCTTTTCGACATAACCAAGGCCATTCAAATCCGAAGAGGCTGTCAGACTGGTTGTGGTCGCCAGTTGAATGGCTACCCGACTTGTTCAATCCGTTCATTCTCACAGTCGTGCACATTTAGAGTATAGCTTATGTAATTTGACGAAATAAGGTTAGGCACTTACCTGTGCGGCCGTGGACGTGGTTTTTTTTAGGCGTCAGGATGAGGAATGTTGGATCTGCTTGCTGTTGTTTCGTGTACGGGTGTTGGAGCTATTCTTCATTGGCTGCTACTGGCTACGAGGCCTTAAGACCCGATTTCCTGGTGGTGTAGGCTGCATGCACCGGTTTTACGAGCTGTTGGTGTCTCCATGGTACGTGCTCCAGCCGGATCAGCTGCTACAGTATTCCTGTAGGACATCCTGTAGTCGTTTCTCCTCCTGGGGTGCATGCCGAAAGAATTGAGTCGCGTTCATAGGTGCGGGGCCCTGAGATTGCCTTGACAGGTAAAGTGTGTGAGCCTCAGCATGCTTTATTTCTACCTAAAAAATCTTCTTTTTTTTTCTGACAAGACAAAGTTCTGGGATGACTGTGCAAGTATATTCGGCCATATAGCAGCAATGGTGGTGAAAGGAGGTGAAGGATGGAAGAAAAGAGTGGTTGCATGCCTCCTCAATGGGCTTCAAGCTTCAAATTCTTCTTCATAATCGGTCCTGGCCCGCCCAAAGGCTCTACAAGATGTTTCCTGTAGAAATACAGAACTTCCTGTAGAAAGTCCTGTAGCTTCTTGTAGAAGGCTAACCCATGACCAGATTGTGTCCAAACCTGGAAAAAAATGAGTGTTCATGGAGGGAGTGTATGTGAGGTCGCCTGGTAGCTTGGTAGGGACCCTTGTCCTTGAGTTGAGAGGCCTCGTTTTTGCATTGTGTGCCTGCAACCTGCAACAATTTCCAGAGATTAAACCTGTTTTTTCTTTGTTTCTTCCTTCTTCTTTTTCTTTTCATTTCTTTTTGTTTCTTCCCTTTTCTTTTTTTTTTAAGAGACAGCAGGGGCGCCTCAATGAGGTTTTCACCCCTACTATCTGCCTTGGGCGCCTCAGAGAGGTTTTCACCCAAGCATCTTTTTATTCCAATTCTTTTTCAGAGAGACAGCAGGGGCGCCTCAATGAGGTTTTCACCCCTACCATCTGCCTTGGGCACCTCAGAAAGGTTTTCACCCAAGGATATTTTTTATTTGCATTTTTTTGTTTTTTTTTTAATGATGCTCAGGGTACGCCCAAAACAGAGGCAGAACCCTTCTCTATGACCAGCACTGATTTTTCCACAGTTTTGATGAACTCTTGCCTCGAAAGAGGTTTCCTGTAGATCTTTAGTCGATGCCCATTGACGAGCATGGGGATGGATTCTTCATCAATGGTCTGAATAAGGACAGAACCATTGTCATTACACTTCTCCGCTACATATGTTCCTAGCCATCTTGTCCTCAGCTTCCCCTTGAAATCCTTATGTCTGGAATGATACAGCAGCGCCCAATCTCCCAGCTGGAATTGTTTGTCATTGAGGTGCCGGTCGTGCCATATCTTCCTCTGAAGTTGAACCACTTCTTAATGAAGGAGGGCCTGCATTCGGTGTTCATCTAACCCATTCAGCTGCAATAACCTTTCTTGTTGAGCATGGCTGAGGTCTAGGTCCAGCTGAGCTGCCATCCTCAATGTGTTGTACTCGAACTCGATTGACAGCAAAGCTTTCTTCCCATAGACCAGCTCATAAGGTGTGAAGCCGGTTGTGGTCTTCCAGGTGGTGTTGTAAGCCCAAGTGGCCTCAACCAGGCGATCTGCCCAATCCTTTCTGCTGCTGCTCACCACCTTAGTCAAAATCCCTTCTAATGCTCTATTGGTGACTTCCACCTGCCCATTTGCTTGAGGATGATATGGGGTGGAAGTCCTATGCTTGATCTTGTGATGAGCGAGCAAGTCTTCAATTAAGTTGGAGGTGAACTGGCTTCCTTGATCGGTGACTAACTCTCTTGGGTAGCCAAATTTGTAGAAGATGTTTTCTCTCAAAAACTCAGCCACCTTTTCTTCTGTCGCTGCTTTGATTGCCTTGGTTTCCGCCCACTTTGTCAGATAGTCTGTGCACACAATGATGTAAGACCTTTGCCTTGAAGGAGGGTTGATAGGACCCACAAAATCCATACCCCACTTCTCAAATGGCTCAAGAGTCACTTGAGGTTGGAGAGGCATTTCGTCCCTTGGAGTCGGTTTCCCCATCCTTCGGCATCGGTCACATCAGCTGATATATCTTCTGACATCTTGATGAAGCGTGGGCCAATAGTAGCCTGCCTATAGAATTTTGAAGGCAGTCCTCTTGGCTGCAAAATGTCCTCCACAAGGCCCATCGTGACAGGTTAGGAGGATGTCAAAGACTTCCTCCTCCCTTACACAACGCCTTAAGATCTTATCGGGGCCAAGTTTGAACAGGTTGCCCCCGATCCAAGTGAATGAGGCACTTTTCCTCACGATTCTGCTCTTCTCCTTTGAGGATAGATGCGGAGGGAACTGTGCTGAGACCAGGTAGTTTGCTATGTCAGCAAACTAGGGAGAGAGTACTGAGATAGCGAACAGATGTTCATCTGGCATCTGGTCATCCACTGTCCCCTCTTCACCTGCAAGTAAATCCAATCTAGACAAGAAGTCAGCAACAACATTTTCTTTACCTGGTTTGTCAACGATAGTCAAATCAAACTGCTGCAACAAAAGTAACCATCTAATAATACGAGCATTCACATTGGGTTTATTCATTAAATATCTAATTGCAACATGATCAGTATGTACAAATGTTTGATAGCCAGTGATGTAATGTTGGAACTTGTTAATGGAATGGGCTACGGCCAAGAAGTCTTTCTCAGTTATAGTATAATTCATTTCTGCCTTGGATAAGTTTTTGCTGACAAAGTATATGTCATATGGAAGCTTTTGTTCAACTTGTCCTAAGGCTGCCCCTATGGCTCTGTTCGAGGCATCAGTGTGGATGTGGAAAGGTAGGGCCCAGTTTGGACCTCTCAAGATCGGGGCGAACACCAACTTATCCTTTAATTCATTCAGAGCCCTCTGACAGTCATCAGTCCATTTAAACTCAGCATCTTTTGCTAAGAGGCCAAACAATGGTGAGGCTAACTTACTGAAGTCTTTAATGAATCTTTTATAATATCCCGCTAAGCCTAAGAAACTCTGAACATCTCTTACCTTCTGAGGAGGTGGAACCTTTTTTATGAGAGCAATTTTGTTAGGATCCACCTGTAATCCTTGGCGAGAAATGGTATGTCCTAGCACGGTCCCTTCAGTCATCAGGAATTCACATTTTTCAGGACTAAGGGACAGGTTCATCTCAATGCACCTGGTTAGAACTTTTCCCAGATTGGACAATGCTTCCTGGAAGTTGGACCCACAAGGAGTGAAGTCATCCATATAGATTTCCACCGAATCATGGACCAGCTCAGAAAATATGCTCAATACTGCTCTCTGGAAAGTGGCAGGAGCGTTGCATAGCCCAAAGGGAAGGACTCGGTAGGCAAAGGTACCCCAAGGAAAAGTGAAGGTGGTCTTATCTTGGTCCTCCGGGCTGATTTGGATCTGATTATACCCACTGAACCCATCTAGGAAAGAGAAAAACTTATTTCCTGCTAGTCCATCCAACACTTGATCTATGAAAGGCAGAGGGAAGTGGTCTTTCTTGGTGGCTTTGTTCAGTTCTCTGTAGTCCACACAGATCCTCCACTTCCCATTTTTCTTGGGTACCAACACCAGAGGGGAAACCCATTCGCTGTTCGAGATGGGGTAGATGAATCCTGCATCCAACAATTTTTTTCAATTCTTCTTTGACAATGTCCTTAAGGGCTGGATTCATTCTCCTTTGAGATTGCCTGGCCGGTCTACAATCTTCTTTAATGTAGATGTGATGGGTATAGATCGAAGGATGGACTCCTTTCATCTCCTTATAGCTCCAAGCAAAAGCATCTAGATGACTGGCCAGCAAGCTACACAGCTCCTTTTCCTGCGAAGGGGATAGGGAGGAGCTGATCTTTAAAGTTCTCTCGGGACCAAACTCCACATTCTTAACTCTGGGAGAGGTTGGATCAGTCACACAGAGGTCCACTAAGGTACTGGCTTGAGTATCCTCCACCAATTCCTCTAAGGAAAATGCACTGGGAGGTGGATTCTGAATCAAGGTCTCAATCAAATCATCCTCGGTTTGAGGACCTCCCCTGGTGGTTTCTAAGGTGCAAAAGGGTGCAGAGTACACCTCATCCTCTTCTCCTTATTCCAACCAAAGTGGTAAGTCATGCTCTAACAGAGGTTGGGCAGGAGGGTATAGAACTAGCTGCTTGGACATAGGACCATTTTTGATGGTCATGTTTCCCGCTCGGCAGCTTATGTAAGCATCCGCAGTGGCTAACCAAGGCCTTCCCAAAATAAGGGGGTATCCAGTAAGCTTTGCCTTTGGTTGAAGGACCAAGAAGTCCGCAGGATACTCCCAAGAGTCAACAGAGACCAAGACATCCTCCACAATCCCTTCGGGAGTCACGGTGGAGCGATCTGCCAGCTGTAGGACTGTCGAGGTCTTCCTTAAGGAACCCTGAAGGTTGAGTTTGAGCATGGTGTCCCTGGTCATCACATTAATGGCAACCCCTAGAACAATCAAGATGTGGGGTATGATGGTGCCATTGATGTGGACATCAACTACAGGACTCCCAGGATCCAAATACTTTGGACAGATTACTTGCCCCAACATAAGATCAGACAGTTGCCCTATGACATTAATAGTTGAGGCATCTCTTTTTCGCCTGCCTGGGTGCCTGAAACACTTTTCCTTAACCAGTTTGTTGTATATCGGCACATCTTTAATGGCCTGGAGAAGTGGTATTCTCACACACAACTGTTTGAGTTCTCCCAGAAGCTCATTCTATTCTGGGTTGGGTTGTGTGGTTACTGTTAGTCTCTCAGGAAAGGGTGGAATGGCTTTGGGTTCACTTTCCTGTTTGTCTTCCTCGTCTTATGGGGGAGGAGGTTGGTGATCTGGAAGAGTCTTCCCGGATCGCAGGTTGATCTCCTGGATCTCCACAGCATAGGTAAGGCATGTTGTTTCCCCAGTATATATCTGTTGGGCCTGTCGGTTGTTGGGGTTCGAGTTCAGTTGAGCAAGCATTTGGGGTTGTCTTGCAGGAGCAGGAGGTAATGTTTGTGGTTGAGTCGGTGGTGGAGGCAAAATGGCGGGTGGAGTGTTGTACTGGGGCCTCCACCCTGGTTGAGGTGCATTCCACTGAGGTTGTGGCTGGACATGTGAGTGAAACGAATGAGTAGTGGGTTGAGGATGGTATTGAGGTGGGTAAGATCACATAGGAGGTGCAGACCAGGAAGGATGAGCAGGGGGACCCCAAGAAGGCATAGGAGCAGATTGGTTGGGGCTATAATAAGCTTGGGATGCCCCTTGCATCCCCTGCTGGTAAGGTCTAGGTCCATGCGGCCTCCTTTGGTTGAGGAAGTAGAGAGGTTCAGTGGGTGCCTCAGTCCCTTGGTATATGGCTTTAAATCCTGGTAAGGTTGGGCATTGGTTTGTGGGGTGGTCCTCCTCACAAATGAAACATACCTCTACTAAGTGCAATGGACACTCGTTCTTAGGGTGCTTCCTTGTACACCTGGGACAGAAGATGGCCAAAGCCCACTCAACTTCCTCTTTCTTTTGCTAGATTCAAAATGTATCAAGTTGCATGGCAATGGTCTGTCTCACCTCACTTTTGAGGTCCTCCAGCTGATTAGCAAACTCATGCTTGGAGAAAGTAGTACTAGCTGAAAGTGGGTTTCCCCTACCTCTTTTCCGGGCTGCCCTAGAGTGGTTTCTAAACACAGTCTTTATATCCTCATAAGGTAGTTGGTAAATATCTCCTCCAGCTAGCATGTGAAGGGTATCTAGAAGGTCTTCAGGGACTTCTTGGAGCAGGACTAGCTTTAGAGATTCAGGGTCAAGTGTGCACCTGGCCGTTTATAGCTAAGTTGGAACCTTTCCTCGTAGTCTTCTAAAGACTCATCGTTTCCCATGGTCATCCGAAAGATTTCTCCCTTGGCTTCCTTGGACCTACAGTAGTCCCGGTATTTGGTATTGAAAGCTTGCTGCATCTGAGCCCAAGTGGTGATACTGTTTCCAGGTAACCCCATGAACCAGCGTAGTGCTGCATCCTTGAGGGTAGAGGGAAAGAGTTTCAATTTTTTCTCATCTTCTGTATAATCATAGGTTCGACAAAGGACAACAAACTCAAACAGGAAGGTATCAGGGTCTTCAGTAGTCAACCCATGGAAGTGAGGTAAAGCGAAGGGGCTTATGTTTTTCATTTTCATGTCTCCATTGGTCTCTCGCATGGGAAAGGCACCTTCTATTCTCTCATCTTCTCTTCTACCGTTTCGGTTTTCAGCCATGGCTTCAGATGGAGTGTTCTCTAACTCTTCTTCTGTTATAGGATCTTCGTATATCTCAGGAGGTTCACCTATAGGTTCTTCTGGATCACTGCCACCAAAGAAGAGAGAAGGTTGACTCAGTGATGTGGTGGGGGTATTGGGTAAGAATTTTCCGGTTTTATCTCTGTTCCTACGAGGCATGAAATGGAAAGACTTTTGATTGCTTTTGTTTTTCCTCTGTTTGTACCTGCAAAACTGAAACAGATGGAATTGCAACTAACTAGAATCTATTTTGCGGGAATGAAAATGCGGAATTGAAATGAAAGCAGGAAAGGTCTAATCTATTCTGCTGAAATCAAATCGTGAGAAAGAGATACTAGACTACGCTTGCAAAATTGAAATTCTATTTTACGCTTGCAAAATTGAAATTCTATGTTACGCTTGCAGAATTGAGAATCTAATCTATGAAAGCAGGAAGTGTCTAGTTTACTTTTGCAGATATGAAATTGCAAAATGGAAATGAAATAAACTATTTAGCAGAAGGCGAGAGTAGGAAAATAGAAGAAAAGCAGCAATCACAAATACTCTGACGCTTCCCTGGCAACGGCGCCAAAAAGATGGTGGGCTCTAGTATTGCAGCAATAATGCTACAACTCCTGGGACTCCCTTCTTTACTTATATCAACCCAGTAGTTCGTAACAAACTTGGAAGCGACGGTGTTGTATGCATAAGTACTAGCTTTTGCCGCAGCTGTCACTTGGTCAGCTGGCACAAGTCCTACTAGGGGCTTAATCCAACTTCTATGAGCTCTTAGAAGAAGATTTTTAACTGATGGACGAAAGCTAACTCAAAGGAAGCTAATCTACTTGCGGAAAGAACTGAAAGCCAAAAAGTAATGCAAACCCTAGGAAACCCTAATTCTACCAGCTAGTCCTACTGATGCAAAGGAGAGAATGCAAACTACTGGAAGGAATGGCATTACTTCTATGAAGGTAAAATACATGTGTCTAGACTACCTCTACCTGAAGAAAACATCTTTTTGTATTTTTGAATAAGTTATTAGAATTATCATGCATGTGCCTTTGACTGGCTTTCTACTATGCAGGGGTGGATCAAGGAGGAGAAATGCTTGGAAGAGGTCGGGAAGGTTCAGAGAGGGTCTAAGGAGTCCCTAACACCCTTCCAGAGAGTTTCACAAAGTTTGGCTCTCAAGAAACCTCATTTGTGAGCTTCTACAGGAAGTCTGCAGGGGTTCTACAGGAAGTTCAGGATTTTCTACAGGATGTTTAAAAATTGGATTTTGGTGGATGGGTGAGTGAGGGGAGATGCATTAATGGATATGGAGGTAGGATAGGGGTCTGGTAGTGGCCCAGGGACTGGTGGATGGAGTGGCGAGAAGGTGTGGAGGGCTAAATTGGCTCAAAGGAGGCTGAAACAATGATTGTACAAAAAGGTAGGGTTACGTGGGCAAGAGGACAGATGCGAGACGAGGAACCTAGCTAGGAGATGGAACAACTGGCTCTGATGAGGCTTAGGTGGATGAGAGAGTGGTCGAGATGCCCTGCACAATGTACATTTAACCGAATCAACAACGTCTTACAAATAATCAAAGTCCTAGCTAATCTACTCTAACTGTCAATAAAACGAATGAACAACAGTGTTATTGGGAAAGAAAACCATGTACATCAATCATGTAGAGAACATTTCAGAGATCTAAACCCATAATTAACTTCTGCAAATGAAAACAGTACACTAAGGATTGCATGGTCAAGCAAACTAGTGTTTTTGTTGGGGCAGCACTGTTTCTTCAGTTCCAGCCCCTGATCCAATAAGGATGAGGTGAAACAGAGAGTGTTGTTGACCCCTTTTTTGGAGCTTCTTCCTATTATTATCCTACCAATCCATTTTAAACATCTGAAGCAATTCTATTCATAAACAGTGACCTATTTAACCAACACACCTAAATCTGCCCAACAGAAATACGTTTCAAATGCATAAAAGGAGAACAACGATGCATAAAGGAAAGGTAACAGTACAAAGAAGGAGGCCCTAGGCTCTCAGGTTGGGCCCAACCCCGAGAGCTATGGCTCCTATAGGAAACTCAGAGTTGATATAAAATCGGACTGCTTCTCATTATCAAAAAATAGTCATAAGTCAAGAGTTATGCCACAATGGCTACAAGAGAACAAAGTAAAGCTAGCAGCACTGTAGTGCAAAATATGCAATGGTTTCAAAAAGCCCCTCACGAAGGCTGAGGCCTTAACATTTATACACCACGAGGGCCCTAGCTGGCCTCCTAAATCTGTGGGACTTGGCTGCCCAAACTGTGAGTAGACAGCTTCTTCCAAAATCTGCTTCGCTGCCTTCTAGATCCGGTTTTGGTGGCCTTTGGAGCTCGGAGTTGGGGGTGAAGATCCTGAGGAAGGCTATTTAATGCCATATACAACCCCCCTACGAATCCTCACCCCAAGCTTGGCTGTCTTCTAGCCCATGATTGCTCGGTTTTGCTCCAACATGTGTCAAAAAACCTGAAATGAGCACGTGTTAGCCACCTAGGAAGAGTGACTACCCTTATTCGTACAAATGACATAAACATACTGAAAAATAATGCATAAGCTATGAAAAATGAAGGATTGAACAAGGATAATTAGGCCAAATGAGCCCAGCAAGCTACCAAATTTGGGGATCATCACCTTTGACACCCCCTCCAAGTAGCATGTTCACTTCCTTTGATTGGAGTCGATAGGAAAGATATCGTCTTCCTTCTTACATGCCCTTTCAGATCATAGTACATGCTTGTAATATACTCGTACCTGGCACAATCATAGATGAAGGCATATCTATTAGTATTTTGTCCTCAACTACTTGACAAGCTTTAGGTTCTTTGCAGCTTGTACCCGTTACCCAAAATCTGTTGGCTTTTAACAAAGGAACCAGTCAATCATTAAGGATCCTTCTTAAGTTTGCTATTACTTTGGAAGGAAAGATCATCTATATCGATGTGATTGTTGTCCAAGGCCCTTTGGATTTTAATTTAGTCCTTGGTCATGACAATGTTTATGTCATGGGAGCTCTTGGCTCTTCTCTCTTTTATGTCATATGTTTCCTGCATGAAGGAAGAAATGTGACCATTGATCAACTTTCATTTGTTGGTACTAATTTTGCTCCCAATCAACCCTCTTCCCTAAATGGTGCTTGTATGAAAGTGGTATCACCCCCACCACAGGTTAATTATGTGGCCAACTGTTCCATGCCCGCGTCTACTGATGATCTAGTTAGTGATACAATGTTTCATGTACTGGGGGCATTGGATCTTGATCTTTTTATTAGATCCCTTGGTATGTATCCCTTCTAGAGTGTTATTCTCCCATTTGATGAGAACCTCTTGGAAGCCATGACCTCTTATGGGCCATGATCAAGGTTCTCAAAACAGAGCTCCTTTAGTTGTGTCAAGCTTGTTAAAACATGAAATAAGGTGTCGGAGCAGAGTTTCTTCTCTTGTGTCAAGCTCCTTAAAAAATGAAACAAGGTGCCGGAGCAGAGTTCCTTTTCTTGTGTCAAGCTCTTTAAAAAATGAATCAAGGTTTCTAGAGCAGAGTTCCTTGTCTTATGTCGAGCTCCTTGGAAAATGAATTAAGGTTTTCATAGCAGAGTTCCTTGTCTTGTGTCAAGCTCCTTAAAAAATGAAACAAGGTGTCAGAGTATAGTTCCTTTACTTATGTCAAGCTCCTTTAAAAACGAATCAAGGTTTTCAAAGCAGAGTTCCTTTACTTGTGTCAAGCTCATTAAAAAATGAAACAAGGTGTCATGAGCATGGTTCTTTTCATGTGTCAAGCTCGTTAAAAAATGAAACAAATCCCCTTATAATTCGAGTCTTTGATTAGATCTCGTAAATTCCTAGTCGAGTCTTTCACTTGATCTCGTATATGAACCTTCATTCCATCTACCTGTTAGTAACCAGTAGTCTACTTAGGTGAATGAAATAAAGCTTGGGGGGCATGTACCTCAAATTGAGTCATTATGTTTGGGGCATGCAAACTTATCTCAACCATAGTTTTTCTTTGTTTCAAGCTTATGTAAAAATGAAACCAATCTCAAGCAGAGTTTGTCTCCGCTTCAAGCTTATGTAAAAATGAAACCAAATCCAAGCATAGTTTTTTCTCATGTTTCAAGCTTGTGAAAAAAATGAAACCATCTGCAAGTATCCTCAAGCATAGTTTCTCATGTTTCAATCTTGTGTAAAAATGAAACAATTCCTACTTTACCTCTCGTGATTGCCATTTTTATCATCCTGTTTTTGTTAGATGAGCCTTGGTTTTTTTCGTTCCATCATCACCATCTCTTTGGCCGATCATACGCTTTCACTTGGTTGTTTTACCCTTGCCTGGGGAACATATGTGATGAGTGGTCTTATTAGCCATCCTCTTGACCTTTACATGTTTTGAGCAGTTCCATCATGACCGGAACCAGTTGCTACCCTTTATACCACTCGTTCCTCCAGGGGCAGTTCTCTTTCAGCTCTTTTCAGACTCCCAAAATATGAAAACATTGTCGAGCACTTGTTTTTTCAAACTCATAAAAGTAAATTAAAAGACGTCTACTTAGTTTAAGTTTAACGCTTTTCCAGAATAAGATAGACTAGTTACAAAAAAGGAATACCTTAGTGTTGGAGAGGTAAATCCCCTCTATGGACAGAGGCGATCCCACTAGCCCAAAATGGGTCTAGCAACAATCAAACAATGCTATCACGCAAGTTCCTAATTGCAAATTAAAGGTGGATTATGAGAACCTACTTGGATTCCAACGCTAGTGTTGTAGAAGAGTTGACACTCCCGTTCCTTTGCTTCGGCCGATCACGATCCTCACGATCTCCGTGAATGGACACCTGCACATGCAAAGAACGACACGAATACAAGCATAAAATCCAATAGATGCAATTATATATCGGTCAGAAAAGATATAACTCAAACATCATCACAATGAACAGCAAGAATGGAACTATAATGATAGTCATCTATTATTGATAATCAACAAAGGAGTATACAACCGTAGTTCTGACGTCAAATCCTCCTTTGGTTGGGTGATCAGCTACATATGTCTTGCAAAGCTTGCTGGGATTGGGAACAAGCCTCTCTCTCTTTGATTATGAATGCAAAGAAGACTCTTACAGCAATCTCTCAGACTTCTGACAGTATAATTCTCCCTATGCTCCAAACTAGCTTGTCAAATGCACCAGAACAAGCTTTTATAGATGGAGGAGGAGGAAGAGATTCAATGAATCCAAACATCCATGGGATAAGCATTATCCTTGAAAAGCTACTATGGATAGAGATACGATGAATCTCGACATCCATGAGATTGGCATTATCCTTGAAAAGCCTCATGAGTCAAAAGGAAAAAACTCTCAGGCGTGCGTTTGTTAAAAAGCTTTCCCAAAATTGGTTGGCGCGGGTAAGATTCTGAGGCAGAGCGCCAATGGGCACACCCTATTTGGAGAATTTCCCCCATTGGCGCAGGTGATACACTGTGGATCCGTGCTAATGGAAAAACGGGACTTTTTAAGGATATTCTGCAGGAGATGTCTTCAAGGCATATGAAGTCCATACTTAGGGGAACATAATACAAGTGTTTTCAAGTTATGTCACTTCTCACAGGTCCCGGAATGAGTCCTCCAAAGTGCGGGAAAGGGGTAACATGGACGGTGACCAATGGTGACAAATTACTGTGTAACACTTAGTTAAATGTCGCTAAGAGGTTCTCTTGGATATTGTTTTCTACCTTTTTGGATTCGAGAAACTATCTAAAAAAAGGGATATCTGGAGTTTTCTTTTTGCCTCTTTTTCAAACTCCCTAAACATGAAAAAGACATCGAGTTACCCCTCCGCCGAACTTGTAAAACTGAAACGACGAAGGACTTGTCACCATGACAAGACCGAGCTACTCCTTCCTAGGGCTCATTAAAAATACTAGGATGGTTTCATACGAAGGATGAACTTATACGACAAGCATATGGTATCCTCTTCAAGCCTGCGATTGAAAATAAATAGGTACTCGCTAGAAATAGTGGGCGGGGTGTGGAAGGAAACATATATCCTATTTTGTATAAAAGGCAACATATCGCTCTTGAAGATGACACTTATCTGAATCTCGTGTCAAGTTTGGGTTATCCTCACTTCAACACTTGCCTTACTAGATTTGGGGAATCCATTTGCCTCTCATGTGATTATATCCTATTGTCACCATGACCTCTGATCCTATTTTGAGTCAAATGTTGCCAAATTCTGAAGTCATGTCGCCGATATGTTCAAGAGAAGCTCCATATACAAATTCAAACACACTTATACCCTATTTGACTTTTTTTGCATCAATCTTCAATCACTCTTCTTAACTCTGCAAAATCCTATGTTTCGTGTCGATGATGTGGGAAACATTATGGCCCTCCTTCGATGGATCACTTCCTGTCGACTCCAACTCATTATCTGCGAAGATGATATAGAAACTCCCTTTTAGTACCTTATAGCTTGCATGCCTCGATGGAAGGTTCTTTACATTCGACGATAGGTTCACATCACTAGCCTTCGATTAAATGATTTTGCGATTGTTCGACTTCAGCTGCATTTTTCACACTCGTGGATTGTTTTGTTGTACCTTGAGATTCATCGTCATCATTGGTGGTTTCTCTTGTGCTTGTTAACGATTTACATCATTGACCAGTAATTAGGTGGTTTCTACCATGTTCGACTTTGACACCATCTATTCACATGGTGATATTCGTACTTTAGTTGGATCGAGACATAGATGAAGACCCTGGGTTTCATTTGATAAATCCAAACTGCATGGAGTTATTAAGTATTCATGATTGTAAACATGATCCTCTCTATACGGATGGTTGTGTCCATGTCATGGATCCATGTATTGTTAGATGCTTACACTTTAAGCATACTTACATCGGAGAAATCAAATATATTGTATTATGTGTGATTTGCAGGTCTCCTGACGATGTTTCTCTAAGTCCTTGCCTTAGCTTGTAAATCAATTCAACCATCATTTCTCATTCTTCCTTCATGCTTTAGGGGCATTTGTTATAGAGTATTTTGTCACACTCCCCATCCCGTATCCTGAAGTGTTGAAACTTTGTGTCATTAATTCCACAAATGTTGTAAAATCACGAAAGTGGTCAGTGGATTCGCCATGAAACATGTTCAAAAGAATCCTTGAAGAAAAGAAGAGGACTTGCCTTGAAATAATTCTAAAGAACTTGTCAAAAAACCTTGTTTTTCAAGACCATCACGTTTTGCATAACTAGTGACCTATGTTGATCACTTGTTGCATAATACTCTCCTTGTGCTGATAATGCAACTTTTATAAGGAAAATTTATGTTGGTTCTCTTCAAGTAGTTTTTCCCAATGAGAAGCTTCTCTTACTAGAAGTCTCAAGAACGACGAGTTGGTTAAAGGTGGATGAAGATTGGAACAAAACCTCCCATTCCTAGTCCTTGATCCTACTTTCATGGATATTTCCCTTGGGATGTGGAGCTTATCCCTCCTTTCATCGATCCTCAACTCCCTCTCCTTCCCTATAAATGAGATCCCTACTATCCACTAATGGTTGGCTAATGATTGGTTGCCTTCCTAATGCTGAACTATGCCTAATTGCTGGCCATTTTGATAAGGAGAAAGGAGTGCTTGAAGGTTAAGGCTAGGACTTAGAAACTCACCTAAAGGAGGCTTCCAACATCAAGGCTTAAGTGGTTGTAATTCTCCCTTTACCATATATTAATAATACATTATGTGTTTTCTTCCTATGAATGTGTCAATTATTGCTCATTTAATGTAATACTCCTTGATCTGTTACATGGTTTATATTGGAATGAAATTTTCTATGTATGCATTTGTTGTTTCCATGTGATATTCCTTGCCGGTATTCATCCATAATGGTGAAGAGGAGATTGAGCTTGTAAACAAAAGAATCAAGGACGACACCAACAGATCTTAGCATCAGAGTGATGTAGGACATCTATCCTTCTTTATGTTTTATGGTATAGATTAGGAAA
This sequence comes from Pinus tabuliformis, assembly GCA_031772625.1. Taxonomy (NCBI): domain Eukaryota; kingdom Viridiplantae; phylum Streptophyta; class Pinopsida; order Pinales; family Pinaceae; genus Pinus; species Pinus tabuliformis. Next base: position 170,280,897 of record CM062808.1, read on the forward strand.
GTTTACATATAATTGTCTTCGTTTGTTGCTAGATCCTCCCATAGAACTAGAGGGATCGTTTATGTCCACAGAAAGGATTGCCTACACAACACTATGGGGGAACTAGAGGTTGTTTTGAAGTGCTTTAAAAAATACAAGAGTCCTGGTCCAGATGGATGGCCTATGGAATTTTACCTTGCTTTCTATGATTTGATAGGTCAAGATCTACTAAGGGTGATCGAGGACTGTAGGAAGAATGGGAGAATGTACATTGGATTCAATTCTATGTTCATAGCCTTAATTCCCAAAAGTGATAACCCTAGAGCCTTTAATGACTTTAGGCCTTTCTTTGTGTAATTGCATTTATAAAATCATTGTGAAGATCATTGCAAACCAAATTAAGCCTATTTAATCCCAACATATTTTTAAGGAATAATTTGCTTTCTTGGAAAACTGTTAGATTCATGAAGCAATTGGTATTACACAAGAAGGTCTACACTCCTTAAAATTTAAGAATCTGAAAGAAATGATCCTAAAAATAGACCTCTCCAAAGCATATGATAGGACAAGTTGGTTGTACATCCATATGTTGTTGACTCTCCTAGGTTTTCAATATGATTCCATTAACTGGATAATGTGTTGTATTACCTCTGTTTCATACAACATTCTCATCAATGGATCTGCAACAAATTTTTTCCACGCAGAACGTGAACTCAGGCAAGGATGCCCCTTATCGCCTTTGCTATTAGTCATTGAGGGACTAAGTATATTGATATTTGAAGAAAAGAATCATGGGAGATTCAAAGGTATGAAAATTGTTACAAATGTTTTCTTGACTCATCTACTCTTTGTAGATGATGTCCTCATATTTCTGAATGGGGCTATCAGTGATACCACTATACTCAACTATAATCTCAAAATATTTTGTAAGGCTACAGGGATGGAGACTAATCAGGAAAAATCCAACTTATATGCTACGGGATGCACACAATATGAACTAATCTATGCAAAACAAGGATTTCCATATAGGCATTTGGTTTCTAAAGATGGTCTCAAGTACTTGGGATATTGGCTCAAACCTAATAATTATAAAATTGTGGACAAGATGTGGTTAGTAGCCAAGATTGAGAGCAAAATAAATGTCTAGCATCATTGTTGGTTATCTGGGGCCGGACTACTAGTTCTCATCAAATCTGTGTTGGAGTCCATCCCTATATATTGGATGTCTTTATCATGGATCCCAAATGGAATTATTCACATAATACGATAAATTTGTTGTAGATTTCTCTGGAGAGGGAAAAAGGAAGGCACCCTTTTTGCTTGGGTAAGTTGGGATCTCATCGCCATTCCCAAAAAATGGGGATGGTGGGGGATGAAAAACCTTACTTGTTTTTCCAAAGCACTTGTAGCCAAAATGGGATGGCAATTGATTAATTCAAACATTTTATGGTCAGAGGTGGTAACCAGGAAATATATTAGTCCACGTCATATTGAGGACTGGATCAGAATGCCCAGATGGAACATGTCAGATGTCTCTACAATTTGGCCATCTGTCTTAAATTCACTTGAATATATCAAAGCGGTATTGGCATGGAGAGTAGGATCTGGTGAGAGGATTCGTATTAGCATGGATGTGTGGTTGGGAAGTGGTAATGAGTACATCCTCCCCCCTGGTCTTATACAGTTCTTGGAGGTATCTAGTTAAAGGACTTTAGATCAAATTGTAGAACCAGAAAATTCTTCTATATTTTGTCAAAAATGGAAATATGGATAGTAACTTCAGATATTGGTTCAATGGCATCAAGATTATGGTAATCTACACAAACACACTCTTGGAGGCACATGCGAGAATACAAGATTGGGAGGACGAATTAATTTGGGCTCTGTCTCCTCATGGAAGATACACTCCAAAAGAAGGTTACTCCTTCATTTTTGCTAATTATGAATCTATCAACAGTTTTTGGTGATGGTGTTTGCTTTGTAAACTAAAAGGCCCAACAAAAGCAAAGCTTTTTATGTGGTGTTTGTTGCATAATAAAGCTCCCACAAGAGACAATCTACAACGAAGATGTTTTCAGGGACCAACATGGTGTATATTATGCAAGAATAATGTAGAATCAATCAATCATTTGTTCCTACATTGTTCCACAACAATCCAAATTTGGAATCAGGTATGTCAATCATTAGCAATCAATATTAGGTGGCAAGGAGAAACTATTCAAGTAGCTTAGGAATCATGGTGGAATAGAGCTCATCCTACAAAGCTTCGAAATCCACCCCTTTTGGTCTGTTGTGGTATTTGGTTAGTAAGGAACCAAAATATTTTCAAGATAAGGCCCCAAACTGGACTTACGCATGTTCCCACATAGTGGCACTATATAACATGATATCGGAAGATGAAAAAAAAAAATCACTGGAACATTTCTGTAGAAATCATTGAGAAGACTATTCCTTTGGTGTATTTTGATGGATCGGCTCAACAAGATGGTTATGGTGGAGGAGCAGTTTTGTATTTAAATGAAGATCATTATTACAAGATGAAGATGGGTTTAGGGATAGGCACAAATAATTATGTAGAACTTAATAGCCTTAGACTACTCATTTTTTTCCTTGAGAAAGGATGCTGACAACTACAGATTTTTGGCGACTTTAAACTTGTCATAAATTGGTTCAATCAACAGTCAGAATGTCACGTGCACACACTCAGGAATTTGCTGGAAGAAATTATTACTTTAAAACCGCAATTTGACTATATAACTTGTCATCATATCTATAGGGAAAGGAACTAAATTTCTGACAGTCTATCTAAGGAAGCAGTGCAACAACATTTTGGTACTTGGATGATAGAGGAACAGATAAGATAAGAGTTCTATCAATATTTTCATAGGCCATTCATTGATCATCAGCCACAGGTGGCAACATCTATCTGATTCTACACAGCACATAGGCGAACCTCTTTTTTGCTTATTTTGCAATTTATTAGAACTATGGAATTGTATATATTTATTATGTTTTTGTTTCCAGTTACAGTTATGCATCAATCACTTTTTGGACTTTATACAATAAGTGGCAGTGATGGACACCAATTTTGAGATATGCTCATATTGCAACATCTACAACATGTATTTTTCAATATTTTATATAATGAAATTTACGATTTTTCCTTCGGAAAAAAACACATTCATAATATTTTTATTTATTTAATTAATTAAAAAAAATATTATTAAATTGATTTTTTTAATTGGTTAATTAATATTTTAACATGTATAATTTAATATATCTTCAAAGATTACATCATTATTATACCAAGAAATGTGGATGTCTATTTGAGGGAAGAGTTTTTCATTTCTCATCTAAAATATTTAATAATAATGAGGAGTTTATTTTTTTTAAATATGTTTTATTAAGATTTAGGTTAAAATTGAGATTAAGTCTAATCATAATAATAGTTAGTAATTTAATAATAAGACTTTGTTACAACTAAACTTTAATTAGATTAGAATTAAAGATTTCAATTTTTTTTTTCTTGAAATAATTTGCTCAAATTAATTGATTTAATCCACTTAACTACATAATTATCAAAATTACATGAAAATATGTCACATAATAAATCAAATTTACATGCTCTCAGGGGTGTTGGTCAATTAGTGATATAGTGTATTGTTAAGGCACTCCTTGAAACGTTGTCGATTCAAACCTTGCATAGTTAGTGTGTTTTGTTTGTGGGCTATGTGGTGCACCTATAGGTTATAGTGGTAGTCGTCGGAATCGACCTCCTATCATGTGAGTACGAGCCTAAACTAGTTGTCGATTCCTCTAAAAATTCAACACATTTAAATTATTATTATTCAATTCTGAAGCCATTTATAAACATTTACTTTTGGTGCAAGAAATGATAAATATTACATAGTTTAAGGGAGGAATATTGCACGGACTAACATCACATAAGACAATATAAGAAAGAATAAATATTGTGTGGTGTAGCATCACATTATAATACCTTACATGCTTAATAACCATAGCAATGCGGCATGAGAAATTCCATAATGTGTACCACCACATTGCGAGAGAATGAATAACACAAAATTTTGTGACAAAAAACGTTATGGAATATCTTATTAGCTTACATATGATGCATTCTACATAGTACCACTTATCCACATACAATGTATGGCCATGAAATAACCTTCACACAACTTCTCTTTATATTAAACAATGCCTACATCAATGCTTATCAAATTATAACTAAAGAATCTGTAAACTACAAAATAGGCTTATTCCAATCATAACAATAATAATATAAAAATAATCTAATTTTAAGATAATAATCAAGCCAAACATTAAATTGGTGTGTGAGACCTACTTGTTTATAGAACAAAGAACTTGCTTTGTGTATGAGACCTATTACCCACCATTTTGTGGGTAATATCCCTAGGAGAATTTTTTTTCTCCAAGATAGTCCTCAGCCGGCAACCCTTTGCAGCCACCAACTAGCTCATTGTTCCATTTATCCACCACTTGGGCTAGCCATGTGGTCCCTCGCCCATCTGCCATGATCATATGTCTGAAGGTGGGCCTCCCAAATCCAAAGCTATGCATTGTCATTTGGAAATTGAGTATTGTAGTTTGCTTATCATGGACACTTCTGGGCATGGATTAATGGGGGGATTCAACATAAATAATGGGCTAGGTGTGTGCTTTTGTATCCTAGACCCCTTTTAGGTATTAACCTTGGATTCTAGTTCTCGTGGGATCTCTTTTACTAACCATTTGGCTATAGGGATGGTATTTCATGGGAGACCACGCTTTTGGTTGCATCGTCCCACTCCCTTATCTGCTTATATTACCCTATTTCCATTCATTATTACCCCATTCATCATTTATCCCAGGTGGGTCAACATAGGGTTGGCATGCCCCTTCCCCTTGCCAACACGTTGGGTCATGGCCTGGAGTGAAGCCTAGAGGTTGATGCAACTAAAAAGAAAGGTAAAAGCATATATGGCCACATTCAATAGGAAAATGTACCACAAAATGCAAAAGATGGTCAGGACAAACACATTTAGCACGTGGGCAAAAGCTAATACATGAGATCTACCCCATCATCATGGTCATCACCCTCGTTCCTACAGGTTCTATGAGCCTTCTTCATAATATAGGAACCCATGATTGTCCCAACCCCTCATGGGCAATGAAGCACACCATTTTAAATGGGGGAATTCAATATTATATCTTACACATCATGCTTTAACCCCTTGAGCCCTGAGAAGTTAATCAAAGAAAAACACAAAAAGGCAAAAGGCATAAAAGGAAGGGTGGAAAAATCATGGTCGGGGCAGCTCATGTACCATGATTGCTCCCTTCTACACATTATAAACCCAATTGTGGGCTTCCCTCTTATTATCTACCCTTGTACCCCAACATGTGACCGAGGGCTGCCCCTTCTCATTCCCTACTTCATTCACCTATCTGTGACATGCCACCACATTTTTAAGGATGTATCTTGATTATATTATCCCCTTTATAAGTAGAAACCACCTAAGCCCATTATGTAAGGGTATGCCATTATGAAGTCCCCACCTGTGGTCCATTATTAGGTAAGCTCCTTTACTCGATTTCTCTAATGTCTTGTTGCACTGGAAGGCTAGGGGATGCATTAGATCTTATGCGGGATTGCAGATGGTTTCCATCTTGGGTTTGGTCTCCCTATACGAGGTCCTAATCCTCTAAAGGGATACATTGGCACATGTACGGTGAGTGTTGAGAGCCATGGGCCTCCACAACAACGGATTGCACTCCATGGATCCCCATTGATTATATTATTGGTTAACCCCATTTGGAGTTTAGGAGACATTGGCAAATCCCGAAGCCCATTATGGAAGGATAGGCCATTATGAAGTCCCCACCTGTGGTCCATGAGTAGGTAAGCTCATTTACTCGATTTATCTAATGACTTGTTTTGCTAGAACGCTAGGGGACGTATTGGATCTTATGCAGGATTGCAGATGGTTTCCATCTTGGGTTTGGTCTCCCTATACAGGGTCTTAATCATCCAGAGGGCTACATTGGCACATGTAGGGTGAGCGTTAAGAGCCATGGGCCCCCACAACAATAGATTTCACTCCATGTATCCCCATAGCCAGTCATAGATTGCTCGTGGTTCACTTATTGGACGAGGAGGATGCACCTGATCCATCATGCCCAACTGGCCCCAGATCTACACAATACACTTGGCAGATGATCCAAGCCTTACACGATGATGTGGCAACATCTACACGATCATCCTAGCCCTTGCAGGTGATATACAAGCAACATGATTTGTTTGGAGACCCATGAGGACACTTGTGTGCCCCCACATGTAATTTGTAGCACCACTGATTATTACAAGAGACCAACCCATTGTCCACTACTTTTGAGGGTCCTATTCTTCATTGTGGCACCCATGGACCTCATTAGGCCTCTTGAAGGGCCCTACGACATGCATAGATTATTATTTGACCTCTTAAGAGGCTTACTTTTTCATTTATGAGCTAGTTTGGTGGGCTTGTCACCAAAAGTTGTATTATTAGAACATTATTTTATTTTGGGGCTTATGTAGGCCAAGGAGGCTAATTCAAACACCTAATTTGTGTATAAATACAAGTGAGATGAGTTAATTTCTCATCATCACTTTGGTTTGGATCTCTTATCTCTTTGGAGATTTTCGCACTTTTTCTAGAGGATGAATTGGATCTTTATGGATGAGTTTTGATGTGTGGATATTGGTCTATCTTCTCTTGGAGCTTCTCTATTTTCAATTGTGAATGGTTTAATATAATTTGTTACATGTAAGTACATGATTTTTAATGTTATTGTTGTTTACTTTTGTCATATACGTTGGACTGGGATTTTTTGTTGTTCTAGGGCTAATTGTTGCATGCATTTACTGCTTAAAATTGTGGATTTTGTCTCTATTATAGTATTTCTCAATGTATGGGCCATGTAATATGAGAGAAATATCTTAGGGGTAATTCAATAAAATAATTTGACATTGATAAGCCATTCCTTTTGCACATCGAAGTTTAAAGTTGCAAGATTGCTTCTTATTGACCTAAAAGGCTAGTGAAGTGATCTTGAGGCCTCCTTGACTGGGAACCAAGAAATCCTACTCATACTCATCATATACTCCATTCTCCCAAAGATTAAGGCACTGATATACCAAGGGTGGTCACTAAAACTCATATTATTTCACCTCCTTCCAGGTCTAGCCAAGTTGGGGTACCTAGGGCATCAATTTCCGAACAAGCTAGCCATCCAAAAAATTTGATCTCCTAGGGTCTCCTACACTGGCCTTTCTTTAAGCTCTCCTCCAATTTCGAAGCCATTTCGATGGTGGAAGTGGGAGAAAAGTCAAGCCCTAACTCCGTGATCATATCTTGCCCTGTCCTCCCCAAGGCTAGTACCTCATAGGGTCAAAACATCTTCAAGTGAAATTATTTCTTTGATCCTTTTTCCCCACCTTGTCTAGGATAAGAATTCCATTGGTTGACATATACTTTCCTCCTACCCTAGACCAGGTCCACTTGGCCCCGTGTGGTCCCACTCATTTGAAAGAGCATTCTTCAAGAACCATTCAAGATACTAACTATAACAAGGATTTTAGGGATTGGGGAACTCCTTCACAATTCTTATCCCATAAACCTAACCCTCAAATCCTCTCTTCCTTTCCCTACAATACATAGTACCTTACTTAGAAAGCAAGCAAGCTCTATCCTTCAAACTTTTATGGGAAAGGGTTCATTTGGGTCACTCGTATCCATTGACTTATCATTCATTAGTGACTCCATACATATAGGGTCTCCTCCCATCAGTGAATTTCCGTAAATAGAAGGGAGCCTTAGTTGAGGTGACAGTGGGCTAAGTCTCCATTTGTTGCCCTTGGCCTAGAATTTTCCCTTTGGGGATCCCCCTTAGGTCCCCTGCTAGTTTGAGTGATAACATTTTTGCGTCGTTGCCAGGGACACGAAACATGTGTTTGTTCCCCATATGACATATTAACATATCATTCTTGGCGACTCCATTAGAAGAGTGAAGCCCTAGTTCTTCATTTAACTTTAAGGTCGATGCTTGTAGGGTGAAGCAAACATTTTTTCTAGGCATCTTTAATTTCACCCCTGGCGACTCTTGCATATGTTTCATGTATGCCTCAAATAAGTTGTCATTCTTTCGTAAATTTTCCGCTTTGGACGTTGCTAGCATCCCTGAACATCATAATCATGTCGCGAGAAGGATGGTACATGGGGTGCATGTGTTTGATGGTGATCCACTCTCCTCAATTGACCACGTAGAAATATTTAATGCACATGTTTCAAGAGAGAAGGTTGTCCACCAAGACGTCTTCATGTTGTTGTCCATGGGGTTGCTCGGTTGTCAGAACTCATGGATGCATGATCATGAACCTATGAGCATTTCATCTATTGAAGAGTTCATTGAGGTCTTTCTTAGACATTTTCAAGTACACCCTGCATTAAGCATCCAAGAGGAATATTTCATCGAGCATCATCAAGACATTGAGAATCTAGGTAATGAGAAAGAAGACGAGTCCTCCTTGGGTCCACATGATGAAAATGATTATTTTTAGGACACATGTGATGGGAATGATGAATTTATGGAAAGTGAAATTGAAACCAACCCTACCTTGCTCAGGGATATTACTCCCGATGAATCCTCTTTTGAAAACCTTGAGAGAGATGATCCCATTAGCCCCTTTAAAGATGACATTGAAGATTATTTCTGCATTGAAAAGGAGAAATGGGAAATTTTTGGTCCTCAATTTGATTGTGCTCCCATTTACGACACCGGCAAGGAGGATGAGGATGAGATTGCTCTTCCCTTCCCCTCAGGGACTATTTATGATGACATACCCATTGATACTGTTAGGAAGGAGAATCTTCATTTTCATTTACATAAAGAGGGGCAATTGAAAGTGATAAATTTTCCCTTTAGGACAAACCCAATCTTTTATGCTAAAGAAATTGATAAGGCTCCCACTTCCCCTAAGTATGGTTCCATGTTCAAATTACTTGAGCCTTTAGATTATGATTATGGGAAAACACAACCTGTTGAATATGTTACTTCTTTCTCCCATTTTCCTATTGGTCATCATCTTGATTCTTCATCAAGTGATTACCTCACCCTTGGTCATATGATCTCAAGTAACTATGAGCCCTTCCCCCTCCCTAGTATAGTGTCAAGGAGAACCCCTTCATTAATAATACTTTTCCTCCTTGAACGCACCCTCAAGGTTTTGATCATTCCATAGTCTCTCCTCTCCAGTGTAATCATCATGTGCAACCTACTTGTGTTTCTCGATCGGCCTCCCTTTCCTACTAATCATAACCTGATGAAAGCCATAAGCCATGATGTCAATAATAAGGACAATAGTGAAAGTGATATGTTCGAGGTTGCCATCCATCAAAAGATTATGAGCTTGGTTGTTGACATCTCTATATTTTGGTTGCAAGAGAAGATCTCATGGACTAGATTATATCCTTTTCTTACCTATTCTCACATAATCATCCATGTGTGGGCATCATATTTTCCCACCTCCTACTCACAGAACCCTCCATATGCTTGAGCTTACATTCACTTTGGGATTTGCTACATGAGTAGTCATACTGGTAGGCATATGTATATTGATATGATGATATGTTGCTTGCACTGGATTTGTGATTACACTTAGCATTAACATTATCACATGCATGTGTAGGGTAGGATGCATTTCATTCTGATTTTTGCATTAGAAATAACATCATATCATTTTTCTAATGGTAGATAGATGCATATTTGCATATTTGATATCCTGTTTATTTTATGACCTAACATATTAGCATGTGTGATCATGAGACACTGCGAAAGCATGCTGCCCCGTGTTGTTAAATCTATTATATATTCATTTGACAGGTCTACGATAACCAAGAGATTGTTGGAGTTCTCATGACCTCCCATTCGAGTAGCTTCGCCCACTTTGAGATAGATCACGTCCCAGTTGGAGCCAGATGTTACCCACCATTTTGTGGGTAATATCCTTAGGAGATTTTTTTCTTCTCCAAGATGGTCCTCAGCTAGCAGCCAACAACCCCTTGCAGCCACCAACTAGCTCATTGTGCCATTTCTCTGCCACTTGAGCCAACCATGTGATCCCTCACCCATCTGCCATCACCGTATGTTTGAAGGTGGGCCTCCCAAGTTTAAAGGTATGCATTGTCATTTGGAAATTGAGTATTGTAGTTTGCTTATCACGGACACTTCTGGGCATGGATTAATGGGGGAATTTGGCGGAAAGAATGGGCTAGGTCTGTGCTTTTGTCCCCTAGACCCCTTTTAGGTATTAACCTTGGATCTCTTTTACTAATCATTTGGCTATAGGGATGGTATTTCATGGGAAACCCCCATTTTGGTTGCGTCATCTCGCTCCCTTATCTGCTTATATTACCCTCTTTCCATTCATTATTACCCCATTCATCATTTGTCCCACCTGGGTCCACATTCTTCTATTAGGTCCACATAGGGTTGGCATGCCCCTTCCCCTTTCCCACACCTTGGGTCATGGTTTGGAATGAAGCTCGAAGGTTGATGTAGCTAAAAAGAAATCTAAAAGCATATATGGCCACATTCAACAAGAAAATGTACCACGAAATGCAAAAGATGGTAAGGACAAACACACTTAGCACGTGGATAAAATCTAATACATGAGCTCTACCCCATCATCATGGCCATCACCCTGGTTCCTACACGTTCTATGAGCCTTCTTAGTCATATAGGAACCCATGATTGTCCCAACTCCTGGTGGGTGATGAACTGCCCCACCTTAAAAGGGGGGATTCACTACTGTATCTTATACATCATGCTCTAATCCCTTGAGCCCCGAGTAGTTAACCAAAGAAAAAAAAAAAAGGCAAAAGGCATAAAATGAAGGGTGGAAAAATCAAGGTCGAGGCACCTCATGTACCATGATTACTCCCTCCTACACATTATAAACCCAAGTGTGGGCTTCCCTGTTATTATCTACCCTTGTACTCCAACATGTGACCCGGTGCTGCCCCTTCTCATTCCCTACTTCATTCACATATCTGTCACATTCCACCACCTTTTGAAGGATGTACCTTGACTATATTATCCCCTTTAGAAGTATAAACCACCTAATAGGATTATTGGTTCACCCCATTTGGAGTTTAGGAGACATAGGCACATCCCGAAGCCCATTATGGAAGGGTGGGCCATTATGAAGTCCCCACATGTGGTCCATGATTAGGTAAGCTCATTTACTCGATTTCTCTAATGACTTGTTGTATTGGAAGGCTAGGGGACGCATTAGATCTTATGCAGGATTGCAAATGGTTTCCATATTGGGTTTGGTCTCCTTATACAGGGTCTTAATCCTCTAGAGGGCTACACTGGAACATGTAGGGTGATCGTTGAGAGCCATGGGCCTCCACAACAACATATTGCACTTCATGGATCCTCACAACTAGTCAAAGTTTGCTCGTGGCTCACTTATTGGACAAGGAGGATGCACCTGATCATCATGCCCAGCTGGCCCCAAATATACACCATACTCTTGGAAAATGATCTAGGACTTGCACGATGATGTGGCATCATCTACACCATCATCCTAACCCTTGCAGATGATCTACAAGCTTCTTTGATTTGTTTGGAGTCCCATGAGGACACTTGTGTGCCCCCACATGTCATTTGGAGCACCACATGTTATTATAAGGGGCCAACCCCTTGTCCACTACTTTTCAAGGTCCTATTCTTCATTGTGGCACCCATGGACCTCATTAGGCCTCTTAGAGGGCCCTATGACATGCATAGATTATTATTTGACCTCTTGAGAGGCTTACTTTTTCATCTATGAGCTAGTTTGGTGGGCTTGTCACCAAAAGCTGTATTATTATAACATTATTTTATTTTTGGGGCTTATGTAGGCCAAGGAGGCTAATTCGAACTCCTATGTTGTGTATACATACAAACAAGACGAGTTAGTTTTTCATCATCACTTTGGTTTGGATCTCTTATCTCTTTAGAGATTTTCGCACTTTTTCTAGAGGGTGAATTGGAGCTTTATTTATGAGTTTTGATGTGTGGATATTGGTCTATATTCTCTTGGAGCTTCTCTATTTTCAATTGTGATTGGTTGGATATACTCTGTTACATGTAAGTATATGCTTTTTAATGTTATTCTTGTTTACCTTTGTCATATATGTTGGACTGGGATTTTTCATTGTTTAGAGCTAATTGTTGCATGGATTTACTGCTTAAAGTTGTGGAATTTGTCTCTATTATATCACTTCTAAATATATGGTCCATGTAATATGAGAGAAATCTCCTAGGGGTAATTGTATCAAAGAATTTGACCTTGATAAGCCATACCTTTTACACATCGAAGTATAAAAGTTGTAAGATTGCTTCTTCCTGACCTAGAAGGCTAGCGAAGCAATATTGAGGCCTCCTTGACTAGGAACCAAAAAATCCTACTCATACTCATGATAGACTCCATTATCCCAAATATTAAGGCACTTATCTATCAAGGGTGGTCAATAAAACTCACATTCTTTCACTTCCTTCCAGGTCTGGCATACCTAGGGCATCAATTTCCCGACAAGCTAGCCATCCAAAAAATTTGATCTCCTAGGTTCTCCTACGCTGATCTTTCCTCCAGCTCTCCTCCAATTTTGAAGCCATTCCGAATTTGGAGGTGGGAGAAAAGATAGCCCTAGCTCCGGGATCAAATATTGCCTTGCCATCCCTAAGGCTAGTACCTCATAGGGTCAAAACAACATCTTCAAGTGAAATTTTTCTTTGATCCTTTCCCCCACCTTGTCTAGGGTAAAAATTTCATTGGTTTCTATATACTTTCCTCCTACCCTAGACCGGGTCCACTTGTCCGCGTGTGGTCCCGCTCCTTTGAAAGATATTTTTTCAAGAACCATTTGGGATACCAATTCTAGCAAGGATTTTAGGGATTGAGGAACTCCTTCACAAGTCTTATCCCATAAACCTAACCCCCAAATCCTCTCTTCCTTTCCCTAGAATACATAGTACCTTGCTTATAAAGCGATCAAGCTCCATCCTTCAAACTTTTATGGGATTTGGTTCATTTGGGTCACTCATATCCATTGACTTATCATTCATCAGTGACTCCATACATATCGGGTCTCCTACCATCAGTGGAAGTCCGTAAATAGAAGGGAGTCTTAGTTGAGGTGACAGTGGGCTAAGTCTCCATTTGTTGCCCTTGGCCTAACATTTGCCCTTTAGGGATCCTCCTTAGGTCCCCTGCTAGTTTGAGCAGTAACAAGACCCACTTGTTCACCAAGACACGCTCTACAACCTAGTATAAGGGAGATTTCTAGGCATTAGATGTTATACTTTAGATGTAAACGTTTTTTAAATGTTGGCCCCATTGACAAGTCCCACCTATTATTTGAACAAGATTCAATATATATAAATGGAGATCATCACAATAATTTAACACA